>OY998171.1:71922047-73347774 GCA_963921995.1 Oxystoma pomonae
GGGGGACTATTAAAATCGTGAAATTTTAATTTTTGTTAATTTTATCAAAAATGAGTTACTAAGGTTTCAAATCACATTTTTCGACGAAAAAAAAAAAGTTGTCTGTTGTCTATACGAATACACAATAACTCAAGAACGCCTTAATCGATTTTAACGAAATTTGGTACAAAAATCCTCTATCGGCTGACTATGAACTGATTAACTTTTGAGTAGGGTGGTGGGGGGGTTGAAGTGGGGAAAAGGGGGATAAAATATTTAAAAAAATTGTAACTTTGGAATAAAAGCAAGTAGCGATATACGGTTTTCAGAATTAAGTTTCGTGGGAGCTTTAGTTTCCGAGTTATTTCGTTAAAATATATTAAAAAAATCATAACTTTAGAAGTAAAGCAGCTATTGATATTCGGTTTTCAGATTTTGGTTTTCGTAAATATTATCCAAAAATTTTGTTATAAGGTTCAAATCTTTCAAAGCTACAGTTTTCGAGATATTTTCATTTTCTTTCAACACAAAATAATTGATTTTATGGTGAACTATTCGTGATTTCTAGCACCAATTTTTTTCCTTCAATTTGAATAATTCAAAATATTCAATGGTACCAGCTAGTAAGCTACAATTTTTTTAAATAAGCATAAAATTTCTTTTAAAATCATGTACTGCACATGATATTTTATTTTTTACCTTAATTTGTAAATATTTTTAATTTTTCGTTTTTTTATGGTTTACTTATTTATTTTTATAGTAACTTTTTACGAAAAAATAACATAAAAAATAATTAAGAAAAAAAACATTACAACATTGTTTTCAAATTTCATGCTGATTCAAAAATCAAGTAACAAAGGTCATTCCATAAAAAAAAATCCAACTTGTAGTGTGCCAAATAAATTCTTCTTTAAATTGTCTATAGTAAATTAAACTCTCATTGATAAAAAAGGTTATAGCCTAAATTCTAAAACGTATATTTTTCAAAAAGCCAGGTAAAAATACTCACCACTAATAATTTATCAATAATCGAGCGCATAACATGTATATACTCCCTTAGAAAAACCTAAAATCCCCCAATCCCGTCGAATTTGCACCAGTACTAACAGCAAAAATCATCTAAATATAAAAATCAAATACAAATTTTATTCTTCCAGATTGCTGCACGACCAAATCCCGGAACTGTACGAACATTTCGACTTTCACGAAGTGGCACCTACACTGTATGCGGCCCCGTGGATACTGACAATGTTTGCATCGCAGTTTCCTTTGGGGTTTGTTACGAGAGTTTTCGGTAAGACTTCTTAAAGTTTGAGACAATGATGTGTTTGAAATTAACTCTGTGTTTCGGACTTCCATTGTCTATATTTTATTTATACACGACGTTTCGATCAGAGATTGTACTGATGGAAACGTCGTGTATAAATAAAATATAGACAATGGAAGTCCGAAACACAGAGTTAATTTCAAGACTTCTTAACTTACTCAACCTCTTAAAAGCAGGAAAGATATAAGAAAGTTTGATTTTCCTATGGAGGAGTTCCTACTGGACACTGCCCGCTTGACATGATGAAAGGAATTTGTTTAATGCTTATGCCCACCTTGTGGTGCGTTTGGAATGAGAAACTCAGTGCGGTGGTGACTGTGTTTCTGGAGTCTCACAAGTGTAGTTTTGGCGAACAATCAGTGATGGGTATGGTAGTGTTTGGTAAACGCCGTTGTGTCGGTTTTTCTAACCATACTTTTTTATCCTCAAAAATCGGCAGCTATTTAATTGCCCTCTTTTTTTACATGGGTAACACCGGCAGATAATTTGGCTGAAATTGCAAATCCAAACTTTGGTTAGCCCTGGTGTTTCTGGTGATGAACAAAACACCATGGGGAAAAACACACACACTTCCTTCCATTCCGAACGTAGCACAATATGCAAGAGCGAGCAGGATGCTAAACTCTGCCTAAAATCACTGCATCCTGAAGTCTGGCGGAGGTGCCAGGTTTCGGGATACAGTGATCCAAATGCATATAAATCGCAAAATAACCGAATAATGCACAAACAAAAGTTTTTGTACTACATAAAAGTTTCAACTCGTTTTTATAGTCGAAAAACAGGTACACTTTTGTACATAGTTTTTTCGTTGGATTTGAAAGTGCAGATGGCCATTTTTTTTTAAGTAACCATGTTTCTACTTTAGACTTGATGTTCTTGGAGGGCCCACACGTCGTATTCCGAGTGGCGTTAGCTTTGCTGAACTACCACAAAGAAAAACTCGTCCAATGCGATAGTTTCGAGGACATTATGAACTACTTGAAGGGTCCTCTGGCTAATGTTGATAAGCCCACGCTGGATAGAGTTATGAAACAGGTAACTAACGATATACAAGGTGATTTGCATGGTTGTTGGGGAGTTTTAAAAATGTGTTTTGAATTTAGGTATACACCACAGACATCACGAAACAACTGGACGAATACAAAGTCGAATATCAGGTGCTCCAAGAAGAAATGGCGGCGGTCCAACCGCAAGTGGAGAATCTACAAAAATTGGAACGTCAAAACAAAACTCTAACGGTGAGCGCCACTCACTCACTCAATAAAATGTTTGCGCATTCTGTATTTTTCAACACAAACCTGTTCTTTGTGAATAATTTGCAAAATATGTTGTTTTAGGATCAAAACAAAACACTTATGTCACAACTGGAGCTCGCTCTTTCAAACATGCAAAGGCTGGAGAAAACTAGAGTCCTACAGACGGCTCAGCTGAATAGGGTAGAGATGCAGAATAGAGGCTTGGAAGTTACTATAGCAACGTTGGCCAATTACATAGGTGAGAATGGGCGGGTTTTTCGTAAACGACAACACTGTCACATTTTCTATCAATTCTTTTATGGATAATCTTTAGAAATATTTTCAGCATATTACTCATTTAGGCCGATCAAGCGATAATTACTACACTTCTTTGCTCATTGCGTTTTAGGCAGTGTAACAAATGTAGATTAAGCCAGTTCAAATGTTTGACATACAAGCATAAGCAACAGTCAAAGACGAGAAATTCTGCGAAAAAAAAGGACAAGAGTTTTAGAAGACTTAAGTTTTTAGAATGGACTATACAGCCAGCAAGCTAGGCTTGGACTATTTGGAATTCTAGCTAAGCGCTCGCCCTCTGGCGAAAAAAACGTGGGACTTTTGCGGTTTTATTATTATTAATTAATAGAATAATTGATTTTAAAATACTTGTGCGTTAAACTCTGTGGAAGTTGACGTTGTGTATACGGACCTGTCTAAGACGTTCGACAGTGTCTGTCACAGGCTATTGTTGTGTAAACCAAAAAAAATCGATATCTCCGAAAATTATCTATCTGTGATCGAGTCCTACCTCTTTGACAGGACACAAGAGGTGATGGTTTGTGGTCAGACATCAAACCAAGGTGAGGGGTCATCTGGTGTGCCCCAAGGGTCACACAAGGGTCCGATTCTGTTTTCACTATTTTTGAATGATATTGGATTCTTTTTGATCATCAGAATTTGAAATGTTTTGACCTATTCTTTGTGACACAATCAAACCTCAAATCAATTATTTCATGATGTCAACTGAACTGTTGTTGTTGACAAGTTATGTACCTAGTTTTAGTTATAAATATGTTTTATGATTATTAATTGTGGTATCATTTAGGAAACTTTGTTTTCTGTTTTTTAATGTTACTTGTTCTATAGGCAATTTGTTGGACGAAAGGAAGGACCTAGAAGTCACTGACGACGTGAGAAGGATACTGTCCAAAATATCGTTCACCGAAAACAAAAAGCACGAACCACGGCAAAATAACAACCTGATGAAAATGTTCCGGGAGAAAGAGAACAGGATCATGCCACCTGACAGGTAGTAAGATTTTTTCGTTACTTTCTTGTTAGAAAATTACATTTTTGACCCGCTAACGAGGAAGGAAAATGACACTTACCTCCCTAGGGAGTTTTGCTTCCTTTACCACCCGCCAGAACTTTTGTTTATTTTACCTCCCTTTATGAATCTAATGATTTGTAGAGATACTGTTCATCATTTTATCAGAAAAACCTTAAAATAGTATCTTGTGATTATCCGATCTCGGGTAGTTTTTTTTTAGATTCTAAAAATCGTATTTTCAAGAAATGTGTTCTTTTTACTTTAGACTGATGGTCAAATCCTTGAGTACCGGAAAAATAGCACTGCCAACCAATTTGGACCAAAATATGATCAGATCCAACAGTTTAAACACGAACACCCAAATTCCGATCCCGGAACTGAAAAATCAGATGCAGAAAACGTTATCCCCGGTGGGGTCTACCGAAAAGAAGTCTCAATTCTTTTCGAGTTCTCATAGCAATATATTGGAACAACAAAGGTGAGTTGAACCCAGGACCCCCTGCATTCAAGGAAGACTTGAATACTGCACAGGGGCGTATCCAGGGTTTTTTCTTACGGTTAATTTAAAAAAAATTACACAAACGAAAGTAAAAAGTTTTTGTGTTTCATTTTCCCTGGTTTTTTTTTATAGGTTTGGTCTCATTCAAAAGGTCATTAAATGGCGTAGCCACGATTTAATTTGAAGGAAGGCATAAGCTTTAAATTGTCAATAAACCTTAGAGGAGAACCTTATTTCTTGCATTAACATTTTTTGTCTATAGGTATTCTTTATGCCCGCCCCCCCTTACAAACTATTAAATATTGACTGAAAGATTGGATTTTCCTCCAAAAATTAAGAATAAAATAGTTACCCCCCTCCAAGGATCCTCAGATTCCCCCCTAAAACAATTTCTGCTTATGACATTGAGTATAAGCAAAGTTTGGGTATCAAGTCAAGACAAAGAAACAAACCAGAAAAATGGAAAAAACGGAGGCTAAAAGGTGGTTAAGGTTCTTTGGGGTTGAGTAACAGTATAGTCTCTGATAACCATTTTGCTCTTAATTTTTGGGGAAAATTTAATCTTTAGGAGTCAATATTTAATGGTTTGTACCGAAATAATTCAATAAATTTGACAAAAAATGTAAATGGAAAAAATAAGGTTTTCCTCTGTTTTTAACGTTTTTCTTATTTATTGACTCTTCAGGACTATGCCCTCCCTTAAATTAAATACCTTTCGAATAAGACCAACTCATAAAAAAAATACCGGGAAAAAGAAACACCAAAGCAAAATCCTGGATACGCCCCTGTGCAGTATTCAAGTACACTTGATTTTAAAAAAAACTCATACATAAATTTTTTCCTTTGCCACAAAATTTAGCTTTCCATTAGTGTATACTATTATAAGGGGCACCACTAGCTTAGTATGCCTGACAGCTTAAAATTCAGTGTGACATCCTTAACAATGCCACAGATATCAACATTTACAAAAGTTCAAATTATCACTCGAGTTATAGAAGACGGCTGGTCTATAAGAAGAGCGGCCACCCATTTTGGAGTTGATAAAATGACGATAATGCGATGAAAAAAGCGCTGGATTGAAAATAATTCTACGGATAGGAAAGGAAATTATTGACCATCTCGGACAAATTACAAAAGCTGGACATTTTTCTGTAAACATGTGGGGCTGGTTTAGTGCTAGAGGTTTGAGTTTTTTTTTGGAGAATCGAAGGAAGATTCAATAGTGAACGATATATTGAAATCCTTGAAAAAAAATAATGACTTCGTTTATCATCAGGACAACTGTCCAGTACACACGGCTAATGTTGTTCGCCAATGGTTTCAGAATAATAATATAGAAACACTTCTTTGGCCAGCCGATAGCCCTGACCTTAACCCAATGGAAAATATATGGGGTCGAATCGTTAAAATAATATACCAAAGGAATAGGAGACCACGAAATGCTGAAGAGTTAAGCGATGCTATTTATCGCGCATTGGATCAGCTCTCAGAAGACCATCAGTATTTTCAAAATTTAACCTTTTCAATGCCCAAACGTTTGCTGCTTGCAATAGAGAAAAATGGTGATCCTATTAAATACTAAATTATTTATTTTAGTTCTATTTTAAGTTAAAATAATTAGTATTAAGTTTACCATCGTTTTTGTCCTAATGCAAGTTTCCTATTCGTCGAATTGTTTTCAATCCAGCGCTGTTTCCATCGTATTATTGTTATTTTATCAACTCCAAAATGGGTTACCGCCCTCTTTATAGAACAGCCTTCGTCCGTTACTCGAGTGATAATTTGATATTGTTCAATAAAGACTTTACTAAAGCATTATTTTTGCTGATTTTTTAGTATTATGCAAAATTTAATATAAAAATAAGGTTGCCTTTAATTTAAGTAAAAAAATATTTTCGGTTTTAGAGACCTTTTTTAAATAATATAACAAATTGTCGCTCTTTTGAAGTTTTTAGGCATTTTAGCTGGAAGTCCGTATATATATTGTACACTTTTAGAAAGGTCAATTTTGTGACTGCATGTATGCGGTTTTTTTTAAATCAAGGGTACACTTTAATTGACACTCAAATAGGAACAAAGTTCTTTTCAAGTAACGAGAAAAAGTCTTCGTAGGTTTTTGCCAGACATACGCTTTTAGACGGCTCATATCTCCTATCACAGACTTCATAGATCCTCATAGAATTTCACTATTTTGACTTTTAAAATTTGGTTACATTTTACCGCGGACCGTAGGTCCATGTTATCCGTGCAGGTCTGCAGGGTTCTTTAAGCCAAAAATTCTTTAGAAATTCATGTCTTTTCTGAAATATATATATGAAAAAAAATAACTTGCCTTGGGTAAGCTACAAAGCTGAGGAACCAATTTTTTGTTTTTCTTAGAAAAAAGGGCTTACTACAAAGAAGTATTTTTCACCTCTGTACCCCGCCTTTTCAGCTTAATGGTTTTGCTTGTGTGCCCACCTCGTTATAAATTTATCTCTGTCAAGTTGCCGTAAGAAATTTGAAATAAAAAAAAGTTCGATTGATTCAAACTTTTTTAAAGAACGAATCAGCATTAAAACTCTGAATTTGTAAAGCTTTTTTACAAAGTAGACATTTTTAAATAGTTCTGTTGTTTTTAAATTTCAAGGAATTTATGGTACAAAACTTTTTTCTTATGCTTTTTAAAATTTCAGATTTTTGTTGAAACTTTCTGACATTTTACTGACTGTTCCCTGACCGTCGAAATGTCTTGACTTTTCCCGGTTTTCCAGAAAATGGCCACCCTGTTATTTAATTCATCTTTTTTTTTTAGAATGAACAGTCAAACAAACTTGATGAACAGTCATATCGACATTAAAATTCAAGAATACGAAAATAACCGAAGAAACTCGATCAAAGACGAACTGGACGCGGCCAAGTCGCCGACTCATTCGATCGACAGCGGCGTCTGTACCCCTTCCAGTCCCACCGCTTTGGAACTGCGAAAAAATCAGGACGCAAGCAACACCGAATTGATCCCAACTTTGGGTAAGAAATAGCAAAAAGACAGACACATCATAAAAAAAGATTTAACAACATGTTGCATTTTAATTCGTTACAACCAGTCTTTGAAAAATATCTAAACTTCAAATTTTGGTTCGGGCTTCTTGTTGCATCTTTTCAATTTGGCTGATTTCTTCACTCGATATTTTTATTTTATTCCAGGTAACTAGGTTTTATTTGTGGCTAACAGTTTTTTGGGCAGCAGCGTCTTCTTTTTTACTTTTATTTTCTTCCCTTTTTCTTTTCTGGTCTTCTTATAGATTATTCTAGTTCCTGTTCTGGTTCTTTCTCTATCGAAGACTTCTTACTTCTAGTTTTATTTTAAACAGAATACTATTTTTAAACAGACTGCTTTGGCTTTTTTGTTTGAAGGTGGGAGACAATATTGAACCTGAGAGTAATCTAGAGGTTCAAACTTCCATTCTATTTATTTTGAACTTTTTCACAACAGGTGCAGTTGAAAATCTGTTAACTACAAGAAGTATGGGTTTCCAAATATCCTTGATAATGACACTTTTTTGAGAAAATACCCTCTGCTTTCTTTGTATGAAGCTTCTTTACCTCTTTCCATTCCATATGGTGTTGATTGTTCCAGCAATGTTACCAGTTTTAGACGTACACTTAATTTTTTAAAAAAAAACGCATACATGCAGTCACAAAATTGACCTTTATAAAAGTGTATAATATATACGGATTACCAGCTAAAATGCCTAAAAACTTCAAAAGTATGACAATTTGTCGTATTGTTTAAAAAAGATCTCTAAAACTGAAAATATTTTTTTACTTAAATTAAAGGCAGCCTTATTTTTAAATTTTGCATAATACTAAAAAATCAGCAAAAATAATGTTTTAGTAAAGTCTTTATTGAACAATATCAAATAATCACTCGGACGAAGGCTGTTCTATAAAGAGGGCGGTAACCCATTTTGGAGTTGATAAAATAACAATAATACGATAGAAACAGCGCTGGATTGAAAACAATTCGACGAATAGGAAACTTGGATTAGGACAAAAACGATGGTAAGAATCACCATTTTTTTCTATTACAAGTTGCAAACGTCTGGGCATTAAAAAGGTTAAATTTTGAAAATACTGATGGTCTTCTGAGAGCTGATCCAATGCGCGATAAATAGCATCGCTTAACTCTTCAGCATTTCGTGGTCTCCCATTCCTTTGATATATTATTTTAACGATTCGACCCCATATATTTTCCATTGGGTTAAGGTCAGGGATGTTGGCTGGCCAAGGAAGTGTTTCTATATTATTATTCTGAAACCATTGGCGAACAACATTAGCCGTGTGTACTGGACAGTTGTCCTGCTGATAAACGAAGTCATTATTTTCATGTAAAGCCTGTACAGACGGCAGCATAACGTTTTCAAGGATTTCAATATATCGTTCACTATTGAATCTTCCTTCGATTCTCCAAAAAAAAACCCAAACCTCTAGCACTACACGAGCCCCACATGTTTACAGAAAAATGTCCAGCTTTTTTAATTTGGTTTGTATATTCGGGTTCAAATCTAGAATTTGGTGGACGATTAACTAAAATTCTCCTGCTGCTTGAAGATGATTGAAAATTTTTTTCGTCAGTGAAAACCACCCTCTCCCAGAAGTTATTATCGCGAAGAACGTTGTTCAGTGCAAAAAATACTCTGGCCTGTTTTTGTTCTTCTGTTAGAAAAGGCTTCTTTGCAGCAACTCGACAAGAGACTTCTTATCTCGTTACTCTTCTATTTACTGTTGCTAAAGAACCCGGAAATAATGTTACATTAGCTGCTTCAACCGTCGTTGAAAAAGGATTTTGTCTGAGGTGGTCAATAAGTCTCTCATCTTGCACTTCAGAACTTACTTTTGGTCGTCCTGATCCAGCTTTCCTATCCGTAGAATTATTTTCAATCCAGCGCTTTTCCAAAATGGGTGGCCGTTCTTCTTATAGACCAGCCGTCTTCTATAACTCGAGTTATAATTTGAACTTTTGTAAATGTTACTATCTGTGGCATTTTTAAGGATGTCACACGGAATTTTAAGCTGTCAGGCATACTAAGCTGGTGGTGCCTTATAATAGTATACAGTAATGGAAAGCTAAATTTTGTGGCATAAGAAAAAATGCATGTATGAGTTTTTTTTGAAATCAAGTGTACCTACGTTTATTAATCAAAAATGTGACATTGACAAAATTATTTATTTCCAATGGTTGCCACCAGACATTATCAACATTTCCCTAACAACTGCCAAATCGAGTTGCTTACCTCTGGTAAAACAATAACAATCAAAAACTGTATACAAGGCCTCTAGATATTCCCAATGTGCTAGAGAGCAGCAATATGCAAAAAAGGCATTAGGTATTCTTAGGATTTTTTTTTTGGTTTCAGGTGACCCAAAAACGCCGGCGGTCCACCCCTTAAGCAATTGCGGTGATGTCCAATTTACGTACAGCGGCACGCGAGAACTCAAAAGCATCAAAACGTTAAAACATTATCAAAGCAATTCGAGTCCCAACTTGATGGATAAAATAGGAAATAAATAATGTTGGTATTAAGTGTAACATTTTTTCTGTCTTATTGGTATTTTCAGGCTGAAATGCTTCTTATAAATTTTTATGATAAACCCCAACATCCTAATGTAATCAAGTAGTCTTAGACAACGCAAATTTATGTTGTATATTTAGTTAATTTTTTACTTACAACCTCTTCCCCTAAGATGTTCATGTAATACTAAAATTTCAAAAATTGTTTTTAAGGAACTTATTTAAGCATTAAAGGACCACTTTTAAATATTAAAAACATACTACTTTAAATTACTGATATTATTTTCTTTAATATGTGTGATATTAGTTTTTAACGAGGTTTTAGTTCTCAAATTTTTAAGTTTTATGTTCAGATAATTTAGCCAAGTTGTTTTAAATGTATAGTTTAAGTTGTGTTTAAGTTATTCTATTAACTACAAATAAAATAATTTGTTAGATTTCCTTAGGTGAGGCAACTGAGAAAGAATCTAAAAAAAACTTCTGGATGTGACTTTCTAGTAAAATTACGTTTTTTTATAAAAATTATTTTCCACTACTCCAACTTAACTCTTTTGCAGTGTTGTTCTATCGGGATCACCATACTGCTTTGTACTTACTAGCAGATATGTTTCAATTGGAATGTGGTGAGTCAGAGACCAGAGGGCCCAGAGCAAAAACAAAAATGTTGATAATTTTTAATTTAAATTTGAAACGCAATTTTCATCATTAATGAATTTTGCAAAAAATACTTCTTGCACTGCTTTAACACATATAAACAGTCAAAAATAGTTTTCTAGTCAACAATGTAGCTGTTTTAGTTAAATATTAAGTTCTGGTTTTACTTGTAAGAATAAACATTAAAAAATATGTATCAGGTTAATATAAGTGTTTTGTAAATGTAAGTAGGTATCAGGAATTAAGCATAAGAGTTAAAAAGATTAGAGATCCTGCGGAATCCTTTATTTATAGTGTCTTAAGGTGAGATGACTTAGCTAATATAATAGGGACTTATTGAACATAATCTTAGGATTAAATAAGACCTTCTTTTATTAAAGTACACCTTTGTTCAATACTTCCCAAATCTTGCTAAAAATCCTTGTTACTAAATTAGTTTTAATATGAATATTTGATTTGTATGATATTATTTTAATTATTACTGTAAAAGTTACTTAATATACAAAAGTTATCTTTTATTTCTAAAATTGTTTTATATTAACATAAGATTTTAAAAAATAACTGAAAAATTTGACAAAAAGTTGCCTAAAAATGCCAATATTTTCTATCGGATACTTGCAAGTGTTCATCATCACTGAAGTATTATTCAAATTAATTAATTCATTAAATATTTACCCTATATTAACATTCTCACTATAACAATAATAAAAAAGAAAGTAAAAAATTGGCATGACTGTTCATACCAGATTAAGGTGTACCCAATGGAATAATAAAGGAGATTCGGTCGGCAAATTCACCCCACGTTGATCGGTTTAGTTGAAACACGGTCACCCATGAGATTAATAATATTGTCCATAGAAAAGATCCCACTGCTGAGAAGATAACAACTAAAACAAAGAAGATCTAACTTTGCTACCTCACTAGAGCAAGAGTTCATGTTATAAAACAGGTATAAAGTAAATTATGATGGACAGGTAACCCATTTGGTAACCCTCACATTTGTGTGTTTTACCATCCTCAATATGAAATGGAGAGCATTTATACTATGAACTCTGGCTTTGACTTTTATCAATAAAAGTATTCCCTAGTAAATTCCTTAAAATGGACAAGATTAATATATTTTCACTTACATTTTCGTATCTGCTTTTGCTCTTCATATTCAGGCTTTCTAAATGCTTCATTAAAAAACCATATGGCATTGACTGCCCAGACAAATGGAAGGCAAGCAAATCCAACTAAAAAAAAATTAACATTGTTTGATGTAAAATTATTTAACTAAGCTTTAACGTCTTGATTATATAAATGCTATAAGGTAGGCATCCTAATATTGCCTCGAATATTGCTAATAAACAGCCCACACTTTTTCCTGCTCTCAGTTCTGCTCATACACACACTGAATTGTTTAACTACAGGAGACTGTAAAGTACTGATCTACATGTCTTTTTAGAAAAAAAGTGTCCTAAAATTGTTGGGTTTTTAAACCAGTCCACCCTACAATGATAATTAATTGATAAAAAGTGAGAATAAAGGAAGAAATAAGGCATTAAAGTAGCAGGCTCTTCTACATTTATTTACTCCAGATTAAATTTTGCAAAATGTAAAAGAACTCACCCCAAAAATACATTTTGCAAAGGTCCAGCTTCTTATCGTTCGGCACCTTGGTCAAATCCATTTTTTTCTTATTGAAGAGCCTTAAAAAACAATTATTTCAACTATTTTTATTTTGAGGTTAAAGAAACAAAACCAAGTTTTTGATCTTTGATTGTGCGATTAAACTAAATTGGGGTCGCTCACAAACAAAATAGCAATTTTTCATGAGCTTACCATATGGTGCTTTTGAGCTGGTGCAGTGGTGGTCCTTTCGGGCGAGAACTTTTTACATCTCAGTTAACTTAAACATAAATAATTTCGTCGGTGTCTCAGCTTGGACACTTGCCTTGATTGATTTTGACTAGTATAAGGGAAAAAAAAATCCGCATGCAAAAAACCCGAAGAAAAATTCATTGTTACGTATTAAAAAATACGTGCAAATCAAAAAATGTAGTAAGCGTAACGATTTTTTTCGTTTAAGGTGCAATTTTATAACTCATAGTTAAACGTCAAACCTCAGTTTAAACCACGGATGTCGACTTTTTTACGTTTTATAGGTGCAGTTTACCAACAAACTTCGATTTAACCGTTACCGGCAGTCTGTGTGTTTGTTACAATTAAGCAAGCTCGAAAAGTACAAATTATTTTCGAAATAGAGTGCGTTTAAAACATTTCTAAATATTCAGAAGTTCGAAAGCATTAAAAATTTTTTGATTTTCTTGAGAGAATTTTAAGAAATTTCAAAATAAAGAAAACCTAACCTCGCAAGTCACTTAATTACCGAAAGATGATGATGAAATTATTGATTTTGTCGAAGCACCAAGAAGACCAAAAATTATTCGTCCTGGAACAAATCTTTTGGAGGAGTAGGACGATGTAGATTTTAAAAAGAGGTTTAGATTATCTAAAGGGACATGCAAAATTGTGCACTAGGAAATTCGACAAGGGTTGGAACATCCCACAGACCAGTAAGTTTTATTTTCACACCAAGCGGCGCAGCTCACACGTATATATATATAGGGTGGATTCTTTAAACGAAACGGTGCATGTAGCGGGTTAGAATTTGGTTTTATAAAAAAATACAAAAACACGTCAACTAAGATTTTTAATTTTCTTTAATTGTGCTATCTTGAATTTTTTTTTATGTCGTTTTGTTTACGAGGTATGGAAAAAAAATATATTTTTTTAAATAAGACATCCTGTATAGTTTGACATTTTTAAATTCTAAGAAAAAATATCTTTTTGACAATACTCTATCTCTTATGGTTTCCAAGATAGAGGCATTTAAACTTGCATGGAATTGTTGTCTATGCCCTGTTTTACGGGGGATATTTGAATGAATATCGAAGTTTTCCATACAGATTTAGATAAAAATATCTTGATTATCGTAAAAGATAGATCCTACTGTGTGGTACTTCTGAAGAGAGAATTATTTGCAGATTTCAAAAATTGAAAAATATACAGGGTGCCCAATTTTAAAAATCTAAGATAGCACGATTAAAGGAAATTAAAAATCTCAGTTGACGTGATTTGGATTTTTTTATTCAACCAAATTCTAACCCGCTAGAAGCACCGTTCCGTTTAAATAATTCACCCTGTATATATATATATATATATATATATATCTTATATATCTTTCTGAGAATTCTGAACATTTTTTGTTGTGGCGTCTGGCTGTATGTCTGTTTGTAACCGACGCTGATATCTCAAAAACTACTTGACTGATCTTTTTAAATTTTATCAAGTTTGGTGGCTATGCTGGGTTTGGCTCCAGTTGGTGCCAAAGATATGGTTAAAATAATCAAGCCTATATGCCAAAAAAATGTAGTCTTTAAACTAAAAAAAAACTTGTTGTGCTCCTAATCCTACAGTTAATTCAACAGCTCTTCTTTTCTCCCTGGCCGTGGTTTAACTGCGACTTATAAAATTGAGCAACTTTTTTACCAATGTTTTAATCCAAAGATTAAACGGAAGTTTAAACTGTAGTTTATTCTGGAGTTTTACCTTTGGTTGTAAAATTAGCCCTAAGAACGTCGTTTTCTCGCTGAGAGAGCCAGCTCGAAATGACCTCAACCTAGAAAAAAGTAGTTTATCTGCTGCACATGTACATTTTAACTACTCAAATGTGTTTTTGTTTTGTGACAAAAACAAAATAAAAAAAAAGTTCATTCAAATTAATAAAGAAAAATCCTAGGAAATGAGTAATGCTGACGAGGACTTTTTTAACAGGTTTGTAAAATATGGGAAAATATTCTCCAAACCAAAAAAAGTAGGTAAAGGCCAATTTAAGCTGGGTTTATACAGAAAATATGATAAGATGGTATAACATAACATAAGGAAAATTGCTGTTTATACAGGAAATAACATGACATAAGATAACTGAGCCCCAATTTACTGCAACATTAGTGAACAGCCTAACCTACCTATTAAAATTTCAACGTCGGATGTTTTGCTTACCTTTTTTGCGTAAAACTCGTTTTCTTTAAACAAAAATAACATCCAAATACTTTAAAAAAAGTAGGGTTATGGTGAAAACTCTGAAATGTGATTTCACATGACATAATATAACATAAAAAGATAAAAGTTGGGCATCTTTTTATGTCTCATGTTATGTTATTTTATGTTATTCTTCTGTATAAACACCAACAGGATTTGTCATAAGCTCAACTCTTATTTCATTTTATGTTATGTCTTGGTTTATGTCTTATCTTATTTTTCTGTATAAACCCAGCATTACTCAAGTTTTAATGGCTAATTCTCAATCCATATGGTCACTTTGCATAATGCATAATTTTGTTTTCTCTACTTTTTGAAAGAAAAAAGACAGAAAAAGAAATAAAAAAATTAAGCACTAGGCATTATGCAGTAAAACTTAAATAAATGAGCCTTAACTACTCAGGGTAACTATTTAAAAATTAATATAAACTTGTTGTTCTTGTTCAGTTTGGAGTTTGGTATTTCTCTTACTTAAGGCGAAATAGACAGATATGTGGACTGCAAACTGAACAAATTGAGTGATAAGTTAGACTCATGCTCACATCTTGCCTTAGGGCAGATTGACCTGATATATAATGGTTAAATATTCCGCTAATTCCCTACCTTTTTTTATGGATTCCTCAGGTTTTTAGTCATTTTTTACCAGCCAAGGTACAAAACCCTGTGTAGAATCTTTTGGTCCATGAAAAAATTATTCAAGACTAGATTTGATCTTAATTAACATGAAACCAATTGCTTGCATGAATTCAGCTTTTACCTACCTAACAAAAATTCAGTAGGAATGTTGGTGTAAAATTTTTTAATCAGGGTCTGTGAAATTAAGTCAGCATCAAGGGGCCAACACCTTGTTTTTTTCTACATTCATTATTTTCCGGTAACTATTACAAATTATTGTCAAATATTTTTAGGTATTGTCAAAGTTCAGGAGCTTTTTACTGATCAAAATTTGTACCCAGGTATTTCCAAGTATTATCCAAGTATTACCCAAGTATTTCCAGATATTTTCTATGTTTTACCAGTCAAAAGTGTTCAAGTATTTCCTCGAGTATTCCCCTCACAGTGAAAATCCCACCAGTCAAAACATTGTTGAATATTGTTGCCAAGTATTCTCTTGTCAGGATACATTGGCCAGCCGGATTCCAATGCATCCTGACAATTATAAAATTTGGTAGAAAAACCAAAGTAGGATTTTAAAAAAGAATTAACACAGTTCCAATTTTTAATATTATTTCTAAAAACTTCTGTTTTTTACATAATAAGCATTTTTACAGTAGGTAGCTAAAATTAAATATTTTAAAATGAAAAAAAATATAAATAATAAAAAAACCAGTGGAACATTTTATAGGTATACTGAGGGAAGCCGGGCTAAAAATTCCTAAAAAAATCTAGCACACTTTATGATTTTCATATTAATTATAGGTAAAATAATTTTGGCTTGGTATTACTTTTTGAGTTTCCTCTTACAGGTTTCAAAATGTTGATCTCTCAAAAGCAAAGAAGTTCCAATTTAAAAAACTAAGTGGGACAAGCTCTGCAGATTCTTCTGCCATCTTTAGCAAGGATAACCTCAAGGATAATCAGTTTTTAAGTTTGGAAAGAACTTTAAATAATGCAGGTATGTTTGAATTTTCAGAAACTGACAATTTTTTTTATTAAAAAGTTATTTACACCCTATAGTTGTGATGCTTTCTAATTTTTAGATAATACTTCAAAATATTCAGCAATTCAGACAAACAATACCAATCTGGAAACTAACCAAGAAAGACCAAAAAAATGCTCTTTAGGCACCTCAAAAATAAACAGGGATCACAACCTTATTAACAGCCAAGAAAAATTTAGTTTAGGTTTTAAAAGTACAACATCTAAAATTAGGAAGAATGACAATAACTGTATTAGTAAATATTTTAGTACTGTAACAAAAAATAGTGATAGCGGTAGTAATAATTCAATATTAAATTTGCCAAACAATGATTTACATAACATTAAAACTAGTAATAGTTTACATTCACATTCAAAAACATCTTATGACACTTTTGATCACTTTAAATTGGATAAATCAAATGGTATTATAGAAAACACAAAAACTAGTGTTGATGATTTTAATCAAAAGGAGGTAAATAATACTAGTAGTTGTTACAGTAATATAAAACAAACAAAAGCTAGTGAAATTGGGGCAAATACAGTAAGTAATTTTAAGAAATGTTCAATACTAAATTTAACTGGCAACAATAGTTCTTATGATGTCCTGAAAAATCTGATATCAGGGGAATCAAATGCTAGTTTAGAAATTACAAAAACTACAGAATCATCATTCAAAAACTCAAATTCGCCCGTTATTGGCCAAACAAGAAAATTTTCTTTTAAGAAAAAAACACCAGAAATGTGTAAAGGATTGACACAAGTTGAGAAACCTATTGATAAAGGTGGTACTTCAAGTGGCACAATGGAAAGAATCAATAGTTCTAGTACTACCATCTGTAGTGAAAAATTTTCCTTTGGGAAAAAATCTCCAGAAAATATTAAAGAACTGACACATCCTAATAAAACTTTAGATACACCTAGTAAAAGTCGAATTTTAGGACAAAATAGTAGTTGGTCAAGTACAAGTAGTAGTATTGAATTTTTTGAGCCTACTAGTGCTACTAAGAACGACATAATTAAAAACTTAGGTACTAATATGTATAATGGGTCAGAACAGGTTAGCAGTAGTAAATTCGGTGCTAGTGTCTTAAATAACACAGTTGATATTAAAAACAAGGACAGTCCTAGTTGTACTGAAAATAATAGAAAAACTAGTCGATTAAGTGATTTTGGTGGTAAAGATAAAAGAGAAACTTCAAGGGACAGTGATTTAATATGCATAAGTCAATCACTAGAGGTCACTGATGCTGACTTTTTGGATGATGAAGAATTTGAACGCCGTTTCGGTCAGATAGCTGATGATTTGGACGAAACTGTGGCTAAAGCCGAGAGTTTAATAGAAGAAAAAAATAAGGTAAACATTTTTAGTTGTTTTCTTAGTTGAATATTACAGATTGATTGGTTTATTTGTGACTGTCCAGCACTGCGACCATCAGCAAGTCTATTGTTGTTCACTTTTAAAATTGTACTTCACTCAAGTATGTTTAGCCCCTTGAAGAGGTTGGCAGCTTGTTTTGGTGAAGCATCATTTATGTACGCTGCGTTGATCTGTGGCATGTCTGCTGGCTGGCCATTCTGTGTAGTGGTACTCTCAGCCTACAATATCTGATCAGTATATAGATCAACCATTGTCCAGTGCCTTGGTCAGCTCAATGTGTTTTCTGGCTCTCTTTCTGCAAGGTTCTTTAATGAACCCATTTAGGTTTAATGAAGACAGTGGAAGACGCTTTGCGCATCAGTTGGTCTGCGGTTTTATTTCCATCATGTCCAGAATATCCGGGAATCCAAACTAGTGACACAGCTATTGTTTAGTCACCTAAAGGTTTTCAGTTTGTTCTGACAGGCCCTAATGGTTCTTGATGATCATCTACAGGATTCAAGAGTCTTTGTAGGTGGTTTGCTAATAAAATCCTTATACCAAATATCGTACAACCGCGGCTTAAAACTTATATAATCACAATTCGACTAATTTTTTTTTTGTAGTTAAAAACTAAAGAGGATATAGGCGCCGAAACGCAGGATCTGCTGAATGACATATCAAATCTTAATTGGGAAGATGATTTTGAAGAGGAGGAACCCATAGTGTCCGGTTAGTTGATTTAATTAAGTTTTAATGAAGTTCTTTTGCTCTTGCTGTGCCCTCTGTACGTCTGACCTGAGTAAAACACCTGAGTAATGAGAAAATTGTACAGAAAGTAAATATTTTCTGGTCAGTTGAAAAAAAGACTGTTATATTTTATAGGTTTTAAGGATAGAACTGACCACTCTGCGGAATTCAAGGGTCAATATGAGTACTCAGAAGTAATTTTGGAAGTTCTACATCAAAAGTTTGGCTTGCGAACATTTAGGTAAAGATCTGTTGTAGATTTTTAATTTGGGGGTCAAAAGTCCTTTGTTTTCGAGATAAAAAGTGCCCATTTTTTTTGTGTTTGTGATAGAAATTACAAGAAAAAACGAAATTTTGCAGATATACATGATTGAGAATAAAAAGAATTTACAAAAAAAAATTATGTCAAAATTAACAAAAAATTTTGTAGGTACTAATTTTAAAAAAAAGGTAAAAAGGCCGTTTTGAATATTTTTTTTGGTATTAAAGAGAGATTTCTAGATACACATAACATAAACATAATATCCTAGTATTATTCTCAATGTTACGGTATTTTTTTTAATTGAAGTAATCAATAATTTTTGGGATTTTCTTTTTCCCCCAATCCTCGAACTTTTAAAACCAATATCTTGGAAACAAAACGTTTTAGACCCCTACACATTAAACGAACTTATTTCTTATTCTATTTTCTCTTATATCTTTGTTTTATATGCATTATTTTTGTGTTTCAACCAATTACATAAAATTCTTTATTTTTTACAAATTACTAAAATAATTTTTTTTTTCAGACCGCATCAGCGTGAAATCGTCAACGCCAGCCTCAAACAACACGACTGTTTCGTTCTGATGCCGACAGGGGGCGGTAAAAGTTTGTGTTATCAGTTGCCGGCCATCTTAATGCCCGGCGTCACAATCGTAATATCGCCTTTAAGGGCACTGATCAGTGATCAGGTATGTGTGAATCACCCCCAGATATCAGTTCAATCCTAGCCAGCCAATATATAGCTCTTTATTAGCTATCATTTAGCTCTTACAATTATTATAATACCTACAAAAAGAAAACTATTACTTACAGCTACATAGTTGAAGTGACATATATGCCAATGTTTTCAAAGACATAATTGGTAGATCCAATTCCGCTTAACTTATCCTGAGTTCATTGCCGTGCACCAGAGCTGGATTGGGCAATCCTGATCAAAAATGTGGCAACGTTGAAAAATTTCATTAGAGGAGTTTTTTTCCCGATTTTATGTGCATTTATCGTAGGTGTTTGAGGTCTCCTAGCTTTAAAAAGTTTATATTTTCTTGACAAAAATCTGATTTGTTAATTATGGTAAAGCCATGATGGTAATTTAAGGCTTAAACTTTTAGCATAATTTAAGTGGTAACGTTTTTGTTGAAGAAAGTTTTACTATGTTTTTCACATTTTTATGCCATTTTGCTTACATTTTAAAGCTTTCTTTCCAAACTTTCGGTTTCTAGAATAAAACATTCACATTTTTCAGGTTTGCACTGTTTTTTAAGCATTCAAAAAAAGTACTGCCAAAAAACATTTTTTCTCTGTTAAAATGAAAAATATTTAAAGTTTAAAAGTTTGAGACAATGATATATTTGAAATTAACTCTGTGTTTCGGACTTCCATTGTCTATATTTTATTATACACGACGTTTCGATCAGTACAATCTCTGACCGCCTTCAGGTACAAACTTCCGTCCGAAACACAGAGTTAATTTCATATTTAAGGTTGTTGAAGAGAGACAGCACAGCAGGTTATAAGAATTCAAATCAAATCAAATATCTTTATTTTTCGAATAAATGTGTGAACACAATATACGTTTCGTCATTACATCGAGTTTCCAATATGCTTAAATACTAAACTACCTACCTAGTATTATTTTTTTTATCTTATTCTTATTATTGCCAGCGATCATTTTACTACCCATAATTTACTATTTTATGCTTTTTTGCTAGTCTGGTCAGTAACACTTAGCAGTAATAATGTAAACTAGTAAAAATAAACTAACAAAAAGACCAAAGACAACCAGAAACATAAAGATCAATAAAACACACTAAAATTATGCTAACAACAAACAAACAAAAGACTTTATAAAATAGATATAGGTTTCTTTTTAATGCTATTATAAGAGGTCAATTTACTAAACAGAATAAAAGGTAAGAATTTTATTATCTCTATAAACTGCTCTACATGAGCCACGCTTCTTAATGTTGAAGATTAATCTGATTATTCGGCATAGCCGAGTAAGCCATGCCATAATATACTTGCAGTAAAACCTCACGACCGACATCTTTTTGTAAAGTAAGAATGACAAAGAAAAAACTTGTTTAGTTTCCTGGCAAAAGAGTCCACCTGTTTTTCCCATGAAAAATACGCATCAGGATGAACGCCTAGATATTTAACATCCGAAGCTATTTCAAGTGTTACAGCCTGGTATAGATGTTGATTTTCGTTTGTTTTGGTAAAATAAATACATTGAGTTTTCTCTGGATTTAGCACAAGGCTATTTCTCCTGTGACTTTGATTATTAACGATTCCAATTCCTCAATAGTGTCTGCAGCAATACCAATACCAACATCATCGGCATAGTTCACAGTGCAGTATCCGGAAAGATGTTGTTCCAGATCATTCATGTAGAGCAGAAATACGAGAGGTTCAAGAGTTGAGCCCTGAGCTACGCCCAAGTCCATCGTGTAGGGCTGGAAATATGTGTCTCCAATCTTCACTGTTATTTGTCTGTCTTGGAGAAAGGATTGAATTAATTGAAGCATGTAACCTCTGATTTGTTTATTCGAGATCTTTTTAGAAACAAATTCCAGACAGACAGAGTCAAATGCTCTTGACATGTCGAAGAAGATTGCAGCAACATATTTCCCATTACCTAACGTTCCAAGAAGGGCAAAAGCTTGCGGTTGCTGTCTCCGTTGATGGGTGAAACTAAAAATGAAATTACTCGCTTATGCATCTTCTCTATGATTTTTGAAAATATACTCAACACACAAATAGGACTGTAGTTGTCCACCACCTCATCGATGCCTGATTTGAAAAGTGTAACTGTTTTTGCAACTTTTAATGCTCTGAGAAATGAAACAATGGAAATTTTATCAACACCGCAAGAGTGACTGTTTCTTATGACTATTTTGATTTCATCAGGTGTAGTTGGTTCACAGTACAGCTGTTCGGTACATGTGGCCCAAGAGTACACTCCTGCGATATTGCGTTCCCAAAATGTTGGCGGAGTTTTTGCTTGACAATTGTTGTGAAAAACTCTCCAAAGCAGTTTGCAATTTCCGTTGGTTCAGTCAGTCTACGATTATCATGAATGATTACATTAAAAAGAGGTTTACGTTTGAGTTTTTTGTTCACTTCGAAATCTGTTTTTCGATTCGATCTTTGCTTTTCATCCAGTTGTGTCCCCTCGTCGAGTTTTGCGCTTGTGTTATGTTAGGCGAACTTCCATGGGTCGGCTGGTTTCTCCGATCTAGATATCCCCACACTCGCATGGTACCCGGTACATGCTATATGGTTTAGTTTTTGTCAATTGACTTCTTATTGTTCTGGTCGTTTTGAAGACAGTTCGAAGATGGTATTGATTGCCTACTTATTCTACTTATCTTTTCTGAGATTCCTTTGATATATGGAATTATAAGTGTCCAGTATTACGTCTGTCGTTGTGTGGTGTGGTTTGAACAGTTTTTTTGATCGTGTAATTGGAGAAACCGTTCCTTCGCATATCGGATCGAATTTTTGACTTCTTTATTTAAAGCTTCTGTATGCATTTCACACACGATTTCCAGATACAATGCGCTTTCTACACACAGATCTCAAGGAATTCTAGATATGGCGACAAATATTATCAGGTGTAAGTTCTGATTATGATGAAATTCGGTCACGATTTTTTTTTAGAAGAATTCGCAGAGGATGCTAGTGTTTTTTTAAATAATTTTACTTGTTGCAATTTTTATGTATACTTGAAAAAGAGCTTATGAATCAACCTGTTATACCTACTAATAAATCCACAATAAATCAGGGAAAGTCTGGGAACAGTCAGAGAATTTAAAAGTGGCAAGGAAGAGTTTAAAGTGTTTTGGGAAAGTCAGAGAAATTTACCCAATGATATTTATCTTTTTTTCACTTTTATTGGTGGATCAGGGGATTTTTTTATTTGGTCAGGGAATTTTTGCAAAAAAATTTGTGGACACTTTGATGGCATTGAATTTTTTCCAGGTGGATAAAATGAATCAACTAGATATACCTGCCGCGCATTTGTGCGCGGATATAACAAAGGCAGAAAGCGACGAGATTTTTCTGAAGTTGAGTAAACGAGAACCCGAAATTAAGTTGTTATATTTGACGCCTGAGAAGATCGGTGCCTCAAGGTAATAATATTAAAAACACATAAAAAAGTCTGAAAAACTTATTTTTGGCGAAATTTTGCTGATTTATGTTGGTTACTTGATTTTCTAAAATATTTGCCAAAGTAACTATGAAAAGTTTTAATAGCTTTTTGGTTACAGTCCAAACAATAAAAAATATAAATGCTAAAGTTGGCCATGTAGTGCTCAAAAATATTTGAACTGGCAGCCGTTTTGGTCCAATTTTTTTGTGGTCAAACCTTATTCGCAGTCATCTATGTGTGATCCTTTTCGCGTATTTGAAAGAGCGTTGTTTTTAGATTTATTGGCGATATGTTAATGGGGCTGCATCAAAGAGGAAAACTGGCCAGATTCGTCATCGACGAGGCCCACTGTTTGTCGCAGTGGGGCCATGATTTTAGACCGGACTATAAGGTATGTTAATGCAATTTTTTTATTTTATTATATACAGTGTGTCTCAAAAGTCTGTAATAAACTAAACTAGAGACATTAGGTTTACCACAGTTGCGATCAGACATAGGGTAAACAATTTGGCGACGATGGCAGGTTGTGTTGTTATCATTTACACCTGCAATTATGCAAATTCTCTGGCTTGCTTGAAACGTCACCTGGGTACTATAAACGCTTTTTTATTAACAAAATTATAGCGTAATTTTTGTTTTTTTTTTAATTTTAGAAATATCGTGAATATTGACCTTTTTCCCTTTATGAATTAATTGCGTGAATAAATCTGTGAAGAAAAGCTCAAACTTTTCGACCATGAAGAAATTTATGGATTAATAGTCGGTGCAAAACAGGCATTAGTAAATTTATCTTTCGTGTTTTAGGAGCTATCCATGCTACGGAAAAAATACCCGAACGTGCCCATAATATGTCTGACGGCGACTGCCACAAAACAAGTAGAAAACGACGTCATAAATATTTTAAATTTGAAAAATGTCAAGAGATTTGTGCGCAGTTTCAACAGACCCAATATCAAATACGAGGTAAGACTATAATACCTATACAGGGTGTTCCAAATTCGATGCTCACCATGGGGATCTTCTAAACGGTAGGAGATACAAAAAGGTTTAAACTAGAGCAAAGTTGCGCAATTTGACGCTTTGCTCAAAACCAAAAAAAAGTTTACAAATTCCGGGTAGTTCCGCCGAAAAAAACCGAAATCTTCATTTTTAGTTTTTATTTTTCTGCGCCCTTATTAATACTTTCTACAGGCACTTTTTTAAGATCTACCTAATGAGAGGTCCGTTTTTGAGATTTGATTTCAGAAGTAAAGGAGCACTGTTAAGTTAATTTTTTCTTATGGACACATACTTGTGAACCCTTTTAAATGGCCAACCCTGTATGATAATACCTCAATATGAAACGGACAGTGTTTCATCTTAAAATTGTAGGTAATTCCAAAACTCAACGGCAAGAATGGAACTGCGACAGAAATAGGCAACCTCATAAAAACAAATTTCCCTAAAATGTCGGGCATTGTTTACTGTTTGGTGCGGAAAGATTGCGATCAATTGGCGGAGGAGCTCAATGCGATGGGAGTCAAGGCTAAGCCTTATCATGCTGGAATGAAAGACAAAGTAGGTGTAAAAATATCGAGGAGATATTTTAAACTTGGCGATATATGTATTAATTAATGTCGGATAAATGGACATTTTTTGGAATTTTTTTATCATTATTTTTCGGCTTCAATTGAATTTTTTTGGCATTATTAAAAATGTTTTGGAATTAACCGGAATTTTCATGGCATTATTCGGAATTTTTTGCCATTAGGAATTTTTTTTTAATTATTCGAATTATTTTGTCACTATTCAGATTTTCCGGCATCAGTTTTTATGGCAATATTCCGAGTTTTTATTTAAGCATTTTTGCAAATAATGCGCAGTGTATGTACAACAAATCTACCATGAAATCCCCTCGAATAATAGACTTGCGGAAAAAATACTGTTTCAAAATTCAGTTTCAAGATTTTATGGGTGTATTTTTCAGGTCAAAATCTAAATATCTATAAAAACAGATTGGCAAATTTTTGAATATAGGTATAGTCCGTTCGATTTTTATTTAGACAAAATCTAGAGGCCCTGTATACGATTTATGACAATTATTGTTTTACTACAACTCATATTTTTCTCTCTTGCTATGTTTTTTCATATTTGCATGTAAAACTAATTTAATGAAATGGACTGATGTTTTGTTGTCTCTTTTTATAATTTCCTCAGACAGTTTTTGAAAGATTGATTTTTTTTTTGGTGTATGCAGATAACTAAAGCATGGCTTTTTTGGTTATGGATGCAAAAAAACTTTTTTTGATCACGAGGGTAAAAAAATATTTCTTAGTCAGTCAGTTTTTTACACGAAGTTAAAGAGAAATTGCGAAAACTACTATTTCTGTACGATGTTTGTATTGTTAAAAATGAAGATATTTAGGACTAATTAAATAATTTATGTATCTATTCTATCTTGTGTGTCATTTTGTAGATTTTTATAAATAAGATGGACAAAAACACTCGTGGGAAAAACATCGAAAAGTACCACGTTCCTCACTTGTTAGGTAAATAACTATTTTAGTAATTCATACGACCTGAAAAACACGTCCCTAATATCTTGATACTGAATATTCAAACACCCTGTATGTTTTCGTTTAGGTCAGAGAAGTGATTCAACGTGAGTGGATGCAAGACCGGTTCAACGTAGTCGTGGCAACGATAGCTTTCGGTATGGGTATCGACAAGCCCGATGTCAGATTTGTCATTCACAATTCCATACCAAAATCGGTGAGTTCCTATATTCTATCCATATAACTATGAGTAGACGCCTTCTACACAGTTGACAGTTGTTGTTTTACGAGAGGGGTGCAACTCATATTGTTCTCTCTTTCTAATTTTTTTCATATTTGCATGTAAAACCGATTTTATGAAATAGACTGATGTTTTGTTCTCTCTTTTTATAATTTCTCCAGACAGTTTTTGTTGGTAAAATATGCCAAGCTTTGACAAAAAAAAACCAGTGAGGTTCACGGGACATTTAAAAATGTTAATAGTAGGCAGAATAGACAAAAGTATTATTGATCTATCTTTTTGTTACTCTTTTTCTTAAAATAATAATAATATATAATATTATTTAAATATAACTAATCTTACTTATCTCGCAAGTTCGACTATTTTTATTAATTTTCCAGTTTGGCAAATGCATGATCCATTTCCATTTTTCTCGCGTTTTTTTTCCATTGAACAATGAAAGAATACAAGGTCGTAGCCGCGAGTATTTTTATAGTTTCTTATACCGTAATATTAGATTTTTAAACCGCACATAAATAAACAAATTTAAAATTTTATGTACCTACGTTTATTAATCAAAAATGTGACACTGACAAATCGAGTTGCTTACCTCTGGTAAAACAATAACTGTCACAAATGGTACCCAGGGCATCTAACTATGAGATAATAGACACTTAAAATAAATATTTCAATGCATCGGTATCGGTATACGTAACGCGTTCGAAACAAAGTCAAAATACACTACATTTTTTACTTTTTTATGCGATGTTTTGAACGATGGCCGCTTTCTTGAAGGTTGCGACGACAGAACTGCTGATTGAAATTTTTGCTTATGTTCGTGGGTCCGTAACGATACGTACATCCTTCCGTACGCAACGAGATTCTGTCATCAGACCCGTCAAAGAAGCAGGCATCGTTCGAAACATGGCATAAACAAGTCAAAAATGTATTGTATTTTGACTCTGTTTCGAACGCGTTACGTATACCGATACCGATGCATTGAAATATTTACTTTATGTGTCTACTATGATGGTCCAAGTGTCTCAAAATTGTTTAACGAAAATAACTTTGAAAAACAAAGAAAGAACACATACTTGACACATCAAGATACAGTTTTCGCCTTTAAACTTTTCTTAAAAATTGAGCTTCGCAAGTGGGGGGTCAGTTTTTTTCCATCTTCTCTGGAAATACCCCCAAAACCATCGAATTTTGGACAAACTCTACAAGTAAATAAAATATTCTTTAATCCGCCTTCTCAACTATCACAGTTAAAAAATATTTGTTTACTCGATATATCACTTGATTTTGACTACTCCCTAATTCGCTCCCCGGGAGAATTTTGCTCCCTACACCTCCCAAAATTAAATGGACTGTATTTCTTCTTTTAAGTATCGTTCATACAAGGCATAGTCCTAGTTTTAGTTCTATTTTTAGTCATAACGTTATCTCTGTCACTGTTTTTTTCTTAACGAGACAGTGACAGAGATAGCGTTATGACTAAAATTAGAACTAAAACTATGACTATGCCTTGTATGAACGATACTTTAATTACATTTTAATTTTTACTATGCCTTGTATGAACTATACTTTAATTACATTTTAATTTTTACTATTTCACTAAAGTCTTGATGGCAGCTGTGATGTTGAAAACTTCTTCTTGACATACAGTAAGGGCACAACTTCATTAAATACTAAGGACACTTAATCATAAATAGCTGTTCTGAACAGACTGGTTCAACACCGTTCTTAACTAAAACTTAACTCATTTTCGTTTTAGTATCCTTTGGCCTATGATCGGTGCCATATTGACACCAAACTGACAGAAAATCCATGTTTTACTTGTCAATTTGGTTATAAAAATGGCAGCCACGATAGGCTAAAGGGCACTGAGGGGGTAAGAGTTAACAGGCTTTTTAGTTGAGTACGGTGTTGACTGGTTTCGGACACAGTCCATATAACAGCCGGGCTTTTTACTATGACGAATCGATAGCAAAAACAGACTATACAAAATACACCGGAGTACCACAATATCGGGTGCGACTTGGAGACTAGACGCAAACACTTGTTTCACCCCTGTTAGGGATCATCAGTACGCCAGAAGTTTTTATTTATATTTAACTCCGCTATGGACATTGAGAATTTATTTCTCATTTTGTTTTTCTAGTGTTTGCCGAGCATTGGTCCATGACTTGTTGATTTGATCGTTCGTATTATTCATCTATAAAAACGTACTGATGATCCCTAACAAGGGTGAAACACGTGTTTGCGTCTAGTCTCCAAGTCGCACCCGGTATGTATTCTTGTGGTACTCCGGTGTATTTTGTATAGTTTGGTTTTTGCTATCGATTTGTTATACTAAAAAGCCTAACTGGTGGATGGACTATGTCTGAAACCAGTCAGTGGTAGAACTGGTAGAGGAGACCAAAAATCCATTAGTTTTTCTGTTGGTAAAATTCTCTTTTTTATTTGTAAAATTACTTGTTTTATTTATAATTTAATTTTTTGTAAAAGGTGGAGGCTTTCTATCAGGAATCCGGCAGAGCGGGCCGAGACGGTGAGGTCTCTTACTCCTACTTATACTACAGCTACGGTGATGTAGTTAGGCTGAAAAAGTAAGTTGTTTTAGCTTTACTTTTGGAAGTGTTGAGATATTATCGGCAAACCTAAACAATTAAAGGAGCAGTTCACTAAAATGTCAATGTCAAACGTCATCGATTGGAAAAATACTTTACGATAAATGCTGATCTGTGTGTTTTATTTCTGTGAAGCCTCGTTAATGAGATATAAGCCATTTCTACCACGTGCGGTGCACACTTTATTCAGCTCAATTTGTTTTTGGCCACTTTGTGTAACCTCGTGTTTTTCTTTGTTGACCATATGTCAAAGAAGAAAAAGGGACATTTACAAACGCTAAAAATTTTGACAATTTTAATAACGCGCCGATTCTACCAGATTTTATGGAACACATTTAAAACCGTCACTTTTAAAAAATTTTAGAGATGGGAAAAAATTCAAAATATTCTTTTATTTTGCTTTATTTTATATGTTGTACCTGGTAATATTTTATTAATCCCTGTAATTTTTTTTAAATTAAAACATGACCACAACAAAAGAGATTCGAAGCGTACGGCAGTGGTACACTCTATTCCATTTAGCTTTTGTGTAAAAATGTCACCCGCCATACTGAAATTGGTTTGGAGAATTTGGAATGGACAATAGTGGTTAGTTACCACAGTGTCAAATAAGCGTTCCAAGATGTCCCTAATGTTAGGATTTTGACACTATCACATTTTCTAATAACGGGTTACAAGAAGACACAAGCAGATTGTGTCTTCTTTTAACCTGTCATTAGAAAATTTGATGCATAGCAAAGTTGCATAGTGAGAACAGGGCTGTAAAGATATTCTACAATAAACCTTGGTAAAGCTAACTTCAAAAGAGTTGTTCTTCATAAGTATTTTTATCAAGAAAGTTAACATGTAAAACTCAGTAGTAGTAGTGGTATAGGGGCGGTCCGTGGGTCTGGAAATTAGGCCTCTTCATGTGCCCTTTCTGCCATACCCCGTTCCTTACCTCTATGCCCCTACCTCCGCTGCAACTCTCTCTTCGGGCCTCCCTGTCTTCGAGCGAGTGCAGCTCTCCTCTATCGCGGGAAACCCCCACTTCAGCTGTCTTGATTTCTTCGATTCAATCGATCTTCTTCGAGCCCGCCTGCGGGACACACGGGATCTTCTGCTACTTTTATTTGCATCAGATGTTTGTTCAGCCGATTGAGCCCAGTCAGCATCCCTGTCAGCAGTCCAATGTCCTTTCGGGTCTTGCCTAAAAGCCATTTAGCTCTGGCTACATTCGGATCATCCACGAATAGCTTGGACTGTCTGCTCTTCGACTCTTGCCTTCAGGACGTCTTCAGTTCATTTTTCGCCCATTTGTTGAGCTCACTCTGTACCTGTTTCCTTGTTATTCCCAGAAGATGTTCCGGTCCAATGTATTGGGTTTCGGCCCCTAGTCTGGCAAGTTCGTCCGCTTTCTCGCTCATCAGTGTTACTATCACTCCTCCACCAGACTACTGACTATTTTGGGTGCACTTAGAGCCTTGAGGGCAGCCTGGATGTCGGAGCATATGTATATGTCCCACCTGCCATTCTTGACCTCCGGTAGGGTTGCTGCCATGATAATGACATATACCTCTGCTTGAAACAACGTAGCGTGTTCTCCAAGTGGATAAAAGTGGATAACTTTTCTGAACTTCTAGGCTTTCCGCGTACATTCCTGCGCCTGTTGTCTGCCAGGCTAACAGGTTAGAGCCATCCGTGTAGCAGATCGTCGCCTCTCTGCTTAATTCCGTTTGTTACTCATTCCGTTCTGGTATTATGACCTTGCACTTTTTATCGATCCTCCATGGTTTAAGCGGTGCTTTCACTGGGGCAACTCTGTTCTCCCTGCCCTTCCATAGTACCGTAATCGTAGATGCGTCGCCATCGCCTCCTTCTTGATCCAAGTTGGAAGCAAGGGGAGACCCAAGATTGTTTCCAGGGTGTTGCGCCGGTTATCCCTCTGCAGAAGAGCCCTTGTAGGCTCGTGAGCTTTTTGGATATGGTCTTTTTGACAAAACGTGTACAGAGAAATTCGTAGTATAAACGTGCTTATTTTGTTTCTTTTGCGTTAAACAGGTTGATGCAAATGGATAAAACTACCAGAAATAAAACCCTAGACGCTCACTACGACAACCTGAACCAAATGGTCTCCTTCGCTGAAAACGTCGTGGACTGCAGACGGTATCTACAACTTATGCACTTGGGAGAACATTTCGACAGAAGAATATGTATTAGGTACCTATGTAGAATATACATAATAATTTTTATAAGTTGATATTTCTTTTTTAACTGATTTTATGGTTTAAAATTTTTTTTAAAAATAATTTTTTTGAAATTTTCTACGGATTTTCGTCAACCAAAAATGTATCTTAAGGGTATTCTTTTATTTTCTGTCAGTGACTTTAGCCCAAGAATACTTTTTGGAGGAAAATAAACATCAGAATTGGTTGAACTTTGAATGGAAGGCACATTTTGTAAAGACTACTATTTAAATCGGCAAGTTTTTAGGAACAAAGAAACTATCTGTGATAACTGCGCCAACATCAAGAAGTACAAAATGAGAGACGTAACCAAAGAAGCCAAAGAATTGTGCACCTTGGTTCAGGATTACGCGTCGAAAAATGTGACAATGAATAATGTAGTTGATATTTATAGGTAAGTTATTTACAACCCCTGTGTTGGTTAACTTCTATTATTACCTACTAGCTACGCGCGACTTTGTAGCTACTTCTTCCCAGTCCCCCCACCCCTCAAACTCTTCCATCCAGTAGGATACTGCTTTGCCTGCGATTTTTTCCGTTTTTTTTTGCTTTAAGCGGTGACAACGTTTGTATCCGTTAACTGATTTTGATGAAATAAAGCATCTCCTGCCCAGGAGTAAGTAATGAAACTCCCATCAAAATACGTTTGGCAATTTATGCGTGATTTTGGAAAACATAGACATACAGACAGACAAAAATTAGGTAAGAGCCAACACTAAAAATTAAAAAAACTACTTAATGTACAGGAATGGCTTACGTAAAGATTTGTTATATATTATATAGATTGTGAAGAAAATAATTTGTTTCTATAGGTAGGCAGAGGCGCATTGTAAATTCTATTATGGTTATAGTAATAACTCACACAACTTTTATGTTCAGCAGAAAGCATAACGAAAAGTCCAACCCTCGTAATAACTTTCATATATCTGGGTGCCGAGTATACAACAAAAGAAAACTTGAATTTAGAAAAATATTTTGATAGTTTTTATACTCAACGTGACATTTTTGTCGTTAGATTCCATTTTTTTAGCGTCAATGCCTTTTTTTTTAAATTTTTTTGTGTGAATGCTCTTCTAAAATTGTGTGAATTTAAACGTCGATGACTGTTTCAATATTTTATGGTTTTTTTGAAAATTGGTGAGGATATATTTACTTAGCAAAACTTACATCCAATCAATAAACACTCCTTTTAGACGGCAAAATTCACATCAAATCAGTAAGCACTCCTTTTGGGCGTTTGTGTTTGCACGCCCAAAGATATCCCTAACTTTTGTAGATATTCAGAGTTTTTGGTAGTTATCGAGATAGAAAGGGGTCTAAAAATGGTGGAAATATAAACGATCACCGTGTACTTTCTTACAGGGGTGCCAAAATTAAAAAAATCCTCGACCGGAGGTGGAACCAGCACGATCTTTATAATGCGGGTGCGCACCTCAGCAGGTCGGAGGTGCAGAAAATTCTCCAGGAACTGGTGAGCAAGCACATCTTGGAGGATTGTTGCAGGTACACGGGGGAATTTCCCGTCGTTTACATTGGACCAGGTAAATTTTCTACCGTATAAATTTACAGCTAATTGTTTGTTTTATTACTTTTTTACTATTTTTTAATTGTTTTTTTATTATGTTTTTTAATGGTTTTTTTATTTTTTAATATATATTTTTTTTTAATTAAGGAAGGAAAAAATTAAAAAAAATTCAAAAATAATATAAAACATAAATAACGGACGGTAAAAATTTTACAAACATTTCGTTTTAAAGATGGTCAACTAAAAAAAACACCAATAAATAAAAAATACAAAAAGAGAGAGAAAATAAACAAAAAAAAGTCAAATAAAAAAGTAGAAAAATCACTACAATCACAGATTGGAATTGTTAAAGTTACAACAAATAGTTTTTTTTTATTATTTTTACACATTTGACAACAAAGCTTTTTTAAGGTGCAAAATTTCAAGCATTCGTAAGATCCAATCAAGAAATGAAAATACCCATTTCGTCAGAATCAGTGCCCGTAAAAACCATCAAAACAAATGATGTGACCGAGACTGGATTTCGTGTCAAGGATAAGACTAAAGGAGCTGGTAAGTTTTTTTTATTGTGTATAAATCTTTTTTTTAACAAGGTCTCGTTTTGAATATTGTCCCAGGATTTTTTTAGCACTCTATGAAAAAATTATTATCAAAAATTATTTGTGGGGTAGAAATATTATTTTAAATTAAAACCATTTTTCTACACAGCACTGCTACTTTTGAGTAATAATGGCACCACCATAGAAAGAAAAATCTACCAAACTCTCTACCAACACAGAAGATACTTTAACAACATCGAAAGGAGCAAAACCTCTTCGAACGATAACCAGTTCTCGTAATTCTCTGACTTATAATCTTGCTAAATATCTTCGACTCATCATCCAGTACCCGAATGTATCACTGGAAGAATCGCTTCAAATCATTGAACAGAAGCTACTCAAGGACAATTACCTCTTTGTCTATCATTCAATGCCATTATGGATTTATTGAAATGCAGAATTCTTACTTCCAGGAAAAAGACAGGTATTTTCGACAGGAAGGTGGTCTACCCATGGCATCTTCACTTTCGCCGATAGTGGCCAACATCTTAATGGAATCCTTTGAAGAAGAAGCTCTGCGAACATCATTGTAAAGACCCAAACTATCGCTAAGATACATACGCGACATATTTATAATCTGGAAAAAGAACAACACTACACAATTCTTCAATCATGTCAACAGCATAAGAAACTGCGTCGTATTAACTCTGGCAAAAGAACAAAACTATCAGCTTCCTTTTCTTGACGTTCTAGTCACCAAAAAGAATTCAACCATAATCACTTTCGTATATCGCAAACCAACTCATACTGGACAATATCTAAACTTCAAATCAAGTAGATCGAGCCGCCTACATCATCTGCATTACAGAAGAAGCAATAAGTAAAGAAAAGACAACTGCACGATCAATAACACTTTTCAGACCACACCAACACAAAGGACGACTGACGTAAATACTGAAAGAAAGGCGACTCAGGACAGAGTAAATGGGTTATTAGGTTTTTCAAATTTTTAATTTTGTTGTTTTTCCACATAGTCTCTCCTGTCAAAGCTGCTAATACTAGCATAAACAAGCCGAGTACGTCCGCAGGTCAATCGGCAGCCGCGATCTCAGCCAACATCCATGCCCAGAGACAAACCAATAGCAAATTGGCTGCTGCTAGGAAAATAAAAGCGAACCAACTCAAGGTAATTGGAGGTATTTTTCATCTTCGTAAGAGTCAGGTTTCAGTGATCTTAAATTTTGCAGGTTTCATCTTTCCTGCTTAAGAAGGAAGGTTAGCGCTTGTAAAACGATTTCAGTAATGGAGTCCAAATGGAATGTGCTAGAGGCACGAAATTTTGCACACTTGTTCAAAATTGTATAAACAATGGCGGAATTTTAGTGCCAATTTCAAAATTTTGTGTCAACACCACTGTCTCAGTGTAGTACAGTATTCGTTGAGATTGCCAGATTGTGCTCATCTATTAACCATTGACCTTCCCTCCTGTGTCCTTATTCTCGAACTGATAGAAATTCTGCTCCCAGGGAGTCAAATTCTCCCGCTACTATGCTTCTCATCGGTCCAAATCTTCGGCTTTAATCGGTCTCACTTTTGCCCGATATTGACAGAAAGTAATTCTATTGGTCTTGACTAAGAGAATTACTTTCGATCAATATTGGGCAAAAGTGAGAGAAACCGATTTAAACCGAAGAATTTGGCTGCCTGGGAGCAGTATTTCCATAATTTGAAGAATAGGGGCCCTGGGTTATGATTGTATAGGATAATCCTTTCTAAGAGAAAAATTCATCTACCTATCTCTTTCGCACCCCTTTAGCTGTAGATAACGTCATCTCTCTCAGATCAGACGCCGCAACTATCTACAGTACGCAAATTTCTACAGTACGTAACTGTCTACAGTGTTAGCGAATTTTGAGTTTCTTCTGATTCAGAAAGGATTGCTCTTTAAAAATTGTTTATTTGAAATAGTAGTACCTTCGTTTAGACAAATATAAAAAAATATATTAAAGTTACCCTCTTTGGCCAAAGCAACCACCAAAGAAAATTACGAAAACAAATAAAGCTCACTTAATTTTTTTTGGCTTATTAAAAAAAAGGAGGAAAAACAAGTTTGAATAATTTAGTTAAATACCTATTAAATTATTTTTAGATGTGTGTTTTAATACCACCTTATGTCTTACACACTTTACGCTTTGAACAATTACACTTTTTGCTATTTTGTGGATAAAAATGGCAAAATAAAAATTATACGCACGACACCACTAAAGATGACAGACAGATGACAAAATAAATTTTTATTAAACAATTGCCTTAAATTATTTCCATCTTTCTCTAAAATACTTTTTCATAGCCTGCTGTCTCTCTTCAACAACCTTAAATACTTTTGCACTTCACTAAGTTATCTCTCCATCTACCTCTAAAATTCTGCCCTCTCTCTCTAAATATTTTTCATTTTAACAGAGAAAAAATGTTTTTTGGCCGTAAATTTTGTGAACGCTAGAAAAACAGTGAAAAATTTGAGTGTTTTATACTAGAAATCGAAAGTTTGGAAAGAAAGCTTTAAAATGTGAGCAAAATCATGGCATAAAAATGTGAAAAACGTTACCCCTTAAATTATGCTAAAATATTTTAAGCCTTAAATTATCATGGCTTTACCATAAAAAATATTTTTTGGCAGTACTTTTTTCAAGTACTAAAAAAACACTAAAAACTTGAAAAAAGTAAGTGTTTTATTATAGAAATGGACATTTTGGCATCATGGCTTTACCATAAAAGTTTTTGTTTACAAACTATATTTTTTATTTTTTTTAAAGTATCTTACCTAAGAAAATTTAAGGACGCTCTGTAAAAGTAATCTTGCTGTGATAACTTCTTTTACAATTTATGGCTCAGCATATTTGAACAATTTTTGGATAAAACACATCGCAACAAATCTGAAAACGTCAGATAGAGGAGCTGATATAAGGCTAACGGTTGGTGGGACAGGACTGTAGGGCTGACACATTCATATGACAATGTTGCAATTCAAAATAGGAGAGGGCTTCTAATTCACTACGTTTATACGCGCCTAAACAGTTTTAAATAAAATCGATTTAGTGCTTAGTACGGTTTTAGTGGTGTTTATACGACAAAATTTTCAAACTTTCCTTATATATATTGGAGAACCAAAAAAAAATGCAACACCAGAAAGGACAAATATTTTTAAAGTAATTTATTTATACATTAATACATTAGGATGCTCTTAGTAATTGATTGCATTTCCAAGAAGATTCCTCCTTGATAATCATCAAAAAATTATTAATGAGTGGCTCCTCTATGGTTATTTATGTTTGTTCTATTGGGCATTGACAAAATAAGATGGTCTATATCATATTGAGGAACACTCATCCAAATTCTCCTTACGGCATGCCAAAGTTCATCTAAGTTTCCAGGGGGACGTGGTAATCGACTAAGATTCCGCTCTATCATATCCCATACGTGTGCGATAGGCGACAAGTCAAGTCCAAAGTCTCTATGCCAAGTTCATGTAAGAAGTCCATTGTTTTACGAGCAATATGCGGTCTGGCATTATCTTGTTGAAAAATCGAATTTGGGATAGTTTGTAGGTAGGGATGTAAAACTGGCTGCAGCACTTCATCGATATATCGCCGAGCATTCAGACTTTGCTGTCTTGCTATATCACATTCAACAGCAGTCTACATTTCGTCTCTCACCTCGAAATCGCCGCATGCGTCCATCGTAGCCGCCTAAACAAAACCTGGATTCGTCGCTGAATTCGTCATTCCAATGTTGCCGAGCTCTGTACCACTCCAAGCGGCGAGCCTTATGTTGTGGGGTCAAAGGTAGCACCAAAAGCGGACGGTAAGCCCTCAGCCTCATGCCAAGCAATCTTCGATTAACTGTCATCCTTGAAAACACTCGTCCTGTAGCTGCAACTAGAACATCTCTTACTCATACTCCAGAACCCGCTCGACGTCTATAAGTCTCATCATTCGACCACCTTCTCCAAACTCTCGATGCGTCCTTTCTCGAAGTCGTTTAAATGATGAAATTGTTGGCGACCGCGAACTCTTGGCATTTTTATTTTTTAAGTAAACTGTAAGCAATCCAAAAAGACCAAAAACTACGAGAAAAATTATTTAAAATTTTCAGAAAAGGTCTTTTATGTGTTGGTTGTTATCTGTGAAAAAAGAAAAGATTAGAAGACAAAAAATTTATCAAATATTTCTTTTAAGATGAGGTATACACACAAATAATTTTCATTCGAATAATTTTTTTTATTCTCCAGTATATAAAAGGTCCGTATAAACAAAGTAATTGAAAGAGGCAGTGATTTGTTTAATCTGCATTTTTTGGCTTTGTTTACCATACACCCACCAGTTTTAGTATCCATTAATAATTTCAAATGTTTTATGCAGACGGAATGTCACGAGGCATTGCTCGAGGAATGCCGAAGATTGGCCATGGAGAAGAATCTCACCTTGTCGTCTGTGATGAACCTTTCGGCCATCAAAAACATGTCCGACGTTTTGCCATCGACCAAAGACGAAATGCTCAAGATTCAACACGTCACCCAAGCCAACTACAGTAAATACGGGGAGTTCTTCTTAAAAATCACTCAGGATTTTCGAAAACGGTATGTGCAATGATCATAAACAGGGTGTTTTAAAATGGAGTATGAAAATTTTCAGGGTGAATTTTTCAGGTCAAAATAAGACTTTTTACAAGCTTTTATTTAATTTGCAATGTACGTAAATAAATTCGGATGGATCTTGCAACTTAATTTTGACCAACTTCCCGACATCCGATCGGCTTCAAATTTGGCATGCTTATATAGTTGCGGTGGCAATACAAGAATATAGTGTGATGAAATTGACAGCTTCCCTCTACTCGGAGAGGGTGGAGGGGGGTACAGTTGAAGTACGTAAGATTTCGTTGAAATTTGGTGTGTTGGGGCACTTGGGGATGGAGATAACGAATTTCTAATCACATTGTGAAAATTGAATATGACGGATTCAAGATGGAAGATTTTTGGTCATCTTTTCCTAACATATTTTAATTAACTTATACACATCCGATTGCCTTCAAATTTGACATGCATTTATGGTTCCGGTGACAATACAATAATATGCCATTATTAGGCACCGCGCTCCCCTACGAGGGGAGTAGAGGGGGAAGGAGGGGGGAAACACCTAAGTTTGTTCGATTTCAACCAAAATTGGTATACAGGGGCTTTTGGGGATAAGGAATACGAATTTTTGATCAGATTTTGAAAATTTAATATGGCGGATTCAAGATGGATGATTTTCGGTCATGTTTTGCTAAGCAATTTTAACTGACTTATCTACATCTGTATTCTCAGGTACCCACCTCCCTCTAACGAGGAATGTGGAGGGGGAAAAATATTTAATTTGTTCGATTTCAATGAAAATTGGCACACAGGTTTTTAAGGAGGAGGATTATGAATTTTTGATCAGATTTGAAAATTTCAATATGGCGGATTCAAAATGGACGATTAAGGGTCCAAATCTAAAAATTAAGGGTATGTGTTCAAATTTGGTATGTGTTTATAGTTCCGGCGACAATACAATAATATGATTTTTTTAGGTACACACTTCCCTTTAACGAGGGAAGTGGAGGGGGGAAAATATTTAGTTTGTTCGATTTAAATTGCCATACAGGGGTTTTTCGGGAAGGGGATATGAATTTTTGGTCAGATTTGAAAATTTCAATATGGCGGATTCAAAATGGACGATTTAGGGTACAAATATAAAAATTAGAAAATAAATGTTGATTAAAAAAAAACTTTTAAAGAACAAACTTTTATTAAATTCTTTCTTAAACCATAATAAAAGCGATGGGCGCTAATTAAAAATTTTAACTTTATGGTGACAAGGAGAGAACTACAAAAGAACCAAATTCTTCTTCTATTCGAATGATAAACATAATGCTTTCATCTAAAGAAGCTGAGAACGGTTGAGATTGCTGTACTTGCCAAGCCTTTGAAATGTCCTTAGGTTATAGAGTGTTTATATATGTGACATATAGGTGAGTCATCGATGTGACCGTTATACGATACCTAAAGTTAAAATTTTTAATTTGCCTCCATCGCTTTTATTATGGTATAAGAAAGAATTTAATAAAAGTTTGTTCTTTAAAAGTTTTTTTTTAATCAACATTTATTTTCTAATTTTTATATTTGTACCCTAAATCGTCCATTTTGAATCCGCCATATTGAAATTTTCAAATCTGACCAAAAATTCATATCCCCTTCCCGAAAAACCCCTGTATTTTATAAAAAATTATTTTATACTTTTGAGTGCATTTAACAAAAGCTTCTTCTTTAGAAGTTTTTTTGTAATAAAAATTTATTTTTTTCGATAAAAATAGGTGGCGTAGTTACCGAGTTAATAAGGTTTATGTTGGAAGTTGTCAGGGTTTTATTTTTTTTTAAATTTTATTTGTGTTGTGATAGGTATGACGCCATGCTGCCCGTTCCCGAAAAAGCCGTCCAGATAAGCTGTATGTCATTCTCCGATGATGAAGAAGATTTCCATACTGGAAATAGTAAGCCAATCTTTACATTTAGATAAGAAAATTCAGCCATTCCATTTCAAATAAAAACTCACTATGCAGTGGCGCACCGACAAGCAGCCTTTCATGTTTACGATTTCGGTCGCTCATGACCGCTATAAAAATGTATGATTTTTTTATTTGCCAATTTGGATCAGACTCAAAATGGTCTTTTTAATGTAATTTTATCAAAACATTTTGTCTGCAATTTGGTGTCAAAAATAGCGTTTTAAGTGTCATTTTCGCAAAAATTTTCGCCTGCGGCGCATTTTAGCATTTTTATAAACAAATTTAGGATAAATAAACAACTCAAATTCCGAAAACCCCATCAATATTTAGGATTTTAGTTTAATTTTAAGTCAAAAATTGCATTCTAATTTTCTCAAAAAATTTGAACCATGATTTTGACTTCTGACTGGTAACATTTTTACTTCAAATTAATTTTTTTTTAAAGTTTGAGACGATGATGTGTTTGAAATTAACTCGCTGTTTCGGACTTCCATTGTCTCGATCAGTACAATCTCTGATCGAAACGTCGTGTATAAATAAAATATAGACAATGGATGTCTGAAACACAGTAAATTTTATTATTTATCTTTAACCCCCCCCCCTCCCGAAGCCAATTCCTTGGTGCGCCCCTGCACTATCCCACATAGCAAAAAGCAAAAAGACGTGAAAAACACACTTTTTTAAGTTTAATAGGTCGATTTTTCATGTTATTTTCAAAACAACATTATTTTGATGTGATTTAAAAAAAGTGTGTGTTTTTTTTTACTTCTTTTTGGCTTTGTGCTATGTGGGATGGTAGTTTTATGTTTATATATTATCTTCAATTTCACCTGCTTCTTAATTATTTAACTCAGAAAAGTATTTTTAGTTTGCACCTTTGGCTAACATAAGCGAAATAGGAAGATTGGCAGTGAAAAAAACCATTACAAAATAATTTTAAGAGGCCTCGATTTGATGGTTGCAGGCGCCAGTAATTTTTATTTTTGTCGTAAAAGCTGTGTAACATTTTAAAGAAATTGTGCAACATCCGTTGTGTAACGTCCGTTGCGCACTATTTAGTTTATTATTAAATCATACAGGCTGCATTTTGTGAAGCTTACATCAAGACTTTTTGTTCCTTGCTATTTCAAGATAACTTCACAATGAATCCGATTTGCTTTTTTATAATAATTATAAGAGATTTCGTACAAATGGGAAAAATATAAATGTAATATTTTTAAAAAACAAAAAAGTGAATCCCGTGTCTGCAAATAAAAATTAAAGTAATACTCGTGGCATATCGAACAAAGCGTTTTTGTTTCTCACTTCCTTACGACTAGGCCTCTAATGTCTTATGGAGAATTCAGACACCTACAGAGCTGTTTCATCCTTATTAGGAATTATCAGGTTGTCATAGGATTCGGGCAGTTGAAGCTATACAGGCAACATGCACTCCTCTCGAATTTAAAACAAAAAGTTTGTAATCCGCGGAGACGTAGTACTTATGTGCGCCACCTGTCGAATAAACTGAGAAAGAAGTACTACGTCCCCGCGGATTGACAACTTTTTTTTTAATTCGAGAGGAGTGCAAGGTGCCTGTGTAGCTTCAACTGCCAGGTACAATCCTATGACTCCCTGATGATTCCTAATAAGGATGAAACAGGTCTGTAGGTGTCTGGATTCTCCATTAGATATTGGAGGCCTGGTCGTAATGAAGTGAGAAACAAAAACGCTTTGTCCGATGTGCCACGAGTATTACTTTAAGTTATATTTTTGTTTGATTAACTATATGATGTAGTTTTATTATTTATTGACAAATTCAGTAAATATTTGAATTTACTTGTAAGAAAATTATGCAAAACCAATGGTTACGATTCAGAAATCATTGGCAAAGCGTAAATTCCATTGATAAATTAATTAAAACCTAACGATGTAGAAAAAATTCAATTTTTGATTGTTTGTTTGTGTGTCGGTTTGTTTGCTTCAGCGTCACGCGAAACCTACTCAACAGTTAAACAAATATTAATTTTCTTTTAGGCAGTTATAAAAGCAGTACAAATACCAGAAGAGGATACAAACGTAAAAATCCATATACTAGTGGCGGAGCGAAAAGGGGCAGGAAGCGCGCGCGGGGAGCAAAACGAGGGGGTAAGTAGTACAAATTTGGTTACTTTTATCTCTGGTGGACACCTCCATATTCATGAAAAGTTTGGTGTCTACTATAGAGAGGTTTTACTATATTTTGAATGATAAATAGGTAATCTACTGCAAATTTTCTAATTTTTACACACTTCATCATAACACAAAAAATTGTAAACAAATCCACCGTTTCTTCTAAAAAGCGTTATTTTTATTATCAGGTACTCCAAAGAAATGGGGCGGCAAAACTGCTGCCAGCGCGAGCGGCTGGAAAAGTAAAAAGGGCGGCAGCGGAGGCGGCGGGCTTGGTCTTATGCCCGTTGTTCATTTTAAATAAGAATATTTTGTTATTATTATTATTTATTGATCCTGTTGATAGTAAGAGTAAGAGTCTCAAAATTTCCGCTATTATTTATTCAATTTTGAATAAGTGTGCAAAATTTCGTATCTCTAGCATACTTAATGTTATTAATTAACTCGTATTACAAGCGCTGACTTCCGTATTAAGCTACTTATTGGGGATGATGAGAATATTAGTTGATTTTTTAAAATAGTTTTCATTTGTTAACCATGCTATGTAAACCTTATGTAAATAAAATTAAAATTTATATTTTTACGTCGGCATATTATTTTTGTGTTTGGGCACATAACAACCAAGACCTCCGTAAGTTATAAACCACCTCGGAGCCCTTGTTCTTGAGTGAGGTGAGTATACGGCTCTCTCACTTTTCACATGGTTTAAAGAAGTTGAGAAGCAGTGCTTTCCCTAGAAAAACATCATCTTCTTAAATGTAATTTAGGAAGACTTTCTATTAGGAGCGCAGAAGTTCAAAGAGTAGTTTGAATCAAACATCTCCTCGCGTTTATCTCGCCCTGATAGAAACCCTGATTTCAAAAGAAAAATCGAATTCGGAGGACTTTCTATCAGGAGCGCAGAAATGCAAAGAGTAGTTGAAATCAGGAGCAAACACCTCCTCGTGTTTATGTCGCCCTGATAGAAATCCCGATTTTAGAAGAAAAATCGAATTCGGAGGACTTTCTATCAGGAGCGCAGAAGTGCAAAAAGTAGTTTGGATCAGGAGCAAACACCTTCTCGCGTTTATGTCGCCCTGATAGAAATCCCGATTTTAGAAGAAAAATCGCATTTAGAGAACTTTCTATCAGGAGCGTAGAAATGCAAAGAGTAGTTGAAATCAGGAGCAAAAACCTCCTCGTGTTTATGTCGCCCTGATAGAAATCCCGATTTTAGAAGAAAAATCGAATTCGGAGGACTTTCTATCAGGAGCGCAGAAGTGCAAAAAGTAGTTTGGATCAGGAGTGAATACCTCCTCGTGTTTATGTCGCCCTGATAGAAATCCCGATTTTAGAAGAAAAGTCGAATTCGGAGGACTTTCTATCAAGAGCGCAGAAATGCGAAGAGTAGTTTAAATCAGGAGCAAAGACCTCCTCGCATTTATGTCGCCCTGCTAGAAATTCCGATTTTAGAAAAAAAATCTAATTCAGAGGACTTTCTATCAGGAGCACAGAAGTGCGAGGGGGCATTTGTGTCGGGTTTACTCCCTCCTTGCGTTTATGTCATCCTGGTAAAAAATCCTGACAGAGAGACAACGCCAAGAAAAATAAGGCAAACTGTTAATTTAATTTAGTTTTATTTTAACTGTACTTACAAAAATATACAATTTCATTTGAAGTTGCTTTAGTTACTGTGAAATAACTAGAGAAAAAAGGTCCCTGCCAAAAAAACCTTACAATAATATAACAACACATAAAACATTACAAGCTTTCATGATCTATCTATGCTCACATGCATTTGATATTTTATAATTTTTGAATAGTGAAAGTGAAACTCAAATCCCGCATAGGATTTCATCGTATTTCACCAGCTAGTTGTTTTATAAAAGTTTATAATATTTTATGATTTTTAATATGACAATTCGTCATAAAGGTTTAAAAGATTCTATAAGATCTACCTGCAACAATCTAAAATAGTTGGAGTTGGAGTAGTTGTAGAAGTAATATAATATGGATTAATACAAGCAATCTAAATTATAACTTAACCTTAACTACGACGACCTAACCACTATAATATAATACAACATCTTGAGCTTGCACAAGCTCTATACCCCATTCCAAATTCTCCGGACCAATTTCATTATGGCGGCTGACAATTAAACACAGAATGGAACTGTCATTGCCAGTGTCACAAAACGTATCAATTTAGAATGGACTGTACATATCTATAATAGAAAACTGTTCTATAAGTTTCAATGAGATTGTTTGAAGCATAGTTTATAAAAGCCTACAAGATTTTATAAGCCAAAGAATATTTTTTTTTGTAAAAGTATTTATGACAGACTATGTGATTATAGTTTTTTTTAAAGATTTGAGAGGGTCAGGTGGGCGAAAAAAAATTTTTACAGCTTAACGGTTTCAAAGGACATACAACTTTCTATGAGATTTTGTGAGTCATTGTTTATATACTGGAGAACAAAAAAAGTAATACATTAGGATGCTCTTAGTAATTGATTACATTTCCAAGAAGATTCCTCCATAATCATCAAAAAATAAGGTGTTCAGACAACATAAAATTAATAATGAGTGGCTCCTCTATGGTTATGTTCTATTGGGCCTTGACAAAATAAGATGGTCTATATCATATTGAGGAACACTCATCCAAATCCTCCTTACGGCATACCAGAGTTCACCTAAGTTTCCAGGGGGACGTGGTAATCAACTAAGATTGCGCTCTATCATATCCTATACGTGCTCGATAGGCGACAAGTTAGGCGATCTTGCTGGCCATTCCAAAGTCTCTATGCCAAGTTCATGTAAGAAGTCCATTGTTTCACGAGCAATATGCGTTCTGGCATTATCTTGTTGAAAGATCGCATTTGGGATAGTTTGTAGGTAGGGATGTAAAACTGGCTGCAGCACTTCATCGATATATCGCCGAGCAGTCAGATTGCCGTTGACTAGAGGCGATCTGCTTCCTAAATATATAGCACCCCATACCATGATACTTTGCTGTTTTGCTGTATCACATTCAACAACAAAGTCTACATTTAGTCTCTCACCTCGAAATCGCCTAACCCTCATGCGTCCATCATGGCCGCCTAAACAAAACCTGGATTCGTCGCTGAAGCTTATGGTATTCCATTCGTCATTCCAGTTTTGCCGAGCTCTGCACCACTCCAAGCGGCGTGCCTTATGTTGTGGGGTCAAAGGTAGCACCAAAAGCGGACGGTAAGCCCTCAGCCCCATCCCAAGCAATCTTCGATTAACTGTCATCCTTGAAAAAACTCGTCCTGTAGCTGCAACTAGAACATCTCTTACTTGGCGTATACTGTCCCGTCGATTTCTGAGAGCAAGAAGTCCGAGATGCCGTAAATCACACCCTGTAATAATCTAGGGCGTCCAGAACCCGCTCGACGTCTCTCATCATTGGACCACCTTCTCCAAACTCTTAACACTGTTGATGGACTGGCATTAACCCTTCTTGCAATTTCCCGTAAACCAAAACTAGCCTCTTTTCTCGAAGTGGTTTAAATGATGAAATTGTTGGCGACCGCGAACTCTTGGCATTTTTATTTTTTAAGTAAACTGTAAGCAATCCGAAAAGACCAAAAACTACGAGAAAAATGATTTAAAATTTTCAGAAAAGGTCTTTTGTGTTGGTTGTTTTTGAAAATGAATAGAAAAAATCTATGAAAAAAGGAAAGATTAGAAGATAAAAAATTTATCAAATATTTCTTTTGAGATAAGGTATACACACAAATAATTTTCATTCAAATAATTATCCATATACTTGGTGTTCCATTTTTTGTTCTCCAGTATATATAAAATTTTGTAAGATTTTATGAGTAAAAAAATATTTTTTTGTAGTATTTACAACAGTATATACAACTAAGTGAGTGAGTAAGTATATAGTGGAAAAAAACCGGAGTTTTTATGAGATATGTCTGTTTCAAAGGCCATAGCCATATAGGAAGTAATATTTTGTAAGATTTTATGAGTAAAAAAATATTTTTTTGTAGTATTTACAACAGTATATACAACTAAGTGAGTAAGTATATGGTCGACAAAAAACCGGAGTTTTTATGAGATATGTCTGTTCCAATAGGAAGTAATATTTTTTAAAATATTAAATTTATTACAGAAACACATAGTATTAATTTTATTTTATAAAATTTTGTGTCTTTGTCTTGACTTAAAAAAAAACTTATTTTTTCATCATTTCATAGCAAACTATTAATAAAACGAGAAGTTCATAGAAACCTTTTAAAATTTTATGAGCCTGGTCATAAAATCTTCCAAGTCTCATAAAAACGTGCTTATACATAATACTCTCTGGATTATTTGAATAAGATTTTTGTTTTAAAGACTCAGGGCAATTTTTTTTTGGACAATAACAACAAAAGTATCTGTAAAGCTTCTTAAACTAAAAGAAATGTTAAAAATGACTACTTTACACCAGGAATGTAGGATGCTAGGTAATTTTTTATCAATCAAATGTTGTTATCTTCGCAAAAATGTTTCGCACTGTATCTTTAAAACAAATTGGCTTGTCAGAAATTATTTTTGGAATAATCTAGGGAATAACCCCTTGAGTCTTTGTTATATGTTTTATAAACACTCTGTATAATAGCTTCGAGTATAAAAGGCATAAAATGGCTGTATAATAACATTTTTAATGGTTTTAGCAGTGAGAATCAAATAAAATGTTATGTACTAAGTTTTGGGCTGCTAAAAATTTTGATAATAAATGTTTTGATATACCATTTTTCAGCATTGCACTCTCCTTAATAATATCCTTGTTCCATTTTTTGCCAATATTTTTTATTTATAAAAAAAAATTTTGAAGTTTTCCACTGATCATAATACTGTTTTGACTGGCAGATCTTTTAGATTACTAATTGTTGTTGCATTACAATAGGAAACATTTTCAGTGACAGTTGACCACTTATTTCTAGCTGCAATTGTTTAACTTGATTCCTCAGGCCAGTGGGTGCCAAAATGTGCTAACTTCACCATGTGCTGATTCCGGCAGCCATTTTTGGTAGGTACTCTGCTAATAGATCTAAAAATAATGATTATATTATATAACCTTCTTTTTATTACTATTGAATTGTAAACATATTCTTGTAGTGTCAATTATTGCCTATTTACTTTCGGTTGCTAATCACCTGCCATCTTAAATATCAAGATGGCAACCATTTTGGTTTTAAATATTATGTTTAGAAAATCTACTATTTTATTATCTCTTTTTTTGGAAAAGTGCAAAATATTCTCTACATATATGTGATTTAAATATCTATATTATGCTTACATTTCCGGTCACTCTTCCATACTTCCATACTTTTGGCTGACAAGTCCCTTGAGTAAAGCCTCTGTTTTCAGTTGCAACCTCGCCCAAGTCTTAACCATAAAACTTTAAAGTGAAGCTGCATATTTTTCCAGCTTTCTTATGATCTGAAACAACACATTATTATTTCCAATTATCCAAACTTAACTATTATAGTAGAAGTGCTCAACGTTTTCTAAATTATGATTTTAAAAAGTTCCATAAAATCTAATTTTTTTAACGTAAAATGTCAGGTCATAAAAATGTATAGACTATGTGTGGCAATATAATTTTTATAGTCCAAAGTTCTACTAACTCCTTAATCTATACAGAGAAACTTACAGTTTCCTTTTTCTTCTTTGTATCAACAATTTTCTCAAGTCTCTTCCTACGCTTTTTTGACAGGATTCTTGTAATTTTTGATTTGTCATCTTTTATTTTAGTGTTCCATTTATAAGAAGGCAAAACTAGCTCATTGCTTTTGTCATAGTATCCCTTAGTGTCAAATTCTATTTGGATCTGCAAAATGTGCAAAAATAAATAAATTCAGTGCCTCTGAAAAAGTCAACACAAAACATAGAATTTTTCAGCTGATGGCAGGTAGTAAGTGCAACATTTCGTTTTCCCTAATGATTTAAATTAAGGGAGTAGAAGTCATAATTCATTTTGATTCTTTATCAAAGGCAATATATTTGCTATGTTTTCATGGGTATTGAGTTCGTTTTCAAAACTCATTGTATCTTTTTCTTTTATATAGCGTGTTCTTTATCAAGACCAAGAACACGCTATATAAAAGAAAAAGATAGAATGAGTTTTGAAAACGAACTCAATACCCATGAAAATATAACAATTATGACATATTTTAAGAATTAGATTTCCATTATTAGAAGTTAAAAGAAGAAGAAGTTGTTTTTGTGGGTAGAACCACCAATGATCAAATTTTGAATATTTTTTAAGGAGAGTTGCAGCAAATCAAATTTTCTTTTACCCTTTTTGTGTTAGTCTCATCCTCAGACTAATTTTTATTAATCTGAGGTCTCATCCATCTTAGCATTGACCACTTGACAAGATTTTCAGGTATATTTTTTCTTACCCATTTTAGTCACTAAAAATATCAGTAAATATTATCCAAAAATCAACCACTAATGATATATCAGGCAAAGGTGGGAATTAAAAAGGATTTTTGATTTAAGAATTGGTCCTGGTTCTGGTTGACATTATTTTGACATAAATTTTGACAGCGGTTCTAAAACAATGACGTCATTTAAAATATTATTAAGATACCTTTGATTTTACTCAAAAAAAGACTATCTATAATTTTGCAAAATTTTAGGGGTTATGTTTACAACCAAAGGGCCGAACCAACCTCCCAGGCTGGTTCTAAAATTTCATAACCGGGTTGTAACTGTGACGTCATTGTTTTAAAACGAAAGGACCGGTTGCGGTTCTGGTTCAACCAGAACCACGACCAATTGTAAAACGAAAATCCTTAAAAAGATGACCAAGTAAAGACAAACAACATAGCTATGTGACATACCAGATAAAAGTCTCTAAAGGCCCCAACGACTTTGCATTTGCTATGTTTTCATGGGTATTGAGTTCGTTTTCAAAACTCATTGTATCTTCTTCTTTTATAGAGCATGTTCTTTATCAAGAGCAAGAACACACTATAAAAAAGAAAAAGATACAGATAAAAGTTTTGAAAACGAATTCAATATCCATGAAAACATAGCAATTGCTTAAACGAAGTCTTAAAACCACAGTGTGTATTTGCTATGTTTTCATGGGTATTGAGTTCGTTTTCAAAACTCATTGTATCTTTTTCTTTTTTATAGGGTGTTCTTGCTCTTGATAAAAAACACGCTCTATAAAAGAAGAAGATACAATGAGTTTTGAAAACGAACTCAATACCCATGAAAACATAGCAATTGTTACGTGAGCACGGATGTTTTACATCCGTGTATGTGAGTAGCAAGTACAAGTACAGACCGAACCCAATTTTTTTTCTATGGTTTTGATTACAGACAGCCTACTTCGGTGAAAGCTGTCCCCGTCACAGACATAGATAAATTATATTAAAGAAAAAAAAGTCACAGATTAATCATCTATGGGAACACTCGCTTTGCATTCTTCGTTTAGTTAGGAAGTATGCCTCTGTTGGCGCTGCTATCGGGGAGCACGAAAGCTTTCAAGAAAAGTAGAATTGGTTGCCTATACATTACATTTTTTCTTTCCGTTAATTTTCTTACTAAAAAAAAATTTTCTCCCGCACGCATTTTTTTTCTAAATTATTTAAGAGTTAATTTGAATCCTAAAAACAGTTCATTAAACAGATAAACCGCACATCAAAAACTAACAAAATTTTGCACAGCGAATGTATCCCCCAACCATCGATGTACTCCCCCAACAGACTATTTTCGTGGTTTTCAAAGAAAATATATATATCTTGTTTTTATTTAGCTTTTTTAAAATAATCGATAATTTTTACCGTGAATTAAATATGTATAAAAACTTAAAATTATGCAAAATCAATTTGATCAACAGTTTTTTAGTTTAAGCGTTGTCTGAACAGCTTTGTTCATACAACGGTTTAAGTAATTGGAAAAAGCGCATTTTTTATTGAAATTCACCCTTAAAGAAAGAATATGACATTTGTCTAATATATACTATTCCAGAAGTTAGTCACGATATTTGAATTTATTCTTGAGATATTTAAAATAATGGGATTTTAAGATGCAAATTACTCAAAAACGCATTAATTTTGGAAAAAGTTTGGACATGCAGCCATGTTAAAACTTTTAATAATTCAATTATAAGGCAGAAAATAAAAAATCCAAAGGTTGGTTCAAATATCTTAAAAACTTGCAGATGTTTTACGAAAACAACGACTTTGTTTACCAGCACGTTAACTGTCCCACACGGCTAATGTTGTTCATAGACAAACTACTTCAGACCGAACCCAATTTTTTTTCTATGATGTTGTTCGTCAGTCATTTGAAAACAATAATATTGAAAATCTTCTTTGGCCATCAAACAGCCCTGATCTCAACCCAATAGAAAATATATGGGGCCGACTTGTCAAAATTATTTATCAGAGAAACTGGAGACCAAAAAATGCTGAAGAGTTAAGCGATGTAATTCATCGCGCATTGGAGGTGCTCTCAGAAGATCATGAATATTTTCAAAATTGAAGTTTTTCAATGCCCAGGCGTTTGCAGAGTTTTATTGAAATGGGCGCACTAAATAATCATTTTTGTTGTTGTTTTAAGTAATAACTATTTAATATTTTGTTGTTTCCAATCCGCTGTTTTATTTTGAATCCATCGCTTTTTCATTTTATTATCGTCATTTTATCAACCCAAAAAGAAGTGGCCGCTCTCCTTAATAGACCAGCTGTCTTCGGTAACTCGAGTGATAATTCTGGAACTTAAATATATTTATATTTGCTGTTTAAATGGAGATTTTTGGTATCATTAATCGTAACACTGAATTTAATGCACTGTCAGACAACATTACAAGCTGGTGGTGAGTTTGAGTATACACTAATAAAAAGTAAGATATACGGGGTTCCTAAGATTTTCCTTAGGGATAGGATTTCAATAAATCAAACAGAAATGGCATAGAAAGTTCTGCGCGCACAAAAGAAACAGGTATATTGAGCAATGGTGCCAGTTTGTTATTATCTCCGGACTGCTTTCATGAGAAAAAATTGTCGCCACTCTTTCATTGTGAGCATAAATCATAGTTGCAATAATAACCGTTGACAAGATGTCTGCAAATTCCGCTAGATGGCGGCCACACCATGAGATGATCGAGGAAAAAATTAGATGTTTTCAGGTCCAAATCACAGCTTTTTCTTGCTTAAAGGAGGCGGCAGGGTCCATTATTTACGATACTGAGCGATAAACTCGTGAGGTTGTTAACATTAGAAAGAAATATCTTCGCTTTTAATTAAATTTCTTTCCATTCTGTTCTACTAGTGACATCTATCCGTAAACGGCCAAACCATGCAGCTAGCACTAGCAGCCAAAGAAATCAATAAACGGCGCTGTTTTTCCTGCAGAGCTTTTTGCTTGCGATATTATTGATTTTAAATAAAGCTGGCCCTACACTACATTTGATATTTTCGAGGTGTTTTATGACATGATCTCGAAACATGTAGCGAACCAATTCTTCAAAACTAGCGGGAGGATAAAAGCGAAAAATAAGGGGCTGCCAATATTTGTAACACCCAAAAAGGGGTGAAAAGATTTATTTTGCTCTGTTTCTTTACAAAAAACGTTTTTTTTACGAAAAACTTAAGCTCTGCCACTTTTTTTATTTTTTTCTTCAACTTTCTCGAAATTTTCGTCATACCGTAGAAAAAAATTATTTCCCCCATGGTCATACTCTACTTTTATTCGAAAAAATTTAGAAACAGAGACGGGATCAGTTTTCCTAAAACGGGGGATCTTGGTATCGAGTGAGAAGATAAAGGGCGCCGAAGGCAAAATTTTTTCAATTAAATTAGCCGAACGTAAAAATGTTAGAAAAATAAAGCACGAAATAAAAATGGCGCCGCTTACAATTTTTTTTCAAAAATTACGTAATTTCGGGAACGCAAAGAAATAGGTCTAAAGAGTATAATTTTTAAGAAAAAAATATCAATTTTTTCGCCCTCCTCCACTGGGACTACAGGGGCCGTGCACAAATTACGTAATGGTCATAGGGGGGAGGGGGGTTACAAAACGTTACGTAGGGGGGAGAGGGGTTTTCGACAGCGTTTGCATTTGTGTGAAACTAAGAAAATTTGGAATGAAAATAAGTAGTTTTTTTTTTGGGGGGGGGGGGTTGGTAGTGGTCTTGAAATCGTTACGTAATATTAGGGGAGTGGCGTGCCAAACCGTTACAAAACATTACATAGGGAGGGGGTCAAAAATTGGTAAAATCACCGTTACGTAATTTGTGCACGGCCCCACATCTGACTGTTCCTCCTTTTTGATTTCGAATCAAAGTGCAAAACCCGGGTTGGAGATTCGAAGGCGTCAACCCGTCCTATTTGCTTGATAAAGTTTCTACGGAAATATCTGAGTCGATTTCTCCGGCCGTGTATGAACGCTTTAGGTTAGGCATTTGCACGTATCTAAGTCCCCAGCCTGTAAACAGTGCGTAAGGACAATGGTTACAAAATGAAAAGCCGAAAAATATTTTTTTTTACGATATCTTTCATCAGTTTGGTATTAAAGTCGAGCAAAAACAATTGTTATTCCAGTCCTAAAGGTATCAAAATGGAAAACATTAGAAAACAACAACCTGGAATGGATTTACTACGTGTAAAATGTAGTGACAACATCGCCCCATGCCCATCCTTTTCTGCCTAATGTGCTTTTCCGTTTGTCTGCGTCTTATACACGGCTGCTTGGCCCCCTAAGGATTTGCTTAGGAACCCTGTATAAGGAAAAATGCATGTATGCGTTTTTTTTGAAAACAAGGTTTATAAAAAATCACCCTGCAACCAACGGCGATCCTTTGGGGGGGTAGCCCCCCCCCCAATGTTGACTTCAGTTGCTTGCAGTTTGGGAAATATGAAGGTCCATTTGGGAAATATAAGTACATTTTACAAAACTTTCTTCATATTGAATTGTTTTTCAGGGAACTGGGTGAAATATCATTATCCCACACCAAATTCAACAATCCCCCTCCCCACCCGTCTTTGGGGGACCCCAGCAACTATAATTATATTATTGTAAATAGGTTTTTAATTTTTACACATGATTTTCCTATATCATCCAACATTCCCCCCCTATATTATATTACTGTATGAATTAGCTTTAAGTTTTATAAGCAGGCATTGTACATAATTTTGTAAATAAAATTTGTTGATTTGATTTTGATCTAGCACTGTAAATATATTTATCTTATTTTAAACTAAGCCATAATATTTTCATACAAAACAGTTACTTAAACTGCTTTGTCTTGCCGTCGTCATGACGTATCTTTGGTCAAATCTTACTTAAACGCTAAAGCCGCCCCAGGTTATCTCAAATATCTCTATCCCCCTCTTGCACAAGAGTATTACAGACGTAATAGAAAGAGACAGCGGACACGATGAAGGATCGGAGGTAACTGTATTAGACAACGTTGAAAGTAGGTAGGCGTATGTATCGAAGGAAATTGTTGAATCAGTAAGAACCAAATTTGAACAAGAACCACGTCCAAAGGCACCTATTTTTCGGTCGCGGGTTCGTCTTTATAATAAAGAGCTGTGATTTTGTGTCTAGAATAAATTAAAAAAAGGTATGTAATCTATAATTTTTTATTAGCTGAATATAGGTCGCAAGAATTCTTTGTTAGATATGGGTACGTTATTGATTTGAACTTTACTTTATTAAGTAATACATGATTATTTGGTGGCCTATATAATTGCTATTTTTAACAAGTGAAAGCGTCCGTGTATGCTATTCAAGGTTTATGCGTATAGTTCATAGTTTTAGTATGTAAAAAAATAGGAAAAAAACGCTCCAAAATTCAGATTTTTATCCCTTTAAAACCCCCTGCAACCAAAGGAAAAATATCCTATACCTTTAATAAATTTTTAGATATACCATTTCTATACATTGAATATTTTTTTTAAATTGTAGGCTTTAACAAACAATATATAGTTGCCAAAAATCCAATTTTTAGATCTTTTGTCTGTTTGGGGAGGGGAGTTTTACTACCAAGTCAAGCCACCCCCCTCCCCCGAAAGATATTCGAACTAATTTTTAACCACACTCCTTCCTGTTTTTTTCTATATTCAAAATTGGGGGTGCAGCCGGACGTCAAGGTACACCCCCCCTCAGTTAAAGCGTAGAGAAAAATGAAAAACAACTATTCCAAAATTAAGAACTAATATCACCAAAAAGAATTTCGAAAAATCCACTAGTAACCCTGTTATTTTTAAAAAATATGGTGGGGGTGCAGGTTGACGTCAAGCCTTACCCTCCTGAAAAAAATCTCGAACTTTGATATGCTTTTAATTTTGAACTAATTTTGTACAACTTGAAAAAAATTTTAACCACCCTAATTTCTGTGATTTTTTATATTTATTCAAAATGAGGGGTTTAGCCGATTGAAATCCGGTCAGTTTGGAAGGCATAGAAATATACCACATAGCAGTTTGCCATCCTTAGCATGTGCATAGAATATCCTCAAAAACAACAAGGTTATGCTAAGGATGTTCTAAATTAACATTAACATACGTTTCAACCTAATCACATGATATGCAGGTTCTTAGGATGTGCTAATAGACATTCTTATCAGATGATTGCCATGTGCTTAGCACATATAGCAACGGGTCATCCTTAGCAACGTTAACTCCTAAAATATGGCTTTAAATAAAATAAAAAGTAATTTTTGAGCTCTAAAAACCATGTCCTATAACAATACCCCATAAGAAAAAAAATTTAAAAAAAAGTGCGACGCGCCGACGGGGTTCTAACTCACAACCTACAGGTTGAGAGACCAAAGCTATATCCACTGTATCGTGCTGTGATAAAGAAATAGGTTGAAACCGCGGAATATAAGCGTTTTGGCGCATTCTTAAGGTCGACTGAATCAGAGAATAAAATCTATATGTTTGTGGCGGATTCATAATGTCGAAACTACTTTTTTTGGGTTTTTCGCCACTAAGTTAAGGAAATTTTTTCAAAAATATGTTAAAACCCACTGCGTAAATTCCTTAAGAAAAAAATTTGTTCGTTTGTCAGTGGTTTTTAAATAAGATAAAAAATTTGCCTACACACACGCAAATCCTAACTAGAATCTAAGTACTTATCTGACGTTTCGGCAGAAATTCTACTGCCGTTATCAAAGAATTTTATCCTTTTCAAAAACTTTTTTCGATTCTTTTTTTAAAATATCTGTCTGTTGTCATACAACTGACTGACTTTGACTGATATATATTTCAAATATTAACTTGACAGTTTGGTGCGTCGATAGTAGCCAACAAGGTATTGGGTGAATTTAGTAAAATTTAAAATCAAAATTATATTTGTTTGAGTGTTTTCCATTTTAGATTACTTTATAAAAATACAAAATTTTTATTTTAAAATATCAATTATAAAAATTATCTTTTGACTAACTTTAAGAAAAAATATATTAGAAACCCAAAGAACATCAATGCTATTTTTTAATTTATTTTAAAAAAACCTTTTTGAAAATCTTGCTTTAAAATTGGAAGCCAAACTGTATTTATATCAACTGATATGCTAGCTATGCATTCATCTTCGTTAAGATAGATGCAAGCTGCTTCTTTGATTTTTCGTTTAATTTTGTCTGGTTCTTTTTGTAATATACTGGTTTCTCCCCACATTACTCTATGATCATTTTCAAAAGAATGTTGGCAAATTTTAGACTTCTCCCAGTCTCCCCTTCTGAGGTAACCCCTATGGTCATTTATTCTAACTTCAAGAGGCCTTGAAGTTTCTCCAATATAAAATTTACCACACTCGCAAGGAATTTTATAAACGATATTTTTTGAGTTTTGCTCAGCATTTAATGGTTTTGTTTTGGTTAGAATTGATCTAAGAGTATTTGATTTTTTAAAAATTGTTCTAATATTATAAGTATTAGCGATTCGTTTAATTTTTTCCGAAATACCTGGTATAAAAGGAATTATTAAATTTGTTGGTTGTACATTATTATGTCTACGTTCGCGTTGTCTTGGAAATTCGATTTGTCTAAAAGAATTTTCGATGAAGTTATTTGGATACGAATTTTTAATTAAGACCTCTTTTATTATTTGTTTTTCTTGTAAAAATGTGTTATTGTCCGAACAAATAATTTTAGCTCTATCGTATAGACTTTTTATTACTGCTTTTTTAACCGATGAGCAATGATTTGAGTTAAAATTTAGATATCTATTTGTATGTGTTGGTTTTCTATAAACTGAGGTTTGTAATGTATTTTGTTTGTTTATTAAAACATCTAAAAATGAAATTTTGTTATCGTTTTCTACTTCTAAAGTAAATTTTATTGTTGGTTCTTTACCGTTTATAAAATTAAGAAAATCATTAAGTTTATTTAAATCGTGTGGCCAAATACTAAAAATATCATCTATATAGCGAAACCAAATGACCGGTTTAAAATTAAATTCCTCTAAAATTTTATTTTCAAAATCTTCCATAAAAATATTACTCATTAGAGGAGAAAGTGGAGAGCCCATTGCCATTCCAAAATCCTGTTGAAAAAAATCACTTTCCCACTGAAAATATGTGGTTTTTATGCATAATGTGAGAAGTTCTAGAATAGCATTGACGCTCAGTGTAGCTCTTCCGCCTAAATTTTGATCATTTTCTAATCGATGTCTTACTATAGAAAGGCTTTTATCTACAGGTACATTTGTGAAAAGGCTCAAATCAAAACTCACCATCAAGTGATTGTTATTAAAATTGACCTCGGATAATTTTTCTAAAAAGTGTTGAGAATTTTTTATAAATGAATTTGTATTTCCTACTAAGGGATTTAAAATTTTAAGTAAATATTTTGCGAGTTTATGACATGGAGAATTAATGCTACTAACTATTGGTCTAAAAGGAATATTTGGTTTATGAATTTTGGGCAAGCCGTAAAAATGCGGAGGTTTACTATAATGTGGGGTTAGCTCTGAACGTTCTAGATCGTTAAAAAATCTTTTATGTTTATATAAAGTTGAATAAATTTTTCTTTCAATTGTTTTTGTTGGGTCTTTGTTTAAATTTAATAATGCTTCAATTTTTTCATTATAAGTGTTTTTATCAATAATTACAGTGGCATTGCCTTTATCTGCCGGTAAAATTTTAATTGAGTTGTCATTTTTTAGAGAAATTAAAGCGTTTTTTTTCCTCTCTAGTAATATTAGATTTGATTTTTAAAGGTTTTTGTAAAATAAGTTTAGATCGAACTCTAAATTCAAAATCCAATCTATTAAAATTTTTTGGAGGAAGAGAAAAATTTAAACCTTTTGATAGAATTGATTTTTCTGGAATAGTTCAAACTTTGTTTGATATATTAACAACAGTTCGTTCTATTAAATTATTATTGATATTAAAATTAAGTTCTTGTTGCAGTTTTTCATTAACTAAATTTTGAAATTTGTTCATGTGAATCACTTTTTGGTTATTGTAGTACTTAGATTCTAGTTAGGATTTGCGTGTGTGTAGGCAAATTTTTTATCTTATTTAAAAACCACTGACAAACGAACAAATTTTTTTCTTTAGGAATTTACGCAGTGGGTTTTAACATATTTTTGAAAAAATTTCCTTAACTTAGTGGCGAAAAACCCAAAAAAAGTAGTTTCGACTTTATGAATCAGAGAATTTTCGCGTTTGGTGGAAGTAGACACTTCACTTGGGATGGTTTTCTGAATGCACTGAATTAAACGCTCATTTTCACTCAAAAGTGACAGAAAATCCATTAGTTTTTTGTCAATATGGCGGCGAAGGTCGAGAAAAGACCACTTAAACGGTAGGAGTTGATTGGCCTATGTGGAGAAGGTATTGGATGTACTTAATATTGTACCGTAATTGGTATATGCTTTGCATATGCTAAAGATGTCCTAAAAGTAATCTTCTTTAATGGTATTTCATTATATAGTATATGCTAAGGAAATACTAGAATAACATTATTTTGATGTTCTGCTTTTACGGTACCAAAATAGCTTGTGCCCCAAATAATGTTTCAATAAGTGATATACAGACCGCTTCAAGCTACTGCGAACATAGGGGAAATCAAGTCCAATTTACTCTCCGTGCCGTACGACCGAGGTGGATTCGAAGCACGCTACAGTGTTATCTTTTGGAAATTCATTTTGTTTTTATTATTTTGTTTTATTTCTGCCTTGCTCGAGAAACAGATGGGTAAGTTCTTAATTGAAATAATACATTTTTAAAACTAAAAATGGATGTCTACGAAGTTGCCGAAAAAGTGCAGATGGTCAAATGGTCAAATCGTCATAACCCAACACACGTTCGATATTGGTCGAGGGAAAATTTGCATTTATATTTTGACGTAAGAACACAGTATCCCCAAAAACTAAATGTTTGGGGGGGGGGTATTGTAGGGGAACACGTAATTGGGCCATTTTTTATTAACGGCAATTGCAATTTGAATGGTCCTAGATACTTGGATTTACTGCAGCAGCACATTATTCCAACTGCTAGGCAGTTGTTAGGTGTAAGATTTGGTGAAACATGGTTTCAACAAGATGGTGGTTCCGCTCACAATGTTGGCCTTGTTAGGGAATATCTTGATAATGTATTTCCTAATCGGGTTATAAGTACACAGGGAACTATTTTATGGCCAGCTCGATCACCCGATCTTACTCCTAATGACTTCTATCTGTTTTTGAAGAAGCTTTTCAAATTATCACCCCTAACATGCTTGGAAACGTTAGAAGGGGTTTTTATAGTAGGCTCGGATATTGTCTAGCCGAGCAAGGAGGACTTTTCGAACATTTGCCTTAATTTTTTTTTGACTGGTAGAATCTTTTTGGTTTTTAGAATGTATTATTTTATTTTGAGAACTTGCTTTTATTTTGTTTCTCCTTATTATTTTCATTGTAACACGTCGTCACTGATAAATCTGAGCAGTTGACAATAAAACGCTCTTATTTATCAGTGACAAAAAATAAGAAAATTACGTTATAAAAATTTGCGTATTTATTGACCAAATTCCGGTTTCATTGACTACACTCCACACAGCACCGTGGTTAGAGGCGTACTAAATACAAGGCGAACGGCGGCGAACGGCAGCGAATGGCGATCGGAAGCCTGAGTGTTGGTTGCTTCACTGATAGGCGTGCGGTGTCTCTGCATGTACGTACACTGGCAAATTAGATTTCTTCCGCCCTATGTTCGCAGTAGCTTGAAGCGGTCTGTATACTTTGCATATGGTAAAGATGTTCTAAAAGTTAACCTCTTTAATGGCATTTCCTTAGCATATGCTGAGAAAAAAATACTAGAAGCGCATTCTTTTGATGTTCTTTTGCAGTAACAGAATAGCATGTGCCCTAAAAGGACCAAATAATTATAATGTTTCATTTCAATAAGTGAAATATACTTTGCATATGATAAAGATGTTCTAATATTAACCTTTTTTAGTGGTATATCCTTAGCATATGCCAAGAAAATACTTAGAAGCTCATTATTTTGATGTTCTTTTATGGTATCAGAATAGCATGTGTGCTAAACTGACCAAAAAAAGGACCTGCTCCAATGGTACATTCATAACATTTGCTATGGATATCCTTAATAGCATATACCTAAATAGTATGTACCAAGCATATGCTAAGGATGTGCTCAGAATATAAAAAAAACCAGGAAGGAGTATGGTTCGAAATTGGTTGGTGGTGGCTATAAAAGTATATCAAAACTCGAATATCTCTCGGGGGGGGGGGGGGGGTGGCTTGACTGACATCATATATGTATATTTCAATTTGATAATTAAATTTAAGCTCCTCCAGAAATTTGCTTTAAAAAAATACCCCATGTCAGAGGGTTGGGTTTACTAGTTTACAAGATATGGTCGTGGAAAGAATATAGAATTGTTTTTGTATTTTTTTCCTGAACATGCAATTTTGCACAACTATATCACTTAAATTTAGGCTTTAAAATTTTCATTTTGTAATAAAATATTAATTAAATGAAAATTAACACTTTTTGTTCTCAAGGCATCATATTAATAAATGACTACATGATTTTATATCAAATAATAAGCACGAGAAAGTTTTGTTGATATCTAAAAATGACCATTTTGCGCTTTCATTTCCGTTCGCACTCTATTTTAAACAAATTTTAATATAAAGTTATTATAGTTATTATATAGGATAGGCAATTTAGATATGAATTTTCTGAATAAAGGAAAAAATTCGAACCCAATTTTTTTTATTAACAAGCTTAGGTCCGCCGTTTAACATACTAAAAGTCCCCATTCCTAAGTCCTCGGGAACTGTTATTTCTAACCTCCAGAAAACTCCAAAAAAGAGTTTTTCTTGTATAACTCCTAAACGGTGACAGACTGTCAGAGGTGACAACTAGGAAAAAGGTTGCAAATTTAATTCTCTATCAATAAGTAAATAGTGATAGTGTAGCTTAAACCACTCCTTCTACCAGAAAAATTTAAAAAACCCAAACAAAAATGATGCCAATTTGAACAATTTCTTGCATATTCCTTTTTATCATTTTCATCAAGATTTTTTAACCTAAGAGTATCAAACTTGGCAGGGTTGATCTAAGAGCAACGACCTAAATTATATCAGAAAATTAAATATTTCCAGAGGCGTAGTTCGATTTTCTTAAACAGAAAATTTCAAAATGTAACAAAACTCTTTGATATGCCACTGTCAAAATACCAATAAAATATTCTTATTTTATTACCAGAAGCAGCAAATACAAGCAGAAGATGTTGTTGGAAATGCAATTTTATTTGGTATAAGATCCAGTGCAAAGCGGGGCCTTTTTTTGTATCTGTCAAAACAGTGGCATATCAAAGAGTTTTGGTACATTTTTAAATTTTCGAATTAAGAAAATCGGACTACGCCACTGGAAAAATGACATAATTTAGATCATTGTTCTTAGATCAACCCTGCCCAGTTTGGTACTCGTAGGTTGAGAAATCTTGATGGAAATATATTTGCAACATTTTTTCTATTTGTCACTTTTGAAAGTCTGTCACCGTTTAAGACTTATCCAAGAAAAACGCTTTTTTGGAGGTTAGAAATGACAGTTCCCCAGGGGGTAGGAATGGGGACTTTTAGTATGTTAAACGGTGAACCTTCCTAGGCTTGTTAATAAAAAAAAAATTTGGGGTCTAATTTTTTCCTCTATTTTTCCTATGTACCCAGACAGCACAACTCTGTCCCAAGGATGTCCAGTGGAGAGAGTTTTCTGGACAATGCACCAGTCCATTGGACAACCAAATCTGTATACTATATATACAATTGTCAAAACGTTGGACGAAATTCTGTCCAAAAGTTATCCATTGACTATCCAAAAAGTATCTATATGGTTCACTGTTGGAAAAAGTTAATAATTATAATGTATATCCGTTGGTCTAATTTTCTTAGTACAGTGGATATACTTATTTGTTCCAATAAATAATCAGTGGACAGTTTTGTCAAAAGCTGCGATATTTTCAATATATAAGTACTTATATAGGCACCTATATATTTGAAACACGACTCCAACATCATAAATCTGATTGTCGATCCTTGCGGAGGAAGTTCCTAGCAAAGGATGGGTATTAAAATACTAAAATACCAATTAATCCAAAATAATGAAAAATACTTACTTAAATGATTCGGCTAGATATGAGAGAAATGTTATTGTTGGTAATGAATAAAAAAAACATGATCCATTGGATATCCAAAACAGTTCGGATAAATGACTAAATTTATTAATATGCCAACTAGGCCAAGCCTAATTGACATAGATTTTTTTGATAAATATTCAGTGTTGAGTCAATGTATATAAAGTACATCACTTTTTCTGCACACAAAATGAACGTCCTCCGGATAGTTTATTTTTGGTCCGTTGGACCAAGAAAAATCGTTATCCATTCGATATCCAAAAACTAACTGAAAAAAAGCAGTTCTTTATGGATCAAAATTGGAAGTCCTTTGGACTCAGGTTTTTTGTCATCCACTGTATCAGGAAAAACCTTTGTCCAATGGATGTCCATAAATGCTCCATGGATAATGCGGGCGGTTTTGGACAAAAAATGGCTGCTGTCTGGGTAGCTTAGCCTAATATATTATGTTAGAATCCTGAATCAAATGGGTGGCGCATTTTTCATTTTATTTTAAAAGCTCTATCAAATAACATACAAGATTGCATTTCATTGGTATCAGTTATAACAAAACCAAAGAGGTGGGGGGACGATTGAATTGAATAATAAATTATCATAAACTTTTTATCGTCAAATTTGGTTTTATGTTAACAAATTAGAGAAGTAATAGGGAAAGACTAATACTTTGGGACACCCTGTATATTATTTGAACTGTAATTAACAAACTAAGATACGATTTTCAGATCTAAGTTTCCATGAATATGGACTACAAATTTTGTTATAAAGTTCAAATTCGTGGGAGCTTTAGTTTCCGATTTATTTGAAAAAAACGTTAAAATATATTTAAAAAAAAAGTAAAGCATCTATTGATATGCGGTTTTCAGATTTTGGTTTTCGTAAATATTACCCAAAAATTATATTATAAGGTTCAAATCTTTCAAAGTTACAGTTTTCAAGATATTTTTATTTCCTTTCAACATAAAATAATTGATTGTATGGTGGACTATCCGCGCTTTCTGTAACCAATTTTTTTTAATAGTGGTTGATTTTTTGATATTTAATTTTAAAATGATTTTTTTCTTGCAGAATATGAATTTTTCCGCAGCCTTCTTACTTTTTGCGACCCTGTTTGCAGTGGTAATGGCCAAAAATAGTAAAGATATGCTCAGAAAAAGCATCGTGTACGATAAGAACACCCCGGACGTTTTCTACTGCCCCATTCACAAACCTACCGGCATGGACAAGTTGATTGTGAAGTAAGTTTTTAGCCCCTCGTCAAGAACGCGAAAAAACGGGGGGTTTTATAGGTTTGACACTTATCACTGTGCGCCTATGTAGCTCTCGAACCAATGAACCGATTTCGATGCGGTGTTTTTGGAGCTCAGCTCTTCTTCTTCCAGAGATAATACGCTTTCAACGCAGGTGTCCAAGAATTTGAGATATGACGACAAATAGTTTTATCGGTCACTGAAGAACACCTATGATTTATCAAATCAGGAATTTATCAGACCGTATTTAATAAAAGTTTTTATCGCAAGAACAATTCACCATAAAAACTGCAATTTCTTGAACCAATTTTTTATCCGTACCATATTTCTTCAAACCCATTCAATAACCAATTCGAAATTTATAAGACCCCTTTTTAATAAAACCTGGAATTTGTCAAACCATTATTTTTCAAAACCGGAATTCATAAACCGATTGTTTATCAGAAAACATGAGAAAATTAAAGAACAAGGCATTGGCAGTTATACTTTTTTTTACTTAAAATCTGGGAAGAAACTATAGCCTTAATATGGTAAATCTATCTAGATTGGAGGTTGCCGGGGGTTGTAAAAACGACTATTTTTTTGTTAGGGCCAGACCATTAAGCAAACTATGCGAATTCGAGGGCGAAGAATTGCCCGAAGACTACAAGAGCGACTGTTATCAAGATGTTGACGAGAGCAAATTCGCTTGCAAAGAGAAATACAGGATAATGGTAAGGCTATACGGAGCGTCCCAAAAAGTCTTGGGCCCTTTCATTTAAACATTGCTTATTATTGAAGTTTTTTTTAAGTTATTGTAAATTCACACTTAAGTTACGAGATTTATAAGCAATTTGTCGCACTTTTGTACTTTTTTTCGTCAAAAAATCATGGAAAATTATAATTATGTGACATTCGGGAACTAAAAGCAAAGTGTCAAAAAACTGGTGGCCACATCGTTGATAGCAATTTATATAGGACTATCTGGAATTCAGGGATAAAAGGGAAACTTTTTATAACTATAATTGACTTCCAGTTCTTTTGACATTTTGATTTTTTCTAGAGTAGTATGATGCCTCTAAAACCCGGTTTCCACCTAAGATTTTTTCGTGCGTTCCCGCGCACGCGTTACATGACTGTCATAACATTTCACATTGACATCATGTGATGCGTGAGTGGGAGGAATCCGGGTGTAAGGTGGTAGATCCCTGCTTATTCAATATCTGCCAAATATTTTGTAAATAGAAAGCAATTTACACATAATAATATGTAAAAAATCACACGTAAAAATAAACAAATGTAATTAATTAATTATTCCATTTTTTTACAGCAGCGACTTAACAACCGAGCTTCAGGAGAGGACTAACCTATAACCGAACCAAACCCCAAAAAAATGACAAACTAATGCTCTAATTACCCTTTTTTTACCAGTTCCATATTACCTATTAGATTAACACTAAAATAATATTAATTATTTATATTTTATTTATGGTGGCATAGGTGAAAATCGTTGGCTATATTTTTTTTTAATTTAAAAAAGAGTATAAAAAAAGCACAATTTTGAATTTATTTTTCATTCAATTTGACTTTTAAAGAATATGTATTGAATTATTGAATATGTTTTTAGGACAGTTGCTAAGCGATTTTTTTCTCAAGTAGTTTTTAATGTATAGTGTATCTAACAATAACACTTTTAGCAAATAATCCAAAGACATATTAATATTTTTTTCCTACAACCACACATGAAAGTAGCCAAATCTGCACTCTATAATGCCTCAGAAAGTTTTACATTTCACATGCATATCAATTTTATTTTCGTCTCTAGAGACAAAAATGTTTCCTTCCCTAGTGACAAAAATGAATGACAGCAAACCATCCAAACAATGTAAGTATCTACTAGGCTATGATTTGTAGAAGCATCGGAAATAGACCGAAACCATTTTTGGCCCTGGAGAAGATAATACTTTCTTCTCTTGAGATAAAAATTAAGAAAAATTAATAATAACAAAAATATGAATTAAATCCTAAAGTGGTCGTAGGAAAAATAGCGCTTCATTTAAATTTAAATAGTGTTTGGAAAGTGGCTCCACAATGACCTTGAAGTATAAAAGCACATTCTAAACATCAATTAAATTTAAACCAGGTTTAACACAGCAGTGAAATTGGCAATTAGAGAATCGTTTTTAAACCATTACTATTATTTGCTAAAAGTTATTAATATTTTGTAGATTTTCGATCGATTTTTAACAATTTTTTGGGTGACCATAGTTTTTTTTTGGGAAAAGATTTCACCAAAAATTGCTCAAAAAATTGTAAATCAATGGGTTAGAGGGCATTTGGTGTTGGTATATACAGTAACAAATACATTATTTATTTACACTAAATTCTTTTTTTTTTGCACACTTTCATTTTACAATATCTCTTGAATTAGATCAATCTAAGCCTCGCATGGGATTTAAAAGGCTCTATATATTTATATTAGTCTTCTCTAAAATCCTTTTCCAAATTTTTTCTTCTTAAAATTCACTTTTACTCTCCTTTTTTGGAAAACCAAGTGCAACCACAAGAACCTCGCTGACACATAAACATATTGGTAAGTTTGTATAAAGATATGATAGTAAAGGCAGGTTTATCCAACTTTTCATATTAATAATTCATAACTTTAATTCATAGTGTATAAGCACAATTTTAGTGTTAATACATAATTTAACAGCACCTGTTTATAAGCATAGTCCATTAGGATAAATTTTGAAAATTCACATACCAAATTGACAAAAAACAAGAACAAAAAAGGTTTTTTTCTTTATCTAACCTCAACAGGTTAGGTATTCTTTCTTCTGGCTAAATTTCTAGCTGTTTTCTAATATCAGCTAAAATCAATCACTCCTGTTTTGAAATCAACCAAGCAAAATGTTTTCTTTGCTTTTTTCATATTGATAGAGCATAAAGTTCAAATTAACCAACTTTTAAATTATACCCTGTACTTATTAACTATGAAAACTTGGGTAAACACTTCTGTAAACAAAAATGTATTTAACATTAAAGTATCGTTCATACAGGGCATAGTCTTAGTCTTTGGTTTAGTTTTTGTAATATTCTTCATCATAAAAAAGTTAAAACCACTGTTTCTTATGAAAGTGTTCATGCAATGCTTTTGATTATGCTTTGTCATAGGTTTAGTCACAGTCCTAAGGAAAAGTTGGCAACTTTCAACTTTTATAACTAAAATTACGACTATTACTATAACAAATATAAGTGTGCATGCGTGAGTCCAAATTTTAAGCATGGCACCCAACTATGTTGACAGCATCGACATACTAACTAACATCAATGGTTGACAGGAATGAAATCAATAATTTCAAAAATTTTACAGACAAATTAAAAGCAAAAAACAGGTTGCTAAGGGTTTTGTATTCCAAAATAAACAATTGATTCTATTAAACCTTATTTTCTTTAAAAAAAAACTACAAAAAATAAAAGTAAATAAAAGAAAACATCAAAAAAGTGAGGTTAAATGCACTTGCTTAGTGATTGTTATGACTATAACAAAGACAAGTATGAACTGTGAGCAATTTGACTAAAACTATAACTAACACTATAACAAAACCAAATACTAATCAAGTGACTAAGCCTAGCCTTGTATGAACGATCCTTTAGACTATGAATAAAATTGTGCCTAGGTTATCAATTATCAATATGACAAGTTGGGTAAACCTGCCCTAAAACTAATTTAATTTGACCCTAACACAGGGTGTAAAAGTTATAAAAACAAATAATGGGTTATAGGAAAAGCCAAAATAAGAAAAAAAAGTTTCAACTTTGGAGACCTTTTTCTTCAAGGGTTTTGTTAAAACTCGACCACCCTAGTTTAATGTAACAGGACAAACCTATAAATCTGCCTTTCATGAGTTATTTTATCACTATTCTGCTTGATAAGTTGGCCATAACTGGTCGTCAGTCATCACTGAATTAGCGGTGTGAAGCTAATAGGCACTACACTATAATTTTTCTAATATTTTTTTGCAATTTTGCACAAAAGTACAAAAATAATTTTTAACCACAAAACTTTACTTGTTTTTCTTTACTATTGGCCTTAGCGGCAACGGCTATCTAGCCAACAAGAAGCAGGTAAAGGCGGATTTGCAGTCAAGCAAGCAAGCAAGCGGACAATCGTGAATGTCCCGGCTTTTCCAATTTTCTGGAAAAGCGTTTAAAACATTTCTAGGTGTTTAGAAGTTTGAAAACATCAAAATTTTTTTTATTTTCTTGGGATAATTTTGAGAAATTTACAAATAAAGAAAACCTAATCTCGCATGTCGACCCACGCAGCTTCGCAGGCTGCTATTAATATTTATTAAATTTGACATTTTTTCTAGAACGATTTTATCTGTCATATGTTGAAATTTGAAAGTAGTTGAATAATTATTAACTACATAGTGATTGTAGGTTTTTTGTATAGGTGGCAGTTTTTCAACAATTTCTTCTGTGATATTTAACAAACCTCAGCATTAAGATCACTGGTCTCTGGGACTGTAGCAGTGTGTGCGTGAGATTTGATTACACTCCACATGACCTGAGACTTGTTTGGCGCTCTATTGATGAAAGTATCATATGCTGCCTGTGTTGATTTGGATATTTCACCTCTGTAACGAGTCCTGTAGTCATTATAACCAACTTTTTGGGAATCAAGATAGGATTGCCTTTGTTTAGAATGCTAAGTGTGTGCAGGCTTTCCCTATGTCCCTTCAGCCTATCGTCAAACCAATGAATTCTTGCCCCCACTTTCGCCATTTTAGATTTGAATGGCAACACTTCAATATGCTGCTGGGAATTTAAAATTTGGTAAAAATCATAGGAGTTCAGATGATTAAATAAATCAGAATAAAGGCCTTGCTCAGTGTGATCTAAAGCTCATACGGGTGCTACCACAAGGTGATTTCTGTATTGGTGTAATGAAAAATATTCCTACATGATCAGAGAGGCTCTCTAGTGAAAAGGGTTTGATGTCAAGTTCAACAGAGTCAAAGTTAACAAAAATGTTGTCAAGACATGCTCTATCAAATAATTGACTTCTTTGGCTTTTGGGTCACGGAAATGCACTCTATTTGGAAAATAATTTGTACTTTTCGAGAAAATTGGAAAAGCCAGAAAATTTGACATTGACATATGTCCGCTTGCTTGCTTGCTTAATTGTTAATCCGCCTTATCATTTTCTTATTAGGGGATTGTTCATAAATTACGTAACGCGGCTAGGCTTTGACGAGTCTTTACAGAACCTCCGCAGGTTTATAGGATTCGCCTGCGGCTCACACTGTAGTCCATCCTAAACCTTTTATAAAACTCTTGCCTCTTTTTTCGCGTACTCCCCAACTATTAACTAGCAACAAAATTAATGTTTGGGGACAAGTTGGTAAAAATAAAATTGTGATTTTAGATGAGATCCCACCCACCCGGCTACGAACAAGAGGAGACCGCGCGAAAAATGGAAGAAAAAGAATCCAAAAAAATGAAGCGTTTAGCCAGGTTTATGGACGTCGACAAGCAATACTACGAAATGAAAATGGGAAAAAAAGTTTCCAAACCTAGCAGAAGGGTTAGAAATAGATTGGGCTAAACATAGGCTAAACTATGAGGGGAAAACTGTACAAAAATACTAGTTAAGGATCGTTCATACAAGGCATAGGCTTGATTAGTATTTGGTTTTGTTATAGTGTTAGTTATAGTTTTAGTCTTAAAAATTGCTCACTGTTCATACTTGTCTTTGTTAGTCATAACAATCACTAAGCAAGTGCATCTAACCTCACTTTTTTTTTGTAGTTTGTTTTCCAAGAAAATAAGGTTTAATAGAAACAGTTTTTTTTTTGGAACCTACAAAATACTTAGCAACTTGTTTTTTGCTTTTAATTTACCTGTATAAAATTTTTGATAATATTGATTTTATTCCTGTCAAGATAGATGGGCGCCATACTTGCATTTAGGAACTCGCGCATGCGCACTTATATTTGTTATAGTAATAGTCGTAATTTTAGTTATAAAAGTTGAAAGTTGCCAACTTTTCCTTAGGACTGTGACTAAGCCTATGACAAAGCATAATCAAAAGCATTGCATGAACACTATCATAAGAAACAGTGGTTTTAACTTTTTTATGATTAAGACTGTAATAAAAATTAAACCAAAGACTAAGACTATGCCTTGTATGAACGATACTTTCCTTTTTGTATATTTTTTTGAAAATTTCCCTTATATTCATTTTGACATTTTTTTTCCAAAAGTTTCTTAACCAAAGCATTGTGATTAACTTGCCATTAATTAAAACTATTTGTAAAAAAATTGTTTAATAATTGTAACACGCACTGACTATTTTTTTGCTCACGTTTGCTTTTTATGTTCTATTTTATATTTTGTTACTGTATAAACCTAATAAATGTTTTTTAAAAAGAAACGTAAATTTTTTGTTCAAAACGCTTTAAATGTCCGTGTAATAAATTGCTAATTATTAAGGAAAAAAGTTGTGCCGTCTGCAGATTGCAGCAATCCATGAGCCGGACTTTAACAGTGAGATTTACTAAGATCTAAAATAGTACTCCCCACAGGTCTAAATATTTACACCTGTGGGGGGTACTAAATTTTAAAACCAATTTTCAAAAAACACAAAGTTATCGATTATTTTATATGGTTATTGCAAAATAACTGAAAAACTGCTTTTTTTCTCAAATATACCATATTTTAGAAGAAAATGCCCTAAAACTAATTTTTTTGACAGGTTTCAAAATGGCAAATCAATACGCCAAAAATTTGGCACATAATAGCTTCATTATTTGTTTTTGAGGTTATAAAGTTGGTGATTTTTTAGACCACCTCTGGGGGATGGTTTAAATTTATAGCCCCCAGAAAGGATTGTTTTGTGGCAATTGGTAATAAGTTCGTTTATAATTTCCCTAAGTAACCGTTTTTACAAGGATTAATTTAACTTATTTAATATCCCAAGTTGTTCATTAACCAATAAAACACCTGCTATTTTGTCCAGAAAAACGCCATATTTTGAACCCAGTTTCAGCACAAAAAATATATTTATGAGGGCACTACGAGGCAAAACAAACATAAGTGAAGCTCACTGATTATGCACGAAAAATATACCAAACAAAAAACCCAAAACAACTATATTAATTTATTTATAAACTAAAAGTAAAACATTGAGGTTATCTAAAAGATCAGTCAAAACAACTTTCCTTACTCAAAGCCCACTCATTTTAAAGCTGTAGCTTTCATCAGTAGAGGTTGATACAAGCCAAGGTGCAAGCAGAGGTTAAAGATCCGAACTCGCTGTTTGTGATTGAACGCAGCGCTAATATTTTTAAACTGACATTTCGCCAGTGACAGATATGTAAAAAAAACTTGCATTTAAATTTTTTAATACATTTCATAAATAAAAACACTTTTTAAATAAATACAAAAGTAATCTACTCCTTATTTTATTATTACTCATCTAAATCGTTGTGTGACATCAAGCATTAATTGGAAAAATTAATTAACAAGGGTAAGTTTTAATTAGAGTGACATATAGCTCCAATGTTAATTTATTCTACAGAGTGTTTACTATTTAAACCTCGCGCGGCTTTAAATTTTTTAATTTTATTTTCTTCTAAAATTAAAATTTTCTCTTAAATTCACCAAAAGATTGTGTTAGGATGATTATTCAAATAAGCAAATTTATTAAAATTTTTCTTATAAAAAGGGTTGGTTTAAAATGCTTAAAACCAAAAAGTTCACTTAAACTTAAGACCGTTTTAAAATAGACTAAACCGTTTTAGTAAATCCCACCGTTAATGTCCTGGGCAAGATTTCTTGTATGCAAATCTTGTTTTATTGCTTCGTTTTTAAGTCACTTACCGAATTGGAATTGGACACATAACTCTAATTTACTCTGAGGCAGAACGAAATAAAAGCAATTAATTATAAAGCGAATATTGGCAATAGTTTAATACAAGTTTTTACAGAAAATTTTTAGCGGGTTAAAAAATTGTTTTTTCAAAAAATTCAAAAACACGTCAACTAAGATTTTTAGCAGCTAAAATTTTTTTGTGAACGGACCGTCAGAAAGGGGTCTATTCACATACAACTTTTTGTTTCAAATGAGAAGACCCCGCTTGTGGCACCTTGTTGGAAAGATTATGGAAAAAGAAAAATGCTCGTGTTATTTATTTTGACATTTGTTGACATTCTTTCGGACTTCAAATGTAACATTGCCCCTAGTGGTCTATTCACACACAACTTTTTTTTTCAAATGAGAAGGCCCCGCTTGTAGCACCTTGTTGGAATACTTGTGGAAAAAAGAAAAACGCTTGTGTACTTTTTTTTTAACATATGTCAACCCATGCAAACGAGTTTAACAAACATTATAGCACACTGGGACAAAAATACGCAGAAAAAATTCCTCTTTGCAACGACCAAAATATACAAATAGAGAGACTGGAAAGCAGTATGTTTTTGTATTTAACCAATCAGGAAGAAATGTTAAATGCAATAAAATCTTTAAAGGAAAAAAAAGCTCCTGGTTGGGACGAAATTAGTACAGACACAATAAAACAAATAAAAGAGGAAATTATAATACCTCTAACTTTTTTAATTAACTTATGTTTTCAAAATGGCAGCTTTCCAGACTGTCTAAAAATAGGAAAAATTAAGCCCATTCTAAAGTCTGGTAGCAGAGACAGCGTGATCAACTATAGGCCAGTGTCTCTGTTGTCTGTATTTGCAAAAATATTTGAAAAAATATTAAAAAATAGGATTGTTAGTTTCCTGTCTAGATTTAATGTGATATCGGAGTGGCAGTACGGGTTCAGAGAGGGAAAGTCGACACAAGACGCAATCTGTAAATTAACGGAACAAATAACTGACGCTTTTGAAACAAATATGCGTAGCCTATGTATTTTTGTCGACCTCTCGAAAGCATTCGACACCATTTCGCATGAGATCTTACTGGAAAAGCTGGAGAGGTATGGCCTGCGCGGAAATGTTTTAAATCTTCTTAAAAGCTACTTGACCAACAGAAACCAATATGTAGAGATTGACGGTGTCAGAAGTGATTACGAAAAAATAAACTATGGTGTACCGCAGGGGACAATTCTGGGTCCCTTGCTTTTTACTTTATATGTAAACGACTTGCTTAAATTAAAAACCATCGGAAAAATAATAAGCTTTGCTGATGACACCGCGATTTTCTACAAGTCAAAATCTTGGGAAAACCTTAAACTATTAGCGGAAAATGATTTTAAAACAATAAGATCTTGGTTGCAAAAAAACAAACTAACTTTAAACTACGAAAAAACAAAATATTTGCCTTTTGCAATTTATAAAAATGCTTTACCCGAATTTAATTTACTAACAATAGAAAATAAAGAACAAATACCAGAATCAAAATCTATACAATATCTAGGAGTAGTAATTGATAGACACTTAAAATGGGATCTGCAAATAAAAAATGTGGTGAAAAAAATCCGGGGATTACTACCTAAATTTAGATATCTCAAGGAATTTCTGGAGGTAGATCAACTTAAATCGCTTTATCTGTCTCTTGTACAATCTCATCTCTTATATGGGATTCTGGGATGGGGAGCGGTAGCAGACTGCCACTTAACAACTCTTGAGAGTACGCAAAAATGGTTTCTTAAATTAATTTATGGCAAAAGAAGAATATATCCTTCGGACCAGCTTTTCCAGGAAACACAGATTCTTGATATTAGACAACTGTACTGCTTGGAGCTGCTTAAAAACATACACAAAAAGAAAATAAAACTTACAGAAAAAGTGTTAACATACAAAACCAGAAATAAATCAAATGTTGAATATGTTCAGGCTTCCAAAACAATAACGCAACGTTCAATCAAATACTTTGCCCCAAGAATATTAAATAACTTGCCTACTGACTTCAAAAATATACTAAAATTTAGTGTTTTCAAAAAATTAGTCACAAATTGGATTAGAGAAAGTAGAGAGATGTGTAACAATCTAATTAACTTAAATTATATTAGGTAATCAGAAGTAAGATGAAGGTTCTCTAAGATTAATTTTATATGTAAAATCTACCTACTCTAAAATTTTATCATCAATTCGAACTGCTGTGAAAAAAAAACTATTTATCTAAATAATATGGTAAGTCAACAAGCATGTTTATGCTTTTAAGACATTTTTGTGCGTTTATTTTTGCATTTTATTTATACTAGGATTGTAAAATATTTCTTTACTAAAATAAACGTATTATTTATTATTTATTATTTATTTATTATTATGTGTCAATAGTCTTAAAAAATAATTTTGTAAGGCTTTAAATGGAACATTGCCCCTAGCAAATTAGAAATTTGTTTTTAGAAAAATCCGAAAACACGTAAACTAATATTTTTAGCAATAAAAATTTTCTGCTTAAAATTTTTCTGAGCCTGCCCTCAGAAATCGGTCTACTCACACACAACTTTCCTTTTAAACCGAAAAAACAAATTTCCAACCCGCCTGGGGCAGTTCCATTTGAAGTCCGACACAATCATTTTTGGAGAATTTTTGACACATGGATTGACAAGTGTCAAAAAAAATACACGAGCGTTTTTCTTTTTTGATAAGCTTTCCAACAAGGCGCCACAAGCGGGGTCTTCACATTTGAAAAAAAAGTTCTGTTTGAATACACCCCTTTCTGAGGGTCCGTTCACAAAAGTTTTATGCCGAAAATTTTGTTTGCTAAAAATACTAGTTGACGTGTTTTTGCATTTTTCTAAAAAACGAATTTCCAACAAATGTTTCATTTGAAGCCCAACAAAACGATCTCTTGAGGATTTTGACAGCGTTTTTCTTTTTCCAACAAAGTGCTACAAGCGGGGTCTTCTCATTTAAAAAAAGTTGTATTTGAATAGACCCCTTTCTAAGGGTCCGTTAAAAAAAAAATTGCCAAAAATTTTAGCTGCTAAAAATCTTAGTAGAAGTGTTTTTGGATTTTTTGAAAAAACAATTTTTTTAACCCGCTACGGCCAATATTCCATTTAAAGTCTCCACCCTGTATATTAATATAAAGCAATCAAATATACAACTTTGAAAAAGTAACTCCAGTTCAAGCCTTGCAACAAACAAGCAAAACAAAGTTCCAAACGCTTGTAACATATTAATAAAATAATTTTGAACAAAAAGATGTCAAAAACTCAAACTTTATTATAACTATCCTCTAACATCTTCGGAAACATTATGAGACAACTTCAGAATCACCCTGTACAAAGCAACATACAGGGTGTCTCAAAATTCGTCAAGATTTTAGGGGCATAATTTTCGGATCAAAATAAGACTTTTTAGTTTTTTTCTTTAGCTCTTCTTGAAATATTTAGATTAAATTTAAAGCAGGTTACGTTTCAAGGCTTCCATCATGCAGCATAACGAGTGTAAGAATTTGCGGAGAGATATTATTTTTTCTAATTGCTATCAGTTGCTTTCACTATTGGCGCAATCGACGCGCCAGGCTAACTTGATTTGGAGAGTTATAATTATATGTTTTCAACGAAACTTTGACGCTCTGTAAGTCGGCAAAAATACGCCCTTAAAATCTTGATGCTAAATTTTGAAACACCCTGTATATTTATGACTTCCTTAACTTAAAGGATTGAGTGCGCTTTCACTGAGGTGCTAGACAGAATGCCAACAACCACGCAAAACCTGAAATAGATAGCATGTCCCACGGCGGAGATTGCGAACAACTTAAGCTATGAGTTTTGCACCTTGGTCATCACTTCTCGCTTGTTTTCATTATTTAAAATTTTTCGTACGGCTACAGGCTCATTTTTTCTGTTTTTAGTGGAGTAGGTACGGGGGAATCCCCCTCTCGGCTTGTCCAAGTCGGGAAGGTGTCCATGATTTTATTTCCGTGCTGTTGAACTTTGTTCTTGACTTTTTCGGTGGCTTCTGGTACCACTGTCCAATGATTTTTGTCACGAATGAAGTTAATTAATTCAACTTTTTTCTTATTTATGGTGTCCAAGTTAAGAACATATTATTAGGATTGCTAACTGGTATTTCGAGTGGCTTGCAGTTTCTTTATTTAGTCGTTTATTCGTCGTCGTTGTTACTTCATTTTTTGAAGTATGTCTCTTGGTTGCCTTTCTCGCATATTAGCCGGATGCTTTTATACAGTATCTGGTTACAATACTTGAATTGACTGTGTCCAAATTCTTGACAATTGTGGCATTGCAGGACTCTTCTTTTGTCTTTGAGAGCGTCGACTTTTATTTTAAGATGTGGACACCATCTTAATTTTCTGATTGTGGTAAGATGGTAACAACTATATCCATTGGCTTTAATATTGTTTCATCTCCTCGTTGTATTTTCTTGGACATTCTATGTATCGTTTTTGGATTTAATTCTTTTTGTTGTAGTCAGTCATACTTACCTTGATCTGTTATTTCCGGGATTACTCCTTTGAGGACGACATGAAGCATTTTTTCCTCTTTTGTGTGGAAGGAGAAGTTGTATATTGTTTTGTACTTTCAACAGCTTTTCTATTTTCCTGTCAGTTTCTAGATCGGTTGGATCTACTTTTATTCCTTCTGGAATAGAATTAGTTTTCACGTATTCCAATTTATTTTGTTTGCATATCGTCGTGACTTGAATCCTTTTTGACCTGTCTTCGAAGATTATAGGTGGGCATCTGACGATTTTTTAGGCACTTCCCACGGGGATTATTCTTGATTTTTATCATTCGTCGGGCCGAATGTTTTCTGCAATTGCTCTGCATGTGTTTGGTTTTTGGCCGTGGATGGTTTTCCGTCGCTGTTTCCTGCTTTTTTGTTCCTTCTGTTTCACATTCCATTTCTGGGTCTTCCTGTTTCTTCTCCTTCATGGATTGATGGACTTGCTGGAGGTATTGTTCAGTTTGGCGAGTTCCTCTAGTTAATTTTGCCTCCCCGATAAGGATTTCCAATTCCTCTTCTTCCATTTCCGCAGTATAAATGGAATGTCCAGGGCTCTTGTCTTTTTTTCGGTCTTTTCTCGCATGTTTGTACAATCTCTTCTGTGGTTTTGGGAGCATTTGAGGCATTTTGTTGGTGATAAACACTTGAATTGACAAATTCTTGACAATTGTGACATCGCAGGCCTTTTTTTTGTCTACTTTTAAGAGCTTCGACTTTTATTTTAAGGTGACCGATGGTGCCCACCTCAAATACTTATTTTTCTGATTGTGGTAAGATGGGAACAGCCATATCCACTGGTTTGAATATTGGATGTAATTCTTTCTGTTGTAGTCCCTTAGAGATGGCTTGACCTGTTATTGCCGGGATTACTCCCTTGTGTGAAAAAAGTTTTATATTTTTTAGTTCTTTCAACAGCTTTTCCATTTTCCTGTAAGTTTCTAGATCGGTTGGATCTACTTTTATTAATTCTGGAATATAATTAGTTTTCACGTATTCCAATTTATTTGTTTGAATATCGCCGTGACTTGAATCCATTTTGACTTGTCTTCGAAGATTATAGGTGGGTATCTGACGATTTTTTACGAACTTCCCGGTTGGCTTTTTCTTGATTTTTATTAATTGCTCTGCATTTGTTTTATTTTTGGCCGTGGATGGTTTTTCGTCGATGTTTGCGCGTTTTTCCGCGTTTCTGTCTTTTTTCTTGGCGAGCCTTTATTCTGCTTCCTCCTCTGTTTTCCATTCCATTTCTGGGTCTTCCTGTTTCTTCTGTTTCATGGATTGCATCTCCTGCGGGAGGTATTGTTCAATTTGGCGAGTTCCTCTAGTTACTTTTGCCTCCTCGATGATGCTTTCCAATTCCTCTTCTTCCATTTCCGCAGTATAAAACTCCGGAATGGTCAGGATCGTACTCTACTTTGCTTTTTTCATTTCGGTGTGTTCTTTCTGACTGCTGAACCGATTTACCTAGTTGTCAGCCTTCTCTCTCTCACCTCAATACAAGCGTACCCAACAGTATACTAATATTAAGTAGGAATATGGATTAAAACCTTAACTTATAAAATGGATTGATAGGACTTGCCTTGGCGGTTGTTTTCAATAAAGGCTTCCCAGGTTTCTTGTGTCTGTCGAAAGGGATCTGCGGACTGGAAAAAACTTGCGAAAAATGCTCGTGAATTTCTTGAGATACGTTTAGACTGGTGTTGATCCGAACTTTTTTCGGTGAGTTGCTAGATAGCGTCGAGGTTTGGTTTAGGCTAAACTAAAAATTAGAAAAAAATCGAGTGTGCGTTAATTTGGTTGGCAACGGTAGAAAAAAAGCGAAGGGGGTTTCACTGACCATACGGGGTGATCAAATAAGAGTGGCCACCGAATGGGTGCTCTAATAACTGGCCGCCGCATTTATCTGGAAAACGAGCCTTACCCCAAGGAAAATTTTTATATTAATTGGGGTCTGCTTTTCAATTAAATATATTTTTGTGCTGCCCAGGGTTTCCAAAGCCTAGTTATAAGGCTCCACAATTTTGTCCATATGAAGCCAAAATATGTATAATGCGAAAAATGTAGAACAATGCGAAAAAACGCAAATTAATTAAAGTAATGTTATTAATAATAACATATGGGGTGAACATTTTTTTTATTTACCTGTTTCTGCGGCGTTGATGTCTGACACCTCAAATTATTTAAACTGACCTAAAAAAAATATAGTAAATAAAAAAGTAAATATTAAACTGAAAAAAACAAAACAAAGTGGACCCGAAAATAAGTGCCCTGGCTAGTCGAAGAGAAACATTTTGTCCTCTAGGTGGCGCTGTTTAAGAAAATTTGAAAACACGTAAGAAAACAAAAAGCTGTACCTTTGATTTTCCTCTTAGATTGCCGAAAAACGGATTATTCAAATTGGGAAGGGAATTTCGTCTTTCCTGGTTTATCGTTTTAAGCATGGACTAAAACAAAAACAAAAAATTTAATAGTATGTTCTTTTTCGGGCTCTTGGCCGTCGTTCTGTAGAGGTTTGTCTATAAAATTGGCTGAACGTGGACTAATGATTTGTTCTGCCCCGCAGATCATCGAAGTGTCAAATATTAATAGCAACTTTCTTATTTTTAATACAACACCCTGTATTTCTTGCGTTTTTGAATTCCAAGTTTTTCCTGATTTCAGAAATATATCTGATAACAAAACTTGATTTTTCTCAAATGTGATTTGGTAATTTTTATTGTTGAGACGACTTTTAAACAACTACTCCTCTGGCTAATGCCTCGACATTTTTGAATTGTGCTGTTTGTATTTAAATATCTGTTGAGGCAAAGGAGTATGTGTTATATTTTATCGGATTTTATAACAAGTTTTTGTAAGGAAAGGTTTATTGAAAAACCATTAAAAAAAACCTATGACAAAAGAACAAGCTTATCTAAAAATAAAACTAAAAATGTGTTGTCTAAGAAATGTTTGGTTTTAAAAAATAATAAACTAGTATTACAAGGGCACAAGTTAAAGAAGTACCTATATAGTTATCTAAAAGAACGGGGTAAAATTATATTTGCATGTTTTATAAAAAACCATAGCGCTAAAGAACAACAAGTTAAAAAAGGAGGTACTACATCTTTTTAATAAACACTAAAAAATATATTTGAAAAAGGTCAGTAATAAAATTTGGAATTGGTCTTTTAAAACTGTTTTAAAATTTACTTCATCCGAGACATCACCCAATTTCATTTCCTTGTACTTTTTTTCAATTACTTGTTTTTCATACCTACTTAGTGTAAAACAGACATACATTGTTTTTACTTCAGATATGTCTTCCTGTTTGGTCCAGGTAAAAGTATTTAAAATTACAAATACAAAATTTTCAGCCTTGGAAATGAACCGCCTTATACAATATTTTTCATAAAAGTACATTCCATAGTATATTAATTATACTTCCTGCTCTTGGCGGGAAACTCGACTATATTCATGGTAAATAAAGAGTGTATTTGAGTTGACACCCCAAACGCTCTCTCTCTCTCTCTTTCCCTCTTTCTACAACATTGTAAACAAAGATAGTCAGTCAGGGAACACTGGAATATTTCGATTTTTGACAAAACCCGAGGAAACAACAAGAAACAGAGAAATATTTCAGTGTTGCAGTAACTGTCTTAATAGAAAAAGCTAGTAATTTCCTTCGGTTGCATTGGTTTCCGAATTTTTGTTCATATTTTCGTTTTTTTGAAAGTATTTCCTCGACTATTGTCAGGTATTGTTAGGTATTGTCCAGTATTGTTAAGTGTTGTCCAGTATTGTAAAGTGTTTTCCAGTATTGTCAAGTATTGTCAGGTATTGGCAAGTATTGTTAAAGTATTGTCAACGATTTGTACACCTACTGTCTGCAGCTGATGACCCCTCGTGTATGTCCTAGTCTGCAGTGGACCTTGTGTCTCTTTAGTCTGGTCCCGCAAGAGCAAGGCATTCTGTCAGCAAAGGACAAAAAGGATTATCTATCCTCGTCAGGAATATATAGAATACCTTGCTCTTTCGGGAAGGTTTACATAGGCCAAACTAAAGGCCCTGTATACGATTTTTGACAGTTATTGTTTTACCAGAGATGAGCAACTGGATTTGACAGTTGTTGGGGAAATGTTTGAAATTGTGTGTTGGTAATGATAGTTGGTAACCTCTGACAATAAATAACTTTGTCACTGTCAGATTTTTGATTAAGAAACGTCAGGTTTAAAAATGGAATTTTGCTGTATCAAAAACTGTAAAAATACGTGCCTCGACGAATTTGTATTGTTCCCTTGTCCAACAGAGAAAAAAATCAGGAAAAGTAAAAAGAAAACATGCATTTACCAAGCTGGAAAATTAATAAAAATATACTTTGTTAAAAAATGACACATTATGTTTTCATGTTTTATTGTAGGAAAAGAGAGAGAGAAACAAAAATATAGATCATAGGAGTCTTTATGTTTTACCTATTATTTACATTTTTAATATCTCCGCGTGCATATTCACTGTTTGTTTTTGTTTTTTTTTTGTCAAAACTTGACATATTTTACTAACCAAAAAAATCAATCTCTCAAAAACTGTCTGGGGAAATTATAAAAAGAGACAACAAAACATCAGTCCATTTCATAAAATCCGTTTTACATGCAAATATGGAAAAAAATAGAAAGAGAGGGCAATATGAGTTACCCACCGCTGGTAAAACAACAACTGTCAAATGTATAGAGGGCCTCTAGGCCAAACTAGAGGCCTGTATACGAGTTTTGACAGTTATTGTTTTACTAGAGGTGGGCAACTCATATTTTCCGCTCTTTCTAGTTTTTTTTTTATATTTGCATATAAAACGGATTTCCCCAGACAGTTTTAGAAAGATTGATTTTTTTTGGTTAGTAAAATATGTCAAGCTTTGACAAATCGTTGAAAATACTTTAACAATACCTGACAATAATTGACAATACTTGACAATACTCGAAAATACTGGCGACAATATTGGATAAAATACTGGACAATACTAGACAATACTGGACAATACTTAACAATCCCGGACAATACTTGACAATTATTATTGAGTAGGTGTACAAATTTTTGGGCAGCTGTTGACCCCTCGGGTGTTTATTAACTATTAACAAAGTACCTGCTAAATGAGTATGTTTGTAGCTCACTTACCTCGCAAATTCGGCTATTTTTATTAATTTTCCAGCTTGGTTAATGCAAGTTTTCTTTCCACTTTTCCTTAGTTTCTTTCTCCGTTGAACAACGGAACAATACAAATTCGTCGATGCACGTGTTTTTACAGTTTTTGATACAACAAAATTCCATTTTTAAACCGGACGTTTCTTAATCAAAAATATGACAGTGACAAAATTATTTATAGTCAGGGGTTACCTATCATTGCCAACACAGAATTTGTTTTTAAACATTTCCCTAACAACTGTCGAATCCAGTTGCTCACTTCTGGCAAAAAAATACTTGTCAAAAATCGTATACAGGGCCTCTATACCAGACTAAGAGGTCTATTAACAACAGACTAAAGTAACACAAGGCACACTGCAGACTAGAATATACAGAAAAATCAGCGGTAGCACAACATACTCAACAATGAAAATTACCAAATCACGTTTGAGAAAACTCAAGTTTTGCCGCGAATGGCACATTACTATACTAGACTTTATCTTTAAGCCGTATAAATCCGTAAACACAAAGAAAATTTCAATAGATTAGAAGAAACGCTAAAAATTAACCGCACCTGGATACCAGTCTTACAAGATACAAACACTCTGTGGTAAACAAAAAGACAAGACACGCCCACCAAAGTACCATCCGTTTTACATAAATATGAACTGAGGAGCAGAACAAATTATTAGTCCACATTTAGCCAATTGTGGGAACAGAATACTGATTTTACCTAAAAAGCTGTTGTTAACATAGTTGTTTTATTTGTTTTCTTTCTAATCTGGCATTCAACTGCTCAGAATAGATGCAGTGTTTTTCATCATCAAGAAAAGGTAAAAAGCATACAACGAACCAAAAGACAAAAACTACAGACAAGACACCGGATCATTTCATATGAAATCAACCAAAAAAAAGGGAAGGTTTGGCAGACCATCTCCCATAATAATAATTTTTGGTACATTTATTCTAACCATAAAGGGGATGAAAAATCCCAAATTTGAAATTTTTTTGAACATTAGTTTAATTAATTCTTGAACATCACAAAAACTACCAATTTTGCAATGAAACATGTACTTAAAGAAATCGAAATATCTCGATAACTAATCAAAGTTGGACGGTGGTATATACCTCGTTTTACAGGTATTTTAAATACCTTTCGACCGATGTATCACATGATATACTTTTTGTTTAAAAAAAAATTAAATTAAAAACTTTTTTTTTTAATTTTTGAAAACACGCATTTTTTATTCTTTTTTATAAAAATATATTTTGTTTCTGGGTATTTCGCCAAACTATTGGAGATGGAGAAAAAATTATTTGTGATTTTTTTTTTTAAATATGAGATTATGTGATACTTCATTAAAATGACCTTTAAAACAAGCTATCACTTGCTTTTGTAGTATGTAAGGTTCTCAAGATATTCATATTTTGATAAATGCCTGTAAAGACATCGATTTTAACCAAATATGCAGGTAAACAAAAAGAGTAATATCTTGAGAACTGTATAACGTACAAAAGCGAGTAATACCTTGTTTTATAGGTATTTTAAAGCCCATTTTGATAAAGTATCACATAACCTAATTTTTTTTGAAAAATTGTTTTCAAAATTTGTAAAATAATTTTTTTTGATGAACTCATCAAGTCTCCATCTTGAAATTTTGTATATAGTTTGACGAAATATCCAGAAACACAATATATTTTTTTTTGAAAAAAATTAAAAATAATGTTTATCAAAAATTGAAAAGTTTTTTGTTTAAATTTCAATTTTTTTTTTAAGAAAAAGTACATCATGTGATACATCATTCGAAAGGTATTTAAAATACTTTTAAAACGAGCTGTAAAACACTGTCCTAGTTTAAGTAGTCAAGATATTTTCATTTCTTTAGGTAATGTTTAAGCAAAATGGTAGTTTTGGTTTGATTTTCAAAAATTAAAAAAAAACTAATGGTCAAAAACAAATTTTAATTTGGGATTTTTCATTCTGGTCTGCCAAACCTCTGATTGATTTGATTTGAAATGACCCCACCATTTTTGCGCTACATTTTTTTTAAATTTACCTGAAGTGGTAGATTTAGTTTGGGACTACCATTCCGCTGGGAACTTGTCAATATTTCCTCACGCTCTTTCTTAGGCTTTTTTCCTTGTCCAGGCACTGGGCCGATACTCGATTCTTTGTCTAAAACCTTATTTTTCTCAGGACGTTTGGATTTTTTTGTCCTTATCAGAGCGGTTTCTTTGAACGGTTGCGTACCTAAAAATGTAAAAATAGAAATTATGTGAGCTAAGTGTAAAGGTCAATATTTCTTACCTATTATCTAACTGCCTTTTCGTGCGGAAAAGTATCACTTTGCGCTCTTGTTAGGAAAATAACTGTTTCGGAGGTGGTTTTCAGTGTGGGCAACCCAGTTTTTAGAAACAGCCGTTAATGGCGTAGGTACTTTAGATTTTATTTCAAATAACAAATTTTGAAGGATGTTATAAAAAAAAATGAACCCTGACTTTCGTTTCAGAACTGAAGTACCTAGGGGTCACCCTAGACAAGGGGCTCACCTGGACACCACACGTTGCGAAATTGACCAATAAGGTCCAGGCCACGAAACCTCCACTGGATGTAGTACTAAGACCAAGGATCCAGTACGGATCCATAGTCTGGTGGCCAGCAGTAGAGAAGGTCACTACTACCCTCAAGCTTAGGAGACTACCATATGCAGAAGGATAACCGGCGCTATGAGGACGACACCTATACAGGCACTCGAAACCATTCTGGGACTGCCGCCGCTTCCGATCTGGATCAGAAACGAAGCGATGGCGACCCACCTCCGGCTGAGAGATACAGGTCAATGGAGAGGAAGAGGAGAAGCTGCGGGGCATCTTAGGATTGCCCAAATCGCCGAGAGAGAAATTCCAATGGCAGCGATCAAAACACAAAGACCAAAAAACCCCTGGAGATTCAACAAGAGGTACAAAGTAGTCATCCCAGACAGGGAACTATGGCGGAGTGAAACCACCGCGAACAGTTCGAGGAGAACGCTGTGAGTTGCTACACCGACGGGTCCAAACTGTCGGAGAAGCAAACCACAGGATCGGGGATTTACGTAGAAGACCAGGAAGTTCGAAAGAGCTATCCGCTCGGAGAGAAAGCCACGGTCTTTTAGGCAGAGGTGTATGCCATAACAATGGCTGCAACCATGGAGTAAATAAAGAACGGTACGGAGCCAATCGGCCCTAAAGGCACTAAGGGCGCCCAAGATCAACAACACCCTGGTGGAGGAATGTGCGGATGCACTAGAATCCTTGTGACACTGTGGGTACCGCGACATATGGGGGTGTCGGGGAACGAGAAGGCCGACGAACTCGCCAGGATCGGATCAAGTACCCAATATGTAGGGCCGGAACCAATCCTAGGAACAACCAAGAACTGCCAGCTGAACATGATGCAGAAAGACCAGGGACTTCGTGAAGGGCCCGGATGTAGCCAGATAAAAATGGCTTCTGGAGAGATCACGAAGGGACGCTGGTCTGTTGATAGGAATCATAACAGGTCACAACCGACTAAGGAAGCACATGACCCGGATCGCGGTGGAAAATGACTCGACCTGCCGGGCCTGCGGGCGGGCAGAATAGACATCTCGACATGTTATAACGAATTGCGAGGCATACCAGAGGACGAGATACCAGATATTCGGCTTCCCGACCCTGGATGAGGAGGACCTGCACACTCTCAAATGGGATAAAATACTGGACTTTGCAAAAAGAACAGTAAAACCAGAAGAGCAGACTGCCAGACCGATGGTGCAGGCGGCGGATTAGGGGCAGGCTCGGGGTAAGGCAGAAAGGGCCCAGGGAGGCCTACTTGCCAGGCTTCGCGCCGCCCCTTCTCTACTACTATGAAAAAAAAATGGTAATGATATTTCTTAGTTACACAGGGTGCTTCAAAGACGTGATTCCTAATACTTGTCGGAGATTGAAATGACGAATCATTTCGCTTAAATTTGTCGAAAGTATTCCCAAAAAAAAAACGACCAAAAATATGCTAAAACATTTTCTTCGCCTTTGACTTATATTGAAGCACCTAACAAGAAATATAAGCATCGAGCAAGCAAGTGCGTTGCCTGACCCGCTCGTTTCTCCATACCGTGCCACAGAAAATCAACAAACTATGCAATATTAGCTGATTCCGTTTTGAATTATGAATAGGTTTTTCTATGATTTAATTTTGTGTTTTGTTGTAAAAAATGAAATACAACTATTGCATTTTTTTGGGGAATTAAACAGTGAATTAGGGGATATTGTTTTAATTAATAACGAAGCACAACAACCCGCCGCAAACGCCTACCGAATTATTCCTGTGTCTTCTTATATTAATAGAGGTATGTCATTCACGGTTCGTAGCGCTCATCGACTTTCAAATTCCCTGACTTTTCCAGGTTTTCCCTGACCAATTTTCTAAAAATTCCAGATTTGTGTCATATATATTTCCATAGATTTTTGAAAAGTGATCTGTTTAAAAGAAAGTTTTTTATAAGTGAGTAATTACTTCCCCAATGAAATAATAACAAATTTTTTGATCCTTAACCGATTTGTATTCATTCAAAGAGTTAAAAGAAAACGTCAAAATTCCAAGATTACATGAAAAAAAAGCTAAAACTGGGTTTTATATTTTATCTCGACCCCCCTGTAATTTTTTGTTATTAAAATAGGAAAGCCCATATCATTTCACGTTTAACGAGGTACCAATTATAAAACTCGCCTATTTTTATGATACTTACGTTAGCTCAAAGTTCCTGCAACCAAAGTTCTAAAATTTATAAAATTTGGTTAAGGGACATAAAAGTTATTAGAAAATCAAAACACTCCAATTTAAGATTTTAAAAATATATATACAAAAAAAATAATCAGAAACATCGGAGTGGAACCAAACTCACCCCTACCTACTCATAATTCCTAAATGGCGGCGAACCCACAAGGAATTTTTTGACATGAACTGTTATGAACATGAATTTCTTCCTGCTGTACAAAATTTGGCTGTTCATTCAGTTTTATAAAAAAAAAACCGCCAGTTTCTGACTACTTGATTGGGGTGATAGGTATAGGATCAGGAAATCCGAAATTCCACTCAATTTTTTACTTTGATGTCGTTTTTTTAGCTATTATATTCCTACTGGCAGTACCCCATCAAAAAATACTTTATCTTTAAATTGTTTTTTCACTCCTGTGGCACTTCACCTTTCTGTGAAAAACACGTGGAGTACGTTATGCGAAACTAAGCCTTATGTACCGACTGCACTTTATAAAAACAAAGAGTAAGGTTAACTTTATGAATCCTGAGCATACCTGTCTCTTTTTATCTAATCGCTTTTGAAAGAGAGCACAGTTATTTCTGCATGCGAAAAACTACTCAAGCTAGCCCTCCGTTAAACGACCGCTAAATTGTCTCGCTTTTGTGTGCGTATAGACAGAGATGACCTATCTTTGAGGCATTTGGTAAATGATCCATGGATTTATTTTGAACGAGCATAGATAAGTTTAGGATTCGATAATCTTTCGTATTTGTATTTGTTGAATCAAAAAAGTTATGATTTAATTATTACAGACCAATATGTTTTCCAGGTTCTCATATCATGGTCCAGGTTTTTGTCGATTTTCATAAAATTCCCTGACTTTTCCAGGTTTTTTTTAGGACATTTTTAATTCCCTGACTTTTCCAGGTTTTTCAGGTCGATACGAACCCGGTCATTATTTGACGTTTTTAGTTAGTTATGAGAAGGTTTTTGTCACTTAATATGTATCATACTTCAACGAAAACCTACTTTTAGTGGTACAGGCATGTCTTGGAAAAATTACTTGCAACTTAACATGCTCTGAAAGTTTCTTACACAAGTTGTGAAACCTCTTGTATAACAAAGAACATAAGAAACTAAGGATAGAAAGCAAAAATAACGTTTTATTTTAATAACATTACGATCTATACACAGCTTAGCGCAAAATATATTGTAGATGATGAATAAGTGAAAAATAAACAAAACAGTAAGATAAAATAAAATAAAAGTAAAAAAAAACTAACCCGCTTTGGTCGGAGACAAACATTTTTCACCATTGGTCGAATTTCGAGTCGGAACTATGCCAAACTTTTCCAGTTGGCCCGAGGATTGAGCTAAAAGGAATAAAAAAAATACATAAAAGGATATATCTTTCACCCTACCAAAAAACCTTTCAAAACCAGGTGAAAAAATCTGACCAACCAAATGCGTTTTAATATGACGTCAATTTCGGGTAGAATTAAGGTTGTGATCAAGGACGGTTGTACCCAACGTTTTTTTTCGAGGTAAAAGCGACGTTCTTAGTTCTCCGTTACAAAACCAAACGATATGCCGACGTCGGCCAAAGCGACGTACGATTTTACTGCAAAGCCGACGTCTTCAGTACGTAGGAAATTTAAACGTGCCGGATAGCGACGTCTGCCTAACGTTGAAATTTAAAACCTGTTGGAACTGGTCTACGTCAACCGACGTCCCAAACGAACACGTCCATTTTCGGGCGTTGGATCTAACTTAAAAAAGTATTTTTATTTCTCTGGTTCTAATTTAACTTAACAAGTTTTCATTTTTTCCTTGGAGTTTTTAGATCCAAGATCTGCTTATTGCTAGTTGCAAGTGCTCTTGAAAATGCCAAAACGACCATTCAAACATCCGATTGGATATCTTTCTTTTCAGCATATCCCATTTTCCTCCCACATGTGGCGAATGGACCCCATCTCTTTTATATAAATAATTTTGAAGCTGGAGCTACTAAAAACGACTTTAGATTCGTAGGGAGGGAGAGGGAGGGGAGAAAGAGAGATGACCGGAATTGATACTAACCTTTTGGCAGCATCACTTTCTCTTCGCTCACAAACCAAACTCCCGAATTTCTCCAGAACAGACAGTCGATTTTGGCGTCGTCTGGTAAAGAATCGGGCATTTCGTCTTCTTGAACCTGCGTCAGTACTTGCTTCCCACTTTTCTGCTAAAAAATTAACAAAGCTCATATAATACAGATTACTAAAATAGAATTATTCTCACGAGCGTGCGGAAAATCCCACTTTCCCGCACGCATTTTAGTTCGCAAAGACTGACACATTAGTGCGGGAAAAATCTGATCCTAATGCGTAATGCATCTTTCCCGCCGCGTGAGAAAAAGAGTAACGTTTCGCACTAGTTGAGATAATGACTATTGCACCAACAAGTGTGGAAAGTGCCACAATTCCGCACCCGAGTGCGTCGTTTCGCGTTTCGCCAGAAATTAATTGTAAAAAAAGTCACGTAACACGCGTGTTAGGTGTCTTATGCAAATGAATTGAGCTAGTTTCAGATTAAAGAAAATTCGAAACATGCAGAACATTTTACAAATAAACTGCTAATGGTAGAAACTAGAATTTCTAATAAGTTTCCAATATGGCGGCTTCATCTCAATGAAACTGTCAATGCCATTGTGAAAAAAGTGGATTCGATTGGAAAAAACTAAATTATCTGTTTCGCTTTTTTCTGTTTTAAGTTTTGTCGCACAGCAGCTTTCCTTTCGGTAATTTTATCTTTCGTGTTTGGTTTTTTTATGACTATTAACTTAAAGAGACATTGCCCAAAAGTTAAAAAATATATTATAAAAAGGATAACACAGTGGGTCTTCCGGAGCAAAAGTAACAAATAAAAATGGTGGCAAAATAAAAAAAACCTATTTCTGCAAAATTTTATCGTGTAATTAGTGTTTTCCAATTTATATCTTTAAAACTAAAATAAAAGAGTTGTGCTGTTATTTTTGATTTTGTGGTTAATAGATAGTGTTGTGCTTCTTTATCTTCCTTATAATAATTAATAAAAATAATTTGTTGTCCGTGAAAAATAAATAAAAAGAAAGGTTCGTGGCTATCGTACACACATTTTGCTTTTTAATTCATTACGACCAGGCCTCCAAAATCTAATGGATAGTTCAGAAACCTACAGGCCTGTTTCATCCTTGTTAGGAATCATCAGGGTAACATAGGACTGTACCTGACGTATGAAGCATAACATAAACAACCACATCCATCGAATTTAAACAACTTTCGTCGTCAAATAACGCGGGATGTTGGATGGCTATATGCAGCGCGCCGCCTATCGGAATAAAACGAAAAGCAAAACGTTAAAGGATGCAAATATCAATAAGAATGAAATTTTCGAGCAGGAGAAAAACCAAAGGAACCTGCGAAACTGTACCGGTTACTGAAAGACCGTTCAAAATACAACGAAATTAATATATTGATTTTAAAACATTTTCTTCTGACTACGCAAGCAGCAATTGGACGTTATCTTACGTTGCGCATACATTGCTGTTGAGAAACGCGACGTCGGCTAGCGACGTCGTTTCGACTGCCTGACGACCATCATTGGCACCTAAATGGGTAATACAGATTCGGGTCGCCTCGACGTCATTGATCCTGACTAGATTTACCAATTGCCAACGTTATTTTACGTTTAATTTCCCTCACCTCAAATTAGTTACTAAATAAGAATGTTAATTACGTTTGGTTTTGTTTCGACTACCAAAAATATATCAAGTTTTTGTAAAAGAATAAAAATGGATGCGTTTTTTCTTAAAGGCGGAATATATAATTCTTTTACTTACATTTAAAGAACCTTACACACAAAAATTTGTAAACGGAAGGCCGTTTATTGATAAATGTGATTAAGATACTTCGAAAAAAACCGAGCGCCCTGAAAATTTGAAAGATCTAAGAAAGTAAAATATTTTTAAAAAATTGGTTAGAAATATATTTTTTAATTAATGTCGTTAGTTTTGTTATAAAAATGATCTAACATTCCCCCAAAACCTTATTTTAGTAATTATACTACATGGCAGTCTCTAATTTTAGACTAAATCTAAAAAGCAAAAAATTAATTTACAATGGCTGACAGACGCCAACCTGTTCAAAATGGCGAATTTTTGTGTCCTACTCGTTTTTAGTAGGTCAATCGTTTTTAGTAGGTCAATCACACCCGGTGTCGCCCTAACCTCACAGTTTTGGTGGTTTTATTTATTCTTATTTGTGGTCGTGCCTCGTTATCTCGACATGAGTGATTAATTCAAAATTATTTATATCAAAAAATTAAAAGATGTGGGAGGAAAATGGGATATGCTGGTTCTCTTAAAATAAAAAAAAATCAAAAAAGTTAGGTTAGGACCAGAGAAATAGAAAAGTTGTTGTAGTTGTACAGGTTTTAAATTTCAATGGCAGCCAGATGTCGCTATCAGGCACGTTTAAATTTCCTACGTACTGAAGACGTCGGCTTTGCAATAAAATCGTACGTCGCTGTGGCCGACGTCGGCATATCGTTTGGTTTTGTAACAGATAACGTCGCTTTTACCTCAAAAACAACGTTGTGCACAAACTTCCTTAATTTTACCCAGCTTGGGTAATCGGGTAATTTTATCGGAACTAAATTATGTAGAATAATACAAACCTCTTCTTCAGACTGTTCGTCGTCATCAGACTGTTCATCATTATCTCCTAATTCTACTGGTTTTCCTTGCTTCAACATCTTTTTCAGCCTTCTCTTTTCAACTAGACTTAATTTCCTACTTTCATTAACTTCGATACTCTTGATTTTTTTCTTTTTATGCGGGATTTCCTCGTCAGTTTCGCCATTGTGTCGCCTTTTATTTTTACCAAGCAATTTATTTTCAAATTTAATCAACCTCTTTGCCGCTTTTGTTACGTTTGTTTCAACCTCTTCGACGTTTTTACGCTTTTTCGATTCCAGAGTTTTCATACCTAACGGGTAGGTACCTTGGGCAAGTTTTCGGAAACTAAAAGGGATAATAGAGTTCACGGTATAATAAACACGATTTAAATTAAATTAATAAATCAGTGGGAACCCACACAAAAGCCGAATTTACAAAAATCAAAACACAATTGAACAGAAAATAATGGATACGAATATAATTTTTTTTAATTTTAATTTTCTCGATCCTTTAAAGACACGAATATAATTTAACCGATTATAATTTTCCCGAACATTAAAATATCAGAAATCTAGAAACGAAGTCACCCGAACCACAAATTGATAGAAAATAATATACCCAATCATTACCCTCTCCACATAGGCCGATCATCTCTTATCGTTTTAGTGTCCTTTTATCCACCTTTGCCGCCATTTTGACAGAAAACTAATGGATTATCTGTCACTTTTGAGTGAAAATGGCGGCGAAGGTGGATAAAAGGACACTAAATCGGTATGAGTTGATCGGCCTATCTGGAGAGGGTACTGACCCAATCCTTAAATCCGAAATTTAAATCTCTAGAGCGCCGTAGGCCCTGTATTGCGGCGTTGACAAGTTTCTATATTCTATTTCTCCCCAGATTTTAAGTAAAGAAAGTACAACTGGCAACGCCTTGTTCCTTAATTTTTTGATCTTTTGCCAGAGTACACAGGGAAAACTAAACATCAGAATTAGCTGAAATTTTGCAGGGGTGATCATTTTTAAATGCTTAACAAAAATATCTGAAGGATTTTTCAAAATTCTCAATTATTTTTTCTTCAAAATAAAAGCTCTGGTGCTGTCATCTATCCCAAAAGCCTCAAAATAATTGCGGCTTAGAACAAATCCGATTTACAAAAAACATAAAGAAATACTTACAATTTCCCATGGATTACCTTTTTCCTTTTTATATTTCCTTGCTTTAACGAAAATAAAAACTAAGGTACCTTTTTTCTAAAAGCCTGTGCGCTCCGGAAAAGAAAACCGATCAATCAATCATAAACGTTTACACTTCATTGAATTTGGGAGACACACGCAGTTCAAATGTTGGCCGATAGATCGCAGAATTTATACGATTCCATGGTAACTGCAGGTGGTTTGTCAACAAACTTTAAATCGAGCCGCAGTGGGACAGAAGAGTATTTTTACGTTTTCTGACAGAAAACTATTCGAGGTTATGTTTATCTTTCAAAAATGTGTTTTCAAAAACATTGTTCTAAAACAAATATGAAACCACTCCACGTGTGCTGTCGCCCGCCGAAAAAGGCCTAGCGCTGCGCTGGCATTACCCCGAGTCTTTCAAAGAACCAAAAGAACTTTACTGGCTCGCTGGGATTACTAGGAATTCGCATAGAAACATTCGGCGCCCATAACCCCACATAGTTTTGTTTTTATTTTAATTCAACCATTTTTTTTTTAATTTAAATTATTGCGGCATAGTTATGTGCAAGTTTACTAGTGAAATCTTGGAGTGCAAAGGATAGATTTTAGATCCCAACCTCAGTTTCAAAAACACACGGATACTTGAGTACTAACAAAACATGTCAGTAAAGCTCCATTTAGAGGTTGGAAAGACTCTTGCTTGCTAGCCGTTGACGCTCCTGTTTAAGATAGAATACGATTTTTTCGTCTAGCGCCAGTAGCCGATTTTTAAATCTGCATGCTTTTAAGTTAACCTGTTGTCGGTATCAGCTAGCGGGAGTGTTTCCAATTAAATTATAAATGCACCTGTAAATGCAACCTTAAACATTACACCCAGTTACTTTAATACATAGGTGGGTAACGTTTTTTTAGTAGGTAATTCTGCAATAAATGGTTTTCTTTTATTTTAGTATTTTACTTGGTTTTTTAGCGGCGCAGAACGCGAAAAGTCAAAATAAGTAACCTAACCCCAAATTTTTGACAAGGTGCTAAAAAATCTCTGGTGTCCCACTGTGGATAAACATAAATAAAGTCTCCGCGTTGCCATGGAAAACAAATTCAATGACGTAAAATCTTGCAAAAAAAATCAGGTCGACATAGTTAAATTGATTTCCCGTACAGTGTTGCTAAAAACAATTCTCCAGATTCTAACAACGACCTTAAAGGAGACTTAGGATGTGTTTAGTTAGTAAATCAGTAAATCCTTCAACTTACTTTTCGGCAAACGAACAAAGCACATTCCTAGCAGTCGTACTGGTCTTTTTATCGCTGGTAAAACTTAACAGCACCTCGGCCACCTCCTTTTCTGGAAAAACGATTTGCGGCAGTTCGACGTCCACTCTTCCAGCACGCGGGTCCATTGGTTTGCTACCTAGCAAAATTAAGACCAATGTCTGTCAGAAGTCTAATTCACTTAGAGCCATTAATGGGGGTTTATGATTTAAAATACTAATAAATTTGAAAAACCTCCGACAACCTCTAATGAATGATCATGGAAAAATGCAAATTTTTCTAAAAACTACTCCTACTTGCTCTGACCTAAAGTGATTTTTTTTTACCTAACGAAACTGAAACAAATTAGTGCCTAATCTATATCTACACATAAAATTTCATTAATCATAATCGGATAAACGGTTTAGAAGTTACAGCCGATTACATTTGTGATCCTTGACATCTATGTGTAGAAAGTGTATTATCTCTGAAACTATTTAGCATATTTTGATTGAACATAGCTTAGAACACAGCCTGAAAGATTCATTGATTCATGACATAGGGGTAAACATATGGTTGACTAAAGTCTCAAATCAATCTTACCATTAGGAAGATTGGGTGTTGGTTCATCTTTCTTCTCTTCTTCAGATAAACTATTTTCCTCATCCCTTTCCACAACCGGAACTTTCTGTATTTGATCAATTGATCCAGGAAAGCCCAACTAAAAAAAATCAACACTACTAGATACAAACAAATAAATTTTTATGAAAAAAAACTTTTAAAGAACAAGTTTTTATTAAATACACTTAAAAGTAGAAAATCACCTTTTATCATTCTTATACCATCATAAAAGCGATGGGTACAACTTAAAAATTTTAAATATAGGTATTATCAGTGGCTGAGTATCGTATATCGGTCACATCGACGATTCAGCTAAGAAACACTACTAATAACCTAAGGACATTTTCAAAGGCTTGGCAAGCACAGCAATCTCACCTGTTCTCAGCTTCTTTAGATGAAGGCATTATGTTTATCTTTTGAATAGAAGAAGAATTTAGTTCTTCGTTTGTAGTTCTCTCTTTGTCACCGTAGAAAGATAAACAATTATTTTCTACTTTTAAGTGCATTTAATAAAAGCTTGTTCTTAAAGTTTTTTTTTAATAAAAATTAATTTTTTAATTTTTAGATTTGTACCCTAAATCGTCCATTTTGAATCCGCCATATCGAAATTTTTAAATCTGATAAAAAATTCATATCCACTTCCCAAAAAACCCTTGTGTGCCAATTTTGATTTAAATCGAACAAACTAAACCTTTTCCCCCTTCCACTTCCCTCATTAGAGGGAAGTGTGTATAATACCATATTATTGTATTGTCGCCGGAACTATAAACGCATACCAAATTTGAACACACAACCTTTTTCGTCGTCCATTTGAATCCGCCATATTGAAATTTTCAAATCTGATCAAAAATTCATAATCACCCTCCTTAAAAAAAATATATAAACATTTTTCACAAGCTTTTATTTAACTTGCAATGTATGTATATATGTAATAACTATGTAGATATGTTTGTTCAGGTGGAATCTTGCAACTAAATTTTGACCAACTTCCCGACATCCGATCGGCTTCAAATTTGGCATGTTTATATAGTTGCGGTGACAATACAAGAATATAGCGTGATGGAATTGACTCCCCCTACTTGAAGGGGCTGATCGAACAAACTAAATCCTCCAGCCCCTTCAAGTAGGGGGAGTCAATTCCATCACACTATATTCTTGTATTGTCACCGCAACTATATAAACATGCCAAATTTGAAGCCGATCGGATGTCGGGAAGTTGGTCAAAATTAAGTTGCAAGATTCCACCTGAACAAACATATCTACATAGTTATATATACATACATTGCAAGTTAAATAAAAGCTTGTGAAAAATGTTTATATATTTTTTTAAATGTCCAGGTCTTATGAACTGTTTTTCTATTTCTTAGCACTCTTACCGACTTCCACACTTTGTACTTTTCATTGTATTCCATGCCCAAATCGTGCTGTTTAATCAAATAGGTTAAGACGAATTTGCTGATCCACCGGATTTCTCTGGGGTCGTTAGCGTAGGCCAGTTTGGCCACAAATGGCCTCAGGAGGTCGACAAACCGACTTTTAAGAACGATGTTTCCGTCACTGACCTGAAATTCACAAAAAAAAATAATTAGGCAATCACAAAAAAATTGGCAAATCCAACTAAAAAATGAGTTTTTTGCAAATATCACAAAAACGTTTAGAATAACAAAATAAAAATATCATCAAAAGGTGTTGGATATCCAATTCTCTAAAATATCTGCTAAAATCAATAATTAAATTTTAACATCTTTTTTGTTTTAATTGCAGAACTCTATTGGAAATATTAGCATGCCAGGTATAACCTGATAAAAATTGGACCCTACAAACAAGTCACAAAGAATCCTTTACCAAAAATCATTAACGAAGTTAAAAAACACAATTTAAAAATGTAACAATATTATTACCGACAATATTAAATATAAGCTACAAGTAAGCAATGCCACTATGCCGAAACTGTATTGTCTTCCGAATATCCACAAGCCTGGAAAATCGGTTAGACCTATAGTTTCTGCTGTAGGATCACCTACTTAAAATATTTCGAAATATCTAGCAAACCAGTTTGAAAATTTACCTATAAAAGAAAAAGGTTTTTCTGTTCAAAATTCCCTTGAATTTATCAACAAAGTTAAAGATATTTCACTCCAAGAAGGTGAAATTTTATTCTTGTTTGATGTTAGTTCTTTGTTCCCCAGTGTGCCGATCCCCAATGACTTACAATACCTGGAGGAACTACTAAGAAAAAACAATCTAGAAGACAAACCAACTTTAGAATACCTATCTTTAACAAAACTCTGCATGAATCAAAATTACTTTCAATATAAAAATAACTACTACCAACAATTAGAAGGGACCACACCTTTTTATGAGCAAATTTGAATCAGATATAAGTAAAGAATTTGAGTATTTCCCCAGAGTATGGTTCAGGTATGTAGACGATGTGTTTGCAGTATTCAACACTAAAGTAACTAGTGTTGAAAACTTTATGGAAAAAATTTATAACAAATTTCACACAATTAAATTTACTTATGAAACAGAGAACAATGGTACACTGCCATTTCTAGACACTTTAGATATAAGAAATAAAAATAAATTGGAATTTGATCTATACAGAAAAGGAACGGCCACCAACGGGCCATATTCCAAATGACTCTTTTCATTGCTTACAACATAAGCTTGCAAGTTTGCACTTTTTAACACATAGATTAGTAAATTTCCCCTTAAACAAAGAAAGATTTAAAGCAGAAAATAATAGGATTAGGAATATAGCTGGCGAAAATGGTTACGACGAAAGCTTAATAAATAAGCCGATAAATAGACATTCTTTTCAAAAGACCTTTCGGAATTCCATTTTTTTCAGACAAAAAGATACCTGCGACTGTAAATTTGTATCAATTCCTTATAATCCTAATTATACGAAAAGATTACAAAAAGTATTTAATAACACTGGTCTTAAATTGGTATATCAATCCGGTAACACAATAAGAAGCTTACTAGGAAATCACAAGGATAAAACTAGTTCTAGAAAAAAGTGGAATTTACGAAATTAGTTGCATGTAATGTGACAAAAAATATGTTGGCCAAACGAGACGCTCTATTCAAACACGATTCAAAGAACACTTAGCACACTTAAAATACGGAAGAACAGAAAAGTCAAGTGTGGCCGAACATGCTTTTGAAATCATAGATTCACATTAGATAACCTAAAACTTCTAAAAAGTGTACCAAACAAAAGACTTCTGAATGCATATGAAAGTATGGAAATCATTAAATCCAGAAATAGTTTAAATAAAGATAGAGGACCCATTCCGTTTAGTACACTTTATTCTTTAGTTGAGAGGAGATAGGATTATAAAGCGTGACCAATCACAAAATATTAGTCTTATCTCCGCCCACTAAAAGATAATATATAAGATAGAGTGTAGGTTAATTTAGTTTATTGTTTATGGTCTCCTGATGATGCTAACGTTGTTAGCGAAACGCGCGTCGAGTGCAAAAAAGTATAGTTTTGGTTTGTGGAAAACAATCATAACTTTGTTATGCCTGGATTAACCTGCATCAAGTGACTCAGATAAGTACCAGTGTGGAACGATGCCTATTTTGTGAGTGATTCAAAGTGTGAAATCAAAGTGTATGATGGTGTTTAATGATGTTTGGGGAGGGTGACCAGTGAAACCACTGATGAGCCCACGCTGGTCATCCAGGGCGAAACATCGTTTGATCATTTCTCTTTTCGCTTTGGTCCTTTGGGTGTTCCTAGTGGGATACTTATGCAAGTTTGAATTTTCGTTTTTCCACCCAAGATCTTTTGTTTTTAGATTCTTTTCGGTTGAAGTAACTGATTTGGAGGTTTTTTAACTTCTTTTTTGATTTTTAATTCTGTAAAATGTTTGCCTCAGCAGGACTGTTGAAGTAGAGTTTGGGAGTTAAAGGATGTCTCTAAAGTTAGCAGCATAAAGTCAGTAGTGCAAAGATTTTATGATTGGGAAACTTAGTGCTAATTAAATACCAAGTCACCAAAATTTGTGCTGTTGTACTTTTGGGAATAGGACCTGTACTGATAGCTTCTAATTAAAGATAGCAGGGCACCATGCTAGACTGCTCCAGAAGAGTGGTAAGGTGGTCTAAATGGTCAAGAAGTTTTTTTTTTTTGTAAGTGTTTGATTAACTGCTGTTAGTACAGGGTCCATACTCAATTTTACCATTTTTATTATGTAAATATGTAAAAAAGATTCAAAATACATATAATTTTATGTAACGATTTTTGGAAAGAGTGGGTGTTTTATGTAAATTTTTTTAAGAAGTTTTCAAAGAATGTTTTTAAATTTAAAAAAAAATTAAAGCAAAAAATGGCAAGAAAAAAATATTTTTCAGTTTCAACTAAACAAATCAAATTTGTTGATAAATTTTTTTGGCGGAGGCATTAGAAGTTTAAAAAAAAAGCTAGATTTCTTAGGAAAACATTTGTTTCACAGTTAGAGGATAAATTTTGCACATTTTTATATCATACAAACCTTGTGATTTAAGTGTCCTTTTTAGCCCCTAACGAATTATTTTGCCTCTATGAAAAAAGTGAAATTTTTATATCTGATGGATATATAATATGTTATTATAATAATATTATACACGTAAAATTATAATTAAATTTATCGCAAGTCAAGCCAAACACAAGGCCAAACAGCACTTGCTCTTGGACAAGATTTCATTCTTAGCGCCCTTTCTTGTCGTCGGCAAACCATTTGACGTAGAAATAAAGTAATTTTAACAATAATCTTTTTCTACAGTGCATAAAATAGTATATAAATCTCAGGACAAGAGTGTCTTTTAATCCTTTAGCAAATTGTAGCCTGACTGTAAGGATTAAAAGTAGCACTTTGTCTTTAGTCCCTAGGTTGATAATGTACTATTCTTCCTCCAAGTTTTCGGTGACACCTATAATTAAACCAAACTTACTTATATTTGCCCAAAACAAACCAAAAATGCAAAAAAAACAAAAACAACCATGGTGCGCATGCACAAATCCATTTTCAGATAAAAATAAAAGTTGCCCAAAAGTCCAAGAACAAAGCAAGTGTCCATTTTTATCATCCATAGAAAGTCATGCATCCTGGAATTTTCCCATTTTCTTTCTCACCAGAAACTAAACAAAAACAAGGGTCACTAGGCAATACCAAAAATTACCACAAGTCACATAGGGGTTTTTTAAATGCAGATTTCTAATTGACTCAAATTTAAAAATGCCAAATAAATTGTTTTATCTCATTTGCTGAGGGTCAACTAAATCAGACATTTCTGACAATGATTGCGAGATCGTACCAAAAGCTCTGTGTGGAAACATAAGGTGGGCTTCAGATTTTTTTGAGTCAATTAAATTAAAAATATGTAAAATATCTAGAGAAAATTAAAAAAGTGGATGAATATGTAAGGGAGTCAGAAACTCTGGTCAAATATGTAAATATGTTTCGAGTATGGACGATGTTAGTATTATTACACAAACATTATTACACAGAAAAATAAAGGTCACCATCTTGAAACACAAACCATTTGTAGGGGTTAAATTTTGGTAAACTTTTGGTATGTTACAAAATAAATCAAATATAAAAAAAAATTACCAAATGCCAAATAAGTACAATTAAAAACCTTTTTTTCCAATTTTTTTGGTGTCAAAAGATATTTGCGCTCGTTTGACATTGGAAATACCCTCTCTGGTACTCACCTTTGCTAGTTCTTCCAAAAATATCTCAGTAAAATGCATAAACAGTCCCACTGGCACTACTTTATTCACATTTAACACTGTACTTTCCAAAACATTACTGAACTGTTGATTAAATCTTTTTTTAAAGTTGTATTCCTTCAGCACAAAGATGGCTTGTCGTAGTAACCTTCTCACTAACTAAAACAAAAGTTAATTTTAAAATTTACGTTTTTTTCTATGTGTGATACAGGAATGGAACACTCACCATTAAAAATTTATTAAGTCTATGTTGATCAATACCAGGCCACTCATTCTGCAGGACAATCATTCCTGCTTTAAAAAACAGCATCTTTTCCTGAAAGGTGTTGAATAAATGTATCAGTTTCGAGATGTTTTCTGCACAGTCTTCTTGAACCAGTGGTTTGTCAGACATCCACATCGAGTAGAATAAGCCTTTCCATAAGATTTTAAGATTGTCTTCTACCCATGCTGAAATTATTTTATTAGTGTTATTTTGATGAAACTGTTGTTTGTTGACATCATCTTGGAGTAACTTAAATCAGGAGAAGAGAGAGAAATTTTCAGAAATTAAAAATGTAAAATGGGACATATGCTAGAGCCATGATGAAACTTAAAATAATTTAGTTAAATACCTGCTAAATTATTTTTAGATGTGCCAAATTATTTTTAGATTTGCTAAAATATGCTTTTAGTAGGACACATTATTTGATAAATTTAAAGACTGTAAAGAACTTTGATTGAAAGAAATTAATACCACCTTATTTATGTCTTACACATTTTATGCTTTGAACAATTACAATTTTTGCTGTGTTTTGGATAAAAAAAAAATTATTCCTGAAATTGACAATTTCGAAAGAAAGCTTTAAAATGTAAGCAAAATCATGGCATAAAAATGTGAAAAACATAGTAAAAATTGCTTAAACAAAAACGGTACCCCTTAAATTATGCTAAAATATTATAAGTCTTAAATTCCGATCATGGCTTTACGCAAGGCTTTACCATTACTTCTACCAAAAAGAACAGTAACTTACAGTTTATAAATCAAGGCTTGATCAAACATCTTTTGATTTTGTCTGCAAGAGTGGGTTTAATTTCAAAATCACCAAGGGCTGTATTCATAGTTCTCCCTTGAAGAGTGTTAACATTTCCCTGTCAACCTTGTGAGTGTGCGAATTCTATTTTGGCCCAAGGCACCTTGTTCTTTGAAGGAAGAACTATAAATATAGCCCTCGAACCTTGTTCTTTGAAGGAAGAACTATGAATATGGCCCTCAAAGCACTTACAACTGTTTTTTGATCTAATCTTCAAATACTCCTTTAATAACTTAAGGGCTTTGTTCCTAAGCGTAACCTCATTGTCGGCTAATTTTCTTGCATACTTTACATCCTCTACCGTCAACAGAGCCTTTTTCTTAAAATTCTTTTGCTCCTCATAGGACGCCGCCTTTTCATCCATCTTGATCGCCATTTACGTTAGGATTGCAGGAGTGATAGATCACACTTTAAAAATAATCCAGTTAGCAATCTTTCTGGTTTTCTGTAAAAGAAATCCAGGAAGGAAGGTGCGTGTTTTTTTAAATTGAACCCAACACAAATGAATGAGGTTATGTTTTGTGTATATGAACTACTTGAAAAATTCTCCATGTTTAGAGGCCGTTCACAAATCGGTCAAAGGTGCTTTCAATCCGGTGCAGTGTTGCTTTTTTTTGGGCGTGGACACCACCTTCTTAAATAAAAAAAAGCCTTTTAGGTCACCGGGAAATTAAAAAAAATATATATTTTATTCTTTTATATTGTTACCTTGTGCTTCCCCAATGAACTTAAAATACCAAGATGTCACATTGTAAACATCAAATAAGTTTAGACTACATTTAACAGTACGGTGGCTTTTTCGACAGCGATCAAAAATCAAAACGTTTTTTTAATACAAACAATGTAATTTTTTCTGGTTTTCCTTTTAGTTATATGTGTAAAAGGCTTTTTTGATTTAAGAAGGTAGTGTCGTCGCCCAAAGAAAGCAGTAATGCACCAGTTCGAAAGCACCTCAGGCTCAACATAATTTGTTTGATGGCGCTATCTTTCGTCAATCATCAATTTCTCCTTTCTCTGCAATATTTTTCTCACAATATCTTACCCACATTACACGGCAGTTTTCCAATAAAATTTGTTCTAAAAAAAGTCAACCGTTGGATCCATTAGAGATTGGCCCCCCTGGGTTAGAGCTACATGAAATTTTGTTAGCAACCTTTGAATGATGTTTCGGTTTCTCTGGAAGGGCTAGAGCATAGATTCAAGACAAGTGTGGTTGAATTTATCTCATGGTTTTCTCCATCCATATTCCATATAGATATGGACATGGAACACGGATATCTAAGATGTCCGTAACAAGCAGCGACCGACAATTGTCCTTTAGGTTCTGGGGTTTTTATGAAGCCCCAAACTTGTCGGTGTGCAAACCCCCGTTGAAAGGTCGTAGACCCGTCCACGGTCGTTATGAACAGAGTCTCTGAATTCGGAACCTATTCTCAGGATTGAGTAACCCTAGTTATAACCATAATTCCTTAGGAATTAGTAAAGACACACAGGACTCAAGTCCTATATTTATTGAGTTAACCGCCCAACTTGAAAGTGGGAACATCATTATTGGTTTAAGAAGTTTTGGTGGGGTTGTAGCCCTGGGAATATTAACTAATATTAAAAATCACGAGTAACTATATAGAAGGGTATTCAATTTAGATATACATTTTCTGAATAGAGGAAAAAAATTAAAACGTACATCATATACCTAGGGACAAAAGTCTTTATCCCGAGGCGAAATGTTTGTAGTCCGACCGGAGGGAGGGCTACAATTCGCTGAGGGATAAAAAGACACTTTAGTCACATGGTATGTGTACTATTTTTTACACTTTTGGGCAACGCTTTTATTAAATTTTTATTTTTTTTTTCAAAGAAAAAACAGATCTTCATTATACTGGCCTATAAAAATGTGACAACCAAACTATCATTTACTCTCTGACGTTAAGTCAATTCATATTTATCTGATAATACCTAGTTGCCAGGGTGCAGCCAAGGTACTAGAAAACAAATGGTAAGATACAAACAAAGACTATAGCTGTCAGATTTTTGCGAGTGTGATTTTTGGAAGTGAAAAAAATGTACATCGACGAAGCTGCCGCAGAGGGAATAAAAGCGCTGCTGCCCGCCAACAGTATAACCATTTCCTTCATTGGTGTCAATCTCAAGATGCTGCTGATGTAACCCAGGAAAAAGTGCTTCTGGCATATTTCTTTCATCATGCCAAAAACCTCAAGGCTTCAACATTTGGTCTCATTATTCAATGATTAAATCGAAACTGATTGCGGAAAAGTTAATTTATATAGCCTGATAATAAGGAGCGGGGATAAAAAGTACATTTTAGACCCGAAATGAGGGAGTAAAATACGTTTTTAGTCCCTGAAGTGCAATTTTCTAGTTCTAACTTCCAAAAAACTCCAAAAGAGTTTTTCTTGGATGACTTCTAAACGGTGACAGGCTGTCAAAAGTGACAAATTGGAAAAATGTTGCAAATTTAATTCTCCATCAATAAGTAAATAATTTAAAACACTTCTACCAGAAAAATTGAAAAAACCCAAGCAAACATTTCTTGCATATTCCTTTTTAGCATTTTCATCAAGATTTTTTCACCTGTAAGTACCAAACTTGGCAGGGCTGATCTAAGAGCAATGACCTAAATTATATCAGAAAATTAAATTTTTCCAGTGGCATAGTCCGATTTTCTCAACTAGAAAATTTCAAAATGTATCAAAACTCTTTGATACGTCGCACTGTTACTGACATATACAAAAAAGGCCCGCTTTCCACTGAATCTTATACTACATAAAAATGCATTTCCAACGACACCCTCCGCTTGTATTTGCTGTTTCTAGTAATAAAATAAGAATTTTTTAAAATCATAATTGCTATTGGAAGAGTGTAGGGGACCTTGGCTGTTTCATTTAAGGAATTTACTAAAAAAACGTATAAAAATTCTTATGTTATTACCAGAAGCAGCAAATACGGGGAAGGGGTCGTTGAAATGCAATTTTATCTAGTATAAGATCCAGTGAAAAGCGGGGCCTTTTTTTGGTAATTCTGCAGTATACGGTTTTCTGCCATTTTTGTTTTTTTTTGAAAAATTCTTTATGGGGGCACCTTCTAGGGCCCCTAGGACCCCAAATCCGCCTGCGCCCGATTTTTTTTTTTTAACGAGAAAAAAGGGTGCCCATGGGGGGTTGTAGAGTGTTTTTTTAATTGTTTTGGGTTGGTTTGGGTTAGGTTGGGTTGGACTGTGTTGGTTTGGTTTGTTTTAGTGAAAAAAAATAAAAAAAAACAAAAAAAAAAAAAAAACAAACGGCGCAGACGGATTTGGGGTCCTAGGGACCCTAGAAGGTGCCCCCATAAAGAATTTTTCAAAAAAAATCAAAAATGGCAGAAAACCGTATACTGCATAATTACCCTTTTTTTGTATATGTCACTAACAGTGGCGTATCAAAGAGTTTTGGTACATTTTAATATTTTATAGTTAAGAAAATCGGACTACGCCACTGGAAACCCAACAAGCATTTGGTTGTTATATTACGTATGGTCACGTAGGGCAAGCAATACCTGACGTCGGCCCCGATGTCCATGAGTCTTCCTGAGAACTCGATTTAGCACCTAAGTGGGGAATCAAAATTCAAGTCGTTTCGACGTCGGGTGCTGCACACTGTTTTGGTCAAATATTACGTCAAATTACGTACCCACCAAGTTTAAACTTATTAGGTAAAATTTTTTTAAATGTCATCCCAATAAAATGTGTTTTTGTAGGTAACTGAAAAAAGTTAGTTTTACATATTTTATGGATCCAAATCTTCCAACGAAGGTCAGTTTACTGATAAATATGATTAAAATAGACATTAAAAAAACAGAAACCCACAAAAATATTTCAAAAACATAAAAAAATTAATGAAAAAGTAAATTAACCTCAAAATAAAATATTTATAATTAACACCATCTCTTATAGTAAAACAGTGTAGGTATTTCAAAAATGCATTTTAGTTAAGCTTTTAAAATGAGAAAATAAAATGTATTGTTGTAATGGCGCATCGATGCTAAACGTTTAAAATGGCGTTTCGGGCGCCAACCAAATTTGTAATGATTATTTACCTATTCGGACAAGAACACCTCCTGCGACGTCGCCTTGTAGAACGACCCGACCTAGAATATTGTAGTATAATTGTAGGTCACGCACCCACGTCGGTGGACCTCGGAATAGTTGCATTTAATAAATAAAAGTTTGGCAACGTCAATTTTATTACAATTCTACTTTAAAACTCATACTAAATATAACGTCTGATGAATTGGACGTTATACCGGATGTCCCGAGGTGAGTCGCCTATAAGATTATTTTGTAAACTATACAATAGAAACTTTTAAACTTTCTATTCTGACATAAGTCCATGTAAAGTATATTTATAGTATAGAAAGTTTTTTCGTATTTGCAGTGTTGCCATTTACAGGAAATCTTGGCAACAACTTATTGACGTCCGTTTTCACTTTGGCCCGATCTTGAATTTTATTCTAAAAATTACGTCGCCGTAATTAACGTTAATTTACGTCGCTGATAAGTAGCGACTATCCCAACATTTGGCTACGTCAGTTTTGGTAAGTATCGACGTCACAACTGATGCACTAGTTGTTGGCGACGTCAGGTCTTAGTAAAAAATACGTTGTTTCATGGAAAAACTAACTGCCGACCTAAATTTGGGCCAAAACCGACGTCGTGTCAGGTTGTAATTAGTCGGAAGTCAGAAAAATGCTGCTTGGGTTAAGCGACACTATCACTATTTACTTATTGATAGAGAATTAATTAATTAAAATGTTGGCTTCTAATTTTTCCCTTCATTTTTCCTATGTAGCTTAGCCTAATATATAACATTTAAATAAATTTTAGTAGATAACTAACGTATTTTCAAAATATTATATATAAATTATTTTTTATAAAAAAACGTAAAAAAAATCATTTTTAAAATGTCAAAAAAGGTACGTAATCGGGTTTCCAAAATACCTTGAGAAAGTTATATAAAAGTAAAAAAATGATGGTGAATTAACCCAAAACGTCAGGTGACTTGTCAAAATAAGGCTGCAAAATATTATCTGTCATTCTTTATATGATCCAAACGGCATGAGAAAGACAGCAAGTGTCCATAGGTAGATCTTAAAAAAGTGCCAGTAGAAAGTTTTTGATAGCTTTAAGAAAACGGGCGCAGAAAAATGGATTTAGGAACTATCCGGAATTTGTAAACTTTTTTTTTAGTTTTGAGCAAAGCATGACGATTTGGCATGTGTTATAGCATATAGGTTTATTATTGTTTATTATTATGAAATTCAAATTAAAAATATAAAAACTATTTTTTAACAATTTTATAAAATATATGCACAAATTAAAATTTGTATTAACTTTAATTTAATAGTACTTAATTTTAACATAATAGGCTTTTTGGCTAACGTACAGAGAGCTTTAATTTATTTGTTTAGAGTCTAGAATAATTTAATAGGCCTATCATTATCAAGGGAAATTTTGGAACACTTATTTGACACATCCTAGTAGTTGTAATAATTACTGCGTCAGCGCAATAGTGTTTTTAGTTAATTTTAGAGAATTTTGGCACAATTAATTTAAAAAATAATAAAATTACCAGGTTCCAAAATATAAACCATTTATTTTGTAAAATAAAGCTCAATTTTGTGTTTTCAACAGTGACAGTTTTTAATGTGTTCCAAAAACTCTGATAAAATCGGCGTGTTGTAGTCGTAGTCGTTGTTAAACATTACCATAACGGATGTCAAAGTTGTCAAAATTTTGAGCGTTCCAAAATTTCCCTATTATTAGGAACTTACTGAACACACTCGTTTAAGATAAAACCACAGATTATATATGCCCTATAATAATCTGTGGTAATAATACAGAAAGCTTTAAAAAATAAATGCTGATGCCTTAAACAAAGGTGAAGTGGAATTAAAAATTTTCTCACAACTGTTTTTTTGATTAAATCGCAGAAAAAAATCTATTCTACTTTTGTAACATATACAACTGGTTCTTACGACTTTTGGGTTAACTTTTATTACTCTCCCCAATTTGAAGTACTTTATAGCTTTTTATGGTGCGTTCAATAAGTTCCTATTCTTATATTAATTAATTTAATAGTAATATTATATTATATGTTATATAATACAGGTTTCTTAAAGTTACATATCTAGAAATTTAACAGTCTTTTTGGAGATTGGAAAAAGGAAACCTAGAATCAAATTTTTCCGAGGAAGAAGAAGGATACGTTCAAAAATTACGTAACGCTATTCGCAGCGTTACGTTACGCAATTCCTGAAAAGTCCCTACTTAATACTAACATTAGCACATGTTTCTTAGATTTAAAGTTTTTATTTACATTTTAGGATTAAATAATAGGACCTCCGCACACTTTTTAAGAACGGCAAATTTTTATGCAATAGTAGGAAAGTTATTTTTACTCTAATAGGAAATATAATAAACTTCATAGTCGGTACTTAATCCTCTTTTTGGTAAATTTCCACTTTCTTACAAACGGGATAAAAAGTAAAGAGTAAGAAAAAGATATTTGTACAAAAGGAGGTGTCACAAAAAAAATAATTTAGGAATTATGAGACACTATAACGGTCCTGCCACCATATATTTTGTCACTATACATCAGTGGCGGTCCCAGCCATTTGAAAAGGGGGAAAAATTACATGAAAAATGTAATTTTTGAGTCAAATTAAACTAAAAATGTTGAATATCAACGGTATCATGGCGCCGCATGCGAAATTTTTAAAGAAAATTGCACTAAAAAATGCATTTTTGTATTTAAAATTAAACTAAAATTGTAAATATATCAATGGTTTCAAAGCGCAGCAGGCGAAATTTTTTAAAGAAAATGACACTACAAATGCCACTTTTAACACAAAATTAAACTAATACCGTAAATATCAAAGGTGTTATAGAGCCGCAATGTATGCCTTTTGAAAAATATCGCCATACTTGTTCACTGCCTCGAAAATGTTATCAGGTATGTTTTGACTTAAGCTTTTGCCTACTTCTGAACCATATTTTTTCCAAATACTGACTTCTCCCAATAAAAGTTCAGAATTTGTGTTTTAGAATAATCAAACAGTGTATATAGTATTTGGAAACGACTTTACTATGTTGGGAATTTGGAACCTTTGGTTGCACTTTCCACAAACCAAAACTACACTTTTTAATCCTATCTCCCCTCAACCAAAGAATAAAGTGTACTAAACGGGATGGGTCCTCTATGTTTATTTAAACTATTTCTGGATTTAATGATTTCCATACTTTCATATGCATTCAAAAGTATTTTGTTTGGTACACTTTTTAGAAGTTTTAGGTTATCTAATGTGAATCTATGATTTCAAAAGCATGTTCGGCCACACTTGACTTTTCTGTTCTTCCGTATTTTAAGTATGCTAAGTGTTCTTTAAAACGTGTTTGAATAGAGCGTCTCGTTTGGCCAACATATTTTTTGTTACAATCCATGCAACTAATTTCGTAAATTTGACGGGACATAGGTTTCTCAAGTTTATTATCTCTTTCGCTCTCATTCACTAGCCATTGCGCTTCTTTTTCAATACACGCTATCTCGGCACCCTTGATAAAAACTGTCGAACCCTGTATACTCTAGAGACCTTTTCTATGGTCCTAAAAATATCAGCCTTCTCTCCGACTATTACATGAAATTCACTGCAAAGCTACCGTTGCCAATATCCTGGACTTAATGCCAGTTGCACCGTACTGTTAAACCCAGTTTAAATTTAGTAAACGTTTTAAATGTGATACCTTTCGAAGTAACAATTTTTAGTTGCCATAACTAAAAAATAAACTAAAATTAACGTTGCATAAAAACGACGCCACGTACACCGTTGTCATTAACTAGGGTAAATTTGGCAATTCTCTAATAACGCCAAAACATTGATAATTAACTAGAGCTAATTAATTTACGTTCCTTCAAAGTTTCTCTTTATCAGACAAATGTGGCCAAATAATCAATGCAGAAGCGGCCAATTGCGAAATATAACTGTATCTGATAACTATAGAGGGCACCTCTTTAGTGGCAAAACGGTTAGGTTTTCTAGTGCAGTAAAATTGTCATAAATAAGTCGAAAAAAATCCAGGGAGGCTAAAATTTTTATAAGTTGTTGGTGGGGGGTCTGAAAGTAAGATCTTTAAGTTTATGTTTCCCCCACTCCTCGGAAACCATCCGCCATTTTGAAAAAAGTTTGTAACCGACTTTTCTCGATTTCTATTGGTCGGAGGCGAAAAAGTCCGAGAACAAAAATATTCGGCATAAAATTTTCAACATTTTTGTTCAAGTGCCCAACTTTCTGTAGTTAGTTCCCAAAAAGTTAGATGGCGCCGAAGTTACAAAAAATCAGTTTTTAATGTATTTTGACCAACAAAAAGTTATTTAAAAAAAAAGCTTGAGATGAAGAAGTTGTAAGTCTCGGAAAAATCCTATGAAAATATGTATATTGTTTATAATTAATTAAACAGTCTCTGAGATACAGCGACTGAAAGTCGTAAAATTCTTTGAGAACCGCTTTATTTACGGAAGATGATGTGTATAGTTTTTTTTTATAAGATTTTATAAGTTCCGGAGGGAGACGACTTAATATATTTGTTTTAAAGGGCATATAAGTTAGGGCAGGTAAAATCTTATTACTTTGATAAGTTTCCATGAGATTTTGTAATATTTTATAAGATTTCGCCATACAGCCACGACACGTACACGTATACGTAATGGTACGTCCTTGGGATGTGGCACAGTACGTACATTTTATTTCCCATGTAGGATCAAAATTGAAGGTAAAATGATTGTTACGTACTATGTACGTACAAAGTACGTACCGACGTAAAATGGACATAAAATATACGTCACTGAGATGAAGAATGCGACATGGGATAATTAGTCAAAAAATATTTTTTTGTAGTAGTAGTTTTTTGTAGATTTAATAAGTTTTTTTTGACAGGGTGGACACATAAAAATCTATAAAATGTTGTAAGTTTGTCTGAATATAAAATCTATTTAAAGACTTATAAAAAAAATTGTTTTCACCAATTCATAGAAAATTATTTTAAAAAAATTCATAGAAAATATAAAATTATAAAAAAATTATAAATGTTCATAGAAATCTGAGTTGGTTGTTTCTTTCAAACTTTTAAAACAATATAAAAGGACAAGGGTGTAATCATAGAAACCCATAAAAGTTGATAGTGCTTTTATAAAACCATAAAATATGTTAAAAACATATCTGCACTTATCAAATTTTATAAACATTCATAAGTCTGTCTGTGTAGTAAATTATAAATGTTCATAGAAATCTGTAAAATTCTATGAATTGGTCGTTTTTTTCAAACTTTTAAAACAGTATAAAAGAACAAGGGAGTAATCATAGAAACCCATAAAAGTTGATAGTGCTTTGCACTTATAAAATTTTATAAACATTCATAAGTCTGTCTGATTATAGGATCATATAGAAAACACACATATGAAACCACATTAACTCTTACCAAAATCAAAGACATCCCAGCAAACACAAATCGCCGGCATTGAATCGGGCCAATGTCGACAACGTCGGCAATGTGTCGGCATCGGCGACTACACTCTGGCCAGATGTTGGTCAGATTGCGATTTTCAGTTCTCGGTCAATAATCGGCAACTGACGGAGGTCTACATTACTACAGTCGACTGACTTTATGCCGAAGCTCACTTTATAGTCCGATTGGAACTTTGTTTAATCGGTCGAAAATCGGCAACTGACGATGGCCCGATTTACTATAGTCGACTTTATGCCGAAGCTCACTTTATTTGCTTTAGGGCCGACGACGGTCCGATTGACACTTTGTTTAATCGGACGAGAATCGGCAACTGACGATGGCCCGATTTACCATAGTCGACATTATGCCAACGCAAACCTTATCTGCTTTAGGGCCGATGGTGGTTCGATAGGAACTTTCTTTAATCGGTCGAGAATCGGCAACTGACGATGGCCCGATTTACTATAGTCGACATTATGCCAATGTAAACCTTATCTGCGTTAGGGCCGATGATGGTTGATTGGAACTTTGTTTAATCGGTCGAGAATCGGCAACTGACGATGGCCCGATTTACTATAGTCGACTTTATCTGCTTTAAGGCCGACGATGGTCCGATTGGAACTTTGTTTGATTGGTCGAGAATCGGCAACCGACGATGGCCCGATTACGTCACCTTAAAATTTTTAATCTGCTTAATAGTTTCTTCCTAGTATGTAGAGATGGCGCTATTGTCACTATGTTCCCTGTACAATGGAAGATAATATTATATATATATAATGAGCAAAGATATTTCAAAAGTAGAACGCGGACTTGACAAGATGGTGGTACTTCTCTACAAGAATCACCTCTTCTGCCACTTAAACCAGCCCGACTGGTTAAGCACCCGCATTATCGAAACTTTGTAGTTTGCCAATGTCGGGCCGCTTTAAGCTACCACCGACGGACCTCCGCCAATCGCCGACGTTGGACCGCTTTAGGAAACCAATGTCGGACTTGAATAGTTTACCGATGTCGGGCCGAGACCAGTTTGCCTACGTTAGACCGACCAAATTAAGCAGCTATGGGCGGATGGTCGGTACCATGTGGTTAAACGTGGCAAAAAGTAAAATTTACCATTGGTCCGACGGCGGGCTAACGCTGAGTCGGCAAAGCGGACAAAAAATACTGCTGGTTCGATGTCGTAAATCGACGTCGTGCCGATGACGACAAATTCGTCAATCGATATCGGACCGACGAAGGCCCGAGGGAACTGTGTTTGCTGGGATACCTCATAAATTATTACAAACTTTTATAATCCAAAAATTTTGTCTCACAAAAGCTTATAAACCTCATAAAAACTGATAAAAATTAGGTGTGTTTTTTATGAGGTTTAATGCATTTTTTTGGCACGGAGTCGCTTTGGCGACGGTGTGGAAACGTTGTACGCGACTCTAGTCGCAGGCAACGTCAACACAACTCAAAAAAAAAATCTCCGCCAAATTGGTGCAAAAGCGAGTTGCTACAACGTTTATACGACGTTTTCACGCAACGTCAAGTCGCCTTTGGCAACGTTAAAACATCGACAAATTGTTCCTTGGATTGCTATATATTACGTTGTGAAAGCACATAAAAACCGGGTCTAACAGTGCGGCAATACTTTTTTTTTTATACAGGGTGGATTCTTTAAACGGAACGGTGCTTCTAGCGGGTTAGAATTTGGTTCTATAAAAAAAACCACAAACAGGTCAACAGAGATTTGTAATTTTCTTTAATCGTGATATCTTGGGTTTTTTTATGTCGTTTTGTTTACGAGGTATGGCCAAAAAATATATTTTTTTAAATTTTTTTTAAATAGGACACCCTGTATAGTTTGACATTTTTTACCACACACTAATACTCTATCTCTTATGGTTTCCAATATCTTGATTATCGTAAAAGATAGATCCTACTGGGTGGTGCAAATTGGTGCAAAAGCGAGTTGCTACAACGTTTATACGACGTTTTCACGCAACGTCAAGTCGCCTTTGGCAACGTTAAAACGTCGACAAATTGTTCCTTGGATTGGTATATATTACGTTGTGAAAGCACATAAAAACCGGGTCTAACAGTGCGGCAATACTTTTTTTTTATACAGGGTGGATTCTTTAAACGAACGGTGCTTCTAGCGGGTTAGAATTTGGTTCTATAAAAAAAAACCACAAACAGGTCAACAGAGATTTTCAATTTTCTTTAATCGTGATATCTTGGGGTTTTTTTTATGTCGTTTTGTTTACGAGGTATGGCCAAAAAATATATTTTTTTAAAATTTTTTTAAATAGGACACCCTGTATAGTTTGACATTTTTTCCACACACTAATACTCTATCTCTTATGGTTTCCAATATCTTGATTATCGTAAAAGATAGATCCTACTGGGTGGTGCAAATTGGTGCAAAAGCGAGTTGCTACAACGTTTATACGACGTTTTCACGCAACATCAAGTCGCCTTTGGCAACGTTAAAACATCGACAAATTGTTCCTTGGATTGCTATATATTACGTTGTGAAAGCACATAAAAACCGGGTCTAACAGTGCGGCAATACTTTTTTTTTATACAGGGTGGATTCTTTAAACGGAAGGTGCTTCTAGCGGGTTAGAATTTGGTTCTATAAAAAAAAACCACAAACAGGTTAACAGAGATTTTCAATTTTCTTTAATCGTGATATCTTGGGTTTTTTTTTATGTCGTTTTGTTTACGAGGTATGGCCAAAAAATATATTTTTTTAAATTTTTTTTAAATAGGACACCCTGTATAGTTTGACATTTTTTACCACACACTAATACTCTATCTCTTATGGTTTCCAATATCTTGATTATCGTAAAAGATAGATCCTACTGGGTGGTATTGCTGAAGAGAGAATTGATTGCAGATTTAAAAAATTGCAAAATATACAGGGTGTCCTATTTAAAAAAAATTGCCATACCTCGTAAACTAAATGACATAGACAAAATCTCAGTTGACGTGTTTTTGGATTTTTTTATTCAAACAAATTCTAACCCGCCCTGTATATAGACTTATTGTTTCTAATTCTATTCTATTCTCGCCTCTACGATATCATAAAAAACGCAATTCCTGCAAGTAAAATCAGCCTTTTGCTCAAATATTTAACAGTTCTACTGCCTTTCGCTTCTCTAACGGACGTGGTCAGGGCCTTTTCTTGTTCCCTGAACAGATTTTTGGCGTGCATGCGCATCTTAGTGATTCTGTCATCGTAGATGGCGCTACTGCTATTGGTGGGAACTATTTCGTTGCAGTAGTTGCGGTCGCAGCAGGATATGCACATCTGTAAAAAAAAGTCGAATAAACGAAAAATAGTAGTTTACATAAAAAGCATGAAGATGAAGTTTGAGACGCGAGCCGCAGGCGAGTGTTTTAATTTATCTGTTTTATACTTTACCTAATGGTAAAGCCATGATGACCCTCAAAATAATTTTCTTAAATACCTGTTAAATTATTTTTAGATAAGCTAAAATACACTTTTGAAGGACACGTTTTTTGGTAAATTTAAAGACTGTAAAGAACTATGATTGAAAGGAATTAGTACCACCTTATGTTTTACACACTTTACGCATTGAAAAATTACAATTTTTGCTGTTTTTTGGATCAGAATGGCAAAATAAAAGTCATATGTACGACACTACTCAAGTTGACAGACTACAGATGACATAACAGAAATTTTGAGTAAAAAATTATTTTTATCTTTCTCTAAAATACTTTTTTACAGTCTGCTGTCTCTCTTCAACAACCTTAAATATTTTTGCACGTCACTAAAATACTTAGAACATTGAACTACTAGAAGAAAGTAAGTCGGTCTTGTTACACTGGTTGTTTGAGTGCAACATCTACAGTGGGCAAAGGGGAGAAAGAAATCTGTGTTGCCAATTTTAATAAGAGAATTATGCAGCAAAATACTTATTAAATTTGGATTAAGTTTTGACGCTTACTTATTAATTAATTAATGAGGTTTAAGATATATGTTGAAAAAGCTAATATACAAAATATACAGGGTTCCTAAGCAAATCCTTAGGGGGCCAAGCAGCCGTGTATAAGACGCAGACAAATGGAAAAGCACATTAGGCAAAAAAGGATGGGCATGGGGCGATGTTGTCACTACATCTTACACGTAGTAAATCCATTCCAGGTTGTTGTTTTCTGATGTTTTCCATTTTCATACCTTTAGGACTGGAATAAAAATTGTTTTTGCTCGACTTTAATACCCAACTGATGAAAGATATCGTAAAAAAATTTCGGCTTTTCATTTTGTAACCATTGTCCTTACGCACTGTTTACAGGCTGGGGACTGAGATACATGCAAATGCCTAACCTAAAGCGTTCATACACGGCCGCAGAAGTCGACTGAGATATTTCCGTAGAAACTTTATCAAGCAAATAGGACGGGTTGACGCCTTCGAACGTCCAACCCGGGTTTTGCACTTTGATTCGAAATCAAAAAGGAGGAACAGTCAGATGTGGGGCCGTGCACAAATTACGTAACGGTGATTTTACCAATTTTTGACCCCCTCCCTATGTAATGTTTTGTAACGGTTTGGCACGCCACTCCCCTAATATTACGTAACGATTTCAAGACCACTACCCCCCCCAAAAAAAAAAACTTTTCATGTATTTTCATTCCAAATTTTCTTAGTTTCACACAAATGCAAACGCTGTCGAAAACCCCCCTCCCCCCTACGTAACGTTTTGTAACCCCCCTCCCCCCTATGACCATTACGTAATTTGTGCACGGTCCCTGTAGTCCCAGTGGAGGAGGGCGAGAAAATTGATATTTTTTTCTTAAAAATTATACTCTTTAGACCTATTTCTCTGCCTTCCCGAAATTACGTAATTTTTGAAAAAAAATTGTAAGCGGTGCCATTTTTATTTCGTGCTTTCGGCTAATTTAATTGAAAAATTTTTGATTGCGGCGCCCTTTATCTTCTCACTCGAAACCAAGATCCCCCGTTTTAGTAAAACTGATCCCGTCTCTGTTTCTAAATTTTTTCGAATAAAAGTAGAGTATGATAATGAGGGAAATAATTTTTTTCTACGGTATGACGAAAATTTCGAGACAGTTGAAGAAAAAAATAAAAAAAGTGGCAGAGCTCAAGTTTTTCGTAAAAAAAAACGTTTTTTGTAAAGAAACAGAGCAAAATAAATCGTTTTACCCCTTTTTGGCTGTTACAAATATTGGCAGCCCCTTATTTTTCGCTTTTACCCTCCCGCTAGTTTTGAAGAATTGGTTCGCTACATGTTTCGGGATCATGTCATAAAACACCTCGAAAATATCAAATGTAGTGTAAGGCCAGCTTTATTTAAAATCAATAATATCGCAAGCAAAAAGCTCTGCAGGAAAAACAGCGCCGTTTATTGATTTCTTTGGCTGCTAGTGCTAGCTGCATGGTTTGGCCGTTTCCGGATAGATGTCACTAGTAGAACAGAATGGAAAGAAATTTAATTAAAAGCGAAGATATTTCTTTCTAATGTTAACAACCTCACGAGTTTATCGCTCAGTATCGTAAATAATGGACCCTGCCGCCTCCTTTAAGCAAGAAATCTGTGGTTTGGACATGAAAACATCTAATTTGGTGATTGTGGATGGTATGGCCGCCATCTAGCGGAATTTGCAGACATCTTGTCAACGGTTATTATTATGAAAGCAGTCCGGAGCAAGTAACAAACTGGCACCATTGCTCAATATACCTGTTTCTTTTGTGCGCGCAGAACTTTCTATGCCATTTCTGTTTGATTTATTGAAATCCTATCCCTAAGGAAAATCTTAGGAACCCTGTACATATAATACTCACAGCCTATTTAAAACTTTCAACGTTTTTTTTTAACATGTGTTTTCCTTAAACATCTTCTTTTGTAGTGAACGTGACAACATTGATTGTTTATTGGGGTTTCTCGATTTTTCCTGGAGAGATGGGTAAATCGATCATTTTGTACTGAACGAATCGATCACTGATTCGTTTCTAGACTGATGGAATCCATAGATGGAATCTTTTGAATCGATCATTGAATCAATCATTTGAAATTAAATTAAAGAAAATAGTGACCAAAACAAAAAAAAAGCTGAATACGACATACTCTGCTGACCAAAAAATCTATATTTTCGTACAGATTACCCCGCACGTAGGAATTCGAATCAAAGGAACGAATGAACGAAACGATAGACCTATTTCCAATTGATTCAGTGTATCGTCACAGTGTGACAAGTGAAAGTTTCAGCACTTGTCAATAGTGTTTTTTTGATAGTGTTGTGAAAAGTTTGTGGCGAAAAATGGTTCCGAAGTGTATTATTATATGCAAGTTGAAACAGAAGCCGGGGGACCGCAGTATTTCGTTTCACAGGTACGTTGAATTAAAATATTGACTAAATATTGGGTTAGTATTCGTCATATTTGGCCATTCTTGGTAAACGAAGGCAGGAAATCTGTGTTGCCGGCTTGTCATTAATTTCAGTGTAAATAGGGATTTACATAGCACCTTTTTCTTATTTTTATAGTTGTACATCCTACTTGAATACAGTTTTAGGTTTTTTGTTATACAAACACAGATTTTTATTACTATATCTAGACCATTTAATTAAACGGAACTAAAAACTATTGAAGGTATTTTAAATAATATTAAAAACAGGGGAAAACGTATTAGACTAACATGAAAACAATGGGATGAAGATTTTGAACTCAAACACCCTGCCCTAGGTCTGAAAAAATGCTCCTTCTAGAAGTTCAATGTTCTAAGCAAAAATATCTCTCCATCTACCTCTAAAATTCTGCCCTCTCTCTCTCTAAAAATTTTTCATTTTAACAGAGAAAAAATGTTTTTTGGCAGTACTTTTTTTGAACGCTAAAAAAATAGTGAAAACTTTAAAAAATTGAGTGTTTTATTCTAGAAATCGAAAGTTTGGAAAGAAATCTTTAAAATGTGCGCAAAATCATGGCACAAAACTTTGAAAAACATAGTAAAAATTGCAAAATCAAAAATGGTACCCCTTAAATTATGCTAAAATATTTTAAGCCTTAAATTACCATCATGGCTTGACCATAAGACCAATAAAAATGTTTGTTTTAAAGTTTGAGACATTGATGAATTTGAAATTAACTCTCTGTTTCGGGCTTCCATTGTCTATATTTTATTTATACACGACGTTTCGATCAGTAGAATCTCTGATCGAAACGTAGTGTATAAATAAAATATAGACAATGGAAGCCCGAGACAGAGAGTTAATACCAATGAAAATGCGAACACTCTTAAGTCAACAACCTTCATAAACTGAAGTTTCAATGACGTTCTATCTAAAACGTCAAAACAAATAAGGTTACTAAGGAACTTTTCATATATCTTCTTAAAAACAAGGTTTTTTTTTTAAATGCGTAATATGTCAATTTAACGGAACTTATTTTTGGTTAGGTAATAGAGACCTTTTGCATCTATAATTTTGATGCCTTTTTACTTTATCGCTTATTTCGAGCATGCGCAGTTACGAGGTAATAACGGATCCCTTACTAACGTTAAAGTTTGACGTTACCTGCGGGAGAATACCGTATCCCTTATTATTGACATGGTTGCCGATAGTAAAACGTTAAGTAGAAAAACAAAAAAATTAAATTGATTTTTGAATGTAAATATGTTTTGTATTCTTTTTAATTGTAAAGATAAGTGCCAATTTTTGTTTAATCATTTTCTTTGGCTAGAATTTCGTAAGATATGTAAAACATTGATTTGCACTGGCAACTATGACAAATGATTCCGATCTGTTTATCATAACCTCCCTTTTCCCTGTTGTGTTTTTGAGTTTTTAAAGAATAATAATAATTAAAATTCACCGTAAGAAACACAAGAATAAGATATTCTAAATAAAAAATATTATTGGACAAATTCCTTTTGTAAATCTTTATAATAATAAATACCGTATAAAGTCGGCCATAAACAAATGAAAGGAAATAAAAATAACGTCTTGTTAGCTACGCCATAACCCGTCATTAAGCGATAAAGTCACCTAACGGGGATCTTTTGTAAGAGGTGCAACAGGTCTTTATTAAATAATTCATATTTTAGCGTCAATTAATGCTCTTATAAAATAAAGTTTCATCGCTTGTCACGTCACGTTGTTTACGACTTAACACAATTATTCGCCCGATCCTATCCTATGCATCAACCGCCTGGGGCTATGCCGCGCCAAGTCATCTAAAACTCATACAAAACCTCGAGAATCGCTACAGACGTAACGCCCTTGACCTTCCCTGGCATACATCGTATACTTGACTCATGAGAGACAATAATCTTAACGACCTTTATATCCGAAAAAGCCCATAATGTATACCAAAAAGCAGATACTCATTCAAATCCCCTTATTCGACAGGCCGTCAACTACGACGAGAACATCCGACATCGTCACAAGAGACCCCGCCTTCAGCAAGCTCTCTAGCCTTCAGCTAGCGAGCTAGTTCTCACTTTCCCTCCTCCTCCAAATCCCACTTCCCTCCCCTCCCCCCCCCAACAACAACAAATAGTTCTTTAGAACAGTCACGACATCTAAGCCCTTCAGGCAGCTAGTCTCCCCAAAAATCGACAAAACTTAGGCTACCTAGCGGTAGGGAGAGTTTAAGAGGTCCACTTGAAGGTCAAGTGGGGGTGGAAGGAAAGGTTTGGCAGAGTAATTAGTGTCAGCGCACATAAATGTCCGCTAACACTAAGGATTCTTACAGATCGGGCCCTCTTACCGGGTGTTGTTGTACGTTGTTTACGTCTAAGCTTTATAATTATCCTAGGGCCATAAATGAGCCATTAAAATCGCGTTGAGATGGTCGTAAAATTATTATTATTCGTCGGTCCTAGGTAAATATATTTGTTATTCCAATGACTTGCCGATCATTTGTCTAACGTGAAAATTCTCCGATTAAGCTTTAATCTTGATTAACACTAATCGGAGTTTGGAATGAGTCTTGGCAAACAAAATTTCGTAGTAAAACACCCCATTCTAAACACCAATTAGTAACTAATCACGATTAAAGCCTAATCAGGGAATTTTTGTGTTGGTCGGTACGAGTATTAATAACATACGTTTTAAATAGAAAAAAGGGGTTTTCATAAGAACTGTCTAAAAAAATTAAAATTGACATTTGTTATTTACTAGAACAGCAGTGGCGCACCCAGAAATTGACTTCGAGGGGGGGGGAGGGGGGTTAATCGTAAATAATAAAAAAAACTTATTTTAAAGTAAAAATGTGACAGAGGTGGGTGTTCTTGGGTTTAGCACAGGAAGTGCTTCAATAAGACACTTGAATTAGACTTACGTTTCGAGTATATTTTTAGTCTTCTTCAGAGCTACAAAGAAAAAGGTTTTAGTACACGCCACCCCTGTCCTAAATCCAAGAACACCCACCGCTGTAAGAAACGCAAGGACAAGAATCTACCGTTTGTAAAAATGTGACCATAACCACTAACCAGGATTCTCGGGGGGGGGGGGGGTTAAACCCAACCCCCCCTCGGTGCGCCACTGAAAACAGTCTTAAGAAATTAAATTTTACAAGAAAACATAAACATGTATTTAAAAATAGTCAAATTTTTTGTAAAGGTGACATTTTCTGACGGTTTTTGAAAATAACAGCACCTATTTTCGCTACTCTAAAATCAAAGCAAACACTCACCGTTTGTTTATCGATACCCACACAACCAACCTTGTTGCGTTGGCATTCTTTTTCTGTGGTGCACTTTTTGTTGACCAACACGCTGGTGCCTTTCGAGTCCATTATGTGAAGGGTATGACAGAATGTTTCGTCTGTAAGAAAAACAATATTTCAAAACATAATTATATACCAATCAAATCAAAATGAATATTAAATTTTTTTTATACCTTCATCAAAAACATGATTTTAGTAACCGTCTGCAGATACCTAAAGCATGGATTTTTTGGTTACCGATGCAAAAAAACTTTTTTTTTTTGATCAAGGGTGCAAAAAAAGGATTTTGTCTGTTTTTTATCCAAAATTAAAGAGAAATGGCGGAATATAGTAATATTGAAAAAAAATTAAGCCATTTCCGCCAGTTTTCACCAAGAATTTACGAAACAGTAGTTTTAACAACTAGTTGCTAAAATAGTGCTGTTTTTTACAAACGTTGGTTTAAATAACGAGCGCAGCGAAAAACGGAGTAAAAAAAAGTACAGTTTAGCCGCGAGTTGTTAACACTATTTTTTAATACCTTGTCAAAAAATCCAAGAAAAACAGAAAAATACTTTTAAAAATCTCGAACGAATAGCACTTCTCGCAACACATCATCTTTACACTATAAATCAAGGCGGCTGGTAAATGAAATAACTATGGTTTCCATAGCAATTTACCTTCTTACTCGGTGACGTTCATTCTGGAGACATTTTAATCTTTGACAGTTTGATATTTTGACGATGTTTTTAAATGATTTTTTCGTAAATACTTGCTGGCAGAAATGGCTTAATTTTTAGGCAAGAATAATTAGATTTTTTCAATATTACTATATTCCGCTATTTCTCTTTAATTTTGGGTAAAAAACGGACAGAAATCTTTTTTTGCACCCGTGATCAAAAAAGAAAGTTTTTTTTGAATCGGTAACCAAAAAAGCCATGCGTTAGTTACCTGCAGACAGTTACTAAAATCATGTTTTTGATGAAGGTATAAAAAAAAATCATTTAAAAACATAACGGCGCAAGAACAATCCAGAGATAATATAAATTTGTCAATCGATTTCAATACGTCATCTACCACTCATTATCTATCTCTGGTTTCTTTACTGTATTCTCCTGTTCACAGATTGCGCCGCGAATCATTGGGGATTAGGGTCACTGGATCCTAAAACCTGCGGCTGGGACCGCAGGTCTCACGATCCAGTGACCCTATGGGGGATTGTTTATTTATCACCTAGGTGATCGAATTGAGAGCAGTGACAACTAGTTAAATGGCCATACACACAGACCACTTAAGGGTTCTAAAAAGTAGCTTTTCACCAAAGGAAAAATTATTAAATAAAACACAAAAACCAGGCCGACGAACTCCAAAACAAAACGACAAAACTAAGGTTATGAAGAATGTCAGGCAGACACACTGACATTGGTTAGTTGCAAATACAGTGAGTAGACCAATTTCGATGTTTGCATGGCATAAATTTTTTTTCCTGGTAAGGGGTGTTACCTAGGTATATATGCTAGATCTCTCTTAGCCAAATACATTTAGGAAAGGAGAACACTAGAAACTATGCCTAGGGTAAGCTCACAAAAAAAAGACGTGGGTGGTTAATTTTGATGGTGGCGGTATCTATAATATAACCATTTAAGTACTTTTTGATGCTAGGCATATAACTAATATTGATAGGTAACCAGTATAGTCCATGTTTTTACATTTCCGCATGTTTTAGCTTTAGAGGAAAATAATACTCAATTTGTTTTTTATTAGAGGAAGAGGATTACAAAGCTTATTAATACAATCTAGAGAGTTTTTGAAATTAGGTGTCCATTATTTGGAAAATTACAAATATTTCCAATTTAGTTTTACAGGTCTCTATAAAGGGTATTTCTGACTGTTTCTGACGTAATATGGGCGCGCCAATTTTGAAACACCACAAAAGCTAAAACAGTTTTTTTCAAAAAATAAACAAAATTTTAAAAAAGTACCAAGATTTGATGGAAAAACATAGTCCAATAAACAATTTAGGCAACATTTCAGGCCATTTGGAAGTCCCGCTTCCGAGAAACATGCGGAAAAAGAATTGCCTAATAAACGGACCCAACAGCGTTGCCGGTTTAACGATGTAATTGGGCCGTTAAAATATCAAACTGCCAAAGATTAAAATCTTGCAACAATGAACGTCACCGAGTATTATTTCATTTACCAGCCGCCTTGATTTATAATAGTGTAAAGATGGTGAGTTGCGAGAAGTGCTCTTCGTTCGAGATTTCTAAAAGTATTTTCCTGTTTCCGAAAATAGTGTTAAAAACTCGGGACTAAACTGTGCTTTTTTTTACTCGCGTTTCTAAATACCTCGCTGCCCTCGTTATTTAAACCAAGTAGTTGTTAAAACTACTATTTTTTAATTAAACATTTTTTTTGAAAAAAAAAATTGTGAACAATCAATCAAAATCAAAATTGTGTAGGTATTATTGTTTTCGAGTTATATAGGTATTAAAAAAAGAAATCTTTTTATTGAGACACCGGTGTGTGTTTGTGTGTTATCTCTGGAACTAGTTAGCCTATTTTTATCGAACATAACTAAGAAACAGACAATCGGGGGTCAAACTAATAACTAACACACCTCTTTTTGGCCAAAAACTTACCTCCTTTGCATGGCCTATCAATCGCATACTGATTGCAAATCAAATTATCGGACACATTGACGCAAGTGTAGCATGTGATTCGGTATTGATCGAAAACGTCCTTGGTGTCCGTTTGTCCGGTCTCGATGATGTTGGACACGATATTGGTTTCTTCTAGGGTTTTCGTCATGAAAATGCAGCTCAGTATCATGCCGATTCTGAACATCACAAACTGAAACAAAAGGACGTACGTTTTTCAAGGGGCTAGAATAGATTGGAATGGAACAGGTTTTATTTCCTAGGGGTAAACATTTGTTATAACCATAATATTATGGAGGCACTTAAAGCTAAAATAGACACCTGCTTATTTTTTACTTTTTCACAACGTTACCCAAGTAACATTTATTTTTTTATAATGGCCATCAATACCTTCTGGCAAATACTTAATAAAACAAAAAGTTGTATTAGTTTCTCCTTAAAACCTTTTCATGACTCTTATAAACCCCTTATACGTCTTAAGTATCAGTTTTTATAAAGGGATACATTACTACTTTCACATGAGTTTTAGTTTTAAAAAATATCTTTAAAAATATTCTCTAACCCTTTATAAAATCTCAAGCCAACTACAAGTAGTTTTCAAATGGTTGTCAGAGGGTTTTAGCGCATCCAATTTGACCCCGTCCCTTATTGATTTAGCCATATAATATATATGGTATTTGCTTTCCTTCTTTAAAGTTTATTATTATAATATTTTATTGATGTTTATATCGATTCTCTTCGAGAAATCCTATAAGCCACGTCGTCTTTATCGTGTAGAAATTTATAGAGAAAAAAGTAAGGTTAGTTTTCTTAAAGTTCCTGTAATTTAAACAATAGTGAACAAATAACAAAATGCAGGTCGAACGATTAATAAATCAACTGTTATTCCATAACTTATTATACTGTTTGGAATTTAAAGTCAAAAATACAAAATTTTTGAATTATGAAACAGTCAGATATTTTACGTCAAGTTTTATAAGTCACCCTCCCCATACATCATTAAACACCATCATACACTTTGATTTCCAACTTTGAATCACTCACAAATAGGCATCGTTCCGCACTGATACTTATCCAAGTTACCTGATACCGATTCGTCGTGGCGTGTTAATATTTCCAATAGGATTATGCTCCTAAGGCAATTAAAAACAAACAAAGAAGTTAAAAAACCTCCAAGTCAGTTACATCAACCGAAAAGAATCTAAAAACAAAAGATCAAAAGATTTTGGGTGGAAATAACGAAAATTCAAACCTGGATGAGCATCCCACAAGGAACACACAAAGGACCAAAGCGAAAATAGAAATGATTAAACGATGTTTCGCTCTCGGTAACCAGCGTGAGCTCGTCAGTGGTTCCACTGGTCACCCTCCTCATACATCATTAAACACCATCATACACTTTTATTTTCACCCAAGATCTTTTGATCTTTTGTTTTTAGATTCTTTTGGGGTGATGCAACTGATTTGGAGGTTTTTTAACTTCTTTTTTTGTTTTTAATTGCTTTAAGAGCATAATCCAGGACGAATCCGTATCAGGTGAGTGTTTTTTGGTTTCTTTTTGGTTGAAGTAACTGATTTGGAGGTTTTTTTAAACTTCTTTTTTTGTTTTAGTTACCTTAGGAGCATAATCCTATTGGAAATAGGACGAATCCGTATCAGGCAACTTGGATAAGTACCAGTGCGGAACGATCCCTATTTGTGAGTGATTCAAGGTTGGAAATCAAAGTGTATGATGTTGTTTAATGATGTATGGGGAGGGTGACCAGTGAAACCACTGATGAGCTCGCGCTGGTTACCCGGAGCGAAACATCGTTTAATCATTTCTCTTTTCGCTTTGGTCCTTTGTGTGTTCCTTGTGGGATGCTCATCCAAGTTTGAATTTTCGTTATTTCGACCCAAGATCTTTTGATCTTTTGTTTTTTGTTACACTGTATGTTATTTAGAGCATTGCTCCACTTAGTTCAACGCCCATGGATTGCAATTTATGCACACTTTTTTACAACATTACTCGTGGAGCGTAATTTGGAAGTAAAAAGCGTATTTTTATACACGCGTTAGCTTATTAGTGCTCAGCGAAAAAGCAGAAAATGCATTTAACTTTTAGTTTGTAGAATTTTACGAATTCGCGTTACTTTTTCGAGCTTAGCAAATTTGAAAGCTAATAAGGTAAAACTAAATTAAAAGGTTTTTAGTTGCATGTTGTTGTTACTTTCTATACCGGGTGATACGTTATGTCTCTATGCACTACATGGGCGCGTGGGCGCACCCAGATTATACGAAAAACATTAAAAAATAGGTACCTAGGTAGGTACCTACTTAGTCTTGGTTAGGACATATATTTGAATGGTCTATGATATACAGACCGCTTCAAGCTACTGCGAACATAGGGGGAATCAAGTCCAATTTACTCTCCGTGCCGTACGACCGAGGTGGATTCGAAGCACGCTGCAGTGTTATCTTCTGGAAATTCATTTTGTTTTTATTATTTTGTTTTATTTCTGCCTTGCTCGAGAAACAGATGGGTAAGTTCTTAATTGAAATAATACATTTTTAAAACCAAAAATGGATGTCTACGAAGTTGCCGAAAAAGTGCAGATGGTCAAATGGTCAAATCGTCATAACCCAACACACGTTCGATATTGGTCGAGGGAAAATTTGCATTTGTATTTTGACGTAAGAACACAGTATCCCCAAAAACTATATGTTTGGGGGGGGGGGAGGTATTGTAGGGGAACACGTAATTGGGCCATTTTTTATTAACGGCAATTGCAATTTGAATGGTCCTAGATACTTGGATCTACTGCAGCAGCACATTATTCCAACTGCTAGGCAGTTGTTAGGTGTAAGATTTGGTGAAACATGGTTCCAACAAGATGGTTGTTCCGCTCACAATGTTGGCCTTGTTAGGGAATATCTTGATAATGTATTTCCTAATCGGGTTATAAGTACACGGGGAACTATTTTATGGCCAGCTCGATCTCCCGATCTTGCTCCTAATGACTTCTATCTGTTTTTAAAGAAGCTTTTCAAATTATCACCCCTAACATGCTTGGAAACGTTGGAAGGAGTTTTTATAGTAGGCTCGGATATTGTCTAGCCAAGCAAGGAGGACTTTTCGAACATTTGCTTTAATTTTTTTTTGACTGGGAGAATCTTTTTGGTTTTTAGAATGTATTATTTTATTTTGAAAACTTGCTTTTATTTTGTTTCTTCTTATTATTTTCATTGTAACACGTCGTCACTGATAAATCTGAGCAGTTGACAATAAAACGCTCTTATTTATCAGTGACAAAAAATAAGAAAATTACGTTATAAAAATTTGCGTATTTATTGACCAAATTCCGGTTTCATTGACTACGCTCCACACAGCACCGTGGTTAGAGGCGTACTAAATACAAGGCGAACGGCGGTGAACGGCAGCGAATGGCGATCGGAAGCCTGAGTGTTGGTTGCTTCACTGATAGGCGTGCGACGTCTCTGCATGTACGTACACTGGCAAATTAGACTTCTTTCGCCCTATGTTCGCAGTAGCTAGATACTTGGATCTATTGCAGCAGCACATTATTCCAACTGCTAGGCAGTTGTTAGGTGTAAGATTTGGTGAAACATGGTTTCAACAAGATGGTTGTTCCGCTCACAATGTTGGCCTTGTTAGGGAATATCTTGATAATGTATTTCCTAATCGGGTTATAAGTACACGGGGAACTATTTTATGGCCAGCTCGATCTCCCGATCTTGCTCCTAATGACTTCTATCTGTTTTTGAAGAAGCTTTTCAAATTATCACCCCTAACATGCTTGGAAACGTTAGAAGGGGTTTTTATAGTAGGCTCGGATATTGTCTAGCCGAGCAAGGAGGACTTTTCGAACATTTGCTTTAATTTTTTTTTGACTGGGAGAATCTTTTTGGTTTTTAGAATGTATTATTTTATTTTGAGAACTTGCTTTTATTTTGTGTCTTCTTATTATTTTCATTGTAACACGTCGTCACTGATAAATCTGAGCAGTTGACAATCAAACGCTCTTATTTATCAGTGACAAAAAATAAGAAAATTACGTTATAAAAATTTGCGTATTTATTGACCAAATTCCGGTTTCATTGACTACGCTCCACACAGCACCGTGGTTAGAGGCGTACTAAATACAAGGCGAACGGCGGCGAACGTCAGCGAGTGGCGATCGGAAGCCTGAGTGTTGGTTGCTTCACTGATAGGCGTGCGGTGTCTCTGCATGTACGTACACTGGCAAATTAGACTTCTTTCGCCCTATGTTCGCAGTAGCTTGAAGCGGTCTGTATGTTGGGTCTATAAAAATACAAAATTAAATTTAGAGTCTGTCCTTAGATATTATATTCTTCTTCTCTTCTTAAAAGTTTATCATTTCTCAAAATATGGCCAAAATATTTAAGTTTTCGTGTTTTTATAGTAAATAAAACTTCAAGATCTTTATTTATTTTACGCAAACATTCTGTCCATTCAAGATATCCTAAGTATTCTACGATAACACCACATCTTGAATGCCTCTAACTGTGTCCATGCTTCCATGCCATAATATAAGATGCCAAATATTTGTATGAATCCACGCGTTCGACTTGTTGCTCATTTACTTCTAACATACCTCTGATTTTCTTTTCTTTGGATATGACCATCCATTTTGTTCTTCCAACATTTAAGTTAAGCCCGAATTGCAAACTTTTGGCAGCAATTTGATTCAACAACTCTTACAGGCCCTCCAGCGTGTCTGCTATTATGATTTCGTCTGCATATCGTAGCTGGTTGTGGGGGTCATGTGCTCCTTAGGAGGAACCGCCACTGGTGAGAAATTCAATAGGTTAGGAGAGACTTTCGTAAATCGAATTGTATTACAAATACGGTAAGTTTTTAAAAATAGCTCCCTGACTTAAAATTTCATCGCGCGCCGCTGGCGACTCCCTACCTTAATATACCGCAGGGATTTGCCCAATTTTGTCTAGAAAAAGGAATTCCGTAACGGCTTCCTTTTTGGCATCAAAAGTGCATTTTGTTGTCAACCGAAATCTTTATAAAATAATTCCAATATAGATAAAAGCAGTGGTACTATATCACTACTAGGGGAGGTTTATTGTGTTTCATTTTTCTTCGGAATTTTTTTCTTATATATATATACGGTACAGTTGGTTGTACCCCTCAATTTTTTAATACGCCTCGTATAAAAGATATGTTGCTCATTTTAAATTCTAAAAGTGGTGGAGGCGCCGGGTATGTGTCATGAAGCACCCTGTATTCGTTCTTATTTTAATTAAATTTCAATGCACCTTAACTAAAAAGTTACAGAGTCAGTAAAACAGTCGAAAAAATAGAGCGAGTGTGACGACTCCCGCCGATCCTGGGTTTCGTAGGATGGGATCGTTCGAGAGAACAGAAGTAGTTTCAACCAATAAACGCACTGAAATGCAGTGACGAGACGATCGAAGAATCACCAAACTATTATGGACACAGCGCAGGGCTGCCTCGAACGACGATTTTTGAGCGAAGCCGTTCTCTCGATTAGACCCAGTAGTTGGGACTTGTCTGTTATTAGTCTGAGGGACAAACTTGACTGTCTCTTAGAGTAGGACGTCGCACAGTGGATCGAGGTATAGGGAATTTTGGACATTTACCTTAACCTTAAAACTTTTCAACTTGTTATAAAATTGAGTTTAATTAATAAAGAAAAACATTATTTAGTCAATTTTGAGATAAACATGACACTATGTCAAAATTTGGCATGTTAAAACTGAATTATACAGGTATACAGGGTGTTTCAAACTCGATGCTCACCATAGGGATCTCCTAAACAGTAGGAGATACGAAAAGGTTTAAACTAAGGCAAAGTTGCGCAATTTGATGCTTTGCTCAAAACCAAAAAAAAAGTTTACAAGTTCCGGATAGTTTCGGAGAGAGGCGGAAAAACCGAAATCTTCATTTTTACTTTTTATTTTTCGGCGCCCCTATTCTTAAACCTGTAAAAAAACGCTTAGAACTTTTTACGGGCACTTTTTTAGGATCTACCTAGTGAGAGGTCTGTTTTTGAGACTTGACAGAGGCACTGTCAAGTTCATTTTTCTTATGTACATATCCTTTTTTTCTCCTGCTGTTTGGTTCATAAAGGATGACAGGTATCATTTTGCAAGCTTATTTTGACAAGTCACCTGACGTTTTGGGTTTATTGACCATAATCAGCCCAAATTTAATTTTTGCTTTTAACTTACTCAAGATATTTTGGAAACCCGAAACAAAATAACTTTACCTAATATTTTAAAAATACTTTTTTGATGGTCAATTAACTCAAAACGTCAGGTACTTGTCAAAATGAGGTTGTAAAATATCTGTCATCCTTTATGAACCAAACGGCTGGAGAAAAAAAGCATGTGTGCATAAGAAAAAATGAAATTGACAGTGCTCCTGTCACACTGAAATGTCAAATCTCGAAAACGGACCTCTCATTAGGTAGATCTTAAAAAAGTGCCTTTAGAAAATTTTAAGCGTTTTTTGACAGCTTTAAGAATAAGGGCGCAGAAAAATAAAAACTAAAAATAAAGATTTCGGTTTTTTCGCCTATCTCCGGAACTACCCGGAATTTGTAAACTTTTTTTTTGGTTTTGAGCAAAGCGTCAAATTGTGCAACTTTGCCCTAATTAAAACCTTTTCGTATCTCCTACCGTTTAGGAGATCACCATGGTGAGCATCGAATTTGGAACACCCTGTATAGGGTGTTTTAAAATTTAGTGCAAAGATTTTAGGCACGAATTGTTCAGGTCAAAATAAGAACATTTTTTTCCATGAACTTGTCCGCAAACACTTTGTTACTGATCTACGAACTGTTGATTTTTTGAAAATTTTTTTCAAGTCAAGTAAAATGTTTTATTGGTTTTTAAAGAATGCAAAAATAATAAAACAAAATCAATGTGAATCTTAAAATGTTTGAAATTTTTATGTAGGTAAAGAAAAAGTTGAAAAAACAATGATTTCAAAAAAATATAAAAAAAACAGGGTTTTAAGAAACGCTATAAAATATAGGAAATAATTAAAATATTTGATAATAATGGCTATTAAGTTTTTAAAGGGTCTGCTCTTATAAAACAATGTTCACAAATATACATACAAAACGATCTGTAAAAACACGTTACAGCAAAAAGGACAAACATTAAATAATTCATTGCTTATGATTTCATGAAACCGTGGTATATCAGCAACAAACTAAGTAACAACAAAATGTTAGTTATAATTTTTTTCTTAATGTCCACTATCGGCATCATAAAAGTGGTACGTGATAAACATAGGTATTTTCTAAATTGTATGGTTTACTACCGGATTATATTTTGGGACAGACTGGTACTGAAATGTGAAAATATTGACATCAAAGATTGCTTTCAAAAATAATTTTTATATTACAATAATACGCTAACGCATAAAAAAAACTGTTACGAAAATTATAAAACAATAGAAACAAGTTATTAGGTATATAAATTTTAATATCTAGTAATTGCGCCATTTACCTCAATTACACCGTTTAACCTTCTTGGTAGAGAATAAGCCAAAATTTCAGAAAGGTTTTCATTTTCACCAATCACTTCTTCATAAGCATTGACTATTAACTGGATCAAGTGATGTTTATTTCCCGGCACAATATTAAAGTTTTCCAGTTTTTTTGAAATTAAACACCAGATATTTTCTATAGGATTGGCGTCTGGGGTTTTCGCGGGCCAAGGAAGAACTTCAATATTTTGCTCTCGAAACCAAGTTTGGCAAATTCTGACCCTATGAGCAGGGCAGTTGTCTTGTTGAAAAATAAACTGGTTTTAATAAAGTTCTGTGACGGCTGGAAGCATGGTGTTCTCTAAAATGTCCACGTGAAGCTGTGCTGTGAGCCTTGCATTGATTCGATCTCTAGCAGAAATCCAACCATACATATTTACCGAAAATCTTCCAGCGCGATCGTTGTTACCAGCAATATATCTTCCCTCATAGTTTCTTTAGAGAATAATTAAGGGCAAAAAGTAACCTGGCCTGTTTTTTTTTTTCATTCGTAAGTTTATTTTTTTTTAGCAACTACACGACATCTTAAATTAGAGCCTTTCCTTACGTGATTTCGTGCCACTCTTACACATCCTGGAAATTGGGTTAATCTCTTTGCCTGGGCAACAGATGCAAAAGAATTTTTTTCCATAAAAGTGATAAGATCTTGTTCATCAGTTGAAACTTTCAATAAACCAGTCCCTTGTTTTCTCTCTATTGGCTGATCTTCTTCCCATCGTCTTTTAATTTTTATAATCGTGGTTTTACTGCGTCCATAATGTCTAGCCACGTCCCTAATTGACCATCCTAGTTGTAGTTTTGCCAGGAGTTGGGCTTTATCGAATAAAGAAATTTGTGGAGGCATTTTTTATTTACTTGTCAGACTGAAATACAGAATAACATATCTTGACAGTTTAAGAAAAATACAATAATGGGTGACTTTGTTTGTAAAAATAGACCAAGGTATTACAACAAAAAGTATTGTGTACCACTTTTATGATGCCGATAGTGTCCATAATAGCTATTTATGTATCTAGGTCATAAAGGAGGCGTTTAACGCTCGCGGCGTGAAAATAAAAACACGAGCCGCCAGGCGAGGCTTTTTACACGCTGAGGGTGTTAAACGCATTTTATGACTGAGCTACATACAATGTTTTATGCACAACCGCATGATTTTTGGAAAAAAATATTTAAAATTATTTTTTTTTGGTGTCAAAATCTCTCTAATATTTTGACAATAGATAAATCACCAATTGACAAATAGTATAGTAATCGAAAGTGACCTGTTGTATGGTTATTTCTGTCATTCTCAATCAAGCAATCTGCGACACAAACAGTTGCTTGTCATTAGCAACCATATCAACAAAGTCATCATTACAAATAATGTTGCGTTAGTCGCTACTTTTACCGTTTTTCTTGTAAAATATTATGGAATTTGAAGAAAAAGTAATCCCTAGAGATATACTGGAGGCCGCTGAAAAGGCGAAGACGAATCTTTTGCCGGTCAAATTAAGAAAACTATACGAAAAAACTTATAAAGATTATGTTTTGTGGTGTAATCGTAAAAACATTCCGGAAAGCAACCTAATCGTAAAAGAAGACGTCACTTCACACGAAAAAGTGAAACAACACAAGCCGTCTTCCCTATGGATTTATTATAGTTAGTTATTATTATTATAGTTGTTATTTTTGCGTTCGTTTAATAAAAATTATGGAAACAAAAATTTGCATTTTTTCGTCTACAAATTCAAGAAAAGAGTATTACAAAAACCTATAGAGTGACTGCTTTTCATAAATAATTAAAAAAGCCCCTAAATTTAACATATGCGGGCTTAAAAATAAGTTAACTCCCGCGGGCGTTAAAGTAGTGTTTGGCCCACGGGCGTTAACGTGCTTTATTACGCCCTAAAATGCGAGCGTTAAAGTGTTGTGCGATGGGCCGGTCGCAGAATAAACGTAGTAAATGTAATTCTTAAACTGTGACAACAGTGTAGGTAACTATTAGGAAATCTTAGTACCCTAGTGGAGCTATTTGATCGGAGGAGATTAGTTTAAACCTCCCTGCGTCACAAGTTAACTGTTAACACCTTTTGGGGTTACTACGAGTAGAAAATTGTCGTAAGGTGATCTATTCTTTAAATAACTAATTGACCTTAGGTTTGGTACACTCCTTTTGTGGGAAAGGTTCAGTTTTTAAAAGAATAAAATAAATCACGACAAACTTGTTTTTTTTTTATACAGGGTGATTTTTTTATTTGGGCAGGTAATTTCTTTTATATAAATTCTTTGGAAAGACGGGTAATATATCTCATCTTATTGTTTATCTTTACAAAAAAAGAAGCTACATAAAACAGCAGTAAAAAATAACTCTGGAAAAAAACCCTTAAAACAACTGGTTCGTATGGACGGGATATTTATTGGTTCGTAAAAATTTTACGATCTTTATTGATGGGGTTGTTTCAGACCTTATTGAGTATATGGGTAGGAAAAAATCCCGTTTAATATTTAATATCTGCGGGGTTTGGAAGGAGCTCTCCATTAATGACGAATACGCATTTTATGGAGGGGGAGGGAAATGCTTTGCGCCTTGATTCAATAATAAATTACTGAAAAGAAGTCAAAAAACTTTCAAATCAGTTACTTCAACCGAAAAGAAACTAAAAAACAAAAGATCAAGAGATCTTGGGTGGAAATAACGAAAATTCAAACTTGGATGAGCATCCCACAAGGAACACACAAAAAAACCAAAGCAAAAGAGAAATAATTAAACGATGTTTCGTCCTGGGTAACCAACCTGGGCTCATCAGTGGTTTCACTGGTCACCCTCTACCATACATCATTAAACACCATCATACATTTTGATTTCCAACCTTAGGACATCTTTATCCAATTGATCAAAAATAAATTCTAAGTCATCGATCATAGCGATTTCACTAAATACTTACAGTTTTTTTTGTCAAAAACCAGTTTTAAATAACTATTTTGAGGTTAGAAACTTTCGGTAACTATTAAACTGCAGTTTAGCAAACACCCAGACCGCCGGTAACGGTTAAACCGAAGTTTGTTGGTAAACTGCACCTATAAAACGTAAAAAAGTCGACATCCGTGGTTTAAACAACAACAAAAAATCAAAAATAGCTTTTGCCAACTTTAAGTGTCTATTGTCGTTTTAAGAATAAACTATACTTACACGAGTAATTAGTTTAGGGTCGATTTAAAACGCTTGGTAATAATTTGAATCTATAGCAAATAATTATAATTAATTAATGAAGTAAGTAGTATATTATACTTTTAAAAAAATATATTTTCAGCAACAGTGCTATTCTTCAAACTATAACCTAAATTAGACTATGATGAAATACCTCAAGAAATGTTTACAGAAGTATGCGTTGATGGCCTCCAGGATGTAAGGAATAATCTTATCCTTTTAGAACAATATCTAACATCTGATAAACAAATTCAAGGAACAGCAAAATCCTACACCCAACATATAGGGACACAAACTGAAAGTATGCACGCAATTACTGCCTTGTCTATAGAGGAGAGAGCCAAGCTTGAAAACCTAATTATCCTGAACCAAAACTTGGAATTGTCAAACAAATATCTGGAGCAAGAAAACTTCGATTTTTATCTGAAGAACGGAAAACTAAAAGAAGTTATCTCAAGTTATAACAGCAAAAATGCAAGAAAGTCTGTTCAAATAGAAAAACAAAGATTGCTTATTCTTGGGGATACATTAGCGAGTGGTCTTTCAAATATGTTTTCCAATAGATTGGGGGAAAAATATGAAGTATTTTCTATAGTTATGAAAAATGCCACTATGGATGAGATTATCAAAAACATGGATGTTTTTGCAAAGAATTACACAAAAAAGGATCATATTGTTATTTTTGGAGGACAAATAAATGTTCAGCAAAACATTTTTGTGACGAGTTCCTTTTTGGAAAGACTAAAAAACTTTAGTGTTAAGTCAAATTTGGTTTATTTAACTATTCCACTTTGGGGAACAAATCGTAGGTATAACAAATTTGTAGATAGTTTTAACATAGAAATATTTAATAATCTTATGGGTAAAAAACACGAAAACTCTGGTTTTAAGTTTTTAAATGTAAATTCTTTTTTAAATTCAACTTTTTTCAACTTCTCTAAAAATTACATAAACATAAAGACTACTGGCAAGCGCAATATTATAACACAAATTGAAAAAATCATGAGTTCTAGCTTACCCGCCACAAACACATACAAAGACACTGACCAGTTAAAGAATGTTGAGCGGGGTAATTTATCTAATTTGTCGAATTCTGAATACTTTACAAAAAATAAATTTTCACAGCTCCATAAAGATTTCGACATCTCTAATCCATCCCAGTTTTTTCGTGTCTAAAAATAAAAATATGACAATAAATAAAACCTCAGCTTTAAAAATTACACATGTAAATGTGCAAGGTCTTAGCAATAAAGTTGAACTTATTGATATTCTAGTTAATAATGAAAATTGCGATTTTCTATGTGTCACGGAACACTGGGCAAATGAAAACGAAATAGACATGTTGGCAATCCCCGACTTAAGACTAGTGTCAAGTCTAAGTCGATCAATAAAAAAACATGGAGGGGTTGCAATTTATTGCAATGAAGGGAAATATGGTAATTTAGTGAAAAAACTTACTTGCTTAAATAAATTTTGTGATGAAGTCCATGTTGAGGTTTGTGGTATTGTGATAAATCTGGAAGATATCCCGACCTGTATTCTGGGTGTCTATAGATCACCTGACGGACACCTTGATACATTTTTTACAAATTTGTCGACCTGCTTAGAACATGTCTCCCAAAAATATAAAAATATAATTGTGTGTGGAGACCTTAATATAGATTTCCTATCACCAAGTCGGAGTAGAACTATTCTGGACGACATATTTTCCGAATACAACCTGCATTTGGGGTTTAAAAAAAGACCAACAAGAATCTCCTTTAATACAGAAAATAAAATTACAAAGAAAGGAATTGACTATATAGTAAGTAATCTACCGCAGGAATCCTGTTTTGGCTATGTATTTGACCCCATAATTGCCGACCACTTAGCCCAAACTTTGCAAATCTATAAAAATCAAACAAATATCAACACAAAAGCACCACGGGCCAAACTGACACTCCCCATTAGATCTTTTAATGAACAAAATGTTGAAAAATTATATCACTCCTTAAGCAAAGAAAATTGGTGCAATATTTTTGTGGACGATCCAGAAGATGCCTGGAAAACTTTTTTTAGCGCATTGGAGATCCATTTAGATAAATGCAGCCCGGAGACAATACAAAAACAAATTCACAAAGACTGCTACTCAAGCTCAAAAAACTGGGTAAACGAAGAAATAAAACAAAAAAGTAAAGAACTTAAAAATTTGTTTTACTTGTTAAAGTCAACAAAATGTCCAAGTTTAAAAAAAAGTTATAGAGAACAAAAGAAAAATTACAATAAGTTACTTAAAACTACAAAAAGGGAATATTTCTCAAAAAAATTAATGAAATCAAAAAACAGACAAAAAGAAATTTGGAAAATTATAAACTCGCAAACCGGTAAAAAACTAAAAAAACAAGACTTAGGGTCTTTTAGGTTATCAGATAAAGTAATCAAAACACCAGAAGATATAAGCGAAAACTTTGCAAAATATTTTTCTACAGTGGCACAAGACAGTCTGGAGAAACATTATAAAGGAAAATCGTCAGCTAACTGTACCCTATCTAATCTAGTAGAATCCTCCTTTAATATGGCACCAGTAACCCCCGAAGAAATAGAAAAAAATCTAAAATTATTAAAAAATAAATCATCAAAGGGTAAAGACGGAATTCCTATGTTTGTATTAAAACGAGTTTCAAAATATTTAATAGAACCTTTGACGTTCTTAATAAATTTAAGTATAAATAAGTGTTCGTTTCCAAGTTGTCTAAAGGTTGCGACTGTCACCCCAGTTTATAAAAATAAAGGCTCTCCGCAAGATTTTTCAAATTACAGACCCATATCAGTTCTTTCACCGTTTTCCACGCTTTTTGAAAAAATTATTACAAATAGATTGTTTAGTTTTCTGGATCGATTTAATATACTAATACCAAACCAACATGGATTCAGAAAAAATAAATCGACAGAAACTGCGACAAACGACACCTTAAATGTAGTTTATTCTGAGCTTGACAAAGGTAAACATGTTGCTGGAATATTTTTTGACCTAAGTAGAGCTTTTGACACTTTAAATATTAATTTTTTATTAAATAAACTTTATAACTGTGGTGTTAGAGGAGAACTTTTAGACTTTATAGCGACGTTTCTTAAAAATAGACATTTAAGAGTAAAGATGGAAGGGAAATTTTCAAAGGAGTACAAATGCGACACGGGTGTACCTCAGGGGTCTGTTTTGGGACCGCTGTTATTTTTGTTGTACATAAATGATCTTGCTCAACATAATAAACTGGGTTTCTGCACTATTTTTGCTGATGACACAACTATAATTATATCAGCAACTTCCTTAATAGAACTTGAAAATCTAATAAGTCAAGTAGTGTCTGGTTTTTTAGATTGGTGTTTCAAAAACAAGCTTATTTTAAATGCAAGTAAAACAGAAATTGTTTATTTTTCAAAAAGGCGAGTAAGACCAGAATTTGATTTAGCAAAAAATATTAAATTTACAAAGTCTGTTAAATTCTTGGGTACATATACTGATGAGAATCTATGCTGGGATCTTCAGATTGATTATATTTGTAAAAAACTTGTAGGTACATGCTATGCAATACGCCAACTTAAAAACTTTGTTACAACCAAAGACCTACTCACTGTTTATTACACATTAGGCTACTCATATTTAAGTTATAACATACTTGCATGGGGAGATTCCTCAACTGTAAGTAGGGTCTTCATTCTACAAAAGAGATTAGTGAGAACTATATTTAATATAAATCCTAGGGAATCCTGCAAAAACTATTTTATTAAAAATAATATCTTAACAGTCTACGGTATATATATATATAAAGCAATAAAATATGCTAGGTCAAAAATAAACAACTCTCCATCTCAGTTTACAAAAGTCTCTGATATCCACGAGCACAATACTCGAAATGGTCAACTTTTGCGCTTGCCAAAACATCAAAATTCATTTTTTAAGAAGTCTCCATACTACATAGCCATTAAATATTACAATACCTTACCAAATGATTTAAAATCTATAGTTAAGGACAGTATGTTTTATAAAGAAATTAAGAAATATTTAGTGGCGAAAGCTTTTTATTCATATAATGAATACTTAAAACAATAGCGCTTTTTTTCCCCTAATATTTTCGTTCTTCGTCACTTCTGCTTCTCTTGTATTTTTTTTAAATAATTACTGTGTAGGTGTTTATGAAATTAAAAAAAAACTCTTGTTATGTGTATTTAATTATACGAAAAAATAATTATGTTTCTTAAGCATGTAACTGTTAGTGCTGACTTTAAAAAGTGTATTAGTCTATTTACTCATTTACAATTATGACACGGGCACCCTGTGCTTAAAATTTAAAATATAAGTTTGACATGTATATTCTATAACATTTATAGGCCAAAGTACAGAATAAATTGAAATGAAATGAAATGGCCTAACCACCCATACAGACCGCTTCAAGCTACTGCGAACATAGGGCGGAAGAAGTCTAATTTGCCAGTGTACGTACATGCAGAGACACTGCACGCCTATCAGTGAAGCAACCAATACTCAGGCTTGCGATCACCACTTGCATGACTTTCCTTTGGTATTTAGTACGCCTCTAACCACGGTGCTGTGTGGAGCGTAGTCAATGAAACCGGAATTTGGTCAATAAATACGCAAATTTTTATAACGTAATTTTCTTATTTTTTGTCACTGATAAATAAGAGCGTTTTATTGTCAACTGCTCAGATTTATCAGTGACGACGTGTTACAATGAAAATAATAAGGAGAAACAAAATAAAAGCAAGTTCTCAAAATAAAATAATACATTCTAAAAACCAAAAAGATTCTCCCAGTCAAAAAAAAATTAAAGTAAATGTCCTCCTTGCTCGGCTAGACAATATCCGAGCCTACTATAAAAACCCCTTCTAACGTTTCCAAGCATGTTAGGGGTGATAATTTGAAAAGCTTCTTCAAAAACAGATAGAAGTCATTAGGAGCAAGATCGGGAGATCGAGCTGGCCATAAAATAGTTCCCCGTGTACTTATAACCCGATTAGGAAATACATTATCAAGATATTCCCTAACAAGGCCAACATTGTGAGCGGAACAACCATCTTGTTGAAACCATGTTTCACCAAATCTTACACCTAACAACTGCCTAGCAGTTGGAATAATGTGCTGCTGCAGTAGATCCAAGTATCTAGGACCATTCAAATTGCAATTGCCGTTAATAAAAAATGGCCCAATTACGTGTTCCCCTATAATACCTCCCCCCCAAACATTTAGTTTTTGGGGATACTGTGTTCTTACCTCAAAATAGAAATGCAAATTTTCCCTCGACCAATATCGAACGTGTGTTGGGTTATGACGATTTGACCATTTGACCATCTGCACTTTTTCGGCAACTTCGTAGACATCCATTGTTGGTTTTAAAAATGTATTATTTCAATTAAGAACTTACCCATCTGTTTCTCGAGCAAGGCAGAAATAAAACAAAATAATAAAAACAAAATGAATTTCCAAAAGATAACACTGCAGCGTGCTTCGAATCCACCTCGGTCGTACGGCACGGAGAGTAAATTGGACTTGATTCCCCCTATGTTCGCAGTAGCTTGAAGCGGTCTGTATATTATATAGTGTGGGCCCCAAAATTCCGCACTTTTTGGATTGGCTATTTACTTTTGACCTAAGTGCTCGATTTTTAAAGGTATTAGTTTTTTAGATAGATGAAATGTGGTACTTTTTCGATTCAGTTGAAAATTTAAAATTTTCCAAAATTCCAAGATGGCGGACAGTGTTAAAAAATGTGTAATTTTCACCCCCCCCTGAAAAAAATTTATATGCGACAATGAACAAACTTTAAAGCTTTCACTACAAATGCTCGTTGTTTATGTGTATATTGACGTATCACTTACTTAAATCGGTTAAGAAATGAAAAAGTTATAAGCTTCTAGATTATGAGTGTTTGGGCTTAACATTGGAAAAAATCACAAAATTACATATTTTTTTAATTTGCTGTAACTTTTGGCCTGATTAGTTAATTAAAAAAAAATATTGTATAAAGAGACAAAACGTGAGAGTTGCGTCTGTTTGTTCAAAATTTGACATTAAAAAAAATCAGGATGGCGGATAGTTTTAAAAAGGTTTAGCTTTTATACTCCTTATTTTTTTGTTAAGTAAGACACTGGACAAAATCAAAATTAGTATTTCCCTGTTTTCTTCGTATATCGAGGTATCGCCTAATTAAATCGGATAAGAAATAAAAAAGTAATGGGTATTTAGATTATAAGTAATTTTCCTAATTAAATAATTAAGTCAAAAGATATAGCAAATGGAAAATGTATGTAATTTTGTTATTTTTTTTTCAATGCGAAGCCAAAACACTCGTAGTCAAAAAACTTATAACTTTTTTATTTCCCAACTGATTTAATTAAATGATACTTCAATATACACAGAAACAATGAGCGTTTGTAGCGAAAGCTTTAGAATTTGTTCAGTGTGGCACATACATTTTTTTCAGGGGGGGGTGAAAATTACACATTTTCTAAAACTGTTCGCCATCTTGAATTTTTTGAAAGTTGTAAATTTTTAACTGAATCGAAAAACTCTAATGTTTTATCTTTTCAAAAAGCTAATATATTTAAAAATCGAGTAATCATGTCAAAAGTTATAGCCAATCCAAAAAGTGCGGAATTTTGTGGCTCACCCTATACAGACCGCTTCAAGCTACTGCGAACATAGGGGGAATCAAGTCCAATTTACTCTCCGTGCCGTACGACCGAGGTGGATTCGAAGCACGCTGCAGTGTTATCTTTTGGAAATTCATTTTGTTTTTATTATTTTGTTTTATTTCTGCCTTGCTCGAGAAACAGATGGGTAAGTTCTTAATTGAAATAATACATTTTTAAAACTAAAAATGGATGTCTACGAAGTTGCCGAAAAAGTGCAGATGGTCAAATGGTCAAATCGTCATAACCCAACAGACGTTCGATATTGGTCGAGGGAAAATTTGCATTTGTATTTTGACGTAAGAACACAGTATCACCAAAAACTAAATGTTTGGGGGGGGGGTATTGTAGGGGAACACGTAATTGGGCCATTTTTTATTAACGGCAATTGCAATTTGAATGGTCCTAGATACTTGGATCTACTGCAGCAGCACATTATTCCAACTGCTAGGCAGTTGTTAGGTGTAAGATTTGGTGAAACATGGTTTCAACAAGATGGTTGTTCCGCTCACAATGTTGGCCTTGTTAGGGAATGTCTTGATAATGTATTTCCTAATCGGGTTATAAGTACACGGGGAACTATTTTATGGCCAGCTCGATCTCCCGATCTTGCTCCTAATGACTTCTATCTGTGTTTGAAGAAGCTTTTCAAATTATCACCCCTAACATGCTTGGAAACGTTGGAAGGGGTTTTTATAGTAGGCTCGGATATTGTCTAGCCGAGCAAGGAGGACTTTTCGAACATTTGCTTTAATTTTTTTTTGACTGGGAGAATCTTTTTGGTTTTTAGAATGTATTATTTTATTTTGAGAACTTGGTTTTATTTTGTTTCTCCTTATTATTTTCATTGTAACACGTCGTCACTGATAAATCTGAGCAGTTGAAAATAAAACGCTTTTATTTATCAGTGACAAAAAAAATAAATAAGAAAATTACGTTATAAAAATTTGCGTATTTATTGACCAAATTCCGGTTTCATTGACTACGCTCCACACAGCACCGTGGTTAGAGGCGTACTAAATACAAGGCGAACGGCGGCGAACGGCAGCGAATGGCGATCGGAAGCCTGAGTGTTGGTTGCTTCACTGATAGACCCTCACGAACTTAACACCTTTTTAATGCAAACAGGACTGGCCGACATAGTTTAAATTATTAAAAATTTAAAACAAACAATTATCTATACAAGAATAAATTTGCTGAGTAACCTTTACACAATATCGAAAAAAGATTGGTACTCGAATACAGTACACATTTTTGATGTATCGTTTGCACATTTATTTTAATTCTATTTAATAAAAGTTTATTCTTATAAAAGATTGTGCTACTTTTTCTAGATTAAGATTTAATTTATTTAATCTCAGTATAACTCTATAAAACGCTCTTTTTACTTTAAAGACTCGTTTTGTTATTAATTTAAACATAACCAATACCTTATTAAATGGAATAAGGGATTAAATTAAATAATAGCATGATGCTTTACGTAAAAAGAAAGTATAGTTATTAGGGAAATTTTGGAACGCTTAAAACTTTGGCCACTTTGACAGTCGCTGTGGTACTGTTTAATAACCACTACCACTACCACGAATCAATATTACCAGAGTTTTTGGAACATATGAGAAACTGTCACTCGTAAAAAAAATTAGAGATGAGAAAAAACGCAAAATTGAGCTATATTTTACAAAATAAGATTTTTATAAGTTGGAAACTGGTAATATTTTATTATTTTTAAAATTAATTGTGCCAAAATTCTATACAATTAATCATAAAAATTACCACAACCACAACGAAATGGATCCGTAGCTTACGGCAGTGGTAGTGGGTAATTACCACAACGGAATGAGGTTTAGCTATTGCGCAGGCGCACTACGAAGTGTCAAATAAGCGTTCCAAAATATCCCTATTAGTAAACTCTTAGATTAATTAAATTAATATTAATTTTTTTTAAGAAAATCTTCATATTTAGTGGAGAATTTTTTTCCTTGTATGGTTTGTCTATATTTAAAGCAAGATGCCGACAATTGTTTATGTAGACAAAATTAATTTTTGAATTTCCCAGTCACGGCACACTAAATATAAGTCTATTTCGTGCCGAAAGTAGGTAAATCCTATTATACCCCTATTCGCGTGGTTCGCCAGCACTGCCCTAAAAGTAAGACATTTTAGTTTTGGTACAGGGTAGTTCATTATAAGCCTCCCTCCCCCATCTAAAGGCTAAACTAAGCGTGATAGAAGGTTCCAACAAAAACTGGCTAAAAGAACTATTTTTACTTCAAATTTAACTCAAGTCATATACAGGATGTAATTTAAGTACTATTCTCTTTTCTATCGATCATTGGCGTAGCGCAATCTGCACCCTGTCCACGGCTTTACTTAGTGTCTATGCGCCCTAATTGCTTCTATTCGCAACAATATCATATAGCAGAATACTTGGTAAATGACGACCTACAAAATATTTATGAAACGGCCGAAAAACATAACCTAAAATTAAATCCTGAAAAACCCCAATTAATTTTTTTTATTTTTTATACAATATGCATGTATCATCGAAAACCTCAAGTAAATGTTTAGGTCTGCAAATCGATAATAAATTAAGTTTTCCTGATCAAGTCAAATCACTGAGTAAAAAAGCATTTTTTAACCTAAAACTAACTTATGGGTTATGTTGGGAATTTGGAACCTTTGGTTGCACTAAAACAAAATTATGATTGTTTTCCACAAAACCAAAACTACACTTTTTTGCACTCTGTGACGATAAACAATTAAATCGTTGTTTATCGTCTCCTGATGATGCTAACGTTGTTAGCGAAACGCGCGTCGAGTGCAAAAAAGTGTAGTTTTGGTTTTGTGGCAAACAATCATAATTTTTGTTTTAACTTATGGACGCAAAAATATACTAACAAAAAAACTCAAGGGAATGTTATCAGAATGACTAGTGTTATCGCATTTTAACTATTGTAATTTCGTCTATGGGCCTTTCTTGACAGAACGTAATAAAACAAAAATACAAATTTCTTGTGTGAGATTCAATTGTTCACTAAGAAAATATGATCACCTTAGTGAGAGTGAGAGAAAATAAACAAACGGACTCAATTACAATCTGCAACTTTCGTTCACCAGATCAACAAGTCTATTAAACATTCCAAAACACAGAACAGCAATTTTTAAGAAAGGATTCTCCTATCAAAAAACTAAACAATGAGCTAGATAAATAACAATAAATATTTCAAACGTCAATACAAAACACTTCTGCTGGAAATACAATATATTAGTTAAAAACTCTCCAATTTGAGCATGTTATTATTATATTATTATTAATTTTCTTTGTGAATTTTTTTTGTCAAATATTTTGTCCTTTTCTTGTTTAATTATTACTTCTAATTAATTTTTTTTTCTCTTAGGGTAATATTTTTCTCCATTGTTACTTTTACTTTAATTATTTCTGTCTATGAGCAGGTAATTAGTATAAACAAAGATAATAAACCATGGTGCAGGGCTATTTTAATTATAATTTAACAGAAAATTCTATAACATAGAATTTGTACTTTTTTTTAAAGGTTAGGTGTAAGAATAGTCTTTGACTAAACCGCCTTATTTTGTAAAATACATAAATAAATAAAAGTAATATAAAATGCTAAAAACATAGCACGAATCACCCGAATTCGGAGAGTGGTATACAGATCGCGACTCTAGAAACGTGATTTTATTTTGATCAAAGAGAATCTAGTTTGATTCTTGCACGGACTTCTTGCATGTTGAGCTTATTCAGCTGTTGTTTGCATGCTTATACTGAAACAAAATACAGGACACCTGGATTCTTTTTATTCCTGATGGAATTGAGATTGGAAGGATTCGTGTTGGCTTTCGTTGAGACCGTTGTTATCTGCTGCATGGATAAGAGTTATTTAAGATCCTATAAATGTAAAATAAAGTTAAAGACATTAGGAAATTATTGAAATGCTGTTAGACCCCGACACTAATAAGCCAGGCACTATTTTGACGCTGTTGACAGATACACATGCACAAAACGACCACATTTAGTGCCGACACTAATAAGGATAGGGCCTGCCCTTATTTGTGAAGGAATTATACTGGGCTTTATCTTGGCTGTGTCTGGCCATATTTAAGGTCAGTCAAGCCACACCCCCCTCCCCGAAAGATACTTTGAACCTGCTCTTTTACAAATTTTGAACCACACTCCTTTCTGTGTGGTTCAAAATTTTTAAAAGTGGTTCAAAATTAGTTCTAAATTATAAACATATCAAAACTCCAATCTCTTTCGGGGGGGGGGGGGGGTGGCTTGATTGACCTCATATTTAACGTTTTTGACAGCTATGCGCCATTTTTTTTTTACCGTAACCCTACTTTCGGGAATTTTTTGTATTCTGACGGCCAAAAAAGGAAAAATTGGGCACAAAATAGTTATTTTTTTATGAAATTGGGTGACATGGCGGAAGAAAATTAAAAAAAGCAAGGCTCAAAGACTTCGTTTTACCGATGAAGACAATATTTGTTTGCTACGAGAAGTAGTTCAACGAAATAACTAACCCGGCATCTCCACCCTCCACTAAGACCACTGCTTGTAAAAAAAAACAACACAGAATTTCGAAAACAGTTTCGATAGAGACGCGTTCAATAATTCTATAATTTGCACATTTTAGAGCCAGGTACAGCCTGTGTTAAGGACACAAAAACGGCATAGATTTGACAACACTGCTTTGCTGTTTTTGGATCAATCTTTACCGGGCAGAATATCGGAAACGAGAAAACAGAATCTGTTGAAATTTAAATAATACAAAAATCGGTAACAACAATTTTTTGATTTTTGTATTTTTTGAAAAACACCAAATTTTCAAAAATTCTTTGGATACGGTAGTAGATTGTTATAAATCCTACTGTCTGAGAACAAAAAAGTTATGGTTTTTTCTTTGTAAGCAATATTCTACCGGAATTATGAAACGCCAAGGTCACGTAATTTAGTAGGCCCAAGGAACCTGAAGTGAGTTCGATTGGAGTATTGGAATTCAGGTTCAGAAATTTGTTATTTTTTTGATGTTGAATAATGATTTTTCTTTTGATTCTTTTAAATTTCGAGACATTGCAATCCGTGAAGCATGAAGCCGAGCATCGAAACCTTTAAAAGAACCATTAAGAAATAGTTACGTTCCTAATAAGTTATACTTTTCCTCACATATGGTGTTCGCACCGTGTTCTGAACACTGCACGATTTCACTCGAAATGGTAGTAGTGATGCCACCTATTGTTGATCTTTCAAAAACATAGCAAAGCAGTGTTGTCAAATCTATACCGTTTTTGTAAGTTTTGTTAGCCGTGTTTATTTTATTTTATTTCGAAAATGAGAGAGTCTAGCAAAAAACTGGATACCGTTGTGAGGAATTCAAAAATAAACATTCCAGCAAAATTTAAAATTAAATTTTATTGCCGTTAAAAAAAGACGTAAGTACATAATCCTACTTCGAAATCGTCTTGTATTTACTCAACTCGTATTTACTGTGATGGAACTGACAATCATCCAAATCAAATATGCTGATTTCGTTCCAAAACTCGGAACGACGAACGTGCAGCATGCATGAAAAATGAGTGAATGATGAGTGCAATATTTTAAATTGTGTAGAGAAAGGATTCCAAAACCCATTTAAAAGAATGGAATAAGAGACTATTATAAAAACATTGTATCAAAATCCCAATTTTAGTAAGTATCCGCAAATATCCAAATTATGTCTTTTTTGGTTAACAGTAATTTTCACAACTAGTGCCTAAAATAGTGCTATTTTTACAAGTGTTGGTTTAAATAACCAGCGCAGCGAGGTATTTAAGAACGCAAGTAAAAAAAAACACAATTTAGCGAGTTGTTAACACTATTTTTTTTTAATACCTTTATCAAAAAATCCAAGGAAAACAGGAAAATACTTTTAAAAATCTCGAACGAAGAGCACTTCTTGTAACAAACCATCTTTACACTATAAATCAAGGCGACTGGTAAATGAAATAATAATGGTTTCCATAGCGATGTGCGTTTTTACTCTATAACGTTCATTGTTGCGACATTTTAATCTTTGACAGTTTGATATTTTGACGATGTATCTAAATGATTTTTTCGTAAATACTTGGTAAAAACTGGCGGAATAATTAGATTTTTTCAATATTACTATATTCCGCTATTTCTCTTTATTTTGGGTAAAAAACGGACAGAAATCTTTTTTTTGCACCCGTGGTCATAAAAACTCTTTTCTTGCATCGGAGCCAAAAAAGCCATGCTTTAGTTATCTGCAGACAGTTACTAGAATCCTGTTTTTTTATGAAGGTATAAAAAATAGTAGTTTTCACAACTACGTATTTAAAAATGTGAGTAAAAAAAAGCACAGTTTAGCCGCGAGTTGTTAACACTATTTTTTTAATACCTTTATCAAAAAATCCAAGAAAAACAGGAAGATACTTTTAAACACACCATCTTTACACTATAAATTATGGCAGTTGGTAAACGAAATAACAATGGTTTCCACAGCGATGTGTCTTTTTACTTGGTGACGTTCATTGTTGCGACATTTTAATCTTTGACGGTTTGATATTTTGACGATGTTTTTAAATGATTTTTTCGTAAATACTTGGTGAAAACTGGCGGAAATGGCTAAATTTTTGGGCCAGAATAATTACATTTTTTCAGTATTACTATTTTCCGCTATTTCTCTTTAATCTTGGGTAAAAAACGGACAGAAATCTTTTTTTGCACCCGTGATAAAAAAAAAACTTTTTTTTTTCATCGTTAACGAAAAAAGCCATGCTTTAGCTATCTGCAGAAAATTACTAAAATCCTGTTTTTGATGAAGGTATAAAAAAAATGATTTTTGCACACAAATAATGTCAAAAAATTAAATAGCCAACAGAAGGGTTACAGGGTTATCCATTATAAATGTTCCCCCTCTTTTCTTTGTTATTATGCATTTTACAAAAAATAGTATTTTCTTCCTGATTTTAACATTATAACGTGTAGGCTTTATCTTTAGCGGTTAAAAATACATAAATGTCAGCAAGACATTTAGTAAGCTGTTTCAGTCAAATAAAAAAATGGGTAAATATTCCAACTAATAATGGAATAGTCAAATCCGAGGAAAATCTCAAGTTTCTTGGAAATGCTGTGTTTGCTGTTAAGACAGCCAGGCAGAATTGGAATAGAGGTAGCAAAAACGGTGTATTATGCTTATTTCTACGGTGCCGGCGTATTATATGTCGGTTAACCTGGGAGGACCATCATAACGGGCTCAAGTATTTTCAATGCTACATTTTGTAGCCTTTTTGTAGCTATTTTGTTATGGTTAAATTAATTTTGTAGCTGTAGCAACGCGACCCCCCTAGCTAAAGCATTAAGCTTCAGTTCTGCAAAAGCTACAAAGTTCAAATAAACACCACATTTTGTAGCTCAGCTTGTTCGAGGGGATGGCATATTAAAAGTTTTTAAAATATTCATAGGGTTGGGTTGGGAAAAATATATTACATAGTACATTTGGCCTATATATTTTTCGGTAAACGGCAACAGCTACAAAATGTTTTAAAACGTCAGATGAGAGCCAAAACTCTGCTTTATGCAACAGTTATTAAAGTGTGGGGGCCTCCTGGTAAATAAGAAAAATATATCACATAGTATGGCCTATATATTTAATGAAAAAAAAACAATTAATTTAAAAACAATCTAGGAATATTTTGAAAAGTTTGAATATGTGATTCCCTCGAACAAGCCGAGCTACAAAATGTGGTGTTTATTTGTACTTTCTAGCTTTAGCAGAACTGAAGTTATGGGGTGACCCCTCAGCTTAACGGTTAAGCTAGGGGGGTCGCGTTTTCTCGAAAACGGCTACAGCTACAAAATTAATTTGACCGTAACAAAGTAGCTACAAAAGGCTACAAAATATAGCATTGAGAATATTTTTTGGCTGATTCTTGAATTTCGTAGGAAAGGTCGCACGGGAACGTTTACATCCTTCGTTTCGACCAATAAGAAGGCTCAGAAACTCTCGTTTTTCAAAAGCGTTCGTTCACCTGGTCCGCGTGTATGAATGTAGGAAAGTTTCTTCGATACACAGCAATCGGGTGAGGTTCGCTCGTGGTCGGATAGGTTTCGGATAACTCGTGATCGCTTCAAAGCCTATTAGTGGTCGATATTAGGGAGAGGATCGTTCCCGTGCGATCTTTACTACGAAATTCAAGAATCAGACCACAGGTTAACCGACGTGCGTATTATAGCTGCAGGCTAGAGAGAACCTAGCAGCAGGCAGACTTTATGCTGTGACTCGGTTTGAGTCAAGGCGCATTTGTTATGGGCTTGATATTTAAAATATGTTTTAATACAGCTAAAGTAAATGTTTCTCAAAAACTACATTTAAGAAGATGATGGTTTTCTAGGGAAAGCACTAGCTGCTTTCCTTGCTTTCATGGACCGCACGCCACTGAAAAATGGTGAGGGTTATCCGTTGCATCATGGGAGCCTCCAAAATTGTCTATCTTTAGGGTGATATAAGGTAACCCTTAGTTACAATTTTAAGGTACCAGACAGTCCATTTCGTCTTAAGGACGGAAAAATGCACGTCTTAGCAAAAAATGGTAAGTGTTACCTATCCATCATATTTTATACCCTAAACGCTTGTATTATTGGATGCAGATTTACCGAATCTCAGTATTTTAAATTGTTTCAAGATAAAAAGGTCTTTTATCACACTCAAAGCGAAGTTTGTGCCCCGACATGTTTGTGTTTTAGAGAAAGCCAGATGTGTTTTAGAGTTACTTATATTTTTACATCAAGCATTATGTATTGTAATACGCGTTAAATCTTAGTTTTGTATGCAAGATGTAGAGATCTTATCGTATACAAGGTGTCCGAAAAATAAAATCGATTTTTACACACAAAATTCACATAGTCAAGTTGCACTTAAAGCTCTAGAAGCAGTGCAAGTGACGTCCAAACTGCTTTGGGACTGCAGAACAGCTCTAAATAGGCTGGCAAGCACCAAAAGGGTGACACTAGTCTGGGTCCCAGGACATGGGAGACACTCTGGAAACGAAAAAGTCGACGAATTGACCAGACAAGGCTCGGCAATAACGTTCACAGGGTGTAAACCATTTTGTGGGATCGCTAAGGCCAAAGCCAAGCAATCTATTGAAGAGTGGCTCACCAAAGAAACGAACCGTCTGTGGGAGCAAATGCTTGGACAAAGACAGGCCAAACAGTTCATTCAAGAACGTTCACCGAAGCTGACTGCAGAACTTCGTAGTAAGGAAAGGAAGCTCACTGCAAACTCAATAAACACTTGTATGCAATGAGATTGGTAGAAGATGCAACATGTCGCTTCTGCAAGAAAGAGGAAGAAACCTCATTACAAGGCACACTGGCAAAGCTTCTGGGTTTCATGATAAGGACGGGGCTGCAATTGGTTTTGTAGTTCTAGTAAAGCAGGGGAGAAGAAAGGGGAACCACAATAGATGTGAGAAGGTCGAGGTGGACATCTAATCTAATATACACACAAAATGCATGAAGGCATAGCATCAAGTAGGTTTTTAGGTTTTTTGATACACTAATTATCTCACCATTATCAACTGATGCCATCTATTGCAACCATTTTGAGACAGGCCATAGAATAAAATTGCCAAAACTCTTTTTCGGCAACTGACCAAAACTTACTTTTTGACTTATTACGCGTTTATTGTTTGTGTACAGTAGAGTTTCGAAATTACATTGTCTTTATTTACTTTTTCACAACGTTTCGAATGCTTTATGTATCTGCAATCATCATCAGGTGAATACTAACAAAAACTAAGACTACCTAATCTTATACTATGTATTCAGTGAACCATAAAACTACTGGTTGGCTTCGCCTTTTCATAGTTGAAATCTGTTACCTCCGAAAAGTGTGGGTTTCCAAATATCCTTGATAGTGACGCTTGTTTGAGAAAATACATTCTGGTTCCTCAAGATGAATGCCGTTTCTTTGAATTTTCGCTTGAATAGGTTTTCCTCCTTGGCGACGATCTTTGCCTCTTTCCATTCCATATGATGTTGATTTTTCCAGCAATGTTGAGCTATTTTCGATCCAGTTGTATAGTTTCTCGTTTGTGTTCGGTCAGTCAAACTTCCATATATCGGCTGGTTTCTCCGATGTAGATATCCCCACACTCGCGTGGTATCTGCTAGATGCAGTTCTTGGTGACGTGTCATTGTGGTTTAGTTTTTGTCAATTGACTTCTTATTGTTGTGGTTGTTTTGAAGACAGTCCGGCCTTTCTCTCAGTATTTACGTCTGTAGGCTTTGGTGTTGGTGTGGTCTTAAGAGTTTTATTGATTGTGTAGTTGAAGAAACCATTCCTTCGCTTCTTCTGCATTACAGATGTAGGTGGCTCGATCTATGAGAGATTTTGCAATTCCCAGTTTGATTTGAAATTAAGATATTGTCCAGTATGATTTACGATATACGGAAGTGATTATGGTTGAATTATTTTTGGTGACTAAAACATCGAGGAAAGGGAGCTGACAACTTATTTTTCCAGAGTGAACTTGATGCAGTTTCTTATGCTGTTGACATGATTGAAGAATTGTTCTAGTGTGTTGTGGTCCTTTTCCCAGATGATGAATATATGGTCCATGAATCTTAGCCATAGTTTGGGTTTCTGAAATGACGTTTGCAGAGCTTCTTCTTCAAAGGATTCCCTAAAGATATTGGCCACTACCGGCGAAAGTGGAGATCCCATGGGTAGACCATCTTCCTGTCGAAAATATCTGTCCTTCTTCTGGAAATAAGAATTCTGCAGACAGCACTTCAACAAATCTCCCGACAAATCCATAATGGCATTGATTGGTAGAATGGTTCTGTCAGAGAGGTGGCTGTCATTGAGTAGCTGCTGTTCAACGATTTGGAGTGAGTCTTCGAGTGGTACGTTAGTGTACAAACTTTCAAATAAAACAAATTGGTCGTCAGGTTGTAGGTTGATGACTATAAGGAGGTCCACGAAGTGCTTTGAATTTTTGACGAATGATGGTGACTTTCCTTGAAGAGGCTGGATGATTAGTAAAAGGTATTTAGCAAGATTTTAAGTCGGAGAATTGAGACAACTAGTTATCGAATTTTCAGTAGTCCATATATATGCGGTGCTTTGTTGTAGTGCGGTGTGAGTTTGCTCCTTTCAATGTCGTTGAAGTATCTTCTGTGTTGGTAGAGAGTTTAGTAGATTTTTTCTTTCTATGGTGGTGGTTGGGTCTTGACTTATTTCTCTGTAGTTTCCTTTTTGTAGAGCCTTTTCAATTTTTTGGTCGTAGGTGATGGTGTCCATTACTACAGTTGCATTTCCTTTGTCTGCAGGAAGAATTTTGATCGATTGGTCTAATTTAAGATCTTTGAGGGCTGATCCTCCTTGCGGTGTTAGGTTGTTCTCCAATTTCGATTTGTTGTCCATAATTATTCTGACCTTCCATCTAAATTCCTCTGCTTGTACTCTATCTCTTTCATCGATGTTTGTAGATTCAATGGCAGTCATGACGTCGATTGATGGTATGGTGTTGGGTGCAATGGCGTAGTCTAATTTGCTGAGTAATGATGATTCAGTCTCTATACAATTAATTGGGTAGGTGGTAGTTTTTTTTGAGATTCGTCTGAGAGAGACCCAGCATACCAGGAACATACCGCTTGTACACCCTTCGACCCCGCTGTCTAACTACCTTTTTGAGATAGTTATCCCCTGACAGATATGTGGGGTCGAAGGGTGTAAAGGCGGGTATTTTTTGTGATGTTGTAGTATGCTGGATCTCTCTTATATGCAGAAACGCGCCTAAAAAGAAAACGGCACCGAATGCCGTTTAACCTTGGTCCTAAAATTTCCCAGAAGTATAAGCAAAAGAAGGAGACCTCGATTGTGTAACATCTTTAAATATTGTTTAAATTTACAGATTAATTGTTTATGTTTACATGTGTATGTAATCAAAAAGTTTTTAATTTTTATGAATTTCTGAATTATACTTAAATTTTCACATAAAAAAATGCTATGACGTCATCTATTAGCTATTAGATAGCACATCCTGTGAAGATGCATACCTTGAGAACCGCAACTATTCTGAACCGTAGCTGTTTTATTTTTGTAGGGGTTACGGTTAACCTTAGTCCTAAAATTTCCCAGGAGAATAAGCAAAATAAGGAGAGCTCGATTGTGTAATATCTTCGAATATTGTTTAAATTTACAGATAATTGTTTATGCTTACATGTGTATATAATCAAAAGTTTTTAATTTCACATCAAAAATGCTATGACGTCATCTACTAGCTGACATGTGTGAAGATACATACCTTGAGAATCGCAACCATTCTGAACCGGCAAAAAAGGCTGGTTCCGATTCTCAAGGTATCGAACATGACAGGATGCGCTATCTATATCGATTATTTCTGTTCATGTCAGCTAATACATGACGTCATAGCATTTTTTATATGAAAATTTAAGTATAATCCGGAAATTCATAAAAATTAAAAACTTTTGATTATATACACATATAAACATAACCGATTATCTGTAAATTTAAACAATATTCAAAGATATTACACAATCGAGGTCTCCTTCGTTTGCTTATACTTCTGGGAAATTTTAGAACCAAGGTTAACCGTAACCGCGACAAAAAGAAAACGGCACTTGTGCTATGACGTCATGTATTAACTGACATGTCATTTCATTCAAATGTCATTATAACGTTTATTTTTTCATTTGTGCTTAGTGGGGGAGCTGGTTTTAATATTTTGTATGATTTAACTTTTGGAAAGTTCTCTTTATATAAATATGTTTATAAAAATGTATACTCTTAAACTTTTACAAGAATGTCCTGGAAATGTCTCAGATTTGTGCCTAGGAACGTCTTAAAGACATCCTTAAGACGTACTGGAACGTACGTCTTATGGACATCTGGTTTTGTAACAAAAGATGTCCTAAAGACGTCGAAAGTCCTAAAGTGCTACTTTGTTCAACTGTCCATCAAATGAAGGCAACACAATTGCACCGATGGGAAAAATTAGAACAAGTTCATAACGCCCAGGCTATATACTCATGATTTAAAACAGTTAAAGAATATAAATATATTTTTAAAAAATCTAAAATACATTCTTGGTAAAAATCCGTTTTAGTACTTGGACGAATTTTTTTTTGTTTTGCCTTAACGTATTTTTATAAATTGTTTTTATAATATACCTTTTTACTTATTCTACTTCTAACCTACATTGTTTTTTTTTCTTTTTTATGCCTAATTAATTTTACTTCTTATTTCGCAACTTTTTATAATTTTTGTATATCTGTTTATTATATCTTGTATTTGTGTAATATGTATTTATTTTTGGGGCATTAATTGTACTTTTAAATAATTTCGTGACCCTAAGTATTTGTTATTATTTGTTATTGTTATTAATAATTTTATGTAAATTTTTTGTATGTTGGTATTTTTCTTGTATTATTTGATTGTTAATTTATTTTCAAAAAGAAAAAATGTGACAAATAAAAGTTTTTAATTTTTTTATCTTTTATTTATTTTTTTCTTAAAAATCTTGTGCTCAATTCATCTGTAGATTAAAGAATCCAAGAATTTTGATTATCTATATTGTGCGGGTAAAGCCTAAATTCAACTTCCAAATGTTCAGTATTGCTGAAACTTACAGAAATTAGTTAGGAAGTAATTAATGCATGTATATCGGTAATCATACAAGCAAGTTGAAAATTATCTAGCAACTTTATAGTATTGGTGTCTATTATCTACTCGTATTTAAATTTTAATTAACTGACGACGTATCAACACTTTTATTAATTCTAAGTTTTAGAAAAAAATGCGTATTTATTTAGTCATTCATATTTAAGCATAAGTATAATACCTTTAGATTGATTTATAAGCCATTGACCAATAATGACCGGTCATATTTGGTCAAGACCAATGCATCTAGGCGACACCGGTTTTAACTAAAATAGGAGAAATTGTGACGTCATTGATCATCATTTACTTTTGGTCTTGACCAAAGATGACCGTGCTCGGGAGGTGAGTTATGGTTCCGGTTTGGAGAGGGGTATACTTTCAAATAGCGATTTTTAAATAAAAAACAACAAAGTGAATGTCGTGTCCGCGAATAAAAATTAAAGTGGCATAACGGACAAAGCGTTTTCTCACTAGAGATGTGTGATTCGTGAACGATTCGTTCACTATGATCGAATCAGTTGCGAGTATTGAGTGATCGAATCATGTTTGCTCGATATGATTCAATCAGTCAAATGAGTCAAATGAATCAAACGAATAAATAAAATCGGAATGGATCAAGGACTAACTGACCCACTGTGGCGATACACTGAATCAGTTGGAAATACGTCGATTGTTTCGTTCATTCGTTCCTTTGATTCGAATTCCTGCGCGCGGGGTAAACTGTATGAAAATATAGATTTTTTGTCAGCAGAGTATTTCGTCGTATTTAGGTGCATCCTGCATAGAACTTTTTTTTCGGTCACCGTTTTCTTTAATTTAATGATTGATTCAATGATCGATTCAAAAGATTCGATCACTCTAGAAACGAATCACTGATCGATCAGTACAAAATGATCGATTTACCCGTCATTATTTCTCACTTCATTACGACCAGGCCTACAGACACCTACAGACCTGTTTCATCCTTATTAGGAATCATCAAGGAGTCATAAGATTGTACCTGGCAGTTGAAGCAGCAAAAAGTTTCAGAAACCCAATTAAATAAATTATAAATACGTGTCCCCGTTTTTTATGAACAGAAGTGTACCTATATGTGAATATTTGTCATATTTTTGGTTACCCACATACCTTAGTAAAAAAGTTCCCTGCGGAGGGGTCATTTCAAATCAAATCAACCAGAGGTTTAATGGCAGAGCATCTCCCCGATTTCTATCATTTTTGGTACATTTATTCTTCCCATATGAAAAAAATTTTTTTGGCCATTAGTTTTTTTTAGAATTAGAAATGAAATATTTCGATAACTACTTCAACTAGGATAGTCGTTTATAGTTCGTTTTAAATGTATTTTAAATACCTTTCGAATAATGTATTACATGATGTACTTTTTGTTAAAAAAATTGAAATAAAAAAAAAAGTTTTTTTTTAATTTTTGAAAAACAACATTTTTAAAAATATTTTGTTTCTGGATATTTTGCTAAACTATTTACAAAATTTCAAGATGGAGACTTGATGGGTTCATCAAAAAACAAATATTTAAAAAATTTTAAAAATAATTTTTGAAAAAAACTTAGGTTATGTGATACTTTATCAAAATGGGCTTTAAAATACCTATAAAACAAGGTATAACTAGCTTTACGGTATACAGTTCTCAAGATATTACTCTTTTTGTGTACCTGCACATTTGGTTAAAAATGACTTTGTTTATAGGCATTTATAAACATATGAATATCTTGATAACCATACATTCCACAAAAGCGAGTGATAGCTTGTTTTAAAGGTATTTTAAATGCTATTTTAATAAAGTATCACATGACCTAATTTTAAAAAAAAATAATAAAATTTTTCTCTCTCCATCTTGAAATTTTGTAAATAGTTGGTTGAAGTACCCAGAAACAAAATATATTTTTATTAAAAAAGTAAAACATGCTGTTTTTTAAAAATAAAAAAGAAAGTTTTTATTTAATTGCAAATTTTTTTGTGAACAAAAGCTATATCATAGGATACATCACTCGAAAGGTGTTTAAAATACTACAGTCCAAGTTTAAGTAGTTATAGAGATATTTCAATTTCTTTAAGGACATGTTTGAGCAAAATTGGTACGTAGTTTTTCTGATTTTCAAGAATTAATTAAAAAAAAACTAATGCTCAAAAAAATTGAAAATTTGGGATTTTTCATCCCCTTTATGGGTAGAATAAATGTACCAAAAATGGTCTGCCAAACCTCCCTTTTGTTTATTTCAAACATTGTCAGAAGCAATGCAATTAATTCTTAAAATTTTGACAAATACTTATTTCATTGTTTCAAATGGTGGAAATCTGTGAGAAAGTGGGTGGTTACTCCTTTCTATCGAATTTTATGTCCAATTATGCAAGAATAAGGAAAAAATGCGGGTACGCCTTTTGATTGAATCTAATGTGGAGTACAGCGCACACCAGTAATTACGAAACTTGTACCGGTAAATTTTAATTGCGATATTCAATATTGGGTTGATGAATTTTAACATACCTGCCGCCTATCAAATTTTATGTGCCCGGTACTTTATATTGCCGCCACCTTTTAATTAATTATTGCCTGAGTATTTTTCAAGGCCAACTCGCTTTTAAATACTGAATAAATCCTTAAGTTTTTACTATTACTAGATTCTATTATTTGATATACCTAAATCAACTAAAAAGAATTGTATCAACTTCATTAAATAAAGAGTAGCCTTAAAATAATAATGTGACCTATTAAAGTAACAAAGAATAAGCTTACCTACCACCCCAAGGATTACAAACTTTTTGTTTTAAATTCGAGAGGTGTGCATGGTCACTGTGTAGCTTCAACTGCCAGGTATAATCCTATGACTCCCTGATGATTCCTAATAAGGATGAAACAGGTCTGTAGGTGTCTGGATTCTTCATTAGACATTGGAGGCCTGGTCGTAATGAAGTGAGAAACAAAAACGCTTCGTCCGATATGCCACGAGTGTTACTTTAATTTTTATTTGCGGACACGAGATTCATTTTGTTGTTTTTTTAAATATTTTGGCTACTGTAGTTTTTTGACGTTCTTCTTTCTCTAAAATACTTATTTGTTTGTCTTTCTATTATCTTTCTACCAAAAAAAGAAAACGAAAAAAAGGTAAAAGTGAATCTTTAATGATTTTTTTACGAACTTTCCGCCCATGATAAAAAAAAAGTTTGGGGCCCCCAACTGGAGGCCCAGGGTCCACCAAATATTTTTTTAAATAAGAAAGTACCACTTTTTTGCACCTTTTTGGAAAGCTTGTTAAAAAATAAATTTAACGTACTATCTTTCTTTGATATCTGTCAACCAATGTGTCAAAATTTAAAAAAAAACAATTTTTTTTGTCAATTATTTTAGCTTCAAAATAAATTACATATTTCTCTATTTACTAAGCGGAATAAAAAAAATTCCACACAAGGACATTATTGGCGGTCCACTTGGGGTCGCTCACTGAAGGCCCAAGGCCTACCAACCTTTGGATTGATGTGCCGGGTACTTATCCACAATTTTAAGGTACAGGATTGTCAATTTCGTATTCAGGACGAGAAAATGCACATCTTATCAAAAAATGGCGAGGGTTACCTATCCATCATAATTTTTACTGCGAACGCTTGTGCTATAAAGCCGCCAGAACCCTGCTGAAATTTTCCCATCGAACCTCATAAAAAAAAGAGAGAATTTTTATATGATTTTTTATCGGGATTTGGGTCGGTTTTGAAACAGATTTCGATGAGATCCTAAAAGATTTTATCAGGTCTATGATTTTGGAGAAGTTTAGATGGGTGTCCTTAAGAGATTGGTTTCTAGAAGATTTGAGGAGCTTTTATCATTATGCTTATTTTGGAAGATCGTATGGGGGAGGAGATTTTATCGGGTTTTGGAACAGATTTCGATGAGATCTTAGGATATTTTATCAGGTTTATGGGTCTATGATTTTGCAGGAGATAATATGAGTTGTTATGGGATTGGTTTCTAGAAGATTTGAGGAGGTTTTATGAAGATCCTATGGAAGAGGAGATTTTATCGGGTTTTGGGTCGGTTTTGGAAAAGATTTCGAGGAGATCCTAGGATATTTTATTAGGTCTATGGATCTATGATTTTGGAGGAGATTATATGAGTTCTTATGTGATTGGTTTCTAGAATATTTGAGGAGCTTCTATCGATATGATAATTTTAGAAGATCCTATGAGCGAAGAGATTTGATGGGGTTTTGGCTTGGTTTTGGAACAGATTTCGATGAGATCCTGGAAGATTTTATCAGGTCTTTCTAAAAAATTTGAGGAGCTTTTATCTTTATGGTGATTTTAGAAGATCCTACTTCTACCTAAAAACCCGATACAATTTTCTCCCCTACAGGATCTTCTAAAATCACCATAATGATAAAAGCTCCTCAAATCTTCTAGAAACCGATCCCACAAGAACCCATAAAAACTTCTCCAAAATCATTCCTCATAGGATCTTCTAAAATCACAATACTTATAGAATCTTATCAAATATCCTAGAATCCGATCCCACAAGAACCCATAGAAAATATCCTAGAAACTTATCCCACAAGAACACTTAAAAAAATTTCCAAAATCATTGCGCTTATAAGATCTTCTGAAATTGCAAAACTGATAGACTATCATCAAATATTCTAGAAACCGATCCCACAAAAACCCATAGAAACTTCTGCAAAATCATTCCTCATAAGATCTTCTATAATCACGATACTGATAGAATCTCCTCAAACATCCTTAGTACCTCATTTCCATCAAATCTCCTTCAAACATATGTATTTGTGCGTTCATAAAATCTTCTCCTAGCCCATACCCTTATACAAACTGATAAAATGTCCTAGACTTCTGTCTTATAAAACATCCCTGATTCTCATAAAAGTAACTAGTCTTATCCAATTTTATAAATGATTCTAAAACTACAAGCTGATAAAATATTATATATTTCTTATATAATCTTATCTGCTTCTAGAAGATTATAAAATATTATAGAAAAAAATATTGCCCTTCTCATTGAATCTTATAGAACTTATAAAAACATAATAAAAACTTCTCCGGTCTGGATGAGATTTGAGGGAAAAATTTCAGCAGGGAAGCCCCGTTCCATTTCAAGAATCCACCCTGTATATATTTATAAATAATCTGATACTGTAATAATGTCTAATTAGCATTAAGATAGACTGTGGTCAAGCCCAACACCGATAACATTATTAATTGATTAAAATATTAACAATTGATTCAGGTCCATAATTGAATAACTCTGGACAGTTATGGGTAGCCACAATAAGCACTTTTAAGGACTGATTTGCTATTAAAGCTGATAAAAAATCAGCTTAGCCAATCAGTTCTTAAAAGTGCCCGTACCTTAACTTCATTTTTTATTCTTAGTACCTTTTCTAAATACTTACCCTATTTGTAATTCGATTCTTCGACCACTTTTTGCAAATTCATCAATAACGTTATCATAAAAACGTGGATGCTCAAAAGCGATATTTGCGAAAGTCTCTCCTGCCTTGTTGATTTTCTCACGAAATTATTTATTCGTTTAAGCGTTTACAAACCTTTTATTATTAAGACATACAGCTCTACACATTCACACAAATCTTGCTAAATATCTTTTACTCATCATCCAGCCTCTTCAAAGAAAGTCACCATCATTTATCAAAAATTCAAAGTACTTCGTGGACCTCCTTAGATATATTAACCTACAACCTGAAGAACACTCTGTTAGTTTTGACATCGAAAGTTTGTACACGAACGTAGCAAGGAAACTAGAGGGATTCAGAGCTCCCATAATGTATGGCAGACCCCTAACTTTGGTATTACAACTTAAATATTTGGGGGTGGCGCTGGACAAGGGACTCAAGTGGAGCGAGCATGTTGCCAGAATGACTGTTAAAGTCCAGGCAACATTGTGGCAGTTGCGCCAAGTGGTTGGTCGAACCTGGGGCATTAGCCCGAGGATCCTACGCTGGATATACACGGCCATCATAAGAGCAAGGATCCAATACAGTAGTCTTGTTTCGATGTTTGGATTGGATGTTTGGATCAGTGGTCTATTGCTAATCTAAGCTAGGGATAACCGGCGCAATGAGGACGACCCCCCATCGACGCCCTGGAAACAATCTTGGGTCTCCCCTCGCTTTCAACTTGGATCAAGAAAGAGGCGATGCCGACGCACCTGCGATTAAGAGACCAGGGACTATGGAAGGGCAGGGAGGAAAGAGAGGGCCATCTGGCGGTCGAGGGACAGGCGACGAAAGAGTTGCCTCTTCTAAGACTGCCATTGAAAGCACAGAGATTCGATAAAAAGTACAAGGTCACAATACCAGAACGGAATGAGTGGCAAAGGGAAGAATTCCGGACGGAATTAAGCAGAGAGGCCACGGTCTGCTACACGCAGGAGTGTACGCGGAAAGCCTAGAAGTTCAGAAAAGTTATCCACTTGAAGAACACGCTACGGTGTTTCAGGCGGAGGTGTATGCCATTATCATGGCAGCAACCCTACCCGAGGTCAGAAATGGCAGAAGGGACATATACATATGCTACGACAGCCAAGCTGCCCTCAAGGCACTAAGTACACCCAAAATAGTCAGCAGTCTGAGGGAGGAGTGCGCTGAAGTACTGCAAACACTGGCTCAAGACAAGAGGGTGACACTGATGTAGGTCCCAGGTCATGAAGGAATACCAGGGAACGAAAAAGCGGACGAACTTGCCAGACTAGGGGCCGAAGCTATTCGTGGATGGTCCGAATGTACACTTCCGGCCACATAAAATGCGTACACCAGAAGTTAGCTGCAGGTCTGTTGAATTTAAGTTTTGCTAATTGCGTTGCTTATTGTAACTTACTTTGACGTTTTCGAATTACAGGTTAGATCTTTTGACATTGTAAACACAAACATAAGGTGGACAGACTTTACTAAAAACACAAAACTAGACCACAATTGTGCGAATAAGAAAAAAGTATTGAGAAGAAGGAACTGTTTGGCAAAAGGAAGGCAATAACTTAATCATAGTCAGCGCACCTCTGCAGGATCAGTAAATTTGAGTAATCTAAGTCTTTGCAGACAAACACTACGTAATTTAAGAAAAAACAAGAAAACGTTTCGTCAGTAGCGTGTCATTGCCCCATCAGCCTCGATAATGTTTGCCAGTCTTCGTGGCATGGAAAGTATTGATAGGACAGTTATCCTGCTGATACACAAAACCTTCTGGATGAAGAATGGTTGCTTCTGGAAGCATAATATTTCTCATCACATAAACCTCAGAGGGCCATAAATCTTTCATGGATTCTAAAAAGAGCCCCATGTCCTCTCGCCGATATCCAACTCCACACATTTACTGAAAATCTTCCAGCCCAGTCGTCGTTCCCACCAATATATTTTTCGTTCGTGGTGGGCGATATACCAAAATTTGTTTGCTGTCATTGTGGGACTGAAAGATTTTTTCATCCGTGAAGACCACTTGTTGCCAAAATTCTTCTTCTTGTAGTGAAAAGTTAAGTGAAAAAATTAACCTGGCGGCTTGCTTCTTTTCCGCACTAAGTAAGATTTTCTTACCCATCTGCGCGTCGTTCCTATGGATCCAGGAAAATGTGCCTCAATTCTTCAAGAAAGTCGATCAGTTGCTGATCCTGCTGAGGCGTACTGACTTGGGTCAAGCCAGTACCTCGCCTTCGTCCAACAGTTCCTTCTTCTTGATACTTTTCTTCTTATTCTTACAATTGTACTCTTTTTCGTCCATAATGGGCCGCTACTCTTCGAACCGACCAACCACCGTCTAATTTTACCAAAATTTGGGCTTTTTCGAATTCGTTTAGTTGGGGTATTTTTAAATATAAGCGTATGACAACAACAAAATCTGACAGTGACATTTTTTGTCAATTTGAAATACCTAAAAGGTTACTGAGTTACGAGGTCCATAATACACTATATAAAATCGGCGTACGCATTTTATGTGGCCGGAAGTGTAGAAAGAACTAAATGGCTTTTAGGAAAGACCCGAAAGGACATTGGACTGCTGACAGGGATGCTGACTGGGCACAATCGGCTGAACAGACGCAAATAAGAGTAGCAGAAGATCGTGTGTGTTCCGCTTGCTGGCTCAAAGAAGAATCGGCACAGCACTTGATAGCAGAGTGTGATGCATATGCCAGACCAAGGCAGCTGAAGTGGGGATTTCCCATGATAGAGGAAGAAGAGCTGCACTCGCTCAAATGGGCCGACATACTAAACTTCCTAAAGAAGACAGGGAGGCCCGAAGAGAGAGAGTAAGGAACGGGATATGTCAGAAAGGGCCCATGAAGGACAACCACCTCTCCGACAGAACTAATCTTTCAATCAATGCCGTTATGGATTTATTGAAATGCTGCCTGCAGAATTCTGACTTCCAGGAAAAGGACAGGTATTTTCGACAGGAAGATGGCCTACCCATCGGATTTCCACTTTCGCCGGTAGTGGCCAACATCTTTATGGAAGCGTTTGAAAAAGAAGCTCTGCGAACATCAGGGCAGAGACCCAAACTATGGCTAAGATACATGAACGACATACTTATCATCTGGAAAAAGGACAACAATATACTAGAACAATTCTTCAATCATGTCAACAGCATAAGAAACTGTATCACGCTAACTCTGGAAAAAGAAGAAAATTGTCAGCTGTATATCGGAAACCTACTCATACTGAACAATATCTAAACTTCAAATCAAACCACTCCACATCAACCAAACTGGGAATTGCAAAATCTCTTATAGATCGAGCGCCCTACATCTGCAATACAGAAGAAGCTTTAAATAAAGAAAAGACAAAAATTCGATCCGATCTGCGAAGAAATGGTTTCTCCAACTACACGATTAATAAAACTCTTCAGGTCATACCAACACAAAGGACGACAGACGTGGAAAGGAAGGCGTAACTTATAATTCCATACGTCAAAGAAATCTCAGAAAAGATAAGAAGAATAGGCAACCAATACCATCTTCAGACTATCTTCAAAACGACCACAACACTAAGAAGTCAGTTAACAAAAACTAAACCATATCACTGCAACACCAAGAGCTGCATCTACCAAGTACCATGCGAGTGTGGGGATATCTAAAAACGAGCCGACCCATGGAAGTTTGCCTTACAGAACACAAATGCAAAACTCGACAAGTGGACACAGCTGGATAAAAAATAGCTCAACATTGCTGCGAAAATCAACATCAAATGGAACGGAAAGAGGCAAAGATCGTCGCCAGGAAAGAGAATCTATTCAAGCGGAAGTTCAAAGAAACAACATTCATAGAGAGGAACCAGAATGTATTTTCTCAACAGAACGTCATCATCAAGGATATTTGGAAACCCATACTTTTCGAAGGTAACAGATTTAAACTGTGAAAGCGCGGAGCCAACCAAGTGTATTCATGGTTCAGTAAACACTTGCTAGTATATAAAATTAGGTAGTCTTAGTTTTAGTTAGTATTCACCTGATGACGATTGTAGATACTTAATCAATCGAAACGTTGGGAAAAAGTAAAAAATAAAGACAATGAAAGTTCGAAACTCTAGTTTACTAAGTTTAACCTTGTCTACCACCTTCAAACAACAATCTTATTACCAACGCTTGTTTGAAAGTTTGATGTATTTGACAATGACGTATTTGAAATTAACTTCGATCAGTACAATCTCTGATCGAAACTTCGTGTACAAATAAAATTTAGGCAATGGAAATACGAAACGCAGTTAAAAGTCATTTTTAATTTTATATAAGTAAAATGGCTGTTTGAAAGTTTGAGACAATGATGAATTTGAAATTAACTCTGTGTTTCAGACTTATACACGACGTTTCGATCAGTACAATCTCTGATCGTCTTTAAGTTTCAGAATTTCTTGACCACCTAAATAATATAAGACCCAACATTAAATTCACAATGGAGCAAAATTGTCAAATTCCTTTTCTTGATGTACTTGTCAAACGAATAGAAAGCGACATCAGAACAACAGTCTATCGTAAACCCACTCACACAGGACAATATTTAAATCAAGGTTCAAATCATTTTGCTACAACCAAAAGAAGCATAATAAGAACATTGTATAATAGAGCCATTCAAATTTGTAACAATGCTCATGACTTGGAAATCGAAATAAGAAACATTAAGAAGGATCTGCAGCAGAATGGCTACAGCCTTAAACTTTTAACATATACTATTTCTAAATTTCAGTGAACAGGACAGATATTACAATACATTAAAGGAGTATCATGGAAAATTCGAAGAGTAGCGAACAACTTTAATATTAAAACAGCTTTTAAATCTAATAATACAATTCGAAGCCTTCTTACTAAAACAAAACCGGAGAACATACAAAATAAGGAATGCATTTATCAAGTTCCTTGTGAGTGTGGTGAATCGTAGAGAGGTGAAACAAAAAGACCACTATCTGTTAAGCTTAAAGAACATCAGACGAATATCCAAAGAGGTGAAACAACGAAATCAGGAATCGCCGAACACGCATGGTCAAAACAACACTGAATGAAGTGGACAGAAGCAAAAGTATTGCACAGGGAGTCACACTGGAAGAAACGAAAATTCCTTGAAGCTGCCTTTATTGGGCAGAATCAGGGTGTGTTCAGTAAACCAAGTGTTGAAATTCCAAATATTTGGAAGCTCCTCCTTGGGCGGAGCTAACATCTTAAACTTCACGGTTGAGTGATTTCCCATAGTATATAAGAACGTAGCCTTAGGAATAGATTGTAGTTTTCACCTGAAGACGATCAGAGATTGTACTGATCGAAACGTAGTGTATAAATAAAATATAGACAATGGAAGTCCAAAACACAAAGTTAATTTAAAATGGCTGTCTTGTAGATTTGAGTAATTCTAAATTCTTTTAAATTAGGATAAATAAGTCATAACTTATGTTTAATTAGAATAAGTATCACCTGACGAAACCATGACAGTAATAAAGATCTATCTATCCGTCCAACGTTTTTAGCATTATTCTCGTCAGCTGTCCAAGTCTGTGTTGTCTTCCATATCGCACGGCGCATGTACACCGTATACACCGATAGCCGTCTCGATGCTCGACGCATTCAGCAGGTTCAATGACCTCTCGACGCACACGAAAGCAGGCATACTGCTGCTACCGGCGTATTATAGCTGCTGGCTATCGAGAATCCAACAGCGGGGATCCAATAGAAGCTGGATTTTTTTCAGAGTAGTGAAAAGCTGCGCGCATACGACACGCGAGGCAAGGCGGCATTTGATATGGGCTTGATATTTAATAGCAATATACGTTACAAGGCTGAGAAATGCTCTATTAAAGTACAACTCTAGATGTTTACGAACAAGGCGACGAAGGAGCCGAGTTTGGAATTTCTAGACGAGTAAATTAATAACATTTCACGGCCATGTATCATACAACGGTTTATTTCATACAAGTGGGAAATCCATTATTTTAATCTTTTTTTTTTGAGTTACTTTATCAGACTAGTGATGTAATATTACAATACAGAATGAAATAAAATAATGTTTAGCATTTTTAATACAATCTAAAGTAATTGTTTCCTATTTCAAAAATTAAATTTAAGAAGATGATGATTTTCTAGGGGAAGCACTGAATCCCTTGCTTCCATGGACCACACGCTGCTGTTACGGTATCTTTTATCAGGTACATAGATGCAACCTTTGAACTACTAGAAGGAACTTTTTTCAGACCTAGAGCAGGGTGTTTGAGTTGAAGATCCCATTGTTGGCATGTTAACTTAATACGTTTTCCCCTGGTTTTTAATATTATTTAAAATACCTTCAATAATTTTTACTTGCGTTTAATTAAATGGTCTAGATATAGTAATAAAAATCTATGTTTCTATAAAAAAAAACTAAAAATGTATTCAAGTAGGATGTACAACTATAAAGATAAGAAAAAGGTGCTATGGAAATTCCTATTCACACTGAAATTAATGACAAGCCGGCAACACAGATTTCCTGCCTTTGTTTACCAAGAATGGCCAAATATGATGAATTCTAACCTAATATTTAGTTAATATTTTAATTTAACGTACCTGTGAAACGAAATACTGCGGTTCCCCGGCTTCTGTTTCAACTTGCATATAATAATACACTTCGGAACCATTTTTGTGTTGTGTGTGCCGAAACTTTCACTTTCAAAACAATAATGACATTCCAGGAAAAATCGAGAAACCGCAACAAACAATGAATGTTGCCACGTTGACTACAAAAGAAGATGTTTAAGGAAAACACATGTTAAATTTTCAAAAAACGTCAAAAGTTTTAAATAGGGATGAGTATTATATATTGTGTATATTAGCTTTTTCAACATACATCTTAAACCTCATTAATTAGTTAATAAATAAGCGTCAAAACTTAATCTTAAGTTTTTTGTTGCATAATTTTGTTATTAAAATTGGCAACACAAATTTCTTTACGGTGCTAGGAATTAGGAGATGAAATGATGATGGAAAAATATGACACAGGATTCATTTAAAAGACAACCATCTGTCAAATTGCAGAATCGGCAGATGTACCTTCATTTTGAAGAAAAATTAAGCGTCTCTACGGAGACAGATATAATTATCTTTACAGATATCCTAAGCTCTGGAGTTAATAAAGTTAAAAATGGATTTAGTGAGGGTGAATAAATAACAAAATCAATGAATAGCGGGCTTTCCCTCAAAAAGGTAATGGTAACCGTAGATCCGGATTTCGCACTTGTGGTGATCATCAGTACGGTGCTAGGAATTAGGAGATGAAATGATGAAATGATGATGGAAAAATATGACACAGGATTCATGTAAAAGATAACCATCTGTCAAATTACAGAATCGGCAGATGTACCTTCATTTTGAAGGAAAATTAAGCGTCTCTACGGAGTCAAATATAATTATCTTTACAGATATCCTAAGCTCTGGAGTTAATAAATTTAAAATCCAGATCTACGGTTACCATTACCTTTTTGAGGGAAAGCTCGCTATTCATTGATTTTGTTATTTATTCACCCTCACTAAATCCCTTTTTACAAATTTCTTTCTCCCCTTTCCCTACTGAAGAAGTTGCACTCAAACAACCAGTGTAACCAGACAGACCAGACTCTTTCTAGTAGTGCAACAATATCGCAATAATAATTACCCATTAAATTAAAATAAATTAGAAGTTGTGTAGATGTATTTTATCCACACCAGGGGGTCTATTCTTGAATCAAGAGAAAATTTGCTCCCAGGGAGTTAAATTATCTCGCTACTGTGTAAATCTTCGGTTTAAATCGGTTTCTCTCACTTTCGCCCGATATTGATCGAAAGTAATTCTATTGGTCTTGACTAAGAGAATTACTTTCCATCAATATCGTGCAAAAGCGAGAGAAACCGAATTTAACCGAAGATTTGGACCAATGAAATGCATAGTAGCGGGAGAATTCGACTCCCTGGGAGCAAATTTTCTCTCGATTCAAGAATAGATTCACAGGGAAATGAGTGTGCTCATCCCGTGTATCTGTTCTTAAAATGGGCAGAAAACTGAAAAGAAATACCACGACTTTTGATAAAATTTGTTCTACTGGTCTTTGGTGAGAGAAATAAAAGACACCATTTATGGGAGAAATAAGCGACATCGAGTAATGGGTAACTAGGCCTTGCGCGTGCCCTTTCGATTTTGAGGGACTGCAAATTAAATAAAAAATAAAATATTAAAAGGGCATGTATTAATTAAAGCAAAAAAACTAATGTAAAATAAAAGTTTTAACAACTAGTGGCTAAAATAGTGCTTTTTTACAAGCGTTGGTTTAAATAACGAGCGCAGCGAGGTCTTTAAAAACGCGAGTAAAAAACAGCACAGTTTAGGCGCGAGTTGTTTTTTTTTTTGATACCTTTATCAAAAAATCCAAGAAAAACAGGAAAATACTTTTAAAAATTTTGAACGAAGAGCACTTCTCGCAACACACTATCTTTACAGTATAAATCAAGGCGGCTGGTAAATGAAATAACAATCGTTTCCATACCGATGTGCCTTTTTACTCGGTGACGTTCATTGTTGTGACATTTAATCTTTGACAGTTTGATATTCTGACGATTTTGTTAAATGATTTTTTCGTAAATACTTGATGAAAACTGGCGGAAATGGCTTAATTTTTAGGCAAGAATAATTAGATTTTTTCAATATTACCATATTTCGCTATTTCTCTTTCATTTTGGGTAAAAAACGAACAGAAATCTTTTTTGCACCCGTGATCAAAAAAAAAAAGTTTTTTTTGCATTGGTAACCAAAAAAGCCATGCTTTAGACACTTACTAAAATCATGTTTTTGATGAAGGTATCATATATCATACCAGTATAAAACTAATAAGTTCGTAATATCGTGTAGTATGGAAGATTTACATTTGTGGAGACATCTGTGTTAACGAAGGACATATTATTGAGTGGTCGTGGATAAAAAACATCAAAAGTGGAACTATTTTTCCTTGTTTTATAATAAGCCATAGCGAATATTGAGCAAAGTTTTATTTGCAAACAACACCACTCTCTTCATCGTCGCGCACAGAGATACGAGAGGGTGGGGAGAATGGAATTCAAATTGCGCAAAATTCCCAACACGGGGCGGCGCCATTTTGATGCCTCTAAATATTTTATACGCTGAATTGGATCGGGCCTCTCATATTGAGCTTTTTATGCGTTCAAGAAGACGTTAGATGTACTTCATGAGAACATAGCAAGGTTGATATTTATACCAAAGTAAATTAAGACCTGCGAAAATAATCTTGCAACAATCTCGGAATATTGAGGCTCTCCTATTGAGGCGCAAAACCGCAAAAATACACACTTGATTTAAAAAAAAACTCATACATGCATTTTTTCCTATGCCACAAAATTTAGCTTCCCATTAGTGTATACTATTATAAGGCACTACCACCTTAGTATGCCTGACAGTTGAAATTTCAATGTGACATCCTTAAAAATGCCACAGATGTCAACATTTATCAAATTTCAAATTATCACTCGAGTTATAGAAGACGGCTGGTCTATAAGAAGAGCGGCCACCCATTTTGGAGTTGATAAAATGGCGATGGAAAAAGCGCTGGATTAAAAATAATTCTACGGATAGAAAAGATGGGTCAGGACGACCAAAAGTAAGTTCTGAAGTGCAAGATGAGAGACTTAAGGCTGGTTCATGGTTAAATTCCTTTTCCTTTTCTGTAACTTTTGCTGTAAATTTTTCCTTTAGCAATTATTAAATCTCATGTATTCAGATTAGGGTGTTCATGCTTGTTCCTTTTCCGTTACTTTTTCTTTAGCCTTAAGGAATGAGCTTGAAAGTTGGCTAATATTTAACTTTTACGGAAAAAGAAGCGGAAAAATCGCGTTGCACAAGTGCGGAGGGCAAAATATTTGTTCACTCACCTCAAAATCGATTGTTTTTATTTAATTATTTGAATCAGTAGTTATTACAGAAATGAATATTGATCATGGTGAAAGAGTTTCCTCATTTGTAGGACAAAAAGAACCCTAAATTAATTAAACCTTATGCCCATTAGTAAAGAAATCCATAATTTTTAAGTATTCCCTAAATTTTATTCGTTTGCTCTGGGCAAAAAAAAGTTATCCATAGCCATGAATTAAATCTTGTTATAAGTTTAACCACTGGACGGCGCTGCTTGTCATAAAACCATTATTTGTTGGTATTATTTATTATTATTATTATAATTATTATTTCTTATTAATTATTCCTTGCGTCAGTTTTGACATTAATTTTTTCAGCTTCAGTAAGGGTCTTTTAAACGTATCCAGGGTGAATTCTTTAAACGGAACGGTGCTTCTAGCGGGTTAGAATTTGGTTTTACAAAAAAATCCAAAAACACGTCAACTGAGATTTTGAATTTTCTTTAATCATGCTATCTTGGGTTTTTTTTATGTCGTTTTGTTTACGAGGTATGGCAAAAAAATATATTTTTTAAATAGGACACCCTGTATAGTTTGACAATTTTTTAATTCTAAAAAAAATATCTTTTTGACAATACCTCACGCTAATAATCTATCTGTGGTCTCCAAGATAGAGGCATTTAAACTTGCATGGAATTGAAATTAAATTTGTGTTTCGGACTTCCATTGTCTATATTTTATTTATACACGACGTTTCGATCAGTACAATCTCTGATCGTCTTCAGGTGCAAACTAAAATCAATTCCTAAGGCTACGTGCTTATATATTGTGAGAAATCACTCAACCTTGAAGTTTAAGAAGTTGGCTCCGCCCAAGGAAGGGCTTCCAAATATTTGGGATTTCAACACTTGGTTTACTGAAAATACTGCTGCCCAATAAAGGCAGCTTCAAGGAATTTTCGTTTCTTCCAGTGTGACTCCTTGTGCAAAACCTTTGCTTCTGCCCACTTCATTCGGTGTTTTTTTGACCATGCATGTTCGGCGATTCCTGATTTCGTGGTTTCACCTTTTTGGGTATTCGTCTGATGTTCCTTAAGCCTAACGGATAGTGGTCTTTTAGTTTCGCCTATGTATGATTCACCACACTCACAAGGAACTTGGTAAATGCATTCCTTATTTTGTTTGTTCTCCTGTTTTGTTTTACTAAGAAGGCTTCGAATTGTATTACTAGATTTAAAAGCTGTTTTAATATTAAAGTTTTTCGCTACTCTTCGAATTTTCTCTGATACTCCTTTAACGTATGGGATTGTAAGGAATGCATTTGCCTGGTTTTGGTCTTGTAATCTCTGTCCTGTTTGTTGCATTCCTTACAATCCCATACGTTAAAGGAGTATCAGAGAAAATTCGAAGAGTAGCGAAAAACTTTAATATTAAAACAGCTCTTAAATCTAGTAATACAATTAGAAGCCTTCTTAGTAAAACAAAACCAGAGAACAAACAAAATAAGGAATGCATTTACCAAGTTCCAAGTTGAACTAAAAGACAACTATCTGTTAGGTTTAAGGAACATTAGACGAATACCCAAAAAGGTGAAACCACGAAATCAGGAATCGCCGAATATGCATGGTCAAAACAACACCGAATGAAGTGGGCAGAAGCAAAGGTTTTGCACAAGGAGTCACACTGGAAGAAACGAAAATTCCTTGAAGCTGCCTTTATTGGGCAGAATCAGGGTATTTTCAGTAAACCAAGTGTTGAAATCCCAAATATTTGGAAGCCCCTCCTTGGGCGGAGCCAACTTCTTAAACTTCAAGGTTGAGTGATTTCTCACAGTATATAAGCACGTAGCCTTAGGAATTGATTGTAGTTTGCACCTGAAGACGATCAGAGATTGTACGGATCGAAACGTCGTGTGTAAATAAAATATAGACAATGAAAGTCCGAAACACAGAGTTAATTTCAAACACATCATTGTCTCAAACTTTCAAACAAACATTGCATGGAATTGTTGTCTATGCCCTGTTTTACAGGGGATATTTGAATGAATATCGAATTTTCCCATACAGATTTAGATAAATATATCTTGATTATCGTAAAAGATAGGTCCATACTGTGTGGTATTGCTGAAGAGAGAATTGTTTGCAGATTTCAAAAATTGCAAAATATATAGGGTGTCCTATTTAAACTAAATGACACAGACAAAATCCAAGATAGCACGATTAAAGGAAATTAAAAATCTCCACAATCCACCCCGTATATTGTCCTTAAAATCCCCAATGCTAGAAAGATGCCCTCCAGTGCACATAATCGTAGGGTTCTCAGTATAATTGAAAAGACAGTTGTATTGTTTCTAAAAAATAAACCAGTGATATTTATTTTAATTAAACCAATAAAACAACAAAAAAACTTGCATAAAAATATATGTGACCATAAAAACTTGAAGCCATCTATTGGGGCATCATGGAAATTAAATTGAATGTGGGCTTGTCTCTGCATTGACTGGTCCTAATTTGTAAGTCATATAGTCTTACCCGAAACGTCCTCCATCTAACTCTAACTGTTCTTGTATGAGTGGCAAAATATTTCGAACTGTTGGTTTGGTTAGCCGGAAACATTGAAAAAATCTAAATCTAAATCTAGACCCTTCTGGCAAAACCATTTTCAATTATATTCAGCACCTCTAAATCGTCATTGAAAAATTCCACTTTAATTTTTTTACTGTTTTCGAGTTTACAAAAAATGAGGTTAGAATTCTCTCCTAAGGATGATTTAAGGCTCGATATCTGGCGAATTTAGGTATACCTTAGACTACAAAGAAAAGCTGAGCAAACCAAATCAGCTACTTAGCACCGTTAAGAGATCCTTAGGAAAGGAATTTTAGCATGAACCAGCTTTTTACTTAAGGAAAATAAAAAGGGTAAAGTTACAGCAAAAGTTACAGTAAAGGAAAAGGAATTTAACCATGAACCAGCCTTTATTGACCTTCTCAGACAAAATCCTTTTTCAACGTCGGTTGAAGCAGCTAATGTCACATTATTTCCGGGTTCTTTAGCAACAGTAAATAGAAGAGTAACGAAATCAGAAGCCTCTTGTCGAGTTGCTGCAAAGAAGCCTTTTCTAACAGAAGAACAAAAACAGGCCAGATTGATTTTTGCACTGAACAATGATAATGACTTCTGAGAGAGGGTGGTTTCCACTGACGAAAAAATTTTAGGAGAATTTTAGTTTATTAACCCGAATACACAAACCAAATTAAAAAATCTGGACATTTTTCTGTAAACATGTGGGGCTGGTTTAGTGCTAGAAGTTTCATTTTTTTTTGGAGAATCGAAAGAAGATTCAATAGTGAACGATATAATGAAATCCTTGAAAACGTTATGCTGCCTTCTGTACAGGCTTTACATAAAAATAATTACTTCGTTTACCAGCAGGACAACTGTTCAGTACACACGGCTAATGTTGTTCGCCAATGGTTTCAGAATAATAATATTGAAACACTTCCTTGGCCAGCCAACAGCCCTGACCTTATCCCAATGGAAAATATATGGGGTCGAATCGTTAAAATAATATACCAAAGGAATTGGAGACCACGAAATGCTGAAGAGTTAAGAGATATTTGGATCAGCTCTCAGAAGACCATCAGTATTTTCAAAATTTAACCTTTTCAATGCCCAGACGTTTGCAGCTTGTAATAGAGAAAAATGGTGATCCTATTAAATACTTAATTATTTATTTTAATTCTTTTTTAAGTTAAAATAATTAGTATTAAGTTTACCATCGTTTTTGTCCTAATCCAAGTTTCCTATTCGTCGTCGAATTGTTTTCAATCCAGCGCTATTTCCATCGTATTATTGTTATTTTATCAACTCCAAAATGGGTTACCGCCCTCTTTATAGAACAGCCTTCGTCCGTTATTCGAGTGATAACTTGATATTGTTCAATGAAGACTTTACTAAAACATTATTTTTGCTGATTTTTTAGTATTATGCAAAATTTAATATAAAAATAAGGTTGCCTTTAATTTAAGTAATAAAGTAGTTTCAGTTTAAGAGACCTTTTTTAAACAATATGACAAACTGTCGTACTTTTGAAGTTTTTAGGCATTTTAGCTGGTAGTCCGCATATATTATACACTTTTAGAAAGGTCAATTTTGTGACTGCATGTATGCGTTTTTTTTTAAAAATCAAGTGTACATGTGTCACCAGTCAAAACAAAACAAAAAAACTGAGGTTAACATCAAAATGGCTTCTCTCTTTCGCGTTACCGTAAGATTAGTTGCGCACTGGTCTATGCACGTTTTCCTTATACCCTCTCAGTGCTCGGTTTGCGCATCAGCACTTAGTTTCTCGGTTTTTTCCTTTTTGTCTGCTTGCCGTCTTTTAATTTTCAAAACGCCGCTTTCTTTATGTCTAACGGTAGATTTAGATTTTCAATTTTGTTAAAAGCCTGCAGCGTAAAATAGAAATGCCTGTTATGCAGTTGGAGCCTTTGGTTGCTATCGTTTCCAACGACTTTTTTCCTTTACGTCAATTAGGCTGAGGGAGAGATAATTTTCGTCTTTTCCTGCGAAAGTAGTGGTTCTGCAATCGGCGTTATTTATGAGTTCAGCGTACCGGCCTCGGAGGCCCAGTCGGTTAGCCGACTGACATAAAAAATGCTTATATGTAGCAGTGGCGGTCTTAGCCATTTGAAAAGGGGGGGGGGGTTTCGATACGAAAAAAAAACTAGAATAAAAGCATAGCTCTTATGAGGAACATATCAATATATGCAAACTAAAAATCTAGGATGGGATTTTAAGTTGTTTATTTCACACATTTTTTATTTTAAAAAATATTTAAATGCGCCGAAAATTTTTGAGAAAATTACATTAAAAATGCAATTTTTGAGTTAAATTAATCTGAAATCGTGAGTATTAACGGTATCATATCGCCGCAGGCGAAATTTTTTAAGAAAATTGCACTAAAAATGCATTTTTTGATTTAAAATTAAACTAAAATTGTAAATACATCAATGGTTTCAAAGCGCAGCAGGCAAATTTTTTTAAAGAAAATGACACTACAAATGCCACTTTTAACACAAAATTAAACTCTAATACCATAAATATCAAAGGTGTTATAGTGCCGCAATTTATGCCCTACTTCGCCACACTTGTTCATTGCCTCGAGAATGTTATCAGGTATGTTTTGATTTAATCTTTTGCCTACTTCTGAACAATAATGTTTTCAAATACCTACTGACTTCTCCCAATAAAAGTTCAAGGATTTGTGTTTTGAATTAATCAAAGAGTTTATCGTATTTAGAAACGACTAGTTAATTTTGCCTTAATTTTGGCTTCACGTTGTACAAAACTTGGTATGAATATGTTCAGGCCAAAAATAGTTTTTTATGTCCGAAATGATTTAGTCTAAAACTTATTTATAAATTACATAGAAACTCTATAATACTGTTCTGTATATCAATGGTTTCAAAGCGCAGCAGGCAATTTTTTTTTTAAAGAAAATGACACTACAAATGCCACTTTTAACACAAAATTAAACTCTAATACCATAAATATCAAAGGTGTTATAGTGCCGCAATTTATGCCCTACTTCGCCACACTTGTTCATTGCCTCGAGAATGTTATCAGGTATGTTTTGATTTAATCTTTTGCCTACTTCTGAACAATACTGTTTTCAAATACCTACTGACTTCTCCCAATAAAAGTTCAAGGATTTGTGTTTTGAATTAATCAAAGAGTTTATCGTATTTAGAAACGACTAGTTTATTTTGCCTTAATTTTGGCTTCACGTTGTACAAAACTTGGTATGAATATGTTCAGGCCAAAAACACTTTTTTATGTTCGAAATGATTTTGTCTAAAACTTATTTATAAATTACTGGTTTTTTTTTGGGGGTAAAACCCACTTAAAAAAAACACGTAGGGCTTTTTTAAAAGTGGAGTTTTCCATTATTAATAAAATAAATAAACGTAAAAAAGGTATATTATTACCATTCATTTGAATCTGATCGTAAGGTTCGATAAATTTTGACCAGCTGCAAATCTTTTTCTAATCCCAAACAATTTCTTATTTTATTATTCCAAATAAGACCATAAGTTGAAAAATGTCTTTCAATGGATGCTGCACTAGCTGGGCATTAATGCAAATTATATATAAAAAAAAACCGATTCTGGTTCAGTATTTGCAGACTCTACTTTTATTACTGGATTCTAAAACCTCAGTCCATTCTGAAGCACTCTTTCTAGCGCTACTCTTAGGCATTTTCCTTAAAAAAAAATTTAGAGTTAATAACCTCGAAAAAAACGAAAACTTGAATCGTATACTATCATGTCATACTAAGTAAGCAGGTACTTACAGTGTAGTAAATACACAAACTCCAACAATAATTTTCTTAAGATTTGTTTATATTAATTATATAAAAAAGCGCTGATCAAACTAAACCAAAACTGCTTTGATTTATTAACAAACAAACAATCTGTCGATTTTTGTATTCCACCTATTTTTATCGTATTTTATAGTTGATAAACGATCGCGAGAATAACTCCTAATTTTAAAGAAGAACTACAATCTATATAATTTTAAAAGAAAACCATAAAAACCCCAATAAAACCCATTTGTAAAACATAAAAAAGCCCAGTGGGTTGGGTTCTATACAAAAAACCCGGGTTTTTTCCAACCCTGCTTTAAAGGAAAGTTCTACAATTTCTCGTTTTTTCTCCTCTACTTTTTTCTGAAGCAAAGGAGAGGGCGATCGCCCCCCCCCCTCTGGGACCGCCATTGTATGTAGAAATCTAAAATGTAGTGTTTTTCGAACGCCTATGGTTTGTCATACTAGGAATTTATCAGACCATATTTAATAAAAATTTTGATCGTAAAAACTGCAAATTGTTAAACCAATTTCCTATCTGAACCTTATTTCTTTAAAGCCACTCAATCAGTGGCTGTTCCAGGTATTTGAAAAGGGGGGGGGGTGGTTTCGATACGAAAAAAAACTAGAATAAAAGCTTAGCTTTTATGAAAAACATATCAATATATGCAAACAAAACTTGGTAACTACAAGTGCGGATTTGGTCTTAAACCTGGGGGGGGGTTTCTCAGATTTTAAGTGGTTTATTTCATACATTTTTATTTTAAAAAATGTTTGAATCCGCCGAAAATTTTTTTGAAAATTACTAGTGAAGGGGCATGTGTAAGTCACACACAATCAAGTGTTACCGGGTGTTTTGTTCGCATCCGTGTAAAAAAGGTTGATATGACGTCATCTTTCAAGATGGCGGCCAAAAATCATAAAAAATACAACTTTCGCAACCAGGCCATGATCATACTCGATTCAAAAAAATTTACTTTTAAGGTCATCCGACATTAAATGACCTTGAAAATCGCAAAAATCACGATTTTTCTATTTTCTCTTCAAAAAATCTTAATAATTCGACGTTTTGTCAGACCAACTTCAAATGTACGTCAAACTATTAGGAACGTATGCCAAATTCGATCTTTATAGTTTGATGCAGTTTGAATCTTCATGACCTTGAAAAATACCCCAGTAAAATTAACAAATTGCAAAAATAACATACTAAAGGGTGCTATTCATCAACTATTCAAGCGAAGTGAACCAAATTTGACAACAAAGATAAGAAGGTCAAGTCCAACAAATTTTGTTAAAAAAAAATTATTCAGTTATAACGTGTTTCAATAAGGCGGCTGGTATATCAAAATGGCGAGCTATAACCACATTTTATTTTAACCAATTTCGTAAAAATGAAAAGGTGGCCATCAACTCTTGTTGACTTATCTCCGCTTATTATGAAAGAAAATGTTTAGTTGATGCATAACCCCGATTGACCTTGAAAATACCATGAAAAATTGAAATATATATTTTCCATTGGGTTACGGGTCAGGGCTGTTGGCTGGCCAAGGAAGTGTTTCTATATTATTATTCTGAAACCATTGGCGAACAAAATTAGCCGTGTGTACTGGACAGTTGTCCTGCTGATAAACGAAGTAATTATTTTTATGTAAAGCCTGTACAGATGGCAGCATAACGTTTTCAAGGATTTCAATATATCGTTCACTATTGAATCTTCCTTTGATTCTCCAAAAAAAACCCAAACCTCTAGCACTAAACCAGCTCCACATGTTTACCGAAAAAGTCCAGCTTTTTTAATTTGTTTTGTATATTCGGGTTCAAATCTAAAATTTGGTGGACGATAAACTAAAATTCTCCTGCTGCATGAAGATGATTGAAAAATTTTTTCGTCAGTGAAAACCACCCTCTCCCAGAAGTCATTATCACGAAGAACGTTGTTCAGTGCAAAAATCACTCTGGCCTGTTGTTGTTCTTCTGTTAGAAAAGGCTTCTCTGCAGCCATTCGACAAGAGACTTCTGATTTCGTTACTCTTCTATTTACTGTTGCTAAAGAACCCGGAAATAATGTTACATTAGCTGCTTCAACCGACGTTGAAAAATGATTTTGTCCGAGATGGTCAATAAGTCTCTCATCTTGCACTTCAGAACTTACTTTTGGTCGTCCTGATCCATCTTTCCTATCCGTAGACTTATTGTCAATCCAGCGCTTTTTCCATCGCATTATCGTCATGTTATCAACTCCAAAATGGGAGGCCGCTCTTCTTATAGACCAGCCGTCTTCTATAACTCGAATGATAATTTGAACTTTTATAAATGTTGATATCTGTGGCCTTTTTAAGAATGTCACATTGAATTTTAAGCTGTCAGGCATAGTAAGCTAATGGAAAGCTAAATTTTGTGGCATAGGAAAAAATGCATGTATGATTTTTTTTTGAAATCAAGTGTATATGGAAGGTATTCATTTTTATCTTAAATAATAGTGCTGGATGGCACAAACATAAAAACATATAATTCAAGATATATGTATATTTTTTCTTGGAATCGACCGTAAAGTTAAGTGTGAATAAAGTCAACCAATCTTTATCTGTGATTTTGATTCTGACTGCACTCGCGTCATTTTGCATGGTTTTGTTATTAGCTACAAATCCGACTATTTTAACTTCTAGATGTCCGATTGAATTAAAATTAGTTCCGGTGATAAAACAATAATATAGTATTATTAGGCACCCCCGCCCCCCCCTCCTACGAGGGTAGTGGAGGGAAGAAAACGCCTAAGTTTGTCCGATTTCAACTAAAATTGGTTTACGGGGGTTTTTGGGGATAAAAAAATAAGAATTTTCGATCAGTTTTTCAAAGTTCAATATGGCTGATTCAAGACGGACGATTTTTGGTCATGTTTTGCTAACCAATCTTAACTGACTTTGTCTTTAAATTTGGTATGCGGGCAATCTCAAGAAGATAGTTAGACATGCGGGGTCGAAAGGTGTGCAGGCAGGTATTTTTGCTGGTATGGGTAGTATGCTGGATCTCTCTCAGACGCATGCATTTAGAAAAAGATAACAAACTCGCAAAAACGGACCTAAAGAGAGAAATATAACTCAGAGCCGATGAAACGTTAGTCTATTCGAGCCATTCGGGCGAACCTAGCCACAAGCGGCTTGTCAAGCTAATGACGAAGTATGTGACGTCACTGTCTTAAAACTTATTTTTTGTTTTTATTTGTCGAATTTGTAAAATAATATAACAAAAAACAAAAATACCGCGCTCTTGGACACTATTTATCTCAAAGACAGAGGACTCTTTTGACCCATGTTATATGACTTTTTATCTTGTTTTGGCACACTATAACAATACCTTACATACCTACAGTGGCGGTTTCAAGAGGGGGGGGGGGGTGAAGGCGATCGCGCCCCCCCCCTTTTTCGAGAATTTTATTTTTATTTTACCGGTTTTTCATAAAAACGGTAAAATTTTCAGTTTGCGCCCTGATGTGTTGAGAGTTACATTAATTTTAGAACTTTTGCATAAAACTTTTTCTTCGCCTTTACAAAATTTTGCTATAAACGCTCTCCTGGACCAAACACATTTACCTGTTTGGCAAACATTGGTGACCTCGTTCTGGTCTTTATATTTAAAGTACAGTAGAAATTTTGTTTGTCTTCCTAACAGGTCAGCGGGTGCATTTTCTCAAACGACGAAAATTTAGCCGCTGGAAACAAGTCAAGACTAACACGGTTTTAGTTAAATTTTTCCAGAATTTGTTTTGAACTCTAGTTCAGGAGCTCGCAAAACTACAACTACAAAACTATTACAAAATTAAATATGTTAATTTGAATTCGTTAAAAGACATAGTCAAACAAAAAAGTCCATTAGTTTTGGTCCACCCCATAGCAGCTCGTGCTGGAACATCCAAATGAATAATAAAATTCAACTAAAACTTTCTTGAATACGACGAGATGCCAAGTTCTATCGAAATATTTGATAACGAACCCCAATAAAGTCCCACGAGGTTTTAGAAGTTTCGTATATTGTTAAAACCAAGTATAATAGCCGCATTTAAATTTTTTGGAGATATTTGTTATACAATTGTTTTTTTTTGTACAAAAAAAATCCATTCTATATTTAAGAATAGGGCTATTCTTCTCGGAAAATTACACTTGCTTTAAGTATATTATTCTTAGTATAAGAATAGGTATTATTAGAATAAAGTTATTACCTATTCTTGATCTACAATGCCGTACGACCGAGGTGGATTCGAAGCACGCTGCAGTGTTATCTTTTGGAAATTTATTTTGTTTTTATTATTTTTTTTAATTTCTGCCTTGCTCGAGAAACAGATTGGTAAGTTCTTAAGTGAAATAATACGTTTTTAAAACTAAAAATGGATGTCTACGAAGTTGCCGAAAAAGTGCAGATGGTCAAATGGTACTATCAAGGCAGACCATTGAGACTTATTCAAGAACTTTTTTTGGAGAATTTGAAAAGTTTGGTTGTGTAGCGCCAAGAAACCATAAAAAACCCACTGTTTTGAATGACGAGCACGAAGGAAATTCGAAAGTTAACTAGACACCAAATTGCCGACGCAGTTGATACGTCTTCAGCCACTGTCTTACGTGTTTTCAAAAAGAATGGTTATCATTCTTACAAATCAAATTTTTCCGGAGGACAACTATCGTTGTATAGAATTTTGCGAAATAATGATGGAAAGGGCTTATCGTGATGAAAACTTTCTGAGATCTATTCTTTCCACAAAAAGAACTTTTCCATTATTGAATCACATACACACACACACCCACACACACACACACACACGTTCGATATTGGTCGAGGGAAAATTTCCATTTGTATTTTGACGTAAGAACTCAGTATCCTCTAAAACTAAATGTTTGGGGGGGTATTTTAGGGGAACACGTAATTGGGCCATTTTTTATTGACGGCAATTTGAATGGTCCTAGATACTTGGATCTACTGCAGTAGCATATTATTCCAACTGCTAGGCAGTTGTTAGGTGTGAGATTTGGTGAAACATGGTTTCAACAAGATAGTTGTCCCACTCACAATGTTGGCCTCGTTAGAGAATATCTTGATAATGTATTTCCTAATCGGGTTATAAGTACACGAGGAACTATTTTATGGCCAGCTCGATCACCCGATCTTGCTCCTAATGACTTCTATCTGTGGAGTTATATCAAAAATAAAGTTTACGGGCATGAAAGAGCTAATAATTTGGAAGAACTTCGGATTAAAATTGAAGAAGCTTTTGAAACTATCACCCCTAACATGCTTGGAAACGTTAGAAGGGGTTTTTATAATAGGCTCGGATATTGTCTAGCCGAGCAAGGGGGACTTTTCGAACATTTGCTCTAATTTTGTTTTCACTGGGAGAATCTTTTTGATTTTTACAATTTATTATTTTATTTTGAAAACAAGAAAATAACGTTATAAAAATTTGCGTATTTATTGACCAAATTCCGGTTTCATTGACTACGCTCCACATGGCACCGTGGCTAGAGGCATAGAAAATATTTTTTTATCTTTCTTATACCATAATGAAAGCGATGGGCCAAAATTATAAATTTTTACTTTAGGTATCGTATATCGGTCACATCGACGATTCACCCAAGAAACAGTTGTATTACTCTATAACCTAAGGATATTTTCAAACGCTTGGCAAGCACGACAATCTCACCCGTTCTCAGCTTCTTTAGATGAAAGCATTATGTTTATCATTCGAACAGAAGAAAAATTTAGTTCTTCTTTTGTAGTTCTCTCTTTGTCACCGTAAAGTTAAAATTTTTAATTTTCGCCTATCACTGTTATTACGGCATAAGAAAGATAAAAAATTATTTTCTACTTTTGAGTGCAGTTAATAAAAGCTTATTCTTTAAAAGTATTTTTTAATAAAAAATTACTTTTCAATTTTTAGATTTATACCCTAAATCGTCCATTTTGAATCCGCCATATTGAAATTTTCAAATCTGATCAGAAATTCATATCCCCTTCCCGAAAAACCTCTGTATGCGAATTTTGATTTAAATCGAACAAATAAAATCTTTTCCCCCCTCCACTTCCCTCGTTAGAGGGAAGTGTGTACCTAGTAATACCATATTATTGTATTGTCGCCGGAACTTTAAACGCATGCCAAATTTGAAGGCAATCGAATGTGTATAAGTTAGATAAAATTGGTTAGCAAAAGATGACCGAAAATCGTCCATCTTGAATCCGCTATATTGAATTTTCCATCCTCAAATGCCCCTACGCACCAAATTTCAACGAAATCGGGCGTACTTCAACTGTACCCCCCTCCACCCCCTTCGAGTAGGGGTAAGCTGTCAATCTCGTCATACTATATTCTTGTGTTGTCATTGCAACTATATAAGCATGCCGAATTTGAAGCCGATCGGATGTCGGGAAGTTTGCCAAAATTAAGTTGCAAGATTCCACCCGAACAAACATACATATATACATAGATAGATTTTTTTTAGTACGCAGCATAAAACCTTATTAATTATCTACACAGTACCGCCAACTTTGTAAAAAAAGGTTAAGAAATAAGAAAATTACGGTAAAAAAATAATGATGAAAACCGAAAAAACTAAGAGATGAATTTGAAAAATTATAGCAAAATAAAATCTAATATCTCAAAAAGTGTTTATCCAACTTTGATCAATGATAGATTTTTTAAATAAGCATGAATGATGGCTTAAGAAAAAAAAATAAAAATAAAAAAAAAAAATTGACAACATTGAAGACAACAATATTAAGAAACGGCTTTCGTTTGTTTTAATGCGCCGTCTTACATTTCAAGAAGGTGACTTTTGTCTGCACGCAGCAAAAAACCTTATTAATTATCTACACAATACCGCCAACTTTGTAAAAATCGGTTAAGAAATAAGAAAGTTACGGTAAAAAAATAACGATGAAAATCGAAAAAACTAAGAGACAGATTTGAAAAATGATACCAAAATAAAAACTAATATCTCAAAAAGTGTTAATCTAACTTTGATTAATGATAGATTTTTTAAATAAGCATGAATGATGGTTTAAGAAAAAAAAAACTAAAAATTAAAAAAAAAATTGACAACATTGAAGACAACAATATTAAGAAACGGCTTTCGTTTGTTTTAATGCGCCGTCTTAAATTTCAAGATAGTGACTTTTTTTTTGTACACAGCAAAAAACCTTTTATTTATCTACACAATACCGCCAACTTTGTAAAAATCGGATAAGAAATAAGAAAGTTACGGTAAAAAAATAACGATGAAAACCGAAAAAACTAAGAGATAGATTTGAAAAATGATACCAAAATGAAAACTAATATCTGAAAAAGTGTTTATCCGATTTTGAATGATGGATTTTGAAAATAAGCATGAGTGGTAGTTTAAGAAAAAGGAATAAAAATTAAAAAGTAATTGACAACATTGAAAACAACGAGACAAAAAAAGGCCTTTGTTTTAATGCGCCATTTTAAATTTCAAGATGGCGACATTTTTTTAGTACGCAGCAAAAAAATCTTTTAATTATTTACACAATACCGCCAATTTTGTAAAAATTGGTTTAGTACTTTAAAAGTTATAGCGAAAAAACTTTTGTGCGGTTTTTTTTGGCCCATCCGGTATATGTATAGATAGATTAGCTAGTTTCTTTTGCTTTAAGTGATCATAAATTAATTTTTTTTCCGTGATTTTGATAAAATAAAGCCTATGTCTTGTCCAGGAGTCCAAGCAATCTAGTAGTGAAACTCTCATCAAAATTCGTTCAGTAGTTTTTGCAAGATGCTGAAACAAACAGATAGACTACAAACAGATAAAAATTGGATATTCTAGAAAAATATTTAATGTGCCGAAATGGTCCGTCTAGAGATTTATTATATACTGGAGAACAAAAAAAATGCAACACCTTGTATATGGATAATTATATTTGAATCAAATTATTTGTGTGTATACCTTATCTCAAAAGAATATTTGATTTTTTCTATTCATTTTCAAAAACAACCAACTCATAAAAGACCTTTTCTGAAAATTTTAAATCATTTTTCTCGTAGTTTCTAGTCTTTTTGGATTGCTTACAGTTTACTTAAAAAATAAAAATGCCAAGAGTTCGCGGTCGCCAACAATTTCATCATTTAAATGAGTTCGAGAAAGGGACGCACCTTGGGCATGAAAGAGGCTGTTTTTGGTTTACGGAAAATTGCAAGAAGGGTTAATGCCAATCGATCAACAGTGTTAAGAGTTTGGAGAAGGTGGTCCAATGATGAGAGACGTCGAGCGGGTTCTGGACGCCCTAGATTATTGCAGGGTCGTTATTTACGGCATCTCGGACTTCTTGCTCTCAGAAATCGACGGGACAGTATACGCCAAGTAAGAGATGTTCTAGTTGCAGCTACAGGACGAGTGTTTTCAAGGATGACAGTTAATCGAAGATTGCTTGGTATGGGGCTGAGGGCTTACCGTCCGCTTTTGGTGCTATCTTTGACCCCACAACATAAGGCTCGCAGCTTGGAGTGGTCCAGAGCTCGGCAAAACTGGAATGACGAATGGAATAACAGAAGCTTCAGCGACAAATCCAGGTTTTGTTTAGGCGGTCAAGATGGACGCATGAGGGTTAGGCGATTTCGAGGTGAGAGACGAAATGTAGACTTTTCTTTTGAACGTGATCCAGCAAGACACCAAAGTATCATGGTATGTGTGTGTAGTCCTCACAAACGGCAATCTGACTGCTCGGCGATATATCGATGAAGTGCTGCAGCCAGTTTTACATTCCTACCTACAAACTATCCCAAATACGATCTTTCAACAAGATAATGCCAGACCGCATATTGCTCGTGAAACAATGGACTTCTTACATAAACTTGGCAGAGAGACCTTGGAATGGTCAGCAAGATCGCCTGACTTGTCGCCTATCATAGACAAACTACTTGTAGTTTGTAGACCTTTTTCTCTTATGGAAAAGCCTAGGTATAATTATTTCGGGGTCTGGTAATTTTTTTTTTAATAGATGGCGATAGTAGTACAAAAATTCTAAATTTGTCATATCTCTCCCTTAGCTGGCGCCAGCGCGTAGAGGCGGATTTATTGATTTTTAGCCAACAACGACAATGGGGTTTGTTGAGGTTATTTTTAGTTTTTTGAAAAGAAAGGAATTATTACAAGCTACAGGCTTTTATAGTGTACGATGAGTAAAATAAAGTGTAGTATGAGGTGTAGTACAATCGTATATCAAATTTAAGCTATGTTTTATAAAATATTAGAGACGACACCATGATGGGGCAACCCAGAAAGAAAGGCAGGTAAGTTTTTTTTTTAATTTTAGTAGATACCAAAACTGTTCACAAAAATATTATAGCCCTGGTCAAAAAGTATTGAGAAATTTTGTTTTACTCTGTAAAGAGGTACTAATCTTCTGTGTCTTTAGTGTTCCTGCCTATACATTAAAGCGTTGTATGTATGACAAGCTGATCATAAAGTGAGCATATTTTATCTTATAAAATTAAAAAAAGGAAGTGTCTAAAGAGCCGGCAATTCGGCTGAATAGACGTGAGGCTAAAGAGCCGGCAATAATTATTTATTATGTGTTTTTCATAATTTCGTTTTTTTTTAAATTTTTTAAACTAAATTAACCCAACCTAACCTAAACAGACTCAAACCAACTAAATTAACCCAACCTAACCTAAACAGACTCAAACCAACTTATTCAAAGCCAAAACAACCCAAAAAAAAAACACACTACAACCCCTACATCTTTTTTTTGGCTTGTTTAATTAGGTTAAGGTTGGGTTAACTTAGTTTAAAGTGTGTTTTTTTGTGTTGTTTTGTCTTTTAATAAGTTGGTTTGAGTCTGTTTAGGTTAGGTTGGGTTAATTTAATTAAAAAAAAGAAAATATGAAAAACACATAATAAATAATTATTGCTGGCTCTTTAGCCTCACAGCTATTCAGCTGAATTGCAGGCTCTTTAGACACTCCCTAAAAAAAAACGTGACTATCCCAGTACTTAGAAGTGATTACAGTACCTACCTTAAACTGAGGCTTAAACAGAAGTCAGGCTTAGTTTTCTTAGTACCCCACAAAGTCTATCCATGGCATAATTAAATAACTATAATGTATTGCATATTTATATGTTTATTTTGTTTTTTAAATTTTCAAGTTTTTCTCACAATGGGTTTTAGCTTCTCTTTCTTTTTCCAATATGGAAGACTGGTCCATTAATTTGGCCTAGTCTCCCTTAATAAAACTTTGGTAGGGACTCCTGATGATGGCAGCCTGAGCTTGTTTTAAAATAAATTCAGTGGAGAAAGCACGGTGACCACCAGTCATAAAATCATAAAATTTTGAAAATTTGGTCACAAATTTATTAAAAAAAAATACACCCCAACTGGTGGTTACCCTGAGAACGATCAATTTGTTTGATTTAGTTACATTTTTACAAATTTAATGTATTTATAAATGTTATAATTTTAACTAATAAGCTAATGTTTGTTTTATTTCTTTTTACAGTTAAAAGAAGGCGCTCTTTAATTCCTAATGAAGTCAATGTGCCCAGACAAGCTAATCTCACACCAAAAGCATGATATTTCTATAGGAAAGTTATTGATAGTAGTAAGCGAACCTAAAGCCAGAAGACTTACTTTCGAAGAAAAGATTCTCTCCCTCAGTATTTTTAAATCAATTGGTAAGACATACAGGCTATTGTCTAAGATTTTCGCTTTGCCAAGTAGAAAAGTAAAAAACTGTTTGTGAAGTTTGCAGGAGTAAACTTAATTATAAGTCATGATAATAATGTTGTCAATGAACTTATTGATGCCTTGCAGTATAAAAACAGTAAGTTGACAAAACCAGGAACATACTTTAATTTTTTATTTGACAAGACACAAACTTTATTATATTTCTTAATCCCTAAACTAACCACAATAATAAAGTTAATTATAAGGGGTTTGTTCTGGTGGTGTAAGCAATTTAATAAGATTTGTAAGATTTTCTAATAGTCTAAAAAGAGGAGATTATTGCGATAAATACTTAAAAATGATTTGGAAAAAATTATGTTTTTTTTCTTGAGGCTTTATATTGAATTTTGTGTACTAAATTATGACTAAAGGCAATTATCCTCACAATTATCTGTGGAATAATTTTAACAATAACTATTTCCAGGTCATTTATCTTCTGTTTAAATAATTTTTACCTCGATTTTTACTATAAGGTAATATTTTATGTTTTTACTTATTTTACCAGATGATTCATTATATTTTTTACCTCCTTTTTATTCCCTTAGCATTGGAGGGATAACAAATGTTAAACTTTGTAAAAAAATAAAGGAATTCTTGTATTCAACACTCCAATAATGAGTTAAGGCAGTGAAAAATATAATGAACCCTTGTTTTGTTTTTAAACCTGTATTTGGGAAATGTACTTCAATTTATTTTTTTTTAAATTACACATACTTTTTTATCATCTGTCTTTATCTTTTTACCCAACCTTTTATAAGTTAAATTCTGAATGAAACTATACAATAAAGGGTTTTGTAAAAGGACCTCACCTATGAAATTAAAAGGCAAAATGTTTTTTTCATAACATTTGGGTCAAAAGTACACATTTGTCTTTTAAGTTCAGTGCACCCAAAGACAAAAAAAGTTTAAAAAATTCACAAAAACATCAACTTTTGATTTATCTTTTAAACTTTTTTTGTTTTTTGGGCATATTTGCTATGTTTTCATGGGTATTGAGTTCGTTTTCAAAACTCATTCTATCTTTTTCTTTTATATAGCGTGTTCTTGGTCTTGATAAGGAACACGCTATATAAAAGAAAAAGATACAATGAGTTTTGAAAACGAACTCAATACCCATGAAAACATAGCAATTGTGGTCCTTTTTGCTAGGCCAAGAAAAATCAATATGACATTACATTTGTAAAGTAATATTGATTTTTTATTTAAAAATCAATATTCTTTTGTAATATTAATTTTTGTTTTTATCATGTGTGGTGCTCCATCTATTTGTGTTTCACTGAACTATTTCTATGTCGGGCGCCAAGGTCATAATTAGTTCCGTAGCACAGTACAGCAGATAACATTCTGGTCTGCCAGACAGACCGAACTCAATTTTTTTTCTATGTCGCCTATCGAACACGTATGTGATATGATAGGGCGCAATCTTAGTCGATTACCACGTCCCACGTTCCTCAATATAATACAGACCATCTTATTGCCCAATAGAACAAGCGAGTGCATAAATAAACATGGAGGAGCCACTCATTATTAATTCATCCCAAGCATCTAGATGAAAATGTAAAGAAACCGCTTTAATAAATGATTAAATAAAACTAAAATTTATAGTTCACGTACATCGAGCGATATACGAACATAAACATTTGGTATTTAAATACGACATTTTTAAAGCCCTGCAGGCACGATTTAGGAGCCGCGCTTACAACGAATTGCATGCCCAAGTCCGCAAGAGGTATCTTATCAGTTGATTACGGCTTTCTTGAACCGAAAGGTTGGCTGTTCGTAATAATAAAATAAAACGTTGTCCAAGAAAGCCGTAAGTTTAAATAAAGTGGGCGAGAAAATATATATTGTATCTTATCAGTGTTTATTTTTCTAACAAGTCTCCTTTGAAACAGGACAACCGGACTTAAAAATTGTATTTTTTACGCCAAGCGAAGATGCCGGCTCTATAGACATCAGAAGAGGATACAGAGATTTTCAAAGAGTCCGAATCCAAATTTTAATAAACACCATGTGTGCCGCTATTTCGACGCTATCTCTCCCTGAAATTCTCCGCCGTTCGCTATTAAGTAAACCAAGCAACCTTCCCAGACAGCTAAGTTACGTACTATGCACGTACTTCGTACCTTATATTTGGACGAAGAGTACGTACATATTACGGGCACTTTCTAAAACTATGTACGTCTTAGGTACATCCTTGGGATATGGATACCAAGTACGTACTTTGTATGTCCTGCGGTGGACTAATAAAACACGTGAATTGGACATAAAATGTACGATGTACTTCATGTACGTACGGGTCACATACAGGAGACGTTTTTGGTACGTAGCCTTGGAGAACGTAAATTAATAAAATATTTTTTCCAATATTCACAATTTAGGGAGAGGGACGATTTTAAACTGCTGGTTGATTGCCGGGAAAGAATTCCTGACGGGGGATGGGTATTCATAAAGTACCAATTATGAATGAAAAATACTTATGAAAAAGTTTGCGCTAGATATGAGAGAAATGTTACATACACGAAGTACGTCCAATTTTTGACAATTTAATTACGTAGGTGTTGAGGATTGTGCCTTTGAAGCCCCGTTTGTGTGTGTGGGTGTGTATGCGGGTATGTTTGTTCCTCAATCATGCAAAAACGGCTGAACCGATTTGGATGATACTGATTTTAACGCTTAATAACGCCAAGGATCGACCGTTAGTGTTCAATAAATCACATAATGTTGCTAAAACATGAACAAATGATTGTAAACACGATATAAAACGAAACGTTCATTAGTCATACAAAAGGATTTTTAAGGTCGTAGTTAAAATCTGGGGAATTGTTTTTAGCGACACGGTACGGGAAATCAATTTAACTATGTCGACCTGATTTTTTTTGCAAAATTTCACGTCATTGAATTTGCGGAGACTTTATTTATGTATATCCACAGTGGGACACAAGGGATTTTTTAGCACCGGGTCAAAAATTTAGGGTTAGGTTACTTATTTTGACTTTTCGCGTTCTGCGCTGCTAATAAAACAAGTAAAATACTAAAATAAAAGAAAACCATTTATTGCAGAATTACCTGCTAAAAAAACGCTACTCCAATACGTATTAAAGTAACTGGGTGTAATGTTTAAGTTTGCATTTACAGGTGCATTTATAATTGAATTGGAAACACTGCCGCTAGCCTATACCGACAACAGGTTAACTCAAAAGCATGTAAATTTAAAAATCGGCTACTGGCGCTAGACGAAAAATTTTAAACAGGAGCGTCAACGACTAGCAAGAGTATTTCCAACCTCTAAATGGAGCTTTACTGACCTGTTTTGTTAGTACGCAAGTATTCGTGTGTTTTTGAAACTGAGGTTCTTCTCTATCCTTTGCACTCCAAGATTTCACTAGTACACTTGCACATAACTATGCCGCAATAAATTAAATGAAAAACAAAATGGTTGAATCAAAATAAAAATAAAATTATGTAGGGTTATGGGCGCCGAATGTTTCTATGCGAATTCCTAGTAATCCCAGCGAGCCAGTAAAGTTCTTTTGGTTCTTGGTCTTTTTCGGCGGGCGACTGCACACGGGGAGTGGTTTCATATTTTTTTTAGAACAATGTTTTTGCAAAAACATTTTTGAAAGATAAACATAACCTCGAATGGTTTTCTGTCAGTTTTTTTTTGTAAATCGGGTTTGTTCTAAACGGCAATTATTTTGAGGCTTTTGGGATAGATGACAGCACCAGAATAATTGAGAATTTTGAAAAATCCTTCAGATATTTTTCCTAAGCATTTAAAAATGATCACCCCTGAAAAATTACAACTCATTCTGTTGTTTAGTTGTCCCTGTGTACTCTGGCAAAATATTAAAAAATTAAAGAACAAGGCGTTGCCAGTTGTACTTTTTTTTAACTTAAAATCTGGGGAGAAACTATAGCCTTAAAATAAGTTTTTTGGCCATCAATCTCTTTATTTGAAAGTGCACTTTTAAATGAATGTAAATGTCGCCCAAAAATTGAATAATATCGGATATCTGGAAATATATTATTCCACGGCGTAAAATGGAAAATATGAGACCTGTGCCAAAGTAGATTCTGGTAGGATCTATTCGAACGTGCTTTATTTTTATTAAAGCGTGTTTTTGTGCAATACAGATTTTCTTTTGCTCACAGTGTGTCCGAAAATTTTTAAATAATCGATTGTGTTGAGAGAACTTTGTGCTTTTTCAAGAAAACCCCCGATAAGCTCAAAAAACGATTTAAAAAAATCTATGCTCTTGCCTACAGGGTGTCGCCAAAACAAAATGGGAAAGAAACGATAATTTTTTTTAATTTCTATAAATTTTGCATCTTTAATGTCCATTTGTACCGCAGAGTTAAAACCAAATTTAAATTTAAGACGCCGATTTTCCTTTGCACCGTATTTTAAAACCGGATTTAAAGGTCGTTAAACCCAGTTTGGTTAACACCGCATTCGGCAAGGCTTAAAAATTGTTAAATCCATATTTAGCATAAAGCTTGTTTCCTATTGGTCAGATTTTTGACGGAAAATGTCGAATTCAATCAGCTGTTGTTTTGTTATCATATTTGTTGAGTGCGTTGGTGCAGACAATGAATTTTAAAATAAAATGTCTGTTCATAAAGAAGAGAGAGTAATAAAAATTCAAATTTGGATAAATTTTGTACTGAGTGATAAATGAATGTACCTCGAATTTGCCTTAAATATTTTTTTCTCCAGCAAACTATCTCGTCACTTTCTATTAGAACCGCCTTTTTGTTATGTTTTTCAAAGAATAATTAATTTCTCTTAAAATTTTCTACAATTTTGTTCTTTCAATATTTGGAAACCCACCATCATATTGAAGCATAAACTTTATCAACAGTGGGAATTTCCTTTTTAAAATAAAAGGAATGAACTAAGCGCCTTAATGCATTTTTTTCGTCCTCATTTAGAACCAACTCGTAAGTACCTATAATACCACGAAGAGACAAAAATTGCTAATACATTGCTATTTAACCTTAATCCTCTAATTATGCACCTGAAACAATTATTGCATTATCTGCATACCTACGTATTATAGTGCAAAAAGAGAACACGCATAATAAACAATTTTTCTGTCAGGTTAAAATATATTATATATGGGTTTTAAATCGTTTTATTACTCTCTCTTCTTTATGAATGGACTTTAACGATCTGTCACGATCATGGGTTGCGGAGGGCAAACGAACGGGGTTGTGTTGTATTGGGTGGGGTTGGTTTTCTTGTGAAAATTAAAAAAACGGGTTTTTCTCAACTGTCGTAATTTTAGCCACGGTATAATTCAAAGTGATTTTCCCATTGGTAAAAATGCTTTTTTATTGTAGTTTGTTCGTTTTGGAAAGTGGATAAAAGCAGTTTGATCGCTGATTTTTGGAAGAGAGTAAAAAAAACCGGTTAAAAAAATGTTTGCGCAAAGGTCAATAACCTGTCCCCACAAACAATGCCGGCATGGCAAAGTGCCTTACAAATATTGGCATCTATTGGCAATGAGAATTTGACGTACGGCAATCTGTGCGTTGTAAATACCTTAAACACTCCTGTGTGAGCCACCGGCCGAGCGACGGCAACGAATACGTTTAAAATGATGGCAAATACACACTTAGCATGGTGTAAATGTAGAGGAGCACTGCATACTAAATACCGGCATTGCAGGCAATATTGGCAAAAAATGTATGGGGTGATTCACCATATTTTTCCCACTACATAGCTCATTTATTATTAGAGATAGAAAAATAGTTTAAATACAAAAGTTGATTAGTTCTTCACAAATTTTAAGAAAATTCAATAAAAATTTTCAAAATGTCAAATTTAGACTTACACATCAACTTTCTTATTTTAAATTGAACACCCTGTATATTTTTTTTAAATTCGGTAGATCTTGTAGGGTTTATCTTAAGTAGTTGCTCTTAAGTCAACGTTTTTCTTGAAAAATATACAGGGTTTTCCATTTGAAATAAGAAAGTTGATCTCGAAATTTGATATTTTGAAAATTTTGGTTAAATTTTCTTAAAATTTGTGAAAAACTAAGCAACTTTTGTATTATTTTTTTTCTATCTTTAAGAATAAATGAGTTATGTAGTTGGGAAAATATGGTGAATCACCCTTACCACTAAGTGCCAAACCCACGCAAAAATTAAAAGTTTAAAAGTGCACCTCCTTGATTGGTCGGCTCAATAGGGATACAGATGCAAATTCCGATACCACTGATAATTGGCTTTTTCTTCCTATTTAAAGTATTTATGCATAAAATAAAAATTGTAATGATTGTGGATTAAAAATAAAATAATGCACATAATTTACGAATGCACATTTATTTTATGTTATCCTTAAACGAACAAAAATTCCTAGAAAAACCAATATGTAATAAGTAAATAAATGTTACTATAAACAAACACGTATACACTTATATTTATATCCTAACATGAAGACAGGAATGGAAACCATATGAATAATATTTGTCGTCTTGGTCATGCCAAAGATAGAGGAAAATTCTTTCATAAATTGATTTAAATATTTATTAAGAGGAGGTTTTCCATACAACAGTAAATTGCAACAGAGAAAATTTTATTTAGAATCTCTTTGATTGTGAATAAAAAAAATAAGGTTTGCTTCAGTTGCTTTATATAAAAATTCCTTGGTCAAAAATTTAAAAACTTAGTACTTCCTTCTTCTTGTTATAAGATAAGATGAAGATTTATTCAGCATCTTTTTTCCTGGATGTTCTGCCCCCTTTTCAGTCACACCCCGTAACCAAGCCTTAGTAGCATCTTCAACGACAGAATGAGGAAAAGTTGGTTGACTTCTTAAAGGATTTTTTACAGCATCTAAAAAAGTTTAAATTTTGGTAAGTATAGCTGTAAATTATTTTTTTTGGATAAACCAGTATTTTGTTTTGGGAAAAAGTAGCCCTTTTTGCTTAAAAAGTGACAAAATATCGGTTTCTCAAAAGAAAAAAAAAACTTTAATCTAGTTGTTTTATTAGCAAATTTACGTTAAAATAAAAAAATAGTACCACAGACGAGTTTTTTCAAATTAATTTTAAAAAAGATTTTCAAATAATAACTAAAGACAGCTCGGTTTCACAAGAAATTTAAGGGTCATCATTCTCTGGGTCAGCAAGAGAAATTTCAGTGTTAGAAAATGACTTGGACGTAGACTGAATTGATGAATCTTTAGATGGCTCGATCCAACACTTCAACTAAAAGCCAGTTTTTGATATAGTATTCTTTAGCCTACTATAGAGGCCATAGTGACACCAAACTGAGAGAAAATTCATGTTTTACCTGTCAATTTGGTTATAAAAATGGCGGCAACAGTAGGCTAAATGGTACTGAAGGCTGAACACAGGCAGGAGTTAACTGGCTTTTAAGTTGAGAACGGTTTTGCTCGATTGCAAAAGAAATTTCTAAATTATTAGTGTCAGTATCGCTTAAGCATTGTAGATCATGATGTGACCTTTGATTTTCTTCATACAGGCAAATCAAAATAGAAATTAAAAAAAAAAAATAATTAAAATTAAAATAAAAGTTGCTTGTGGGGAACAGTGTAGGCATTTATACAGCATAAATAAAAAGATGAGTAACTTAACATTTATTTTTTATCTTAAAACGGTTTTGAGCATGCCACTTTGACACACATAACCTCACTTTCATTTGTTTTTGTAATTTAAATTGGGGTTTTTTGCAGTTTTTGGTTTGTTTTTAACAGATATTAGTAAGGAAATCAGCATGATGGAGTTTAGTTTAATTATTTCAACTATTGGTGTCATTCACTTTTGTATACATGTGCAGAAGCTGTGTGCTGTTCGGTTCAAAGTTATTATTTTTTATTTTAATTTTTATATGTCTGTATAAACCCAGCAAAAATGGTCGCTTTACTGGTAAAGTCCACTCTAGGCCGACCTTATTTAAGAACAAAAGAATATTAGTACTTACGCAGTATCGGCTTCCACATCCATGGTGACTTGAAACTCAAACTAAATTTAGGCCAATTTTAAAAGAAAACTTGCAAAACACAAAAAGGAACCCACATAGGAAGAATCCGCAGAATATTATTAAAATGGCGTCGGCAAGTACGTCAAGTTGTCAACCGCACGACAGATGTCAATCGCGCGGGAAATTTAAAAAATGCGTTTGATCGGACCGGAAAGGTGGTTTAAAAATGCAGCAATTTTTAAAGGAACGATTGCGTTGCACTTGGTATGTAAAACGCGTTTTTCAGTTATTGGCAAAATAACATAAATTTGCCAATACATCAGCACTAGTAAATAATCATTGGCAAATATACTACTGTAGTAAATAACCAATGGCATTCACTTGCCAATATTGCCAATAAAGCAAATACACCTTACCACCTTTCATCGTTTGGGGGGGGGTGTTATGTTTTTAGTGTTTTCTTTGTATTTTTTTCGTTTTTTAAGGATTTGCAAGAAAGAAATATAATACGAAAAGTCGCTTGTTGCAAATGTAAATGAAAAAATACAAGAATTCTGCTAAAATAACTCATATTATTTTTTTTTCACCATGAATGGGCTTTCAGTTAAGGCGGATAATCATGCATTCACAGCAGCTTCCAGTGTTGCCATAATATCTGCGTCTTAAAGAAAAATCTGACCTGGTGCAAACAAATTTTCTTAAATCTGCAGTTGTTCCCCTAGAAAAACACTACATAATGCCGATTTCATTTAATTTGATTGTCATTTCTCATTGAGCTGGCAATCCAGATATTTGTGACTTTGCTGCGTCTCTGTGTTTCTAAAGTCTACGAAAAATTCAATTTAAAAACTTCATCGCGATCTGTCGCCGCTATAAATGGCCGAGATTAAAAGAAAGACTTTAAAAGAAAATTTGAATTTGATAAGTAATTACACCAATTAAGCAAGTACGTTAAACGTGAAAAAAAATCGATGTGTAGAATGGTCTTAAAATAAAAGGTGTTACATTATAAAGGTTAAAAAGTTTAGTAGTATGTTACCCAACAACCATGCAGCTATTTTACATTGGTTCTATTCGTGGCAGCTCTGCGCGTGCCCGTACTGGTTTGGTGACTTTTTGGTGATCTCGTCACTGCTTTTAAGCGCCTTCCCACATAGCATTAAAAGAACATTTATCAGGATGTTCTTTACAGTACCTTTTTGTCATATGCTGGCTACATACCATTTGAGTATGGAAAAAAAACCATTAAAGAAGAATATTTTTACCATAACTTTTAAATACGCAAAGTATGTAATTGCATATGCCCATGTAACAAAATTCCTCAAAAAGACATCAATAGTATTTCTTTTGAGTACATACTTAGCACATGCCAAGTATATAAAATTATTAAAACATTATTCTTTATATTTGGTACTTAATATTCGTAATAGCACATGAGAAAGCAAGATCATTTCATTTAGATCTAAATGTCTAAACGTCTAATCCCATCAATGGAATACTTTAAGAACTTTTCGATTAGACCATTCGTAGAACATCTTACATAGAATATTCCAGGAATGCACTTTTTGTACATTGATTTTTTCTCTATTATAAATACTGCTATTATACATAGACATCAAAATTATTTAAACTGTAAACCTGATAAATGAATCATTTTCAAAAAGTATTTGAAGATGATGGTTATACATATATGCAAGATTATTCTCTCCTGACATCCATAACTTCGTGTAATTAATTTTAAGGAATATTCTCAGATGTCTTTATTTGGGTATTCTAAGAATGTCTTCATTAGACATCCCAAGTAAGTCCTTTCTGGACATTCCAGGGATGTCTATTTTGCAGACACAGGATATCCTTGGAGCCCTCCCGGCAGATTAGATAGCACACGCAAAGAATTTACTTGGTATATGTACATGATAAGCATTTCAAATATCCTTAGCATATCCTATTTTTTTTAGGAAATGCTGTACATGATAAGGACAAGAAAAAGTACCATATATACCTGAAGTAGGGTATATGTTAAGCATATGATAAGAATGTCTTCATTAGACATCCCAAGTATGTCCTTTCTGGACATTCCAGGGATGTCTATTTTGCAGACACAGGATATCCTTGGAGCCCTCCGGGCAGATTAGATAGCACAAGCAAAGAATTTACTTGGTATATGTACATGATAAGCATTTCAAATATCCTTAGCATATCCTATTTTTTTTAGGAAATGCTGTACATGATAAGGACAAGAAAAAGTACCATATATACCTGAAGTAGGGTATATGTTAAGCATATGATAAGAATGTCTGTATCAGAAGATTCTGTGGATCTATTCTTAGCATGTGATTCGAATATTTTAGTTCTAACTTAGAACCTCCTTAGCACATCCGTTTCCTTCTTAGCACCCGCTAAGGATGACAAATTGCTATGTGGGTTTAATGGTCAAAACGACTTCTTTTCTCTCCACAAAAGTAGTTATTTTTGCTTTTAATTACTTTGTTTATACGGGCCTGTTAAAGCACTTTAAGCACGGTTTGAAGATTTGGTCATATAAACAACTCTGAAACCGTTTTAAGAACTAAATCGATTTTATTTTAAAGCGCTTTAAGAAAGCGTTTTATCGCTTTAAAATCTATTTTGGGGTCGGCATAAATACTTTAAAAAACGCTTTAGCGTATTTCTTCCAACCTAAAGAAATACTCAACGCTGGTTTTACTAAAAAATCTGTTTACCAAAAAGTCTGTCTGTGAACTTAAGTCGTTTTATTTGTTTTCTTTTAAAATGACCTAATGAAATTTAACCAAGGACGTATATAAACCTTTGGAAAAAGCGATTATATTTAAAACCGTCTTTATATAAAAGCGGTTTTAGGTGCGTATAAACGTAGTAATTGTAGATAGGCTAAAATGTTAGAAGACCAATTTTAATAATCGTTTTTTTGGGTAAGCCTCGGCAAATTTAGATGTGAAACAACTTGGCTGAAAACTTTTGACCCTAAAGTCTGATTTTATCAGAAATAAGCTTTAAAGTCGAAGTATTCGGACAATAAATAAGTTGTCGCAATGAATCAACGAAAATACGAAATAGGTTGACAATAAAACATTTTATTTTTTTCGATTCTAAGTAAAGTTGTAAGCTTTAAAACGACAAAGTTTTTAAAGAAAATCAAATATTTTCAATCTTGAGACAAATCGAATGGAAATAAAAGTTTTATCAAAACTAGAAGTGGCAAAAGGGAGGTATTTGTTGTAGTCCACCAAAGTGAAAATCTAACAAACACTAATAAATAGGAACTTTTCGTGAGCTTTAGGGGCGGAAATGGGGGCAGTAATTATAAAAATTCGCAGCGGTTGACGGGGGTTTTAAAAATTTCTAATTTTCATTGTATAATATATTGTTTAAAATTTTAGTGTACTTATTTGACGAAGTAACACATCCCCAGCCTTTTATATGTAAAGCCTTTGTCGTAAAGCTTTGTGAAATAAATTACTCACTCTGTAAGACTGATGTCATTCTGTGTGGAAATTGAAATTATTCACTCAAATTGAAAACGTTGATTAAAGAGTTACAAAAGAGTCGAAAAAGGCTGGACGATGTTTAAAGTTTAAAAATAAACAACTTATACCTAGAGTGGCCTAAAAAAGGGACTTTTTTGACTGTCCATTATTTAGAAAGTTTTTGTACGATTTCAAAAATTTTAACCAGTTCGAAAAGCCAAGACATCAAAATTAAGGGATTTGACGTCAAAATTGTTTAAAAACTCAAGATGGCGGAAAATACTCAATTACAAAGCAGAAAAAAGTACAAAATTCGCTAAAACTAATTACAATAAGGCACCTACTTAATCAAAGTTTACAAAATGATGCATATAACAGTCATACAATCTATGAAACACTTACAAATAAAAAAATATAAAATCAAACACTAAAAAAACAAAAATCAACACTAAGAAGACAAACCTAATAAAATCACAGATTAGAGTAAGGCAGGAGAGGAGGGAAATTATGTACTGTCTGGAGTCACTGTAATAAAATATCTGCGAATTATTATTATTATTATTAAAGATATCTAGTTCCCTGTTATACATAACATGGAGTGGATCAAAAAGAAATTTGTTTATTCGAGCTCTTGGTAGAGAGAAAGTGAGATTTTGACGTGATGGACATGAGTTATGTATTATCTCGAATAAAAAGACTTAAGAGAAGTATGTCCTTCTATCAGCAAGGGAATGAAATTTGAACATTTCCAGCAAATTCGCCTCTGGGTAACCTTGAGGTGGATAGGTACCATGAGTTTTTGGATACAGTAATTTTAAGAATCTTCGTTGAACTCTTTCTAGATCTTCAATGTGTGTGTTATATTCAGGTGACCAAACCACCGAGGCATACTCTAATTTCGATCTGACAAAAGAGTGAAATAGAGTTTTAAGAGTGTTAATGTTTCAAAATTTACGACTTAGTCTAGTAATAAATCCAAAGGTTTTGGTAGTTTCGGATGATATGGTTTCATAGTGCTTTGTGAATGAAAGTTGGCTGTTAAAGGTTATTACCAGATCTCGAAATAAGTCAGACCTGGATAAGATTGTTTGGCTTACTAAATAATTGTATATAATTTTTTGTTTTTAAATTGAAAGAGAGTACTTGAAATTTGTTGATGTTCATGGAGTTTATTTAGGTTACACCAAACAATGAGATTGTTCAGGTCCTCTTGAAGCTTTAAACAGCAGGTCGTTTATATAGAAAAGAAGCTTTAAATCATCAGCATATAAAAGAACCATCGATTTAAGCTTAAGACTCACATCGTTAATGAATATATCAAACAGTAAAGGGCCCAAAACGGACCCTTGAGGTACTCCCAAGGGAGAGACGTATTCCTCAGAGTTAATTCCATTTACTGAGATAAACTGCAATCGATCAGAGAGCCATGTTCTCAAAAGTTTTATAAGATTGTCAGAGAATCCAAATAATTCAAGTTTGGATAATAGTATTTGATGGTCTAACTTGTCGAAGGCCTTAGATAGGTCCGTATAAATGACATCTAATTGGGAGTACCTATCTAATGTTTCAGCAATAGTTTGGGTGGTAATTTTTAGAAGATAGCGTTTTTCGAGGTTTTTTTTTACTCCCTCTGCAAAAAGAAATAAAGTAGGTAAGAAATTTATGAATTGTCCAAATAAGTGCGTTTGATAAACCCATATAACTATTCGGTGTATAAAGGCCCAGGATACGAGAAAATTATTAACAGTCAATATCTAGTTTCATTTTTTTGGGGCCATCTTTATATTTTAAATTGCTCCCTGGCTCAATAAGTGGCCTTTGGGTAAGAGTTTGAGACGTTTTGATGCAATAATCTCTTAAAAATCCAAATTAATTTATTATGTTTTGAAGTGTATACTTATGGAAAAAAATAAATAAGAAATTTCCCACAATTAAATTTACTTATAAAACAGAGAACAACGGTACACTGCTATTTCTAGACACTTTAGTTATAAGAAATAAAAATAAATTGGACTTTGACCTATACAGAAAAGGAACGGCCAACAACAGGTATATTCCAAATGACTCTTTTCATTACTTACAACATAAGCTTGCAAATTTGCACTTTTTAAGATATAGATTAGTAAATTTCCCCTTAAACAAACAAAGATTTGAATCAGAAAAGAATAGGATTAGGAATATAGCTGGCGAAAACGGTTACGACGAAGGCTTAATAAATAAGCTGATAAATATACATTCTTTTCAAAAGACCTTTTGGAAATCCACTTTTTTCAGACAAAAAGATACCTTCGACTCAAAATTTGTATCAATTCCTTATAATACTAATTATACGAAAGGATTACAAAAAGTATTTAATAACACCGGTCTTCAATTAGTATATCAATCCGGAAACACAATAAGAAGTTTACTTGGAAAACCCAAGGACAAAACTACAGTTCTAGAAAAAAGTGGAATTTACGAAATTAGTTGCATGGATTGTGACAAAAAATATGTTGGCCAAACGAGACGCTCTACTCAAACACGATTCAAAGAACACTTAGCACGCTAAAATACGGAAGAACAGAAAAGTCAAGTTTGGCCGAGCATGCTTTCGAAAACAATCATTGATTCACATTAGATAACCTAAAACTTCTAAAAAGTGTAGCAAACAAAAGACTTTTGAATGCATATGAAAGTATGCAAATCATTAAATCCAGAAATAGTTTAAATAAAGATAGAGGACCCATCTCGTTTAGTACACTTTATTCTTTATTTTATTTTTCAATAGTCTTATCTCCGCCCACTAAAAGGTAGTGTATAAGATAGAGCGTAGGTTAATTTAGTTTAGTTTATCGTCTCATGATGATGCTACCGTTGTTAGCCAAACGCGCGTCGAGTGCAAAAAAGTGTAGTTTTGGTTTGTGGAAAAGAATCATAACTTTGTTTTTGTATACCTCCGGCCACATTAAATGCGTACAGCCGAAGTTAGCTGCAGATCTGTTGAATGTAAGTTTTGCTAATTGCGTTGCTTATTGTAACTGACTTTGACGTTTTCGAATTACAGGTTAGATCTGTTGACATTGTACACACTTAAATAAGGAGATTGGGCACACTTTACTATAAGACTAATATACTAATGAATAAAACAATTTTTTTTTTTAAATATTCAACATTTTATTGTAACAACTGCGGATAAGAAAAAAGTAACAAGAAGAAAGAACTGTTTGGCGACAGGAAAGCAATAACTTAATCAGAGTCAGTGCACCTCTGCAGGATCGGTAAATTTGAGCAGTCTTTGCAGATAACCAAAAATGTTCAAAATCAAAAAAAAATTATTAAAAAAACACTACGTACATTAAAAAAAACAAGAAAACGTTTCTTCAGTAGCGTGTAATTGCCCCGTCAGCCTCGATAATGTTTTCTAGTCTTCGTGGCATAGAATCTGCTAAATTTTAAAATAAATTTGGATTTGGAACAATGACTTCGTCGTACCTTCTGACTATGAGCTGTGTGGTTGTAATTTCTGGAAACAATATTCATTCGTGTTAACTTTTTTGCTACACGGCCCCACACATTTTCCATCGGATTGGCGTCAGGAGTTTTTGCCGGCCATGGCAAAACCTCGATGTTGTTTTGCTGGAACCACTGTTTAGAAATGCGTGCGGTATGGATAGGACAGTTATCCTGTTGATACACAAAACCTTCTGGATGAAGAATGGTTGCTTGTGGAAGCATAATATTTCTCATCATATCAACATAAACCTCAGCAGTAATGGATTCCATGGATTGTAAAAAAGAGCCATATGTCCTCTCGCCGATATCCAACTCCACACATTCACGGAAAATCTTCCAGCCAGGTCTTCGTCCCCCCCCTCGTTTGTTTGCGGTCATTGTGGGACCGAAAGAGTTTTTGATCCGAGAAAAATTAACCTGGCTTGCTTCTTTTCAGCATTAAGTAAGATTTTCTTGGCAGCAACGCGACATCTAAGCCTAGAACGGCTTATATGTCTGCGCGTCACTCTTATGGATCTCGGAAAATGTGCCTCAATTTTCGCCTCTGGGGCCATCGCAAATGGGTGGTGTTCAAGAAAGTCGATCAGATGATCCTGCTAAGGCGTACTGACTTGGGTCAAGCCAGTGCCTCGCCGTCGTCGAACAGGTCCTTCTTCTTGGTAGTTTCTTCTTATTCTTACAATTGTCCAACCATTATTGAGATATTTGCAATACTTGACATATCTTTTTAATTTCATAAGCAATGCTTACAAACGCATTTTCTATTTGACGCGATTTCTAGGTTTAAGTTGAAAAGGACCTAAATAGGTCCCTGCGAGAATAATTTTATTACTTATTTTAAACTTGATTTTGCTTGATTAGCATTAAAATAACATTTACATAATAAGAATATGCGTCTGACCTCCTTTACAGAATGTTCTGTACAGTACTTCTTTGGCATATGCTGGCTACATACCATTTAAGTATGTACTTTTAAAGACATGCATAAAACATCGTGTTCAATGAAACAGAAATGCTTAGAAAGCAAGAATTATTGGTCTTTATTTTTTGTGACAGGTTGTCCAGTCTTTTACAAATTAGATAACCCAGTTTTCTCTAAAGTAGAGAAATATAAGAAGGAATAATGTAATCCAGAGGAAATTGTTAATTAACTTTCTAAAACCGCGCTTAGTTTAATATCTCAAGAAAGATGCACTAGAGCCAGTGGCGTAGCAATGGGGAGGGCAACCCCCCCCCCCCCCCGCCACCCGAAACTTATTACTAACTTTGCAAAAGGTTCCGTTAGTTGACTTTGGAGCTGTAATGTTTAGAATACTTCTATACCTATTACCCCCCCCCCCCCGAAAATGTTTCTTACTACGCCACTTACCAGTGCCTTTTTGTTATGGGGAAAAAACAAACATTTTTAGAAAATCCTTCAGATGTTTTTATTAAGAATGTAAAAATGAACAACGCTGCAAAAATTTCAGCTAATTGGCAAAGATTTCAAAAATGGAAAAAGGCTTTGCCGTGCAGTTGTAGTGTTTTTAAATTTAGTTTAATGGCATTCAGTTTTTACTGTGAATAAATCATGCAACATTTCCTATTGATTCAAGAGTATTTCTGGCGCAGTTTCTAACATTCACACGAAATTTGATTCAAATCCTCTCTTGGCCTTAAACCTTAAAATATCAAAATGTTTCAACACGACTACACATCCTAAACGCCCAAGAGACTTAAGAGTTGAGAACTTCACGTATAAAGGGAAATCCCGTTTTGGTTATCTCCACAGAACTCAGAGGGGTCTTAGAACGATTTCGCGTTCAAATTTTAGCAAACTCCATGAGTGGCGCCATTTTACAAGCTTTTATTGAATAGATATGTTTGGTCGGGTGGAATCCTGCAACTTAATTTTGACCATTTAGCATGCTTATATAGTTGCGGTGACAACACAAGAATATAGTGTAATGAAATTGATAGCTTCCCCCTACTCGAAGGGGGTGGAGAAGGTTACAGTTGAAGTACGCCCGATTTTGTTGAAATTTGGTGTGTTGGGGCACTTGAGGATGGAGATAACGAATTTTTAATCAGATTTTAAATATTCAATATGGCGGATTCAAGATGGACGATACACTTATACACATCCGATTGCCTTCAAATTTGGCATGCATTTATAGTTCCTTTCCCTCTACGAGGGGAGTGAAGGGGCGAAAACACCTAAGCTTGTCCGATTTCCACCAAAATTGGTATACGGGGGCTTTTGGGGATAAGGAATACGAATTTTTAATCAAATTTTTATTTGATTTTGATAACCAATTTTAACTGACTTATCCACGTCCGATTGTGTTTAAATTTGGTATGCGTTTATAGTTCGGGTGAAAATATAATAATATGGTATTCTCAGGTACCCACGTCCCTCTAACGAGGGAAGTGAAGAGGGAAAATGATTTAGTTTGTTCGATTTTGATCAAAATTGGCATACAGGGATTTCTAAGGATAGGGATTATGAATTTTTGATCAGATTTGAAAATTTCAATGGGCGATTTAGGGTACATATCTAAAAATTAAAAAAAAAATTACAAGCTTTTATTAAATGCACTCAAAAGCCCGAAAATCAAAACGAAAAAAATTTCATCAGCTACAAGTAAACAGCAGAATTGCGAGGGCGCGCTTGTTTTTTTTTGCAATAAACGTGACGTATATTTCACATTAAAATTTCCTTCAAAGTTGAATTTTGACTCTCTACTTGTAAAACTTCACACTTTTTGATCGCATATAAAGGGTCTTCCAAATTCGATGCTCACCATGGGGATCTCCTAAACGGTAAGAGATACGAAAAGGTTTAAAATAGGTCAACGTTGCGCAATTTGACGCTTTGCTCAAAACCAAAAAAAAGTTTAAAAATTCCAGGTAGTTAGGCGAAAAAAACCGAAATCTTTATTTTTAGTTTTACTTACAGGAGCACTGTCAAGTTAATTTTTTCTTATGGACACATGCTGTTTTTCTCCTGCCGTTTGGTTCATAGAGGATGACAGTTATTTTACAACCTCATTTTGACAAGTACCTGACTACATTTTGGAGGAATTCTGAATTTTGCACCAATATGTGACGTCGTGTTTGGTGAATTTTTAGGACACAACGACTAGTAATGCATAAAATTGCGTGTATATTTATAACAAAAATAGACGAGTATTCTTTTTCCAAAATTATAAATCAAAATATTGTTATTACTATATTTATAAAACTTATGACTTAGGTTGCCATTTTTTTATAATATGGCAAACAAAACATTTTGAAGAGCCTCCCTAAAAAAACTTTTGATTTTTGAGTTTTATAATTTAGCAATGAAAACTTTTTGATGATATTTCTTACAAAACTTTTAGTTAAAAATTGACAAGTTTTATAAGATTCTTTAAAAAACTACTCTAACAAAATCTTAAGCATAAAGTGGTTCAAGTTTTATAAAATAATTAGCAAAACATTATAAAAATTCCTCTTATAAAACTTGGTTTGAATTCATTTAAGTTTTATAAGATAGAAATAAAAACTTTAGATAGATAGATAGATAGATAATCACTACAAAACTGTTGTTGTCCATAGCTGCATAAGCTTTTATAAGATAGCAAGGAAAACCTTTTGAAGATTTGCCTTAAGCTTTTCATGTGTAAGAATTTTTTAAGTTGTTAGGTAGTAAGCAAAACCTTTTCAATAATTTTGATATAAAACCTACGCTTTATAGAGAAAGCCAAGATAAATTGGCTATGCAGTAGACGCGCAAAAGGCCAACTTCCCAATACATAAGGGGCCTAAATAATTAGGGCTAAAGAAGACACACTGAATAAATTGACGTTTTGTGACTGTCAAATTAAAAAATTCTAATTTAAAACCCACTTTTGTAATTTTTTTATTTTTCTGAAATGAGCTATCTAGGAGTAGAAACACTTGGAAAAAAATTAAAAACATGCATTTCAAAATTTTGGTTAGTTCAAAAAAGCCTTGAGTCAACATCAAAGAGTTACAGTGATGTGGGTACCGGGACACACGGGAGTGTCGGGCAACGAAAAGGCGGATGAACTCGCTCGGATCGGGGCCAGCACTCAATACGTGGGGCCGGAACCACTCGTAGGTATAACAAGGAGACAGCTGCAAAGTCGACGATGCACTGGCGGACTCCTGGGAGAACGAATTAGGATGCAGGCAGTCCAAAGAATTCATCGACGGACAGGACGCGGCCAGACTCAAATGGCTCCTGGGAAGGACACGAAAAGATATTGGACTACTGACCGGCCACAACCGACTCAGTAAGCATTTGACTCGCATCGGGATCAGGAATGACTCGATCTGCCATGCCTGCGGGAGGGCCAAGGAGATATCCCGGCACCTCGTTGCGGAGTGCGATGCATACCTAGATGCAGAGGACCTACGAGCTTTCAAGTGGTCCAAAGTACTGGACTTCGTGAAGAGAACAAGAAGGCCCGGAGAGCCCACTACCGTACAAGCGGTACAGGAGGTGGATTAGATGGCTGGGCTGGGGTAAGGTAAAAAGGGACCGATTGGGCCTACTTGCCATGTCTTGGGCCGCCCCCCAGTTACTACTACTATGTAATAATAGTTGATTTATTAAATGTTGGGACTGCATTTTGTTATTTTTTCTCTATTGTTTGAATTACAGGAACTTTAAGAAAAGTAAACCTACTCTTTCTTCCATAAATTTAGTTAAAAGTTCTTTAAATTACGGTTTTTTTTGAAGCGCGCATGTTTTCAGAAGGCAGAAATGAATTCTACACGATAAAGACGACGTGGCATATAGGATTTCTCGTAGGGAATCGATATAAATATTATACCTATAAATATTTATCAAAATATAATATATTTATATTTATTTATTTTATTTATAGTGTACAAAATTTAGAGTCTTACAAAATTATGTTAACAGAGCCTCTCTCTGTCCTGTGCGATGAGTCCTGGGACTTGTGTGCAAGTTACAAAGCGAGGTTGTGTTTGTTTATTTTAAACTTAATATTTTAAATATAGTATTAACAAAATTTATTTTAAATTCACTTCACTTCCTTTTTTTGTTATTTCCTATTATTACATGTTAATATTTTTTTTTGTGAGTAATTAATTGCTATTTTTAACTATTAAGTTTGCTTTTTTTTTTATTGTATGGTTGGTGTTTAAGATTTTTTGGCATTTTATTATAAAGGACTGGTCCAATGTAACTGCTGTGTTTTTGTGTAGCATTAAAATGCATCAAAGGAACATTTAAATTATTACCTAGTTTAAACCTGGCTTTCTGTAATTTGTGTTTTTTATTGGTAGGTGATCCGTGTATTTATCATGTACTTTAGAATCATTTTAGTGTAAAGTTGCTTTATGGAGAGTAATTGACTTTCTGAGAAAAGGAGTTCTGTGGAAAATGTCTTATACTTAAACATTATCTCTTTGGGGGCAAAGTAAATTGTTTTTGTTGTTTTAATGTCAAAGACCTCTCGCAGTTTGTAAAATTTGTAAATAATTTTCCGGATCTTAAGTTTTGTTCCAATATAATTCCAAGATATTTAATATCTTTGTGTTACATTCGCAGTTTTGTCTGTTGCAGGTTGACGTGTGCAGCGTTATCAATAGGTCGTGAGGTCGGGCTCTCTCCGTCATTGAAAAACAAAGAAATTTGTTTTTTTCTATGTTTAAACTAACCTTATTTGCGTCTAGCTAATTTTTTGTCAATGTTATGACTTCCTCTGCTTTGCAATGAGCGGCATTCCAACTGTCTCCCTCCACCAACTACAACTGATCATCTGCAAAATTTATTGACAAAGTGTTTTTTAAAATTCTTGTTTTGATCAACATATACCAAAAATAGTATTGGTCCCAAGACTGTACCCTGTGGCACACCATATTCCACTATCACTGTCACTTATGGATTTACCAATTCTAACATGTTGAGATCTTTTTGTTAAGTAACTTTTAAATAAATTATTGGTAACTCCACGTACGCCAAGTTTGTTATGTGCGTAATTGGCTTAACTATAAAGTTTAAGTTATTTTTCAACATTTTGTTTGTAATCTCATCATCACCTGGAGCGAAATCGGTTTTTAATGACTTAATATTTTCGCTTATTTCGTTAGTATCGGTGGGAGAGAAGAAACATGAGTTTTTTGGTGACTGATTTTCCTCAAACTGAGCTTTTGAACCATTAAATTTAATCCCGTGTGCAAGGTTTTTTCCCACTGTCGCAAAAAATCTATTAAATACCTCAGATACTTCCCTTTCATTGTGAATCTCATCTCCGTTTTTGTTTATAATTGTGTTTATCCTTTGTTTTATGTTCTTTTCGTTAGTTACCGATTTTATGACGTCCCAGGTTATTTTAGGATTATTTAAATTTTTGTTGACAATGGTGGAATAGTATTTTTTTTTGCTTTAGTAATGGTTTTTGTCAATTCCTTTCTATATTTTTTATAGCTTTCCGTTCTTTCTATGTCATGGGGGCATATTGTAAAAAGTTTTTTAGTCTGTTTCTTTCTCTCACCTATTTTAAAAGACCAGTTGTTATCCATTGCTGAATTTTCTATTGTTTATTTGGTCCACCAAAAGTTTTGTCATTTTGAAAATGAAATTATAAAGAAACGCATGCAGTGTAACTTTTTAAAGAAGGAAAGCAAATATATTATATGCTTCAATCAATAAAGGGCGAGGTCAAATTGGACGCGCTAAAACCCTTGATTTTATATAAAGGGTTAGAGAACATTTTTAAAGAGATTTTTTAAAACTAAACCTCATGTGAATGCAGTAATGTATCCCTTTATAAAAACTTATACTTAATGCGTATAAGGGGTTTATGAGAGTCCTGAAAAGGTTTTAAAGAGAATATTATACAACTTTTTGTTTTATTAAGTAGTTGCCAGTAGGTATCGATGGCCATCATACAAAAATAAAAGGTACTTGGGAAGAGTGCAAGAACGACAGGTTTCGTAGGTTGTGTTATTTTTTTGTTACTGAACTACTGAGCTGCTTGAATTTAAAAAAGTGAGGTTATGTTGCCGATTGTGAGGTAACTACCGCATAAAAGTAGCCGGCCAACCAATCTCCCCCTCTCATATATATCTATGGTTATCCCCCATACCGCAGTCGTGTTCGACAAGCCAACAATGCGGCCGCTGTCAACTTTAAATATTTCAGGTTCACTTTGCCGCGAACCCTAAGGCTGCATCCACATGCATACGTGATACGCATCCGTTGTGTACCTCGTGATCAATAACAACCAATTGAAACGTCCGTCATTTTATTCCCTTTAAAGTTGATTGGTCGGAATTGATGACGTGGTATCAGTGCAGTGTTGCCAGGTCCATTTTTAAAATAATAGTAGGTCACAGACAAAAATAATAGTAGATTCTAGAATTTTTATTTAAAAAAATAGTAGACTACAAAAAAAACTTTTATTAATAAAAAACAAAAAAAAATATCTTGCTGGTGAACAGCGGGAGTTTTTAATCCCATTAGAAATTTTCTGTGTGATGGAAAAAGAAAACAAGTGTTCTGAACTAGTAACTGTGATTTTAATTTTTTTCACATTTTAATTAAATGATTATTTTACAAAATATTTTGTATTTCTAATTTCTTCATACAACAATAAAAAAATCTCAAAGTTTGAGGTAACTGGGGAGTCGCTTTATATAAATATTCATTTTTTAATTAAATCTCCCCCCCAATCAAATGCCTTCGGATCGCCGGTGTGTTATTTTAAGGCTATATGAGTATAGAAAAAACTTTCCAATACACGAAACCTTCCTAATACATTATTTCGTGTCCTCTTCTCCATAGAGTGGACGTCTATTTCAATGGGAGGCGACAGGGTCAAGAAGCATTATTATTCAGACGGCCGTTCGAGGACGAAAAGAAGCGGAATTCGAAATGGGCGAATCGTTTATTTGGATAACGTGATGTATAAAATGTCGACAATTTGGAATGATTTTATTCGGTTAAAATTTAATGCGACCTGTGTACTGGAGGAGAGCAACGCAGCCTGTCGCAAGGGCAGAAAATTGCGCGATATATAGGATGCCTCAAAAAAAGCGGAACTTTTTTGACTGTTTATTACTCCGATTTCAAAAATTTTAACCATTTTGAAAAGCCAAGACTTGAACATTTAAGAATTTGATTTCAAAATTAAGTACGTTTTTCGTATTGAAGTTATTGTATCTTCTTTTTTTTTATTGGCATTAATAATGATGCAGTGATATTGATACATAAAAACGTAGCAATTGATTAGTATATTATAGGAATTAAAAAAATATTGTTTTTAAAATAATGATATAATTAAAGAGACATAATTTTTATCAATTAGTTTATTTATACGGTCTTCTTAAAAATGTTGTCGTATAAACACCACTAAAATCGTTTCGAACTCTAAATCGACTTTATTTTAAAGCGATTTAAAAAAGTGGTTTATCACTTTAAAATCTATTTTAGGATCGTTATAAACACTTTAAAATCGCTTTAAGGCATTTATTCCAACCTAAAGAAATACTCAACCCTGGTTTTCCAAAAAATCTGTTGTTAACTAAGTCGTTTTATTTGTTTTTCTATTTAAAACCGTCCGTATAAAAAAGCGCCTGTAGTTGTGTATAAACGTAAAAACTGTTGCGATCAGACAAAAGGTACACAATTTGGTGACGATATGATATCCCAAGTTTTTAATTAAGTAATAAAACACCTCCAATTTTGTCCAGAAAAACTTCATATTTTAAACCCGTTTTCAGCACAAAAATATGTTTATGAGGGCACGACGAGGCATCACAAATTAGTGAAGGTCACTGATTATGCACGAAAAATATACCAAACAAAAAACCCAAAACAACTATAGTAATTTATTTACAAACTGAAATTAAAACATAAGTTCAGTCAAGAAATCTTTCCTTACTCAAATCCCACTCATTTCAAACCTGTAGCTTTCATCAATAGAGGTTGGTGCAAGCCAAGGTACAAGCAGAGTTAAGAAATCCGAACTCGCTGTTTGTGATTTGAATGCAGCTAATATTTTGGAACTGACATTTCGACAGTGACAGAAATGTAAACAAAACTTGCATTTAAGTTTTTTAATACATTTCATAAATAAAAACACCTTTTAAGTAAATACAAAATTAATCTACTCCTTATTTTATTATTACCCATCTAAATCGTTTTGTGACATCAAGTGTTAATTGGAAAAATTAATTAACAAGGGTAAGTTTTAATTAGAGTGACATATACCCCCCCTTTTTAATTTGTTCTATAGAGTGTTTACTATTTAAACCCCGCGTGCGTTAAAATTTTTTATTTTCTTTTCTTCTAAATTAAAACTTTCTTCTTAAATCCAATAAAAGATTGTGTTAAGATGATTATTCAATAAACAAATTTATTCAAATTCTTCTTATAAAGCAAACTATTTCCAAAATTCAAGGAGGGTTGGTTTAAAATGCTTAAAACCAAAAATTTCATTGAAACTCAGGATCGTTCTAAAATAGACTAAACCCTTTTAGTGAATCCCACCGCAAGTGTTTTTTTAGACAAAGTGACAATTTTAATTAAATATGAATTTAAATAAACTTTATTGTAAAAAATAAGAAAAAAGTTTTCTATTTTTGCAAAAAGTTATTAAAAACAAGGAAAAAATACCAAACTATAAAAAAACTGGATATAGTAACATGTACAGTACAGTAACATGGAAATTATTAATTTTTTTACACTTTTTGTAAATTTGCAGACCCTTACAGTTTTTGAAAAAACAATAAAAAAGTTTAATTTAGTAAGTCGACTTACTATAGGTAAAATTGTAAATGTTGGGCTCCCCTGTGATTATAGGCGCCTTGATTTTTATTCACATATTCACAAATCTTCATCATTTTAATTCAATAAATAATTCATAATGTGTAGGTACACATCTTTTCATAAAAAAATTGGACACTTATTTGACATTTGGGTACGTAATGTCCCCGTTTTTTTTAACACAAGTGTACATATTATGCTACATATATATCCCTTATTTTTTCCAATATATATTGAGAATAAAATCTACACAATGTGACAACCTCGCACTTGTAGCGGGTCACCTATACAGACCGCTTCAAGCTACTGCGAACATAGGGGGAATCAAGTCCAATTTACTCTCCGTGCCGTACGACCGAGGTGGATTCGAAGCACGCTGCAGTGTTATCTTTTGGAAATTCATTTTGTTTTTATTATTTTGTTTTATTTCTGCCTTGCTCGAGAAACAGATGGGTAAGTTCTTAATTGAAATAATACATTTTTAAAACCAAAAATGGATGTCTACGAAGTTGCCGAAAAAGTGCAGATGGTCAAATGGTCAAATCGTCATAACCCAACACACGTTCGATATTGGTCGAGGGAAAATTTGCATTTGTATTTTGACGTAAGAACACAGTATCCCCAAAAACTAAATGTTTGGGGGGGGGGGTATTATAGGGGAACACGTAATTGGGCCATTTTTTATTAACGGCAATTGCAATTTGAATGGTCCTAGATACTTGGATCTACTGCAGCAGCACATTATTCCAACTGCTAGGCAGTTGTTAGGTGTAAGATTTGGTGAAACATGGTTTCAACAAGATGGTTGTCCCGCTCACAATGTTGGCCTTGTTAGGAAATATTTTGATAATGTATTTCCTAATCGGGTTATAAGTACACGGGGAACTATTTTATGGCCAGCTCGATCTCCCGATCTTGCTCCTAATGACTTCTATCTGTTTTTGAAGAAGCTTTTCAAATTATCACCCCTAACATGCTTGGAAACGTTAGAAGGGGTTTTTATAGTAGGCTCGGATATTGTCTAGCCGACCAAGGAGGACTTTTCGAACATTTGCTTTATTTTTTTTTTGACTGGGAGAATCTTTTTGGTTTTTAGAATGTATTATTTTATTTTGAGAACTTGCTTTTATTTTGTTTCTCCTTATTATTTTCATTGTAACATGTCGTAACTGATAAATCTGAGCAGTTGACAATAAAACGCTCTTATTTATCAGTGACAAAAAATAAGAAAATAACGTTATAAAAATTTGCGTATTTATTGACCAAATTCCGGTTTCATTGACTACGCTCCACACAGCACCGTTGTTAGAGACGTACTAAATACCAAAGGAAAGTCATGCAAGTGGTGATCGCAAGCCTGAGTATTGGTTGCTTCACTGATAGGCGTGCGGTGTCTTTGCATGTACGTACACTGGCAAATTAGACTCCTTCCGCCCTATGTTCGCAGTAGCTTGAAGCGGTCTGTATAACCGTGTACTGCGCAGCTGTAGTCGGAGTTGCCACTTCAGTAGAATTGAGCTGGTAAATGTGAGAGAAGCATGCTTGGTATTGCCTGATGCAGCGTTGCCAGTGAAGAGGACAATGGTTTTCCCCATATAATTATGAAATAATATAACGGCCCTCCCCTTGCTTTCCCGAGAAAAATGCGTACCGATAATAACTCTCCCAATCAAGTTGGCCTGGAAAAAACCCATAGACGAGGAGTGTAATGGGCAGGCGCGTCGATTGCGTTAGTAGTGAAAGCAACTGACAACCATCTGACAACAAAAATGTAGGTTTGTATTTAATATTTTTGTTTACTTTTGGAAAATCTATTAAAATAGTGGACACTACCGTAAAAAAAAAAATTGAAAAAGTGTTGTCTAGTATTTCCCGTAATAATAACGCACGCAATCACAGAAAATACCGCCACAAAATTTTAAAACACAAAAACTCCACAATAATATAAACAAAATGGCAAAACCATACCTCGTCAAAAATGTAAACTTTTCGACAATGCCCAGATTTCTCAGGGAGTGGGTTCGGCACTTGGGGCCATGTCCTCCTGTAACGGGTTTACATTGTTTGTGGATTGAAACCCTCGAGTAAGGTTAAACTTGCGGTTGGAGATGTTTTATCCATAATATAATAAATAAATTCAATTAAATAAAATCAAAGTTTTCCGACAGATCATGTCATTGTCATTGTCACTCAAATTAATGCCTTGTGATTAAATTATCGTAAGGTCACTATGACACCAGGCATGGATTTGTTAGTGCATGCGTACTAAAATAAAATAAAATAAAATAGAAATATTTATCGTGGTGTAAGTTTAACGCGTTATTCTTAAATAATTTTGTTTTCAGACCGCTGATACATATAGTGTACCAGTGGGATGTCTGACACGATCAAGTGCAGCGAGGGCATTCTAACTTAACTGACTTACTGTTCAAAAAGCGATGACATCTTTTGGAGATTTAATCTGATATCGGACTTCATACAGCGAACAGACTTTATATTTTTTCAACTCGCTGATATGATGAGAGGGGTTCTTCTACTTCTACCATATCCTGAGTAGTAGTCCAAGAAATCTTGAACTTTGTCCTTTATTCAGCGAAAAAGAACCCAAAAAAACTACTCTTTAAAACTTACACCAACAACAACACATAAAACCTGAACCTAACCTGAAAAACACGATTCAAGGCCTCCTTAAGGTAGCTCCCGAGCTACCTTGGCCTTTACTCAAACTTAAGGCTTCCTTCAGCGACTATAAAATGCATTTCCGACCTTAAGGGATCCTCGAAGACCACTCAGCATTAAGGAAGCCTTGAGGATGGACTATAGATTCCAGTCTATATTTATTCTTGGGTGGCAGTGGCGGTCCCAGCCATTGGAAAACAAAACTTAGTAACTACAAGCGCGGATTTGGTCTCAAATATAGGGGGGAGGGTACTCAGATTTTAAGTCGTTCATTTCATATATCTTTTATTTTAAAAAATGTTTAAAAGCGCCGAAAATTTTTGAAAAAATTACATTAAAAATGCAATTTTTGAGTCGAATTGAACTAAAATCGTAAACATCAACGGTATTATAGCGCCGCAGGCGCAAATTTTTAGGAAAATTGCACTAAAAAAATGCATTTTTTTATTTAAAATTAAACTAAAATTGTAAATATATCAATGGTTTGAAGGCGCAGAAGGCGAAAATTTTTAAGGAAATTACACTAAAAATGCCATTTTTAACATAAAATTAAACTAATACCGTAAATATCAAAGGGATTATAGCGCCGCAATTTATGCCCTACTTTTGATTTTCTAAATGTTTTCATCAAAAATTTAAAGCCAGGGTAGGGTGAACTAACCCCCTACCCCCCTGAAATCCGCGCTTGAGTAACTACGTATAATTTTTTCAGTAATAAAAAACATAGATAACAAACAAACCACAAACAAAACCTAATAGCTAAATACTTTTTTTTTGAGGTCTAAAAAGCTTTTTAAGTCTTTTATATATATATATATCTCACTTCATTACGACCAGGCCTCCAATGTCTAATGGAATTACATTGTACCTGGCAGTTGAAGCTACACAGTGACCATGCACACCTCTCGAATTTAAAACAAAAAGTTTGTAATCCGTGGGGACGTAGTAACTGTGCCCGCCACCTGTCGAATAAACCGAGAAGCAAAAACATCAAAATTGAAAAGTGCAGAACACCGTAAATACAGAATCCTGTACCTTTCAAGAGGTTATAAAGTAGAAACCTGTAAAAGTATAAGGTCAGTGTAACATGACTCTTAAAAAGAGGTAACGATCGCAGCAGCACCGCCCCCAATTGGAGCTTCATACTACGTGGCCCTAATTTTAAGGCATCAGCAAGCAATCGCTCCGTAAGAGGCTTGTTGCGCAGAACTAAAAAGCCAAAATATTTCAAAAACAACAAAATGAATCTCGCGTCCGCAAATAAAAATTAAAGTAACACTCGTGGCATATCGGACAAAGCAACTGCCAGGTACAATCCTATGACTCCCTGATGATTCCCAATAAGGATGAAACAGGTCTGTAGGTTTCTGGATTCTCCATTAGACATTGGAGGCCTGGTCGTAATGAAGTGAGAAACAAAAACGCTTTGTCCGATATGCCACGAGTGTTACTTTAATTTTTATTTGCGGACCTCAAAAAAAAGTGTTTAGCTATTAGGTTTTGTTTGTGGTTTGTTTGTTATCTATGTTTTTTATAACTGAAAAAATTATACGTAGTTACTCAAGCGCGGATTTCAGGAGGATAGGGGGGTAGTTAACCCCCCCCTACCCTGGCTCTAAATTTTCTAAAACATTTAGAAAATCAAAAGTAGGGCATAAATTGCGGCGTTATAACAGCTTTGATATTTACGGTATTAGTTTAATTTTGTGTGAAAAATGGCATTTGTATTGTAGTGTTATTTTCTTACAAATTTTCGCCTGCTGCGCTTTGAAACCATTGATATATTTACAATTTTAGTATTTTCTTAAAAATTTTCGCCCGCGGCTCTATAATACCGTTGATATTCACGATTTTAGTTTATTTCGACTCAAAAATTACAGTTTTAATGTAATTTTTCTTAAAAATTTTCTTAAACATTTTTTAAAATAAAAAATATATGAAATAAACGACTTTAAATCTGAGCACCCCCCCCTAGATTTGAGACCAAATCCTCGCTTGTAGTTACCAAGTTTTGTTTGCATATATTGATATGTTCCTCATAAAAGCTATGCTTTTATTCGATTTCGTATCGAAACCGCCCCCCCTTTCAAATGGCTGGGACCGCCACTGGGTGGAGATTATAAACTTTACCAAGAAGTTAATGTAGAAACCGACAAGTATTTCCAGTGCCTCCAGGTTAATCCCAGCTTTTGAAACGGTTTAATATTTTTCCACATGACGTGAATCAGGTTGCGAAGAATCATATAGCTTATGGCCCAAGGGTCGAAAAATAAGTAACAACTTTGAAAAACAAAAGGATTAGTATTTGGTTTTGTTATAGTTTTAGTCTTAAAAATTGCTCTGTGTTCGTACTTGTTTTTGTTATAATCATGACAATCACTAAGCAAGTGCATTTAACCTCACTTTTTTGACGTTTTGTTTTATTTACTTTTATTTTTTGTAGTTTGTTTTTAAAGAAAATAAGATTCAATGGAAACAATTTTTTTTGGAAACTACAAAACACTTAGCAACTTATTTTCTGCGCTTAATTTGCCTGTATAAAATTTTGAAAATGTTGATTTCATTCCTGTCAACATAGTTGGGCGCCATACTTAAAATTTGGATCTCGCGCATGTGCACTTATATTTGTTATAGTAATAATCGTAGTTTTATTTATGAAAGTTGAAAGTTGCCAACTTTTTGTTAGGACTGTGATTAAACCTATGACGAAGCATAATCAAAAGCATGGTTTATCAAACCAGGAATTTATCATACCGTATTTAATAAAAAAATTCATCATAAGAACGATTCACCATAGAAACTGCAATTCGTTAAACCAATTTTTTATCGGAACCTTATTTGATCAAACACATTCAATAACAAATTCGAAATATAACAGACCCATTTTTAATCCAACCATTGTTCATCAAATTCATTCAATATCAAACTCGTAATTTGTAAAACCCATTTTTAATAAAACCCGGAATTTGTCAAACCATTATTTATCAAAACCGGATTTCGTCAAACTCGTTGTTTATCAGAAAATAATACACGCGGCGTCCGTCACGGATTTTCGATGCATTTTTCGTTCTATAAAAGTATTCACGGGTAGTGTTCAATACTTTGTGTATAGATTTTCTGATAAACAATGAGTTTGACGAAATTCGGTTTTGAAAAATAATGGTTTGACAAATTCCGGGTTTTATTAAACATGGGTTTTAAAAATTACGAGTTTGATATTGAATGAGTGTGATGAATAATGGTTCGATTGAAAACGGGCCTTTTAAATTTCAAATTTGATATTGCAAGGTTCGGATAAAAAATTGGTTTGACGAAATGTAGGTTCTATAGTGAATGATTTTATGCTTGAACTTTCTTTTATTTAACGGGTTTGATTTTGCACATTGTGATGAACACTTTCATAAGAAACAGTGGTTTTTACTTTAAACAAACAAAGACTATGCCTTGTATGTAAGATAATACAGAAAAAATCAGTGTTGGCTCCCGGCAAGGGCAAAGGCTAAAAAAAACTGTCGATCAGGTATTTATGAAAACCCACAGGTAACAAAATGGTTAGGATACGCTAGCTGCATACGAATATTTGAAGGGTGGTCGTAGAAATAGGTGAGACGTAGTACGTAGTCGCTGTTGTATGACTCTATTTGTGCAACTTTAACTGCCTAAGGTTAAATAGTTATTTGTACGCATACGTCTCCTTGCACACTCAGAAAAATTCCCACTTACCATTTATAAGAATAAACTTACCCCAATTAGATACTTCACTTAAATACGAGACAAAAGATCTATCTATTTAGGGCAAAAGGACCGAACTATTTATGGTTAATGAAAAACTATTTATGGTTATTGAAAAACTGAAACCATATTTTATGATTTAATTCGTTTTTACCCCACTATTTAATAGATAAATAGTGTAAGTAGAAAATATATTAACAACAAATTAAGTTTCTACTAAATAGTTTTAACGCCATTGCGGCTTCTATATGAATTTTTTTTTTCTCAGAATAAGTACTGATACTAAGTAAATTATATTACACCTATTTGTGACGGAAAATCCTTTTGCAGTAAATAGAAAAATTGTTATGGGTTAATGGTTGGTTGGTTAATAATTTGATCACCTGTGGTTATATAGAGTTACTAACGGAAAATCGTTTGACGGTGAATAGAAAAATCATTAAGGGTTAATAGTTATTTGATTAATAATTTGATCACATGTTATAAAGTTACTTGTTTACCACAGATAGATATTTCTTTTACCACAAATAAATATATTAAAGTTAGGTGGATAAATATTAATGACAATTAATGACAAAAAATTCACTTAGAGTCAAGTCAAGAGCTGTGTGTTTAGGGTAAACAGAGACTTTACTTACCACTAGTGGAAAATGTTAAGTAAGAATCCTACTTGGCCTGTCGCGGGCCAAGTGATCAAGTTCATACGGTTTTTGGATGAATGTGATCGGTGTGTACGCATTCACGTGCGTTCACAGGTCTAGAATCCGTCTCCAGGCTCTGTATTTCTCCATACTAACTTGATTGGGAGTTATTATCGACTTTTTTTTCGAAAAATAATATCTCATAGTTATGTAGGAAAAACCAAGAGCAATGGCAGAAATAAAATTTGTTCGTTGCCTGAAACTTTTAAGTAAATCGTATATCTCTCTGTAGTTTTTCTATTTATTTTAAACCTTCATCAAACACAAGATTTTAGTAACGTGGTCTGCCAATGCAAAAAAAATCACATGCTACCTTTTGCTGTTTTTGGTTTTTGTACCTTATTTATTTATTTTTGGACAAAACCGAATTTGAATAGAAATTTTATCACCTGAAAAATTTCAATCCCTTATTTAATTCTAGCTCAAGATCGGCGGCTTCGCCTGTGGTTTTACCCAGTTTATTTTAATTTCTTTGGTTTTTCCTGTTTTTTTTTTCGTTTTTCTTGCATTAAATGGTCACAACTTTTGTTCCTGTGAACCGATTTTAATGAAATAAAGCCGGTTCAGCCCAGGACTTCAGAGATGAAATTTGCATCAAAATCCGTTTAGTGGTTTTTGCGTGATATTGGAACAAACAGGCGACGGATAAAAATCCTAAAAATTCTATTTTTGGTATTTTTATGGTTTGGTTAGAAGCCGACACCAAAAATTAAAAAAAATATTATTGTCCTACAGAAATGGTCTATCTAGTGGTTTAATATACGTATAGATTAATTAATTAAGAAATGACCAACAAAATTAATTTAGCTCTGAGTACTGTTGTGTAGCTCTAAATGACTAAATGACAAAATTAGGGCTGTATCTGAATTTAAAACTATCTTTTTTTTTATCCATTGGAGGTTTATCCTTTGTTTAGTTACCAGAAACCTTACAGTCCGTTTATTTCTTTAAAATTTTCAAAAAATGTGTAAGATTGTTTAAACTTTTATGAATGACACTATGACAATATTATAATCAAAAGCCAAATAATGTCGACGCACGTCTCTTAGGGGGGGCGGTAAACGAATTTTTAATAGAAAAGGGGAAAATCTAAGCATTGCTCAAGTTTTTCATAAATATCTCAAAAACTAAAACACTCATTGAAGAACGGTTTTCATTTCCAGAAAGCCAAATCATTGGTTTATTTAACAAGGTATACGTTTGTGTTTAAAAGTAATTGTTACGAATACAGTAGCGGCTGGTTTTGGAAAAATGTTAAAATTTCAGCTTTTTCGACTCCTTTGCAAGTTACTTTCCTTTGTTCTGGTTTTTAGGTTTGAATTAAATTATACTTATAGACTTTAAAAGTTGATCCATTATCTTAACTTTGTTCTTTAATATTTTCTGGTACAGATTACGCTACCCGTGGCCTTTTTAGCACAAAGGGTATCGAAATAATTGTTTTTTTTTTTTAAATCTACAGCATCAGGGTCTTTATTTTTTTTTGCCTATAGATATATTGTTGTTGTATATTTTTGTTGTTATGTATATTTTTCGAATAGCGTTTAAATATGCCTTTCAATCTTATCACAGTTTGTCCAATTTTTTTTTTCAGTAGCGTCCTCAGCAATCGTTATTTTGGAAATTTTCCTCAAAAAATAACAACGCAATATCTCTCGCTGGCATTTCTATCAACTTTGCGAGATTTCGATATGGCTATATTTTTTTTGTAGCTCTATTCATTCCCTTTTAAGGCTGCTATTACATATGCAGAAAAATTGGGGTGGGGCTAAGCGAGAGAGGTTCTTCTATACCCATGCTAGTCAAAAGTTCGTACGAAAATCGCATATTAGCCTGGAAGAGAGGAGTTTAATTAAGAAAAAATAATACTTCAGCAGTGAAACTTGGCATGCATAATAAGTAGACCCTTAGATAATTTTTAATAAATGTTGCTAAATGGCCCCTATTTCTGAAAATAACACAAAAATTCTTAAAGGTTTATAAATTATGGTGAAGCGATGAAATTTAGCACAAATGGTCATTGACCCCGCAATTTTTTTTGTCGTGAGTTACTTATTCGAGCTCTCTTGCCTAGGACCCCAATTCTCGGTGTTAAACAAAATTGCTGAAAAATATATATTTTTTTAAATTCCTATAACATACTAATTAATTAGTACGTTATGATGGGGTTAAATCCGTTTCAAAATCACTGATCACTGAGTACTAGGTAAATTCACAAGCTTTTTGTAAAATTAACTCCAGCAAGCAATTTTACAATACCCACTATGGCCATATGGTAACTAGTGATTGATTGTGTAAATTCACTTATCATTTTTATCAGTGTATACGTGGAAAATTAACCTTATAGCTCGCTTTATTGTCGTGTTGGCCATCCGGCTGCACCCCTAAATTTAAATTCGCTCTCGAAAAGGGCCCTTTAATCATTCCTTTTTGCGTATAACACGTTAATTTCGGAAATAATGGTCGGGATTTTACGTAGCGGAACGTTTTTGGTCGACCGATTTCGCGCGGCTTGGCCCGGTCAGCGCGGATCAGCATTTATGGAAACAAATAAAATTAAAATTGGGATTTACTACGATCTAAAACACTCCCCACAGGTCTAAATATTTACACCTATGGGAGTAGTCATATAACTATTAGGTACAGTAGTACAGTACAGTCTGTTAATATGTGAGCTAAAAAAAAGTTTTAAATACAAAAGTTATTTGATTTATAAAGATCTTCAAAAATATCAAAAAATGTGATATTGTATCCACAATAAACAAAAATAAATTTTACTTTAAATCAACAAGTAAACAAGAAATAATAACAACTATTAAAGATTTAAAAAACAAAAAAGCTCCTGACATTGACTATGTTACAAGTGAGTTAAATCTGCATGCTTTTAAGTTAATCTGTTGTCGGTCAGCTGGCGGGATTGTTTCCAATTCAATTATAAATGCACCTGTAAATGCAACCTTAAACATTACACCCAGTTACTGTAATACGTAGTTGCGTAGCGTTTTTTTAGCAGGTAATTCTGTAATAAATGGTTTTCTTTTATTTTAGTATTTTACTTGGTTTTTTAGCGGCGTTGAACGTGAAAAGTCAAAATAAGTAACCTCTGGTTTCCCACTGTGGATAAACATAAATAAAGTCTCCGCGTTGCCATGAAAAACAAATTCAATGAAGTAAAATTTTGCAAAAAAATCAATTCGACATAGTTAAATTGATTTCCCGTACAGTGTTGCTAAAAATAATTCCCCATAATATTTTTGAAGATCTTTATAAATCAAATAACTTTTGTATTTAAAAAAATTTTCTAGCTCACTTATTAACAGATATAACAAGGCCATTTATACACAGTTGGTCTAGAGAGGGGTCTTAAGAAAAAAAAATATATAATCTCTAAAACATACACTTTTGTTTTTGATCCATCGCCAACTACTATTTACCGTAAAAAGTAAAATCCCCTATGTAGCACTTTTCTAGGGCGCTATTTTTGGAAAATATTCTGGGAACCTTAAATAGCAACCCCCTATTTTGACGTCATATTTGAATTCTCGCTGAAATTCTCTTTCCAATGGTACCCCATATCATAAGGTTTACTTTACTAATTTTCGAGATATTGGCTTTCAAAATTTCAAAAATTCAATTTTCAAAGGCCCATATCTTAGAAACTAAACAAAATATCTTTATTGTGTTTATTATCGATTTTAGGGGGGAGGAAACAAAAAATGACAACAGTTTGACAATCTGACCTTCTACTTCACATTTTTGGAATAATATCGTCAAAATCACTGAAAATCAATAAACTGTAAATAGGAATGTGCAAACGTCAAACTATTGTCATTTTTTATTTGCTCTTATAAAACCGTCAAAATCTATAATAAACACAAAAGAGATATTTTGTTTAGTTTCTAAGATATGGGCCTTTAAAAATTGAATTTTTGAAATTTTGAAAGTCAATATCTCGAACATTAATAAAGCAAACCTTATAATATGGGGTACCATTGGAAAGAGAATTTCAGCGAGAATTAAAATATGAAGTAAAAAGGGAGTTACTATTTAAGGTTTTTAGAATATTTTCCGAAAATAGCCCCTCAGAAAAGGGCTACATAGGGGATTTTACTTTTTACGGTAAATAGTAGTTGGCGATGGATCAAAAACAAAAGTGTATGTTTTAAAGATTATATATTTTTTTTCTTAAAACCCCTCTCTAGACCAACTGTGTATAATGAAACACCCTGTACCTATACAGGGTTCCTAAGATTTTCCTTAGGGTTAGGATTTCAATAAATCAAACAGAAATGGCATAGAAAGTTCTGCGCGCACAAATGAAACAGGTATATTGAGCAATGGTGCCAGTTTGTTATTATCTCCGGACTGCTTTCATGAGAAAAAATTGTCGCCACTCTTTCATTGTGAGCATAAATCATAGTTGCAATATTAACCGTTGACAAGATGTCTGCAAATTCCGCTAGATCGAGGAAAAACTGGGATTCACAGGCATTGCATTTTTATTTCCTTTCAAGTCGCTTCAGTTTCGTAAATTTTGTGTTTTTAAAATGCCGTAAACTCGAGAAGAAAAGATTTTTATTATTAAAAACTACATAAAAAGTGACAGTGCGGACGAGGTCATTGGGCTTTTTGTTTTTGCGTTTCCAGATCGACCGGTTCCTGTGGCTCAAACTGTCTACAACATTTATCATCATTTTGAAAGGTACGGGTGCATAAATGGTTGTAGAAAGTGTTACCACGATGGCGAAATACCAGAGCATCCCGTTCTTCCACACAAGGTGGAACGAGACGAAATGGTATGCGCTTACGTTGAGGCAAATGAACCATGTTCGACGAAACCGATTGCAGAGGCACTGGATATTCTCAACAGTACTTGCCAAGGTGACAGGAACGAAAATTTCCTATCAAAAGTTTTGTTTAGTGACGAGAAGACATTTGAACTTCACAGCTCTCACAATCCACAAAATAGCCGCTATTGGTCCCGCGAAAATAAACATCTGCACGCAAGTGTTAGAACGTAACATCCTCAAAAATTAAATGTTTGGAGCGGTATTGTCGGGGATCACATTATTGGACCGTTTTTCATTGAAAGGAATTTGAATAGCCAAAAATATGTTGATCTTCTCCAACATCAGGTTTTACTACGGTTGAGGGAACTCAACATAAATTTGGACGAATTGTGGTTTCAGCAAGATGGTTGTTCATCTCACAATTCACGCCAGGCTACAAATTACCTTCGTCAGGTATTTGGTGATAGAATTATTTCCACGTATGGAAATATCCGATGGCCTCCTCGATCACCAGATCTTGCGCCAAATGACTTTTTCCTATGGGGTTGTTGGCACGACAAAATTTTCCAACACCCTCACTTACGGCCTACGACTATAGGAGTTGAGGGCGAAAATGTTGAAGGCGGGCAACTCAACCCTGAAATGTTGGCTGCTATGCGCCAAGAGTTCTACAATAGATTGGGATATTGTGAGGCTCAAGAAAGAGACAGATTTGAACATCTAATCTAATTAAAAATTAGATGTTTTCAGGTCCAAACCACAGCTTTTTCTTGCTTAAAGGAGGCGGCAGGGTCCATTATTTACGATACTGAGTGATAAACTCGTGAGGTTGTTAACATTAGAAAGAAATATCTTCGCTTTTAATTAAATTTCTTTCCATTCTGTTCTACTAGTGACATCTATCCGGAAACGGCCAAACCATGCAGCTAGCACTAGCAGCCAAAGAAATCAATAAACGGCGCTGTTTTTCCTGCAGAGTTTTTTGCTTGCGATATTATTGATTTTAAATAAAGCTGGCCCTACACTACATTTGATATTTTCGAGGTGTTTTTTGACATGATCTCGAAACATGTAGCGAACCAATTCTTCAAAACTAGCGGGAGGGTAAAAGCGAAAAATAAGCGGCTGCCAATATTTGTAACACCCAAAAAGGGGTGAAAAGATTTATTTTGCTCTGTTTCTTTAGAAAAAACGTTTTTTTTACGAAAAACCTAAGCTCAGAGACGGGATCAGTTTTCCTAAAATGGGGGATCTTGGTTTCGAGTGAGAAGATAAAGGGCGCCGCAGGCAAAAATTTTTCAATTAAATTAGCCGAACGCAAAAATGTTGGAAAAACAAAGCACGAAATAAAAATGGCGCCGCTTACAATTTTTTTTCAAAAATTACGTAATTTCGGGAACGCAAAGAAATAGGTCTAAAGAGTATAATTTTTGAGAAAAAAATATCAATTTTCTCGCCCTCCTCCACTGGCACTGCAGGGGCCGTGCACAAATTACGTAATGGTCATAGGGGGGAGGGGGGTTACAAAACGTTACGTAGGGGGGAGGGGGGTTTTCGACAGCGTTTGCATTTGTGTGAAACTAAGAAAATTTGGAATGAAAATAAGTGAAAAGTTTTTTTTTGGGGGGGGTAGTGGTCTTGAAATCGTTACGTAATATTAGGGGAGTGGCATGCCAAACCGTTACAAAACATTACATAGGGAGGGGGTCAAAAATTGGTAAAATCACCGTTACGTAATTTGTGCACGGCCCCACATCTGACTGTTCCTCCTTTTTGATTTCGAATCAAAGTGCAAAACCCGGGTTGGGCGTTCGAAGGCGTCAACCCGTCCTATTTGCTTGATAAAGTTTCTACGGAAATGTCTCAGTCGATTTCTCCGGCCGTGTATGAACGCTTTAGGTTAGGTATTTGCATGTATCTCAGTCCCCAGCCTGTAAACAGTGCGTAAGGACAATGGTTACAAAATGAAAAGCCGAAAAATATTTTTTTTTACGATATCTTTCATCAGTTTGGTATTAAAGTCGAGCAAAAACAATTTTTATTCCAGTCCTAAAGGTATGAAAATGGAAAACATTAGAAAACAACAACCTGGAATGGATTTACTACGTGTAAGATGTAGTGACAACATCGCCCCATGCCCATCCTTTTCTGCCTAATGTGCTTTTCCGTTTGTCTGCTTCTTATACACGGCTGCTTGCCCCCCTAAGGATTTGCTTAGGAACTCTGTATAAAGGCCCATGATGCGAGAAAATCGCAGCGGCAACGGTCAAAATTTAGATTGCCACGACATGGCCAATGGGATAAAGACGGCTCGATCTGAGCCTGCGCGAGTTTGTCACGTCGAATCACCGCATTTCTCGTTCAGCGCACTTCTAGCTGACGCATGCGCATTAGAGCCATACTGACATTCAAAGGCAGGTCAGTCTTGCTAAAATCAGTTGTTTTGTTATAATCACGTGATCTATGTACTTACTCTGTACTATGTACTCTAATAAAATACATTTTTATTAAAAACTTAAAAGTAGAAAATAATTTTTTATCTTTCTTATACCATAATAAAAGCGATGGGCGAAAATTAAAAATTTTAACTTTAGGTATCGTATATCGGTCACATCGACGATTCACCTAAGAAACAGTTCTATTACTCTATAACCTTAGGACATTTTCAAAGGCTTGGCTAGCACGGCAATCTCACCCGTTCTCAGCTTCTTTAGATGAAAGCATTATGTTTATCATTCGAATAGAAAAACAATTTAGTGCTTCTTTTGTAGTTCTCTCTTTGTCACCGTAAAGTTAAAATTTTTAATTTGCACCCATCTCTTTTATTATGGTATAAGAAAGATAAACAAATTATTTTCTACTTTTGACCGCATTTAATAAAAGCTTGTTCTTTAAAAAAATTTTTTTATAAAAATTTAATTTTCGATTTGTACCCTAAAGCGTCCATTTTGAGTCCGCCATATTAAAATTTTCAAATCTGATCAAAAATTCATATCCCCTTCCCGAAAAATCCCTGAGAATACCATATTATTGTATTGTCGCCGGAACTATAAGCGCATACCAAATTTGAACACACGCCCTTTATTTTTCGATTTGTACCCTGAATTGTTGAATTAATTTTGAATCCGCCATAATGAAATTTTAAAATCTGGTCAAAAATTTATAATCCCCCTCCTTAAAAACCCCTGTATGCCAATTTTTATTAAAATCGAACGAACTAAATATTTTTCGCCCTCCACTTACCTCGTTAGAGGGAGGTGGGTACCTGAGAATACCATATTATTGTATTTTCACCGGAACTATAAACGCATACCAAATTTAAACAAAATCGGATGTGGATAAGTCAGTGAAAATTGGTTAGCCAAACATGACCGAAAATCGTCCATCTTGAATCCGTCATATTCAATTTTCAAAATCTGATCAACAATTCGTATTCCTTATCCCCAAAAGCCCCTGTATACCAATTTTGGTTGAAATCGGAGAAACTTAGGTGTTTTCCACCCTCCACTCCCCTCGTAGCCAAATTTGAAGGCAATGGGATGTGTATAAGTTAGTTAAAATTGGCTAGCAAAAGATGACCAAAAATCGTCCATCTTGAATCCGCCATATTGAATTTTCTTAATCTGTCTCCAAGTGCCCCAACACTTCAAATGTCAACGAAATCAGGCGTGCTTCAACTGTACCCCCCTCCACCCCCTGTCAATTTTATCAAACTATATTCTTGTGTTGTCACCGCAACTATATAAGCATGCCAAATTTCAAGTGGATCGAATGTCGGGAAGTTGGTCAAAATTAAGTTGCATGATTCCACCCGAACAAACATTGCAGTTAAATAAAAGCTTCTAAAAAAACAAACCCATCACTAAATGTAAAATATGGCGTCAGGTATTAAGAACAGACATGCCTTTGAGTGTCAGTATGGTAACCTTCTTTCAATGATGACAGTACGGCCGACATAACATTGGAGGAATATTCATGTTGTAGGAATATTCCCTAAAAGTGACCCAAACCTATTTTTTGTTGAATATTCCTTAAGAGTTTGTGATAGTTATATTTCTAATAATATCCATAGGGTCCTCCGTAATTGCACTCTAGTGGAAGACTAACGCATATTTGGTGAATATTCATGTGGCAATATATATAGGGATATATATTTGCTATGTGGAATATTATAGTCAACACCCAGGTATATTACTATAACTCTTTTAAAAAAACGTTCTGGTCGGATAATAGTCATGTTTCACGTCACGTTTCTATCACATTTATATGACCTGTATGACCTAGAATGTAACTTATTGCCGGCATGTGTTATATTCTCAATGGTAAAATGTAACATTCCTATCACATTCTTTGTTCTCTAACTGACTATTACATTCCAGGAATGTTTAATTATTATGTGGGGGACTTTACTCATACGTGGTGTCATTTCGTATCGTCGTGTCGAGGTTTTCATCTTATTGGGGCTTTACTCTTTAAGAGGGTTAATTTTAAAAAAATACGTAAATGTAAGTAAAAAGTTTTTGTGTTTTATTTTCCCTGGTTGTTTTTTATGGGCTCGGCCTCATTCGAAAGGTAATTGAATGGCGTAGTCAGGATCCAATGGGGCTCATGAGCTTCAAAAAGTCAATAAATAATAAAAATAGGACCTCGTTTAATCAATTAAGTGGATACTTTTTAAGGGTATAGGCAGTGGCCTACACAAGCTGGGGGGCTGGAAGGCTCCCCTTTTCAATATTTAATAGTTCGGAAGCCTTCCAGTCCCCCATCCAGCGTATGCCACTGCCTATAGCCTTGAAGAGTACCCACTAAATTGATTAAATTAGAAAAAAACTGTCAATACCCACAAAAAAATCACCAGAGAAAATGAAACACACAAACTTTTTTACTTTCATTTTAAATTTTTTAAATTAATTCCTTCAGACAGTAAACCCGCCGTAAGATAAAACCCTGGTTACGGTCCTGTGCAGTATTCGAGTACCTTTTAATTGAGAACCAATTCAGAAAAATCTACAAAGTACTTTTTAAGTTACGAGGAAAAGTCTTCGTAGGTGTTTGCCGGACCTACGTTCTTTGACGGCTCATATCTTTTATCACAGAATAGAATTTCACTATTTTGACATTTGGTACAATACCTTCAAAATATTAAAATATGTTTACGCTACCATAAAAATGGAGTCAAAAACGGGCTTCTTATGTGAAACTACTTTGACAGTTTATTGAGCGGTCTGAGCAAATTCCCTCAACCGCTACGTTATGCCTAAACCATTAATTTTATAATATGTGGCGGCGGGCCATAAAGTAGCTTTTATGCCCCAATAGCTTCAACGCCAAGTTATATTGTTTAGCCGACCAGTAATAAACGCCCCCTTAACTTTAATAGGGTCAGAATAACGTAGATAACACGAGTCCCCATTCAACACGAGTCCCTATGTTCTTCCAAAATGGGATTTTGCCCTATTTTTGGGAGGCAGTGGGATTATGTATCTTAGAGAGAGTTATCCAATATGTATTTTTATTTTTTTTTTCTTTAAAAACTATTTTAAAACATGATTTCTCCAACAACGCCCAAAAATTATTTTTTATGCAACCAAATCTACAAGGAAAGTAGGGGGGGGACTGGTTGAGGGGGTAAGAGGGGAATTATATATTCATAACTTTGAAACCAAAGCTCCTATGAACATGCAGTTTGGAAATTTCAATTTCACTTTATATTTGCTAATTTTAAAGAAAAGTGTAAAAAACCGATTTCTGTCGATCAACTACTTCTCTGGCTATGTGCTTAATTCACCATCTTCTCTGCCAGATATGAAAAACTACCCTTCTAATCTTTTTTTTATGTAGTTTCCTTTTTATTTACACAAAAAGTAAAAAATAAAATGGATAAAAAACTTTTTAAGTCAAACGGAGACTCGAACTTTACATATTGTGAGTAACTACTCTTACCTTATTCTTTTAGGCAGCTTAGCAATCAGCAAACAACCATTTTCCATTAGGCCTTCCAAGTTTTATTCTGAAACAAAAGAAAAGTAAATTAAAATTTTTAGAATCAGAATATTAAGGTTGGCCAAAATAAAAGGGGGAAGAGGGTGAAAAGGGAAAGTTTTTCAGGAATGATGAAACAGGTATTATGACAGGTGTGAAACAAGGATTGAACCCACACAAACACATGAATAAGAAATCTTCTTCTTATTAGAAACTTACAGTGAGATTTACTAAGATCTAAAATAGGACCCCCCACAGGTCTAAATATTTACACCTGTGGGGGGGGGGTACTAAATTTTAAAACCAATTTTCAAAAAATACTTACTCATACAGAAAAGAGGCAAAGTTGTTGATTGTTTTGTATTGTTATTGCAAAATACCTCTGAAGAACTGCTTTTTTTTTATACCAAAATACCTTAAAACTAATTTTTTTCGACAGGTTACAAAATGGCAAATGGTGAATACTCCAAAAATTTGGCATATAATATCTTCATTATCTGTGTTTGAGGTTATAAAGGTGGTGATTTTTTAGACCACATCTGGGGGGTAGTTTATATTTATAGCCCCCAGAAAGGATTGATTTGTGGCAACTGGTGATAAGTTCGTTTATAATTTCCCTAAGTAACCGTTTTTACAAGGATTAATTTATCTTATTTAATATCACAAGTTGTCCATTGAACACCTCCAATTCTTTCCAGAAAAATGCCATATTTTGAACCCGTTTCAACAAACATAAGTGAAGGTGACTGCTTATGCACGAAAAATTACTATACCAAACAAAAAACCCTACAAAACAATATTAATTTATTTACAAACTGAAATTAAAACATTGAGGTTATCTAAAAGCTCAATCAACAAAACTTTCCTCACTCAAAGCCCACTCATTTCAAAGCTGTAGCTTTCATCAGTAGAGGTTGGTGCAAGCCAAGGTACAAGCAGAGGTAAGAGATCCGAACTCGCTGTTTGTAACTTGAACGCAGCTAATATTTTGAAACTGACATTTTGACAGTGAGAGAAATGTAAACAAAACTTGCATTTATTTTTTTTTAATACATTTCATAAATAAAAACACCTTTTAGATAAATACAAAATTACTTTACTCCTTAATTTATTATTACGCATCTAAATCGTTGTGTGACATCAAGTATTTTGGAAAAATTAATTAGCAAGGATAAATTTTAATTAGAGTGACATATAACCCCAATTTTAATTTATTCTACAGAGTGTTTACTATTTAAACCCCGCGTGAGTTTAAATTTTTTAATTTTCTTTTCTTCTAAATTGAAACTTTCTTCTTAAATCCAACAAAAGATTGTGTTAAGATAATTATTCAATAAACAAATTTATAAACAGTCTTCTTATAAATCAAACTATGTCCAAAACTCAAGCAGGGTTGGTTTAAAATGCTTAAAACCAAAAAGTTCACTTAAACTTAGGACTGTTTTAAAATAGATTAAAGCCTTTTAGTAAATCCCACCGTAAATGTCTAATCATAGTCTAATGATAAAATTGCGTTTCAGACTCTGTGTATTTGTCCTCGTATTAAAAAAAGGGATCGGATTTTCTTGTTGTAACTTTATTCCCATATATATATAATAAAACTCTAGATAGACCGTCTCTGTACATTAAAATAAATAAAAATAAAAATTTTACATTTTGCCCTCTAAGCTTCAAAAAGAAAACAAAACGGTTTCATATAGAACCTCTCGTAATCCCACTTCTGACCTTTTGCGTATTTTTCCGGCTGGCAGAGATCAGGTTTTCCAGCTGTCTGAATTCCGCCGTGCTAACACTGCAAAGGGGCTGCTTGCCATTCTCAAGAGATACTATTTAGTTTTTGCAACGGTTTAGTTCGCTGCTGAGAACGTTATTATCAATAGGAATACAGTGCCGTTACCAAAAAAGATATAACAAAGGACCCAATTGCACAATAAGCCAGTTATGGCTGCAGTGCAGGTTGGAGTTACAATCGGAGGTTTTAGTCGGTAGGAATCCGACACTACCCGGGCTCTCCTGGACGTGCATTCTCGAAAGTCATACGATCCAGTCTCTCTCTCATGCGATGGGACCTATCGCATGGGATCTATCACCTCCCACGAATAAAAACTAGTTTGGGAAGCAAAACTTTTAAAAAAAAACCTCTTTATTGCGCAGGCGTCACTAGATTCGACGCTGTTCCTCGGTTTTGGACCATGCGATCGGGAAGGTATGACTTTCATGAGATCCGTAATATCGGATCATCGCTCAAGAATATAACGTTTTCCTCCCATGTGATCATTCGCCATAGATCTATGCCGCTCCCTGTTCAAGAATACACGTCCTGGTAGAGGAGAAACGACTCTGGCAGGAAAGTAGTTCGGGCGTCTTATGTAAGATTTCTCCTTGAGATCCTTGAAAAAAAATACCCAAATGAGGGCCGCGCGGTCGGTTTCTCAATTCAGGGTTAACCTAAAAAAATACTGGCGTTAAACAGCAAAAAACTGGTATTTATAGCCGGAGTTAATTTAACTCTGTCTTAACCCGCTATTGAGAAACCGGCCCTGAGAGCGTTTTCCTTTTGATGCACTGGGGCACCACTAAAACTGACCTGGTGCTGTCAGAAAATTGCATCGGTGCATGATTAGTGCACTGCAAATGGAATATCAAACGCACTTTTTGAAAGCAAATTTTTTTAGGTTATTTTATGGTCGAAAAAAAGTATTTTTCCGGCTCTAGGGATATTTCTTTACGGAGATAGATTTTAAATCCCACAATTCCCGAATGATACTTTAAGTGGAATTAAAAGTCGTCGATGGAAGTGATCTGGTTCCTCCTTTGCCTATTTCTTATCCTATTTTATTTCCTAGCGTAAGCCGGAAGTAAAACAAGATGTTGTAACCAGATATATGTGCTTACTGGTAACAATAAATAAATTAAAATGGTTATCCCCATCGACAGGCTTTTATTAAGAAAAATATTCATCTTCATCATCACACATATTTAATATAAATATTGGACATTTAAAATAAAGGTATGGTCAAAATCTCAAAAAAATAATAAAAATAAACATGCCTTGACGTTCCATGAGCTATTATCGATCATGCAAGAAAACTTGTACTCAGGGCAACATAAAGTGAACTCGTTTTCAAATGGAATGGCAAAACTCGAGTAGTGCAATCAAATGGAATACGAATATTGCCCTCGGTGAGCACCAGTGCATCGAAAGGAAAACGCTATCAATGTTTAAAGGCGCATTTACGCTGGCCAACCAAGCAATTTAGCAAGCAGGAAATTAAAGACAGTTGTACATGGAGAATTGCACTTCTGCTTGACATTTGACAATTGCGGGCGTAAACGGTTGTGTGTGTTTCCATAAGATGACATTTCCGAATTGCTTGCTTGTTTAACAGCATAAATCCGCCTCAAAGCGATCTACACACACGCAGTTTAGGTTCGTTTTTGCCATCTTAACATGGTTACTATTGTTCTCTTACCCATACCAGGAAAAATATCCGCTTGTACACCTTTCGACCCCGCAGGTCTAACTATCTTAAAACAAAAAAAGAAGTTAAAATACCTCCAAATCATTTACTTCAACCGAAAAGAAACTAAAAAACAAAAGATCAAAAGTTCTTGGGTGGAAATATCGAAAATTCAAACTTGTATGAGCATCTGGTCACCCTCCCCATACATCATTAAATACCATCATACACTTTGATTTCCAACTTCGAATCACTCACAAATAGGCATCGTTCCGCACTGGGACTTATCCAAGTTACCTGATACGGATTCGTCCCGGTGTGTTAATATTTCCAATAGGATTATGCTCCTAAGACAATTAAAACAAAAAAAAACTTAAAAAAACCTACAAATCAGTTACTTCAACCGAAAAGAAAACAAAAGATCAAAAGATCTTGGGTGGAAATAACGAAAATTTAAACTTGGATGAGCATCCCACAAGGAACACATAAAGGACCAAAGTGAAAAGAGAAATTATTAAATGATGTTTCGCCCTGGGAAACCAGCGTGGGCTCATCACTGGTTTCACTGGTCAGCCTCCCCATACATCATTAAACACCATCCTACACTTTGATTTCCAACTTTGAATCCGTGTCCCGGCGTGTTATTATTTCCAATAGGATTATGTTCAAATTCAAATTCAAACTTGGATCAGCATCCCACAAGGAACACACAAAGGACCAAAACGAAAAGACAAATGATTAAGCGATGTTTCGCCCTGGGTAACCAGCGTGGGCTCATCAGTGGTTTCACTGGTCAGCCTCCCCATATATCATTAAACACGATGCCTATTTGTGAGTGATTCAAAGTTTTAAATCAAAGTGTATGATGGTGTTTAATGACGGATGGGGAGGGTGATCAGTAAAACCACTGATGAGCCCATGCTGGTTACGCAGGGCGAAACATCGTTTAATCATTTCTCTTTTCGCTTTGGTCTTTTGTGTGTTCCTTGTGGGATGCTCATCCAAGTTTGAATTTTCGTTATTTCCACCCAAGACCTTTTGATTTTTTGTTTTCTAACTATCTTCTTAAGATAGTTATCCCTGACAGATATGCGGTTGAAGGGTCTCCAGGCGGCTATTTTTCTGGTATGGTGTAGTATGCTCGCAAGAACAAGCCTTTTTACTCGAGGTTTGACCTGCGTGTCTCGTTTCGTACAGGTCAATTTATAGGCTCATTTAACGGTGACGGTATCTTTGATTTTACTTAAAAAAAGACTTATAATTTTACAAAATTTTAGGGGTTATGTTTACAACCAAAGGGCCGAACCAACCTCCCAGGCTGTTTCTAAAATTTCATGACCGGATTGCAACTGTGACGTCATTGTTTTAAAACGAGAAAAGACCGGTTCCGGTTCTGTTTACTTACGCTTATGCTGACAGGTGTTAAATTTTTTATTTATTATTTTATAGAGAATTTATAGGTGAACAAGGCAAATTTTTGGCAGGACAGACTCTGATTTTGAAGATACCTTGTAAATAAGATTTTAATTTTGGATGGGCTGTACACTTAAAATACCCAAATCAAAAATTTGACTCCTTTCCACTTAATCTGATAGCTGTCAAGTTTTGTGCTATTCTAAATGACCCTTATCTGTCTGTGAGCCGGATACCTATTAACTCCACAATTGACCGATAACGGATTGTATTCCAATAAATGACTGCATCATGTAGGTAACATGACACTTTAAAAAAACATAAACTACTTCCTTTTCAGTATTTAACAAATTTTAGTATGGTAGTTGGTAGCAATGCGTCTTGACGTCAGTATTAATATCTGCCGATTTTTCGGCAATACAGATATACTGTTAATTCTACTGTCCATGTATTATTGTTTTATTTGTTCTAGTTTCTTTTGGATGTGAATATTAACAGTGAGATTTACTAAGATCTAAAATAGTACCCCCCACAGGTCTAAATATTTACACCTGTGAAGGGTACTAAATTTTAAAACCCATTTTCAAAAAACACTTATCCATAGAGAAAAACCTTTCTGGGGGCTATAAATTTAAACCACCCCACCTCTGGGGGGTGGTTTAAATTTATAGCCCCCAGAAAGAATTGTTTTGTGGCAATTGGTAATAAGTTCCTTAATAATTTCCCTAAGCAACCGTTTTTACAAGAATTAATTTACCTTATTTAATATCCCAAGTTGTTCATTAATCAACAAAACATCTCCAATTTTGTCCAGAAAAACGCCATATTTTGAACCCGTTTTCACCACAAAGAATATATTTATGAGGGCACTACGAGGCAAAACCAACATAAGCGAAGGTCACTGTCTCCAATTAAAAAAATCCAAAACAACTGTACCTATTCGTTTATTTACAAATAGAACTGAAATTAAAACATCGAGTTTATCTAAAAGTTTAATCATCAAACAAAGCTTTCCACTGAAAAATCGCATTCAAAGGTCTTAACTCTGCAGCACCGAACAGTTTGTTGAGCCGACATGACTCCTTTGTGAACGCATCAGTTGGATTCAGGTCTGTTTTTAGCCGCATTTTTTTTCATGACCTACTTTGATGAAATATTTTTATTTGTAGTTTGCGATTGCGATGGGTTTGTGTTTGTAAAGTTTTTTCATACTTTTGATGTATAAAAACCCCTTTTAAATAAATACAAAGTTAATCTAATTCTTATTTTATGATTATATATCGAAATGGTTTTCTGACAGTGAGTATTAATCGCAAAAATCAATAAACAAGGGTAAGTTTTGAGAAGAGTAACATATAACGTCAATTTTAATTTGCTCAACAAAATATTAAAATTACCATATCTTTTTTTTTATGTAACTTTGTTTAATTTCTAATTAATACATAATGTTAATATCATTGTACTGTGTGTAGCTATATGATATTGACATGTGTAAAAAACCAATAAAAAATTGATTGATTGATTGACTAATTGAATAAATTCTTCGTTTTCGCTTTGTTTCTTTGTTTCCAACGATTTTAGTGTGTTGTAATTTTTGTACTCTCATGATTTTTTATTTGAGTCTTGTTTTTGTAAGAACGGCATTATGAAGTACTTTGTTGTCGGCTGCAAAACAAACAAAAAAAAAATACGAAGGGCTTTTGTAGCCAAAAACGAGCCAATATGGGTGCCAGTGAAGCCAGCAATAGAACCAGCTAAAGGTTGATTAGTTTGGTTAATGGCAATCCGAGGAGAATTTCAAGGGAAGATTCCATCAAAATTTGGATGCGTATTTGTCGAAAAGCGCCCCCGTTTTCTACTACCTCATATCTCATAGGCACGTCAGTGCTCGTTCCATTTTTCCGAAGAACATTGTTATCACAATAGGATAACAAAGAAAACCGGAAAATGGGAAAATCGACATCGCAGGTTGAAATTTACTGACTCCATTAACGGTTGGGCGGCTGGGGGATTAGATTTTGGTTTTGTTTTTTTTTCTTATTCGAACATTTATACAGGGTTTTTAATTTAAAATTAACGACCAAAACTCTGAGTTATACTCTTACCTAACTAGAATTTTTTTTATGCCTTCATCAAAAACCGGACTTTAGTAACTGTCCACAAATAACCAAACCGTGTTTTTTTGGATTATCGATACAAAATCAGTAGTTTTTAAAATAAGCGGCTAAAATAGCAGTGGAGTACGCAGAAACTGTTCCTGGGGAAGGAGGGGTGGTCTTCAGTAACAGGATAGTCTCAGATTATTATTTTTAGTGATTTTTGGGAAACATTCAACTCTCTAGGGGGGGGGGACTTTAGTTTCCTGCGTATGCCGGTGAAAATAGTGTTTTTTTTTACACAACTCCGTTTACCAATAAACTTCGTTTCAAAATATACGGTGCAAGAGGCATTAAATATTTTATTTTCGGCGTTTCGCACTGACACAAGTTTATGAGATTTAATTACATTGAATATTTATAGCCGTTGGTTTTATTAAATTACATCGCTTAAATGCGTTTTTTGACCAATATAAAGCATGCTATATCGGATAATGATTTTAAAAATTTGCTGACAGTCAGCAATTCGGAAAAAAATGGGCCATAAAATTTGATGTTATCCGTTATTGAGGGAATTTACACTTCTGCATTGTTTTATAGCGAAATCCCGTTGGCTTTAGGTTTCAAAAATTACCTTACTTTGCAAACAGCTGTTTAGTTTAATTTTTGTTTTTTTTTTCTGCAGTTGAGCAATAAAAAACAAAACTTGCATATAAATATGTAAGAAGTCAGTTTTTTCCGTCGAACTAGACTAATAAATTTACCCCGTTTTGAAAAGGCGACACAGCTTATTTTAAGATAAAGAAAGATTATATTCACAAAAAGCCAGGCATAATTCGATATTTATGGGTCTGTTACATAAACAATAGCCTGTGACCCACACTTTACTAGCGTTGGGTATTTCAGAACGTTTTAAAATTGTGGGGTGAAAAGTGTTAAGAGATAAATATTAACTGGGCTTGCGTGTGTAATTGTTTTTGGATTACATTTTCAAAAAGTGAGTTTTCTCACGATTTTCCTTATTTTATATTTATTTTTATGTTCTTTTTGCCAACTTTACGTCCTAAAGCATTTATTCACCAATATATAAAAATACAGTAATTTGGATATTTTTGTGGTTAAGCTATTAATTTAAAATATTGAAAGGAATGGACATATACACCTATGAATATTGCAAAGTGCTTGAGTTGCATATTACCTTACCTCTTTTGCGCAAAACGGCCGTCTAGCGTGTATTTTAGTTGCCGATGTGGAGTGCTTGAGCCACTAGGCATTGTCCGAGTCCTTACATTTTTTTGCACTGTTATAACGACGGATGTGTTCCGTCGGGTGTGCTGCAGATATGCAGATATTTTGTTTTGTACTACTGAAGTGGACGAGCCACGTAGTACGTTCCTCTAATACCTTTTCCCAACCTCCTAGTACTTTTAACGAAGTACTGCCCTTGACCTAGCGCGTCTTTGTACCAATGTGCACAGTGCAAAATAAACAGTGCTAGAGTCTTTTTCACCTGAATCTATTACTGATGTGGAGTGCTTGAGCCACTAGGTAAAATATTGTTATCCTACCTGTATTGTGGAGTGCTTGAGCCACGTGCAGATGACCTTTTTCCGTACTATTGGTATAGTACATAGCCTAACCTTAACCGCTATCCCATTATTACTCCATATAGGAGTATTTCAGCACTAGCACAATTTTGTTACGCTTGTGGGTGAGACACAATGCGGTTTGGTTTAATTAAATTAAATTAAATAGAAGTATCAATAATAGTAATTAATTAATTGTCTGACTTCAGTACTATTTTAGTACTTTCATGTATACAACCAGTTTATTACTGTTTAATCTTAAAAATTGACATTAACGCTTATTTATTAGCGTTATACTGAATAAATTCATAATAAAGGTAAATTGAATGCTCAGATTACTCTTTTAATTTCAGGTATGTCACCTCTCATGTCACTCATCACCCAGACACAACAGTTGTTTTTATAATTTTGCAAATCATTTAGTAAGTACAAGTACATTATCTTGGAATTTATTTAAATTGGTCAGTCCTGATTATTTTTAATAGACGCCCATGTCGTTCTTCAAGTTTGTAGAAAAAAAAATGGCTCACAAATATAATGGCGGCCAGGTTCGCAATGGTCTGGTGGAGCATGTGTACATATGCTCTGAGAGTCAAGCGGCCCTAAAGGCACTTAGTGCGCCAAAAATTGCCAATACTCTGGTGGAAGAGTGCGTTAAAGTACTGAAAGCCTTGAGTCAAGACAAGAGAGTTACAGTGATGTGGGTACCGGGACACACGAGAGTGTCGGGCAACAAAAAGGTGGATGAACTCGCTCGGATCGGGGACAGCACTCAATACGTGGGGCCGGAACCACTCTTAGGTATAACAAGGAGACAAATGCTAAGTCGACTCATTCAATGGGCTAACGATGCACTGGCAGACTCGTGGGAAAACGAAAGAGGATGCAAATAGTACTGGAAAGGCTCCTGGGAAGGACACGAAAAGATATTGGACTACTGACAGGAATACTGACCGGCCACAACCGACTCAGTAAGCATCTGACACGCATCGGGATCGGGAATGACTCTATGTGCCAGGCCTGCGGGTGGGCGGACGAGACATCCCGGCATCTCATTGCGGAGTTCGATGCATACCTAAGGATAAGGCATCAGGTACTCGGACAACCGAACCTGGATGCAGAGGACCTACGAGCTCTCAAGTGGGCCAAAGTACTGGACTTCGTGAAGAGAACGTGAAGGCCCGGAGAGCCCACTACCGTACAAGCGGTACAGGTTGTGGATAAGTGGGCTGGGCTGGGGTAAGGTAAAAAGGGATCTTGGGCCGCCCCCTATTTACTACTACTACATATAAAAAATGGAGTAAATCTTCTCATCCAATAACAGGCGTCTTACGATCTTGTACCCCTTCACGGAGCAAAACATCAGTGACGTTGTTTTTCGCAACGTTGCGGGGGAAATTTTGACGTCATTCCACCAGAGCAACACTAAACGTTGCAAATATGGTGACAAGGTTTACAAATACGTTTATATGTGCAGTTTCAGCAAGTTGAAAATAGATTCGAATTTTTATCTAAAAACAGAATGATCAATGTGTTTTTTTTTTGCAACTGTTTTTTTTTTATTTTGTTCTTGCTCCCTCAAAAAAGGCGGCTAGGTCGTGACAGTACTTGCGCGATCGAACTTTTTACTCGAACGGATCCAAAAGTTTATGCGTTCAAATGTAAACGTAGTTGTGATTGACACAAGTGGATATGCAACTTGTAGTGTTTGTTGATGTATTGTAGGTTTCAGAAATAAAGATATGACAATCTTTCTTTGACTTGTTGTTTATCATGTATACAGAGCGCTTCAGGCTACTGCGAACATAGGCCGGAAGAAGTTCAATTTGCCAGTGCACGTACACGCAGGGACACCGCACACCTATCAGTGGAGCAACCAACACTCAGGCTTCCGATCACCGTTCGCCTTTAACCACGGTGCAATGTGAAGTGTTTGTTTTTCTGTTTTTTGTCACTGATAAATTAGAGCGCTTTATTTTCAACTGCTCAGATTTATCACTAACAGCGTGTCACAATGAAAATACACTCTAAAAACCAAAAAGATTCTCCCAGCCAAAAAAAATTAGAGCAAATGTTCGAAAAGTTCTCCTTCCTCGGCTAGACAATATCCGAGCCTATTATAAAAACCCCCTCTAACGTTTCCAAGCATGTTAGCGGTGATAGTTTGAAAAGCTTCTTCAATTTTAATCCGAAGTTCTTTCAAATGATTAGCCCTTTCATGCCCGTAAACTTTACTTTTAATATAACTCCACAGATAGAAGTCATTAGGAGAAAGATCGGGTGATCGAGCTGGCCATAAAATAGTTTCCCGTGTTGCCAACTGCCTAGCAGTTGGAATAATATGCTGCTGCAGTAGATCCAAATTGCCGTCAATAAAAAATGGCCTAATTAAGTGTTCCTCTACAATACCCCCTCCCCAAATATTTAGTTTTTGGGGATACCTTGTTCCTACGTCAAAATACAAATGCAAATTTTCCCTCGACCAATATCGAACGTGTGTTATGAAAATTCAATAATGGAGAAATGCTTTCATCTGTGTCGCAAAATTCCATACGACGATAGTTGTCCTCCGGAATTTGATGCGTTTTTGACGCTTTCTTTTTGAGAACACGTAAGACAGTGACGGAAGACGTATCAATTGCTTCGGCAATTTGGTGGCTAGTTAACTTTCGATTTTCCTTCAATGCAGCGCAAATCATCACATCTCGTACTCCCTGCTCGTCATTCAAAACAGTGGGTTTTTTATGATTTCTTGGCGCTACACAACCAAACTTTTCAAAATTCTGCGCAAACCAATGAATCGTTGATAAACTAGGTTCTGGGCGATTTACAAAATTCTCCAAAAAAAGTTCTTGAATAAGTCTCAATGGTCTGTCTTGATAGTACCATTTGACCATCTGCACTTTTTCGGCAACTTCGTAGACATCCATTTTTAGTTTTAAAAATGTATTATTTCACTTAATAACTTACTAATCTGTTTCTCGAGCAAGGCAGAAATAAAACAAAATGATAAAAACAAAATAAATTTCAAAAAGATAACACTTCAGCGTGCTTCGACCCCACCTCGGTTGTACGGGACGGAGAGTAAATTGGATTTGATTCCCCCTATGTTCGCAGTAGCCTGAAGCTCATTGTAGATATCTTTGTTACAACGCCAACGACTTTGAGAGCTGGTGGATATAATCAACGCTAGATTTTTTGTCTTGAAATGCTTCTTTCCTTTACCAATACCAGGATAAAAGAGAGACAAAAAGACAAAAACAATGACGATATTCCGTAATTCTCGGACGTACATCTTTTTCAGATTGGCCCCATAGTGATAAAGGCTGATTTACATAAAATTTAATGAATTCTGATAAATATGAAAATAAATGAAAGTAATAGTTCTATCACAGCTTCACAAATGATTTTAATAGTAAACTTGAAAACTGTTTAAAAATACGTTTTTTAGTCACGTGTAAACACATTTTAATTCCACCAAAACGCAAAACAAACAAAAAAATTACCAGTGGCCTTTGTAGCCAATACCAAAACAAGCGAAAATGGATGCGAGTGAAGTCATCACTTTTTGCTGCAGCAACAGAACCATAAAAATGGCGGCACTCATGGTGTTTGCCAAAATTTGGATACGTAATCATTAAAAATCGGTCTATTCCCCTATAGTTTCTATGCTTTAATAACTCCCTGGTAAATTTAAATTTTTAAAAATGTATATAGTCCAGAAGGAAATGAAAATATAGGGCATGTTGTTAATTTTTGGTTCGCGCCTTTCCAGTTTGCGTGTGCAGCCCGCTGGAATATCCATTTATGTATAATTAAGCCTTATTCGTTCTGGGGCTGAACACGCGATTTTTAAATATAATATGAAAATTATTATATGATAAATACCAGGACGCGAAATATGGAGGATATACAGGGTTATGCGTTTTCCTTCTCAATATAGAGAATTTACCCACTGAAAACGTATTCGTACTGTACAGGGTCTTTCATTATAAACTTTTCCCTGAAGAAAAGTTTTCTACTATTAGTCCTACGAGGCTCAAACCAAAAGCATTCAAAAGAAGGTCGTTTTGCTCACATTCGAGATCACTTCTGTCAAATCTGACTTTTATAGTTTACACACAAATTAACTTCTGCAGCACCCGCATTTTGTAGGGTTTGAAATGTTCCTTTCTGAGCAGCCTCCATATTTGCGAAGAGGATTTTGGACCATCATGACCTTCATGATCTAACGTTCATTCAAGTTTTGCCACCGACTACTGAGGATTTATGGTGATATGCAGTAGTATGTTTAGATCAGCATCCTCATCCAATCTTGGTGTTGTAACAGAAAAAGGATAAACCCCCATTACTTATTTGATTTAGAACCATTTTATATTTTCCCGCGTTTATTCAAAATCTCTATTCGCTGTTCAACCGACGCGTATTGTTTAATTCAAGTGAGAGCGGAACTACCGAGTACTGCTTGCTTTATCGTGCTACCGTGCCTGCCCGAGATTAACCAAAGGTATGCCAATTTATTAACAACACCGAGAGACTATGAGAGAGAGGTTTCTCGCTCTTAAAAACTTTACGTTTTGAAAAAGCACGGCCTGGTCTTTCAAGGCTCTCCATATTGAAATACAACCAAGTTCCAACCCAATCTTCCGCCAGTTTTCTTTTGTGTTCTTTTTTTTCTCTTTAGTATTTTTCATAGATGCTCCTTATTGTTGACCTTAAAGGCCAAATCTTCATCAGGAAATCTTCTTCTGTAGTCCCTTTCTATTTCTGTGCGCTTATTCTCGAACTGATAGAAATTCTGCTCCCAGGAAGTCAAATTCTCTCACTACTATGCTTCTCATTGGCCCAAATCTTCGGCTTAAATCAGTTTCTCTCACTTTTGCCCGATATTGATAAAAAGTAATTCTATTGGTCTTGAATAAGAGAATTACTTTCAATCAATATCGGGCAAAAGTGACAGAAACCGATTTAAACCGAAGATTTGGACCAATGAGATGCATAGTAACGAGAATTTGACTCCCTGAAAGCAGAATTTCTATCATTTGAAGAATAGAGGCCTGCAGCATTTTTGTGGCTTCTAACATAAAAATAGAGAATTTGTTTTTTTTTCTTTGTCAGAAAAAACCATTTTGACAATCAAGATTTTGATTTTTAGTTTTGAAATTTTCAAATAGGATATGAAAACATTTTGGTAGTAGGAAACTATTTTGGAATATACTGAATTGTTTATCACAATCTTATTATACATTTTGTTAAACTCAGCTGTCGATATCTCCCAAACTGTTGAGAAAAAGCCATCATGAGTGGTACTGCTGGAAAGAGACTTTTTCGTAGATTTTAGGAAATCTAAAAAATACAGGGTCTTCTATTTAGAAAAGTACATAATTTTTACTCAGCGTGTAAACTATACAATGAGCTTCAGGCTACTGCGAACATAGAGGGAATCAAGTCCAATTTACTCTCCGGACCGTACGACCGAGGTGGGACCGAAGCACGCTGCAGTGCTTTCTTGTTGAAATTTATTTTGTTTTTATTATTTTGTTTTATTTCTGCCTAGCTCGACAAACAGATTGGTGAGTTCTTAGGTGAAATAATACATTTTTAAAACTAAAAATGGATGTCCACGAAGTTGCCGAAAAAGTGCAGATGGTCAAATGGTACTATTAAGGCAGACCATTGAGTCTTATTCATTCATTATTTTTTGGAAAATTTTGTAAATCGTCCAGAACCTAGTTTATTAACGGATCATAGGTTTGTGCAGAATTTTGAAAAGTTTGGTTGTGTAGCGCCAAGAAACCATAAAAAACCCACTGTTTTGAATGACGAGCAGGAAGTACGAGATGTGATGATTTGCGCTGCAGTGAAGGAAAATCGAAAGTTAACTAGCCACCAAATTGCCGAAGCAGTTGATACATCTTCAGCCACTGTCTTACATGTTCTCAAAAAGAATGGTTATTATTCTTACAAAGCGTCAAAAACGCATCAAATTTTTCCGGAGGAAACTATGTCGTATGGAATTTTACAAAACAATGATGGAAAGGGCTAATCGTGATGAAAACTTTCTGAGATCTATTCCTTACACAGATGAAAGCACTTTTCCATTATTGAATCGTTATAACACAACACACGTTCGATATTGGTCGAGGGAAAATTTGCATTTGTATTTTGACGTAAGAGCACAGTATCCCCAAAAACTAAATTTTTGGGGAGATATTGTAGGGGAACACGTAATTTTTTATTTTATTGACGGCAATTTGAATGGTCCTAGATACTTCCTACAACTGATAGGCAGTTGTTAGGTGTGAGATTTGGTGAAACATGCTTTCAACAAGATGGTTGTCCCACTCACAATGTTGGCCTTATTAGGGAATATCTTCATAATGTATTTCCTAATCGGGTTATAAGTACACGGGGAACTATTTTATGGCCAGCTCGATCACCCGATCTTGCTCCTAATGACTTCTATCTGTGGAGTTACAGCAAAAATAAAGTTTACGGGCATGAAAGGGCTAATAATTTGGAAGAACTTCGGATTAAAATTGAAGAAGATTTTCAAACTACCACCCCTAACATGCTCGGAAACGTTAGAAGGGGTTTTTATAATAGGCTCGAGTATTTTCTAGCCGAGCAAGGAGGACTTTTTGAACATTTGCTCTTTTTTTTTGACTGGAAGAATCTTTTTGGTTTTTTAGAATGTATTATTTTATTTTGAGAACTTGATTTTATTTTGTTTCTCCTTATTATTTTCATTGTAACATGTTGATGAGTGATAAATCTGAGCAGTTGAAAACAAAACGCTCTAATTTATCAGTGACAAAAAACAAGAAAATTACGCTATAAAAATTTGCGTATTTATTGACCAAATTCCGGTTTCATTGACTACGCTCCACATAGCACCGTGGTTAGAGGCATACTAAACGCAAACTGCGAACGGTGATCGCAAGCCTGAGTGTTATTTGCTCCACTGATAGGTGTGCGGTGTCCCTGCGTGTACGTACAGTGGCAAATTGAACTTCTTCCGGCCTAGGTTCGCAATAGCCTGAAGCGCTCTGTATATATAAACGTAAGGAAAACTATCTTTTTTTGAATGCTTTTGGTTTGAACCTCATAGGACTCACAGTAAACAAAGTTCTTCAGGGAAAGTGTATAATGAAAGACCCTGTACATATGCTATAGTTGTGAATTGTTTTGAAAAATGTCAAATTATGTCGCAAGATTTCTTATTTTCATCAAAAAACCCCTCGTATTTTATTGCATTTGTACCACAACGAGATGCAAATTTTGGGAAGTACCTAATTAAATTGGGCGGGCACTTTTCTACTTTCCCATTAAATTACACTTTTTTTTAAGTTACGTTCTCGGGAAATTGGCGTGCCGATTTTATTTTTGGCATTCGGCCAGGCACCACGAAGTCTCAAAATTTCCTAGACGGATCAGAGATATGAGTGGGTGGTAAGAATTGGCTTCGAGCTGCGCAACTTACTGGCAATACATGTACAAATTTTGGGTCAGTTGTTACCCCCTTGGATCTGGCTTAAACCGCTTATATATAAAGGAGAGATTTGCTTTGATTTAATTTAATTCACCAAAAACTTTTTTTTAAATAAAACTGTTATCTATACTACTACAAATTAATTAAATAAGTCATTGTTGTTTTCTTGCTTCTCGGCACACAGCAATATAAAAAATGTTAAATCAAACCGCGAAAACCACACGACCATACTTACCAGGGAAAACAGAAAAAAGTGAAGGTAGCTATAATATCATTGCATTACTATTTTGTTGTTTACTGGTTGATAGAAAATGATGGAAGGTATTGATTGACATAGAAAAGATTAAAATAAAAAAAAAAGATTATACACTTAAAGTTAATTTTCAGTTTTATCAGCATTCGCATCTTTATATCTATCGAGTCGACCAATCAAGCACTTTTAAAATCATGGCGCGTGACAGCTCCAGCTGATTAAATTCACGAAAACCTCGTTAGGTACGACAAGGGAGTTTGACGCATTTGATCAGCTGGAACTGTCACACATTCGCCATTAGTTTAAAAGTACACCTGCCGATAAACCCGAAAATTAACTTAAGTGTCTATTATAAAACATAACATGGCGCTGTCACGATCCAGAATCTAATAGACTAAGCTCCTAAATACTATCAAGAAAGCACAAGATGCCGCCAAAAACTTCAACGAAAGTTAAGCCCAAAAGTAAAACTAAAAAAGTAGCAGCTGAAGGATCAACTTCATTGAATGAATCAGTAAAAAAAACTCAAGAATCCCTTATTCTTATTGAGAGGAACACCTCCGAAATGGTAAATTCTTCAATCCAACATGAACTTGCAAATGCAACAATTAATACAAGAAACCAAAAGTATGATGACAGCAAAAAAAAACACAACTGAAGGAGTATCTCACACTGAAGTCAGCATAGTGATCATTAATCCTGTTGTAAAAATTAGTTGCAACTTTCCACCACCGGGAAAATGAGTAGAAAGTCTTTTATTTGCGCAATTAATCGACTGGCGAAGAACTTGGTAGTCCACAAGTAAGAGCAACACTTTTTTCATTATTTGAGCAAGATATGCCAGACGTTCTTCGCTTTGTTTTAAATATTGATGATCCTAAGAAAACTAGTGTAGTGACTATTTTGGACGAGCTTGAAAAATATTTCAAGAAAAAGAAGAACTACACATTGAGGCGATGTCAGTGCATGTCTAGAAAGCAAGAAGCTGGTGAGTCATTTATGTCGTTTTATAACCACCAGAACCACGTAAAAAATGTAGGCTACTACCAGAAAATACAAGTCTTGAATCTTTGGTAAAGTTTTGCGAAACCGAAGAAGTCACAACTTTAGAGGAAAACACCCAAATGCAATAAAAAGGGGAGTTGTGATATCATTGTATTACTATTTTGTGGTTGATAGATAGATTGACATTGTCACTATAGAAAAGATTAAAATAAAAAAGGTTACAAAATATAACAGTGGCATCTTCTTCGCTTTACCGTAAAATTAGTTGTGTACTTGTCTATGTACGTTCTTCCCACACTATCAATTCTCTGAGATGGACCGAAACTGCGGTCATAGTTTTGTCGGATTTTAGGCATAGAAATCAGAGGAAACAAAACAAGTGCCGCCTGAAATTCTCCTTAACTAAACCAACCAGCCTTTATTTGCGGTTCTGTGGCTAACTTCATTCCAGTCCATTTTGGCTTGATTTGGGCTTTTGGTTATTTTCTGTGTTCTATGGCCTTTTTTTGATTTAGTTTTACTGTGTTGTGTTTAAAAGACTTCAGACTTGTGTTGTGTATTTACCTTTGGGACCCTGTATTTACACGATGCCTTGTTCCCTAAACGGGTGCAAAAGCATAACAAGTTTGCTATTGTATGAGAAGATTTTATTTCATACGTGGGTAGTTCTACAAAAATTGGTAAATTTCGGGTGTTCTTCAAATTCAGAGGTCACCACATAAATATTGACTTTAAGAAATATTTAGTTTAGCTTAGTTTTTCTCAGTCCCCTGGGGTGTCGCCGCTAGAACCTCAATGGAAAACTAAAAAAAATATATCGAAAGTTTTTAATTAAAAATAAATATACTGCTCTATAAAATCAAAACCATGTTTTCTTTTTGCGCTTTGTAGGATACGTAAACAAAAACTTTACCCTATAAAAACGATTGCGCCCCCCTGTGTTATTATCAGTTCCCTGTAAATCATGTATTTGAAAAAATTGTTGGTGTACGTAAGCTTTAAGTAAATATTTTTCGCACTTTAAGGACTAAATTTGTTACTTTAGTTCCTCATTTCAAGGACTAAAGTGCTACTTAAATACCTGCGGGACTAAAATAAACAAGTGTTTTTTCTATTTATTTTTTTACTAAAAACAATGTAATACTAAAATATAACACAATATTAAATCTACATCAATATTACCCGCATAAATATTACCTTAATTAACATATGTTCCTTGTCTGGAGCTTTCTGCAGAAATTTCCTAACGGGGTCTGCGTCTAAAATTTTTGATTTCTTTGGGACGTATCTATCGTTTATTTTTCAAAAAGGCAGACCTTTGGAAACTTGCTGATATCTATGTGGTTCTCCATTACTAGTTTGGCCCTAATCATAGAGTATTGGGACCATAGAGTCGACGATTTGAATGTCTTTGATTCCTCAAAAAAATAAGCAAGAAGAACATTCTCCTTGATGTCGTTTATTGTTGCACTTGCACCATTCTTTAAACTTCTTGAACTGTTGTTCGTAGGTATTTCGAGGCTTTTCTGGCAAAAGTTCATTTACTGCCGCTTCAGCAGCAGCTTCAAAGTCCATTTTTAGGTTTAGCGACACGAGTTTAGCTTTGCTTAAGCCTTGCATTTATTACACCACAAATACCTTGGCCACCAAATCTTGCGCACACATTTCGAATATAGTCAAAATTGTCTACCACCCGATATTATTTTGTTTTTGATAGAGGGCCTTAATTTTCTTGATTTTTTTCTATAATATGCTTTTGTAAAAAATTATACAGAAGCGCGAAAAATAATATATATATAAACCTCTGAACTAAAATGTCTTTTTATCCCTCGACGAATTGTATTCCTCCTTTCGGTCGGGCTACAAACTTTACGCCTCGATATAAAAAGTTACACCTTAGTCCCTTGGTGTATAATATATTATTAAAGATAAGTTTAAGAAATTCTGTGCTATAAAAGGCAATAGAGCAGAAAAGAGTCTGTAAAAAATAATACAGAAGTCAAAAAATAATATATAAGCCTCTGAAGCCTCTGAACTCCCTTCGGTAGGGCTACAAACTTTTCGCCTCGGGATGAAAAGTTACACCTTAGTCCCTTGGTGTATAATATACTATTAAAGATAAATATAAGAAATTCTGTGATATAAAAGGCAATAAAGTAGAAAACATTACCGTCACAGACGATTTCTCTGTCTTTTTTTTCTAAATAATTATCTTTACAGATATCCTAATCTCTGATTTCCTTTTTAAATATATCAACTACAGAGCACATTTTTAAGCCATAATTTTAGCCATATTTTATAGTTTTCTTTCCAAAATATTGACAAAAGTTTTCACTGTGTTTTTGCGTTTAAAAAAAGTACTGCCAAAAAATATAGCAGTAATAAAAAAAGTATTTTAGAGAAAGATGAAAAAAAAATTGAATTATCTGTTTTGTCATCTGTCTGTCATCTTGTATCGGTGTAAATTGTAATTGTTTAAAGCGTAAAGTGTGTAAGAAATAAGGTATTATCAATTTCTTTTAATCTAAGTTCTTTACAGTGTTTAAAATCACCAAAAACCGTGTCCTATCTTAAAGTATTATAGTACATCTAAAATATTTGAAGGGGTATTTAAAAAAAATATTTTAAATAAAAAAGAGAGTTTTACCAACAGAAAAACTATTAGATGGACTGATTTCAGGGGTCCTATTTTCGAAACTATACCTATACCTATACCGTATAGAATAGGAGGCAAAAGATATGCCGACAAGCTGATTCTTGGGTAGTTACTACCCTCCCCCCACTCATGCAATTTTGATTTAAACCAGTCGAATTCGAATGCGGTCCACACATACCGGCTTATCTTTTGCCTCTCATTTCACACGATATAGAAAGAGACTGTCAAAAAAATTAGCTATTATTAAGTACTCGTATGCGGATATTTTCGTATGGATTCGAAAATCAGATCACTGACCCAGTCCATCCACCAGTCGGGCTTTTTACTATGACGAATCGATAGCAACTTTACAAAATACATCGGAGACCACAAGAATACATACCGGGTGCGACTTGCAGACTAGACGCAAACACGTGTTTTACCCTTGTTATGGGGATCTTTAGTATGCCACAAGTTCTTATAGACGAATTATACGAACGATCAAATCAACAAGTCATGGAAAAATGCTCGGCAAAACACTAGATAACCGAATGAGAAATAAATTCCCAATCTCCATAGAGAAGTTAAAAATATTTTAAGTAACCTAAGAAATAAACATCTCCCAAACGATCTTTGTAAGCCATAACAACTTTAACAACAAGACTACTTAATGGGTTGCAGTTGCGATGTAAACTGGGTAATTCGAGCACCACTTGAGCGAAATTACAACAGATTCAAACTTAAGCAAGTCGGTAAAGATTCTAGTTTATTAGCTACTAAGAGTCAGGTTAGGAGAGGTTGCTTAACTTAACATGTTAAAATACCTTCTGTCCTGTCTTTAGGGTGTGTTATCATTACTTTAAGGAATAGTTTAAATGAAAAATATGCTTTTGCCAATTAGTTTTCTTACCTACAAGTTGGTCCAATTGCTCAAGTTTTTCACAAAAAAAAATAAAATGGTCAGCAGAGTAAGGTCACTGAAAGGAAAGAAATGTGATTACAGAAACATTTATGAATCAAAAGATAAGCGTTGAGGAAGTTTCTGTTATGACGGTAGGTCCTTGAACAAAATCTCAAACTTTGACACCTATTCTCTGTCCGGAGTGTATATCATCTACAGAACAAATTTCTTTAACAAAAGAAGGTAAAAAAAAGTTATGGTCGTGGATTACTCCATTTAACTGTCGTACACGACTCAACACAATCTACAGTACAATCAAACATTTTTCAGTTGGGTGTCCCTATTTTATTTTTACTGTCTGCATCTCGCACACATGGCCGTAATATAGTGTTGGCGGGGGAACCAGTGTGACCAAACATTTTTCAGTTGAGTATCCCTATTTTCTTTTTACTGTCTATATCTCGCCCGTGTAATGAATGTACACTATTCTCAGACATAGCCTATAATATAGTGCAGTTGTAAAGCGTTCGCAACACTTGAGGCCACGATTTAAGCCGCCGTTGCTGAATATTTTAACAGTAAGTTACGCCCACAGACATCACAGGGGAGTAGAAAGATTCACAGGCCAACACACATTTTGTTGTCGGCGATTTTTGGGTGGAGAATCCGAAATAGCCATCAGATTTTGTCTATCAGATATAACTATGACTATTGCCAGTAACAAAAAAAAACACATATAATTAAATATTTATTATAAAAAGTAGCTTAACATACATTCATACTCATATTCGTTACTATCACCTACATATTTTCTTTTATATGGCTTTCTAGCATGGAGTTTTCTGGTGTAGTCTCGCTAAAGGCTCCAACAGTAGTCGGCCATCATGTGGCTATACCATCGTCCTTGATATCGATCATCAATAGTTTTAATATCCTGATAGAATCTTTCTCCCTGTTCTTCACTGTAGTCACCTAAATTTTCTGGAAAGCGATCTAGGTGGCTGTGGAGGTAGTGAACTTTTATACTCATGTTACAACCGAGAATATGAAAATTTGAAAGCATAGTTTCCGCTAATTCTATGTAATTGTCTACTTTGTAATTTCCAAGAAAATGTTTAACTACTTGAACAAGTGAACCCCAAGCGTTAGATTCAGTCTCATTCATTGCTAATCCCAGAAAACTTACGTGACAAGTACCCAAAACAATTTCCATCTCGATCTAACGCTTTCACAAATTGCTTCATAAGCCCCAACTTTATATGCAAGGGTGGTAGTAAGACTTTTTCTCTCATAACCAAAGGTTCATTCAGTACGTTTTGTTTTCCTTGAACCATAGTATCTCTTAAAGGCCAATTAACCCAGTGCTGATCTTTAGCTCTGCAATCCCAAAGACATTAAAGACAGGGGTATTTTGTTATCCACTTTGCTGTCCAAAGAGAAAGTTCACCATTTTCAAATCAACACAAATTGCCCACTGATGTTCTTCGTATTTAATTTGTTTCAAAACTTGTGCTATTGTTTTATACTCCTCTTTCATTGTCGTAGAATGTCCAATAGGAATTGAGGCATATTTGTTACAGTTATAAAAAAGGACACATTTTAAACTACGTTTTTAACTGTTAGTAGACACTTAAAGTAAATATTTTAACGCATCGGTATCAGTATACGTAACGCGTTCGAAACAAAGTCAAAATACATTTTTGACTTTTTTATGCGATGTTTCGAACGATGTCTGCTTTCTTGAAGGTTGCGATGACAAAACTGCTGATTGAAATCATTGCGTATGCTCGTGGGTCCGTAACGATACGTACACCCTTCCGTACGCAACGAGATTCTGTCATCACACCCGTCAGCAGGCATCGTTCGAAACATGGCATGAACAAGTCAAAAATGTAGTGTATTTTGACTTTGTTTCGAACGCCGTATACCGGTACCGATGCGTTGAAATATTTACTTTAAGTGTCTAATGAAAAGGCGCCAATCGTCTGAAGTGTATTCTGGCAAACCCATTTTTTCTAAGAGTCCTTTTATATCGTTACAGAATACCACCTTATTTTCCTGAGTGAAAAAAGGCAGCAAATCCTTCCTCTCTTACGATAAAATGTAACATTAGTGCCTGGATAAAGAGGTTTGTTTTCTTTTAATCTAGATGCAAGTAATTCAGCACACTCCTTTGAGAGGTATAGATCTCTCACGAGATCGTTCAGTTCTTGTTGATTAAAACACTGAGGAGTTGTTAAATCTGCTTCAAATTCACTGTCGTTTTCTGATTGCATTCTTTGAACTTCATCAGACGTTGATGTTTCTGTATCATCTTCCGGGATTTCAGGAAGACTGCTGAAGGTTGGAATGGGTATTTCCTTAGAGTTCGGTACAGGTCCTCTTGCAAAATCTAGATCGGGATATGTCCATTTATGTGGATTGTGCCTATTTATGCCTTTAATATTAACGAGACAAAAATAGCAGTCATCATAATGGTTACGTGGTTCCCTCCAAACCATTGGTACACCAAATTTTAGGAACTTTCTATTTCCAATTGTCCACTGTCGCAAATGTTCAACACATGTTTTACACACCACATGTGGAGCCCAAGATTTATCTTGACCTCCCAAATGAACGCCAAAATAGGCAACATAAGTGTTAGTGTATTCACCACATACATAACAAAAAACATCTGGATGGTTTACACAGCTACGCCTGCTTCTGGATGCCATTGTTTTAGTTTTCACACTATAAAACGACGAAAATGTACAAAAAATTAGGACACAACTTTATTTGCAAAAACTACACAATATAGTAAGTCGAGAAGGATAAAGGTAGAAAAAAGGTACTATGTTTCCAAAACCAATTAGTCGGGGTTGAGCAGGTATAGGAAGATCGGTTCATAGGGAATTCCAAATATAAAATAGCTAATAAAATTACCATTAACCAGGTCTAGGAATATTGGTTTACGGACAATTTCAGGTATATTCAATTAGTCTCTATCTCAAAAACTAGGGCTGATAGAAAATCTGCTGCCAGTTTTACAGTCAGTACATTAAGTATATCTAAAATCAGTTTTTAGATCTCAGGCACCAAATTTTTTTTTAATTTTGTTGGCCTGCGTTATCTTCGAGTGCGCGTTCAAATTTTATCAAACACTCTGAAATTTTCTTTCTATCGCCATTAGCTAAACCAATAAACCTGTATCTTTGGTTCTGCTGAATACTTTGCTCGCGTTCGTTTCGACTTCTTTTGTTTTTGGCTCCGAAAAGATTTTTTTGTGTTTTTGCGTTTCTTTAGTCAAACACGTGTTGTGTTTTATAGACTTTAAGAGTCTGTTTTGTCGATGTTTTGTTTCGTACTAATGCAAGAGCGGTAAGATGTCTATTATTGGATGAGAAGTTTTTGTAGGTCATAGATACAAAAATCAGTAGATTTCGTAAGAAAACAGCAGTAGATTTTTTTCCCCAACAACAAAAAAAAGCTCTGCCTAGGGTCAACTTTTATTATAGACTACAAAAAACGTAATTATCGCCAAAGGAAACGACAATACCTAAAGCCTTGCATAGTTCGACTTCAAAATAGTTCGGCTTCAAAATAGTTCACCAGTTCGTATTTTTTAAAATGCGTTTCGTTTTTTTTCTAATGATAAACAAAAAATAGAGATCTAAAATAGTCTATCTGGCAAGTTCTCGAACGCAGCACGACGCGCACGCACATCCCACGAAGTGGCGCAACCAGCGGCGGCTCCTCAATAAGTGTACATGTGCATGTGCACTTCCAAATTTAATGTGTCTCTTCTCAAAAATACAATGAAATTTTATAATTCTTCAAAGAACTTTACCAAAAAATAATAATTCCAAAAATATTTCTTAAACATATCCTAATAATAAATTACTAACTAACTAGTTAACAAAACTTAATCGCTAGACGTTAAATATGCGTGCAAACATCTCTAACCTATTACCAATATATACAAACGAGCTCCAGCGCGTCGCCTGACGGCCTCGTCCCTGCTCATGTGAATCTTCAATCTAATTGGTCGAACCTTTGCCTACCGCACTCTTTTTTCTCCGCGGCAGTCCTGTGACGTAAGGTGGCCTATGTGCACATAAAATTCGTGCACTCGGAGCTCGCAGACGACTCAGACGAGACGGTTCGGAAAATTTTTATTTGCGAATAATGGCTGAATTTTCGATGCTTAACGTTAGCGTGCAATATTTAAATTTTCTTCGCTATCTTTGGAAGAAAAAATAAAAAGTGTCGGTCATCCAAAATGAAATTTGACAATTGCAAATGTGCGAATTTCTAATCTTCTTCTGATAAATTAATCTCTAGAGGCATCATTTCTGTACATTGAATATTTTAATTTTTGTTGTTGGCTTCTAAAGAGACCACATAGATAACAAAAATCTAATTTTTATAATTTTGGTCTGTTTGTTTGATCCAGCATCACAACTACTGGACCGATTTTGATTTGATTACTACGGCTCCTGTGCAGGACGTGGCACCAAAATAAAATGTTTCGCCTTCGGCACTTTACCAAGTCGCTCGCCCCTTATTCGAAAGTGCACCTCCAAAAGTTTAGAGCATGCGCCGCCACTGGGCTGATGTTATAATGAAAGTGGGCGTTTTAATAATTATTATTTTAAGTAGGTATAAATTTTCTTAAAAAAAAAACAGTCAATCTACTGCTCATATTTTTTTTAAATCGAAAAATGCCGTAGATTCCGCCTCAAAAACAGTAGTCAATAGACAAAGACCCCAAAGCAGTAGATCCACTGAATAATCAGTAGACCTGGCAACGCTAACCACAATGTCAGACAATTCCGGTCGCGAAGATGGCTGTGGCACTGTAAATCTCACGAAAAAACAAGAGTTTCTTGTACTTCACTTCCTGAATTTCGATTGCTCACAAAAAGAGTGGAATTTAGGACGACGCCGTTTCGTCCTTATTAGGGACTCATCAGCTATGAAGAAATCATGTCGATGCTACCTCCATTTAGTTCTCACTACAGTAGGTATTTCCTTGGTTTCGATCGTTGACCCAGAGGGCGCCATCGACAGGATTTCTTCCACTTTGGCACTTAAGCGCGATCGAAATTGTCTGTCATTGTAGTACACCTAGCTGAGGAGTCTCTAATAAGAAAGAAACGGCGTTGTTCTAGGTTTCACTCATCCAAACTGCCCTGATAAAGGAAATCAGTCTATTGGGTGAGACTTCCTCGAAATCTTGGGGCACTTTCAACCCAGGGTCAAATATTTTCGCCCTTGTTCTCATTAATCCGAAATACGCAGTGGCATAGGATATGTACCGGCGTCTCGTCCACAGAATCTACAAATCGGTGTATTTCTCACTTTAATTCTATCCATGTGTTGGTTGAGTCGACACTGGCCTGTATACAGACCTGTGATTATTTTCAGGCTGTTCCTTGGTAATTGCAGGAGCTGTTTTGCTCTACGTTTGTATCTCTTGTTCAGAAAAGCTTTGGAGTACTGTTGTTCTGGAACTGAGCGCCAGTGCTGCACCTCTTTTCTTTCAACCCTTTTCTTTCAACCCACTCGGATAATTCCATATTGACCGTGGCTTTAGTACAAAGAACTCTTGTTTTTTCGTTAGATTTACAGTGCCACAGCCATCTTCCGTTTGTTTTTTACAAAAATTAGAAAACGTGAGACTAGGTTACCAATTGTGACGTAGCTATCATCAAAATGGTCGCTGAACAAATCTTTACTTTCGTGCCGGTAGGAAGCGATATCTAGTTTTCTCTCCTATATCTATGATTAGACCCGAAATTTATTCAGTTTATCCGGTTGGTTTCTTCCTGTTTACTTTTTGATACATTAAAGGTCCTGTGTACAATTATGAAGGACGGGTGCTTTCATCTAGGACACGCGATGGTCCCCCGGGATTAACAAGATATCACTCGGGGGTAAGAGGACAAAAATTTGTATACCTATATATTCTCTCTCTGACTTAAAGAGACCGTATTAACAAAAACTTTTTAACTTTAAATCCTATTGTATGTTATAGTGGCAGGTCCTTTAACAAAGCTCGACATCTAGTCACTGCCCATAGAGTATAGAGAGGATTATTTCCATTGGAAATTTTTTGTGAGCTGACCATAGTTACCATTGTTTTCTTCTTTTAATTGCATCGGTCTGAGAGAGAGATCAAGCTTACCAGAAAATGTTCCCCTGCACCCCTCTGCCCCTGAACTTATTTCCTTGAAATCCCTGATAAATATACAGGGTCGAAGGGTGTACAGGCGGTTCTATGCTTGGAGGAGACTTCTGACAACATTTTTAAGCGGAAAATTTTCCAAAAATTTTCCCGTCATCTCTCGCCTACCCCCGACAAACGCCACTGTTTATATAAATTTTATGATGTGCCTTTTTGTAAATTGTGTACGTGTTTGATGGGAACATTACGAAAGCCTAACGTATAGCAAAAAATACAAGCATCGAATTCGAAGTACCTTGTGTATGGAAAGTTACGACAAATTTTGAGCTGTCGTCAGGAAAAAAACGAAAACCAACAGGCTAAAAAGAATTGTAGGTTTTAAGGAAAATCGTAAATCATATAGGGGTGTTAAGAAGCATATCATATATTAAAATGGTTACAGCAGCAGGGATTTTCCTAAAAAAGCCTTTTTGTGAAAAATTCAAAAGTTTTTTATATGTGATTTATGCTACTTTATTTATCTTGTTTTTTATAATGTAACCTAAAAATATAAAAATAATCCAGGGTTGAAGTAGTCCAGATCTATTAAATCTATAAGTAGAAGTAATACCTACATATTTACTACAAACTAATACAAAATTATAAAAAGATAAATAAAGTATAAATTATAAAAATCACAAAAATAATTAAAAGATCAATATAGTAAACATAAAACTGTAAAAAATATTTAATAAAAAGCGATATTTACCATTGATTTAAAAACAAAAAAATAAAATAAACATAAGATAAATCTAAAACACTAAAATAAAAACATTACAGTTTAAATTATTTTAAAAACTACGCAATAAGGAAATAATCACAAAAATAATAAAACGTGCTCAAACAAACACTAAACATTATTAAATACATTAAATATATACAAAATTATAATAAGATATTACGGCAGTGCAATATTTATAAAATTAATACAGTAAACAAGTTAAATTAAATAAAGGAGTTCTCAACAAGGCGCAATTTTCTGCGGACATACTTCATTAACTTTGCCGCCGCCCTGTATTACACTCGTTTAAAGGTTCCGATTTCAAAACTCATGGACAACGCGAGTGTAAATATATAGCTGGAGCAAATGGAAGCGATGATGTATGGAATCAGGCAAACGCAAACAAGATTGTTCTAGGTTTTGACGCTATAAACGTTGATGTTGATTAATAACAGGTTTATCCACTTTGTGGTGCTTAAGCTATAAGGCTAAAAGTATTTGATATAGCGCATTGCACTGTAGTTATACTGGCGCGAAACTTATTCAAATTCTGTGCGCAGCCACAGATCCAGAGCGAGGGTGATGCCAGAACACAAATACATACAAGCAAATCTAACAGAACCACAATAGATTAATGACTAATCTACGTCTACACACCAAGCAAATTTCATCATAATCAGACAAAGTGTTCAGAAGATACACGCGCTTATATTTGTCGTCACATCTGAAATTAGTTGATATGTTCATTATCTCTGAAACTGCTTAGCCCATTTTTATAGAACATAGAAGAAGAACATTTTCTGAAGGATAGGCTCCAAACATCGAAATCGATGCACTGGTTCGAGAGCTACATACCCACACACACACACACACACACACACACACACATAATGAAAGCCGTTGTTGGTTGATAGCCATAACAAGCTGACAGGTGGTCAAAATAATGTTAACTTCGACAAAAATGATGAATAAATATTAAAAAAAGACAAAATCTCCCTATTATTAACGTTTTGCGACTTCGTTTCTGTGTAAATTAAAAGCAGAAGCAATTGGGAATAGAAATTAAGCTGTTAACAGCTCAGACAACTTGCAAACAAGACGCGAGCAATACAAAAAGTTTAATTCTCTCCAACTTTGGGTTTAGAGAAAAACTACGAAGTTTTTAGTTTCTTTTCGACGTAAATTCCGACACTCTTAGAAGATGTTTGAGTTTATTTAAGCTGTTTACTTACTTACTGTTTCTATTATACTAGTATACAGAGCGGTTCAGGCTACTGTGAACATACAGGGACACCGCACACCTATCAGTGGAGCAATCAACACTCTGGCTTGCGATTACCGTTCGCGGCTTGCGTTTAGTATGCCTCTAACCATGGTGCAATGTGAAGTGTAGTCCATGAAACCGGAATTTGGTCAATAAATACGTAAATTTTGATAAAGTAATTTTGTCTGTCACTGATAAATTAGAGCGTTTTATTTTCAACTGCTCAGATTTATCACTAACAGCGTGTTATAATGAAAATAATAAGGGGAAACAAAATAAAAGTAAGTTCTCAAAATAAAATAATACATTCTAAAAACCAAAAAGATTCTCCCGGTCAAAAAAAAATTAGAGCAAATGTTCGAAAAGTCCTCCTTGCTCGGCTAGACAATATCCGAGCCTATTATAAAAACCCCTTCTAACGTTTCCAAGCATGCTAGGGGTGATAGTTTGAAAATTATTAGCCCTTTTATGCCCGTAAACTTTATTTTTGATATAACTCCACAGATAGAAGTTATTAGGAGCAAGATCAGGTGATCGAGCTGGCCATAAAATAGTTCCCCGTGTACTTATAATCCGATTATGAAATACATTATCAAGCTATTCCCTAACAAGGCCAACATTGTGAGCGGGACAATCATCTTGTTGAAACCATGTTTCACCAAATCTCATACCTAACAACTGCCTATCAGTTGGAATAATATTCTGCTGCAGTAGATCCAAGTATCTAGGACTATTCAAATTTCCGTCAATAAAAAATGGCCCAATTACGTGTTCCCCTACAATACTCCCCCAAACATTTAGTTTTTGGGGATACTGTGTTCTTATGTCAAAATACAAATGCAAATTTTCCCTCGACCAATATCGAACGTGTGTTGGGTTATGACGATTCAATAATGGAAAAGTGCTTTCATCTGTAAAAAAAATAGATCTCAGAAAGTTTTCATCACGATTAGCCCTTTCTATCATTGTTTCGCAAAATTCCATACGACGATAGTTGGCCTCCGGAAAAATTGGATGCGTTTTTCACGCTTTGTAATAATGATAACCGTTCTTTTTGAGAACACGTGAGACAGTGGCTGAAGACGTATCAACTGCGTCGGCTATTTGATGGCTAGTTAACTTTATATTTTCCTCCACTGCAGCGCAAATCATCACATCTCGTACTTCCTGCTGGTCATTCAAAACAGTGGGTTTTTTATGGTTTCTTGGCGCTCCACAACCAAACTTTTCAAAATTCTGCACAAACCTATCAATCGTTGATAAACTAGGTTCTGGGCGATTTACAAAAATCTCCAAAAAAAGTTCTTGAATAAGTCTCAATTGTCTGCCTTGATAGTACCATTTGACCATCTGCATTTTTTCGGCAACTTCGTAGACATTCATTGTTAGTTTTAAAAATGTATTATTTCCCTTACGAACTTACCAATCTGTTTCTCGAGCAAGGCAGAAATAAAACAAAATAATAAATAGTAAAAACAAAATAAATTTTAAAAAGATAACATTGCAGCGTGTTTCGACCCCACCTCGGTCGTACGGCACGGAGAGTAAATTGGACTTGATTCCCCCTATGTTCGCAATAGCCTGAAGCTCATTGTATAGGCGACTGCACTTATAAATTATAAATTTTCCTACGAGCGTGCGAAAAAGTTATTTTCGCACGATGTTTCGTTTTGAAAGATCTACTTTTCCGCACGATTTTTTTACTTTTCCGCAACGATTTTTACTCTTCCGCACGATTTTTACTCTTCCGAACGATTTTTAATGTAACGCACGATTTTCACCTCAAACGACAATATTTTAATTCAAGATATAGCTTAAATCAAAGTACTATCTTAGTTACTTAAAAATCATTAATTAATTAAATTTAGTGCTAAAAAGTTACTTTTCCGCAGGATTTTTGTATTGTTAAAAATGAAGATACTGAGGGCTAATTAAATATCTATATGTCATCCAAGCTTGAATTTTTGTTATTTCCACCCAAGATCTTTTGATCTTTTGTTTTTTGGTTTCTTTTCGGTTGAAGTAACTGATTTGGAGGATTTTTAACTTCTTTTTTTGTTTTAGTTGCCTTAGGAGCATAATCCTATTGGAACTATTAACATGCCAGGACGAATCCGTATCAGGTAACTTGGATAAGTCCCAGTGGGGAACGATGCCTATTTGTGAGTGATTCAAGGTTGGAAATCAAAGTGTATGATGGTGTTTAATGATGTATGGGGAGGGTGACCAGTGAAACCATTAATGAGCTCACGCTGGTTACCCAGAGCGAAAAATCGTTTAATCATTTCTCTTTTCGCTTTGGTCCTTTGTGTGTTCCTTGTTGGATGCTCATCCAAGCTTGTAGTAACTATTGTATCTTATGTGTCATTTTGTAGCATTGTTATAAAATATTTCCGTATTAAAAACATTTTTTTGATAAATGAGATGGACAAAATAACGGGCCACTGCCGTCGCGTGCATAAAAGTACCACTTTCTGCACTTGTTAGGTAAATAACTATTTCAGGTGTCTAGCCACACGAAAAATATTGGTAATCTGATTCTCTGACCCGCAATTTTAAAAGTGCAATTAGTTTTTATCGACATTTTCATTTTTAAAACCTGTCCAAACATACACACTGGTCAAACTTTATTCAGTACCAAAAAAGTCATAAAAGCCGAATGATTGATTAAAAATCTTGATTATCGGCATTTTTTCGTTTTAATACGGCCAGATTTGAATACATGTACTAAAACCTAAATTATGGTTGTTTCATTTTCGCTTTTTATTGTGCATCTGTCGTTTCTTGGAATAAGAGAGCGCAGTAGAAGCCCTCAAGGAATATATGGGAATTTAGCAAAATTGCTGTGTCCAGTATGGTCGGTCCATTAGAGGTCGTGTAGACAGTTTTTGACAGTTATTGTTTTATCAGAGGTAAGCAACTCGATTTGGCAGTTGTTAGGGAAATGTTTGATGATTTTTTCGTCTGTTGGCAACCATTGACAATAAATAATTTTGTCAATGTCACATTTTTGATTAATAAACGTAGATACAGGGTGTTTGTTTATAACTGGAACACCCAGTATCTTTTTTATTAATGAAAATAAAGGGTAGATTTGAATTCAAAAATTTCTTGGCAAATTGCAACGAACTTAAGCTATAACAACTTTTTTTTGTTCCCCTTGGTATACAGGGTTTGGAAATAAAGCTAATTTTTTTTAAATAGAATAGCCAGTATATTTTTGCATTTTTGAATTTTTCAAAAAATTATCTTTACAAAAATACCAAACACTATTAAAATATATTTTGTATTTTCTGAGATATTTGCGTTTAAAATTTTAATAAAATACATTGGAAACGACCATCTGATCCTTCAATCGTTTTTTTTTCAAGGCGACTAGATTCTTAAGTTTATATTGTTAAAATAAAGAAATACATTCAGGGCCCACTTAGTAGCTTGATCAGTTGCTCATGTCCAATATATTTTTATTAAGACAATTATTAAAACTTAAACGCAAATATCTCAGGAAGAGTTTGACATTTTTGTAATGTTAATTTTTTTAAAAATTCAAAAATGCACAAATATACAGGGTGCTCTATTTAACAAAAAATTGTCTTTATTTCCACACACTGTATACCAAGAGCAACAAAAAAAAGTTGTTATAGCGCTTAAGTTCGTTGTAATTTGCCAAGAAATTTTTGATTTTAGACCCACCCTTTATTTTCAATAATAAGAAAGATACTGAGTGTTCCAGTTATAAACAAACACCCTGTACATCAAATTTTAAATTTGATTTTTTATATGCGGCTTAAAAATCTAATATTCAATGGAAAAAGAAACGCAAGAAAAATGGAAAATTAATAAAAATAGTCGAATTATTATTTTAAGAAAAAGAGGAATAATCATTTTTTTTCTATTTTACTTACTATTAACATTTTTAAGTGTCCCGTGAACCTTACTTTTTTTTGTCATAGCTTGACATATTTTACTAAAGAAAAAAGTCATCATCATTTAAAAACAGTCTGGGGAAGTTATAGGCATCATTAGTCCATTTCATAAAATTGGTTTTATATGCAAATATGAAAAAAACTAGAAAGATAGGACAATATGAGTTGCCCACCTCTGGTAAAAAAAGTATAGAGGGCCTCTAGGTCCAATATGACCGCTATGTGGTCAATAAACTGTTTTTCTACACGGCCTAATGCTAACTTAAATCAAAATTGACTAAATTATGATATTGTGACTGAACGAAAAATTACTATTTTTTTAAAGTTTGAAAAATAACGACTAAATTCGCAAATAAACAGGTAACTCTCCCTCTACGTATCTCTATCTTACCCTGCAGTTGTAAATAACGCCATCCCTCTCAAAGCAGACGGCGTTCTATACTCCTTTAATTTCTAAGATGAACTACTTAAAGATACTCGATGCTTACCTAACCTAATTTTCGAAGCCACGATAGGAATCGATCACTCAACAGTCAAAGCACCCCAAATGCATGCTCACAGTTGAAGAATGACCGCGGCAAAACAGACGCTCGCTCTGCCATTCCCCTGTTCATTTAGGCTTGTTTTCGCCACTGCGTCACACCCTACATATCTCCGTCGCTTTCCCTCTCTACGTTTAGAACGATATGGAATTTATTCCAACCTATTGTTTTGGTTTTGTAGGGTGATTGCAAATTTTGTAAATAAACAGTGGTTATTATTTTCCAAGGAGTTTTCGTTGGACCAGATATCTTGTCTCTTTTTAATCTAAGTTTAATTTCGATGATTAATACGTAGTTTTGGAAAAAAGCTGGTGGTTTTTACTTTTTTTACAAGCTTTTATTTAACTTGCATTGTATGTATGCAACTATGTTTGTTCGGGTGGAATCTTGCAACTTAACTTCTTCACATTTGGAATGCTTATGTAGTTGCGGTGACAATACAAGAATATAGTGTGATGAAATTGACAGCTCCCCCCTACTCGTAAGGGGTGAAGGGGGGTACAGCTGAAGTACGTCCAATTTCGTTGAAATTTGGTGTGTTTGGGCACTTGGGGATGGAGATACCGAATTTTTGGTCATCTTTTGCTAAACTAACTTATACACATCCGATTGCCTTGAAAAATATCTCATTATTAGGCACCCCCCCCTACGAGAGGAGTGGAGGGGGGAAAACACCTAAGTATGTCCGATTTCAACCAAAATTGTTATACGGGGGCTTTTGGGGATAAGGAATACGAATTTTTGATCAGATTTAAAAAATTCAATATGGCGGATTCAAGATTAACGATTTCCGGTCATGTTTTGCTAACCAATTTTAACTGACTTAAAAACAATGATATGGTATTCTCAGGTAGCCACTTCCCTGTAACGAGAGAAGTGGAGGGGGAAAAAGATTTAGTTTGTTCGATTTCAATCCAAATTGACATACAGGGGTTTTTAGGGAGGAGGTTTATGAATTTTTGATCAGATTTGAAAACTTCAATATGGCGGATTCAAAATGGACGATAAAGGTTACAAATCTAAAAATTAAGGGTGTGTGTTAAAATTTGGTATGCGTTTATAGTTCTGGCGACAATACAATAATATGGTATTATTAGGTACACACTTCCCTCTAACGAGGGAAGTGGATGGGGGGAAAAGATTTAGTTTAAAAAACAACAAAATGAATCTCGTGTCCGCAAATAAAAATGAAAGTAAAACTCGTGGCATATCGGACAAAGCGTTTTCGCTTCTCACTTCATTACGACCAGGCCTCCAATGTCTAATGGAGAATCCAGACACCTACAGACCTGTTTCATCCTTATTAGGAATCATCAGGGAGTCATAGGATTATACCTGGCAGTTGAAGCTACACAGTGACCATGCACACCTCAAGAATTGGGGGTCCCCAAGGATTACAAACTTTTTGTTTTAAATTCTTGAGGTGTGCATGGTCACTGTGTAGCTTCAACTGCCAGGTATAATCCTATGACTCCCTAATGATTCCTAATAAGGATGAAACAGGTCTGTAGGTGTCTGGATTCTCCATTAGACATTGGAGGCCTGGTCGTAATGAAGTGAGAAACAAAAACGCTTTGTCCGATATGCCACGAGTTTTACTTTCAAGATTTAGTTTGTTCGATTTAAATCAAAATTGGCACATAGGGGTTTTTCGGGAAGGAGATATGAATTTTTGATCAGATTTGAAAATTGCAAATCTAAAAACTAAAAAATAAATTTTTATTAAAAAAAACTTTTAAAGAACAATCCTTTATTAAATACACTTAAAAGTAGAAAATTATATATTATATTCGAATGATTAACATAATGCTTTCATCTAAAGAAACTGAGAGCGGGTGATATTGCCGTGCTGCCGTGATAGGTGAATCGTCGATGTGACCGATATAAGCTACTCAGCCACTAAAACTAAAAGTTTTACTTTCTGCCCATCACTTTTATTATGGTCTAAGAAAGATAAAATATTTTTTTCGATTTTTAAGTGCATTTAATAAAAGCTTCTTCTTAAAAGTTTTTTTTTAATAAAAATTTATTATCCTTATACTGCCAACGTATTTTAACTGTAACAACAATTTTCCATGCATTGTAATTTTTCCAAAACTGTAATATGGTTTTAATAATTCTTTGTCACAGAGGTCGAGCCCCAACGTAAAATAAATAGTAGCATTTTGTGTGATTAATTGCAGTAATAAACTGGCGAAGAGAAATTGTGCATATTGCAAAATTATCATAAATCAATATTTATTTTATTTGAGTAGAAAATAATGCTTAACTGATAAAAGATAAACACAAATGCCATTAAAATTTTATAAAATATATTAGAAATATAATTGTTTTGGAGCTCGCAAAATAGCATCACCGAAAGCAACGTCATTGACATAATATCCCGGATGATACGCCGGAACACCCCAATACCTCTATAGAATTAGGAAAAAGGATAATATAATGTGTGGGTATGGAGAATATGGAGTAGAGTAGAGTAGATGAGACTAGAGTAGAGTAGAGTAAAGTAAATCTTTATTTGCATAAATTTTTGACATAATTGAGCAAATAGTGTCAGTAAAATATTTAAAAAATAAAGTAAAGATATAGTAATATAATTAAAATTAAGAAAGAGCTTAAAATGAACACAGACTGTATATATAAGTTTTTTTAAATTAGACTTAAAAAACTATAAAAAGTCTTAAACAGTAAAATGAAAACCAATTCAAATAGTCAAAAATAAAACAAAAATTCCAAAAATTAAAAACAATTAAAAAAAACAGATAAATTTAAGTATTCTGATACTTCATAGGGTTCTAAGTCTACGAGAAGAGAAAATACCCTTTTTTTGAAAACCTTAAGGTTAGTTACTGGTTTTATTTCATTTGAAAGTTGGTTTCAAAATTTTACATACGCATAGAGTGGACTGCGCTCTGTTAACGATAATCTATGTATGGGAACATTTAAGTTTGTATTTCTTGTATTATATTCATGATGTGGCGAAAAATGTCCAAAACGTGAGAAGTTTTTAAAAAGAAACATGATACATTCATAAATATAAACAGCAGGAAAAGTTACAATATTTATATGTTTAAATTTGCCCCTACAGGAATCCCTGGCTTTTATTTTAAGCACAGCTTTTACCACTCTTTTTTTGTATAATCAAAACCTCTGAAGCCCCCACAGCACTCCTCTAGAATATTACTTCGTAGCGTAAAATTCAATAGAAGTTTGCATAATACACAGAATGCAGTACATTTTGTTTTAAGTAATCTTTTAGTATTCTGATTGAGTAGCAAACAGTTGCAAAAATGTTGGTCTATATAAAAACCTAAAAATTTGACATATTTTGAAGCCAACAAGAACAGTTTTGTTGCGATTTAGTAAGAGTTTATTTCCACTAAACCATCTCTCAGCCTTATTTAATGTATCATTTGCAACTTTCAAAAGTACTTCTAGAGATTGAGCCAAAAAAAGACTGTTTACATCTCAGCAAAATTTACAAGGTTTGTTGATTCATTCTCAACAACTCCAGGTAAATCATTAATAAAAACAACAAAAAGAAAAGGACCCAAGACACTCCCCTGTGGGACACCTAAGTCAATATTAATTGAATCAGAAAAGGTCTTGCAACCTTGATATGTTTTCAGGCAAACCATCTGAAACCGACCTACAAGATATGACTTCATCCTATACAGCGCTGGACCCTGGATTCCATAGAGTTTTTGAAAGGTCTAAAAAAGCTCCTACAGTTTTGTGTTTTGCTTCTAAGTTTTCTATGATTCTGGATGGATGGATCTTTAAATCAAATAAATAAGGTGGCCACTATTTCTGACAGTTCCGCAAGGCATGAAATTACTGAAACAAATCCCAGATTTTTCGTGTGAATAAAAAGAGGTTTATTGGCAATAGCACCAATTAGTTAAGTGTCTACTTTTTGCCAAAATTCGCTAGTCACATTCTAACCGCCGACGTACCTAAATGGCCACTTAAGTCATTGGTAAAAATTGCCCTTAGTTTTTTTTTTCGCTATAAGGTAGAAAAATATAAAAAGGAATCAGAAAAAAATGTTGATAATTCTCCATTTTTTTAAATTTTGGACCTTAGATATTTTTTTTAACCAAGGAAAAACTATATGACCTCAAAAAAAAGTTGGAACGATACTTAAAGACCCGAGAGCGTCTTAAAAGCACGAGTGAGACTCAAAGTTCAGCCGAAACAAATTGAAGTTTCCAAAGTTATTAAAGGACGCAAAAGTTCTTCAAAGTTTATAAATAATAGTCTAACTAGAAAAGTACTCGAATGTGGGACATGATGCGGCGCACTGAGAGCTTAAAGTACGGAATTTATAAAATAATACACTTGAATGTTAAAATAAAATATACAGGGTTCGACAGTGTACAGGGTGTTCGAAATTCATGGGGATCTCCTAAACGGTAAGAGATACGAAAAGGTTTAAATTAGAGCAAAGATGCGCAATTTGACGCTTTGCTCAAAACCAAAAAAAAAAGTTCACAAATTCCGGGTAGTAGGGGAAAAAACCGAAATCTTTATTTTTAGTTTTTATTTTTCTGCGCCCTTATTCTTAAAGCTGCCCAAAAACGCTTAAAACTTTGTACAAGTACTTTTTTAGGATCTACCTAATGAGATGTCCATTGTTGAGATTTGACATTTTAGTTTGACAGGAACACTGTCAAGTTCATTTTTTCTTATGGACACATACTTTTTTTTCCTGTCGTTTGGGTCATAAAGAATGACAGATATTTTGCAACCTCATTTTGACAAGTATCTGACGTTTTGAGTTAAGTGACCATCATCATTCCAAATTCAAAGATTAAAAAACAAAGAAAAAAACGTGTTTTTAACAAAATATCTTAAATAAGTTAAAAGCAAAAGTTAAATTTGTGCTGATGATGATCGATACACCCAAAATGTCAGGTGACTTTTCAAAATAAGCTTGAAAAATGTTATCTGTCATCTTTTATGAATCAAACGGCAGAAGAAAGAAAGGTTGTGGCCATAAGAAAAAATGAACTTGAAAGTGCTCCTGTCACACTGAAATGTCAAGTCTCAAAAACAGACCTCTCACTAGGTAGATCTCAAAAAAGTGTCTGTAAAAAGTTTTAAGCGTTTTTTGACAGCTTTAAGAATAAGGGCGCAGAAAAATAAAAACTAAAAATAAGGATTTCGGTTTTTTCCGCCCATCTCCGGAACAATCCGGATTTTGTAAACTTTTTTTTTAGTTTTGAGAAAAGCATCTAATTGCGCAACTTTGCTCTAATTTAAACCTTTTCGAAACACCCTGTATATGGTGCCAAAAGAGCGTGTCTTGAAAAAGAAGCGGAATGGCTAGTAAATAAGAGCGAAAGAGAAAACTTGAGAAACCGATACGCTTTTGCCGATGTGACTTACAATTAACTAAAAGATTTCCAAGTAAGATCCCGTCAAATTTAACGATAAATGTTGCCTTCAAAGGGCGTAAAACAGTTATTAGGAGTATTTTCTTACTTTAGTTTGAAATTAGAATCCGCTAAATTAATTAAACTTTTTTATTACCGATTGGCGTTGCTCTTTCAAAACAGTTACGCTAAAGTCCCGACTCTACAAGACAATTTATCGTAGCAGTCTCGCGTTCTCCCGAAATATCTTGTTGAAATAAATTTAAAACAAAATAATAAAAAAAAATATGATGAAGGAGGATCTGAAAAAGGAGGAGGAGCGTCCAACCCATTCCTGATAAAAGGTTCATGCTTTCAGATAATGCCCACTTGGTGGAATGGATGGAATGGAATGGAATGCAAGAAACTTACTTTTACTTTTACTAAGTGCACTTCCTGCAACTTTTATTTAGGCTGCAGTGTAGAAAGAAACTGTTTTCTTTTGTTTCAACAATGATTTTTTATTATTTCCTTATTTTTTCTAAAAGTTTGTATGTATTTAGGTTACCTATTATTACTCAGCTTAAAATAATTTTGTATTTTTATAGACCCAGAGTTTCATAGGTGGTACCACAGTTTTTGAAAAAAAAATAAAAATTTCGTCACATATTTGTAAAAGTTTGATGAAAAGTTGCTACCTTTTTGTCTTGGGTCTAAGGAGATTATGTACACACATTTTTTCCTATGACACAAAATTTAGCTTTCCATTAGTGTATACTATTATAAGGCACCACCAGCTTAGTATGCCCGACAGCTTAAAATCCAGTGTGACATCCTTAAAAATGCCAAAGATATCAACATTTACAAAAGTTCACCCATTTTGGAGTTGATAAAATGACGATAATGGGATGGAAAAAGCGCTGGATTAAAAATAATTCTACGGATAGGAAAGATGGATCAGGACGACCAAAAGTAAGTTCTGAAGTGCAAGATAAGAGACTTATTGACCATTTCAGACAAAATCCTTTTTCAACGTCGGTTGAAGCAGCTAATGTAACATTATTTCCGGGTTCTTTAGCAACAGTAAATAAAAGAGTAATGAAATCAGAAGTCTCTTGTCGAGTTGCTGCAAAGAAGCCTTTTCTAATAGAAGAACAAAAACAGGCCAGAGTGATTTTTGCACGGCACAACGTTCTTCGTGATAATGACTTCTGGGAGAGGGTGGTTTTCACTGACGAAAAATTTTTCAATCATCTTCAAGCAGCAGAAGAATTTTAGTTTATCGTCCACCAAATTCTACATTTGAACCCGAATATACAAACCGAATTAAAAAAGCTGGACATTTTTCTGTAAACATGTGTGGCTGGTTTAGTGCTAGAGGTTTTTTTTTTTTGGAGAATCGAAGGAAGACTCAATAGTGAACGATATATTGAAATCCTTGAAAACGTTATGCTGCCATCTGTACAGGCTTTACATGAAAATAATGACTTCGTTTATCAGCAGGACAACTGTCCAGTACACACGGCTAATTTTATAAGCCAATAGTTCCAGAATAATAATATAGAAACACTTCCTTGGTCAGCCAACAGCCCTGACTTTAACCCAATGGAAAATATATGGGGTCGAATCGTTAAAATAATCCAAAGGAATTGGAGACCACGAAATGCTGAAGAGTTAAGCGATGCTATTTATCGCGCATTGGATCAGCTCTCAGAAGACCATCAGTATTTTCAAAATTTAACCTTTTCAATGCCCAGACCTTTGCAGTTTGTAATAAAGAGGTGATCCTATTAAATACTAAGTTATTTATTTAAGTTCTTTTTTAAGTTAAATTAATTAGTATTAAGTTTACCATCGTTTTTGTCCTAATCCAAGTTTCCTATTCGTCGAATTGTTTTCAATCCAGCGCTGTTTCCATCGTATTATTGTTATTTTATCAACTCCAAAATGGGTTACCGCCCTCTTTATAGAACAGCGTTTGTCCGTTACTCGAGTGATAATTTGATATTGTTCAATAAAGACTTTACTAAAACATTATTTTTGCTGATTTTTTAATATTATGCAAAATTGAATATAAAAATAAGGTTGCCTTTAATTTAAGTAAAAAAATATTTTCAGTTTTAGAGAGAGACCTTTTTTAAACAATATGAGAAATTGCCGTACTTTTGAAGTTTTTAGGCATTTTAGCTGGTAGTCTGTATATATTACACTTTTAGAAAGGTCAATTTTGTGACTGCATGTATGCGTTTATTTTGAAATCAAGTGTACGTTATTTTAATTACATATTAGACACTTAAAGTAAATATTTCAACGCATCCGTATCGGTATACGTAATGCGTTCGAAACAAAATCAAAATATGCTACATTTTTGACTTGTTTATGCGATGTTTTGAACGATGCTCGCTTTTTTGAAGGGTGCGATGACAGGACTGCTGATTGAAATCGTTGCGTACGTTCGTGGGTCCTTAACGATAGGTACATCCTTCCGTACGCAACGAGATTCTGTCATCGCACCCGTCAAAGAAGCAGGCATCATTCGAAACATGGCATGAGCAAGTCAAAAATGTAGTGTATTTTGACTTTATTTCGAACGCGTTACGTATACCGATACGATTGCGTTGAAATATTTACTTTAAGTGTCTATTATTTACGGAAAAAGTAGGGAACTTTGTGCATGGCACCATGCAGAACATGGAAGTTACTTTTTACCTTGTTGTGACTTACAGTTTACCTAGAATTTATGTGACAAAGTAATTATGTAAAAAAAGGAAGAAGTTAAAAAACCTCCAAATCAGTGACTTCAACCGAAAAGAATTCAAAAACAAAAGATTAAAAGATCTTGGGGGGAAAAAACGAAAATTCAAACTTAGATGAGCATCCCACAAGGAACACATAAAGGACCAAAGCGAAAAGAGAAATTATTAAACGATGTTTCGCCCTGGACCCCAATTTTTGAAACGGGCACGTGTGGTTTTCTGTGCGAATCATCACCAATCGGTAGGGATCTATCCCGTGATGTATTTTTGAACGATGGAAACTTGCTCACATTCTCGCAAAAAGTGGGAGATCCGATCCGGCGGATTTCAAGTGAGACAACACCGCTTTTTTCGAGAGACGCCTGCCCAGAACACACGATTTTCTAAGCACTATTACTCGTTTTGTTTTTTTAATTTGTGTTTGTTGTTTTTATTAAAAGGATAAATTTAGAAATTAAAGGTAAAAAAAACAACGAGATGCTTTCACAATTTTTGACCCGTTGTGTAGGTAAAATAGTTGGAAAAAGTTCCTGCTCGAAGTTTCGGGTGTTTGGCCATTAATTCTATGATAATTTTTTTTCGGAGTGTATTATGTGGGATCTTCCTTCTAAAAGAAATGCGAGCCTCCTTCCCCACTAATTTTTATTACAAAAAGTCAAAAACCCAACCACAGAGGTGAACTGCAAAAACCAAAGAAGTTTTTCCCGAAAATGAGGTTAATTCGGCACTGCGGCCTGAGAAAATGTAATAGTTAGTTAGAGTAGGCCTTTCACATGAAAAAGTAGTTCGTTTGTACCAAAGTAAACATGGCAACGATGCACACGATCAGTTTGAAAAATACAGCGATCGAATAGCATGCGATGTGATCTATCTCGGTATCGATCACATCGCTTAGGAGAACGTTCCTTCTCTCACAATTCAAGAATTGGGGTCCTGGGCAACCAGCGTGGGCTCATCAGTGGCTTTGGTCTTTTGTGTGTTCCTTGTGGGATGCTCATCCAAGTTTGAATTTTCGTTTTTTCCATCCAGAATCTTTTGATGTTTTGTTTTGGGATTCTATTTAGTTGAGGTAACTGATTTGGAGGTTTTTTTAACTTCTTTCTTTTTTGTTTTAATTGCCTTAGGAGCATAACCATATTGGAAAGATGAGTACGGGGCTCTATTCTGGGCGTAATAGAACGATCATACCCTGAGAAGTGATCAATCGCACAAAAGTCATTCGAAAGACGCACGGTGGTCGATTTTCCGGAAAACGCGGACATAAATGGAAAAATGAAAAAACTCAAAATGTATCTAAATTTGCCCTTATATGGTTGTCAAGATATTAGGCGAATAGTTGGTCAAAGAATAAACTATGCTTTTTACGAGTTTGACATTACGTACCAGTATTCAACATCAAATTTCAAATAGAAGACCCAGAGTATGACAGTATTCAACTGTTAATATCTCGAAAACAGTTGTAGATCGACATAGGGTACGTTATATAAAAATGCTTAGAATTTCAAAACAGAATGCAAAAATGTAATAATATACTGGCTGTTTCATTTGAAAGTTTCGGTTGGCATTCTTTTTATTATACTCTATATACATAAAAATATTCTAGTATACTGTAACATTTATATAATGTGTTAATTACTTTAAAGTAAATTTGATTGTTCTAAACTAACATTTTTAGTTTAATATTGTGAAGTGAGCTTAAAATTAAAATATTATGTGACTGGACACTTTTAAATAGTCACGTGACCATCAGTGCTATATTCAAACTGTATTTGACATCCCAAAATTTTTGGCTAAATAAAACCCATTCAAGCTCCAATCGTCTTTCAATCTATGTCCTTAGTAGATCCCCCCTCACACCACCATTACAAATTTAGCTAATTAATAAATATATATGTTTTACCTCTTAAAAATGTCTTAAGATAAATGTGAAAATTCACACGATCATTCTTTTCGTTTCCTCCAATAGCGTGCTCCGAAATAATACGAGTGACGTTTTTCACACGAGCTTTCATACAACACCCAACTACTGAGTCTAGTCGGCTTCGCTTGTTGTTCGAGGCAGCTCTGCGCGTGCCCATAATAGTTTGTTGATTATTTGATCGTCTCGTCACTGCTTTTAAGCGCGTTTATTGGTTGAAACTACTTTTCTTCTCTCAGGCGAACGATCACTTCCTATGACTTCCAGAATCGGTACCCAGGACGAACCCGTATCAGGTGACTTAGATAAATACCAGTGCGGAACGATACCTATTTGTGAGTAATTCAAAGTTGGAAATCAAAGTGTATGATGGCGTTTAATGATGTTTGGGGAGGCTGACCAGTGAATCCACTGATGAGCCCACGCTGGTTACCCAAGACGAAACATCGTTTAATCGTTTCTCTTTTCGCTTTGGTCCTTTGTGTATTCCCTGTGGGATGCTCATCCAAGTTTGAATTTTCGTTTTTTCTACCGAAGATCTCTTGATCTTTTGTTAAAGTAATCATGTGTGGTAACTTTTACGTAATATTTACGTAACGGATTATCTCATAGTAATATGGGTGTTCTAGTACTGTGACACTTTTGAAAAAGCAAAGGCACAGCTAAAACCTTTACGAAAATCAGGCAACAAACTTAATTTCCAACAGTCTTTGACCGGCTTTAACATATAAAGCACAAAGCGAGCATCGACAGAACCTCTTCAGACGTTCATTGCCGGCCATTTGTAATTCAGATTTGTCAGAGACCAATTGTTTTTAATTTGCTCAATTTCATTATTGCAACTTCTCTTTCGCGTCGTTCAGTGAAATGCAGCTGCCGCTCGATGTTAATTTTTTACATTAAAAATGAAGCTAGCTAACATTTTTACACACGAGTTGCTACAGAGGCACAGCTAATGACGCCGTGTGATTTAATTATAGCGCGAATAGCACCTTCGCAACAGACAGAAATAATAGAGACACTCAAGTTAATAATAAGGTTTATCCATTATAAATCTTGCCCAAGAAAAGTTTTATTTACTGTTGGTGTAACATAAGGCATTTAATATAATAGATATGGTAGAGCCATGATGAACCTTAAAATAATAGTTAAATATCTGTTAAATTATTTTTATTAGTAGGACACATTTCTTGGTAAATTTAAAGACTGCAAAGACTGATTGAAAATTTACGCTTTGAAATTTACAATTTTTGGTGTTTTTTGGATAAAAATGACAAAATAAAAATCATATGTACGACACCACTAAAGATGACAGACAGATAACAAAAGAGAAATTTTTATTAAACAATTGCCGTAAACTATTTCGATCTTTCTCTAAAATACTTTTTTATAGCCTGCTGCCTCTCTTCAACAACGTTAAATATTTTTCATTTTAACAGAGAAAAAATGTTTTTTGACAGTACTCTTTTTAACAGCCTAAAAAACAGTGCAAACTTGAAAAATGTGAGTGTTTTATTCTAGAAATCGAAAGTTTGGAAAGAAAACTTTAAAATCATGGCATAAAAATGTGAAAATCATAGCAAAAATTGCTAAAACAAAAACGTTACCCCTTAAATTATGCTAAAATATTTTAAGCCTTAAATTACCATGGCTTCACCACTACTTCTCCACTTTAAGCTTAAGAATTGTCAAATATGACGTTTACGGTTTTCAAAGTATGGCCAAACGGTCCTTTATTTTTAAATAAAACACCCTATATATTTTTATATTTTAAGCTTGTGGTAAAAATGCTTTCCAACAATACCATCACCAAGAGGTTTGATTCATAGGTTTATTCGAGAGAGTAGTATTGTTGGATATAATTTTTTTAAATACAAAAATATTCCAACTTCTTGCTATAGGATGTAATACCATTACATCTATAGGATGTTCTATTTAAAAACAAGGACGGTGTGGGCTCGCTTCGTAAGCAATAAATTTTAAGGTTAAAAATGAAAAAATATCTCTTATATTAGGGATATTTTGGACCACTTAAAATAACATTTTTTGTGGTTATCGTTATTTGTGCAGCTGCGCAGAAATGGAAAAGACGGCAGGCTAATCAAATAAGGATAACGACGGACTTTGTTTATGGCAAATAGGAATAACGAATTTTTATAGTTATCTTTATCACAGACTAAAAAATGGTTCGGTTAATTAATTTTTGTTTAGTAAGAATGAATATTTTTCAACACCTCTAATTATTATTGACTAACATTTTCTATCTGTAAATATATTCTAAATAAAAAGAAAAAATCGGCAAAATTCACACCACGCACTGACCTCACAAAAGTTAGGTTATGTTTCATTTAATGAAATCTTAATTTACATTCCAAAAACTCTTTTAAAATTGACAGTTGTTATTTTTAATCGTTAACTACTATAACCACAAACGTAGTTATTTTTGCTGTTATTTTAGGTGGTCCAAAATGTTCCTATTAAAAATAGCGACATCAGTGCGTCTATTCTTAAATCGAGAGAAAATTTGCTCTCAGGGATTCAAATTCTCTTGCTACTATACATCTCATTGGCCCCCTTTCGATCAATATCGGGCAAAAGTGAGAGAAATCGAATTAAACTGAAGATTTGCACCAATGAGATGCATAGTAGCGAGAGAATTTGACTAACTGGGACTGGGAATCGATTCAAGGATAAATGCACACAACAACAGTCTATCGTAAACCCACTCACACAGGACAATATTTAAATCAAGGTTCAAATCATTCTGCTACAACCAAACGAGGCATACTTAGAACTTTGTATAACAGAGCCGTTCAAATTTGTAACAATTCTCATGACTTGGAAATCGAAATAAGAAACATTAAGAAGGATCTGCAGCAGAATGGTTACAGCCTTAAAGTTATAACAGATACTATTTCTAAATTACAGAAAACAGGACAGATATTACAAGATCAAAACCAGTCAAATGCATTCCTTACAATTCCATATATTAAAGGAGTATCAGAGAAAATTCGAAGAGTAGCGAACAACTTAAATATAAAAACAGCTTTTAAATCTAATAATACAATTCGAAGCCTTCTTAGTAAAACAAAACCGGAGAAAAAACAAAATAAGGAATGCATTTACCAAGTTTCTTGTGATTGTGGTGAGTCATACATAGGTGAAACAAAAAGACCATTATCTGTTAGGTTTAAGGAACATCAAACGAATACTAAAAGAGGTGAAACAACGAAATCAGGAATCGCCAACAAAAACAAAGAAGAACAAGAACAACACCGAAAGAAGCAAAGGTTTTGCACAAGGAGTCACACTGGAAGAATCGAAAATTCCTTGAAACTGCCTTTATTGTCCATAATCATGGTATTTTCATTAAAACAAGTGTTGGAATTCCAAATATTTGGAAGCTCCTCCTTGGGCGAATCCAACTTCTGAAATTTCGAGGTTGAGTGATTTCCCATGGTATATAAGTACGAAGCCTTTGAAATAGATTTTAGTTTGCACCTGAAGACGATTAGAGAATGTACTGATCGAAACGTCGTGTATAAATAAAAAATATAGACAATGGAAGTCCGAAACACAGAGTTAATTTCAACATAGTAAATGTATTAAACAAGATCTGCTTGTACGTACACGTAGGTACCTATAAAATGATTAAACAAGTATATATATATATCGCGACAATTTTATCACAGCCGGGATTTTTACATTTATCGCTAAATTGCTATATTTCAGCGGTATAGCTCCATTTGTTAAAAAGCTTTTTAAAAATTTAAAATGTTTTAGAGTTAGTCAGTAAAAATACAAAGTTGCTGGAATTATTAAAGTAAAGTAAAGTAGTTCTTTATTTTCCTTTCTGATAATTTAACAATTGTATGGAACACGTCAATATTATTTATAAGTTAAACAATTTTAGTATAGCAATGTACACATAGCCTAGTCATTTAGAATTTTTGCCACTAAAATTAACATTATTACTAAAAAGAAAAAATACAAAAAAGGCTTAGTATACATGTATACAAAAAACACAGTAACCTAATAATTTTTATTTAATCTTCACAGTCAGTGTGTTTGGTACCCTTAATCCTAAATTACTATTTTATTCTATAATTATTTCTATTTCTAGTATTTCTATTATGTACGTCAAAAGATCTAATATAGTTATTTTTGTTTTTATAAAAATAGACTGGCATTTCAAACACTATGTTGGGAATTTGGAACCTTCGGTTGCACTAAAACAAAGTTATGATTGTTTACCACAAACCAAAACTACACTTTTTTGTACTCGACGCGCGTTTCGCTAACAACGTTAGCATCATCAGGAGACGATAAACAATGAACTAAATTAATCTACGCTCTATCTTATATATAATCCTTTAGTGGGCGTAGATAAGACTAATAATTTGTGATTGATCACGATTTTTAATCCTATCTCCCCTCAACCAACTGTACTAAACGTAATGGGTCCTCTATCTTTATTTAAACTATTTCTGGATTTAATGATTTTCATACTTTCATATGCATTCAAAAGTTTTTTGTTTAATACACTTTTTAGAAGTTTTAGGTTATCTAATGTGAATCTATGATTGTTTTAAAAAGCATGCTCGGCCACACTTGACTTTTCTGTTCTTCCGTATTTTAAGTGCGCTAAGTGTTCTTTAAAACGTGTTTGAATAGAGCGTCTCGTTTGGCCAACATATTTTTTGTCACAATCCATGCAACTAATTTCGTAAATTCCACTTTTTTCTAGAACTGTAGTTTTATCCTTGGGATTTCCTAGTAAGCTTCTTATTGTGTTACCGTATTGATATACTAATTTAAGACCGGTGTTATTAAATACTTTTTGTAATCCTTTCGTATAATTAGGATTATAAGGAATTGATACAAATTTTGAGTCGCAGGTATCTTTTTGTCTTTTTTCAAACACTAATATATCAAACACTGTTAATATTTTTAGCGATCTAAATATTTCCCTACATGACTGAGTCTGAGGCACACCAACAATGCTTCTTACTACTCTCTTCTGTGCAATAAACACTTTGAAAGCTTTTGGTGTTGAACTCCAAAAACATATACCATATCGCAAAATACTATTCACTTTACCATAATAAACCAAAGTTAATTGTTTTCGGTGCATTATGGAAACAAGTTTTTGGGCATTGTTCTTTCCAGTCCAGATGTTGATCAATTAAAATACCTAAGAAATTAACAGACTTTACTGATGTAATCTGAGTTGAATTCACCCTAATGTCTAGTTCCAGACTATTCCGGTTTTTAGGATAACAAAATTTGAGATAATTTGTTTTCTCAACGTTAAGAAAAAGAGAATTCTTTGAGAACCAGTTTGGAAGATTCTTTATAATGTTGTTACACTTATTCTGAAGACAACTTGCATCGCAATCACTTGTAACAAAACCAGAACCATCCGTAAATTTATCAGCACACATACTTATATTATTATTGATAGATTCTAGATATAAAATAAACATTAAGAAGGATCTGCATAAACATTAAGAAGGATCTGCAGCAGAATGGTTACAGCCTTAAACTAATAACAGATACTATTTCTAAATTTCAGCAAATACATTCAGAGATTACAAGACCAAAACCAGGCTTTCTTCCAATTCCATACATTAAAGGAGTATCAGAGAAAATTCGAAGAGTAGCGAACAACTTTAATATTAAAACAGCTTTTAAATCTAATAATACAATTCGAACCCTTCTTAGTAAAACAAAACCGGAATGCATTTACCAAGTTCCTTGTGAGTGTGGTGAATCATAAATAGGTAAAACAAAAAGACCACTATATGTTAGGCTTAAAGAACATCAGACGAATACCCAAAGAGTTTAAATGACGAAATCAGGAATCGCCGAAGACGCATGCTCAAAACAACACCGAATGAAGTGGACAGAAGCAAAGGTTTTGCACAAGGAGTCACACTAGAAGAAACGAAAATTCCTTAAAGCTGCCTTTATTGGGCAGAATCAGGGTGTTTTCGTTAAACCAAGTGTTGAAATTCCAAATATTTGGAAGCCCTTTCTTGGGCGGAGCCAACTTCTTAAACTTCAAGGTTGAGTGATTTCACATAGTATATAAGTACGTAGCCTTAGGAATAGATTGTAGTTTGCATTTGAAGACGATCAGAGATTGTACTGATCGAAACGTCGTGTATAAATAAACTATAGGCAATGGAAGTCCGAAACACAGAGTTAATTTCACTGTATAACAACCTGATTTTTTTACAAAATTTTACGTCATTTAATTTGTTTTCCATGGCGACGCGGACACTTTATTTATGTTTATCCACAGTGGGACACCAGAGATTTTTTAGCACCGAGTCAAAAATTTGGGGTTAGGTTACTTATTTTGACTTTTCGCGTTCTACGACGCTAAAAAACCAAGTAAATAGGTGTAATGTTTAAGGTTGCATTTACAGGTGCATTTATAATTGAATTGGAAACCCTCCCGCTAGCTGAGACCGACAACAGGTTAACTTAAAAGCATGCAGACTTAAAAATCGGCTACTGGCGCTAGACGAAATAATCATATTCTATTAAATTATATAAGAGGAGCCTCAACGACTAGCAAGAGTCTTTCCAACCTATAAATAGAGCTTTACTGACCTGTTTTGTTTGTACTCAAGTATCCGTGTGTTTTTGAAACTGAGGTTCTAAAATCTATCCTTTGCACTCCAAGATTTTACTATTACAGTTGCACATAACTATGCCGCAATAATTTAATATAAAAAAAAATGGTTGAAACAAAATAAAAACAAAATTATGTGGGGTTATGGGCGCCGAATGTTTCTATGCGAATTCCTAGTAATCCCTGCGAGCCAGTAAAGTTCTCTTGGTTCTTTGATAGACTCGGGGTAATGCCTGCGCAGCGCTAGGCCTTTTTCGGAGGGCGACCGCACACGTAGAGTGGATTCATATTTGTTTTAGAACAATGTTTTTGAAAATACATTTCTGAAAGATAAACATAACCTCGAATGGTTTTCTGTCAGAAAACGTAAAAATACTCTTATGTCCCACTGCGGCCCGATTTAAAGTTTGTTGACAAAACACCTGCAGTTACCATGGAATCGTATAAATTCTGCGATCTATCAGTCAACACTTGAAATGCGTGTGTCTCCCAAATTTAATGAAGTGTGATTGATTGATCGGTTTTTTTTTCCGGAGCGCACAGACTTTTAGAAAAAAGAAACTTAGTTTTTATTTTCGCTAAAGCAAGGAAATATAAAAAGGAAAAATTTAATCCAGAGGAAATTGTGAGTATTTCTCTATTTTTTTTTGTAAATCGGGTTTGTTCTAAACCGCAATTATTTTGAGGCTTTTTGGATAGATGACAGCACCAGAGCTTTTATTTTTAAGAAAAAATAATTGAAAATTTTGAAAAATCCTTCAGATATTTTTGTTCAGCATTTAAAAATGATCGCCCCTGCAAAATTTCAGCTAATTCTGATGATTAATTTTCTCTGGACACTCTGGCAAAAAATTAAGGAACAAAGCGTTGCCAGTTGTATTTTTTTTACTTAAATTCTGGGGACAAACTATAGCCGCAAGCTACGAATTTATTTCGCTGTGGTTGTGGTTATTTTTCTGGCTAATTTTAGAAAGTTAAGCCAAATTTTTAATTTTTTTCTCATTTCTAAATTTTTTTGCAACTGACAGTTTTTGTGGCGTGGTAGTGATTGTTAAACACTACCACAGCGGTTGACAAAATTTTAAGCACTCCAAAATTTCCCTAGTAGCACTGAGGTCAATTTTTTTATACTGAGAAAATATTTTTCAATAATATATAAACAAATCAAAGGTAAAGTAAAAAAAAAACTAAAAATGCTGCCTTAAAAGTAACGTGACATTAGCTAAGTTACGACGTGTTATTAGGCGATGAATTCATCTAACGCATAACGAGAGGGAAAAGGTTTCTAATATGGTTTTTGCTAAAAAATTTAAAATAGATTTTCCTTTATCATAAAGTTAAACTGCAAAAACCAATATTTTGAGAAGCGAGATCAACTAAGCCCTGAAAAATTCAATTGTTTTAAAATTACTGCACACAGGCCTGGTCCTTTTTGGAGCAAATTGGAAAAATGGCAGAAACACAAATACGAATGGATAAAGAAATAATAGGATGGGCGGTTATCCAAAAAAAAACTCGCGAAAACCAATTAAAATTTTGTGCGAATATCTGTTGAAAAAAATAATTGGAGTTGGTAAAAGGATATAATACTACATTATAAACTTAGGGACGAAAGTCTGTATAATTTGTTGAGGACTTACAAAAAACTGAAAAGTAAAAACCGCGATTGAATGGGGTCTGTAATTTTCTATTTGTAAACATTTCTGTGTGGTTTCTGTTTGACTATCAAAGTGAATTTTGGTTTTTGAAATATAACACAAGGTTAGTATTTTTCTTGATTTTTAAAATCAGCTGTAATCTGGCCATTGCCACCTTGGTGTGAATAGAAAATGTTGAATATCTCAAAAACTACTTATCCAAAATATCGCATATAATACATCGTTTTGATTAGAATTTAATTCTGAAATCAAAAATAAAATAAAAAACGGGTTGTTCCATAAGAAACTAGGTAGCTTTGCGTTATATCTTGAAAACTAAAAAACGCAGATAAAATCCAGTTTGAGATCTGGATTCTGCTTTAAAAGATCTACAAAAAAGCAATTTTCATTAAAAATAAATTTTTATAAATACAAAAGTTACAGGCCCTCAAAGATGGGTGGACATATCAAAATGCGGTTTTCACCAAAAATCTTGTCTTGAAATTTGATCCCCGCAAAAGGGGGTTGGTTTTTCTCTATCTTCGCTAGAACTAGCCGTACCCATACAAAAGTGCCTCCTCACCCTGTGAGATGTTAGCGGACTACTGCTGGACAAGAGAAAAATTTCTCCTCTAGGTGGCGCTGGCTGGACTATTAAGAGAGATGAAAATGAGTGTCGAAACTCATCAGATTCAATAATAAAAGTGTGCTATTTAATTGCTTTTGTTAAATTAAAAATATATGGTTATATGTATTTTGTATATTCATTGTATGCGTATAAATTTTGTAACAAATAATACAGTTTTTTTGCGAGCCAGCTTAAATCTTTAATTGGTATTTTTTCCTTACTTGTGATAGTGTAGTGAAACCCAAAATAGTAGTTTACCCAACTGGTGCGGAAAGTGCCACTTTTCCGTACGAGATTGCAGAAAAGTCAGTTTACGCACGAGTTAGGTGCAATATTTTTTCTACTCGCTTGACTTAAGTATTCATTTAACCCAATAAAAGGAATTTTATTACTTTTTATTAATCGTGACTAAAATGTTTACCTAACACAAAATAGTAGTTTTAACAACTAGTGGCTAAAATATTCCTTTTTTTTACAAGCGTTGGTTTAAATAACGAGCGCAGCGAGGTATTTAAAAACGCGAGTAAAACAAAGCACAGTTTAGCTGCGAGTTGTTAACACTATTTTTTTTTTTAATACCTTTATCACAAAATCCAAGAAAAACAGGAAAATACTTTTTAAAATTTCGAATGAAGAGAATTTCTCGCAACACAACATCTTTATACTATAATAAATCAAGGCGGCTGGTAAATGAAATAACAATCGTTTCCATAGCGATGTGTCTTTTTACTCGATGACAATTTGATATTTTTGAATGATTTTTTCGTAAATACTTGGTAAAAACTGTCGGAAATGGCCTAATTTTCGGGCAAGAATAATTGGATTTTTCAATATTACTATTTTCCGCTATTTCTCTTTAACTTTGGTTAAAAAACGGACAGACATCTTTTTTTACACCCGTGATAAAAAAAAGTTTTTATTGTATCGGTAACCAAAAAATTTTATTTACTTATCTGCAGACAGTAACTAAAATCATGCTTTTGATGAAGGTATAAAAAAAATATATATTTTTTTAAATATAGCAATATTTTTATTTTTGGTTGAGTGCGGAAAACTACCATAAAGTTAACTTTTTCGCACGCTATAGATAAAATAGTTTTTGTTCGGGAAACAAAAAAAAAGTTTGAAGTTGTTCTCTAGTGTTATTTGCGGACCGTTACAAAAATCGTATTTTTGATAAAAACCTGAACAAATAATATATTTTAAGAAGTCTAGTCTCGAAACTAGCACAAAAAAACATTGATTTTAGATGTGTTTTTAATTTATATTATAAGTACTTAATCATTTTAATACAGCTATTAATAATAATCGATTATGTTGGCTCAAAAAATATTTTAAAACCCACAATAATATTTTGCAGACACATTCAGAAAAAATGTGGAAAACATCCAAAAAAATAACAAAAAATGTTTTTATAGTAACTAACTGATAAAAAACTAGCAGAATGGGAGGTAATAAAGCTATAAGGATCATGTAAAATGTCAGTAGTTTGGTGTTATTCAGTCACGCAAAACGTAAAGTCTTTCTTTTTTAAATTAATAAAGAAAACATAGGTAGTTAAACTCCTAACATAAAACAAGGGTAGAATTTTCTTTAAGAACGAAAATTTGGCGAAATTTTTTTATTGTGAGCATTTATACGTTAGGCTTATATTAGAAAGTTCGTAAAAAAGAGGTAAGACTCTATTAGCTATAATTTCCCCTCCTCTTCCTCGTCACCACGCCCCTTCCCCGCTCCTTGCCGCACTTTAAACCCTTCCATCGATTCGGAGACCCATTTTGCCTGTGGTTTTCCCATTTGTTGTTTTAAATCGTCATAACTTTTGTTTCCGTGAACCGATTTCGATGAAACAAAGCCTATGTCCTGCTCAAGGCTCCAGGGAACCCATCAAAATGTGTTTAGTACTTTTTGCGTGATGCTGGAAAAAACAAACAAACACACAAACAAATGCTTGGATAAGAAGCCATCACCAAAAATTTTAAAAATATATTTAAGGGGATTGTGGGGTTGTGGATATTTCAAAGGGAGAAGCTTATACAATGAGCTTCAGGCTGATGCGAACATAGGGGGAACTGGTCCAATTTACACTCGTCGTGCCGTACGACGGAGGTGGGGTCGAAGCACCCTGCAGTGTTATCTTTATGAAATTTATTTTGTTTTTATCATTTTGTTTTATTTCTGACTTGCTGGAGAAACAGATTGGTAAGTTCTTAAGTGAAACAATACATTTCTAAAACTAAAAATGGATGTCTACGAAGTTGCCGAAAAAGTGCAGATGGTCAAATGGTACTATCAAGGCTGATCTTGAGACTTATTCAAGAACTTTTTTTGGAGATTTTGTAAATCGCCCAGAAACTAGTTTATCAACGATTCATAGGTTTGTGTGGAATTTTGAGAAGTTTGGTTGTGTAGCGCCAAGGAACCAGAAAAACCCACTGCTTTGAATAACGAGCAGGAAGTACGAGATGTGATGATTTGCGGAGGAAAATCGAAAGTTAACTAGCCACCAAATTTCCGAAGCAGAAGATACGTCTTCAACCACTGTCTTACGTGTTCTCAAAAAGAATGGTTATCATTCTTACAAAGCGTCAAAACGCATACAATTTTTCCGTCGTATAGAATTTTGCGAAACTTTCTGAGATCTATTCTTTTCACAAATGAAAGCACTTTTCCGCTATTGAATTGTCATAACCCAACACACGTTCGATATTGGTCGAGGGAAAATTTGCACTTGTATTTTGACGTAAGAACACATTATCCCCAAAAACTAAATGTTTGGGGGGGGGGTATATTGTAGGGGACGGCAATTTGAATGGTCCTAGATACATGGCTCTACTGCAGCAGCATATTATCCCAATTGCTAGGCAGTTGTTAGGTCTGAGATTTGGTGAAACATGGTTTCAACGAGATGGTTGTCCCCTTCATAATGTTGTCCGTGTTAGGGAATATCTTGATAAAGTATTTCCTATTTTATGGCCAGCTCGACCACCCGATCTTGCTCCTAATGCCTTCTATCTGTGGAAAAATAAAGTTTACGGGCATGAAATGGATAATAATTTGGAAGAATTAGGATTAAAATTGAAGAAGCTTTTTAAACTATTACCTCTAACATGCTTGGAAACGTTAGAAGGGATTTTTATAATAGGCTCGGATATTGTCTAGCCGAGCAGGACTTTTCGAACATTGTCTCTATTTTTTTTTTGACTGGCAGAATCTTTTTGGTGTTTAGAATGTATTATTTTTTTTTGAGACCTTGCTTTTATTTTGTTTCTCCTTATTATTTTCATTGTAATACGTTGTGAGTCCTATATCTGAGCAGGTGAAAATAAAACGCTCTAATTTATCAGTGACACAAAACAAGAAAATTACGTTATCAAAATTTCGTATTTATTGACCAAATTCCGGTTTCATCGACTACGCTTCACATCGCACCGTGATTAGGCGTACTAAAAGCAAGCCGTGAACGGCGAATGCAAGCCTGAGTGTTGGTTGCCCCATTGATAGGTGTGCGTTGGACACTGGCAAATTGGACTAGTTCCGTGCTATGTTCGCAGTAGCCTGAAGCTCTCTGTATACTTGATTTTTTGAGATTTTAATAAATAATGGTCAAAAACCACATAGTACAGCCGGGTTCGAGCTAGAGCAGTCACGCTCTTTTTGAGCAAGGACGCAACCTCCTCAAATTAAGTAGGCCTTCGACATATAGAAATTAATGTAATAAAGAATTCCTTGCATTCTTTCATAATTTGCATTGCACCAATAACCTTTTATAAACAAAATTTACGACAAATAATGAGAAAAACGTCAGTCTTTGATCAATATTTGATTGTGCGCGCAAAAACACGTGCCACAGTTACTTCCGCCTGTTCTCTCCAACTGCCCCTACCTAAGCCATTTTTTGTCCAAAACCGCCCGTATTGTCCGTGGACCATTTATGGACATCCATTGTGCAAAGGTTCTTCCTGATACAGTGGATGATAAAAAAACTCAGTCCAAAGGACTTTCAATTTTGATCCATAAAGAACTGCTTTTTTTCAGTACTTTTTTTTAGTTTTTGGATATCCAATCGATAACGATTTTTCTTGGTCCATCGGACCAAAAATAAACTCTTTCCGGCGGACATCAAAAAATCTTTGTCAATTGGGCTTGGCCTAGTTGGCACATTAAGAAATATAGTCATTTATCCGACCTGTTTTGGATATCCAATGGATCATGTTTTTTCTTATTCATTACCAACAATAACATTTCTCTCATATTTAGCCGAATCATTTAAGTAAGTATTTTTCATTATTTTGGATTAATGGGTATTTTAGTATTTTAATACCCATTCTTTGCTAGGAACCCCATCCGCAAGGATCGGCAATCATCTTTATGATGTTGGAGTGGTTCAAATATATAGGTACCTATATACTTCTATATTGAAAATATCGCCGCTTCTGACAAAACTGTCTACTGGATATCCATTGGAACAAATAAGTATATCCAGTGCACTAAGAAAATTAGACCAACATCGTTATTATTAATTTTTTCCAACAGTGAATCATAAAGATACTTTTTGGATAGCCAATGGATAACTTTTGGACAGAATTTTGTTTTAATGGATAACCAATGGATTTAGTAGAGTGGTACAATAGTCAACTGAAACTTTTGGACTCTTTTGGGATGTTCAAGAGCCGTTCAACGTTTTGACAATTGTATTATCTGATGGATATGCCTTAGACAAAATTTCCTACAGATTGTCTAGAAAACTCTTTCCACTAGACATCCTTGGGACAGAGTTCTGCTGTCTGGGTTTATAGCACTCGTTTCCAACCAGTTATTAAACTATGGTTTAAAGATCGCGAATATTCGGTTCCTTCCGTGCGGCCTTTTCTATAAAGCTGAGACTCCCGTCGTACTCAATGTCGTGCAGCTCATGTTGCTAACTCTGGATTTTATTTGTAACATTTAGTTTTGAAGTTATAACAGTGATCTATTAATCAACATAACCTTTGAAATAATGAATCGCACAAGATATTTTATTTTTATTCCTAGTCCTAGCTCTTGTAGTTTTTAAGATATTTGGATCAAATTTAAAAATGTTTTGATCTGAAAAATACGCCCTTAACACTATAGTTTCTCCCCAGATTTGAAGTAAAAACAACTGGCAACGCCTATTTTTTTATTTTTTTAATCTTTTGCCAGAGTGCACAAAAATATCTGAAGGATTTTTCAAAATTCTCAATTATTTTTTCTTCAAAATAAAATCCCAAAAGCCTCAAAATAATTGCGGTTTAGAACAAACCCGATTTACAAAAAAAAAACAAAGAAATACTCACAATTTCCTCTGGATTACATTTTTCCTTTTTATATTTCCTTGGTTTAGCGAAAATAAAAACAAAGTTTCTTTTTTTTTAAAGCCTGTGCACTCTGGAAAAGAAAACCGATCAATCCTTTCACGCATTTCAAGTGTTGACCGATAGATCGCAGAATTTATACGATTCCATGGTAACTGCAGGTGTTTTGTCAACAAACCTTAAATCGGGCCGCAGTGGGACAGAACAGTTTTTTTACTTTTTCTGACAGAAAACCATTCGAGTTTATGTTTATCTTTGAAAAATGTGTTTTCAAAAACATTTTCCTAAAATAAATATGAAACCACTCCGCGTGTGCGGTCGCCCTCCGAAAAAGGCCTAACGCTGCGCGGGCATTACCCCGAGTCTATCAATGAACCAAGAGAACTTTACTGGCTCGCTGGTATTGAAAACATTCGATGCCCTTAACCCCACATAATTTTGTTTTTATTTTGATTCACACATTTTAATTTAAATTATTGCGGCATAGTTATGTGCAAGTGAACTAGTGAGACATTGGAGTAGTAGTAGCCGATTTTTAAATCTCAATGCTTTTAAGTTAATGTTGTCGGTATCAGCTAGCGGGAGTGTTTCCAATTCAATTATAAATGCACCTGTAAATGCAACCTTAAACATTACACCCAGTTTCTTTAATACGTAGTTGGGTAGAGTTTTTTTAGCAGGTAATTCTGCAATAAATGGTTTTCTTTTATTTTAGTACTTCACTTGGTTTTTTAGCGGCGCAGAACGCGAAAAATCAAAATAAGTCACCTAACCCCAAATTTTTGAGCTGTTGCTCAAAAATCTCTGGTGTCCCACTGTGAATAAACACAAAGAAAGTCTCCGCGTTGCCATGGAAAACAAATTCAATGACGTAAAATTTTGCAAAAAAATAAGGTCGACATAGTTAAATTGATTTCCTGTACAGTGTTGCTAAAAACAATTCCCCAGATTGTAACTACGACCTTAAAATCCTGATATTGAATTTTGAAACACCCTGTATATATTTTTGTCTAATTTTTTTAAGGTTTACAGCTAAAAGTAAGAAAACGTTCTTCAAAAATGAGCGTAAAGCCTTCTTTAGTAAAATGTGTAGCTTTTGTTTTAATTACGATGCAGTTTGTCGAAGCCCGTAGCTTTTGGAGTAGCAATTGTAGTGTTGAATCACCCCGTGATGATATTCAAGAAAATCACACAACGTTGAACTGGAATGATTATAACGATTTAAAGACGGTAAGACCTATTTTTTTTAAACAAGACGGCAGACGACTTGGCGCAGATATGCGTTGGGCCGGAACCTTGCCTGAGTTTTTGTACGTTGGGTACACTTTCGGCCACATAAAATACGTACGCCGATTTTATATAGTGTATTATGGGCCTAGCAACTCAGTAACCTTTTAAGCGGCCTACACACGCTGAAACATGCTGCGATGCCATGCATCGACTCAAGGATTCATGAAACTTGCATCAGTTGCAAAGCGCCTACTCAAATCGAAACCTGTTGCGATGCCTGAATCGACTCGATGTTCATGAAACACAAGAACAGTCGGGTGAAGAACGAACCTCTAAAAAATGATGCGGGAAAATAGGCATAGTCTTTCGTCAGTTTCGCCTTCGCATCGACGCAATTCTATACATGCTAAAACTTGCATCAGCATCACCGACTCGGCGTCGTGGCTCCCCGACCAAAATGGGATTCCAGACTCTGCATCGCTGCAAGCGGCAACTGATGCCAAATACGTGATTGAGTACTACACACACTGCAACTTGCATCAACACCGTTCTCAACTAAAAAGCCCGTTAACTCATTTTCGTTTTAGTATCCTTTAGCCTATGATCGGTGCCATATTGACACCAAACTGACAAAAAATCCACGTTTTACTTGTCAATTTGGTTATAAAAATGGCAGCCACAGTAGGCTAAAGGGCACTGAGGCGGTAGGAGTTAACAGGCTTTTTAGTTAAGAACGGTGTTGCTTGCATCATAAAACATAAGAGTCGATGCCCGCATCGCAGCATGTATCAGCGTGTGTAGGACGCTTTAGGTATTTCAAATTGACAAAAAATTCACTGTCAGATTTTGTTGTTGTCATACGCTTATATTTAAAAATGCCCCAACTAAACGAATTCTAAAAAGCCCAAATTTGGGGAAAATTAGACGGTGGTTGGTCGGTTCGAAGAGTAGCGGCCCATTATGGACGAAACAAGGCTACAATTGTAAGAATAAGAAGAAAGTATCAAGAAAAAGAAACTGTTCGACGAAGGCGAGGCACTGGCTTGACCCAAGTCAGTATGCCTCAGTAGGATCAGCAACTGATCGACTTTCTTGAAGACCACACATTTGCGATGGCCCCAGATGTGAAAATTGAGGCACATTTTCCTGGATCCATAAGAACGACGCGCAGACGGATAAGTCGTTCTAGACTTATATGTCGCATTGCTGCCAAGAAAATCGTACTTAGTGAGGAAAAGAAGCAAACCAGGTTAATGGGGACATGGCGCTCTTTTTAGAATGGAAGATTTACGACGTTTATGGTGATATGATGAGAAACATTATGCTTCCAGAAGCAACCATTCTTCATCCAGAAGGTTTTGTGTATCAACAGGATAACCGTCCTATCCATACCGCACGCATTTCTAAACATCAGTGGTTCCACCGAAACAAAATCGAGGTTTTGCCATAACCGGCAAAAACTTCTGACGCCAATCCCATGAAAAATGTGTGGGGTCTTATGGCAAAAAAGTTAACCCGAATGAATATTGTTTCCAAAAATTCCTACTACTTAATGGAGCTCATAGTCAAAGGGTACGACGAAGTCATTGTTTCAAGTCAAAATTTATTTCAAAATTTAGCAGATTCCATGCCACGAAGACTGGCAAACATTATCTAGGCTGACGGGGCAATGACACACTACTGAAGAAACGTTTTCTTGTTTTTTTTTTATTTACGTAGTGTTTTATGCAAAGACTTAGATTACGCGTGCGCTGACTATGATTAAGTCATTGCTTTCCTTTCGCCAAACAGTTCCTTCTTCTCGATACTTTTTTCTTATTCGCAAAATTTTGGTCTTGTTTTGTCCATAATGAGCTTTCAGAATAATTTTTTATAATAAAATGTTGAATAATTTTTAAAAAATTGTTTTATTCATTAATTTATTCAAAGTGTGGCGAGTCTCCTTATGTCTGTGTTTACAATTTCAAAAGATCTAACCTGTAGTTCGAAAACGTCAAAGCCAGTTACAATAAGCGACCTGCAGTTAACTTCTGCTGTACGCATTTTATGTGGCCGGAAGTGTACATCAAAGAATCAAAAGTAATGCCATTTTCTGGGGTAGTAGTTGATGCCAAAAGAAAACTTCTAGGTTTAACCAGAGCGCAGATGACATCATTTACTTTTATTACTTTTATATAAGGACGCTTTGAAAATGTTGTGTCGTATAAACACCACTAAAACCGATTTAACGCATTAAAACGATTTTATTTTAAAGTGATTTAAGAAAGCGGTGTATCGCTTAAAAAACATTTTAGGGTCGTTATAAACACTTTAAAAAGGCTTTAGGTATTTCCTCAAATCTAAAAAATACCTAACCATGGTTTTCCGAAAAATCTGTTTGTTTTATTTGATTTTTCTTTAAATTGGCATATTTAATGACATTTAATGAAGAACGTATAAACGCTCGGAGAAAGCGATTTTACTTTAAGACCGTCTTTATATAAAAGCGCTTTTAAAAAAGTTTGAAAGTTCAGTGGTTCCCAAAGTGTGTGCCGCGGTGCTCCGGGGTGCCGCGAGAAGAAAGATAAAGTAGAATTTGAGTTGCGTTTGGCAACGTCGGCGCCGCATTCGCTATTAATCGAGCCTCGAGCCCGAGAGAGCAGAGCAAGTTTCTAGAATTTCCAGAAGTCCGTATTCGGTCTGCGCGTCGCTCGACGAGAATTTTCGCGAGCGCTCTTTGACAGTATTTAAGTCGCCGTAGTCCGCTTTGATAGGTTAGTCTACTGTAATTGGAATTGTAAACGGTTGAACTGTTATGATAAATAGAAGTAGTAACAGAGACTTTTAGTAGTGATACAAAGTGTCGTGATTTATGAACTCAGGACACATAAACATTCCAATATCGGATCGGTTGCCTCGTTTTTTCTAAAAAAGTTAGTCACAAAATGGAAAGATTTTTATCAAATAAGGAAAGTGACGGAGGAGTAAAAAGAAGGAAACATCGCAAATACCATGATAGCTAGTTAAACTTTGGTTTTATTTCAGTAGAAGTAAATCATGAGGAAAGACCGCAGTGTGTGCCCTGTTTGAAAATTCGGTCGAAAATATGCTCCCAAGTAAGCTAAAACGATATCGCGAAACCATTCATTCTACGATGGTTGGAAAGTCACGCGAATTTTTCACAAGAAAGTTGCAGAATGTACAAAAACAAAAGAACGTGTTTACTTAACAAACTTCAGTACCTAGCAACGCACTGCTGTCCTCTTTCAAAGTGGCACACAGGGTGGCGAAGTGCAAGGTACCTCACACCATCGTAGAAGAACTTATTTTACCGGCTGCTGTCGACATGGTTAACATTACGATAGGAGAATCGGCGGGAAAACTAATTTCAAAAGTACCTTTATCTAACAACACTATTAGTCGAAGAATCCATCATATAGCTGAGGATCTTAATGATCAACTGACAGAGAAAATGAAAGACAAGGAATTTGGCCTGCAACTTGATGAGGCTACTGACAGTAATCAAGATGCACACCTTATTTATTACGTACGCTTCCTGGATGATAATATTATTGTTGAAGACCTTCTTTTCTGCAAAAGTGTCGATGAAAGCGGAAAGGCTCAAAACTTGTTTCAAATTCTGGACAAGTTTATAACAGAGAATCATTTAGATTGGGAGAAGTGTATTGGAGTTTGTACTGATGGCGCTCGATCAATGTCTGGCCGTTATGGTGAATGCAAGCACTTATACGCAGTAAAGCATCGTATGCCATGTGGACCCATTGCATCATTCATAGGGAAGCACTTGGATCGAAGTCGTTGGACTGTGAATTGAATTTGGTTATGGCACATATCATAGACGTAGTTAACTACATAAAATCTAGGCCGCTAAAAACCAGACTATTCAAAATTCCTTATGTGGACATGAGAGCTGAACACACTGTGCTGCTATATTACTCCAGTGGACGATGGCTTTCACGTGGAAACGTCTTATCCCGTACAAGAGGAAGGTCATGCAAGCTCCAGATACTTTAAGGATCCCGACTTTTTGCTAAAACTGGCATATTTGTGCGATATATTTGACTAACTGAATGCCTTAAATTTGTCTCTCTAAGACAATAACATGCATATCTTGAAACTATCAGTCAGAAAAATTTAATTAATGAAGATGGCGGTCAAGATTGTTTTCCAGAATTGCATAAATTCTCAGCCTCTAATAAGCTCGTTATTTCTCAAGACTTGCTGTACCTTTTCACCGAACACCTTTCGAAACTCTCGGAATGGTTTGCAAAATACTTTACAGAAGAAAATGTCGAAAAATTTTCATGCATTCAAGATCCTTTCCATGCACAATCTCCACCAGAATTCACTTCACTAGAAGAAGAGAGTCTTATTGAACTCTCTTGCGACAACAGCCTAAAATCAAAATTCGCTTCTTCTGATTTGGTAGAGTTTTGGGTATCCGTCAAAAATGAATATCCGGCTCTAAGTTTAAAAGCTTTAGGATTCTATTCCCCTTTGCAACATCCTATTTATGCGAAGCTGGATTTTCAGCTGTAGCTGTGATAAAGAGCAAATATCATTCAAAGATCAACGTGGAGCAAGAAATGAGAGTGGCAGTGTCAAGCCTTATTCTCCGCTTTGAAAAAATTTCCTTCAATCATAATGTATTCTTGTGTGTTAGTTTAATAATAAACCTATATGAGCGTTGGATTGAAGTTGTTTTCATTCATGTGTGTTGTAACTAGTGCCAATATATTTACAATGGTGTTAAATAAAGTGTTGTACAACGCTTGCGCTTTACTACTATACAGTAGGCAAGTTGCAAAGCACATATTTTATACATTATACATATGCAAAACTTTGTTGGACACAACTATATATGTATATTGCGTGTAGGGGCGCCCTGACAAAATACTAAACCTGTAAGTGGGCCGCAAACTGAAAAAGTTTGGGAACCACTGCTCTAGATTGTTGTTGTTGTCAAAGTTTTTAGGTTAGGTTTTCTCTCGTGAAAATAAAATTATTTAAGGAACTAAAGAGAGAAAGATAGAAGTACTGGCACTGAATGTAAAAGACGGAAACGTCCGAGCTGGCAAATTCAACGCGTACGTATCGCGTACGTATCATGATGATGAATCAAAATTATGATTGTTTTCCACAAACCAAAACTACACTTTTTTGCACTCGACGCGCGTTTCGCTAACAACGTTAGCATCATCAGGAGACGATAAACAATGAACTAAATTAATCTACGCTCTATCTTATATACAATCCTTTAGTGGGCGGAGATAAGACTAATAATTTGTGATTGATCACGATTTTTAATCTCCCCTCAACCAAAGAATAAAGTGTACTAAACGGGATGGGTCCTCTATCTTTATTTAAACTATTTCTGGATTTAATGATTTCCATACTTTCATATGCATTCAAAAGTCTTTTGTTTGGTACACTTTTTAGAAGTTTTAGGTTATCTAATGTGAATCTATGATTGTTTTCAAAAGCATGCTCGGCCACACTTGACTTTTCTGTTCTTCTGTATTTTAAGTGTGCTAAATGTTCTTTAAAACGTGTTTGAATAGAGCGTCTCGTTTGGCCAACATATTTTTTGTCACAATCCATGCAACTAATTTCGTAAATTCCACTTTTTTCTAGAACTGTAGTTTTATCCTTGGGATTTCCTAGTAAGCTTCTCATTGTGTTACCGGATTGATATACTAATTTAAGACCGGTGTTATTAAATACTTTGTGTAATCCTTTCGTATAATTAGGATTATAAGGAATTGATACAAACTTTGAGTCGCAGGTATCTTTTTGTCTGAAAAAGGTAGAATTCCGAAAGGTCTTTTGAAAAGAATGTCTATTTATCAGCTTATTTATTAAGCCTTCGTCGTAACCGTTTTCGCCAGCTATATTCCTAATCCTATTCTTTTCTGCTTCAAATCTTTCTTTGTTTAAGGGGAAATTTACTAATCTATATGTTAAAAAGTGCAAACTTGCAAGCTTATGTTGTAAGCAATGAAAAGAGTCATTTGGAATATACCTGTTGGTGGCCGTGCCTTTTCTGTATAGGTCAAAGTCCAATTTATTTTTATTTCTTATAACTAAAGTGTCTAGAAATGGCAGTGTACCGTTGTTCTCTGTTTCATAAGTAAATTTAATAGTGGGAAATTTGTTATTTATTTTTTCCATAAAATTTTCAACACTAGTTACTTTAGTGTTGAATACTGCAAACACATCGTCTACATACCTGAACCATACTCTGGGGAAATACTCAAATTCTTTACTTATATCTGATTCAAATTTGGTCATAAATAGGTTTGCGATAAAAGGTGATAAAATATTACCCATTGTGGTTCCTTCTAATTGCTGGTAGTAGTTATTTTTATATTGAAAGTAATTTTGATTCATGCAGAGTTTTGTTAAAGATAGGTATTCTAAAGTCTGTTTGTCTTTTAGATTATTTTTTCTTAGTAGTTCCTCCAGGTATTGTAAGGTATTGGGGATCGGCACACTAGGCACACAACATAGATGATGATGAATGTAATTTTTAGATATACACTTACATGAATGACTTACGAGAGAACTACAGTTTTATTGAGATTATAAAATTGGACGAACGAACCTATGAAGGTCGAGAAATTTTGGGTATCAAACTAGACGTACCTGCGGCCATGTTTAAAAAAAAGAAAGGTATCTTTTTTGAGTCTGGGATTCATGGAACTGAAAGGTAAGGAGTATATTGTTTTGACAGTTCCGCAGGCAATTACTAAATATTTTTAAGTACTTTAACCATCACTTTGAAGTTACTGGAACAAACTTTCATGTAAATCCCCTCTCCCCTCCTTGTAACACTTACACCTACCCCTCTCGCTCCACCTTGCAGCGTTACGTAATTTGCGAATGGTCCCTAAGTTGCTTCCCTAATTATCTTGGTACTATTTGTGATGAAAAAACCCGATTCCGCAGGAGGAGGGCATTTGTAATAAAAACACGTTGAATTCAAAAATGATGTGGTTAATTTTTATGCAGGAATATAATTCATTTGAATATTTCTCAAATCAGAGAAACAGTAGCCAAAAGGAAAAAAAATGACTATTTTGGTTGTACTAGTGTCCTTAAAGTTAAAAAAAAATGTGATTGACATTGAATTTTTATTTACTGTCACTTCATTAAAAATAAAAAATTACAATTAAGCAATTATGACATTTATTATAGAACCTGACATGTTTTGACGTTATGAAAAAAATATATTGGGCGATTTGGGATCATATTTTAAATTCCTAATCTTTACAACTCGCGTTTCACTGAGATGTTTGGTTCAGTTACCATAAACAATACGCTACCTGAGGGTAATAAGCAAATTCTGTCTAAATGGGCTTTTTATGAAAGGCGATAATTTGCACTGGTGAAAATTATCGGGGGTAATACTACTTTAGTACTTTGAGAATTATCGATAATTCAACAAAAACACGCTTTTTAATTATTAATTAATTCTCAAATTACGAATGGTATTCAGTAGAAAATTTCAAGAATTTAGAATTTAGACTATTTATTGTAATTAATTGTACAATTATTATGGGTAATATAGACACAAGTATTTTTTTCTCCATAACTGAAATTACACTGTGTGGCCCTGACATGTATTTGTTCGGATCTTAAATTTTTAAAATTTCCAGAGCCGCACTAGTTCAAGTAGTACAGCTCTGACTTCCTCGTATTTTATCGACGATATCCTGATCTATTCGTCCCTCTGCAGATAGCTCGCGATGGACTTGGAGTTAACATGACCTGTCATCTTCATAAGTTCCTTTTCAGCAAGCGCTTTTTGCGAGATGAGACACAGCAGTTGCCCTCAGTGAGTGATTCTTACAACCATCTTTTTTTCTTCACGGCTAGTCCCAGTGCAGCCTGCGTGTTAGTCCACTTCGCCATCTTGTTCTTGCCCATGGGTATGTTTTTAAATCATTGACGTCCCAATTTCCAGAACGGATTGATCGTTAGAAACAGACGATCATTTTCAATACTATCTCTGTTTAATTTCAGTACATCAAAAAGCCGAATCGAATAGAAATTGGGATTTTTATTTAATATCAGCCATTTGAATGAAGCGCATGGCTTAGATACATCTTTAGTGATTTTTCCAAAAATACTGTTGTCTTTTCACCTGCCTTGTCCACTTCTTCTTTAAAAAACTGCAACTTGGCCCTACAGCCTTCTTCTCCTCTCCAGGCTAGTTCATAGGATAACACAAAGAATAGCTTCTTTTGCAACCCGTCTGGTGTCCCTTTATCACAGCTACTCAGTAGTTTCTGCATTTCATCAAATTTCAAGACAGTTGAGCTTAGTTTTCTCTTGTACTCTTGGGACTGCAGATCACGTCGTTTTGCGTTTTTTGCTTCTCTTGCAGATTTTGAAAATTATATCTTGAAATGAGTCAAGCTGTATGCGATATTTTTCATAATATTCATCCATGATTAATTTTGCTGTTTTTACGGTAGTTTCTTTATAATCCTCACCGTTTCCTTTCTTCATATTCTATGCCTAATGCTTCAAAATTTTTGAAATTTCGCTCACCGGCGTTTCCTGCTTCAATTTATATTTTCTGGCTTTGCAGAACTCCATAAATTGGTTCCAGACAAACTTCTTATTTTTTCTGGTGTTGCCTGGTATGTTTTTTTGTATGTGCGATAAATACCCGAGACGGTTCATTTTGTATCAAAACTCGGAAAACTCGGAAACTCAGCGCGTTGGCGAATTTGTTTACTCCAAGTACGCGTTGCTAAGGTCGTAATTCGTCGCTTCATATATTATTGAGATCGCGTCAGATCAGTAAAATTATCACCTACTGGGGGCGGGGGAATTAGGGCAGAGGTATATGCCATACTGGTAGCCGCACGAGAGGAAGAATTAAGGACCAGAGCAGAAGATAAGTTCTACATATACACGGAAACGGACTGGTCCAGGAATGCATGGACGCCCTCCAGAATCTAGCAGGGGAGAAAGAGGTTGAAAGATTGCGGACGAGCTTGCAAGGAAAGTGTCAGCTCAAGCATACGTTGGACCGGAACCGTGTCTGGGATTTACCAGAGGTCAGATGAAATCTGCCACCAAGCAATGGACCCCCACAAGAATAAATCAGGAGTGGCAACACACAGGGGACGCCAGGCAAGCCAAAGAGCTCATCCAGGGCTTCAGCAAAACAAGAAGGGACTGGTTGCTGTGCAAGAAACGAACAGATATAGAACCCCTAATAGGAGTTCTCACTGGACAGTGCGCGCTCCAAAAGTACCTGGCAAGGATGAAGGTAGTGCGAGACTCAACTTGAGGAGAGTGATGGGAAGAGGATGAATCCTCACACCACTATCTTGCAAGGGGTCCGGCCTACAGAGGAATCAAAGAAAGGGAAGCTCTGGGGGATGGCGAAAAGGGCTTGCGTAGAGCCTAGTCGCAGGGCCGGGAGCCCCCCCTTATTCTACTACTACTACTATTACTACTACTACTACTACTGAGGAATTATCACCTACTAGGAAATCATCACTTATTAATTCAGCGATAATTCCACACCTCTTATAGACAGTTTACATATGAGGGAAATTTTCGCTGTAATTCGTTGCCAATATTTTCTGAGAAAAATATTCAATAGAATTAATGTAGGGCTATTTTTAACTACTTTTAATTTTTTTATTTATAAATATTTTATGTTAATATTTTTAGGCTAACTCCAATGGCGACTCTTTATATGTTACACGCTTTAATTGACAGTAAACCGGGCGAGGATCTTTACTGGTTGGCACGAGCTTACCATTGGTACTTTTTTCCAGGTTGGTCCCGACATAGTTTAAAATATGTAACCAATTTTTATCATTCAGATTTATGTCAATGACAAAACACCATTAAGGAATAAAAAATGTTCGGTAAAAAGAATCCTAAAAAAGTTGCATTTTTTTAATTTTTCTAAATTTAAAACGGTCTAGGAATTTATAGATACTGACATTAATTATTATTTAAATAACATATGGAAGAGGCATGATGAACCTTAAAATAATTTAGTTAAATACCTGTTAAGTTATTTTTAGATACCTATGCTAATATACACCTATAGTAGGACACGTTTTTTGGTAAATTTAAAAACTGTACTGCAATTAGATTAAAAGAAACTAATACCACCTTATGTCTTACATACTTTATGCTTTAAATAATTAATATTTTTGCTGTTTGGTAGATAAAAATGGCAAAATAAAAATCATATGCACGACACCACTAAAGATTACAAACAGATGCCAAATTATTAAATTTTTATTAAACTATTGCCTTAAATTCATTTGCATCTTTCTCTAAAATACTTTTTTATGGCCTGCTGTCTCTCTTCAAAAATTCTGTTGTCTTTTCACCTGCCTTGTCCACTTCTTCTTTAAAAAACTGCAACTTGGCCCTGCAGCCTTCTTCTCCTCTCCAGGCTAGTTCATAGGATAACACAAAGAATAGCTTCTTTTGCAACCCGTTTGGTGTCCCTTCATTACAGCTACTTAAATATTTTTCATTTTAACAGAGAAAAATTGATTTTTTTTATACCTTCATCAAAAACATGATTTTAGTAACTCTCTGCAGATAACTAAAGCATGGCTTTTTTGGTTACCGATGCAAAAAAACTTTTTTTTGATCACGGGTGCAAAAAAGATTTCGGTCCGTTTTTTACCCAAAATTAAAAAGAAATAGCGGAAAATAGTAATATTGAAAAAATCTAATTAATGTTGCCTAAAAATTAAGCCATTTCGACCAGTTCTCACAAAGTATTTGCGAAAAAATCGTTTAAAAACATCGTCTAAATATCAAACTTTCAAAGATTAAAATGAGTAAATGAGTAAAAAAGCAAATCGCTATGGAAACCATTGTTATTTAATTTACCAGCCGCCTTGCTTTATAGTGTAAAGATGGTGTGTTGCGAGAAGTTCTTTTCGTTCGTGATTGTTGTATTTTTGTTTTTATAAATTTTTTGATAAAGGTATTAAAAAAAAATAGTGTTAACAACTCGCGGCCAAACTGTGCTTTTTTTACTCGCGTTTTTTTAACCAACGCTTGTAAAAGAAAGCACTATTTTAGGCACTAGTTGTGAAAACTTCTATTTTCGGCAGTACTTTTCTTTGAAAGCTCATAAAACAGTGAAAACTTAAAAAATATGAGAGTTTTATTCTAGAAATGGAAAGTTTGGAAAGAAAGACTTAAAATGTGAGCAAAATCATGCCATAAAAATGTGAAAAACATAGTAACAATTGCTTAAACAAAAACGTTGTCTTTTAAAATATGCTACTTAAAATATTTTAAATCTTAAATTACCATCATGGCTTTACCAATACATTTGGTATATCAGCATAGATTTTGCCGATGCCGTTATTTTTTAACGTTTGAAATGTCTAGACTATTTTGTTTGGTAACCTAACGGCGTTGGTAATAAAAATGACAAGGCCTAAAATATGTGTCCGTCTTTTTATTAAAATATATATTATTTGGGTAAAATAAAATTTTAAAATAACGAAGTTTTTCATATTGAAGTTTTTTTTAGTAAAGAATTTTCTAAAACATTCAAAAAACACATAAAAAATGTCATGGTTTCCCAAAAAAAAAAATTTCCATAAAAAAACGTCAAAACTACAACGTCCCCCAAATTATAAGTTACAGCTTTCTCGAAACGAACTTTCTCTACAGTCTCTTCTGTCCTTTCTTCCCTTTTAAAGAAATTATACCGTAAATATCTTTTTCCGACACTGATAAGTAAAATTTCTTTGTCACAAACAAAGGAATTTTTGGATATGGTTAAACGATTATTTCTTTCACATAAAAACATTGTTTTTCGTCCTAAATTGCATCAATTTGACACAAATTTACATTTCTTGAAACAAAAAAATTAGAATTTGAGCCAAATTAATGCAATTTAGTGCAAGAAGTATTTCATTAAAAACAAAAGATCAAAAGATCTTGGCTGGAAATAACGAAAATTCAAACCTGGATGAGCATCCCACAAGGAACACACAAAGGACCAAAGTGAAAAGAGAAATGAGTAAACGATGTTTCGCTCTGGGTAACCAGCGTGAGCTCGTCAGTGGTTCTACTGGTCACCTTCCCCATAAATCATTAAACACCATCATACACTTTGATTTACAACTTTGAATTACTTACAAATAGGCATCGTTTCGCACTGGTACTTACCCAAGTTACCTGATGCGGATTCGTCCTGGCGTGTTAATATTTCCAATAGGATTATGCTCCTAAGGCAATTAAAAAACAAAAAAGAAGTTAAAAAACCTCAACATCAGTTACATCAACCGAAAAGAATCTAAAAACAAAAGATCAAAAGATCTTGGGTGGAAATAACAAAAATTCAAACCTGGATGAGCATCCCACAAGGAACACACAAAGGACCAAAGTGAAAAGAGAAATGATTAAACGATGTGTCGCTCTGGGTAACCAGCAGCGTGAGCTCGTCAATGGTTCCACTGGTCACCCTCCCCATACATCATTAAACACCATCATACACTTTGATTTCCAACTTTAACTTTACAAGTATTTCATTGTTGAGATAAATATTTGCTCAGCCATATCCACAAATGCCTTTGTTTCTGACAATGAAATCTTTTTTATAAGTGCACGGTCATAGTCGACTGGTCCCTACTGATATGTGCGTTTTTTTTAGTTGTTTGTCCCGATGGTTATGACTACAATTTTCAAACGTTGAAATTACTGGATGATGATTGTGAGCCCGAACTAGAGGGCGACGAAAAGAAGAGGCAGCCAGTTAGTCCCTGATAGAAATATTTTTTTGTGACAAACAAATCCTGATTTGGATATGGCTTAATGAACATTTGTTCAAAATTAACTCTGTGTTTGGGACTTCAACAGTGGGATTTACTAAAAGGTTTTAGTCTATTTTAGATAGGTCATAAGTGTAAGTGAAATTGTTGGTTTTAATCATTTTATACCAACTTCCTGGAGTTTTGGACATAGTTTGATTTATAAGAATAATTTTAATTATCTTTTTTTAGTGAACAGAACCTTTCGTTGGATTTCAGAAGAAAATTTCAATTTAAAAGAAGTTTTTTAACCCTGGGAGTGATCTAAATGGTAAAAACTCTGTTGAGCAAATTAAAATTGACGTTATGGTCGTGCGATTCTTATCCTAACTTTGTAAGAGAAACGTCGCATTTTTTTAAATAACACTTTGATAATTTATATTTTAAAGATATTCTGCAGAACTATTTTTTCGGCGGAGCTAAATTGCTACTACGCGTACCAATAGACGTCAAAAAGTGTAGAAAATTTTCACCATGTAAAAGGAAAAAAAAGCTCTTCTTGGAACAAGATTATTAATCTTGATCCAAGAATAGCTTCATCTTCGATATCCTCAACTCTAGATATTCTTTATCCAAGTAATATCCTATTCTTAAATATAATGCATGACTAGCGTTGAGACAAGTGTAATTTATATGAAAATTCAAATATAGGTCTATACTTATTTTACTTTAAGCGGACGCTATGCTTAATTCAAATTTTTTCTTTGCTTGTTTCGAACAATGCTTTAGGTTGTATTCATGTCAAATGCTATTCCAACGAGAATAACATGTTTTTAACGCAAAAGTAACTATACTTCAATCAAATAATATTTTATACTTGTTAAGAAAAAATTTTACTTATCTTAAATAGTTCTTACACTTGACTGAAACAAACAAACAAAAGTATCATATATATAATATATCCTAATATAATAATGTTATTTTACTATAACGTAGCGTAAGCCCGTCACTTGCAAAATAACCCTTCTACTATAATAAGGTGACCATCTCCTAAAGGGGCAAAACCGGGACACTCCGGCCATTCAATGTATTGTATATAATGTATTCTTTCTTAGATGCATCCCTAATAATATTAAGATGTATTTTCCAAAATACTTATTAAATAAAAGTAAGGTTTCAATTCAAATTTATAGATGGCAGAGAACATCCGCTTTTTTAATTGCAGTGATTTTAAAGTTACAAAATACAGTGGTATCAAAACCGGGGCAAACTGGAACTTTTGCTGAAAAATCGGGACTATCCGGGACGGATTTTTTCCCCGGGACAAATGGTTAAAAATCGGGACTGTCCCGGCCAAACCGGGATGGTTGGTCACTTTACTAGAGATGTGCGATTCGTGAACGATTCGTTCACTATGATCGAATCACTTGCGAGTATTGAGTGATCGAATCATATTTGCTCGATATGATTCAATCAGTCAAATGAGTGAAATGACCGACGAAGACCAACCAAATGAATCAAACGAGTGAATCAAATCGGAACGGATCGACGACTGACTGACCCACTGTGGCGATACACTGAATCAATTGGAAATGGTCGATCGTTTCGTTCATTCGGGCTAAATTTTTTTGGTTAGCAGAGTATGTCGTATTTAGTTGCATGCTGCAGACCTTTTTTTTCACTATTTTATTTAATTTCATTTCAAATGATTGATTCAATTATCGATTCAAAAGATTCGATCACTCTAGAAACGAATCACTGATCGATTCGTTCAGTACAAAATGATCGATTTACCCATCTCTAACACCTTACCTATAACCATGCTGATTCAGTCCCGTGTAGCAGAATCAAATCAACACGATTATTGGATACAAACTGAAAAGACTCACATTTCCATAGGCGGATTATGTGGTGTACTTCCAGTGCCGAGTTTCTGCGGCTCACGCATACATCAGAAAACTTTCGCAAGCTGCCAGCGAGATGTTGTGACCACAATTTCGAACCGACTCTCGCGACAGCACGCTCTGAAGCGCTCTTGCAAAAGAGGCGGTCAAGACCGTGCCAAACAACAGGTGCTTTCGCCACTTCATCCACACTTCTTAACAACCGTGGGTATACATAATGATATTCGGTTTCTCTTATTAATATAAGGGAAGTATTTAACTTTTTAGGCGTTAAAAATATAGGAGTATAGTTTTACCTATATTAAATGATAGATGTTGGGATAAAAACCTGAAACTGAAGGCCATCAAGTCTTTGTTGCCCCCATACCGAACAACAAAGAGGGAGAATGGATTAGCCAAGCGGTCTTACGGTGCGATTCGATATTGGGATATTTCTTGTTTTTAGTACAGCTCTTCTTATTTTAAAAATAACTAAGGATTTATAGCAATAATAAAAGAACTTTATCCAAATTAAACCTTTGTAGTTAAACTAAGTTTAAAGTATGATTCAATCAATTCGTCACATATTTTAGGTCAAGATTTATCTTTTTCTTGTGACAAGTTTTTTTTCGACTTGCTTTTAATATGTTTTCGCTTTTAAAGAAGAATTTCTGGTTTTAGTCCAAGTAAACTACCTGTTGTTTGAAAGAATAATAAACTCTTATCGGTTTACGTCTAGAAGTTATTTGATTTAATAATAGCTTTGGTTTTGATTTAAATTACCGCCTCTTCTTATTTAAAGTATATTTGGTTTCTATTTAAGTATAAGAGCCTTCGTAGATGAAAAACAGGTAATTGCTTAATATTAATAATCCCTATTCTTATACTAAGAATAATATACTTAAAGCAAATGTAATTTTTCAAGAATAGAGCTGTTCTTAAATAAAGTTCTTAAATTCCGTGTAAAAGGAAAGACAGAATTTGTGTGACTTTTCTGAACAGTCACAGCGACATATTCCATGGCTATCTATGGTTTTGTATGTTAAAAGTCTTAAAGAAAACTGCCTAGAAAAATTAAAATTGACATATTTTTTATTTACTAGAACAGTATTAAGAAAATAAATTTCAAGGAATCTTGCAAATAAATCCGTACAAAAAAGCAATTAGTGCAAACTTGGGTTAAAAATCATCACATTATTTGTGAGTGCGAAATTTTCTGACGGTTTTTGAAGAATCGCGACCTATATGTCACTCTTATCAAATCTTACCCTTGTTTATTGATTTTCGCGATTAATACTCACTGTCACAAAACCATTTCGATATGTAATCATAAAATAAAGATTAGATTAACTTTGTATTTATTTAAAATGGGTTTTTATCTATCGAAAGTATGAAAAAAAAACTACAAAGGAGTCATGTAGGCTCAACGAACTGGACGGTGCCCGGTTCTCTGGTAGAACATGAGAAAATATATTTTTTGTGCTGAAAATGAGTTCAAAATATGGCATTTTCTGGGACAAAATTGGAGGTGTTTTATTGATTAATGAACAACTTGGGATATTAAATAAGGTAAATTAATTCTTGTAAAACTTGAACTTGAACTTATTACCAATTGCCACAAAACAATCTTTTCTGGGGGCTATAAATTTAAACCACCCCCAGAGGTGGTCTAAAAAATCACCAACTTTATAACTTCAAACACAGATAATGAAGCTATTATGTGCCAAATTTTTGGCGCATTCACCATTTGCCATTTTGAAATCTGTAAAAAAATAGTATTATTGAATTTTCTCCTAAAATATGGTAAACTTTGAGAAAAAAGCAGTTTTTCACTGGTAGTTTGCAATAACAATACAAAATAATCAATAACTTTGTGTCTTTTCGGTATGGGGAAGTGTTTTTTGAAAATTGGTTTTAAAATTTAGTACCCCCCACAGGTATAGTAGGGGGTACTATTTTAGATCTCAGTAAATCCTACTGCCAATGTCTATATTTTATTTATACGCGACGTTTCGATCATAGATTGTCCTGATCGAAACGTCGTGTATCAATAAAATATAGAGAACGGAAGTCCGAAACACAGAGTTAATTTCAAATACATCATTGTCACAAACTTTCAAATTATCTTGTTTTGCAGAACCACCTTACCAGAACCCCCCATTTGACAGAAACTGACCAATGCCTGGGAGCGGATCCGAATCGTAATTTTGATTTTCATTGGAAAAATGCTAAAGATATGGATGTGCGCAGGAAAGAAGGAGATTGTTTGGATTTTCCCGGTAATTTTTTTTTCTACGAACACGCGGAAAAACCAGGGTTAGTAGCGCTCATCGACTTTCAAATTCCCTGACTTTTCCAAGTTTTCCCTGACCAATTTTCCACAAATTCTAGGTTTGTGCCATATATATTTCCATAGATTTTTAAAAAGTGATCTGTTTAAAAGCAAGTCTTTTATAGGTTAGTAATTAATTCCCCAATGAAATAATAACATAAATTCAACAAATTTTTTATTCCTTAACCCAGTGCATATCATCATCATACCGAGTATGATTTTCCTCTATTCTGTATCGTCGCTATCTGTTGTGCGTTTTTTGATGGCTATGTAAGCCAATTCTCGAGCCGCACTACCTTCCACAGTCCTGGCACACCTAGTCTCCGGCAGCAGCCGGTTGTTGTTGGTCATCCATTCTTCCATTTTGTCGCTCCTTTCTACGTTCTCTCTTTTCCGTTTCTAGTCTACGTCGTTGCTCTTCAAAATTTTGTACTCCCTCATGGACTGTTCGGCGCCATGTAGCCCTATCGTTTGCCGTGGTCTCGAAGTTGTTTATATCGATATGACCCTTCATCATATTGCCTTTGAGAACGTCCTTGTACCTTTTTTGTTGACCTCCTTGATTTCTCTTTCCCTCCTTCAGTTGTACATAAAATATCTGCTTTGGGAGACGTGTTTCAGGCATGCGGATAATGTGACCAGTCCAACGAAGCTGGTGCTTGAAGATAAGGGCTTCTATACTAGTTGTTCTGGCTTCTTCTAAAACACTTATGTTTGTTCGTCGGTGCCAAGTGCATATATAGTTGTGTCCAACAAAGTGTTGCCTACGTATAATGTATAAAATATGTGCTTTGCAACTTGCCTACTGTATAGTAGCAAAGCGCAAGCGATGTACAACACTTTATTTAACACCATTGTAAATATATTGGCACTAGTTTCAAAACACATATATGAAAACAACTCCAACCTACCGCTCATATAGGTTTATTGTTAAACTAAACTAACAGTGTGGTGATCTGCGTACATTTTTTCAAAGCGGGGAATAAGGCTTGACACTGCCACTCTCATTTCTTGCTCCGCGTTGATCTTTGAACGATATTTGCTCTTTATCACAGCTACAGCTGAAAATCCAGCTTTGCATAAATAGGATGTGGCAAAGGGGATTAGAATCCTCAAAGATTTTAAACTTAGAGGCAGATATTCATTTTTGAATGATACCCAAAACTCGACCAAATCAGAAAAAGCGAATTTTGATTTTAGGCTGTTGTCGCAAGAGAGCTCAATAAGACTCTCTTCTTCTACTGAAGTGAATTCTGGTGGAGATTGTACATGGAAAGGATCTTGAATCCATGCAAATTTTTCGATATTTTCTTCTGTAAAGTATTTTGCAAACCATTCCGAGATTTTCGAAAGGTGTTCGGTGAAAAAGGACAGCAAGTCTTGAGAGATAACGAGCTCATTATCCACAACTGCAGTTTTTCCTAAATGCTGCAATTTTCTCTGATAGTTTCAAGATATGCATGTTATGGCCTTGGAGAGACAGATTTAAGGTATTGAGTTTGTCAAATATATCGCACAAATATGCTAGTTTTAGCAAAAAGTCGGGATCCTTAAAGTATGTGGAGCTTGCATGACCTTCTTCTTCCAGGAAAATGTGGATTTCTTGATGTAGCTCGAATGTACGGGATAAGACGTTTCCACGTGAAAGCCATCGTGCACTGGAGTAATATAGCAGCGCAGTGATTTTGAATAGTCTGGTTTTTAGCGGCCTAGTTTTTATGTAGTTAACTACGTCTATGATACGTTCCATAACCAAATTCAATTCACAGTCCAACGACTTCGATGCAAGTGTTTCCCTTTGAATGATGCAATGAGTCCACATGGCATACGGTGCTTTACTGCGAATAAGTGCTTACAATCCACCATAATGGCCAGACATTGCTCGAGCGCCATCAGTACAAACTCCAATACACTTCTCCCAATCCAAATTATTCTCTGTTATAAACTTGTCAAGAATTTAAAACAAGTCTTGAGCCTTTCCGCTTTTATCGATACTTTTGCAGAAAAGAAGGTCTTCAACAATAATATTATCATCCAGGAAGCGTACGTAACAAATAACGTGAGCATCTTTATTACTATCAGTAGCCTCATCAAGCTGTAGATCAAATTCTTTGCCTTTCATTTTCTCTATCAATTGATCATTAAGATCCTTAGCTATATGATGGATTCTTCGACTAATAGTGTTGTTAGATAAAGGTACCTTTGAAATTAGTTTTTTCGCCGATTCTCCTATGATAATGTTAACCATGTCGACAGCAGCCGGCAAAATAAGTTCTTCTGCGATAGTGTGAGGTTTCTTGCACTTCCCCACCCTGTATGCCACGTTGAAAGAGGACAGCAGTGCGTTGCTAGGTACTGAAGTTTGTTGAGTAAACACGTTGTTTGATTTTTGTACATTCTGCAACTTTCTTGTGAAAAATTCGCGTGACTTTTCAACCATCGTAGGATGAATGGTTTCGAAATGTCGGTTTAGCTTACTTGTGAGCATATTTTCGATCGCTAGAATTTTTAAACAGAGCACACACTGCGGTCTTTCCTCATGATTTACTTCTACTGAAGTAAAACCAAAGTTTAAATAGCTATGATCGTATTTGCGATGTTTCCTTCTTTTTACTCCTCCGTCACTTGTAGAAGCTTGATCACTCTGTCTTGATCTATCAATTTCCTTATTTAATAAAAATCTTTCGATCTTGTGACTAATTTTTTACGAAAAACCGAAGAAACCGATCCGATATTGGAACGTTTATGTGTCCTGAGTTCGTAAATCACAACACTTTGTATCACTACTAAAACTCTCTATTACTACTTCTATTTATCATAACAGTTCAACCGCTTACAATTCCTCTTACGGTAAACTACCCTAGCAAAGCGGACTACGGCGACTTAAATACTGTCAAAGAGCGCTCGCGAAAATTCTCGTCGAGCGACGGGCTTCTGGAAATTCTAGAAACTTGCTCTGCTCTCTCGGGCTCAAGGCTCGCGCCCCGGCGCGCCGCGGCGCACACTTTGGGAACCACTGCCTTAACCGATTTTTTTTCATTCAAAGAGGTAAAAGAAAAAACGTTACTATTTTTTTACAAAACCGGTCAAAATTCAAGATTACATGAAAAAAAGGTAAAACTAGGTTTTATATTTAATTTCGACCCCCTGTATTTAAAATAGGAAAGCCCGTATCATTTCACGTTTGACAAGGTACCACTCATAGAACTCGTCTTATTTATATGATAATTACTTTAGATTATAGTTCCTAAAAATCAAGACACCCCAATTTAAGATGTTAAATATATATACAAAAAAAATTATCAGAAACATCAGAGTGGAACCAAACTCACTCCTATCTACTCATAATTCCAAAATGGCGGCGAACCCATAAGGAATTTTTTGACATGAACTGTTATGAACATGACCTTCTTCCTGCTGTACAAAATTTGACTGTTCATTCAGTTTTATAAAAAAATCGCCATTTTCTGAATATTTTATTGGGGTAATAGGTATAGGATTATGAAATTAAAAAACACGCGAGTCAAAAAAGCAGAAATGTTTTCCACTGGCAGTACCCCATCAAAAAATATTTTATCTTTAAATTGTTTTTTCATTCCTGTGGCCTTCCGGCATCAATAATTATGTAAATCCACTCACACTGACTATTTTCTATCTATCAAAAAAAAAAAAAAAAAAAATAATAATAATAATAATTTCCGTGAAAAACACGGAGTAAATTATGCGAAACTACCGACTGCATAAAGAAATCCTATTCTGATCACTTATTTGCACTTTATAAAAGCAAAGAATAAGAATAACTTTATTTATCCCCAGCATACCTGTCTCTTTTTTCTAATCGCTTTTGAAAAACAGAGCACAATTATTTCTGCATGTGAAGCCGGCCCGCCGTTAAACGACCGGCAATTGTCTCGCTTTTGTGTGCGTATAGACAGAGATAACCTATCTTTGAGGCATTTGGTAGATGATCGATGGATTTATTTTGAACGAGCATAGATAAATTTAGGATTTCCGCACTGCTTTTCGTGCGGAAAATTCACTTTTACGCACTAGTTCGGAAAAGTTAACTTTATGGTACTTTTCCGCACTCAACCAAAAATAAAATAATATAATGCTATATTTTAAAAAATATTCTTTTTTGTGTTAGGTAAACATTTTAGTCACGATAAATAAAGGGTAACATTTTTAAAATTCCTTTTATTGAGTTAATTTAATACTTAAGTCAAGCGAGTAGGAAAAATATTGTACCTAACTCGCGCGTAAAGTGACTTTTCCGCACTTAACTGCTGGCCGAACTCCGCTAATCCGTCGCCATCTGCAATCGTGTGCGGAAAAGTGGCACTTTCCGCACTAGTTAGGTAAATTACTATTTCGTATTTGTCTTTTGTTGAATCAAAAAATTATAATTTGATTATTACAGACCAATATATGTTTTTCAGGTTTCCATATCATTTTCCAGCTTTTTGTCGATTTTCTTAAAATCCCCTGACTATCCCAGGTTTTTTTTAGAACATTTTTAATTCCCTGACTTTTCCAGGTTTTCCAGGTCGCCTCGAACCCTGAAAACGTTAAAACGCACAAAAAAATTTACGCCGCTAAATAGTTTCCACGGCAATTTTTTTTCCAAAAAATCATGTACAAGATGTTTTTAATTTAGTGTGTAAGTGAAGTAATAGTTTATTTTAAAAATTAAAAATTACTAGGTTTTCACGTGGAATTGAATAGGTTTTCAATACGATTCACTTTTTAGTTTTCATGAAGTGTTTTGAACGCGTTTTGAACACGATTTGAGCTTTTGACATTTGCCTGATGTATTTTAAGGTTCGTTTTTACCAATTTTACTTCTTTGATTGCTTTTTTAAAGCCAATAAGTGTACAGCACTATAATATAATTAAAATAAAGGTACATAACTACTTTTTGCCGGAATATTGTAAGTGCTAATAGCTTATATTATTGGTGTCATCAGTCAGTTCGACATGATACAGTGCAGTTGGATCCCTCAACGAAAAAAAGTTCGATTCGCCGTGTTTTCATGGAAGGTTTGAAAGTGAATCGTATTGAAAACGTATTCAGATCCACGTGTAAACGTAGTAAATGATTTTAAAAGTTCTCGTGGTGGGTTGTCGAGGGTATAAATTTTCTTTAATTTTACTTATTTCTGTTTTAGGTGAATACGTTTGGTCTGAACGTTGCGTCAAAGCTTTTGCTGACTACGTGTCTCTAGTGGGTCCGGACCTGCACGCTTATTTTTCCTATCATGAAAACGGACCGTTTTTAATAGTGCCTTATGGGAATCTTGAAGAACATTTTTACAATTATGACGAAATGGTAAACCTGCCAAAAAACCTTACGAAAGATTCACTGGTCGACAAGGTTTTTCTAACACAGGTCATTTCATTATTTTTAAACTGTAAATACCCTTGTAATATTAGAAAAAATATTCAGAAAGTCCTAACACGTACCGTGTTTCAATAGCTTAATTCGACCACTTTACATTAGCAGGTAGTTTTTATTTTTTTTATTACGGGAAGGTTAAAATAGATGCGTTTTATAACAGAACAATTACCTGAACTGTATATTGTTTGGATATTTTACATAAAATCAACTTTAAATATTAGTCTTCTTTGAGTTTCGAAGTGAGTGGTTCTCTGTGTATGTGACGATTGCTATTTTTGCCTGACTGACAAAGACTGAAGGTTATTCCAAAAAGGGAAAGAGATTGTCAAGATTGGCCAACACCGTTCTCAACTAAAAAGCCAGTTAACTCCTACCGCCTCAGTGCCAAATTAACAAGTATAACATGGATAATCTGTCAGTTTGGTGTCAATTTAGCACCGATCATAGGCCAAAGGATAGTAAAACGAAAATGAGTTAACTGGATTTTTAGTTGAGAATGGTGTTGGATTGACTATCCAAATTTGCAGTCTGTCATACGACCTGTTCCTCATAATGCAGATTTAACAGTGCCCATTGCACCTTTAGATCCGCAAAATATTGTTTTGGAAGATATTGGAGACAACGAATCATCAGGCATCTCCGAGGAACAGTGTACCGACCCTATTTTTACTCCAGGTCCCAGTTCTGGTGAGCCACATTTCATTGTTCAAAGTCAGTTAAATGATTTAGCACGTGATTTGGGATTATCAAAGCAACAGTCAGAACTTCTTGGTTTCCGGCTTAAGGAATGGAACTTGTTGGCCAAAGAAACCAAAATTACAACTTTCAGGAAAATAAATACTACGTTTTCTGCATTCTACAGTTTGGAAAATTCGTTGTGTGCGTATAATGATATCGATGGTTTAATGCAGGGACTTGATATTGAGCATTCTCCCGGTGAGTGGCGCTTATTTATAGACTCGACATTGTTTATCGTCTCTTGATGATGCTAACGTTATTAGCGAAACGCGCGTTGAGTGCAAAAAAGTGTAGTTTTGGTTTGTGGAAAACAATCATAACTTTGTTTTAGTGCAACCAAAGATTCCAAATTCCCAACATAGTATAGACTTGTGTACATACAAATTAAAAGCTGTGTTTTTGCACAATGGAAATTTAAAACCCTCTATACCAGTTGCCCATTCAGTGAAAATGAAAGAAACTTATGAAAGTATGCGCACAATTTTAAATAAAATAAACTACAACAGGTATAAATGGCAGATATGTTGGGATCTAAAAGTTATAGGAATTATAGTAGGACTTTAGGGAGGCTTTACAAAATATTGCTGTTTTCTTTATTTGTGGGATAGTCGTGCAGTAGATCAGCATTATGTAATAAAAAATTGGTCAGAAAAAAGTGAATTTCAACCGAGATCTCAAAATGTTAAGTTTAAACCTCTTGTAGACCCCAAAAATGTTCTTCTGCCTCCTCTTCACATTAAACTTGGGCTGATGAAAAACTTTGTGAAAGCAATGAATAAAGACGGTGATGGATTTAAATACCTAAAACGAGTCTTTCCCCAGTTAAGTGATGCGAATAAAGCAAGGCATTTTTATTGGGCCACAAATCAGAAAATTGCTGGATGATCAACTTTACACAGAAGCTTACCAGACAGGAACTCAGAGCATTTGTTAGTGTAGTAAAGGGATTTTTGGGCAACAAGATGGATGTAAACTACCAACAGTTAGTTGATGAACTTTTAGTATCAGTGACGAGCAGGGTGAAAGATTCCACCAGGATATGAGGACAATGGAAATGCGCTATCATGGGTGATTACTGTTGGTTCTTGAAAAGAGAAGATACGGCCCCTCATAAAAGGAAAAAATAAAACTTAATTAGTGTGTTCAGTTTATATTTTTAATGTCTGTGTTTTTCTTAGATGTAAGGTATGTTTAGTAGGTGTAAAAATATAAATATAGTCAATATACACAGTTAAAAAATTCCTAAATTATTTTTTCAATAGATATTAAAATATTGTAACAATAAATGCGGTAATATAAATGTAACGAGAAAACGTTACATGTTACAACTTTTTTATTATCATTTTCGTATTTGGATAGGTCCATTCTACCACAATATGCTATTCAACTTTGTGTTACAAGAAAAAAAAAATTTTTGTCGACCAGTATTATTAAAAATAACACATAAAACATCATAATATTTCACGATCTATGATCACATATGATATTTTATAATTTTTGACTAGTGAAAATGAAACGCCAATCCAGCATAGGATTTCATCATATTTCACCAGCTGGTTGGTTTATAAAAATTTACAATACACTTAAAAGATTCTATAAAATCTACTTGAAACATTTGAAAATAAAAAATGTAGTAGGAATAGTATTAGAAGTAATATTCTACCGATTAATACACAGGCAAACTAAACTATAACCTAACCTAAACTATAAACTAGGACGACATAATCAACTAGGTAGGTTTATATTTAACCACTTTTTCTGCGAACACTCCGTTATCGTTATTAAAAATAAAAATAAGCATAACAATAACGATAACTAATAACAACGATTTTGGTAGTTATCTTTATTTTGTTTACATTTACTTCTGTCAATTCAGGTCAAAGTGTTTGTGTTTTTGGAAAATGTTGCAAAAAGAAAGCTTAAAATGGTTACTTCTTGATTAAGGATATGCAGAAAATATTGCTTTATAAAAGAAAAATTGTTTAGTTTCTCTCTGATTCCTATGATTTCTTGTAGTACAAAATCAACACCATCGTTGCCCTTCGTATCAAAGAACGATATAACATTGAATTTGGAATTGGCAACGTTAAAGAAACAATTGTTGCAAAAGGTTGCAAAAGCAATCCAGAAATCAAAGGCATCATAAAAAGAAGTAAGTGACTTCGCCTGTCTCCTATCTGTATAGTCTGACCATGGATCTAGGAGAGATTATTATTTATGGCCGATAAGAATTTATTGCGACTCAGCGGGTATTCGAATGGAAGCAGGGACGCACTTAGTGTTGTAATAGATCAGTAAATTTCTACCACGGATCACCTTAAAGGTGAAGAAGATAATATGTTTTATTGACGGTTCGATCTAAAAATTTTTTTTTAATCTCATAGACACATCCTACATACCTATAAAATATATTTGCTCATAGAATAAAAAACACAAACATAAGTTAAATTTATAAAATTGAGTTTAACAGGTACATACATATATAGTACAAAAAATATGGGATAGCAAAAAAATTAACAAATTTTAATTGTCACTGTAGTCATTAAAGTCTATGATAATTTTTTCTCTTGGTAGCAGATCTATATTTACATATGATTTTGTGCACATAGCCTACGCAATTTTCTCAGCTTTTACTTAAAATATTCTGTTCCGTCGACCTAATTAAAGCTACCACAGAAGAATTTAAAGTTGGTGAAACATTATTTCTTTTAACCGCTGCTTTTAGCTCATGCCATATGTGTTCAATTGGATTAAACGTGAAATGGTAAGGACGAAGTCTCAACACTGTGTGGCCCATTTCTTCCGCCAAAGTATCACAATAGTATTGTTTTTGTACTGAAACTGCTTTAATTATTTAAATCAATTGTTTTTTGGTGTAGCTATCCTCAAAATACATATTATTTTCTAGCATGTAGTCCTGAATGGTAAGTTTTGTGTCATTTGAACACGGAACTTTATTTAGCCTTCTACTGTGGTAGCTCGCATTATCCAACACAATGACACTATTTGGAGGTATATTGGGTAACAGTTTATTCTTGAACCAGTCCTCAAATAATTCCGCTTTGGTAGGCAATCCTTTATATGTTTGGCTGATAAGGCCAACAACGCATTTGGTATAAACTCATTTTTTGTTCTAGCATGAATTATTGTGATACGCTTTCCTTTATTTGATGGAGCTTTAGTTGTGATGTAACCAGACGAATCTATCCAACCTTTATCTGGAACTTCATGGGTGTCGAACCAAGTTTCATCGAGATAAACAATATCCCTATTACTTTCTCTATACTCGTGTATTGCAATTAAATATTTCTTCCTCCATTTTTTTAAACATGTCGATTCCATAATCACTTGCCGTTTATTAATTTTTGTTATTTTAAAACCGTTTTCGAAAATACATTTTCTCAGTGTCTCACAGCAACACTGTATTCCTGTATCATCTTTTTTTAATCTTTGAATTAATGTTTGTAAAGTAGGAATCGTTTGTTCCCTATACATTTGATATATTTTTCTACGAATGATATCCACATCGCCCATGTCCAATTTCTTAGAAGTATTAGAATCCTTCCTTTTTCTTCTTCTATCGGTTTATTTACTACACGCCTCACTGTTTTTACCGATCTTCGTGTTAAAGCTGCTGTTTCCTTCACTGCACCAAATTTTGATAACCCACGTTCAAGAAGGGTGGTATAAACGTAAATATAACTTTTTTTGTATCAAGTGACAAAATGTTGCGTTTATATTGTTTTTTATCACTTATTTCTCTTGTAACGCCATATCTCCACGTGACGTACTCGGTTGTTCCTCCTACGGACGAAACATTTTTCATACAATCACAATTAACAACAAACAACTTCTTTTGTAACCAAACACCAACTGCTAACTGATAATCAAACCCTAATGTTATAACGTTTTGTAATCAGTCATAAACGTGTACTTGTTAAGAAATAATTACACATTTTTAAATCCGCACCTGTAATCATAAAGCTTTTTTTATTTACTCTCACACCCCGAACAATAGGTGATTATTAGGGTAAGGGATTAGCATTTATAATTAGTCTCTTAGATCTATGGTCGCACTATACACACATTATTTTGGTTCCCTTTTGAATCTCCCAATAGGGCACTCTAACATATATAATATGACTGATCCAATATGGCCGGTGTAGGGTAAACAAACCGTTTTTCCATAAGACGTAATGCTAACTTAAATCAAAAGTTTGGCAAAGTGAAAAAAGACGTAGATTACGCAAAGTGATTTTTTTATAAAGTTATCCTTCGCGAATCGGGGGAAAACACGTATTTTGACAAAATTTTGACAATAAACTCGAAATTCTCAATTAAACGTGGAAATGTTCCTCCACCTATCTCTGTCGCACCCGTGTAATTACAGATAACGTCATCTCTCTCAAATCAGATAGCGCAACTGTCTCTCTTCAAGCCGATCTTCAAGCTGAACTGAGAGAGGCAATGCCTAACTACACTGTCTAAGTGCGAAAGAGATAAAAGTACATGACATTGCCTGTTTACACTGCGAATTTTGAGTTTATTTCTAATATTTCGGCAAAATGCTTATTTCTCTTCGATTCAGAATGGATTACTCTACAAAGTAGTTGCTTTGCTTAATCTGAATGAAAAATTGCTTTGTGTACCCTACAGTCACCATTTTTAAAGGGCCGTCACGTGATTAAAGGCTGACTTTGACAATTTGTTAGACAGCCCTATAAGTAGACGCGTAAGATGGTTGCTTTTTTTCCGCAACGTTGCGTTGACGTTGGACAACTCGAATGTTTTTTTTTTTGTTTGGTGGAATTCAGATATATTGACACACGACCAAAAACGTATTACTTACTTACTCTCCCTATAGTCGGGAGTTTTTTTATATCTTTTTCCCAATGTATAGGAAGATTGTTGGTGATTTTGTTTTAACTCGGTACACACTTAGGTATGACTTCGGGAACCGCCAAATAGATATTAGTTTTTTCGGCGACGGTGCACCTAAACTTTTTTTAGGACATAGGGTCATTTTGACAGCTGTATCTTGTTCAAGTGTCAACATTTTAAAATTTTGGTTAAACCTTTTAAAAGGCTTTAATAAAAATATTTATGAACGGGATTGTGCAAATTCATTTTTGAAGTGACTACATGAAAGCTTCTGGCTATTCGTCGATATTAAAAAAAAACTGCACTGGTATCTTGTTAGACGTGAAAAGGCACAAGGTTTCCTATTTTGGTAATAAAAAATTACAGAGAGGTAGAAAAGTTTCAGATCTTTTTTTCCATACTAAATTTTTCACTACGTTCGCCATTTTGAATTTTTGACGTTTTACATCTTTTGTACAAAAATAAGTAAACTTTGTTCTTTTAACTTTCTAAAATGCCAAACTTTATAATAATCGTCTAAGGAACAAAAAAGTAATTAGAAAATTAAATCAGTTTTCTGGCCCTTCCTATAAATTATTATGGATTAAACCATCAAATGGGAGAGACGAGTGAAAAGGGGGCGGTAAAAATTTTTATTTTTATGTACGTATTGCCGATTAGGTGCACCCACACCGATAAAAACACTTAGCTGCTTAAAACTGAATAAAATAACAAAAGAAGCAATGGTGTTTTAATTAAAATTGGACGACTTGTAAAAATCATATATGTTTGACAGCTCACAGACAAAAATCACAAAGGCGTTTAAGATGTTTGGTGTTTTTAAAAGGATAATCCATTGTCTTTAAGCAGCTGTAAACATTTCAGGAATCCCCTGAAAAAAGACAAAATATAAAGCGTGACATACCTTTTTTTATTTTTGAAGTTTTTAGAAAAAAGTTTTTTTTGTGTATGTTGTTTAATTTTATTAAAAGTTGGGGGCCCATCGTGCCTTGTTACATTTAATATTCTAGCGTGTTATACAGCTTTTTGGTAGATCTGTAAGGGAATGCAGCCGGGGGTCAAAAAAATCGAGATTTTGTAAATTTTCTGAACATGCGTCAATTTCCGATTTTTTTGTAACTTTTCCGTGGCATGAATTTGCATTTTTTTAATATCGCCGAATAGTTAGGACCTTCTTACAGTCACTTCAAAATGAATTTTCACAATTCCGTTTATAAATACTGAAAGAGGTTTAGCTAAAATATTGATATATGACCGAGATACAGCTGTCAAAATGACCCTATGCCCTTAGGGCGTTGTGACGCCTAACGTACGCCGTCGCCAAAAAAATTTATATTGGTTTGGTGGTCCCCGGAGTCATGCCTAAGTGTGTGCCAAATTTGAACAAAATCACCAAAAATCTTCCTTTATTTAAAATTTATGCCAAATGTACATACAAACAATACTTGTGAAGTTAAATAAAAGCTTGTAAAATCCAAATTTTATCAGAGGAGATTACCGGTAGCAGTATCGATTGGGTCAAACGCACCTGGGACGCACCTATCGTTCTTCAAATCGAACTGCCCAGCAACAAACCTTGCGATGAGGAATCACCTGTTTTGAGACTACGAAACAAGGCCGACCATATCGATTTGGGCATCAAAGAGGGTCTGTTCGCGGTTATTCAGGTAATGGGGGAGTACAGCAGGATGTTCCCGGAATCTAATCCACGTAAGTAAGACCAAACCTTTTAATTATATTGTGGCCCATGGGGCTTGATTTTCGAAATAAGTTTGTGTACGAACTGTTTGGAAGACTTTCTTTTTTACACAACACAAATTCATAAACGGTTTTCAGAACTAAGCCTCTCTTCGTAGAAAAAGTTGCAGTTGAACTTAATAATACAGGCAAATACATCCCAAGAAAATCTGTGCTAATTCAGTAACAGTAAACCCTAGCGTTAACCACTAAAAAACGGCAGTAGTCTGCTTTACGAAAAGCAAAAAGTTAGACTTACTTAGGATGTACCGTTTGTTCTTCAAATCGAACTGCCGAGAGATTAACACTACGTTGACGAACCACCTTTCTTGGGACTGCGAAAACAGGCCAAAGAACCCTGCATAAATTACATTAAGAATGGCTTTCGGCTAAATTTCATATTTTTTTTATATTTTCTATATTTTTGGACATGGTCCAAGTTTTTTTCCCACAACTTTGTTGATTACCGCCAAAATAACGACTCGTTTCTCTGTTTGTCCTGAATTAAAAACCTTTTCCATCCATGTAAAAATATTTTTATTAAAAAAGAAAGAAAATGACCGTTTTGAAAAATTTACAATTTTTATGGTGGTACCACTAATTGGAAAAATGGTAGGTACCTTTAATGCTTTTTAATATTTTTGAAATATTGGTGAAATACGAAAAGTGATTTAAATTAACTTACAAGAAGGTTATACAAAGCGTTTTCTGGACAAATTTAATTTGAAAGCTTGATAAGAATATGTTAGTACCGATAGTTATCTATTGGTATCTGTATTTGAACAATCAAATTGCTCGTGTGGTCTTCTTTCTTGCTTTTAGACTAACTTGGGGTCGCCGGTAACGAATTTCATAACATTTTTCCGGTTACTATTACTGTTTTTCTAGGAGAATACGGTAAAGTTTTTTCTATGTATTTTTGCATGAAAAAAGTTAAAACTCTTAAGATATGTTTAATATGGCGGCATGCGGCGGCTTTGTGTTTAAAAAAATCAAGGTAGGCTTGACAACGTCAAACTTTTGCGTCAGATAATTTTACGCATTATATTAGGGACACAGTGTAGACAACCGGAAAAATTTTATCATATTCGTTACCGGCGACCTCAAGTTAGCCTAAAAGCATATACCACACGAGCAATTTCATTGGTCAAATACAGGTATCAATGGGTACTAAATGGTACCAAGATATTGGTACTAAGCTTCTAGATTGGATTTGTCCAAAAAAAGTTTTTATAACCTATCTATAATATATCTAAAATCACTTTTCGTATTTTTCCAATATCAAAAATATTTAAAAAACATTAAAGGTGAAATTTATGGCACCACTCAAGCTAAAAATTTTTGCTTTAGCCAAGTGGCATTATTTTTAATAATATATGTAAAAATTTCTCAAATCTGGCCGTTCGTTTTAAAGAAAATGAGAACTGTAAATTTTTAAAAAATGGAAATTTTCTTTCTTTTTTAAAACTTACAAATCAGTGACTTTTCTGGTGGTACCGAAGAAACCATATAAAAACATTATTATTTGGGTGGAAGGTGTGTTTCATTCCAGACAAATAAAGATTCGAATCATTTTATTTCGGCGGTAATTAACAAAGTTGTGAAAAAAAACTTGGACAATGTCCAAAAATATAGCCTAAGAACACATCAACTTTAAAGCTCTATATCTCAGAAAGGAATCCGGCTCCCTATCTCGTTTTTTTTTTATTTTTGTGCTTTGTTGATCGAGTACTACAATATATAAAACATTATGACATTTCGCCGAAAGACATTTCCAATGTAATTTGTGCAGGGTTCTTATCGAACTGGTTACTAGAGAGAGGGCCTGCTCGTGATCATTGAGGTAATGGGAGAGTACAGCAGGATGCTACTGTAATCTAATCCACCTAAGGAAGAAACTTGCGGCATAATTTTCGTAATAAATTTGTATATGAAATGTTTGGAAGGATTTCCTCTTAACAAAGTCCTAATTGAAGTTAATATTAGAGGTATTTATATTCAGGGATATACTGACGATACACTGGAACTTACGGCGATGGCGGGAAAAACATCCCAGCAGTATCTATGCTAATGTAGAGAAAAGGGTAAAAAGGGTAAACCCTAAAAAACAGCAGTCTTTACAAAATAAAACAAATTTGGAGAAACTACGGTTTCTCACACCTTCTGGGAACTTAAATACCTAGGAATTATTCTTGATGCAATACTAACCTGGTGTGGAATGCTCCTACTGCATACCTGATGGCCACCAAAACAGCAGTGGGAAAAACATGGACCAACAGACATTAAAGGCTTATTTTGTCTCTGATGAAAGCACTTAAACTGCTTCTACTATATAAAACATACTAAACCTTCTATCTCTTACTATTAACTTACAGACTGACATTCTGACCTACCAGGATCACAAACTCGTTGTATATGATGAGAAGTGATATCATGATTCTGAAAATAATACACTAAACAATTTTCCATCTATTCTTATAATTGGCGATTTTTTTGTCTTTTAGCATGTCCTGAAACCTGCGATGATAATGAATGGCCCCCTTGGTGCACACCCAAATCGAAAACGCGAGCAGATTTTACGGAGGCCGTGGTGACCACAACTAAAAGGTAAAGTAAATTTTGGTCAGACGATACCTCATGAAAGAAAACCTCAACGTTCGGTGATGGTGTTAAATAGGCGAGTAAAATCAACCAATTCTATAGGCACTACCTTTGACCATTAGCCAAGGATGTCTTACCTTAAAAATGGATAGCCAGCCCTCTGTTCGAAAAATCGCTGCTGCATGATGACGGCCATTTTCCGGCCAAATTCTTAAGTTAACCATCCGTAGGTTTGCGGCGTTTCGCGCCAGCCTTTAATCATATATGACGTTCAAATGTCAACAATGTCAAATAGCGTTTTGATCACGACGAAAAACTATCTATTGATCAAATGCAGTCGAATTCTAACACGGTGAACAGAGAAGAAGCGACTGACGTATAATATGGTTATTATTTAGCACACAAAAGTTCTCGTACGGATATTTTCGTGTGATTTCGAGAGCAGGGCCCCAGGAGATTTTAGGTACTTCGTCTATGGTTGTCAATAAAAAAAATCTTATATATTTATTTCAGTTCAAATATAAGCTGTCCAATTGGCTGCCTACCCCCTATGTGTCCCATATTTTGTATGATGCCCATGCAAATGCCAATGCCCGGACCCATGCCAATGCCCGGACCCATGCCGCTATGCCCACCGGGATATGATATAAGAATTTGTATGATGTGGGCGGGTAGATAGAGAAAAACAGTAAATAAATTAGCTTGAACCAAAATTTTTGTTGTTTTTTTTTAAACAACCCAGGCAAAAAACCGCATAAGTTTTTATGAAAGTTGGTGAGTTTTTATATTTTTTTATAGGGTTTTTAAAAGATTCTACCAGTCAGATAAATTGGTGTTGGTATTTTCAAGTTTGTTAATACTGCATAGAAAACCTATAGAACCTGATAAGTGAGTTATTATCACTACGGCTTTTTCGGAAAATGCGAGGGCAGGGTCGTTATAGAATCTCATAGGAATATGGTTTTCGAGTATTTACGATTTCGAAAAAAAAATCTCGAACTCGTCAATTTTTTTTTGAAGGGGACACTTTTTAAGGGTGAGGTTCGCCACCAGAATTTAAATACTAAGTCTTATTTTAAAGATATTTTTCCTCTAATGAGTTAAATTTGTTAGAGAAAAGATTTGTGGCGTAGAGGGCAAAGGGTGAGGGAATAAATCGGAAAAAAGTTTTTCCTCGACCAGGATTTGAACCCGGGACCTCCAGAATACCAGTCTAATGCTCTACGAACTGAGCTACCGAGGAACTGGGGTAATTCGGAAATCCTTTCGTCCGATTCATTTGTTAGTTTCATTTCATTTCCCTTCATTTTGTAAATTTTGTAGGTCTATTATGAAAGCCTAATAAGTATTTTTAATAAAAACGTTTGTTGTACTAAACAAACACCCAATGTGCTGTGCTTTCAAACAACAGAAAATTATAGGTGCTGTTATGTAAAGTCAAGATTCCAGAGGTAAAAGGTTCCAATCTACAAAACATTTATTTTTAGTGAACAAAGGTTTTTTTATTTTTTATCAGCTTAAACTTTTTTTGTTAGTTTAAATACAAACAGGAAAATAAAACAATGTTTAAGGTCACTTGCCACACTTAAAGTACAAAAAATAACCTGCATTACTTAATTTTCTATTAACGAATAAAATTATAGTAATATTGCAGGGTGGTTCAATATTTTTTTAGTTTTTTATTTAGCAGTTTTGTAGATATTTAGATCATTTCAGAGGTCAAGCCCATTTTCGCCCTATAAACCTTTTCTGTGTTGCACGGCCGGTGGATTCTAAAATAATAGATCAATTTTTTTGTTTTGCTTAGTAACTTTTTTGTCTCCCGTAATTTTTTAGCAGCTGCGTAATTCGCTAGATTGAATTAAAGCATTTAGCGAAGGAGGAAATCTATTAGAGGCCTTTTGCACCCATACTTTTGATGCCTTCTTACTTTATCGCTTATTTCGAGCATGCCCAGTTGCGAGGTAATAACGGAATCTCTTAATAACCAATAAAGTTTGACGTTACCTTCAGGTGAATACCGTATCCTTTATAATTTACATGGTTGGCGATAGTAAAACGTTAAGTAGAAAAACAAAATATTTAAATGGATTTTTGAATGCAAATATGTTCTGTATTCTTTTTAATTGTCATTATTTGTAATCATTTTCCTTGGCTAGAATTTCGTAAGGAATGTAAAACATTGACTTGGCAACTGTGGCAAGTGATTCCGATCTGTTTATCATAACCTCCCTTTTCTCTGTTGTACGTGTTTTCGAGTTTATAATGATTATTATTAATTAAAATTCACCGTAAAAAACACAAGAATAAGATGTTCTAGATGAAAAATGTTGTTGGACAAATTCTTTTTGTAAATCTTTATAATAACAGTGGCAGTCCCAAGGGGCTCCAGAAAAAAGTACACAACAAAGATGCTAGTGGTAACCCTGAAGTCTTAAAGAAAAAACGAGAAATTGCAGAACGTTCCTTTAAGAATAAATAAACTAATAACGTACTTTAGTATTTTTTACCTAAACATATTGATATCAAGTTTCATAGAACGTGAAGCCAAAATCAAGGCAAAATTAACTAATGTCGTTTCCAAATACTATAAACAAACAAATTCTTGAACCTTTATTGGAAGAAGTCAGTATTTGGAAACAATATTGGTTCGAAGCAGGTAAAAGCTTAAATCAAAACGTACATGATAAGGTTTTTTTCGTTGATAAAAACATTCTTGGATGTTTGCCAGTAAAGCCAATCACACACAAACGCTGCACTGCATGCACTGCGGTAGCATAGAGGCTTCCACCAATTAGCACTCGATCTCAGGAAGCCATGTTGAAAATTCTCGAGCGCCAATTGGTTGAAACCTCTATGCGTGCATGCAGTGCAGCGTTTGTGTGTAATCGGCTTAAGTAATGCTTCGTCAGAAACTTCTCCTGCCTCAGAAGATTGAAAACATAAGTACTTAAATAAACTATGACGAAAATTCGTCTGATGCGCTTAGCGTTGCTGCATATCACACACATATTGACATTAACATTAATAACCGGAAACGAAATTTTTTTTGAGACAGGTATCTTATATTTGAGGTATCAATATAAAGGTAATGTTTCAACTTAAATAGCTTTTTAAAACTCAAAAAAAAGTATTTAGCTGTTAGGATTTGTTTGTGGTTTGTTGGTTATCAACGTTTTTTGTAACTGAAAAAATTATACGTAGTTACCCAAGCGCGGATTTCAGTTGGGTTGGGGGTTAATTAGCGCCCCCCTACTGTGGATTAGTTTATTTATTAAAAATGTTGTAGTATCATTTTCTTAAAAATTTTTGCCTGCTGCGCTTTGAAACCATTGATATATTTAAAATTTTAGTTTAATTTTATATTAAAGAACGCATTTTTTAGTGCAATTTTAATTTTTTTAAATAAAAAATGTATGAGATAAACCACTTAAAATCTGAGTACCCCCCCCTCTAGATTTGAGGCCAAATCCGCGCTTGTAGTTGCTAAGTTTTATTTGCTGTTGTTGCTATGTTCCTCATAAAAGCAATGCTTTTATTAGTTTTTTTTTCGTATCTAAATCGCTACCCTTTCTTTTCAAATGTCAAAAATCAAAGGCGACGTGCAAAAACTAAAAATATTGCCTTAAAAATAACGTGACGTTAGCTACGTCACAAAGCAGTATTAAGTGATAGTCACGTAACGGGGATTTTTCATAAGAGGTGCAAAAGGTCTCTATTATGAAATTTTGGCGATCTGTATAAAACGGGAACGAAGCGTATGCGGATACATGTTTATGCAAAACAAATATTATTTTAAAAAACCAACGGAAAATGGCTGTGGCACCGTAAATCTAACTCAAAAACAAGTTTCTTGTACTTTAGTGCAAAATGAACTTCTTGGATTTCGATTGCTCACACAGAGGGTGGAACCTAGGACGACGCCGTTTCGTCCTTATTAGGGACTCGTCAGCTAGGTATACCACAATAACAGAAAACCTCGGTCACGCTTATGTGCCAAAGATCACGGCTCAAGCGCAGAGAATTTCTGTCGACTCAGAGGGCGCCATGGTCGGTACTCGACAGAAATTCTCTCCGATTGAGCCGTGATCTTTGGCACATAAGCGTGATCGAGGTTTTCTGTTGTTGTGGTACACCTAGCTGACGAGTCCCTAATAAGGACGAAACTGCGTCGTTCTAGGTTCCACCCTCTGTGTGAACAATCGAAATCCAAGAAATATTATTTTGGCCTAAAAAACACGCCCTTAAAATCTGAATATCGAACTTTGAAACACCCTGTGAATACCTACTCGGACTAACGCGGATAAAAATCATTTGTTGCTAGCAAATATGTGCGTTTTAATATTTTGTGGATTGGCACCATTCACATCAAAAAGAAGAATTTGATGGGTGCATAATAAAAGCTCCATTTAGATGTTAATATAAACATCCAACATAATGTGCTTTTAAACAACGAAACGATATTTAAATCAATATTAGTTATTGTTGGGTGAAAATTCATACTTAAACTGAGTTGTGCATAATTTAAACTATAATAAACAACGTTTACATAAAATGATCATGAAATTATATAAATATATCACTATAAACTTGGTTTTTATGTAAACTTTCCAGGTTCTAGATCAATTTAAGATTATACTGTCTTTTTTTATAGAAATTCTAGCGGCATCTAGTTGTTATAACTAAAATCATGCAATTCCTGTGTAAATTGAACAGGAACCTTTTTGGGTATTTGCAATGTTGTCCGACTGGACGTATAAAGAACACCTATATATACAAAGTCTCAACGGTGAGGTAATTTTGGGCTGGGAGTCCATTTTTAGGTCATTCAAGCCACACCTCTCTGAAAGATATTCGAGTTTTGATATGCTTATAATTTCGAACCAATGATGAACTAATTTTGAAGCACTTCTAAAAATTTTGAATCACGCTCCTTCCTGGGTTTCTTTTATGTTCAAAATGGGGGGTGCACGTTGACGTCAAGCCACAACCCCCTCGAAAAAATTTCGAACTTTGATATGCTTAAAATTTTGAACTAATTTCGAACTAATTTTGTACAACTTTAAAAATTTTTTTAGTCATAGAAATATACTATTTTGAAGGTAGGTAATTAGACCTTAAGTAATTATGTGATGTGTACCATGTGTACCGTCCATTGTGTCCCTGAGCCTGATTAATCACACAAAATTAAACTCCAAAATTAAAAAAAAATTGTACTTATTATTATTATTCCATATTGTGAACTCTGTTATGGACTGTGAAACCCTGCAAAATGACTTTTGTAAAGTAGCTAACTGGTGTACTACTAACAGTTTCAATTTAAATGTAGCTAAATGCATGTGCATGTCATTCATTCTCAATAAGCATACTTTACTATGACTACACTTACAATAATTTCAAAATAAAAAGAGATGTCATACAGAAAGACCTGGGAGTGGTTTTTGATGTTAATCTTAAGTTTACTGATCACATTATTAAAAAAATTGAAAGTGCTCAAAAAGTAGCTGGTTTTATAGTAAGAAATACAAAAGATCTTGATTTAGATGTTAGTCTACACCTTTTTGACAGCTTGGTTTTGCCTATATTGGAATATGGTTCAATAATTTGGTCTCCACAATATGACACATGGATTACCATAATTGAAAAAGTTCAAAGAAAGTTCCTAAAATGCCTATACTTTAGAAAGTACGGTAATTATCCGCATCCGTATGACAATGAGTTTCTGTTGGGTGTATTTGAAAGACTGTCATTAGAGAAACGACGTCAAAAAATAATTCTTTGCTTTATGTTTAGATTATTGACGGGTGAAATAGATGGTCCTGATATTCTTGGTCAGTTACCTTTTGCGGAGGCAATCGCCCCTCCCTTTTGCTCCAGAAAAAAGTAGACAACAACAACAAAGATGCTGGTGGTAATAACCCTGAAGAAGAAAAAACGAGAAATTGCTGAAAGTTCCTTTTAATACATTCTAGAATTCCTCCACAATATTTTGGGACAGTTTGACCTTTAATCCGTTAAACCAAGAATATACAAACACATGACGAACTAACCGCGAAAACCATTGAAAATACAGAACAGTATTATAGAGTTTCTATTTATAAACAAGTTTTAGACAAAATCAATTCGGACATAAAAAAGTATTTTTGACCTGAACATATTCATGCCAACGTTTGTTTGAAAATTTGAGACAATGATGTGTTTGAAATTAACTCTGTGTTTCGGACTTCCATTGTCTATATTTTATTTATACAATACAATACAATACTTTTATTGTCTGGACCGGGAATGACCAACAACTTTCAGAATTTCTTCAGCACCTAAATAATATAAGACCCATCATTAAGTTCGCAATGGAGTTGGAGCAAAATTGTCAAATTCATTTTCTTGATGTATTTGTTAAGCGAGTAGAAAGCGATATCAGAACAACAGTACAATATTTAAATCGAAAGTTCAAATCATTCTGCTATAAACAAACTAGGCATAATAAGTAAGAACTTTGTATAAAAGAGCCGTTCAAATTTGTAACAATTCTCATGACTTGGAAATCGAAATAAGAAACATTAAGAAGGATCTGCAGCAGAATGGTTACAGCCTTGAACTTATAACATATTCTATTTCTAAATTTCAGCAAACAGGACAGATATTACAAGACCAAAATCAGGCAAATGCATTCCTTACAATTTCATACATTAAAGGAGTATCCGAGAAAATTCGAAGAGTAGCGAACAACTTTAATATTAAAACAGCTTTTAAATCTAGTAATACAATTCGAAGCCTTCTTAGTAAAACAAAACCGGAGAACAAATAAAATAAGGAATGCATTTACCAAGTTCCTTGTAAGTGTGGTGAATCATACATAGGCGAAACTAAAAGATCACTATCCGTTAGGCTTAAGGAACATTAGACGAATACCCAAAAAGGTGAAACCACGAAATCAGGAATCGCCGAACATGCATGGTTAAAACAACACCGAATGAAGTGGGCAGAACCAAAGGTTTTGCACAAGGAGTCACACTGGAAGAAACGAAAATTCCTTGAAGCTGCTTTTATTGGGCAGAATCAGGGTATTTTCAGTAAACCAAGTGTTGAAATCCCAAATATTTGGAAGCCCCTCCTTGGGCGTAGCCAACTTCTTAAACTTCAAGGTTGCGTGATTTCTCACAGTATATAAGTACGTAGCCTTAGGAATTGATTGTAGTTTCCACCTGAAGACGATCAGAGATTGTACTGATCGAAACGTCGTGTATAAATAAAATATAGACAATGGAAGTCCGAAACACAGAGTTAATTTATTCATGCCAAGTTAACATGAAGCCAAAATCAAGGCAAAATTAACTAAAGTCGTTTCTTAATACTATAAACTTTTTTATTATACCAAAACACAAATTCTTGAACTTTTATTGAGAGAAGTCAGTATTTGGAAACAATATTGATCAGAAGTAGGCAAAAGCTTAAATCAAAACATACCTGATAACGTTTTTGAGGCAATGAACAAGTGTGGCAATATTTTTCTGTTGATTAGAACATTCTCGGATGTTTGCCAGTAAGTAATGCCTCGTCAGAAAGAAGCTTTTCATGCCTCAGAAGATCGAAAACATAAGTACTTGAAAACACTATGACGAAAATTCGTCTGATGGGCTTAGCGTTGCTGCATATCAACAGAAATTTTGAAATTGACATTGAGCGAGTCATTGACCGGTTTGCCCAAAAAAAATATTTTTTTTTTTGAGATGGGCATCTGATGTTTGAGATATGCGATATAAATGGTAATGTTTCAACAAAAAGCTTTTTAGACCTCAAAAAAAAAGTATTTATCTATTAGGTTTTATTTGTGGTTTGTTTGTTACCTATGTTTTTTATAACTGAAAAAATTATACGTAGTTACTCAAGCGCGGATTTCATGAGGATAGGGGGGTAGTTAACCCCCTTACCCTGGCTTTAAATTTTTTATGAAAACATTTAGAACATCAAAAGTAGGGCATAAATTGCGGCGCTATAACACCTTTGACATTTACGGTATTAGTCTAATTTTGTGTTAAAAATGGCATTCGTAGTGTCATTTTCTTAAAAATTTTCGCCTGCTGCGCTTTGAAACCATTGACATATTTACAGTTTTAGTTTAATTTCAAATAAAAAAACGCATTTTTTAGAGCAATTTTCTTAAAAATTTTCCCCTGCGGCGCTATAACACCGTTGATATTTACGAATTTTCTCAAAAATTTTCTTAAACATTTTTTAAAATAAAAAATGTATGAAATAAACGACTTCAAATCTGAGTACCCCCTCCCTAGATTTGAGACCAAATCCTCGCTTGTAGTTACTAAGTTTTGTTTGCATATATTGATATGTTCCTCAAAAAAGCTATGCTTATATGCTATTTTTTTTTCTTATCGAAACCGCCCCCCCCCTTTTCAAATGGCTGGGACCGCCACTGATTTAAAATTGCATCTGCTTGATTGGTCGACTTGAGAGATAAAGATACGAATGCTGATAAAACTGAAAATTAACTTTAAGTGTCTCTTATATCGTAGGTTGTTGATTTTTATGCCGTTTATGGTCATATACTCTTCGCAGTTATAAAGTGCATTCTCTATTATTTTGTTACTATAGATATTAAACAACAACATACATAATCGAACACCGAAATCCTTTTCAGATCAATCTTGGAGTAAGCAAGAGAGATTTTGGAGCAATAAACGAAGGCGCTCTAAAGAAAATATTTTATAACATCGAAAGGTGCTTCTATCAACAACGGCTGCTTGAGGGCTTGTGTTTACATAGGAACGCACACCTTACTAAATTTTTGTTTGGAAACATTATTTGTAAAACAAAACAAAATTATGATTGTTTTCCACAAACCAAAACTACACTTTTTTGCACTCGACGCGCGTTTCGCTAACAACGTTAGCATCATCAGGAGACGATAAACAATGAACTAAATTAATCTACGCTCTATCTTATATACAATCCTTTAGTGGGCGGAGATAAGACTAATAAATTGTGATTGATCACGATTTTTAATCCTACCTCCCCTCAACCAAAGAATAAAGTGTACTAAACGGGATAGGTCCTCTATCTTTATTTAAACTATTTCTGGATTTAATGATTTCCATACTTTCATATGCATTCAAAAGTCTTTTGTTTGGTACACTTTTTAGAAGTTTTAGGTTATCTAATGTGAATCTATGATTGTTTTCAAAAGCATGCTCGGCCACACTTGACTTTTCTGTTCTTCCGTATTTTAAGTGTGCTAAGTGTTCTTTAAAACGTGTTTGAATAGAGCGTCTCGTTTGGCCAACATATTTTTTATCACAATCCATGCAACTAATTTCGTAAATTCCACTTTTTTCTAGAACTGTAGTTTTATCCTTGGGATTTCCTAGTAAGCTTCTTATTGTGTTACCGGATTGATATACTAATTTAAGACCGGTGTTATTAAATACTTTCTGTAATCCTTTCGTATAATTAGGATTATACGGAATTGATACAAATTTTGAGTCGCAGGTATCTTTTTGTCTGAAAAAGGTAGAATTCCGAAAGGTCTTTTGAAAAGAATGTCTATTTATCAGCTTATTTATTAAGCCTTCGTCGTAACCGTTTTCGCCAGCTATATTCCTAATCCTATTCTTTTCTGCTTCAAATCTTTCTTTGTTTAAGGGGAAATTTACTAATCTATATGTTAAAAAGTGCAAACTTGCAAGCTTATGTTGTAAGCAATGAAAAGAGTCATTTGGAATATACCTGTTGGTGGCCGTGCCTTTTCTGTATAGGTCAAAGTCCAATTTATTTTTATTTCTTATTACTAAAGTGTCTAGAAATGGCAGTGTACCGTTGTTCTCTGTTTCATAAGTAAATTTAATAGTGGGAAATTTGTTATTTATTTTTTCCATAAAATTTTCAACACTAGTTACTTTAGTGTTGAATACTGCAAACACATCGTCTACATACCTGAACCATACTCTGGGGAAGTACTCAAATTCTTTACTTATATCTGATTCAAATTTGCTCATAAATAGGTTTGCGATAAAAGGTGATAAACTATTACCCATTGTGGTTCCTTCTAATTGCTGGTAGTAGTTATTTTTATATTGAAAGTAATTTTGATTCATGCAGAGTTTTGTTAAAGATAGGTATTCTAAAGTCTGATAAGATAGAGCGTAGATTAATTTAGTTCATTGTTTATCGTCTCCTGATGATGCTAACGTTGTTAGCGAAACGCGCGTCGAGTGCAAAAAAGTGTAGTTTTGGTTTGTGGAAAACAATCATAATTTTGTTTTAGTGCAACCAAAGGTTCCAAATTCCCAACATAATTATTTGTAAAAGTTTCACGATTGCCTATACTGGTCAAAGAAGTTGCCGGCCACCGTAGCGCAGTGGGCAGGTCCCGGGTTCGAATCCCAGCTAGGTGTATGGCATTTTGGCAACACTGGGCATTTGATCCTAGAATGCGAATGGAAAAGTTCCAGTATAAAAAAATACCGGTCGAAGAAGTTAAAGTCGTACCAAAGCATGTGTAAACTGAAGTATTATGCCAAATCGAAATCTAAATCTGAAAACGTTAAAATTGACCCCCTGGACCCGAGAACTAAATAACTCAATAAGCTGTGGTGGCATTCACATACCGTTCAGTAAATATTTCAAGCGTCTGGTAAAATATGCGCACGTTATTTGAACCAATGCTTTAAAAAAAAACATCATTATAGCCACTAGTTAAATAAAAACTACTATAGGGCTGGCTAACAAATTGCCAAAGTCAGCCATTAATCACGTGATGGCCCTTTAAAAATGGTGAATGTAGGGTAAACAAAGCGATTTTTTTAAAGAAAATATATTTGTTTTAAATATAAATTTATTTACGTTTTTTGTTTCAAATATAATTTTATAATTAAGGGTATTATTTTGAAAATTAAATATTTTCAAAATAGGACTATTTTAAAAAGTAATAATAGCGTTTTTTTAAATTTTAATAAACATTATATTAAAAAATATTTTGAATAACATTTATTTTGAAATGAATTTTATTTATTTTAATAATATAATATATTAAATATATTTAAATTTATTTTTTAAAATTAATTCCAAACTTTAGAAAACCTTCATTCAGTGTTCGATCGTCAAACGCGACGGTTGAGTGTTGATTAGTTCAACGACTGCTCCCGACTTAAACCGAATAATATAAATAAGAATATTATAAAAATAAAAATATGTATTTTACAAAATATTTTCAAAATACGAATATTTTAAAAAGTGATATTAGCGTTTTTGAAATTTTAATAAACATTATATTAAAAAATATTTCTAATAAAATACATTTTAAGGTCATCATATTCAAACCTAATATAATTTTAATTATTTTCTTTTTTAAAATATTAGATATTCAATTTCCGAAAAGAAGTATTTTTAAAAATTGATTACAAATTGTGAAAAAGTTTCATTCAGTGATATGCGACGGATGTGTCTTCATTTGTTTTACGACTGCTCCCGACGTGGACCTGAAGTACGCGAAACTATTAACAACACACTAAGGCTGAGTAAGAGTATCGATATTTTATTTATGATCAGAAATGACTTAAAAAGTCCTGTGTAATGCGACTGTGTTATTCGTTAATAAGTGTAACTTTAATGCTATTTTGCGGCTTCAAAATCAGCAGTAGGTATACCTACTTAGTAGTTTTTTTAAGACGTAGGTAGGGACAATAGTAAGTTAGCTTCTTAACACTGTTTTGTATTTTTGATATTGTTTAGAATATAAGATTTTCCAAACTGTGCTGTCTTCAAGCCTGACGATCGGGCCAGATCGGCTTGAGACAATAATTACACGGATTTAATTGGGAATTTTGAGTTTATTGTTGAAACTTCGGCAAAATGATCGTTTTTCCCCGAACGGATTACTCTGTAAAAAAATCACTTTGCTGAATCTGCGTCTTTTTTCACTTTGCCCAACTCTTGATTTAAGTTAGCATTACGTCTTATGGAAGAACGGTTTGTTTACCCTACACCGGCTATATTGACTCCGCCATATTATTTTTGTTAGACTGCCCTTATTTTCTATGCGGTATAACTCGATGAGCTGCAAACCAATAAATCCTATACCGTTTAGTAAATATTGCAAAGATGGATTCGCACCCTCGCTCAAGCATCTAGTAAAACAGAGAGTAATTGCTAAAATACTTAAGGAAATAAACAGCCATCTAAGTCGAAAACCACATTTGCTACGGTTTCTGTTTTAAACAGTTTAATTCTATCCGGGCGCTGCTTCGGGCATTCCTAAATGTAAACTTTATCTACGAGAAGAGCTGCTCAGTTAAACAATTTGCGGCTAAAATCTTACACTTAATTAGATTCTAGCTAAGGCGGCTGATATTTTAATATTTCCTTTTAAAAAGGGCTGTACAGACACAGGCGGTGGGATTTACTAAAAGGGTTTAGTCTATTTTAGAACGGTCCTAAGTTTAAGTGAAATTTCCTTGAATTTTAGACATAGTTTGATTTATAAGAAGAATATGAATAAATTTGTTTATTGAATAATCATCTTAACACAATCTTTTGTTGGATTAAGATGAAAGTTTCAATTTAGAAGAAAAGAAAATTAAAAAATTTAAACCCACGCTGGTTTTAAATAGTAAACACTGGGGTTATATGTCACTCTAATTAAAACTTACCCTCGTTCATTAATTTTTCTAAATAATGCTTGATGTCACACTACGATTTAGATGGGTAATAATAAAATAAGGAATAGATTAACTTGGTATTTATTTAAGAGGTGTTTTTATTTATGAAATGTATTAAAAAACACTGTAAGTTCGGATTTCTTAACTCTGCTTGTACCTTGGCTTGCTCCAACCTCTACTGATGAAAGCTCTACAGCTGTGAAATGTTTTAATTTCACTTTGTAAATAAATTAATATAGTTGTTTTGGGTTTTTTGTTTGGTATATTTTTCTTACATAATCAGTGACCTTCACTCATGTTTGTGTTGCCTCGTAGTGCCCTCATAGATATATTTTTTGTGCTGAAAACGGGTTCAAAATATGGCGTTTTTCTGGACAAAATTGGAGGTGTTTTATAAGTCAATGAACAACTTGGGATATTAAATAAGGTAAATTGATCCTTGTAAAAACGGTTACTTAGGGAAATTATAAACGAACTTATTACCAATTGCTACAAAACAATCCTTTCTGGGGGCTATAAATTTAAATTACCCCCCAGAGGTGGTCTAAAAAATCACCAACTTTCTAACCTCAAACACAGATAATGAAGCTATTATGTGCCAAATTTTTAGCGTATTCACCATTTGCTATTTTGACACCTGTCAAAAAAAATGGTGAATATGGGTAAGTGTAAATTTAGTACCTCCCACAAGTGTAAATATTTAGACCTGTGGGGGGTGCTATTTTAGATCTTAGTAAATCCCACTGAACAAGTTTAAGTGAAACTCACAAACCAAAAAATATAATTTAAAAAAGGTAAACTATCCCGCTTTCTATGTAGCACTTCTTCAAGCAGACTGGTCTTTTTTAAGCAATATATAGCAGTCTTTTACGACAAAATATCTTTTTTTTTTTGACGAGTTTATTCCGATTTTTATAAAACATAGATAGCCATAAGTATCCAATTTTTCAGAAATGATGAAAAATATTAAATTAACTGCGAGCTACCACAGCAAATATAAAAAATTTGCTAACGATGGTGATCAAAATACGAGCTGGCTATTCTGACTATATTAATATATTCAGGGTGCAATTCCCAGCGTTTTTGGTTACATATAAACTAGAAAAATGAAACCTCAAGACTACCAGGGTTTATAAGGCGCAATGATGTTGCTTTTGAGAAACCATAAAACATCGTTTACGCCTTTGCAGACTACTTTGATAGTGAATTTGCTAAACCTAACAATCAGCAATTAAAAGTTGCATGTTCAACCAGTAACATTAAAATACACTTTGGAGGGGCAGCAATTAAAAGTTGCATGTTTAACCCAGTACATAATATTAAAATAAACTTTGGAGGGGTTACTGAGAGCAAATTTTCACAGCGGGCAGAAAGCTTAAAAACAAATTTACGAGTGGTATAGACGCCGTTCCTTCATTTTTGTTGAAATATTGCATTAGGTGCTGAGAGCGCCACCATTGATAAATATTTTTAACCGGTCATTGTCAAAAGAAACTCTCCCAACTACCTGGCCTGCCCAGCCTTACAAATTATCGACCTACATCGCTGTTATGTAACTTTTCCAAATTGTTTGAAATAATATTAAATATCAATGTATCAAAAACGTAATTCACCTAGTCAACACGGTTTCATGCAAACCGATCAACCATATCAAATCTTGCTGTTTTCCCTCAATTTGTATCCCAAGAGGTTGGACAGAGATTGTGGGCCGGTGGATGTCATATACTTGGATTTTGTAAAAGCATTCGATCGCATAGATCATGCTGTCTTACTTAAAAAGCTTGAATTTTATGGTTATTATGATGTAGGTATTCGACTTTTTAAGTCCTACTTAGGTAAGTAAGATTGGGATTTTCCAACTCTTGTCTAATTTCCTCGTTCACAATTTCTCATGTCTCTTTAGATAATCTAAACCTCTTTTTAAAATCTACATCATCGTACTCTTCCAAAGGATTTGTTCTAGCACGAATAATTTTTGGTCTTTTTGGTGCTTCGACAATGTCAATAATTTTATCATTATCTTCACCCAGTTGATCAAAAATAAATATTAAGTCATCGATCATAGCGGTTTCACTAAATACTTAAGAGTTTTTTTACCCAAAACAAATTTGAAGTTAAAGTTTAATAACTACTTTGAGGTTAGAATCTTTCCGTAACTATTAAACTGAAGTTTAACAAACACCCAGACGGCCGGTAAAGTTTGTTGGTAATATGCACCTATTTAACGTAAAAAAGTCGACATCCGTGGTTTAAACTGAGGTTTTCCGCCTTATCTGATAAGAAATAGTCAGTAATTTATAATCCTCATAACTCCAAAGAATAAAAAGCAACCTTAGGTGTACCTCAGGGATCTAATCTGGGCCCTCTACTCTTTTTAGTGCTCATTAACGACTCGACTAGTATTATTGAGGTTTTTAAATTTATTTTCTTCTGATGATTCTAAATCACTTTGTACCATTAACAGCTTGGAGGATTGAGGGGTGTTACGGTAATTTTCGTGTTCTTTGAAGGTGGTCTGTGGTCATTGTGTTTATCGATTGCTTGTGTATCTGCAATCGTCATCAGGTGAATACTGAAGTAATTAATTTTCGTCACATATTTTGCAACACTTGGACCATCATTATTGGATCTCAAAAATGCAACTTGGGGTGAAGGTGGATTAAACAACACTAAATGGGTAGAAGTTACTCGGCCCATGTGAAGAGGGTACTGCTTCCGGGCATGACGGTGCGGGTTAAGGGAATGCAGTGTATATTCCCATGTCCTAGAAAAGGGTAAGCCAGGGCCCTGCTGGGACAATGTGATTTGCTGTGTAACTTAAAACAATAAAACCGGGTTATAATATTAATTCAAAGCCTGAATCAAAATACTTTGATATTGAATGGTATAAAATCGCTCCCTTGTTTTTGCTGTATTTTCAAATTAATACCCCCTGCCTTTCGGGACAATTATGTTTCAAAACTTTTGCAGCAACCTGCATTTTGTGAATGCCTATGTAATAAGTTTAACGAGAATATTTCTGAAGTTTGCGAAATTAATTTTAGTATTGTAAAGGACAGGGCATATAACTATGAGATACTAGACACTTAAAGTTGCACAAGTAGAGAGTGCTTAATCGTAATCGTATATCAGTGTGCATACTCAGAACGGATACGTCGTACAACAGCGACTACGTGCAGTATTCGCCATCCTAACCATTTTGTCATCTGTGGGTTTTCATAAATGCCTGGTCCACAGTTTCACACCTTTTATTTCCCATTCTATTGCCCTCTCACTTTTTACCACAAGAAAGGAAGTAGAACTGAGCGGCATGAAGTAAAACTATGCATCAAGCACTGAACAAGAATTGGTTTGGTTACGTCGTACGTTGTAAGCAAAACTTTAACTCTTTTTTTCACAAACGGTTTAAAGATATGCTAACAACAAGGAATCACAAAAGCTTGCCAACTTTAAAGGTCTAATATATTTATGTTTTATGTGGCATAATCACTTGAATAATAATACAACAATACTTGTATCGTTATTTGGAATAGAGAAAGAAATCTGGTTGTGACAAAGTAGTGACATGTAGCTGTCGAACCAGTGAACTGATTTTGATGCGTTTTTTTCTGGTGCGAGCCTATGCTTCAAAAAGTGTTCTTATCTATGTATGATAAAAAGTATGATGTGTATTTCAGTTTCATCAACTTAACAAAAATCAAGAAGGAAGCGATGGCGATGCACCTACGACTAAGGGACAAGGGCCTATGGAAAGGCAGAGGGGAAAAAGTGGGTCATCTGGCAATCGAGAAACTGGTAACAAAAGAGTTGCCTCTTCTAAAGATGATAGTAGGGACTTCTTGAAACCATGTAGGTTTGACAAAAGGTACAAAGTCACAATACCTGAATGGAATGGGTGGTAGAGAGAAGAATTCCAAAACGAATTAGGCAGAGATGCGACGGTCTGCTACACTGACGGATCAAAACTGTCATCCAGGCTGACAACAGGCGCAAGAGTCTATGTGGAAGACCTAAAATTTCAAGAAAGCTACTCGTTTGGTGAGCACAGTACGATCTTTCAGGCGGAGGTATACGCCATTATCATGGCGGCAACCCTACCAGAAGTCAGAAATGGCAAGAGGGAACTGTGCATATGTTCCGACAGCCAGGCTGCCCTCAAGGCTCTTAGTTCACCAAGAATTGTCAGTAGCTTAGTGGAAGAGTGCGTTAATGCGCTACAGACATTAACTGAAGACAAGAGGGCCAGAGGCTGGGGCCGAAACCCAATATATTGGACTGGAGCCGCTCCTGGGAATTACAAGAAAACAGGTGCAGGGCGAGCGATCAACTGAAGTCGTCTTGGAGGGAAGATCGAGAGTGGAGACAGTCCAAACTGTTCGTGAGTGAACCGGACGCAGCCAGAACTAAGTGGCTTCTGGGAAAAACTCGCAAGGACATTGGAATATTAATGGGAATGCTGACAGGACAGGCTGCGTAAGCACTTAACATGCATCAGAGTGTTGAACGACTCAGCCTGCCCTGCATGTGGGTGGGCGGAGGAATCAGTGGTGCAACTGATAGGAGAGTGTGACGGATACGCCAGATTGAGGCAGCAGACGTGCTTGAGGAGCTACACTCTCTAAGATGGGCTGACGTGCTGACCTTCGTAAAAAAGGCAGGAAGGCTCAGAGAGAGAAAGGCAGGACGAGTAGAGGGAGTAGGAGGATAAGGGTGCGAGATGGGGTATGGCAGAAAGGGTCCATTAAGAGGCCTAATTGCCAGACCTGCGGGTCGCCCCTTATTACTATTACTAGTACTACTACTAGTACTACTACTACTACTACTACTACTACTACTACTACTACTACTACTAAAAAAATTACTTTGGAGGCGGATCAAATGAGCGTATTTTTTAAAAAATTTCACGTGGTTGTCAGGGGTTTCGTCGAAGTCGAAAATCCCCAGAGTAGCGGCCAAGTTTAAGTCTAATTTAAATCCAAATTAGATTTATTTATTACCTGGAAACTCAAATTGGGCAAACTGCTTTTGCCTAAATTTCATTTACATTGTTGTCACCTTAGTTAATTGTCTTTGGTTCCTGTGCGGATGCTCCAGTTTAGAACTTTGGGCAAAGTTTCTCTTTAGAGTTGACGTTATTTCCATTGAGAATAAAGCAGTTAAGATTAAGCAGGTAAATTTCGCTACCAAATTTTTAATTGCAGTTTTTGAGACTTTACCTAGTAAAGAAAAAGCTCATGGTATAAGTTATGACGGAGGTAATCATTTTTTGCTCATATGTGCGTTTTTACATCCTCAATATGAAAAGGACAGTCTTGAACCTCAAATTTGTGGCTATATAAGGGCTCAGAACACCACCCAAAAGATGGGCAATTAATCCTCTTGCCGACGTTATTGTAAAAGTTAAGATTGACATTATTTCCTTTAACGATAAAACAGCCCACCTTAGTTAATTATCTTTGGTTACCGTGCGGATACTCTAGTTTGGAACTTTAGCAAAGTTTCTCTTTATATTTGATGTTATTTCCATTGAGAATAAAGCAGTTAAGATCTAAGCAGGTAAATTTCGCTACCAAATTTTTAACTGCAGTTTTTGAGACATTTTTTTTCAAGAGTATCAAGGGGAAATCTTGCATAAAACGCTCGAACTACTTTCCTGCCAGAGTCATTTCTCCTCTACCAGGAGAGCCCGGGTAGAGTCGGATTCCTACCGACTAAATCCCCTCGATTGTGACTCTAACCTGCCAGGTGGCAAGCCACAGTCAGTTTTGAGACTTTAGGTTTCAATCAAACCGAAATAGAAACAAAAAATGTCGCAAAATTTCTAGGTGTCTATGTTGACCAAAACTTATCTTTTAATTATCATATTAATCACGTGTGTAATAAATTGAGCAAAGCATACTAGGCCATCTCAGTTTAAAAAAATACTCTGGATCAAAAATCTCTTGTAACTACTTATTATGTGTTAGCACATAGCCATTTGTCTTACAATATTGCAGTCTGGGGCCAGGCTTGCGAAGTAAATAGAGTGTTTTTATTACAAAAAAGAATAGTTAGATTGTTATTTCATTTGCCGTACTTACATACCTGCAGAGAAACCTTCAAACAAAAAAAATACTAACCCTTACATCAATTTATCTCTTAAAGCTGTTAACGTATATTCACTAAAATAGAAAGAACCTGCAAAAAGAACACCATCAGTACAATACCCAAAAAAACATAATTTTTATCTGCAGAAACACAGTCTTACCTTTTACAAAAAATCACCTATATATGCTGGATGTCACCTGTATAACATTTTGCCTGAATCCTTTAAGAATATCCAGTCCAATAAAAAATTTAAAAAAATTTAAAAGCTTACACTCCCGGCCACATAAAATGCGTACTGCAGAAGTTAGCTGCAGGTCTTTTGAATTTAAGTTTTGCTAATTGCGTTGCTTATTGTAACTGACTTTGACGTTTTTAAATTACAGGTTAGATCTTTTGACATTGTAAACACAAAATTAAGAAGACTAGCAACACTTTACTATAAGGCTAATATACTAATAAATAAAACAATTTTTTTAAATTATTTAACATTTTATTATAAAAACTTGAACGAAATGGACGAAACAAGACCACAATTTAGTAAAGTAAGTAAATTTTTCTGTTCATTACTTTTCTACATTCTGAGGAATTATTAAAAATGCCAAATCTCGCATGAAATGTCATATGGTACGGGAGAAAATGAAAGTTGTTATCCATAGTACAGATTGACGGTTATGGTAGGAAAACAACATGCGCGGGCACAGTCCCAGTCTCAAAATTTATTTTAGCAGTTGCTTATTAGATTCACAATCTAAGACAAACCAACCCCATGGGAAGAAAAACAATACCCGAAACATGGTTGCGGTTATAGCAAAGGGTTGTTATGTACTTGAAAAGGAAGTAACCTGTATAATAAAAGATTCTATTAGTAACATAAAACTTGTTAAACTATATCCCGGGAATCGACAGCAATGAGGATCATCTTAAGGCCGAAAGGTTCTATCAGGAAGATCTTAAAAATATTTCGGTGGATTTAAGGGAAAATTACCATAATGTATCTAAGTTTCAAGGAAAAGGTAAAAAATCAAACAAGGTTGTGGTTGTCGATTGTTATGTACACCAAACGTTTAATAAAGGAAGCCAACTGTATGACGTAGCAATTTGTGTTACAAAAGATGCCATTAGCCATTAAACTATATCCCAAAAATCTACATCATAAATCATCCTGTAGTAATCTATGGTATTTTGCATTGGGTTGGGGACCCATAGACGGCACGATATCTAGATAACTGATATGTGGTAAAACGTGTGCTGATGAGAAAAATTGCCCCAGCGATGATGTGATGGTCTGCAGTCGTCGCGGATTGAGTTGGCCAATGGTTTCGCACGGAAATTAAACTGGAGATGATGGCAAATCAATTTCTTGTGAAAAGTACTCTCATTATCAAGTTAGCGTTTTCAGTGGAGCAACTTATGATTAAGGATTCTATGCAAAAATAATATCCATACTGCAATTTATTGATGATGTTAAAAAAAAATGTTTGAAGTGGACAGTGAACAAAGATTTCCTCTAACTTCTTGTATTGCTTTTATTAATTTTTTTGAACAAGTATTTCCAATACGCTGAAAAGTAATTAAAATGGCGGGCTCTTTATAATACTTAATGATTTTTTTTTTAATTATTATAAAAGGAAACCAAATATGATTGCCAAATTCAAGCGCCAAATTCAATACATTGAGAATTCATTAATTACTGTAATATTCAGAGGCTGATTGCTATTGTTTCAGTTCGAAAGCCAGTGTAAATGAAAACAAAGCCTCGGTCGAGGTGGAGTGTGTAAGTCCATTGATGCGATAATGCAAATTAAGCCCGCATCACTGAAAAATAGTTTCTGTAAAGTTAAAATAAAAAAATCACAGAACTTCAAAAACAAGATCCACCGGAAAGAAAAATACGAAATGCAGAGGATAAAAGAGGCATGGAAAAAAGTTAGAATAGTTCAATTCAGCTTTAAAGCTCGATGTAAACACGAAACATATCATATTACATGAAGCAAATCTTCACAAGATACGAATAATAATGCAATTGCAAAAGAAAATCAAAGCAAGTATGACAGAGAAGCAGATACAGATGAATACACATTGTTCAATTGCGCACGCTGTAAAAGAAAAATAATGGATCTAAAAATCGATGAAATAAATAGCGAAAACCTTGTCATAAAAGTTCTAGAAAGGAAAGAAAACTGGGAAACAGCATAGATATTTATGAAAAAAGTTATGAAAGAAATAAAAACAAATGAAGAGGCAAGAGATAGATAAGTAACATAGAAGAATTCTTGCCAGACAAACAAAGAGACAACCAGCGACTACCAGAGAATCATCAAAATGGAGCTGCGTAGCCATATAGCAGGAAAGGGGGGAGGTATGCCAGGCCAATTGTGTTTCATAACGGTTTACCTTTGGGGGAAAGGAGGCCAGCAGATAGCTATTAGTGTATAAAAATGTTCACGCTTTAAAATAAAATAATTTTTTAGAGGTTTTTTTTGCGCTTTATGGCAAATTTAAAGACAGATATATCAAAAAATAATCGCTATCTTTTTAAAACTTTTACATTTTCATAAATGCATTTGAAAGATCCTATTTAAATTCTGGTGATGAAACTTAAACTTAGGATTGCCTACATCGAAAATTCCCTTGAATAAAGAATTGACGTGTTTAAGGTTTTCGTCGAAGATGTCCAAAAACTGAGAAACGCCTCTGTTTCATTAAAACACCCTCCTTAATAAGGGAAAGAAAGTAATACTTATTTTTTTTTCTGGAAATTTTAGCTTGACAAATGAATAACGAAAATAATTAGAATTCTTGATTTTCGCGTCTGCTGTGCAGCGCCTCCTTTTGAAATTAAATGCTTTCTTTGAGAAAATCAAGATGTAAAAATAGGAAATGTACCCTTTTTAATACTTGCTGAGAAACAGCAGAAAATGAAACGAAGAAGTTTTTTTTAGTTGTTTAGTTTTCTGGTGGGACTATTTTAAATTATTTTTAAATTTTTAAAAGAAGGGAAAATTTCTACATTTTTAGACACTATTTAAAATTTGACGCTGATTTGAAACCGATGATGAGAAACGGATTTAGAAAACCTGAGTTCTTGCCATTTTTGATTTTGGTAAATGGCGGAACTACACTGTTAAAAAAAGAATCGAGAGAAAAAAAGAATTTGGTCTTTTTCCAGCAAAAAAATGTGTTTTAACCAAAAAATTAATTTTCCACTGGATGAATGGATAGTTTGAATTTTGCTTTAGCGATTTTGAAAGAATATTCCGGTTCTGGAAACGCTATTTTCGATCCTTGTCTTGTCAATTCGTTGGACTTATTTATTTTCTGGGTATCCTTGGTGGCCTAAAACACAGGATAGTGTTACTCTTTTGGTGATTAATAGCTCACTTAGGTCCTTTGTTCAGTCCCACATCAATGGTACCTTCTGTAGGGTTTTGACTGTCTGAGAAGATTACAACAGAATGACTATATCCTTCTAGTCTTTTTATTTCTTCGACACAGTAGTGCACCGCTGCTCCTTTAACTTGGAATACTGTGGTGTCTTTGGTAAGTCAACATTCCTACAACTCACGTTATTGTTGGACTTTTTGTAAGAGCTCCCATGGTCATGTAAACTGACTATTTCCACAGGTTCTGAAGTTTCTTTAAGCCGAATAATTACCTAAACTCACTTTTTTATGTAAAAAGTTATTCTTGGATACAATTTGCACTATAATGTTATGAAACAAAACTCATTTTTAGAAATTGGGATTTCGTTTTTAGTTGAGAGCTCCATGAGTTTCTTAGCCTACTCAGGGCCTTCGTACAGTCCCATACCAGTAACGCCTTTAGGGCTTTGAGTGCTGCTTCATTTCCTGATAGTATGTTGTCTTTCGGGCTGATTTTGGCCGTCTTTCTGTAGTTCACGTTCAGCTAATTGTGGGAGCAGGTCTCTTGAAGATGCCGCACTCGAATCGGCGAAACATCGAGAAGCCAAACCTCTACAGAACGACGGCCCAACAGCCGGAAAGTCAACATACTATCAGAGGAAGACTTGTTTAATGATTACTGCTTGCCAGTATTTGTATTTCTTCGACACAGTGATAAATGTGGTGCCTTTGATAAGTCAGCGCTTGGTTATATTTTCGCCATATTCCCGAAATTGATGTTTATAAAATGAAGGGAAAATTTAGTGCGTAATAAATTTACAGAAAATATTTGTGGAGAAGGGGACAAAGGGTGAGGGAATAAATCGGAAAAAAGTTTTTCCTCGATCAGGATTTGAACCCGGGACCTCTAGAATACCAGTTTAATGCTCTAGGAAATGAGCTACCGAGAAACTGCGATTTTGGCTATTTGGAAATCCTTTCGTCCGATTCATTTATTAGTAGTGGGGAGATCTTTGAAGCCTACTGCGGCTTTTAAAAACCTAGAGATGTTATAAAGACAAGGAGGTACACATTCACGATTATTAGTTGTACGAAATTTCTATTTATCTATCAACCAACGATACACGACATATAGCGTTTTATTGAAGGTGTCGGATGGCGATTGATATTTATGTTTTGTCAGAGCTTGTAGTGATGCCTAACTCTCGATCCTGTCTATTTTCACAGACTCCTAAGTTTCTTTAAGATCCTGGATAATTATGAAAGCCGAATACTAAAAAAAAAATTCTCAAATAGTTTTTGACACAGAAGTAAGAAAATTCAGCTCTGTCTTAGAATTAAAAAAGCTTAAACGACAAAAAAAATAAGTTAAAAATAACCTCCGAATCAGTTACTTCTACTGAAGAAAATCCAAAAAAAGAACAAAAGATGTTGGGTGGAAAAATGAAAAGATAAATAACTAAACGATGTTTGGCCCCATTCAACCAGCATGGGCTCATCAGTGATTTTACTAGTCACCATCATCTACTTTGATTTCCAACTTTGAATCACTCACAAGTACAAATAGGCATCGTTCCGCACTAGTACTTAATATAACTCACCTGACACGGCTTCGTCCTGGCGTGTTAATATTTTTAATAGGGATACGCTCCTAAGGCAATTAAAACAAAAGAGAAAAACCGGAAGAAAAAAGAAAAAGAAGTTAAAAAATCTGCGAATCAGTTACTTCGACTAAAAAGAATCTGAAAAGAAAAGATGAAAAGATCTTGGGTGGAAAACCAAAAAATCAAAATTAGTTTCCCACAAGGAACACCCAAAGGACTAAAGTGAAAAGATAAATAACTCAACGATGTTTCGCCCTGGGCAACCAGCGGCGGCTCATTAGTGGTTTTCACTCCCCAAACATCATTCAACACCATCATACACTTTGATTTTCAACTTTAAATCATCAGCGTAATAATAATAATAATAATAATAATAATAATAATAATAATAATAATAATAATAATAATAAAAATAATAATATTAATACATTTTTTTTTACTTTTAATTTAAAAGATTAATGAGCGGCAGAAGTTGTCAGGAGAAATAATCGAATTATAATTCTTGTAATAATTTCCATTTAACTTTGGTAATAATTAAATTTGATTCCTTCTCGCGTCGCGTAGCGAGTTTTATAATATTCGAAGAGGGATTTTAATTAAACGGATTTATTTTGTGAAAAGTTTCGATTCTTTATAATAATTAAACTTTTTAATAAATGTGTTGAAAATATAAAGTGGCTTAAATAAAAATCGACCACATCCAGAAAGCTTCAGGCTTCCGGAGGCCGATTTAGCGCATGTAGAATATTTGTCGACATTTTTTCTAGCTACTACTACAACCATGATGATGTGAACGTTTTCCTCGTATTATTTTGAAATTCACCACGGCACTTTTAATATCGTTTAGTTTTACCTATAACTATAGCATTAAATTACTCTTTTACTTATCAAAATGGCGTAAAAATTAGCCATTTTAATCGGTTTTATGGCACGAAGCAACACCACCACTACGGAAAGCCAATTATCGAAAACAATATGTCTGCCCATAAAGCCGATCCATTTGACGGGCGTATGGCATGGTTTAAAATTATTTTTTAATATTTTCTAGATCTGGTATAAAAAACAACAGAATTAAATGTTAACGATTTTTAAATTTCAATAATATTTCAAGTTAAAGTAAAAGATGCTTACCAACATTTTTTAAGGGTTTCCAAAAATGGTATAAATAAGTTTCAAATTAAATGTTAAATGTTTTTAATCGCGACGGTTTAATTCTGTTGAGTTGGGGCATAATGGGGTTTTTTCGAAGTAGTTGTGTCATTTTTTTTCTTAGCTTATGCTCTGCTATGAATTATTTCTTAAATTAAATTTCCAAATTTAAACAAAATTCTAAATCTCTCGTTTTAAGAAGGGTGAAATTAATCCCCAGAAGCGGAGAAAACGGGGATAGTTTATATAAAAATGCGTATTTGTCACAAAACATGGCTTGCGGGGTGTCAAAATAAAGATAATCTCTTTCAGAATCTAAAATAAATAAGATAAAAATGTTGCCAGATTTTTTTTCAGGATCAAATTTTTGGCAAAAAACGGGTGCCAAAAAATTTTATAATTTAACAATATGGCTGATCTTCATTTAAGATAATATAAGCAATGCATTACCTTAATTTTCCATACAATGGACAAGTCAGTTCGCAAACACAATGGCGACCAAGGCTCTCTTGACTTTAAAGGATATCCTTACTACGAAGTCTCAATGATAATGACTTATTTTTTACACAGAAGGTGCAAAAAATCTCATATAGAGATCGCTTTACTTGAGTTGTAGTTTAATAAATATTTCAGGTTTTTTACATAGAAAGAGCTTTTTCCTTGACACAAAAATCTTGGCAAAAAATTTCGTTAAAACAAGTCCACGAAAAACTTTGAACTTTTTGACATTTAAACTGAATAAACTTTTCACACAATCCTGAGTTATCTTACACTATTTTGAGTGACTTTCACACAAACACCTTTGAGTAAATCAAAATTTCCATTTTTACTGGGTAAATACTCGAAAACGCCTCTGTTTCGTTTTCGTCGGGACACCCTGTATACGACCAACTTAAACCGCCCAAGGTCTAATAAATTATTAAAACGCTAAAATTCCATTCCAAGAACCTCAAATATTGACGCCTAAAAATATGTCATTATAATCGAGGCCAACCTCAGAAAGGATATCCTTACAAATTGTTCCTTATTCAGAATTAATTTGCCGTGGTCGCATTTATGAAAGGCCCTTTGCCAATTAATTTAATACAATAATTGTCTGTTTTAAGCGAATATTTGATAATAGTGGTCTATCCACGGCCGTTGCGTAGGGCGGAACGTCAAATAAAAAGTAGTCTATGTTTCAATCCGGGTCACACCCTATGTTCTTACCGAATTTTATCCAAAGCCGTTTTTACGTGATTGAGAAACAAACACACACACATACTTTCGCATTTATAATATTAATAGGAAACCATCGTGGTGTCGTTCATCAGCAGTCCTTGATTTATAGTGTAAAAATGCTAGCGGATGTTAGATTAGAGTTGTTTCCTGTTTTTTTTGAGATTCGTTGATAATGATATAAATAAACAAAATGTGTTTACTACTCGCGGCTAAGCTATATTTTTTGAAAATTTTAAAAACATTATTTTAGCCGCTAGTTGCAAAAAGTACTATTTTTCCTTTTGAAATGTTATAAAAAAAATTAATTACTTTTTGTGTCATTTGATACGAAAAGAAAACAGTTATCATACAGTAAATATTTCTCTGGCCATTTTGCGAAACCAATTGGCCCATTAATGAGCACTACACTAAGGTCTTTTGTAATAGCAATTTTTATAAACCGAAAAATAAGTTATGTGAAAATAACAAGCAGATAAGATCGTAGGTAGAGTAAGTAAGTCGTTTATTTTTATATTGTTATTATTATTCTTTTTATTTTCTTCACACTCTTAGTACCCACAACAATTGCTCATAACTATTGAGAAAGACCGTCTCATCTTTTAGATAATTGAGAGCAGGGCTAGTAATAGTAGTAGTACAGGGGCGGCCCGTGGGCCTGTCAATTAGGCCTCTTCATGGGCCCTTTCTGCCATACCCAGTTCCTTACCCCTATGCCCCTCCCTCCGCTGCAACTCTCTCTCCCGGCCTCCCTGTCTTCTTTATGTCGACCCATTCCACTATCGTCGGAAATCCCCACTTCAGCTGCCTTGATCTGGCATATGCATCGCACTCTGCTATTAAGTGCTGCGCCGATTCCTCTTCGAGCCCGAAAGCGGGACACACGGGATCTACTGCTACTCTTATTAGCGTAAGGTGTTTGTTCAGTCGATTGTTCCCAGTCAGCATCCCCTAAGAGCCATTTAGTTCTGGCTACATTCGGACCATCCACGAATAACTTGAGATATCTGCACTTTGACTCTTGCCTCCAGGACGTCTTCAGTTCATTGTTCTCCTATTTGTTGAGCTCACTCTGTACCTGTTTTCTTGTTATTCCCAAAAGAGGCTCCGCTCTGGCAAGTTCGTCCGCTTTCTCGTTCCCTGGTATTCCCTCATGACCTGGGACCCGCATCATTGTTACCCTCTTGTCTTCAGCCAGTATTTGCAGTGCTTTAGCGCACTCCTCCACCAGACTACTGACTATTTTGTGTGCACTTAGAGCCTTAAGGGCAGCCTGGCTATCGAAGCATATGTATATGTCCCTCCTGCCATTCCGGACCTCCGGTAGGGTTGCTGCCATGATAATGGCATACACCTCCGCTTAAAACACCATAACGTGTTTTCCAAGTGGATAACTTCTCTGAACTTCTAGACTTTTCGCGTAAAATTCCTGCGCCTGCTGTCTACCTGGCTGACAGTTTAGAGCCATCCGTGTAGCCGACCGTCGCCTCTCTGCTTAATTCCGTTCGGAATTTCGTTTTGGTATTGTGACTTTGTACTTTTTATCGAACCTCCATGGTTTAAGCGGTGCTTTCACTGACAATCCTAGGAGGGGTAACTCTTGTCGTTGCCAGTTCCTCGACCGCCAGATAGATTAATCTTTCCTCCCTGCCCTTCCATAGTCCCTGGTCCCTTAATCTTGATTATTTCCGGGGCGTGGATGGGCTTCGTTGCGCGGTTATCCCTCTGCAGAAGAGCCCTTGTAGGCTCGTGAGCTTTTTGGATATGGTCAGCTTCTCTACAGCGGGTCACCAGACCACTGATCCGTATTGGATTCTTGGTCTTATGATGGCCGTCTATATCCAGTGTAGGATCCTCGGGATAATGCCCCAGATTCGACCGACCACTCGGCGCAACTGCCACAATGTTGCCTGGACTTTAACGGTCATTCTGGCAACATGCTCGCTTCACTTGAGTCCCTTGTCCACCGTCGGGAACAGGGCTGCTGTTTTTACTTCAGATTTTAGGACAGGTAATGAGTCTATTTGGTTGTTTTAAAAAACTTTGATCTACAGAGCTACAATTTCCAATTCCTGAAAATACTATTCTGCAGGCTCCGCCAACATTTATTTTTTAAAGTGCTAGTAATCAAAACATATTTCACCTTTATCCTTCCTTGTTTTGAAAAAAGTAACTACAAGCGAAGAAAAAGGCGTTTAAAGTTCAACCTCTTGGAAAACTTCTAATTCGGCCATCATGCTCTGAAGTTAGCGTGCCAATGACCTTGTTTGCGTTCAACTGCTAAAGTAAATAAAAATATTTTTCTTAGAGCGTATTTAAATGTCGAAAAAAATTATGATCTTTTTTTTTGTTGTAGCTGGAAAGGCTGGTTTATTAATGCATTATTCTAATTATATTATCCTCAAAGTTAAAATCAAATGGCCCCAACACAAAACTACTGCTTCGGAATGTTGAAAATTACTTTTTCTAGACGCGTCTCCGAGTTATTTGAACAGCCAGAAGCACAACACTGTATTTTAAAGTCAAACATTATTTACGTATACTGGAGAACAAAAAAAATGCAACACGATGTATATGGATAATTATTTGAATGAAAATTTTTTTATCTGTATACCTTATCTCAAAAGAAATATTTGATAATTTTTTTTTCTTCCACACTTTCCTTTTTTCACACATTTTTTCTATTCATTTTCAAAAACAACCAACACATAATAGACCTTTTCTGAAAATTTTAAATAATTTTTTTCGTAGTTTTTGGTCTTTTTGGATTGCTTACAGTTTACTTAAAAAATAAAAATGCCAAGAGTTCGCGGTCGCCAACAATTTCATCATTTAAACGACTTCGAGAAAGGACGCATCGTGAAGCAGGTTTAATGCTAATCCATCAACAGTGTTAAGAGTTTGGAGTCTGAAAGTAGTCCAATGATGAGACTTATAGCCGTCGTGTGGGGTCTGGACGCCCTAGATTATTACAAGGTCGGATTTACGTCATCTCAGACTTCTTGCTCTCAGAGATCGACAGGACAGTATACGACAAGTAAGAAATATTCTAGTTGCAGCTACAGGACGAGTGTTTTCAAGGATGACAGTTAATCTAAGATTGCTTGGTATATGGCTGAGAGCTTACCGTCCGTTTTTGGTGCTACCTTTGACCCCACTACATAAGCCTCGCTTGGAGTGGTGCAGAGCTCGGCAAAACTGGAATGACGAATGGAATACCATAAGCTTCAGCGACAAATCCAGGTTTTGTTTAGGCGGCCATGATGGACGCATGAGCGTTAGGCGATTTCGAGGTGACAGACGAAATGTAGAGGAAGCAGATCACCTCTAGTCCGCATTAATGGCAATGTGACTGCTCGGCTACCTGCAAACTATCCCAAATGCGATATTTCAACAAGATAATGCCTGAACGCATATTGCTCGTGAAACAATGGAGTTTTTACGTGAACTTGGCATACAGACTTTGGAATGGCCAGCAAGATCGCCTGACTTGTCGTCTATCGAACACGTATGGGATATGATAGGGCGCAATCTGTCAATTACCACGTCCCTCTGGAAACTTAGATGAACTCTGGCATGCCGTAAGGAGGATTTGGATGAGTGTCCCTCAATATGATATGCCCAATAGAACAAACAAGTGCATAAATGACCATGGAGGAGCCATTCATTATTAATTTTTTTAATGATTATCATGGAGGAATCTTCTTGGAAATGGAACCAATTACTAAGAGCATCCTAATGTATTAATATATAAATAAATTACTTTAAAAATATTTATCCTTACTGGTGTTGCATTTTTTTTGTTTTCCAGTATACAGGGTTCTCCGGACTGCTTTCATGAGAAAAAATTGTCGCCACTCTTACATTGTGAGCATAAATCATAGTTGCAATAATAACCGTTGACAAGATGTCTGCAAATTCCGCTAGATGGCGGCCACACCATGAGATGATCGAGGAAAAACTAATTAAAAATTAGATGTTTTCAGGTCCAAACCACAGCTTTTTCTTGCTTAAAGGAGGCGGCAGGGTCCATTATTTACGATACTGAGCGATAAACTCGTGAGGTTGTTAATATTAGAAAGAAATATCTTAGCTTTTAATTAAATTTCTTTCCATTCTGTTCTACTAGTGACATCTACCCGGAAACGGCCAAACCATGCAGCTAGCACTAGCAGCCAAAGAAATTAAGAAACGGCGCTGTTTTTCCTGCAGAGCCTTTTGCTAGCGAACCAATTCTTCAAAACTAGCGGGAGGGTAAAAGCGAAAAATAAGGGGCTGCCAATATTTGTAACATCCAAAAAGGGGTGAAAAGATTTATTTTGCTCTGTTTCTTTACAAAAAAAAGATTTTTTTACGAAAAACTTGAGCTCTGCCACTTTTTTTTATTTTTTTCTTCAACTTTCTCGAAATTTTCGTCATACCGTAGAAAAAAATTATTTCCCCCATGGTCATACTCTACTTTTATTCCAAAAAAATTTAGAAACAGAGACGTTTTCCTAAAACGGGGGATCTTGGTTTCGAGTGAGAAGATAACGCAAAAATGCTAGAAAAACAAAGCACGAAATAAAAATGGCGCCGCTTACAATTTTTTTACAAAAGTTACGTAATTTCGGGAACGCAAAGAAATAGGTCTAAAGAGTATAATTGTTAAGAAAAAAATATAAATTTTCTCGCCCTCCTCCACTGGGACTACAGGGGCCGTGCACAAATTACGTAATGGTCATAGGGGGGAGGGGGGTTACAAAACGTTACGTAGGGGGGAGGGGGGTTTTCGACAGCGTTTGCATTTGTGTGAAACTAAGAAAATTTGGAATGAAAATAAGTGAAAAGTTTTTTTTTTGGGGGGGGGTGGTGGTCCTGAAATCGTTACGTAATATTAGGGGAGTGGCGTGCCAAACCGTTACAAAACATTACATAGGGAGGGGGTCAAAAATTGGTAAAATCACCGTTACGTAATTTGTGCGCGGCCCCACATCTGACTGTTCCTCCTTTTTGATTTCGAATCAAAGTGCAAAACCCGGGTTGGACGTTCGAAGGCGTCAACCCGTCCTATTTGCTTGATAAAGTTTCTACGGAAATATCTCAGTCGATTTCTCCGGCCGTGTATGAACGCTTTAGGTTAGGCATTTGCATGTATCTCAATCTCCAGCCTGTAAACAGTGCGTAAGGACAATGGTTACAAAATGAAAAGCCGAAACGATTACGATATCTTTCATCAGTTTGGTATTAAAGTCGAGCAAAAACAATTTTTATTCCAGTCCTAAAGATATGAAAATGGAAACCTTTTCTGCCTAATGTGCTTTTCCGTTTGTCTGCATCTTATACACGGCTGCTTGACCCAAAGCACTTTTCAGAAATAAAAAAAAAGTGGTAAGCAAATATTATAGGATATGAATCTGCGCTAGTCAGAGACTATCAATTGATTGATTAACCGTAATCTCGGATGGCTAGCAAAAAAATAGTCGTATTTACTTCAAAGTTTGAAACGTTAAGCAGCAGTGACGTCACAAAGAATTACGAAGGTTTTTTCAAGGGTTCCAAGCTTAAAGCGAAATTACACGATGAAGAAGCAGAAAAAAATTAAAGAGTCCCAAATCGGCATTTTTTTAATCTCGCAAACCCCATTCTGAATCGTCATTCTGAACTGCAGATATTACACCATCAGAAACATCTTCATGCTGTCTTTAAATAGAACCACCTTTTTGAAGAAGTGGCTTTTTTTTGTGAAAATTGATTTGCTTAGACTAGAGCACTATTAGTAGGAAAGTGTAGTGATCACTGCAAAATATAAGGTTCAGTTCGGATGCAGTAAAATAATTTTGTTAAACCCGTTTGAAAACGGCGTTTTATTGTTTTTTAAAGGTAAAAAATTTTGCCTTTATTTGCGCCAAAACTCAAAATATGCTTAAGCCGAGTTTTGCTTTCGGGCACCTCGATTACGTGGTTTTTAAAAAGAACGTAGTACGATTTTCCTAGATTTTCCTCTATATATTATATGGCAAATGTTATAATCCTTTTAAAGCCCTCTCTTGTGCGGAACACCGTGCATTTCAGTTAAAATTCTAATTACATTATGTGAAAACCAACAAAAAATAAAAACAGATTAAATTGGAGTATATATTCGATGCAGTAAAATAAATTTAAAACTTTTGCAGCGAATTTCGCACAGATCTCAGTTTAATAGTTTTAAATGTATGGTTGCCATTTTAAAAAAGATTGCGTTTGTATCAAAATAAAAAGTCATGCAAATGTAAAATCAATACACTTATTTACGTAACTAGGCTAAAAGTTACTTATTATAGCAAGAATTTATAGATGTTTTCAGATAATAGTACAAGCGTTCGCAATAAAAATTATGATGGATAGGTAACCCTCGCCATTTTTTGATAAGATAAGCATTTTCTCGTCCTGAATACGAAATGAACAATCCTGTAACTCAAAATTGTGGATAACTACTCGGCACACCAATAGGGTAACCTCTACCATTTTCACATACAATGAGCTTCAGGCTACTGTAAATATAGGGGGAATCAAGTCCAATTTACGCTCCGTGCCGTACGACCGAGGTGGATTCGAAGCACGCTGCAGTGTTATCTTTTGGAAATATATTTTGTTTTATTTCTGCCTTGCTCGAGAAACAGATTGGTAAGTTCTTAAATGAAATAATACATTTTTAAAACTAAAGTTGCGAAAAAGTGCAGATGGTTAAATGGTACTATCAAGGCAGATCATTGAGACTTATTCAAGAACTTTTTTTGGAGAATTTTGTAAATCGCCCAGAAACTAGTTTATGAACGATTCATAGGTTTGTGCAGAATTTTGAAACTATAAAAAACCCACTGTTTTGAATAACGAGCAGGAAGTACGAGAGGTGATGATTTGCGCTGCAGTGGAGGAAAATCGAAAGTTAACTAGTCACCGAATTGCCAAAGCAGTTGATACGTCTTCAGCCACTGTCTTACGTGTTCTCAAAAAGAATGGTTATCATAGTTACAAAGCGTCAAAAACGCATCAAATTTTTCCGGAGGACAACTATCGTCGTATGGAATTTTACGAAACAATGATGGAAAGGGCTATGGTCATAATCCAACACACGTTTGATATTGGTCGAGGGAAAATTTGCATTTGTATTTTGACGTAAGAACATCCCGAAAAACTAAATGTTTGGAGGGGTATTGTAGGGGAACACATAATTGGGCCATTTGCACTGCAGCAGCATATTATTCCAACTGCTATGCAGTTGTTAGGTGTGAGATTGGGTCAAACATGGTTTCAACAAGATCCCGCTCACAATGTTGGCCTGGTTAGGGAATATCTTGATAATGTATTTCCTAATCGGGTTATAAGTAAACGGTGAACTATTTTATGGCCAGCTCGATCAACCGATCTTCTATCTGTGGAGTTATATCAAAAATAAAGTTTACAGGCATGAAAGGGCTAATAATTTCGAAGAATTTCGGATTAAAATTGAAGAAGCTTTTCAAACTATCACCCCTAACATACTTGGAAACGGTAGAAGGGGTTTTTATAATAGGCTCGGATATTGCCTAGCCGAGCAAGGAGGACTTTTCGAACATTTCCTCTAATTTGTTTTTGACTGGGAGAATCTTTTGTTAGTGATAAATCAGAGTGATAAATAAAACGCTCTAATTTATCAGTGACAAAAAACAAGATAATTACGTTATAAAAATTTGCGTATTTATTGACCAAATTCCGGTTTCATTGACTACGCTCCACATGGCACCGTGATTAGAGGCGTACTAAACGCAAGCCGCGAGTGTTGGTTGCTCCACTGATAGGTATGCGGTGTCCCTGCATGTACGTTCACTGGAAAATTGGACTTCTTCCGGCCTATATTCGCAGTTGCCTGAAACGCTATATGATGTAATAGTACCATCAGACCAAACATCACCTGGTGTGCCGAACCTCATTTATGGATAACGGTTCGGCACACCACTCTAAAAGTGGGCAGTTGATTTTTGGTCTGGGGTACTATTACATCATATATGTGAAAATGGTGGGGGTTACCCTATCCCCTCTAAAATTTCCCACCTTTGGATTGATGTGTCCTTATCAACAATTTTGAGGTACAGAATTGTCCATTTCGTTTTCAGGACGAGAAAATGCACATACTATCAAAAAATTATGAGGGTTACCTATCCATCATATTTTATACCTCGAACTCTTGCTCCATAAAGTAACATACTAAAATATGAAAACAAGTTTTTAATAAAATAAAAAGTAATACAAAAAATCTTCAATTGGCTAACACATTGCCCTTATGGCAAATTATTTTTCATTTCGCTCGAGAACCCATAAAGATAAACTCTACATATGGTATATTTTTGGAATAAAATAACATAATTCTATAGTCTACTTAAAGTTATGCAACTTTTGTAACTCTTTAAGGTACGGAAATATTGACTAAAAAAACCCTAGCGGTAGGAGATAACTAAGTTTATTGTAGCAATAAAAAAATTCAAAAATATGTTAATTCTTATACTAAAAATACAAAAAAAATGTTTTATCATTTTTTGAAAAACAACAGGTGGGACAATTTTTAACCCACCATATTGTTGTGGCATTCAAAGCGGAACGTGACATACACTGCAGAGCCAATTTGTTCGTATTTCAAACTCCTTTGAGCTACAATACGCACATCTACGTCTGTTTGACCGAATCGGTTGATGAGCGCTCTGAGTCAATCTAACAGCTTCTGCTTGACATAGTTTGCGGTTTTTAATTTGGATAGTCAAGGGACATTCTGGATGTTGCGAAGTCTCTATCTACTATTTTGCTGGCCACTAGATGTTCCGCGATGTTTAGTCGAAACTCTTTCATACTCATTTTAGCTTCATTTGATAAAGCATGCAGCACATACACATTCACAACTGCAGCATCAATGAAGAAAAACAAGATTCTGTGCCACCATTTCTTATTTTTACGATCAAGACCATAGACTGTTCTTATCTGGTCAAACTTGTCAATTGAATTCATGTATTTATTGTTCAGTAAGTACTTTGGGACACGGGACGTTTTCAATTGTGCCGTCTTTAGAATTTTTTTTGATCTCAGTTGTCTCGTTTGGGTTGTGGAAATTTGACAAAAGGTATACGAACCTCTTACCACACCATTTAGAGGCTGAAAGTCCTGAGGAAGATGTGAACCACTCACAATCACCCCTTTTCATGAACTTATCTGCTTGAAACTTTGGCATATCTTTTCGAGTACTTCTGACTGTGCCACATGCATACAGTTTTTTTTGAAGGAGTTGGTTCAATAAGGAAACGCTCGTAAAAAAGTTGTCAACAAAAACTCTGTGATATCTGTTTTAAAGCCCAGCTGTCAAATGCATCACAACTCTATAACCGAGATATTTTCCTTCTGTAGGCCCAGTTTTTCCAACATATATGTCAAAATCCCCTCTTTACTGGTTTGGCTGGCATATACTGTTTCAAAGTTGACCGTCCCTTGAATTTTATCATTGATTCATCAACTGATAAATTCATGTACGGACTCAAACAGGCCTTAAAATATGTCTTCAATTCGAAACGGTCTTACTTTGTATAGTTTGGAAATTTGGGGAGCCACGGTTAGGCATCAGGATATTGTCATTTAAATGGATGTTGCTGAGATGCCAGCCAAAACTATGAACGGTAATTAGTCTGCTTATATAGGGATCATGTAAGCTAGGCCTAGCACTCCAATAATCTCTATATGATGGAAGTTTCTTGATACCCTTCAAGAGATTGATTTCAATAAACGTTTTTATCTCCTGTTCATCTGTAGGTCGATATGCTTTATTATTTTTCTGAAAGTTCTGCTCGGCGATTTGTCTGAAATACTATATGACCAATAATTTCATGCGATATCAACAACTGGAAGAGGTTATATGGTGTTTTTTTAGGCAAATTCTGAACAATTTCCTGCAATCCAGAAGCATTTTCAAAATTCTCCGGTTGTAACTTGATGTTATCTTTCGTCCATTTAATTTTCCATATTTTTTAAAGTTCACTGAGAGGAATAAAGCCGTGTTCTCACTATATGCAACTTTTCCATGCATCAAATTTTCTGATAAGGTTAAAAGAAGCATAGTGAGAACAGGGCATAAGATCTTCTGGTTCCAACTCAAGTTCCACATCATCTTCATCAGAAATTTCAGTCAAAAATATATTATTAGGCTGGGGTAGATTGATTCCAGTATCCAAATCTTCTAGCTCTGAAACACTGTCATTGTCAGAACCTGCAGAAGGTATATCCTGGTATTCCACATCTGACAATGTGCTAATAGCGTCGATTTCTTCATAAAGCTCAGCTTCTGTTATGCCAACCAGTCTGAACGGCATTGGTTTTGTTGTTGTATGTCTCCTTCATATTATCTAAAATAGTACCTATATTTCTTAACTAGAGCTGACATTAACACTTTTCCGCACGAGATTACAGTTGGCCGAACGACGTGTGAGGAAAAGTGGCATATTCGACACTAAAATGTCTCCTTTGCAAATTATGCCAGAAGATTGAATCTGACAAAATAAAACCTTTCAAGTATGGTGGGACAAAAAACAACCCGCGTATATAATCACGTTTTCTGTAACACCTATAAAGTCTCAAACTTTTTATATATTTTGATATATTCATTAGGAAGTATGTCAATAATTTTTTAGCATAACAAACTTTTTTGCTCACAAAACATATGAAAAAACTTACCGTTTTTCGAGAATAAACCAGTCAGGGCGAATTGTAAACAAATAACTAAATTAACTATCCGCGAAGTGACCAGTGGCGGCATCTATGCAAAAAAAGCTTCCGTACCCACCATACATCAAAATGCACAGAAAAGGTGGTTCAAAATTTGTCCCAGCGTACCTCAAAGAGTTAAGACCAAAAAAAAAGGGAGCAACATTTATAATGGATAATCCTGTACAACTTAAACTGGACACTATTTATTTATTTATTAAACTAACCCACCTAAACGTCATTAGACGCGTAAGCCTCATAAAACACGGAGACTGAGAGAAAGAGTGATAATTTCCTCGGCCGGAAAACCACACTACAACGTACCAGTTAACACGTCGCTGGTTTTCACGTGTGTAAACTGCTAAACACGTACAGTGCAGAGAAATAAATATTTTATAGCAGCGGCGCGCGGTGAAATTTCAAGTAAGGGCAGCAATTTTTAAAAACTTACCCTATTCGGAATTTAATTCAATTATTTCATTACTTTTTACTTTTACGTAAGTTCCAAAGAACTTGGCTGTCCGAAAATTCAATGGCAGCACAAATAAAAGTGTAATAATTTTAGATGTCGAGCAATAATAAAAAGTAGTTTAATTAAACTAAAAAATAATAAACTAAAATATTTTTAAAAAAAGTATAGCTAAAATGCGAAGAAAACCTTATCTTAATATGCCTTTAAAAGTATCTATATTTTCTTTAACATATATTTACTGAAGTTGTATGGTTTTAATTTGAACGGGTAATAAATTGTACAGCTTGAGGCCTGTGTAGTCAATAAACTTAATAAATGTACAGTTTTTAGAATGTTGGGTACTGTAGTTTTGATTTTGTAATGACCTAGTGGAGTGATTAAGACTTATTTTTTTAATATCATTTTTCTTGTGTACATATTTTATACATGTTATTATACAGGGTCCCTAAGATTTTCCTTAGGGATAGGATTTCAATAAATCAAACAGAAATGGTGCCAGTTTGTTATTATCTCCGGACTGCTTTCATGAGAAAAAATTGTCGCCACTCTTTCATTGTGAGCATAAATCATAGTTGCAATAATAACCGTTGACAAGATGTCTGCAAATTCCGCTAGATGGCGGCCACACCATGAACATCTAATCTAATTAAAAATTAGATGTTTTCAGGTCCAAACCACAGCTTTTTCTTGCTTAAAGGAGGCGGCAGTGTCCATTATTTACGATACTGAGCAATAAACTCGTGAGGTTGTTAACATTAGAAAGAAATATCTTCGCTTTTAATTAAATTTCTTTCCATTCTGTTCTACTAGTGACATCTATCCAGAAACGGTCAAACCATGCAGCTAGCACTAGCAGCCAAAGAAATCAATAAACGGCGCTGTTTTTCCTACAGAGCTTTTTGCTTGCGATATTATTGATTTTAAATAAAGCTGGCGGTGTTTTATGACATGATCTCGAAACATGTAGCGAACCAATTTTTCAAAACTAGCGGGAGGGTAAAAGCGAAAAATAAGGGGCTGCCAATATTTGTAACACCCAAAAAGGGGTGAAAAGATTTATTTTGCTCTGTTTCTTTACAAAAAAACGTTTTTTTTACGAAAAACTTGAGCTCTGCCACTTTTTTAATTTTTTTCTTCAACTTTCTCAAAATTTTCGTCATACCGTAGAAAAAAATTATTTCCTCCATGGTCATACTCTACTTTTATTCGAAAAAATTTAGAAACAGACACGGGATCAGTTTTCCTAAAACGGGGGATCTTGGTTTCGAGTCAGAAGATAAAGGGCGCCGCAGGCAAAAATTTTTCAATTAAATTAACCGAACGCAAAAATGTTAGAAAAACAAAGCACGAAATAAAAATGGCGCCGCTTACAATTTTTTTTCAAAAATTACGTAATTTTGGGAACGCAAAGAAATAGGTCTAAAGAGTATAATTTTTAAGAAAAAAATATCAATTTTCTCGCCCTCCTTCACTGGGACTACAAGGGCCGTGCACAAATTACGTAATGGTCATAGGGAGGAGGGGGGTTACAAAACGTTACGTAGGGGGGAGGGGGGTTTCCGACAGCGTTTGCATTTGTGTAAAACTAAGAAAATTTGGAATGAAAATAAGTGAAAAGTTTTTTTTTGGGAGGGGGGTAGTGGTCTTGAAATCGTTACGTAATATTAGGGAAGTGGCGTGCCAAACCGTTACAAAACATTACATAGGGAGGGGGTCAAAAATTGGTAAAATCACCGTTACGTAATTTGTGCACGGCCCCACATCTCCTTTTTGATTTCGAAGCAAAGTGCAAAACCCGGGTTGGACGTTCGAAGGCGTCAACCCGTCCTATTTGCTTGATAAAGTTTCTACGAAAATATCTCAGTCGATTTCTCCGGCCGTGTATGAACGCTTTAGGTTAGGCATTTGCATGTATCTCAGTCCCCATCCTGTAAACAGTGCGTAAGGACAATGGTTACAAAATGAAGAGCCGAAAAATATATTTTTTTTACGATATCTTTCATTAGTTTGGTATTAAAGTCGAGCAAAAACAATTTTTATTCCAGTCCTAAAGGTATCAAAATGGAAAACATTAGAAAAACAACCTGGAATGGATTTACTACATGTAAGATGTAGTGACAACATCGCCCCATGCCCATCCTTTTCTGCTTAATGTGCTTTTCCGTTTGTCTGCGTCATATACACGGCTGCTTGGCCTCCTAAGGATTTGCTTAGGAACCCTGTATATTAAGTATCGAAATCTACCAAAGACGTTATTTTAAAAAGTTTACTTATTGAAAATCTTTTTGGTTTTTCATGAATAACTTTCAATAGCCATTTCTGAAAAATTCTTAAATTTTCATAATTGCATTCATACCCCCTCCCCCAGATTGGAAGACAGAAGGGCAGAAGCAAAGGTTTTGCACCAAAGGTTTTGCACAAGGAGTCACACTGGAAGAAACGAAAATTCCTTGAAGCTGTCTTTATTGGGCAGAATCAGGGTATTTTCAGTAAACCAAGTGTTGAAATCCCAAATATTTGGAAGCCCCTCCTTGGGCGGAGCCAACTTCTTAAACTTCAAGGTTTAGTGATTTCTCACAGTATATAAGTACTTAGCCTTAGGAATTGATTGTGGTTTGCACCTGAAGACGATCAGGTTCTTCTTAATTTATTAACTAAAATGTCAATATGACGGTTCCACTTTAAGCACTGATCGATGTGTACTCTCAGGTATCTGATATCATAAGTATTGACTATTTTTATGTTGCAGTTACAATTTGTGGTTGTTTTGACATTTATGCATTAAAATCTGGTTGCCAACTATTTTTGAAAGAGAAGGAAATGTATTTGGTTTTTTGAGTGTTTCAACTTAAAAGATTGGAATTTAACCCACGTTGGTTTAGCCACTGTCACCACTGTATCATCGCAGTAGGAAACAATAAGTACGTCAGAATTGTTTAGATTCAATAAACTGTTTATAAAGATCTTAAAGAGTAAGGGCCCCAAAATTGTACCCTGTGGTATTCCTATGGGCAGCCCTTTAGATTCACTTGTTTCTGAATTATATAAAACACTTTGTTCTCTATCCTCTAGGTAGTCTTCAATTAGATTTCCAGCAATTCCTCTGACAACATAGTTATTAAGGACGGTTTTAAGCTTATTATATGGTACCGTGAGAAAAACCTTTGCTAAATCCAGGAAAATAGCAATAGACTTCTGACCGGAGTTTAAGGAGGAGTGTAAATAGACACTTAAAGTTAATTTTTAGTTTTATCAGCATTCGTATCCTTATCTCTATCGAGTCGACCAATCAAGCAGGTACACTTTCAAAATCATGGCGAATGCGTGACAGCTCCAGCTGATTAAATGGACGAAAACCTCGTTAGTTACGATAAGGGTGTCGTAACGTTACGACCGTCCCAGCATACGAAAAGATATTTTGACGCATTTGATCAGCTGGAGCTGTCACGCATTCGCCATTAGTTTAAAAGTACACCTGCTCGATAAGTCGACTCGATAGAGATAAGGATACGAATGCCGATAAACCCGAAAAATTACTTTAAGTAGACACTTAAAGTAAATATTTCAACGCATCCGTATCGGTATACGTAACGCGTTCAAAACAAAGTCAAAATACGCTACATTTTTGACTTGCTCAATGTTTCGAACGATGCCTGCTTCTTTGACGGGTGTGATGACAGAATTTTGTTGCGTACGGAAGGATGTACGTATCGTTAGGGACCCACGAACGTAGGCAACGATTTCAATCAGCAGTCCTGTCACGCACCCTTCAAAAAAGCGGGTATCGTTCGAAATATCGCATAAACAAGTCAAAAATGTAGCGTATTTTGACTTTGTTTCGAACGCGTTACGTATATCGATACGGATGCGTTAAAATATTTACTTTAAGTGTTTAGTGTCTAATGACCAACCAACGTATGCATTGCATCTACTGTTGAGACCTCTTTTTTCAAACCAAACTGTTTGTTTGAAATTTGTTTTTTTTTCCAAAAAGTCCTCAATTCGATATTTTAGTGCTTTTTCTATTATCTTAGCAACATTGCTTTTCTAAGAGATTGGGCGATAGTTTGCTACATGGGCAGGATTACCTTGTTTAAATATAGGTACAGCAACTGTTTTTTTGAAAGTTTTTGGAAATTTGCCTTTCTCAAAAATCGGAGGCGTTATAAAATCAATAATAAGTTTTAACCAAGTTGTTTTAATTTGATTGACGTCATCATAAAATCGTGGATTCTCTGAAAGGCTTTGGAGAAGTTTATTTTTAATGGATAAAAGCGATATTTGCGAAAGTCTCTCCTGAATTTCTCACGTAATTTTTTATACATTGAAGCGTTGGAAAAACCCTTATTATTAGAACACATACCACATATAGTCTTCTTACTTATCTGTCCAACAGTTCTAGCATTAGTCTCGTCAGCTGAAGTTGACTGTATCTGCATGTCCAAGTGTTGCTGTTTCATAGGGAAAAAGAGATGGCGTTGGAGACTCGATAAAGACCCAAGTATTCGTTCCGTTCTTAAATTTTCTTTCTGGGAGTGCAGTAATCCGTTTATTTTTCTTATTTTGTCTCTTATTTATTATTGACAATATAGGAATATGCTCAACTACTTGACGTTCGAAATGCCGACAAACATTTACACGAGCCTATGTGCCAAAAAGTTTGAGATAAAACTCGAGCAGAAGCTCATGAAAAATCTCGCGGAAATATTCGCGAGAATGTTCAGGCAAAATTTGTTTGAAGAAACAGTTGGTATAGAAAGTTGTTTAAAACTAAAAAATATATTTTTACCGGAATCGTTGAAAACAGAAAAACTAAAAATAAATTTTTTAACTTTTAAAACAATAGATATTTGTAATAATAAAGTGATTTCCGATGGAAATTTCCCTACTGAAAATTTTCAAAAATTGATAAGTGGAAAACCGATAAAAATATGTTGCTTTTAGCCTATTCGCTAATTATTATTATTTTTTGCAAATCCCAAAACTGATAGAAGAATGTGGTCTTTAGATTATTATCAAAAAACTTTAGCTGCGTTCAAAAGAAGTATCGCCTTTTGTCTAGCGTGTTTCTGTAATATTTTAATTCGCTATTCGCTAATTATTATTACTTTTTGTAAATCCCAAAACTGATAGAAGAATGTGGTTTTTAGATTATTATCAAAAAACTTTAGCTGCGTTCAAAAAAAGTATCGCATTTTGTCTAGCGTGTTTCTGTAATATTTTAAAAGCAAAAGACCGATAAAAATATGTTGCTTTTAGCCTATTCGCTAATTATTATTATTTTTGCAAATCCCAAAACCGATAGAAAAATGTGATTTTTAAATTATTATCAAAAAACTTTAGCTGCGATCAAAAGAAGTATCGCCTTTTGTCTAGCGTGTTTCTGTAATATTTTAAAAACAAAAGATCGATAAAAATATGTTGCTTTTAACCTATTCGCTAATTATTATTATTTTTTGCAAATCCCAAAACCGATAGAAGAATGTGGTTTTTAAATTATTATCAAAAAACTTTAGCTGAGTTCAAAAGAAGTACCGCCTTTTGTCTAGCGTGTTTCTGTAATATTTTAAAAGAAAAAAACCGATAAAAATATGCTGCTTTTAGACTATTCACTAAGTTTATTATTTTTTGCAAATCCCAAAACCGATAGAAGAATGTGGTTTTTAAATTATTATCAAAAAACTTTAGCTGCGTTCAAAAGAAGTATGGCCTTTTGTCTAGCGTGTTTCTGTAATATTTTAAAAGCAAAAAACCGATAAAAATATGCTGTTTTTAGACTATTCACTAATTATTATTACTTTTTGCAAATCCCAAAACTGATAGAAGAATTTGGTTTTTAGATTATTATAAAAAAACTTCAGCTGCGTTCAAAAGAAGTATCGCCTTTTGTCTAGCGTGTTCCGGTAATATTTTAAAAGGAAAAAAACGTTAAAATTATATGGTTTTTAGCCTATTGGCCAATTATTATTATTTTTGCAAATCCCAAAACCGATAGAAGAATGAGGTTTTTAGATTATTATCAAAAAACGTCAACTGCGTTCAAAAAAAGTATCGCCTTTTGTCTGGCGTGTTTCTGTAATATTTTAAAAGCAAAAAACCGATAAAAATAAGTATGTGGTTTTTTGCCTATTCGCCAATTATTATTATTTTTTGCAAATCCCAAAACTGATAGAAGAATGTGATTTTTAGATTATTATCAAAAAACACAGACTTCCGCAAAATATGGATACCAGAAACACATCTTTGGGGTCAAACATATCTGACTACTATCTACTTAATAAAATAAGAAAGGTGACTAAATGAAAATTGATTTATTTTATAACATATTTATTTTGCCGTAAATGGGTATTTGACAATTTAAAAAATCACTTCTTTCTTATTGGTGCCCTCGCTGAAAACAAAAGAAAAATAATGGTCAAATCGATAGTTTATAGTACTTACCATTATTACAATCAAAGAAATCACACGTTTAGGCCCAAATCAATCAACTTTGTAATTGACTTTTATCCATTTCTATCGGTCGTAGGCGCAAAAGTCTGACAACAAAAATATTCGGCATAAAATTTTCAACATTTTTGTTCAAGTGCTCCACTTTCTGTAGTTTTGCCGAATATTTTTGTTTTCAGACTTTTTCGCCTCTGACCAATAGAAATGAGGAAAAGTCGGTTAAAAAGATTTTTCAAATGGCGGATGGTTCCCGAGCACCGGCGTAACTACAGATCCTTCCAGGCCCCTCCAGAAAACTATAGCGTAGTAGTTGTCAGTCATATGATGGGGCTAGTGTAATGTTTGGGAAACGTAAGGGCTTAAAAGGTTTAATAAGAGAAGAACATCCTATATTCATTGTTTGGCACATAGACTTAATTTAGTTGTTCTTGACGCATCTACAAAAGTTGCACCCGCAGCTTCTTTCTTTAATACATAAGAGGCATTGTATGTGCATTTTTCGCAACCGGGAAATCATGAGGTATCTAAATTTTCTACTACTCGCTGGTCATGTCGATTTGAAAATTGTAAAGCAGATTTATTAAATTTTAATTGGGGCAAGTAAAATGGCACTAAAAAGTGAAGTAACTGATAACCAGGATAAAGATACCCTTGAAGTTGTTGGACTATTAGCATCTATTTAAAAAGCCGAGTTTTGCATTTGCCTGCACATTCCATACTTTGTGTTATTACGTATCAACGTTTTGTGTCAATACTTTCAGGGTAAAGATGCTACTTTCGGCAAAGTAAATTTAATAATAGATGGTACGCTACAGTCTCTAGAAGAAACTAGAAACAGTTTTAAAAATATTTATTCTGAAATCCAAGATATTTCTTCAGAACCTATATCAGAGTACCAAAACGGAAACGGCAAAACTAAGGATTATATAGTGGAAAGCGCTCTTAGACAGCGCGATAGAGTTGCCATCAGATGTAAGTTGCTTAGAATACTGGAAAATAAACATGGACTACCTAATAATGCATAATTTAGCAGCTAATTCTAGGGAGAGGTTTTCAAACTTGCTATTCGCCACATCGGTAAATGCTTTATTTAAGTAAAACATCCAAGAAAGTCAAAATTTCATTGAAAATTACTCCACGATTGCAGGTGAGGATGTATCTATACTTGAAGTTGATATCTTGGTAGAAAAAATATGATTTCTTGTAAAAGTTTAGAAATTAATTTAAAATCTAGCAAAGATTCTATTAGACAAGACTGTTATCCTAACCTCTAGAAATTATTTCAGACCGATCTTTTTTTTCTATTAAGTTGTTAACGAAGCTTCTCTGCGATGCGTAGAATAAAAAATTGAGCCAGAACTACAATGGGACAAACCCGACTTTCCAGTGTTGTCAATTATTAACATCCAGAATTATTCAATTAAAGAAGAGATTACAGCAGACCACGTTCTGGAAATATTTTCACAAAAGACAAGGAAGTTGCAGTTAATTTAATTTATGTTTAACAGCTGGGTTGATTCGAATAAAGATATTCGAGATAACATTAAACAGTTTTGAGAAAAACATAACTATTAAGCAGTGCCAGCTAGGCCCCTCCTAGCTCCCCCCCCCTAGGGCAGAGAGCTAGTTACGCCGGTGTTCAAACTTGGGAGGTTTACTTTCAGACCCCCCGAAAAAACATATCAAAAACTCAGCCGCCCCGGGTTTTTTTTCGACCTCAGATTTGTGTACAGGGTGCTTCATTATAAATGCCCCCCCCCTATTATATCCGTTAATATGTGAGCTAGAAAGTTTCAAATACAAAAGTTATTTGATTTATAAAGATCTTTAAAAGTATTAAATTCAAAAAACCAAGTGTCATTTGAAGTGTCAAATATTGATAGCACCTTTCTTATTTTAAATACAACACCCTGTAGTTTTTGAATTTTTGAATTCCAGGTTTCTTCCTGATTTCAGAATTGTATAACTTATATGCACTGGGTTCAATAGTTTTTGAGATATTGGACTTAGTTTTTTCACTTAGGTGGCTGTGAATTACAATTTGTGGTGTTTCCATTAGACATGTCATCATAATTGTACTAGGCCTCACCACCTCTACGAAAAGCCAATTATCGAAAACAAGATGGCCGCCCATGAAGCCGATACATTTAACGGGCGTATGGCGAGATGTTTGTTATTTTAAGAGATTGAAATTATTTTTTAACAGTTTCTAGATCTGTTATAAAAGAAAACAGAATTAAATGTTAACGATTTTTGTATTTCAATAATATTTCAAGTTAAAGTAAAAGCATCATTACCAACATCTTTTAAGAGTTCACAAAAATGATATAAATAAATTCTAAATTAAATGTTAAATGTAGTCCTCCTATAAAACTAACTAATTTAAATTAAATAATGAGTTTTTTTTAAGAAATTTTGTCGTTTTTTTTGAAAATTGAAACAGATATATTTGGTCCAGTATTTTTGTAATGGCTCTTGCAAGAACACAAAATATTTATACTAAATTCACTTGTTACAAAATAACACATAGGCACCGTTAAACAAAAAATCTCTAATAAAAAATAAAACCTTCTTTACCGAATGTAAACAAAACACAGAGTAGGCGGCACTCGCCGCCATTATGACGTCTTACGATATCTCGCCTGTAGTAGAGGTCGTTTTGTACTAGACAATGTTGTTTTTAGCTGTCTTTAAAAAATTGCTAAATCATAGTAGACGATATAGAAGTGTTTTGCGTTTTAAAAAATGATAAACATCCTGCATTATGAGTCATAGCCACCTAAGTGAAAAAACTTTAAAGTCCAATATCTCCAAAACTGTTGAACCCAGTGCATATGAGTTATACATTTCTGAAATCAGGAAGAAACCTAGAATTTAAAAATGCAAAAGAATACAGCGTGATGTATTTAAAATAAGAAAGTTGCTATCAATATTTGATACTTCAAATGACACGTGTTTTTTTTTTAACTTTAATATTTTTGAAGATCTTTATAAATCAAATAACTTTTGTATTTAAAACCTTTTTCTAGCTTACTTATTAACAGATATAACAGGGAGGACCATTTATAATAAAACACTCTGTACAGGGGGTTTGTTTATAACTGGAACACTCAGTATCCTTTTTATTATTGAAAATAAAGGGTAGGTCTAAATTCACAAATTTCTTGGCAAATTACAACGAATTTAAGCGCTATAACAACTTCTTTTTGTTGCTCTTGGTATAGAGTTTGTGGCAGTTTTTTTAAATAGAACCCTGTATATTTTTGCATTTTTGAATTTTCTAAAAAATTAGCTTTACCAGAATATCAAACACTATTTCAGTATCTTTTGTAGTTCCTGAGATATTTGCGTTTAAGTTTCAATAATTGTCAAAATGAAAATATATTGCTACCAAGTGGGCCATTGTACAATATAACCTTAAAAATCTAGTGGTTTTGAAAAAAAAATGGTTGAAGGCAATGTACCGGGATCAGATGGTAGTTTCTAATGTATTTTATTAAAATTTTAAACGCAAATATCTCAGAAACTACAAAAGATATTTCAATATTGTTTGGTATTTTTGTAAAGCTAATTTTTTGAAAAATTCAAAAATGCAAAAATATACTGGGTATTCTATTTAAAAAAATTAGCTTTATTACCACACCCTGTATACCAGGGGGAACAAAAAGTTATTATAGCGCTTAAGTTCGTTGCGATTTGCCAAGAAATTTTTAAATTCAAATCTACCCTTTATTTTCATTGATAAAAAAGATACTGAGTGTTTCAGTTATAAACAAACACCCTATACCACAAATAAAATTAAAACAAAGAAGAGTTAAACCTATAGGAACACCTGTAAGTGTTTATACACATAAAATTAAAACTAAGAAAACAAAATTAATTTTATCTGAAAACGGATATGCGTATAACCTCACTTTTCTGATTTTTTTTTAAATTCAAAAAGAGATGCAAAATTTTTTGAAGTTGTAGGTTTATGGGTCGAGGTATCTTATTAATAAGGCGTTCTTTTTTTGAAATACCAACGTTTCGCAAAATTTATTTGCTTCTTCAGGGCTCTAAAATTGAATGTACAATAAAAATAGTGTGGATTTAAAAGATTTTTTTATATGTTATTATACCACCACCAAAAGATTATGATGTATAATTTTGGTCGTTTTTTTTTAAGAGTACTGGGGGGGTGTATTTTTCTATAAAATTGTAAGGAAATATTTTTACAGTAATTTTGCTGATTAAGGCAGTTATGTGACTTGGACACCCATTAGCTTCTGTTGGGATAGTGGCCTGGTAAGATGGGCTGTAAAATATGTGCATGTGATTTTAGGTGCTAAAAAATTGATGCATTTTTGTAAATTTTTAGCAAAAAAATACAAATTTCAAATGAAACCAAAAGAAAACGGGTAAAAACAAGAACTATTAAAAAAAGAACAGATGAAACATTTTTAATAGACATATGCGAAAGTTGTCTGCTGATTGATTTAAAGCTATTCTTATTTTAATTTTATTTCATGTAGAAACCATCAACATTTTTTTAGTTTTATTTTTTTCCAGTTTTGCTTTTTGGAAAAATGTCTTACCTTCAACACACTGAAACAAAAACATCGAAACCGTGTATAAAGCTACGACGACCAAAACCTGAATTTTATACATTTTGTGAGACTATTGTTTTTTCTCCACGCTGTAGTAAAGGGTGCCTTTATATATGATTCCTTCCGAATGATTACTATAAATAATTGTATATATAAAAATAATACTTTTGCCTTAATAACAAAAGACAATAATAATAGCATAGATAACAATTTTTAATTAAACAGCGGTCTACGTGACGCATATAGTAACGATACACCACAACCCTCCCAGCAAACACGGTTCCCTCGGGCCTCCGTGGGCCGGATGTCGATTGCCGAATTTGCCGTCATCGGCACGACGTCGATTTACGACATCGGACCAGCAGTATTTTTTGACCGCTTTGCGATGTAGGCCCAATCTATGTTTGCCGACGCAGCGTTAGACTGTAGTCCGCCATCGGACCAATGGTAAATTTTGAATTTTGCTGACATCGGCATACCGTCGCCGTACGAATAAGGTCCGATATTGTTTAACCACATGGTACCGATCATCCGCTCATAAAGCTGCTTAATTTGGGCGTTCTAACGTAGGCAAGCTAGTCTCGGCTTGACATCGGTAAACTATTCAAGTCCGACATTGGTTTCCTAAAGTCCTAAAGCGGTCCAACGTCGGCGATTGACGAAGGTCCGTCGGTGGTAGCTTAAAGCAGCCCGACAATGGCAAACCACAAAGGTCCGATAATGGGTGGATAATAAGGCCCCACATCAGCCTCTCGATTGACGAAGGTCCGTCGGTGGTTGCTTGACACGATCCGACATTGGCAAACTACAAAGTTTGGGTAATGCGGATGCTGAACCAATCGGGCTGGTTTAAGTGGCAGAAGAGGTGATTCTTGTAAAGAAGTACAACCATCTTGTCAAATCCGCATTCTAGTTTTGAAATATCTTTGCTCATTATATATATAAAATTATCTTCCACTGTACAGGGAACATAGTGACATTAGCGACATCTCTGCATACTAGGAAAAAACTATTAATCAGTTTAAAAATTTATAGTTGACGTAATCGGACCATCGTCAGTTGCCGATTCCCGATCAAGTTCCAGTCGGACCATCGTCGGCCCTAAAGCAGATAAGGTTTGCGTTGGCATAAAGTCGACTATAGTAAATCGGGCCATCGTCAGTTGCCGATTCTCGACTGATTAAAAAAAGTTCCAATCGGACCATCACCGGCCCTAAAGCAGATAAGGTTTGCGTTAACATAATGTCGACTATAGTAAATCGGGCCATCGTCAGTTGCCGATTCTCGTCCGATTAAACAAAGTTCCAATCGGACCATCGTCGGTCGTAAAATGGTAAAAAAGTCGACTGTAGTAATGTGGACCTCTGTTAGTTGCCGATTATTGATCAAAAACTGAAAATCGCAATCTGTCCAACATCGGGCCAGCGTGTAGTCGCCGATGGCGACACACTGCTGACGTTGTCGACATTCGTCCGATTCAATGCCGACGATTTGTGTTTGCTGGGCTTGGAATCGTTTGAAAGTTTGAGACATTGATTTATTTAAAATTAACTCTGTGTTTCGGTCTTCCATTGTCTATATTTTATTTATACACGACGTTTCGATCAGTACAACCTCTGATCGTCTTCAGGTGCAAACTACTATCTATTCCTAGAGCTACGTAATTATATACTATGGGAAATCACTCAACCGTGAAGTTTAAGAAGTTGGCTCCGCCCAACGAAGTGCTTCCAAATATTTGGAATTTCAACACTTGGTTTACTGAAAATACCCTGATTTTGCCCAATAAAGGCAGCTTCATTTTTTTTGTCGTTTCTTCCAGTCTAACTCCTTGTGCAAAACCTTTGCTTCTGTCCACTTCGTTCGGTGTCGTTTTGATTATGCGTGTTCGGCGATTCCTGATTTCGCTGTTTGATAGATTTGTCAGTTTTGATGTCGAAAGTCCATACACCAATGTCCCGATAAATATAGGTTTTATGCTCAGGATGACGGTCTGCTAATGGGTTCATCGCTTTCGCCGGTGCACAGCGGTGACCAATATTTACATGGAGTGGGTCTAATCACACGCGGTTGATACCGCAACATATAAACCTAAGCTCTGGCTAAGATATGTTGATTTCAGAATTTCTTCACCACCTAAATAACATAAGATCCACCATTAAATTCACCAAGCAGTTGGAGCAAGATTGTCAAATTCCTTTTCTTGATGTACTTGTCAAACGAGTAAAAAGTGACATTAGAATAACAGTCTATCGTAAACCTTCTCACAGAGAACAATATTTAAATCAAGGTTCAAATCATTCTGCTACAATCAAACAAGGCATAAAGGATTTTCGATTTACGAAACCGGAACCAGTCCTGAAATTTTGCAAAATTATAGGTAGTCTTATTTTGAGTAAAATCGAAGATATCTTCGCAATATTATAAATGACGTCATTATTTTAGAACCGCTGTCAAAAAACAATGTCAAAGTTGACAACTAGAACCGGAACCAATTTGTATAATCGAAAACCCTTATAATAAGAACTTTGTATAACAGAGTCGTTCAAATTTGTAACAATTCTCATGACTTGGAAATCGAAATAAGAAACATTAAGAAGGATCTGCAGCAGAATGATTACAGCTATACTATTTCTAAATTTCAGCAAACAGGTCAGAAATTACAAGACCAAAACCATAAATTAAAGGAGTATCAGAGAAAATTCGAAGAGTAGCGAACAACTTTAATATAAAAACAGCTTTTAAATCTAACAATACAATTCGAAGCCTTCTTAGTAAACCAAAACCGGGGAACAAACAAAATAAGGAATGCATTTACTAAGTTCCTTGTGAGAGTGCTGAATCATACATAGGAGAAAAAAAAAGAAAAAGACCACTTTCTGTTAGACTTAAGGAACATCAGACGAATAACCAAAGAGGTGGAACACGCATAAAGTGGACAGAAGCAAATATTTTGCACAAGGAGTAACCCTGGACGAAACGTAGAAGCTGCCTTTATTGGGCAGAATCAGGGTTGACATTCCAAATATTTGGAAGTACCTCCTGGGGCGGAGCTAACTTCTTAAACTTTACGATTGAGTGATTTCCCATACTATATAAGTACGTAGCCTTACGAATAGATTATAGTTTGCACCTGAAGACGATCAAAAATTGTACTGATCAAAACGTCGTATATAAATAAAATATAGACAATGGAAGTCCGAAATACAGAGCTAATTTCAACCCTAGGAATATTTTAAAAACTTTTAATATGTGATCCCTTCGTTCATTTAAACCCCGATTTGAACTTTCTATAGCTTTAGCAGAATTGAAGTTACGGAGTGACCCCTCCTCTTAACGGTTAAGTCAGGAGGGTTGCGTTTTCTCAAAAACGGCTACAGCTACAAGTAGCATTGAAAATATTTGGGCCCCTTATGAAGGTCCCGCCCAGGTTAACCGACGTACGCCACTGTTTGAAGGCACAAACGGTGAGTAAAATGCGCATTGGCTGTAAACCGCATTGAACTAAAAACGGTTTGCGGGCCGTATAAACTAGGTTTTTTAATTTAAAGTTTAGTAATTACACACGATTGTTAAACAAAACAATATCTAAACGTATTATATCTAACAAGCTCTAAACGAACGAACGGAGCCACGTGTTCCTAAATGAAAAATGTAATTAAACACTAGACGCTTTAAGTTGGTCATAGAACGTACACACGTCTTCCTTTTATATGTACAAAAGCAAAGACTTCCGGTCGAATACACATATCAAAGTCCAATCTCTGCGGTCTATCATTGAGCTTTTTCAGGAAGGTCACGTCATTTGCATGTATAACGTTCATACATGACGCTAACCTACGTAGCATAGCGTTTGCGGCATGTTGCTAACGTGTAAATGTCATCAAATACGCAGCGACTTTTGCCGACGGGAGCCAAAAATCAATAGACGAGCGGCCGAACCAAAGAAAGCAAGATAGAAGTACACTTCTCTCCACATAAAATTGGTTCAGCAGAAGTTAGCAGCCTGTTTAATTTTTAAAATGCTTATAGTACGGCATTGTCTTCTTCCTATAAGTGACACAGACTTCTGGCAACATCATGTTTTGCATGTCTGTGCCATCCAAATTTCAAAAAATATCGCCGCATCTTTCCGAATTGGATAAAGCTCAAGTCTAAGCAAAACTACATAGATGGTGGTTGGTCTATTCGGCAAGTATTATGGGAGAAACAAGTCTACAATAGTTATCACAAAAAACCGATTTCAAGAGGAGGGAGCTATCCACCGAAAGGAAGGCACCGGTTTGACGAAAGTTACTAGCCCAGAGGAAGACCAAGAAGCAATCAATTTTCTGGAAAATCATCCGTTCGCCAAAGCGAAAAAAGTAAAAAGTAAAAATTAAATCAAATTTTCCAGGATCCATAACAACATTAGGCAAGAGGATTAAACGTTCGAGGCCTTGCGGCAAAAAAAAAACTAAGTGAGGAATAGAAGCAGTCTCCGTTAATTTTTGCATTGAATTATTCTCTGAGGGACGAAGAGTTTTGGCAGCAGGTGGTTGTCACAGATGAGAAGATCTTTAAGTCCAACAGCGATAAAAAACAAATTCTTTTTTATCGACCGACAAGAACCCGATACGAAGAACGATATATTGCTGAAAACGAAGACCGGGCGGGAAGATTTTCGGTAAATGTTTGGAGCTAGATATCGGCTAGAGTAAAACCCCTGATGCGAATCCAACAGAGAACGTTTGGGAACTTATCGCAAAGAAATTAGTAAGTTATAATATCATTCCCAGGAATTCAAAACATCTAATGGAACTCATCGTAAGAGCATATAGGGAAGTAGTTGCTGAAAATCCAAACTTAATTGAAAATTTAACCAATTCAATGCCTAGAAGATCCAAAACAACATTGCATTTGCTGTCAACGGGGCAATGACGCCTATTAAAAATAGGTATAATCTGGCCTTTTAATTGTTTTCGGCTAGTATATAACTTTCGTCAAACCCGTGACTTCCTTTCGAGGCACAGTTCCTTCTTCTTGAAATCGATTTATTATGGTTACTATCGTAGACTGGCTTCTTTCATAATCAGCTAGTCGAATAAACTCATTACTGTGTAGCTTTTGTTTAGTTAATAAGACATTTTGACTTTTTGAAATGTGGTTTTTATTTTTCGTGGCCTTATATTTTTAATTATTAAAAATAAACAAGCCGTCTCCTTATAAAAAGTTTATATATGCCAAAAATATAACCTAAAATGACAAAGTCAAAAAGTCAGTGTTGCACATAGGAAAATATAAAAAATAGTATTTGCAGCTACCTTCTGTTTTACCAGTTTTATGTGGACAGAAGTGTATAATATATACGGACTACCAGCTAAAATGCCTAAAAACTTCAAAAGTACGACAATTTGTTATATTGTTTAAAAAAGGTCTCTAAAACTGAAAATATTTTTTTACTTTATTAAACGCAACCTTATTTTTATATTAAATTTTGCATAATACTAAAAAATCAGCAAAAATAATGTTTTAGTAAAGTCTTTATTGAACAATATCAAATTATCACTCGAGTAACGGACGAAGGCTGTTCTATAAAGAGGGCGATAACCCATTTTGGAGTTGATAAAATAACAATAATACGATGGAAACAGCGCTGGATTGAAAACAATTCGACGAATAGGAAACTTGGATTAGGACAAAAACGATGGTAAACTTAATACTAATTATTTTAACTTAAAAAAGAATTAAAATAAATAATTTAGTATTTAATAGGATCACCATTTTTCTCTATTACAAGCTCCAAACGTCTGGACATTGAAAAGGTTAAATTTTGAAAATACTGATGGTTTTCTGAGAGCTGATCCAATGCGCGATAAATAGCATCGCTTAACTCTTCAGCATTTCGTGATCTCCAATTCCTTTGGTATATTATTTTAACGATTCGACCCCATATATTTTCCATTGGGTTAAGGTCAGGGCTATTGGCTGGCCAAGGAAGTGTTTCTATATTATTATTCTAAAACCATTGGTGAACAACATTAGCCGTGTGTACTGGACAGTTGCCCTGATGATAAACGAAGTCATTATTTTCATGTACAGATGGTAGCATAACGTTTTCAAGGATTTCATTATATCGTTCACTATTGAATCTTCCTTCAATTCTCCAAAAAAAAACCAAACCTCTAGCACTAAACCAGCCCCACATGTTTACAGAAAAATGTCCAGCTTTTTTAATTTGGTTTGTATATTCGGGTTCAAATCTAGAATTTGGTGGACGATAAACTAAAATTCTCCTGCTGCTTAAAGATGATTGAAAAATTTATTCGTCAGTGGAAACCACCCTCTCCCAGAAGTCATTATCACGAAGAACGTTGTTCAGTGCAAAAATCACTCTGACCTGTTTTTGTTCTTCTGTTAGAAAAGGCTTCTTTGCAGCAATTCGACAAGAGACTTCTGATTTCCTTACTCTTCTATTTACTGTTGCTAAAAAATCCGGAAATAATGTTACATTAGCTGCTTCAACCGACGTTGAAAAAGGATTTTGTCTGAGATGGTCAATAAGTCTCTCATCTTGCACTTCAGAACTTACTTTTGGTCGTCCTGATCCATCTTTCCTCTCCGTAGAATTATTTTTAATCCAGCGCTTTTTCCATCGCATTATCGTCATTTGATCAACTCCAAAACGGGTGGCCGCTCTTCTTATAGACCAGCCGTCTTCTGTAACTCGAGTGATAATTTGAACTTTTGTAAATGTTGATATCTGTGGCATTTTTAAGAATGTCACACTGAATTTTAAGCTGTCAGGCATACTAAGCTGGTGGTGCCTTATAATAGTATACACTAATGGAAAGCTTGGAATTTTGTGGCATAGGAAAAAATGCATGTATGAGTTTTTTTTGAAATCAAGTGTACATGGTAATAAAATGTAAAAGACAGAAACATCCGAGCCGGAAAATTTCACGTATATCGCTGGGCACCTCGTACGTGTCATGACCAGTAGTAGTAGGCACTTAAAGTGTCTATTCTTTTTTTAAAGGACGCTTTCATAACGCATCAAAGATACGCTAGCAACAAGGAATCAAAAATAGCTAGCCAACTTTAAGTCTTTCAATAAAATGGCCCTGGGCTTGCATTTTCCGAAAAGAAGCAATAGGGTCTTTTTGGTCAGTACATTTAACGGCGAAATTATCGCTATTGTTATGCTTATTTTTAATTTTAATAGGGAGATTTTGGTCAGGTTTTTTGTCAGTCTGTTACCCTTACCTTTATTCTGGGCAGACGCAGTAGCGCTCTGTCAGGCTGTTACCTTTATTAAAGGTAACCACTAGCACTAACTAGCGTCGAATAGCGGCTACCTTTACCTTTAATAGGACAACCAACCAAACTTGATGTGATTCTGTGGTGGATGATTTTTAGGTTATAAAAGTTTGTTTTGTTTTACAAAAATTTTGTGTATTTGTATTTTATTTTTCGTTAACCGTGTTTATAGTAGTGGTGCCTTTTTACCGTTTTTTTTTTTGGTAAACAGGTGAGTAAGTACAGGATGGTCCAAATTCGAGGGGCCTTTATAGTTTTGGCTTTTGCAGCATAGTTAGCCCAAAACTAATATACATGTTACAGGCTCGATTTTCAAGAGAAGTCGAAAACTAAAAACCGCATTGCGATATGGCAAAGCGTTTTTGAGCTACAGGGTGATTCTCAAAAATGTGCGATTTTAAAGGCCTTCTACAACTTTTTTATTTGTAAAGATAGAGATTTTCATTAAAAACATTTTTTCAAGATTTTTTAGAGACAAATCTACCTATTTCACCGATTTTCTCTTAAAGCCTTTAGTTCCCGAGATATCACTCAAAGGTATATTTCTTTAAATGGGATACCCCCAATTTTTCCAAAAAATCAGTTTTCTAATAAAATTTCCTGTCGAACGATGTGCCATACACCTATTTTTAATAAATAGTTTAAAAGATATTTGCATATTTTGATATTTACCATAGTAGGCGCAAAAAAAAAAAATCTCTATCTTTACAAATAAAAAAGTTGTAGAGGGTTTTTGGAAACGCACATTTTTGAGAATCACCCTGTAGCTCAGAAACGCTTTGACATATCGCAATGCGGTTTTTAGTTTTCGACTTCTCTTGAAAATCGAGCCCGTAACATGTATATTAGTTTTGGGCTAACTATCCTACAAAAGCCCAAAGCTATAGAGGCCCCTCGAAAAAGATTGTAGAGGCTCGTTTTCTTCTATTTTTCCATTAAAGATATATTGCAAAATCATTTGCCTTACTAAATGTGTGTTGGGATGTCCGTCTCCCAGTCCTATCACTAAATTAATATTTTCCGCCATAATATGGTTAGAAAAGCAAATAAAAAAAAGACTTGAGAAAAAAACAACAAAAAGTCAATAAAAGAGTAAGGTTATGTTTACCGCCAAACGATTGACTACGTTCAAAACTCTATTTGTAACCTCTGGACCTTTATTTTCGGTAAAGGTAACCATAAGAGTAACGAAATTTGTCGTTAAACTGCCTGACCAAAATCTCCCTAATAACGATAACGGAATGTTCGCAGAAAGAGTTTTTGGTCAGATCCACTTTTGTAGTTGACGTTACATATAATCTAACTTTTTTTGTTAAAATATACCCTACTTTTTTCTTCGAATTAATGAAGACGAAGGCGATGATAACCACCTTTTCAGTAAATGTAGCATTTTTTTAAATTATTGCGAAAACAAGTAAATAAAAATAACGATAACTATGAAGTTTCTCCTCCCTTAATACCGGACTTAATACCCTATTACTACTATATTTTCTTTCTATTTTGCATGTCATATTACTTTATCTTTTATTTTCAAATCCTTTACAAATATTTAACTGGAATTTATGGGCAATTTAAAATAAAATTCTCAAACGGCATACATGCATTGGCCCTTTGGAAAAGTGGAAAGTTTCAATATTTTATTGGTTTCCATTTGCGAGCAAACTGCGTGAGATTTGCTGAAATAAGGTAGTAACATAAACTTTAAAAATTGGTGCTAGAAGGCACGGAAATAAAAATATCTCGAAACTGTAGCTTTGAAAGATTTGAACCTTGTAACAAAATTTTTGGGGTTTGGTTTGGTTTTTGGGGGGGGGTATATTACGAAAACCTAATCGGAAAACCGCATATTAATAACTGCTTTACTTCTAAAGTTATGATTTTTTTTTATATATTCTAAGGTTTTTTCAAATAACTTGGAAACTAAAGCTCCCACGAATTTGGACTTTATAACAAAATTCGTAGTCCATATTCATGGAAACTTAAATCGGAAAACCGTATATCGCTACTTGCTTTTGTTTCAAAGTTACAATTTTTTTAAATATTTTATCCCCCTTTTCCCCCCTTTTCCCCCCTTCAACCCCCCACCACCCTACCCAAAAGTTAATAAGTTTATGGTTAGCCGATAGAGGATTTTTGTACCAAATTCCGTTAAAATCGATTTAGGCATTCTTGAGTTATCGTGTATAAAGTCAGAAAGGTGTTTTGGAACCTAAGTAACTCATTTTTCATAAAATTAAGAAAAGTTAAAATTTTACGATTTTAATCGTCCCCCATACCATATTGGTATGGTGGACTGATAAAAAAATAGAGACGATGCAAAATATTTATAAAACTGAAGCAAACTTACGATATACATGATCAGGGTATTTTTTTCAGGCCACAAAAACGGCATAGATTTGACAACACTGCTTTGTTTTTTTTTTGTTGATAGATTAGCAATAGGTGGCATCACTAATGCAATTTCGAGTGAGATCGTGCAGTGTTCAAAACACGGTGCGAACACCATATGTGGGACTGTCCTTCTATTAGTGAAGGTGCCAGTGAAGGTGCAAATTTCAAAATACTTGCGGAAGAAAAGCTTATGGAAGTCCAGCCTTAGAAACGTGGCCGGTGGCTATGCGGAACCTGAATTCCAATACTCCAATCAAACTCACTAAGTTTTCCTGGGTGTACCAAATTACGTTACCTTGGCGTTTCAGAATTCCGGCAGAATCTCGCTTATACAGAAAAAAAACTATATCTTCTTTGTTATTAGATAATAGGATTTATAAAAATCTTCAACCGTATCCAAAGGATTTTTCAAAATTTGGTGTACTTTTTTCAAAAAATCCAAAAATTGTTGTTACAGATTTCTGTATTATCGATGTGGCTAAAGAAAAAGCCAGGTAAGATTTTTGACTATTTTAGCCGTGTTTATTTTATTTTGGGAATGAGAGAGTCCAGCAAGTCTGGATACGGTTGTGAGGAATTCAAACATAAACATTCTTGCCAAATTTCAACAGATTCCGTTTTCTCGTTTCCGATATTCTGACCGGTAAAGATTGGCCCAAAAACAGCAAAGCAGTGTTGTCAACTTAGTACTTTTTTTAGGGTCAAATCAATCACTATCACACAAAAAGTGGACCTTAAATTGACTTAGTTCACAAGAGTAAAAAATGATTTGATGACTGTGAACATTTTAGGTTTAAGCGTTGAAAAACCCTTTATTATTACTACTTTATTTATCATTTTATTATTTATTTATTTTATTATTATTACTGAAAATATTAACACGCCAGGACGAATCCCTATAAGGTAACTTCGATAAGTACCAGTGCGGAACGATGCCTATTTGTGAGTGATTCAAAGTTGGAAGTGTATGATAGTGTTTAATGATGTATGGTGGAGGGTGACCAGTGAAACCACTGATGAGCCCACGCTGGTTACCCAGGCCGAAACATCGTTTAATCATTTCTCTTTTCGGTTTGGTCCTTTGTGTGTTTGAATTTTCGTTATTTCCACCCAAGATCTTTTGATCTTTTGTTTTTTTTAGTTTCTTTTCGGTGGAAGTAACTGATTTGGAAGTTTTTTAACTTCTTTTTTAGATTCAATGACCTCGCGACGCACACGAAAGCAGGCATACTGAGGCTCAGTGTTGCCAGATCGAAATTTAATAATTCACTAGATGGAGTTTTAAAAAATCACTAGAATTTCACTAGACTTATATTTGTCTTGCTAGCTCTTACAAAACTTTTGTTAACGTGAAGGAGGGGGGGGGGTGACTAAATGAAAAACACCGAAGTTCATATTAAATTCATATTTTTTTTTCTTTCATCACAAAAAATTTTAATTAACGAAATATGGACGAAAGTAAAACACCCAGAAAATAATGGATTATAGAATTTTCATTTACGCGATCCTTAAAAGACACGAATATAATTTAACCGATTATAATTTTCCCGAACGTTAAAATATCAGAATTACAAAAGTATGGAAAATAATTGTCTAGAAACGAAAAACACCCGACCCACAAATTGATAGAAAGTAATATCCCCGATCCTTAAATGAGCAGGGGGCTTATTCTTGAATTTCGTAGGAAAGATCGCACGGGAACGGTCCTCTTCCTGATATCAATGCACACATTCACACACCTGGTCCGGGACCAGGTGCGTGAAAGTGTAGAAAAATTCCGTCGATACACGGCGGGTGAGGTTAAGTCGTGGTCGGATAGGTTTCGAATAACTCGGGATCGCTTCAAAGTCTATTATTGGTCGATATCAGGAAGAGGACCGTTCCCGTGCGATCTTTCCCACGAAATTCAAGAATAAGCCCCCAGAACCATAATCGAGCCGAATCGCTATTGGGCATTGGGCCGTAGGCCCTGGATTGCAGCGTTGACAAGTTTCTCTATTTGGAAAATGATACGGGGATTTTTTCTATTAAAAGATTTTATTCAACTTCACAGTTTTTGGTGGTATAACTGTCTATCAAATCTTTCGATTTATTTTTGTAATATAGGTCCGATGACAATACAATATTATGAAGAAATTTGGGGGTAGGGGGTGGTTGAAGAATGTAAAGCTCAATTCTCACGATGCAATAAATTGCTGCAATTTCTATCCTTGTTTTTGAAATCTAAAGAACAAGGATGGAAATAGAAATCGCAGCGATTTATTGCACCGTGATAATTGAGCATAAAGGGTGTATATTAATACAATATCACAACTTACTTCGACTTTTCCTTGCCGTAAGCCTGGCAACGTAGCAACTGAAGTCCTGGCAAATCGTTTTCGGCCAGATTGCGGACAATTTTTTTCGGACCAATTGTTTTCTTTTCTTTTAAACTCTGACAAATTATGTTTCTGCCAAATTTGATTTCAGGTTTTTTATAGGGACCCATAAAAAGAAGACATAATATTGCGCTATATTCACGTTATATTCCACGTGTCTCTTTTATTTTAGGTCCTATACAATGAGCTTCAGGCTACTGCGAACATAGGGGGAATCAAGTCCAATTTACTCTCCGTGCGGTACGACCGAGGTGGATTCGAAGCACGCTGCAGTGTCATCTTTTGGAAATTTATTTTGTTTTTATTATTTTGTTTTATTTCTGCCTTGCTCGAAAAACAGATTGGTAAGTTCTTAAGTGAAATAATACATTTTTAAAACTAAAAATGGATGTCTACGAAGTTGCCGGAAAAGTGCAAATGTTCAAATGGTACTATCAAGGCAGACCATTGTGACTTATTCAACCTAGTTTATCAACGATTCATAGGTTTGTGTAGAATTTTGAAAAGTTGATGGAAAGGGCTAATCGTGATGAAAACTTTCTGAGATCTATTCTTTTCATAGATGAAAGCACTTTTCCATTATTGATTCGTCATAACCCAACACACATTCGATATTGGTCGAGGGAAAATTTGCATTTGTATTTTGACGTAAGAACACAGTATCCCCAAAAACTAAATGTTTGGGGGGGTATTGTAGAGGAACACGTAATTGGACCATTTTTTATTGGCGGCAATTTGAATGGTCCTAGATACTTGGATCTACTGCAGCAGCATATTATTCCAACAGCTAGGCAGTTGTTAGGTGTGAGATTTGGTGAAATATGGTTTCAACAAGATGGTTGTCCCGCTCACAATGTTGGCCTTGTTAGGCAATATCTTGATAATGTATTTCCTAATCGGGTTATAAGTACACGGGGAACTATTTTATGGTCAGCTCGATCACCCGATCTTGCTCCTAATGACTTCTATCTGTGGAGTTATATCAAAATTAAAGTTTACGGGCATGAAAGGACTAATAATAAACCCAAGCCGCGAACGACTTCTTCCGATCTATGTTCGCAGTAGCCTGAAGCGCTCTGTATATACATATAATCGCTCTACTTTATCTAAAAGGCTATTAAACCCAATATCTATCTTGGTGTAATTTGAAGGAAAATGAGCTCCGATATCACGGCTATGGTTAAAATCCATTTAGAGCGATGACACTGATAGCGAGCAATTTTGACCATATTCAAAATGATGATTTGTGAATAATAATAGTGATTTTCTTAATTGGGTTAAAATAATTCGCAGCAAATCGTTTAACTACCAAAAAATTGCTGTATATCCTTTGATTCTATATACAGGGTCTATTCAAAAAATTTCTAATGTTTTACTTTTTACCCGTACATGGCTTTTAATTTATTTTTTAAAAACGACTCGGTCAATTTTAATAAAACTTTACCTGATTAATTCTATATATCTATCCTCTACCATGTAAAAAACTACATTCTGTATTTTGCATGCAACTCTCTAATATAAAAATCTAAAAAAATATGTTGAGAAATGCAAAATAATCTACAGGGTCCGTCAAAGGAAAATATTTTTATTCTAGTTAACTGATCAAATATCAACAATTGCATTTCATTTAAACGGACGTTATTTTTTTTAATGTTACTTAACAAAAAAATAAATATAAGTAAACAAGTTAATTAGTTTAACATTCCGAATCTAAAAAAAGTTCAGTTTAATTAAGTGGATTAAATAAAGAAGCTTTTCTATTGACGGAATCTGTAGATACAGAATTAAATTAAACTGTTTACCTGTATTTTTATACGTTTTTTTTTTTAAACTAACTTTATTTTTTTTATATAAAACAAGCTATCCTCTTGACAGACCCTGTAGATTAATTTGTATTTTTTAACATTTTTTTTTAGATTTTTATATTAGAGAATATATATGTGCAGTGCAAATGCAGAACAAGTACTTCTCTTTATTCGTCTCGACCTAAGATACAGACATATTTATTTTATATATATATTTTTTGTATGGTGGAGAATAGATAGAATAGACCGAGTCGTTTTTAAACAATAAATTAAAAGACATGTACGGTTAACAAGTAAATACTTCAAATTTTTTTGAATAGACCCTGTATCTGCACCAAGAGCTATACAACAATTTTTTGGTAGTTAAACTATTTGCTGTGAATTATTTTAACCCAATATAACTAAAAAAATTACTATTGTTATTCACAAAATGGTTTTTAACAGGTACAATCAAATTTTGTTGATTTTACTTGGCAGAAAAATTTACCCAATGTAAAAGAAAAGTCAATATCAAAGAAAGAAGAAGCTACTAAAAAACCAAACTTATTTTGTTCTTTAAAAATGGGTTAAAACTATTATTTTCTGCTCAAATACAACATGTTTGTATTCAAAATTCGGTAGTAGTAGAATTATAAAAAATGTCAGTTTTTGACTAGCCCCTGTATATTACCTAATGAACTGTCATAAATGACATCAGCATGGGGTTTGTCTACAAGTTTCTACCATTTTAATTTTATGATAACTTACCATTTTTCACAGAATTGTTACGAGTTTTTATTGATAGAACATAGCCGAAAACAGCCTTTTTTTTTCAACTTTGACCGTTTATATCTCAGGAACTATATATAGAAAAACTTTTATAATTTAACATTTTTTTAGTTATATATCCCTCTACACCGAAAAAAACTTCCCATATAATCCTGTATAACCGGGTGCGGGATTCTTTTAATAAATAAATAAATAACTAAATAAATAATGTTTTTTATATAAATAAATAAATAAATATCACTATTTCTGAAAATTGCGCACGAAGGTTAAAGAACTACGACATATTTTTAGGTACTACACCCATCTGTTATTCAATTCAATTTAAAAAATACTTTATTGTCAGGAATAAAAAATTTTGTTGACAAAACAGGATAAATAATCTAATCATTAATAAGTTTGTCACTAAAATTGATAAAGTAACAAAATAAGTTCTTAAATTAATATCTTAATACGTCAAAATCGAAAAAAAAAATTAGCAACAAAAATAATATCAATACATTAAACAATAAAATAACATCACAATTTTGGACATTAGACTAAACAAACGGACTAAATAATTTAAAAAAAGAGAACGACAGTTGAAAACAATAAAAAAATTAAAGTAATAAATGTCTTAAAAACTATACAAAAAGGATAATAAAGATATAATAAAAAAGGAACAAGAAACAAAAAAAATTAAAAGAAAATAATAAAAAGACACTTTGACACAAAAAAACATTAAAAAAGAAATCAAAAAAATTAAAAGTAAAAAAAGGTAATGACAATTAAAAAAAGTATTAAACATCATAAAAACTAGACAAAAAGGATAGTAAAGAAATAATAAAAAAGAAACAAGAAATAAAAAAAAATTCAAAAGATAATAAAAGAAAGACACTTTGACACAAAAAATATTAAAAAAAATAAAGGTAAAGCCAAAACATAAAAAAAATTAACGAGCTGATTGATCAAAGTTATTTTTAGTCCTATTTTTATTTGGCTGTATAAACTCAACTTATTTCTTACTTTTACTTTAATTTTTTAGTTGTTAGTTTCATTTTAATTTTTATTTGCCTATATAAACGCAGCTTAAGTAGATAAGGCATAGTCGAAAGCGAAGCGGGCTTCATTGAATTATATTAAGTTCCGCTCAAACGCCGTCATATTACGTGTCAGCGGTCTCCCATAGCAAATCAGCTGTCACTGATTTGCAAGGCGTGGTAACGGTGTTAAATTGCAATTAAGAAAGGTGTGGGTTTACACTATTTACGCTAAGTACAGCGTATTAAGTTATTAAGAGCACTTTAATTTAAAAAAATTGCTGCTAGAAAGCATGGATAGTCCATCGTACAATGAATTATTTTATGTTGAAATGAAAATATCTCGAAAACTGTAGCTTTGAAAGATTTGAAGCTTATAACAAAATTTTTGGATAATATTTACGAAAATCAAAATCTGAAAGCCGCATATCAATAGCTGCTTTACTTCTAGAGTTATGATTTTTTGAATATATTTTAATGTTTTTTTCGGAATATTTCGGAAACTAAAGCTTCCCCAAATTTGGACTTTATAACAAGATTTATAGTCCATATTCATGGAAACTTGAATCTGAAAACCGTGTATCGCTACTTGCTTTTGTTCCAAAGTTATAACTTTTTTAAATATTTTATCCCCCTTTTCCCTACTTCAACCCCATACCACCCTCCCCAAAGTTCATCAGTTCATGGTCAGCCGATATTTTTTTGTACCAAATTTCGTTAAAATAGATTAATGCGTTCTTCAGTTATCGTTTAAACAGACAACAGACCGACAGACAACTTTTTTTTTTCGTCGATTAAGGTGTTTTGGATCCTTAGTAACTCATTTTTGATAAAATTAAGAAAATTCAAAATTTCAAGATTTTAATAGTCCCCCATACCATATTGGTATGGTGGACTAAAAAAGCTGGGTGTGATTCTAGTTTAATTTGTAACAATAAACTAGAACATACATCAAAAAAACTAAAGTAGGGCTGCGTTCAGAATGCCCACAGTAGTGTAAAAAACGCACCAGTGTGTGGTGTGTCGCCGTTCAGGAATATGAAAATGACCGGTGCGTCTCATCTTCGTCGTTCAGATAATGTGGTGTGTCTACCGGTGCGCTTATAGCATCATCAGTAAGGCCACTAATAAGCGACAATAGGGGTCAAAATTGTACATAATCATTTCTTTTTAGTGAGCTTATCACACCACACCGTCACCCCAGTCCAGACTTCGGCGATGATAGTGTGCTGGATTGAGGTTATGGTGAAATTTGGATAATTTTTAACGACAAGACTGTTTAAAAACTTAATTTTATTCAATTTTTTTTGACCAACTCCGTATAATATATGGTTTTTTATGTTTTTTTTTTCTAGAGTCGTTTTTAAGCCAATACACCTAATAAGTATAGGAAGTAGAAAAAAACGTGACTTTTTTATTTTTCTTTCTAGCTTTATATGTGATGTCTTATTAGTTTAGTATATAAGTATACTTTATTTATAGGAGGTCTCAAAAAGTTCTTGCTGATACTTGATCATTTTCAAAATTTTGGGATGATTTTATGTAGCTTTTCAAGGATCTCATATTTAAATGATCCGTTAAGAAATAAAAAAGCGGTGGGGACGTTTTTAAAAAATATCCAACATTTTTCTGATCACTTGTAGCCTAAAAACATGCTTTTATTGGGTCATTGGATAATGCCCCAAAAGAAAAGCAACTCCGGAAACCAACCGAAAACCCATCATTCGAAAATAAGAGAAAACAAAAAGCCTATTTTTACATTTTTATACCCACTTGTAGCGCAAAAAAATATATTTTTTTGGGTCATTTCCTATTAGATCATGTCACATAAGAAAAGCAACCCCTGAAACCAACCCAACTTTCGAAAATAAGAGGAAACAAAAAGCCTATTTTATCATCTATCCCAACATCCCCTTGTTTTGTTTTTATAAATTAGATGACATTAGGTAAGAATGACAGATTATAGGTGGTCTGTACACTTGCGGACACACCAAGTGCGGGCACTCACACCATGGTGTGGGCTTTCTGAACGCAGCCCTGCACTAAAAATTCGGACAAATGTGGTCACCATTTGCAGCAAAAATCAACTGGATTGTCTCAAAATGTTATTTTTTGACATTTAGAAATCGAAGCCTTATTGTTAGCATCTAAAAATGTCCTTGTCAACAAAATTTCCGAAAAGAAAAAGAAATACGGTTCACTTAAATTCAGTTTCACTTTTATTTTATGCAAAAAGTTGGTATACGAAAAAATACATAGTTTTTTATTTCTTAATAGAATTTGTTAAGTGATAAATCGGTTTACAGACAATAGATAGAATATTTTTGTGGTTGCAAGAAAAATACAAAATGTCTCAAAAAAACCCAACGGATTTTTTGGATGCATAAAACTTTTGGACATCCGCCATTTTGAATTTTTGATAAATGTCATTTTTTGATATATTTGTAAAAACTCCATTTCATTACCTTTTCAAAACTATTTTTGAAATTTTTTTATAAAATCGTTTAAGTTAAAAATCTTTTTTTATTTATTTTATCTTTTACTGATTAATCTTAGTCAAAAAGAAACAAAATGCAGGATGTACACATGATTTAAAAAAAAAACGCATACATGCCGTCACAAAACTGACCTTTCTAAAAGTGTATAATATATACGGACTACCAGCTAAAATGTCTAAAAACTTCAAAAGTACGACAATTTGTCATATTGTTTAAAAAAAGTCTTTAAACTGAAAATATTTTTTTTACTTAAATTAAAGGCAACCTTATTTTTATATTAAATTTTGCATAATACTAAAAAATCAGCAAAAATAATGTTTTAGTAAAGTCTTTATTGAATAATATCAAATTATCACACGAGTAACGGACGAAAACTGTTCTATAAAGAGGGCGGTAACCCATTTAAAATAACAATAATACGATGGACAGCGCTGGATTGAAAACAATTCGACTAATAGGAAATTTGGATTAGGACAAAAACGATGGTAAACTTAATACTAATTATTTTAACTTAAAAAAGAACTAAAATAAATAATTTAGTATTTAATAGGATCACCATTTTTCTCTATTACAAGCTGCAAACGTCTGGGCATTGAAAAGGTTAAATTTTGAAAATACTGATAGGCTTCCGAGAGCTGATCCAATGCGCGATAAATAGCATCGCTTAACTCTTCAGTATATTTTGGTATATTATTTTAACGATTCGACCCCATATATTTTCCATTGGGTTAAGGTCAGGGCTGTTGGCTGGCCAAGGAAGTGTTTCTATATTATTATTCTGAAACGATTGGCGAACAACATTAGCCGTGTGTACTGGACAGTTGTCCTGCTGATAAACGAAGTCATTATTTTTGTGTAAAGCCTGTACAGATGGCACCATAACGTTTTCAAGGATTTCAATATATCGTTCACTATTGAATCTTCCTTCGATTCTCCAAAAAAAAAACCCAAACCTGTAGAACTAAACCAGCCCCACATGTTTACAGAAAAATGTCCAGCTTTTTTAATTTGGTTTGTATATTCGGGTTCAAATGTAGAATTTGGTGGACGATAAACTAAAATTCTCCTGCTGCTTGAAGATGATTGAAAAATTTTTTCGTCAGTGAAAACCACCCTCTCCCAGAAGTCATTATCATGAAGAATGTTGTTCAGCGCAAAAATCACTTTGGCCTGTTTTTCTTCTTCTGTTAGAAAAGGCTTCTTTGCAGCAACTCGACAAGAGACTTCTGATTTCGTTACTCTTCTATTTACTGTTGCTAAAAAACCCGGAATTAGCTGCTTCAACCGACGTTGAAAAAGGATTTTGTCTGAGATGGTCAATAAGTATCTCATGTTGCACTTCAGAACTTACTTTTGGTCGTCCTGATCCATCTTTCTTATCCGTAGAATTATTTTTAATCCAGCGCTTTTTTCATCGCATTATCGTCATTATATCAACTCCAACCAGCCGTCATAATCGATATAATCGAAATAATCGATTTTAATAATCGAATGATCATTCAAATAAACTATTATGAACGATGAGCTAAATAAAAATTACAAAATTAGTAATGCAAATGCTAATATATCTTATTGTCATTTTAGGTTATGAATTATACGATTATTTCGATTTTCAGAAGGAAGTTTGAGCGAGGAAATGAAATGAAATGTTATTTATTTTTTACAAATTTATTATTTTTATTAACCAACTACAAATGTATTTAAAAAGACTTTAATCTAAATTTTTTGGTGCAAGTCTGTTTCTCCTTTCAGAAGGCACAGACGTAGCAAGAGAATAATATAGTCATTAGATTTTAGTTTTCAACAAATACTGTTTTACCATTAAAATTTAAGTTGTTATATTATTTTATAATCGTTTCAAATCGAATAATCACTCGGTCGCAATAATCGAATGATCGATTATTGGGCCATAATCGAAATATCTCGATTATATCATTCATAATCGCCCATCACTAGTGTCTACAGTGCTTCCTTGCATTTTATGCACGTTAGTTGCCCATGAAAGAATCATTGACAGCATCCGTCTCTCAGCGATTCCATAACTAAACTTAGCTGGAAACTGGATTGTCTTCTGTTGAATTATATGTATTCCATCTTTACCAAAATTAATACGCACTGATGGCATATCTGTCGACGGAATTGAGGCTAATAAATCGTTAAACTATCAGAATAATATTGATCGCCCAAAGATCGCAAAAGCTTTTTGAAGGGTCTCAAGCAGGGGGGGGCATAAAGGGGGGGGGCGGAAGATTTCTAAAATGTTTTGTCTTTTCCTTTTCGAGGAACTGTATCTTTCATTCCCGACCACAATTTGAAGCGAAAAAAAGAGAAACAAGATAAAAACAGAATAAAAGCAAATTAGACACACGACATACGTCTGTTTTATGCTTGTTTTAGATTTTCGATTAAACATTTTGTGTTTTTTAATACGGAGGGGATACTTTATAAGAATGCCAAATTAAACTGAAAGATAGGTACTAAATACGCTATAACTTTTCCCAAAAATGTTGGTACTAACACTGTGTTGACGACGAAAAAACCAGACCCTGACACTTCTACGGAACAACGTTTCATGTGTGAAACCATAGTCATTATGGCCATTCTTAGATCACCCATGCTCATATCTTCTTGAATACGAAAACAAATTCTTATGATTTCCTGGCGATTTTGATTGAGTTTTTCGCAGGAGCAAGTGAGAGCCACGAGGTGCATCTAAAAGTTTAAAAGAAACCGTGTGTTTTATTATACAGGGTGTTCCAAATTCGATGCTTAACATGGGGTTCTCCTAAACGGTAGGAGATACGAAAAGGTTTAAATTAGTGCAAAGTTGCTCAATTTGATGCCTTACTCAAAACTAAAAAAAAGATTACGGAATCCGAGTAGTTCCGGAGCACAGTTCACTTTTTGATTGATTTTAAAAAAAAATAAACTCTTTTCGAGAGTTATATTTTTGTGTAGGTGCCGTCCTTAAATAGTTATTCTGATAAAAATTAAAATCTTCTATATACGTCCTACTGTCAAAACATGTAAAAAAAAATTTAAAAAAATATTTTAAAAAAATTAATATTAGGGCTTATAGAGCATTTCATTTTAGGCAAAAAAAGTCACGCATTTCTGTAGTACTAATCGTTTTTTTATAAACATCATTTAAATGTTTAGAAAATGGAAAAAATTGTCACATTTTTAATTGTAATGCTGTTAATTTAAAAAAATAATTTTCTGAAAAAACGATGTAAAACCTGAAAGAGAACATATTTTTGCTAAAAAAACGTTACAATGTTTTTTAAATCACTTATATTTTCCATATAAAAATAAAATTAGTTGAAGAAAATGCTAAAATCATCGATTGTATTGAACGTCTTTGTACCAACATTTTTCTATAAACCTAAACTTCTAAAAAAATACAATTATGTGCTAAGTAGGTAGTCTTATTACCTATCAAACGACAGTAAGAAAGTTTTGACTTTCTAATGTTTATTACGTAAAAATAAGAAATAACCAAATTTCTGCAACATAAGAAAAATAATTTTTTGAATGACCATAATACTAACTAGTACATGATGCTTTGTGCTCTAATATATTTTTTTAATGTTCTATAAAACCCTTTAAACTCACCGGGATTAAGGGGGCAAGATAGAAGCAGGAATAAGGGAAGTATCTTATATAGTCCATATTTGTTGTTATTGTATTGTATATAAAAAGAAGTCTTTCAGAGAGCTCCTCTTATTTAATTCCGTCAGCGGTTACCTTTTCAAATCTAGTCATAGCTTTTTTACTGTCGTTTGATAGGTCATAAGAGTAACTATTTAGCAAATAATTGTTTTTTTAGAGTTTAGTTTTATAGAAAAATCTTGGTTCAAAAAAGTTCAATACAATCGACATGATTTTACCATTTTCTTCAACTTATTTTATTTTTGTATAGAAACTATAAGTGATGCAAAAAAAAGTTGTAACGTTTTTTTATCGAAAATATGTTCTCTCTCAGGTTCCCCATCACTTTTTCGGAAAATATATTTTTTTAGCTAACAGCATTAAAATTCAAAATTTGACAATTTTTCCATTTTTTAAATATTACGTTTATAAAAATGGTTAGTACTACAAAAATGCTTATGCGACTTTTTTTGTCTAGAATGGAATGCTCTATAAGCCCAAATTTTTTATTTTTTTAAAAATATTTTTTTTACATTTTGGGAAAAAATGACACATGTTTGACAGGTTGTGACAGTAGGACGTATATGGAAGATTTTAATTTTTATTAAAATAACTATTTAGAGACGCCATCTGAAATATACCTTTCGAAAAGAGTATACTTTTTTTCTTAAAATCAATCAAAAAGTTAACTGTGGGAGAGCAAAAAAAACCGAATTTTTAATTTTTACTTTTTATTTTTGTTCGCCTTTATTCTTAAAGCTGTCAAAAAACTAATGACAGATCTATCTTTGAGATTTGACGTTTCAGTATCGTTTGGTTCATGAAAGATGACAGATAGTAGTAGTAAGGGGGCGGCCCGAAGACCTGGCTACTAGGCCTCTTCATGGGCCCTTTCTGCCATACCCCGTCTCGCACCCTTATCCTCCCACTCCCTCTACATTTCTTGCCTCTCCTCTGCTGCTCTTCTATTGTGGGGGCACCCCACGTCTGCTGCCTCAAACTGGCGTACTCGTCACACTCTCCTCAGGTGCACCGCTGATTCCTCTTGCGCAGCCGATTATGTCCTGTTAGCATTCCTACTAACAATTCAATATCCTGAAAGACCGTAGCGTGCTCGCCAAGCGGATAGCTTTCTTGAACCTCTAGGTCTTCCGTATACACTCCTGCGCTTGTTGTCTGCCTGGCTGTCAGTTTTGATCCGTCGGTGTAGCAGACCGTCGCGTCTCTGCTTAATTCGTTTCGGAATTGTTCTCTCTGCCACCAATCCCGTTCAGGTATTGTGACTTTGTACTTTTTGTCAAACCTCCATGCTTTCGAAGGAGTTTTTTTGACGTGTTTGTTTTTACAAAATTATTTTGCCTAATATTTTAAACATGCGTTTTTTCTTTCCTTGTAACTCTTGCATTTATAACTTATCCGACTAAAGTTTTGATAATTTAAACATCAATTTTAGATTAGAAAAATAAATTTGTAATTTCTAAGATGTCAAAAAAGGTATTGCAAGCGTGTTCTTAAACTATCTGGAATAAGTTAAAAGCAAAAATTTAATCTGGCCTGATGATGGTTAATTATCCCAAAACGTCAGGTGATTTGTCAAACTAATGTTTCAAAATGTTATCTGTCATCGTTCGTTCAGGAACAAAACGGCAGGAGAAAAAAGCACGTATCCATAAGAAAAAATTAACTTGGCACTCTCTCTTTCACACTGAAATGTCAAATCTCAAAAACAGACCTGTCATTGCGTAGATCTTAAAAAGTTTTAACCGTTTTTTGACAGCTTCAACCGTTTTTTGACAGCTTCAACAATAAAGGCGCAAACCAATAAAAAGTGCAAATGAAGATATCCGTTTTTTTCGCCTATCTCCGGAACTACACGGATTTTGTAAACTTTTTTTTAAATTTTTGAGTAAAGCATTAAATTGCGCAACTTTGCCCTAATTTAAACCTTTTCGTACCTTCTACCCTTCAGGAGAATCCCATGTTGAGAATCGAATTTGGAAAATTCCGCACTTTTGGGATTGACTATATAACTCTTGACATGATTACTCGATTTTAAAATATATTGGCTTTTTGGAAAGATAAAACGTGAGAGTTTTTCGATTCGGTTAAAAATTTAAAACTTTTAAAAACTTCAAGCTGGCGTTTTAAGAAATGTGTAATTTTCACCCCCCCCCCTGAAAAAAAAAATTATGTGCGACACTGACCAAAATCTAAAGCTTTCACTGGAAATGCTAATTTTTTCTGTGTATATTGAAGTATCATTTAATTAAATCAGTTGGGAAATAAAAAAGTTATAAGTTTTTTGAGTACGAGTGTTTTGGCTTCGCATTGGAAAAATTAACAAAATTAAGCACATACACCTAATTATTTAGTCAAGAAAAACACTAACAGTGGGATTTACTAAGATCTAAAATAGTACCATTTAATTGAATTATCATTTAATTAAATCAGTTGGGAAATAAAAAAGTTATAAGTTTTTTGAGTACGAGTGTTTTGGCATCGCATTGGAAAAATTAACAAAATTTAGCACATAAACCTAATTATTTAGTCAAGAAAAACACTAACAGTGGGATTTACTAAGATCTAAAATAGTACCCCCCCCCCAAAGGTCTAAATATTTACACCTGGGGGAGGGGGTACTAAATTTTAAAACCAATTTTGAAAAAACACTTACCCATACAGAAAAGATACAAAGTTATTGATTATTTTCTATTGTTAATGCAAAATACCACTGAAAAACTACTTTTTTCTTCAAATATACCATATTTTAGGAGAAAATAACAGGTTTCAAAATGGCAAATGGTGAATACGCCAAAAATTTGGCACATAATAAATAGCTTCATTATCTGTTTTTGAGGTTCTAAAGTTGGTGATTTTTTAGGGGGGTGGTTTAAATTTATAGCTCCCTTCGTTTCTAATTTCCCTAAGTAGCCGTTTTTACAAAGACTAATTTACACCTCCAATTTTTTCCAGAAAAACGCCAGATTTTGAACCTGTTTTCAGCACAAAAAATATATTTATGAGCTAGGGCACTACGAGGCAAAACAAAAATAAGTGAAGGTCATTGATTATGCACGAAAAATATACCAAACAAAAAAACCGAAAACAACAATATTCATTTATTTACAAACTGAAATTAAAACATTGAGGTTATCTAAACTTTCAGTCTAGAAAACTTTCCTTATTCAAAACCCACTCATTTCAAAGTTGTAGCTTTTATCAGTAGAGGTTGGTGCAAGCCAAGGTACAAGCAGAGGCAAGAGATCCGAACTCGCTCTTTGTGATTTGAACTCAGCTAATATTTTGAAACTGGCATTTCGACAGTGATAGACAAAACAACAAAACTTGCATTTGAGTTTCTTAATACATTTCATAAATAAAAGAAAACTTAAGTTATTAACTAAGTTAATTACATTAGGTATTAATTGGAAAAATTAATTAACAAGGGTAAGTTTTAATTATAGTGACATATAACCCCAATTTTAATTTGTTTTACAGAGTGTTTACTATTTACACCCCGCGTGGGTTTAAATTTTTTAATTTTCTTTTCTTCTAAATTGAAACTTTATTCTTAAATCTTACAAAAGATTGTGTTGAGATGATTATTCAATTAACAAATTTATTAAAATTCTTCTTACAAATCAAACTATGTCCAAAACTCAAGGAGGGTTGGCTTTTAGTAAATCCCCCCGTTAGAATCTAAATACCCGTTACTTTTTTATTTCTTATTCGATTTAATTAGGCGATATCTTGATATACGAAGAAAAAATGGAGATTTGGAAATACTAATTTATATCCAGTGTCCGAAAAAAAAGGCGTGTAAAACTTTTTTAAAACTATCCGACATTCTAAATCTGAAATCCTGAAAAGTTATAGTAAATTGATTTTTTTTTATTTCTATTAAAGTAAATTAAGTAAAGTAATCTCTATTGTACTACAAAATGCTGTAAAATACAGATGTACATTCTCACCGATTTAATTAAATGATACGTCAATATATACAATCGTTTATAGTGAAAGCTTTAGAGTTTGTTCATTGGCGCACATAAATTTTTGTCAGGGGGCAGGGGTAAAAATTTACACTTTTTTTAAAACTGTCGGTCTTAGATTTTTGAGGAATTTTAAATTTTCAACTAAATCGAAAAAGTTTCACGTTTTAATTTTCTAAAAAACAATATCTTTAAAAATCGAGCACTTATGTCAAAAGATATAGCCAATCCAAAAAGTGCGGAATTTTGAGGCTCACCCTATATTTTAAGCTCCCTGTAAACATTTAGTAAATTTTCTCGTGGAACTGAATAGGTTTTGAATACAATTTTAATTTCCAGAGCAGTAGTAGTAGTATTATAGGGGCGGCCTGTGGATCTGGCAATTAGGCCTCTTCATGGGCCCTTTCTGTCATACCCCGTTCCTTACCCCTACGCCCCTACTTCCGCTGCAACTCTCTCTCCGGGCCTCCTTGCCTTCTTTACGAAGTATGTTCGCCCATTTGAGCGAGTGCAGCTCTTCTTCCTCTATCATGGGAAATCTCCACTTCAGCTGCCTTGATCTGGCATATGCGTCGCACTGCTATCAAGTGCTGCGCCGATTCCTCTTCGAGCCCGCAATCGGAACACACGGGATCTCCTGCTACTCTTATTTGCGTCAGATATTTGTTCAGCCGATTGTGCCCAGTCAGCATCCCTGTCAACAGTCCAATGTCTTTTTGGGTCTTGCTTAAGAGCTATTTAGTTCTGGCTACATTCGGACCATCCACGAATAGCTTGGCCTGTCTGCACTTTGAGTCATGCCTCCAGGATGTCTTCAGTTCATTTTTCGCCCATTTGTTGAGCTCACTCTGTACCTGTTTCCTTGTTATTCCCAGAAGAGGTTCAGATCCAATGTATTGGGTTTTGGCCCCCAGTCTGGTAAGTTCATCCGCTTTGTCGTTTCGTGGTATTCCCTCATAACCTGGGACCCACATCAGGGTCACTTTTGTCTTGAGCCAGTATTTCAGCGCACTCCTCAACCAAACTACTGACTCGTTTGGGTGCACTTAGAGCCTGGAGGGCAGCCTGGCTGTCAGAGCATATGTATATGTCCTCCTGCCATTCCTGACCTCCGGTAGGGTTGCTGCCAGGATAATGGCGTACACCTCCGCTTGAAACACCGTAGCGTGTTCTCCATGTGGATAACTTTTCTGAACTTCTAGGCTTTCCGCGTACACTCCTGCGCCTGTTGTCTGCCTGGCTGACAGTTTACAGCTATCCGTGTAGCAGACTGTTGCCGTCGCCTTTCTGCTTAATTCCGTTCGGAATTCTTCCCTTTGCTACTCATTCCATTCTGGTATTGTGACCTTGTACTTTTTATCGAACCTCCATGGTTTAAGCGGTGCTTTCACTGGCAGTCCTAGGAGAAGCAAGTCTTTCGTCGCCAGTCCCTCGACCGCCAGTCCCTCAACCGCCAGATGGCCCTCTCTTTCCTCCCTGCCCTTCCATAGTCCCTGTTCCCTTAATCGCAGGTGCGTCGCCATCGCCTCCTTCTTGATCCACAGACCAAAAAATGCAAATTTGTATAGAAAATTAAAAAGACACACACATAAGAGTAATTAAATTTTAAATAAAAAGTAACATTTTGTCTCCCCCCACGTAAGGGGGTATATTAAGGAAACATGTAGGGGTTCCAAATTTTGAAGAATTTTTAAAGGATTATAATTATGATATTTTTAATACATGTTGTGCATATTATATTGTCATAAAATAAGCTTTTTTAGCTAAGAGATGTGAGTGGGCCCCCCCTGGGGCGTAACCAGAAAAAGAAAAATATTGTTAGTAAATTCGTAGGACCCTATTTTATTATGAAAGTTCTAGCGTTAGTAGTTTTCGAGAAAAATCCGAAACTAGCTACTTACCATGTACAGTGTTCCATAAGCATACATGTGTCCAGAAGACACCTTCATAATAACACTGTAGCTAACGGCATGTAAAAAGAAAAAAGTACAGGCAGCAAACCATAGGAAAATTGGAAACCCATAAAGTTTGTTGAACGTCCTTATTAATTGGCTCACAGAATTATACATAAATCCGATGTGTTCCAAATCGTAAAGGGCTTTGTGCACCACAATGACTCTTTGCTTTGTTATCTGTTGTAATTGAAGTTTCAGTTCTGTGTATCGTCGACTTACGGTAAAGATAAAAACGTACAGCATAAATGCTGTAAACGTTAGGTAGTACGAAGAAATCCTAAAGAAATATGTAGTAAAAATAAAATGGAGGAAGGCTCCGACTTGAATGATATTACACGCCAACAAAATATAAAAAAAAATGGTGCCTGAGATCTAAGAACTGATTTTAGATATACTTAATTTGCTGATTCTAAAACTGCCAGCAGATTTTTTCTATCAGCTCTAGTTTTTGATATAGAGACTAATTGAATTTAGTTCTATTAAAAGGCAAAAAAATATAAATCAACATCTCTTTATTAGTATTCAAAACTCGGACCTAATTAGTCAAATATACCTGAAATTGTCCGTAAACCAATATTCCTAGACCTGGTTAACCCTCATTACTTAATCCTATTAATTTTATTAGCTATTTTATATTTGGAATTCCCTATGATCCGATTTCCCCATACCTGATCAACCCCGACTGATTGGTTTTAGAAACATAGTACCTTTTGTCTAGCTTTATCCTTCTCGTCTTAGTATATTGTGTAGTTTTCGCAAATAAAGTTGTATCATAATTTTTTGTACATTTTCGTTGTTTTATAGTGTTAAAACTAAAACAATGGCAACCACAAGCAGGCGTAGTTGGGTAAACCATCCAGATGTTTTTTTTATGTATGTGGCGAATACACTTTGAAAGAAAGTAGAAAAACTATTTCATTTGGGAGATCAAGATAAATCTTGGGCTCCACATGTGGTGTGGAAAATATGTGTTGAACATTTGCGACAGTGGACAATTGGAAACAGAAAGTGCCTGAAATTTGGTGTACCAATGGTTTGGAGGGAACCACGTAACCATTATGATGACTGCTATTTTTGTCTCGTTAATATTAAAGGCATAAATAGGAACAATCGATATAAATGGAAATATCCTGATCTAGATTCTGCAAGAAGACCTGTACCGCACTCTAAGGAAATTCCAATCCTTCAGCAGTCTTCCTGAAATCCCGGAAGATGATACAGAAACATCAACGCCTGATGAAGTTCAAAGAATGCAATCAGAAAACGACAATGAATTTGAAGCAGATTTAACAACTTCTCAGTGTTTTAATCAACAAGAACTGAACGATCTCGTGAGAGACCTATACCTCTCAAAGGAGTGTGCTGAATTACTTGCATCCAGATTAAAAGAAAAGAACCTTCTTTATCCAGGCACCAATGTTACATTTTATCGTAAGAGAGAAAAGGATCTGCTGCCTTTTTTCACTCAGGAAAATAAGCTGGTATTCTGTAACGATATAAAAGGACTTTTAGAAAAAATGGGTTGGCCAGAATACACTTCAGACGATTGGCGCCTTTTCATTGACAGTTCAGTTTTACATAACGGTGATAAATATCCTTCAATTCCTATTGGACATTCTACTACCATGAAAGAGGAGTATGAAACAATAGCACAAGTTTTGAAACAAATTAAATACGAAGAACATCAGGGGGCAATTTGTGTTGTTTTGAAAATGGTGAACTTTCTCCTTGGACAGCAAATTGGATATACAAACTACCCCTGTTTTTTATGTCTTTGGGACAGCAGAGCTAAAGATCAGCACTGGGTTAAGAGAAATTGGCCTTTAAGAGATACTATGGTTCAAGGAAAACAAAACGTAGTGCATGAACCTTTGGTTACGAGAGAGAAAATCTTACTACCACCCTTGCATATCAAGTTGGGGCTTATGAAGCAGTTTGTGAAAGTGTTAGATCGAGATGAAAATTGTTTTGGGTACTTGTCACGTAAGTTTCCTGGAATTAGCACGGAAAAACTAAAATCTGGTATATTTGATGGTCCTCAAATAAGGCAACTTATTAAATATCCACAGTTCACCACATCAATGAATGAGACTGAATATAACGCTTGGGGTTCATTTGTTCAAGTAGTTAAATATTTTCTTGGAAATCACAAGGCAGACAATTACATAGAATTAGTGGAAACTATGCTTTCAAATTTTCATATTCTCGGTTGTAACATGAGTATATACGTTCACTAGCTCCACAGCCACCTAGATCGTTTTCTAGAAAATTTAGGTGACTGTAGTGAAGAATAGGGAGAAAGATTCCATCAGGATAATAAAACTATGTAAGATCGATATCAAGGACGATGGGATAGCCACATGATGGCCGACTACTGTTGGAGCCTTCAGCGAGACTACACCAGTAAACTCCATGCTGGAAAGTCGTATAACAGAAAATTTGTAGGTGATAGTGACTAATATGAGTATGAATGTGTGTTAAGCTACTTTTTATAATAAATATTTAATTATATGTGTTTTTTTTTTGATACTGGCAATAGTCATAGTTATAACGTAAAATATATATAGAGGTTAAAAAAAGTAAATAATTCCTATTTTAAAAACTAGATTTGATAGACAAAATCGGATAGCTATTTCGGATTCTCCCCCCAAAAATTACCCAGGAACAGTTAAAAAATCGCCGGCACCAAAATGTGTATTTTCCTGTGATTAGTTCAAGTGCCAGGCAGGTGAGCACAAAAAAATTGGCTAACACGTTGAAATTTTTATCGTAGGTAGTAGGGTTGCCAGCCCTCCCGATTTAGGCGGGAGTCACCCGCTTTTTTAAATTTCCACCCGCCTTCCGCCTGATGCAAAAAATCTCCCGATTTTTAAATTATTCGAGATACTTCTCCATTTTTAAACATTCCCCAGCATTCTTGAACAGTCTTCTTAATAACTAGACACCCTCTTCTTGCATTATAAGTTTGAAACATAGACTTTTACACTTTTTTTGAGCTCTGAGCCGTTTTCAAATTTTTACCTAAATAATGGTGAATGCGCCAGCTATTTTAACAATATCTCACATTTTATTTGTTTTAAATGGTGAAGAAGAATTAATACTTTGCCTTTCGACGGGGCTCGTTTTTTTTATCGTAGTTTAAAACTACAAAACACGAAGTAAAAAAGGGCAAGAAATGCAAGTTACGCTATTGGTTCTTCTGAAAATCATGATTAAGTAAGAAGTAAGATATAAATTTAAAACTCCCGCTTTTTGACTATAAAAATGTGGCAACCCTAGTAGGTAGAAGTAGGTTTAGAGATACCAAAAATACATAACTGCCACCTATAACGTGGAGCATTACAATATGGCAACATTGGCAACACTGTAAACATCAAAACTTTAAATAGCTTTATTCCAAAATCTATAAGTCATATTAAGACAATTATTTCTTGGTATTTAATCTAAATCTGACCCCTTTAAATAAAAAATACAATTAAAATATGTCATCCAAAAAACTGCAAGGACCATTTTTTCGTGATCTTTAGAACGACCACTAGGAAACAACGATTGCAATAAATTTTATTTTTGAACAAAATAAAACTATTAAGATATCAAAATCATATTCTTTATAAAAATATTTAATTACAAAAAAAACATCAATTTGGTACCTACAAATGTTCTATGAAAGCAAAGTATTATTTTTTGACCAAAAATATTTGCTCAACCGTATCTAAAAGAACATTTGTTTGTGACAAAGAAATCTTTCCATCTAACTTTTGGGTATACTACTTAAAGACGTATCTTTAGTTTTCGGTATTGGCATTGTTTAATGTGTAGGAAATAAAAAACAAAAGATCAGAAGATCTTGGGTGGAAATAACGAAAATTCAAACTTGGATGAGCATACCACAAGGAACACACAAAGGACCAAAGCGAAAAGAGAAATGATTGAACGCTGTTTCAACCTGGGTAACCAGCGTGGGCTCATTAGTGGTTTCACTGGTCACCCTCCACCATACATCATTAAACAACATCATACACTTTGATTTCCAACTTTGAGTCACTCACAAATAGGCATCGTTCCGCACTGGTACTTATCCAAGTTACCTGAAACGGATTCGTCCTGGCGTGTTAATATTTCCAGTAGGATTATGCTCCTCCACTGATGAGCCCAAACTGGTTACCCAGGGCGAAACATCGTTCAGTCATTTCTCTTATCGCTTTGGTCTTTTGTGTGTTCCTTGTGGAATGCTCATCCAAGTTTGAATTTTCGTTATTTCCACCCAATGTCTTCTGATCTTTTGTTTTTTAGTTTCTTTTCGGTTGAAGTAACTGATTTGGAGGTTTTTTAACTTCTTTTTTATGTAGGAAATAGTTGACTTTTTTTTACCAAATAAAAAGTGCGTAACTCATTTGTTCCACGGTGTATTAAAAAATGATAGTGTAATAGTTACCTAAACATTATATGAGAATAGTTATAAATAGGCTGACCATGTTGAATCCACTTGATGATTTGATTTCCATGAATTATCCAGTACATCAAATTCATTGCAACATAAAACGACCAGTAAACAAAAATGTTGTACTCTTTTGTGTAGCGTTTTTGACAGTTAAACATATGATCAATCCTGCTCAATTGGTCAAAAAAGTGGTCAAATGTATCCGTTTTAAAAGCTGATCTCAGTATACACGAAGTCACAAATAAAAAGCTAAAATTGGTAAAAGCGGGTGATATTAGTATATTAAACAAAACAAAAATGTAATAAAGGTTGTTATACAATGAGCTTTAGGCTACTCCGAACATAGGGGGAATCAAGTCCAATTTATTCCCCGTGCCGTACGAGCGAGGTGGATTCGAAGCACGCTGCAGTGTTATCTTTTGGAAATTTATTTTCTTTTTATTATTTTGTTTTATTTCTGCCTAGCTCCAGAAACACATTGGTAAATTCTCAAGTGAAATAATACAGTTTTAAAACTAAAAATGGATGTCTACGAAGTTGCCGAAAAAGTGCAGTTGGTCAAATGGTACTATCAAGGCAGACTATTGAGACTTATTCAAGAACTTTTTTTGGAGAATTTTGTAAATCGCCCAGAACCCAGTTTATGAACGATTCATAGGTTTGTGCAGAATTTTGAAAATTTTGGTTGTGTAGCGCCAAGAAACCATAAAAACGAGATGTGATGATTTGCGCCTCAGATTAATAAAAAAAATGAGATATAACAGTAAACAATATTACCCCGATCAACCAGCCACAATGTTTATTTCCCAAAAAATACATGGTTGCCAATTTACCGCGGGGTTTCCCTAGAAACAAAACAATTCATAAACTTCTTGAAGCTCTTTTGATAATATTATTGATTATTTGACATATTTTTATATAGGATAATTTTTCTTATGCTAATAACTTAATTCTTAGTCCTAATTTTTAGTCTCAATAATTAACTTTTTTTAATTTTTAATAAGTAGAATTTCGAGATTTATAAAAAAGAACACAAGCCGGCAACGTTTTTTCGACGAGCCGCGAATAAATGCCGACATGTTTGGTTGCAGCTGACGGCGTTGTTGTTAACGAGGGTTTGTGTTGTTCGGTGATTTTTGAATTTTATTGTGACTATTTGTGAAAAAAGAACTGTATCAAGCTATTTTGAGGACCAACAAAATGGTTTACCATTGCCTGGTATGCAATAAAAGCGGATATTCCAGCCCAGAACTAATATTTCGGAGGTAAGAAAGATCCTGTCATTTTACGTTAGTCATGGGCGTAGTATGAGGTAAAAAACTGCGTAAAAAGCTTATGATTATACTATTAATACATCAAAAATCTAAGACTAATACTAATCTTTTTTAAGAAACAAAAGTACCAGATAATTTTGCTCCTTTTGCAGCATGTAAAATATTTATTTATTATAATTTATACATAACAAGAGAAGACAATAAGACCAAGTGCTGATAGTCAGGTACTGGGGCAGGTATTTTTTGTATTTTAATGGGTACCTGGGTACTTTGTATAATGTGAATAAAACCGTTTTGGAGATATTTACTCTGAGCCAATCTTATTTTTATTTTCATTAATATTTATTATTTATTTTTTTGCCTTTTGACTCCTGTTTCCTGAAAAACTACTAGTAATTAATTTTTTACTTCTTCCTTAAATTTTCTTTGTGTTCTGTATTCAGAAATGAACATGCAGCCAATGTGTAAAGAATAAAATTTGTTGGCCTTAAAATTTTCATAATTAACATCACAAAAAGTTCTCTTAATTTGATAAATAAAGTTTATATTCCACTAAAGAAAACTAAAAGAGACATTATTATCATAGTGAAAAAAACGCTTAATAAGCCGTTTATTAGCGTGTTTTTTTTGGACAAAAACGTTATAAAACGGGTTATTAACCGTTTTTTTTTTGCTATGAAAATATTTTTTTTTTACTTTTGTTTTGTGGGATACTGCACAATTAAAAAAAATATATAACAGCCATCTTGAATAATTGACCTAAAAATCATTTCAAGTGCTCTTTGGTAAACTTTTGATCGGTTCGTAAATACCTACATTCCTCAAACTAAACTTTATCCTTGAATACATCTATTTTTTGTGGTTATGCAAGTTCTGGCAGTTAATTCTTTTGAATAAGAAAATCCGACCAACCCTACCTTATATCTTGTTTTCACATTTATATATTTAAATTAAAATTAACGCCGCCACTGGTAATGGGAAAAGCAATTTTTGACAGTGTTGCCGTTTTATTGCTCTATCTCTTTTCTGTTCATATAATCGTCCAGAAGGGTGTCGTATTGTAAACATTAGAGGATTTCAATAGGGAATGTTTGGTCTCTCTTTAGTTATTAGTCTGAGATTTGCGCTGCAGCGGAGGAAAATCGAAAGTTAACTAGTTACCAAATTGCCGAAGCAGTTGATACGTCTTCCGCCACTGTCTTACGTGTTCTCAAAAAGAATGGTTATCATTCTTATAAAGTGTCAAAAACGCATCAAATTTTTCCGGATGACAACTATCGTCGTATGGAATTTTGCGAAACAATGATGGAAAGGGCTAATCATGATAAAAACTTTCTGAGATCTATTCTTTTCATAGATGAAAGCACTTTTCATTATTGAATCGTCATAACCCAACACACGTTCGATATTAGTCGAGGGAAAATTTGCATTTGTATTTTGACGTAAGAACACAGTATCCCCAAAAATTAAATGTTTGGGGGGGTATTGTAGTGAAACATGTAATTGGGCCATTTTTTATTGACGGCAATTTGAATAGATACTTGGATCTACTGCAGCAGTATATTATTCCAACTGCTAGGCAGTTGTTAGGTGTGAGATTTGGTAAACCATGCTTTCAACAAGATGGTTGTCCCGCTCACAATGTTGGCCTTGTTGGGGAATATCTTGATAATGTATTTCCTAATCGGGTTATAGTTACACTGGGAACTATTTTATGACCAGTTCGATCACCCGATTTTGATCCTAATGACTTCTATCTGTGGAGTTATATCAAAAATAAAGTTTACGGGCATGAAAGGGCTAATAATTTGGAAGAACTTCGGATTAAAATTGAAAAAGCTTTTCAAACTATCACCCCTAACATGCTTGGAAACGTTAGAAGGGGTTTTTATAATAGGCTCGGATATTGTCTAGCCGAGCAAGGAGGACTTTTCGAACAGTTGCTCCAATTTTTTTTTGACTGGGAGAATCTTCTCGGTTTTTAGAATGTAATATTTTATTTTTAGAACTTGCTTTTATTTTGTTTCTCCTTATTATTTTTATTGTAACACATTCTTAGTGATAAATCTGAGTAGTTGAAAATAAAACACTCTAATGTATCAGTGACAAAAAATAAGAAAATTACGTTATCAAAATTTACGTATGTATTGACCAAATTCCGGTGTCATGGACTATACTTCACATTGCACCGTGGTTAGAGGCATACTAAATGCAAGCCGCGAACGGTGATCGCAAGCCTGAGTGTTGGTTAATCCACTGATAGGTGTGCGGTGTCCCTGTCTGTACGTACACTGGCAAATTGGACTTCTTCCGGCCTATGTTCGCAGTTGACTGAACCGCTCTGTATATAAGGATAAAATTTCAGACGCAAGCTTTTCATCTTTTTTTTGGGCTTTTTTTACTTTGTCTTTAAACACGCGTTGTCTTGTGCAGCGGCGTGCGGTCCATGAAAGCGAGGGAAGTATTGCTTTCCCTAGAAAAAAAATATCAACTTCTTAAGTTCTACTGAATTTCAAGCACCTATTATCAGTTCATATGGAACTGAGCATGAAAGACTTGAAAACGAGCTCAAAAAAGAGCCTATACAGGGATTGCCGAGCGACATAATGGTCTGCCAGTGCAGTTCCGAAAAGAAATACAAAGTCAAAATTCCAGATAGAGCCGACTGAGAGGGAGGTTCTCCTTTCGGAGCGGAATCCATCTGGTACATAGACGGCTCCAAGACCGACGAGGGTGTAGGCGCTGGCATATACGGGCAAAAATACGAGACTTTAGTCTCTATAAGCCTGACAAACGATTGCACAGTGTTCCAAGCTGAAGTAACGGCAACACTTCACTGCGCTGAAGAAATACAAAGAGTAGAGGAAAACTCTCATTTGCTAGTTATATATTGAGATAGTCAAGCTGCACTTAAAGCTCTAGAAACAGTGCAAGTGACGTCCAAACTGGTTTGGGACTGCAGAATAGCTCTAAATATGCTGGCAAGCACCAAAAGGGTGACACTAGCTTGGGTTCCAGGACATCGGGGACACTCTGGAAACGAAAAAGCCGATGAATTGGCCAGACAAGGCTCGGAAATAAAGTTCACAAGGCCTGAACCATTTTGTGGGATCGCTAAGGTCAAAACCAAGCAATCTGTTAACAGTGGCTCACCAAAGAGATGAACGGTCTGTGGGAGCAAACGCCTGGACAAAGACAGGCCAAACAGTTCATTAAAGAACGTTCACCAAAGCTGACTGCAGAACTTCTTAGTAAGGAAAGGAAGCTTGTCAGACAAATAGTGGGGCTCCTAACAGGTCACTGCAAACTCAATAAGCACTTGTATGCAATGGGATTGGTCGTCGATGCTACATGCCGCTTCTGCAAGAAAGAGGAAGAAACCTCATTACATGTCCTATGTCAATGTGAAGGCCTAGTTAGAACCAGGGCCTTACTGGGGGACCTAAAATGTCCGCGGCCAGAAAGCTATGTACAGGGCACACTGGCAAAGCTTCTGGGTTTCACGACAAGGACGGGGCTGCAACTTGTTTTGTAGTTGTAGCAAAGCAATGAAGAAGAAAGGGGAACCACAATAGATCTAAGAAGGTGAACAGGTGTCTACACCACCCCATTCTAATCTAATTTAAAGTACTAAACATTATTTTAAATATCAAGCCCAAAACGAATGCGGCCTTGATTCAAACCGAATCACAGCAGAAAGTCTGCCCGCGTGCCGTGTGCGCGCGGCTTTTTACCACTCTAGAAAAATCCAATAGAAGCTATCCCCGCTACTAGGTTCTTTGTAGTCTGCAGCTTTAATACGCCGGCAGCAGCAGTATGCCTGATTTCGTGTGCATCGAGAGGTCTTGAACATGCATCGAGCATCGAGTCTCAGTCGCGAGTAGGTTATTTGCAGGTGTAACCGGCTATCGGTGTGTAGAGTGTACGTGCGATATTATTATGGAAGGCAATACGGATTTGGGCATGCAAATACCGGCAACTTCAGCTTATATAAGCAGATTGTGTGTGAATGTGTGGAGTGTGTCTTAATAATAAAGGGTTTTCAACGCTTAACCGTATAAAAATATCGCTTTTGTCCATTGAAAATAAACTTCTCCAAAGTTTTTCAGAGCAACCACGTTTTTATAATAACGTCATTACATTATAAATAGGATAAGTTCTTAAAAATTGCTTTCCTTACTTGATTGCCTTTACTGCTTTACTACTACCTCACAGCAAAAATAGAAAAAAGCAAATATTAAACTGCTGTTTGCACTTAAAGAAAGTTAGGTTAGGTTATCGAGTGTGACGTAGCTACCGTAAAAGCGGTCGCTTAACAAATTAGAAAATGTATTTATTCTCCTCTGCGATATCTATGTACCTACCTCGCAAGCGTATTCAATATTTCAGTTATCTGACAGGAAACTGGACTTTTCAAATAAAACAATTCCATCCTCTTAAGACACGATTTCCATGTGGCGATGCTCATCAAAACCGTTACAAAAACATGACCATATTGCCAGAGTTTTTTATTTCGATTAAATCTCGAAGGCATGAGCAGCATCCAGCGACATTGGGTAAAGACGTAGCTTAAAAATATCGTGTCAATTTGCATTTGTGCACTTTCATTTTTAAAATCTTTTCTTACTGTTATTTTTCTTTGTAGCTTATTGCCTATTTTTCGTAAAAGTATCATTTCTAAGTCGTTTTCAAAATAGATTTGGATGAACTGCTTTATAAATGGAAGTTTAACAAAACATAAATTAATAACTCGTACAAAAGGTTTTATGACGTGAAATAAAAACAGACAGATACCACATTTTTATGAAGGATTAAATCCATTTATTCCTTATTTTTGTTGACTTATGGATATGGTCATTCCTCTTCGTCTATATTAACTTTTGTTGCAATGATGAATTCCTAATAAGAGCGAAACACGTGTCTGTGTCCGGTCTTCAAGTCGCACCGACTATGTATCCTAATGGTACTCCGGTGTATATGTAAAGTTTTTGCTTGCTATTTACGCCGGTAACCAGGCCGGAAGAGAACAGACTTATCGTAGTGAACTCTAGAATATATACTGTAACCCCATACTTAGACTAAAACTCACTAGGGGCGTGGACGTTGTAGGATACGCGGATAATCTAATGGTAATAGTCAGGGCTGACACAGCGATACATCTTATGCAAAGAGCAAACGAGACAATAATACTTAATAACGAATAGATGACAAACAACCAACTAGAATTAGCACCAGATAAAACCGAAGCCATTATACTAAGCGGAAAAAGAGACCGGTAAATCATTGAGTTCCAACTAAATGGAGACGTCATAAAACCGCAAAAGAGCGCACGATATCCTGAAATTCACATCGATGTAAACCAGAAATTGGGAAAGCATGTAGAAGAAGCCACTAAAAGACTCGCTGATCTACAAAGACTAATGTTCAACATAAACGGTCTCAATGATTACTAACATAAGCCTGCGGCTACCGAACGATACTAACTGAAGCTATTCAGATTATAACAAGAATCCCGCCCATAGACCTAATTGTTAAATAAATTTTATATGAAGATAAAAATGGAATCCTGGCAAGCAAGATGAGACCGAGACATGGATAGACTGCAAATACAAAAAAATTGATTACTATATAAAACTATGTCAAAGAATAGAGGACGCAGAACATACTTTAATTTACTGTCCAAGATTTGAGAACTACCGCAAAACAACAAGACACGATCTATAGATAGAGAATATGACCATAGAAAACTTCTTCAAAGAAATGATACAACACGTAGATAAATAGAACCAGGGACATGATATGTTAAGAACGATTCTAAAAATAAAACACGAAGACGAACGCACGCAAGAGACCAAAATAGTAAACTGGTTCCGCTATTTTCGACCAAATCTGCAGCGAAGGGGTTTAGTCCGCAGGCGCCCTCCAGGGAGGATGAATCGAGCACATTCGGCAGACCACCAGATTTCCCGTCGCTATAAAAAAGCTCCAAAATCAGTTAGAGATATAACTAGTATACCCCAAAAATACAAAAGTTTTTTCCTTTAGTAAAATTCTCTCTATTTAGAAAAATCTAGCGTAGGAAAGTGGTGGGAGTCTCCGGGTCAAGAGATAGGACTAGCCTCATCAACCATGATTTCTTTGCGAACCTTAGGTGAAAATTCTCTGGTGTAAAGTGAGAGATTTGGTTGGTTGCCGAGAGGAAGAAACAGTTTTATTAGACCATTTTTATTAGCCCTTACTGAGGTGCCAGTCCTCAACAAGTATAGAAGGTGAGAGAGTTGACTGGACTCATTCTTATTAGGTGGAACAAACATCTCGCCTTTCAGGCTGTCGAGTCGCTGAGGACATGGCATACTTTCAAGGAGCTGTGGTTTTATTGAGTAAGAGTCTCACACTATCTGACTCTAAAAACGAATTCAGTCTCCTATGAAAACGTAGTAAGATATTTTCATAAAAGAATTTAATTACTATAACAAAAGGATTTATAATGAAAAAGAAGAAAAGAAATAACAAAACGCTATTTATTCCTTTTGCGGGTGACAATATTAAAGGGCTTCTCGTTAAGTGTATTGTTACGAACTGTTTATTAAAGGCCAATTATTTTATGATATATTACTTTAACAATACCGAGCTTATACAGTAAATGATATATTGGCAATTAAATATAACTGAAACGACAGATAACTTGAACAATTAAGTTTCCAATATAAACTATGATTTTAGATTTGACTTAAATATTAAAATTAATTGTTTGATAGTTTGCAAAGGTATTCTTCTTTTCAAGAGGTCTTCTCTCTTATTTCTTTGGCCTGGGTTTGGAAGTCGCTGTATGGTTTTTATCAAGCTTCTCTAAGGGCCATTTGGATGTTAGGGTGAATTGGTTTTGAAACCGGATTTTTAAAATGTTCCAAACCAACTAGTGGCAAACTAACCATTCTTTTTTTAAAATTTTTCGTGTGATGAAACTTTTTTATTTATAGCATCAAACAATATATTTGAGAAATAAAATTGTATAATTATGCTTTCCTTAATTTACTTCTGTTTGACTTATTAGACAAAAGAGTTACCACTATTAGAAGGTCGATTTATACTGACCGTGCATGCGTTGTCTGCGCCCCCACCGTTATTCGAAAATCCATGCGTATTTGTACTACACCAGCAGTCTCAAAAACATTGGCCTAAAGTGCCCGGTGAAGGATTTATGGTGGATTTACAATTCAGCAAAGAATGCAGAACAGTAAGAAGCAATACGACTACCTATGAACAATATTGTGTGATTCTTAAGCAATCAACAGGCATTTTTAATAGCCCTAACGGCAAGCACCTACAATTTCCTATTAACCAGAGGTCATCATCAAACCCCTTCAAATCGTTCAAAGTGTTTAAATTTATCTTCTAAATCTTCTACGTGGAACATTTTTCAATTACAGGAAAAACAGAGGCGTCCTCGTTCCACAAAAACTCAGAAAAAAGTCAAGTTTCTAAATAAATGTTGGCTTTATTCACATAAAAATTACACCGCGTTTTGGCCTCAATTGAAAGCCATTTTTTAAGGGTTCTACAACAAAAAAAGAACATACAAATGGAAAATTTTGACTAAAACACTTTTGTGGAACAGGACGCCTCTCTATTTCTTGTAATTAAGTTCAAAGTGTTGATTATTATGCAAAAAAATACTAAAACGCCCTCAAAATATTTTTTTTAGGAATGCCAGGAACCTTTTTATTAATTTTTTTTAGGTTAGGTTTAGTGTAGGTAGAGGTTATTTAAGGAATAGGGGGCCGATATCGACTTCCTATATTTAGGGATCACCTAGAGTGTTTAGGGGTCATCTAAACACTCAAACAAACGAAAACTGATTCCTACCTAAATTTAGGGGCTCCCTAGTACTAGGGCTACTCTAAATTGGTTGGTGCAAATGGCCGTAAGACGAGCTAAATAAATTACGCCTTAGTTAAAAATCCCGCGGGATATTTTCGTGTCCCACGTTTAAAAGGATTGCTGCGAGAAAAATTTTAACTGGGCTGGGAATGGGAATTCAGGTAATTAGCTTGAGACTCCCGATTTAAATGTACCTAATTTATTTGTTTCGTGCGTCTTGTTCATTATTTAAATCTTGTACACCGATTTCTTGACTTTTCTTTTAGCTAAAACCAATACGACACAACGTGGTTTGTTATTAGCGCTAATCGTACCTTGTGTAGGTACTGCTTTTCTAAAAATTGTTCTTGTACTAACAGCGTACCACTGTCTAAGTTTTTTTAGCCATGAAATTCGTCTGTAAATTTTTTAAAAGTTGCCCAACCCAACCCTTCTTGACTTTTGGATATAGTTTGATTTATAAGAATTTTAATAAATTTGTTTATGTAATAATCATCTTAACACAATCTTTTGTTAGATTTAAGAAGAAAGTTTTAATTTAGAAGAATATAAAATGAAAATATTTAAACACACTCAGGGTTTAAATAGTAGGCACTCTGTAGAACAAATTAAAATTGGGGTTATATCACTCTAATGAAAGCTTACCCGTGTTAATGAATTTTTCCAATTAATACTTGACGTCACACAACGATTTAGATGGGTAATAATAAAATAGGGAGTAGATTAATTTTGTATTTATTTAAAAGGTGTTTTTATTTATGAAATGTATTAAAAAACTTAAATGAAAGTTTGGTTTGCTTTTCTGTCACTTTCGAAATGTCAGTTTCAAAATATTAGCTGTGTTCAAATCACAAACAGCGAGTTCGGATCTCTTAACTCTGCTTGTACCTTGACTTGCACCAACCTCTACTGATGAAAGCTACAGCTTTGAAATGAGTGGGCTTTGAGTAAGGAACGTTTTGTAATAATAAGTTTATTTTGCATCTGTAAGATAATATTAGATTTATAATAGTATGGTTTTACAGAAGATTAAAATTTGTTTTAATACAAAAAGGAACTAGAAGACAATATACATTGTTCGGAGTCCAGCCCATACGAAAAACTATGCTAATTAATTAATAACTAACCTAAATAAGAGACATTTTAGTTTTAAAATACATGATTGCAAACAGTTTGCAGTATTTAAAGCAGTATAATATCGAAGTTAATTAAGTTGGTCACAGTTGGTTTGAAAATAAAAACAGATATACAAATACAGAGAGAGACAGATAGACTTGTCAAGAGATAAATACAAATATTTAGAGTTAAAACGAATACAGAATTTTACAAAAATTAAAATTAGAGAATAAAATTAAAATTAATTTATTTTTCTCTTTATTACATGTAGGTCAACGATCTTGCAAGACGACTAAAAATAGCATTTAAATTACATAAAAACATATGTATTAATAAAAAAAAATTAAATTAAACTATCATACTGTTTAGTGAGCTTTTGTAAATAAATTAATATAGCTGTTTTGGATTTTTTGGTTTGGTATATTTTTATATATTTTTCGTGCATAATCAGTGACCTTCACTTATGTTTGTTTTGCCTCGTAGTGCCCTTATAAATATATTTTCTGTGCTGAAAACGGGTTCAAAATATGGCGTTTTTCTGGACGAAATTAGAGGTGTTTTATTGGTTAATGAATAACTTGTGATATTAAATAAGGTAAATTAATCCTTGTAAAAACGGCTACTTAGGGAAATTATAAACGAACTTATTACCAATTGCCACAAAACAATCCTGTTGGTGGTCTAAAAAATCACGAACTTTATAACCTCAAACACAGATAATGAAGCTATTATGTGCCAAAATTTTGGCGTATTCACCATTTGCCATTTTGAAACCTGTCAAAAAAAATTAGTTTTAGGGCATTTTCTCCTAAAATATGGTATATTTTGAGAAAAAATCTTCTCTGTATGGGTAAGTGTTTTTTGAAAATTGGTTTGAAAATTACCCCTCACAGGTGTAAATATTTAGACCTGTGAGGGGTACTATTTTCGATCTTAGTAAATCTCACTGTAAGATTTTTATTGATTCTGAGCAGAGCCAAATTTGCGAGGTTTTGACTGCAATTTGATTTAGCAACTTTTGCAGACTTTCCCGCGTGTCGGCAAATATGACAGTGTCGTCAGCATATCTATTATTGTTAATTTGTATGCCGCTTATAGCAAGACCATCCTCGCAGTTGTGAAGGGCATTTATTTTTGTACTGTAGATAAACAATATAGCGAAGAAAATAGGTACCAGCACTTTCCCTAGAAAAACATCATCTTCTTCAACGATGACTTAACTTTTCCATCGCTCCAAAGAACATACCCACTATCGATATGATCACCGCCATAGAAATTCATCCTCTTTGACCAAACCTATTAAGCATACCTCCAACATAAGCAAGTCAGAGGATATCGCGTTGAAGAATCTTCAAAAGGACAAATCTGTTAAAATCTTACCGGCAGATAAGGGCAATGCAACAGTGATTTTGGATACGGAAACCTATGACCAGAAACTTGAAGAGGTACTTGCCAAAGGAAACTATAAGACAAAAGACCCCACGCAATCAATCGAAAGTAAGATTTATAGAACTTTAAAAAAGTATTCCAGATATATTCCGGACAACACAAGATCTCAACTTACACCACATTATAGCAAGCCTCCTCATCTATACGGCCTCCCCAAAATTCAGAAAGATGCAATGCCCTTACGCCAAATCACAAGTTCCAGAAATTCTCCAACAAGCAATCTGTCTAAATTTCTTTTGAAAATTATTCAACTTCTTGCAGGCAAGACCGCTTCATTTGTAGAAAGTTCCAACCATTTTGTAAATATTCTTAAATCTTTTGTTTTAGAACCTGAGAATAGATTTCTCATTTTTGATGTCGAAAGTCTATACACCAATGCCCCGATAAAGGAATCGCTAGATATTATTGGAGAGAGACTGGTTGATGACGAATCCCTTCGTGAACGTACAAGCCTGCCGCTGGAGGGAGTGATGGAGTTGTTGAAGTGCTGTCTACATGACTTCTATTTTCAGGTGAAAGATAGGTTTTATGCTCAGAATAACGGTCTGCCAATGGGTTCATCGCTTTCGCCAGTGGTGGCCAATATTTACATGGAGTGGTTCGAATCACACGCGGTTGATACCGCAACATATCCTAAGCTTTGGCTAAGATATGTTGATGATACTTTTATTGTCTGGACCGGGAATGACCAACAACTTTCAGAATTTCTTCACCACCTAAATAACATAAGACCCACCATTAAATTTACAATGGAGTTGGAGCAAAATTGTCAAATTCGTTTTCTTTATGTACCGTAAACCCACTCACACAGGACAATATTTAAATCAAAGTTCAAATCATTCTGCTACAACCAAACGAGGCATAATAAGAACTTTGTATAATAGAGCCGTTCAAATTTGTAACAATTCTCATGACTTGGAAATCGAAATAAGAAACATTAAGAAGGATCTGCAGCAGAATGGTTACATCCTTAAACTTATAACAGATACTTTCGAAATTTCAGCAAACAGGACAGAAATTACAAGACCAAAAGCAGGCAAATGCATTCTTTATAATTCCATACATTAAAGGAGTATCAGAAAAAATTCGAAGAGTAGCGAACAACTTTAATATTAAAACAGCTTTTATATCTAATAATACAATTATAAGCCTTCTTAGTAAAACAAAACCGGACAACAAACAAAATAAGGAAGCATTTACCAAGTTCATTGTGAGTGTGGTGAATCATACATACGTGAAACAAAAAGATCTGTTAGGCTTAAAGAACATCAGACGAATACCCAAAGAGGTGAAACAACGAAATCAGGAATCGCCGAACACGCATGGTCAAAACAACAACGACTGAAGTGGACAGAAGCAAAGGTTTTGCACAAAGAGTCACACAGGAAGAAACGAAAATTCCTTGAAGCTGCCTTTATCGGGCAGAATCACGGTGTTTTCAGTAAACCAAGTGTTGAAATTCCAAATATTTGGAAGCCCCTCCTTGGGTGGAGCCAACTTCTTAAACTTCACGGTTGAGTGATTTTCCATAGTATATAAGTACGTAGCCTTAGGAATAGATTGTAGTTTTCACCTGAAGACGATCAGAGATTGTACTGATCGAAAAGTCGTGTAGAAATACATCATTGTCTCATACTTTCAAACAAACGTTCTTCGATGTAATTGTTGAAATAGGAAACAATTACTTTAGATTGTATTAAAAATGCTAAAAAGGATTTTAAATATATGCAGCCTTGATTCAAACCGAGTCACCTCAGTAAGTCTGCCCGCGAGTCGTATGCGCGCGGCTTTTCATTATTCCAGAAAAATCCAATAGAAGCTATCCCCGCTGCTAGGTTCTCTGTACGCTGCAGCTATAATACGCCGGTAGCAGCAGTATGCCTGATTTCCTGTGTGTCGAAAGGTCATTGAACCTGCTGAATGTCTCGAGCATCGAGTCGCGGTCGCGTGCTTTAGGCGAGCGTTTCTAGTTTCTTACGTCTTTTTAGTTAAAAAAGTAAAATAAAATGATTAAATACACACGTAGTAATGAAATAACATTTACATGCATAGAATATGCGTTAAACCTCCTTTTGAGGATGTCCTTAGCAAATGCTATGAGTGTACTATTTGAGCAGGTCCTTTTGAGTATATCTTTAACACATGCAAAGAATATATCAATTTTAAAATATTTTTTGGTCCCTTTAGCGCACATCAAGAGAATGAGCTTCTAAGTATTTTCTTGTCATATGCTATGGAAATACCACTAAAGAAGTTTACTATTAGAACATCTTTAGCATATGCAAAGTATATATCACTTATTAAAACATTATTTGGTCCTTTTAGCGCACAAGTTTTTCTGGTACCGTAAAAGAACATCGAAAGAATGTTATTAGTATTTCCTTAGCATATACTAATGAAACACCATTAAAGAAGGTTACTTTTAGGACATCTTTAGCATATGCAAAGTATATACCAATTATGAAATAAGTTAAAATAACTCGAAAAAAAATCGATGACCGGAAACGGACCCGGTAACCATTGGTTTAGAGATTCTTGTCCATATATATCCACCAAACGCGAAAATTCTTTGATTAAACTTTAATCAGTACTAACACTTTTTAGTCGACCTATAAAAATCCGCCAAAACGCATATATTCCGCGGTTTTAACCTATTTCTTTATAAGCGCATGGTACAGTGGATAAACCATTGGTCTATCAACCTGTAGGTTGTCGGTTCGAACCCCGTCGGCGCGTCGCACTATTTTTTATTATTTGTTTTTATTTTTTTTTCTTATTGTGTATTGTGATAGGACATTGTTTCTAGGGCTCAAAAATATATTTTTTATTTTATATAAAGCCATATTTTAGGAGTTATACCGGTTTTGCGCTACTATAGATCTAGCACATGCCAATCATCTGATAAGAATATCTATTTGCACATCCTAAGAACCTGGATAGCATATGATTGGGGCGGAACGTAATCTATTCTTAGCACATGCTTGGGATGTTCCAATGTTAATTTAGAACATCCTTAGCATATCCTTTTTCTACTTGAGGATATTCTATGCAAATGCTAAGGATGACAAAATGCTATGTGGGTATGTATTAATTAAAGTGATATTAGCATGTGCACAAATAAATATAATAAAATAAAATTTTGCATGAGTAAAAGGAACCCTCGCAGTCAAAAGCCCATTTTTTTTGCATACTAGCAGAGAAAGTAAAAAGAGAACTACTACTGTCACATAATCAATGCGACGCCCTTAGAATGAAACTTCCCGAAAGTTCCTAAACTTGGCAAATCCATAGGGATAAAAAGTAATTAATTTGACAATTTTATTAATGGGGCCAAAGTTGTTCGAAACTTTCTTGACTTGACTTTCTCTAATGTCAATTTTTGTTGCGCTAGTAAATACCTATATTTTTTTGCAAGAAGTTGAGGTCCTGTTATTTCTGTTAATAGACTGAGACATATATTAGTCTGAAAAAGTGCTAAAGACATAAATAAAATATTAAATATTCAAATATTTGAATGGTAGCCTTACATAGAAATTGAAGCTTATTCGGCAAAAAATCGGAAAATTGCTCGGAGCCGTGTCTTAGTTTTTACAAAATGTGTCTTCCATTCAAATTTCAGCCAATTTTAATGTTTATTTAACGAAAACCCAGGAGTTTTTTGTACTTTAGCACCTTTTTGATCTGATATGTCCCCAATACTAATTTATGTTTAAGACTTAGGTTAATTAAATTTTTTGTTTACGTGTCAACTTAGGTTCGTTTAGAGCTCGTCCCTTAATAACTGTATTTAAGTTTAGATATGGTTTAGTTTATCATTCGTTCATAATTACTAAACTTTATATTAAAATGACTAAAGGCTGGTTCATGCTTAAATTCCTTTATGTTGGGAATTTCGAACCTTTGGTTTGCACTATAACAAAGTTATGATTGTTTTCCACAAACCAAAACTACACTTTTTTGCACTCGACGCGCGTTTCACTAACAACGTTAGCATCATCAGAAGACCATAAACAATAAACTAAATTAACCTAAACTCTATCTTATATACTATCTTTTAGTGGGCGGAGATAAGACTAATAATTTGTGATTGGTCACGCTTTATAATCCTATCTCCCCTCAACTAAATAATAAAATGTACTAAACTATTTCTGGATTTAATAATTTCCATACTTTCATATGCATTCAAAAGTCTTTTGTTTAGTACACTTTTTAGAAGTTTTAAGTTATCTAATGTAAATCTAGGATTGTTTTCAAAAGCATGCTCGGCCACAGTTCACTTTTCTGTTCTTCCGTATTTTAAGTGTGCTAAGTGTTCTTTGAATCGTGTTTGAATAGAGCGTCTCGTTTGGGCAACATATTTTTTGTCACAATCCATGTAACTAATTTCGTAAATTCCACTTTTTTCTAGAACTGTAGTTTTATCCTTGAGATTTCCTAGTAAACCTCTTATTGTGTTTTCGGTTTGATATACTAATTTAAGACCGGTGTTATTAAATACTTTTAGTAAGTGAGTCGGAGGTGGATGCTTTAATAAAGAATTTAATAGAAGTGCGTATATTGTTCTAAGAAATTCTCGTCCTCAAAAGGACTTAAGATCCATACTTCAAAAACACACAATAACCGTGTCCAAGATACCCTATGTTTCTCTTCAATTAATGATTCCAACATTTGATTTCCAAATTTATCGCAACCAGATCCTGTAACTTTTAATGAGAAAATTTGCTGTGATATTTGTAAAAAAATCATACAAAGGAACACGAGGCTCAAACAACATAAGAAAATCAAACACAAATTATTACATTTAGAAAAAGATTTGGATAGACAATAATTCTCATTTAAAGACAGTCGAAATTAAACCAAACCATGATATTTCTACCTTGGTTAAGTATTTTTCAACTATTAAATGTTCGACTACAATACTCAAAAGCATTCCAAAAGGAGTTAGAAATACAATTGCAGAAGAATTTTCGTCATTGCTTAAAAAATGTGTTACAAAAAATTCACATTCATGGGTTTGTCTCTTTCTCTTTCCGTATGCTGTTTTACTAATGCCCCGTAACTCAAAAAAAATATCTTGATGTCACTTTAATAACTTTAATGGGAAATAACCTAATTTTGTGGCAAAGAAATAAATATCTACCTACGTTTGAGCTCTTGTCCCAATATAAACCAAGAAACAACAAAATTGAAGTAAAATGTCAAAACAAAAAGCCGAAGAATGAAATTCTCAATCAAAAGGTACGATCAAAAATATCCGAAGGAGATGTTAAAAATGCTATAAGAATTTTATTTATTTATCTTCAAGATGAATTTGAGTTTGAATCAGAATTTAACAATGTTTCTACAGATGAAATAAAAAATTCAATTTTTTCTTTAAAGCCTGGCTCTCTTCATTTAAAGGATCTTGTGGGTGATGGTCTAAGTAGTTTTTCTTCAAAATTATTATCTTTTTCAGCTTTTATAACTCATATTATATCGGGCTTTGTTCCTAATTAAATTCGTCCTATATTCTTTGGAGCAAATTTATGTGCCTTCAACAAAAAAGATGGTGGAATACGCCCCATTGCTGTGGGTCTATGTCTCCGCCGCCTAACTGCCAAAATAGTTTGCAAAATAATTTCCGATTCACTAGGCAACATGTTTCGTCCCCACCAAGGTTTTGGTACAAAATGCGGAGCGGAGGCAGCTGCCCACTCAATGAGACGTTTTCTTAATTTTTCTCATACAAAAGATAAAGCCATTTAAAAAATCGACTATAAAAATGCTTTTAATATGGTTAATAGAAGTAAAATATTATCAAGTGTAAAACAATACATCCCAGAATACTTTAATTACATATCACAATGCTATAGATATAATTTAATACTTTCTTTCGGTAACCAAGAAATTTTGTTACAAAGGGGAGTTCAGCAAGGGGATCTCCTTGGGCCACCTCTTTTTTGTCTAGCCGTTTAACTGATAGTAAATCTTATGAAATCTGAAATAAATTTATGGCACCTTGATGATGGACTAATTGCGGGAGATCCAAATATCGTTTTAGAGGATTTTAAAAAGATAGCGAACTACAGTGAAAAAATTGGTTTAGATCTAAATTTTTAAAAATGAGAACTTGCAATTATTTCAGAAAATTCATCACAAATTACATCGAAATTTTTAAATTTTGCTCCAGAACTGCTACAAACTCCTCTAGAAGAGTTTAGTTGTCTAGGCTGTTCATTTTTTTCACAACAAATTATATCCGAAATTGATAAAAAAATTAATTTTATAAATATACTATCAGAAAATCTTAAATTATTAGACTCACATATAGCTTACCTAGAGTTTCTTACAAATTGCGATGTGTCTCTTGCTGGAAAACCTTGAAACTATGGAAAAATATGACAACATTTTAAAAAACACTATTCAAGAAATTAGTAATTGTGATTTAAATTTGAAATCTTGGCTACAGAGCACCGTACCAGTTAAATTGGATGGTTTAGGAATAAGGGATTTATGTACTCTATCAGTGTCAGCTTTTTTGGGTTCGGTGAATGATATAACATCAATAGCTAATGTTGATGAATGTTCATCAAAATGACTTAATCTTTGTAATTTATCAGAAAATACATTTGAAAATTTTTGTTCTCTCAAACAACATGATTTAGATTTCGAAATATGCGAAGTTCGTTACGTTAATTTATTCAATAGTTGTGACTCAGTACAGACTCAGTTACTTTTATAATTTCCATAGCTCTGAGACTTGGTCTTCCTGTGTGTGTGGAACACACCTGCGTTTGCGGTGAAATAGCAGATGCTTACGGCTCACATGGGCTAAGCTGCAAAAAAAGCGCAGGTCGTGTTTCGAGACGCAGGGAGATTAATGACATCATTAAGCGATCTCTAATTTCAGCTGAATTCTCGGCTGTATTGGAGCCGCTTGGTGTTTCTCGGTGATATATTGGAGAGCAAAAAAAACATAACAAATACAAAGACCTGAAGGACGGATACTTTTTTATTCCATTTACTGTGGAGACTTTTGGCCCTTGGGGTGATGAAGCAAGGAGCCTGGTCACTGAAATAGGCGCAAAATTACCGGATAAAAGGGCTCGGAGTTTCTTCACCCAGAAGGTCGGAATTGCCATACAGCGTGGAAATGCTGCGTCTGTGCTTGAGACAATCCCAGAAAAGTTAGGTTTGGAATATTTTTTCTTATTATGTAGATAAAGTTATGCAAGTAGAGTGGGTGTGTGCGAGTCGAGTTTGTTTATTTTATTTTGTGTTGTTTTATGTACACTTTATTTCAAAAAAAAACTCATACATGCATTATTCCCTATGCCACAAAATTTAGCTTTCCATTAGTGTATACTATTATAAGGCATCACCAGCTTAGTATGTCTGACAGCTTAAAATTCAGTGTGACATCCTTAAAAATGCCACAGATATCAATATTTACAAAAGTTCAATTTATCACTCGAGTTATAGAAGACGGCTGGTTTATAAGAAGAGCGGCCACCCATTTTGGAGTTGATAAACGACAAACGAAAGATGGATCAGGACGACCAAAAGTAAGTTCTGAAGTGCAAGATGAGAGACATATTGACCATCTCAGACAAAGTTTTTTTTCAACGCCGGTTGAAGCAGCTAATGTAACATTATTTCCGGGTTCTTTAGCAACAGTAAATAGAAGAGTAACGAAATCAGAAGTCTCTTGTCAAGTTGCTGCAAAGAAGCCTTTTCTAACAGAAGAACAAAAACAGGCTAGAGTGATTTTTGCACTGAACAATGTTCTTCGTGATAATGACTTCTGGGAGAGGGTGGTTTTCACTGACGAAAAAATTTTTCAATCATCTTCAAGCAGCAGGAGAATTTTAATTTATCGTCCACCAAATTCTAGATTTGGACCCGAATATACAAACCAAATTAAAAAAGCTGGACATTTTTCTGTAAACATGTGGGGCTGGTTTAGTGCTAGAGGTTTGGGGTTTTTTTGAAGAATCAAAGGAAGATTCAATAGTGAACGATATATTGAAATCCTTGAAAACGCTATGCTGCCAGGCTTTACATGAAAATAATGACTTCGTTTATCAGCAGGAGAACTGTCCAATACACACGGCTAATGTTGTTCGCCCATGGTTTCAGAATAATAATATAGAAACACTTCCTTGGCGAATACCAAAGGAATTGGAGACAATGAAATGCTGAAGAGTTAAGCGATGCTATTTATCGCCCATTGGATCAGCTCTCAGAAGACCATCAGTATTTTCAAAATTTAACCTTTTCAATGCCCAGACGTTTGCAACTTGTAATAGAGAAAAATGGTGATCCTATTAAATACTAAATTATTTATTTTAGTTCTTTTTTAAGTTAAAATAATTAGTATTAAGGTTACCATCGTTTTTGTCCTAATCCAAGTTTCCTATTCGTCGAATTTTTTTTCAATCCAGCGCTGTTTCCATCGTATTATTGTTATTTTATCAACTCCAAAATGGGTTACCGCCCTCTTTATAGAACAGCCTTCGTCCGTTACTCGAGTGATAGTTTTATATTGTTCAATAAAGGCTTTACTAAAACATTATTTTTGCTGATTTTTTAGTGTTATGCAAAATTTAATGTAAAAATAAGGGTGCCTTTAATTTAAGTAAAAAAATATTTTCAGTTTTAGAGACCTTTTTTAAACAATATGACAAATTGTCGTACTTTTGAAGTTTTTAGGCATTTTAGCTGGTAGTCCGTATATATTATACACTTTTAGAAAGGTCAATTTTGTGACTGCATGTATGCGAATTTTTTAAAATCAAGTTTGCGTTAAATTTTATATATCTTTACCTTTTTATTTACGTTTTACGTCACCGTCACCGCACATCGCCATTTTGAAGTTAAAAACGTCAGTAAATATTTTGCCTGTAGCACTTGCGTAACGCGATTTTTCCGTTTTTTTTAGCGTAAAGTTGGTTAACTTTCAAGGTTATTTCTTGAGGTAAAGAAGATAGGAAAAGGATTAAGCATGAACAAGGACACCTGAATACATGGGATTTAATAATTGCTAAAGGAAAACGATTCAGTAAAAGTTACGGAAAAGGAATTTAAGCATAAACCAGCCTTAGCAACCCCTTGTTACAAAGTGTTATCTATTCTATAATTATAGTGAAATATATTTTGAGTTTGTTATTAAGCCCATTAAAGCCAAATTATTATTAATATATACCTTTATATTTACTAATAATTAGGTTGTGGTCATATATATATAAAGGCACCCCTTGGAAGTCATATTAAGTATTAGTTATTTTATTCCACCTTTGAGAAAAAACTGTCACAAAATGTATAAAGTTCAAGTTGTTGTCGTCGTGGCTTTGTACCTGGTATCAATGTTTCTGTTTCAATGCGTCGAAGGTAAGACATTAAAGTCGATTGGGTACATTGATAACAAGATTTCTTTATTAGAAAGAAAGGCAGTTTTGCCACAAAAGAATATTTTTTTGTCCTAAATTGCATCAATTTAGCAAAAAATTTGCCTTTATGAGAACCAGTTTAAAACTTGTGACTAATCCAGGGAAAAATAGTAGTTTTCACAACTAGTTTCAATAACGGGCGCAGCGAGGTATTTAAAAACGCGAGTAAAAAAAGCACAGTTTAGCCGCGAGTTGTTAATAATATTTTTTTAATACCTTTATCAAAAAATTCAAGAAAAAGCGGAAAATACTTGGCATCGGTAACCAAAAAAGCCATACTTTAGTTATCTGCAAACAGTTACTAAAATCATGTTTTTACAAATATTTTTTTGTGACAAAGAAATATTTGTTCAGCCATATTTAAAAATGTGTGTGACAAAGAATCAGTGTTTGTAATAACACTAAGGTACTATAAACTATCGACTTTGACCACTTTTTTAAGCTACGTGAGCATCTTCCTGAGCTGATTTATTTCGTAGCTAATATTTTAATACCAATACATACAACAGTATAGCAAAAAACATTGTTCGTTTTAGCATATAACCAATAAAAGTGTTTCAGGAAAAACTAAACATTGCCTGCATGCTCTTTATCGAAATACTGATTTTTTTTTTATTTTTTAGCTGGCGGTGGAAAGAAGAAATGATATCCAAAATTGTAAAATACTAACGCAGTTGCATGTCAAATTTATGGCACAGTAAATCTGTTATGAAATAAATCAATCTTTATTTATTAACCTTTTTTATTATACCGGTTAGGTCGGTCCTTAAATAACTAGGATTTGAGAGGGATGGGCCACACAAAAAAAAGGAAAGCTCCTATTAGTTTAATGTTCTTAGGGTTTATAGTTTCCAGTGGCGGTTCCTCCATACCCCGCACACCCGCCCATGTAACCCAGACATCGGGCGATTTTGGATTTTTTTTTATATGTTGTAGCTTTGGACAAGGGCTTTAAAAAAATGTGCCTTAAAAGTTGGTGAGGCATTTAGTTTGTCAACAGCGGCGTATCAAATGTGGGATAAAATAACATTTAGAAATGATATCTTGGAAAGAAAACATGCAGGTATTTATTTATTTTTTGAAGGATAGAGTAAATCTTAATTTTTATATTGTTTCACAATGTTTTCTGACAGGTTAGGTCATTGGCGCACCTTAAAATTATTAAAATACTGTTTATTTCTTCATTAAAAAGGCTAATTCAACGATATTGGGTGTGTATATATTTTGTACTATTTTTATAGTTTTTTTAGTATATTTTATAAAAAGACAATTCAGTGGTGTAACATCAAAATATTATTACTAGTAGTTTAAACTGCCACAAAGGTTTTTAATTTGATTGGATACCGTCTTGAATCCTTTTTATGATTTTAATATTTGCTAGCTGTTATATGTCATAGTTGTCAATTATTTTGTTCCATTTTTAAGAATTTGACCCAAAAAATGATGTTGGCTGTTACGAAAAGTGAAACCATTCAGACCGGGGCTTGTTAGAAAAATTTTTTTGCTAAAAGTTTTAAACCATTTAAGGAAACAAATTTAAAAATACCCAGTACAGGCAAGAAATTAGGCGCCAGCAGTCTGTGTGTATAAGTGGCTACATCCCTTAAAAGTTCGAATATAGTTAAGTGTCGACGAAAAACAGGCAAATGAGTGCACATCTTGACAATCAAACAAAGAACGTAAGCGTGGCGTGGCGTGGGTTGCAACGTCTATATAAGGCCAAGCGCACATGCAACGGCATTCAGACTCATTTTTGTCACGATGTAGCAAAGAAGGTTTGGGTCACTCTGGGGATTTTTCTTAAATTAGGGGGGGGGGGAACGCTCCTACGCATTGGGATGCGGCTCTTGTATTTTTCTTTGTTTTTCCGACGCTCCAACGGTTCACCGGGATGCGTTGCTTTGTCTTGTGCACGGTTCACCGAACAGGACAAAGTCTCTTTCTTTTGATTTTTTTCTTTTTAATACGACGGTCCACCGGGATGCGTTGCTCTGTCTTGTGCCCGGTTCACCGAACAAGATAGAGCCCTTTTTTTCTTCTTTTTTTGTTTTTTTATATACGACGCTCCAACGGTTCACCGGGATGCGTTGCTCTGTCTTGTGCCCGGTTCACCGAACAAGACAGAGTTTCTTTTGTTTGTTTATGTTTTGCTACGGCACTCACTGCACAGTGTCGGCTCTCTCTAGCTAAATAGGGGAGGATAACGGGGAGGGGAAATTAGAAATTTAATTCAAAATAAACAAACTAATTTTGTCACTAAAAGCTCACTAACATCTAAATCTTTACAAGTAACGTCAAACAAATAATTAAATTAAAATTGGTAGAAAATCATAAAATACATTACGTCTAAATCTGTACATAAGTACGAATAAATAAATTTTGAAGTTGATAGAAAATAAATTAAAATCACAAATAAAAAATAATTACTAGTAAAAGGGGCACAATAGACTCAAATCAGTCTTTCTACAAAATCAGCATGATTCTTGACTGCTGGAGAGGGACGCTGTGCGTCAGAGTGGTCAGATTAGCGAATTTGGTGAAATACGGCTTCGCTGGCTTGGCTGCTTTGTCGTGCGCCGTTGTCTTTCCTTTAGGGAAGAATTATGGTGACGATGATATATATTTTTTTGCAGTAATTTTTAATAAAACGCACGTTCCAATCTAAAGATCAGAGAAATGAAGGTCCGACAACGGAAGCAAAATTTTGCAGGTAATTTATTAAAAGGGGAAAGGGGAAATTAGGGGGGCATTGAATTGACACGGCATCATTAGCTTTCCAGTATTGCACAGTGAGGGTTAAATATTTTAATTAGTATTGCTTTTATTTTGTTACAATGATTTTTTTATTCTTGTTTTATTTTACTTCCTATAAAAATTTATTTTAATTAAGGGTTCTGTTACCATTTCGAAGTATAAATACTATTTCACAGATATTAAAAGTAGACTCCTCGGGTGAAAGATTTCAAGGAGATTTATTGTCTCTGTTAACAAATCTTTTGTTCGAGAAGGGTACCCTTTACAATGGGTATATTGATATTTACTATTCAAAATCAAGAAAGCTGGTAATGGGCTTTGACAAAAGAGGGTGTATTGGTATGACCATAAACCAACCACATTATGAATATTTTGTGTATGTTGGTGCGTGGCCGTGTTTTTGTTGGTGTATTTTTTAAACAAATAAATTTAGTAAAGCTTGCTAATGATAAAGCTGTGATAGGAGGTCAAGTTTTCCTAAGTGTCTTGAGCCTTGCGTTTGCTTAACTAGCAGTCTTTATCACATGGTAAATTATCTCTTATATAACTACGTAACCCTCTACGGACAGGTTACCTAGGGCGTACTTATTTTTGTTCGTTCTAGAAAATAGCCAACAAGGAATGTTTTTCTATAATAGTGGGTTAGTCAAGGTACTGGGCTATTATAGGCATTTCAACTAAACAGCTCATTACTCACCTCTCTTGTAACTCGAAGCAGACATAGACTGATGGAACAATCACAAAGGGGAGCTTGGGTAAATCTCTTGATTCTTGGATGGTAAATAAACAATATACTCAAGGTATCAAGAATCCCGTATCTAATTAGGATTCACTTTTAATATTTTTATGAGTTAATTATCACATTTTTCTGTTTAATCGTGGTACTTTTTATATAGCATAGGTGGTATAACTATTTTTTTTACATTTACCCTTTTATACACTTTTTATTTATTATAACTGTAATATTAATTGAAATCGTGTGGTTTTATTTGACTTCCGGTAGGAAATCAACTGTGTCAAACTCTTTAGAACCTGGGTAAAAGAAAGACAGAGGGTAATACTACAAACACAACGTAGCGTCCTTAAGAGAAAAAAATTTTAAAATAAATATCTGAAGAAAAATAAGGTAGTTAATGTATGAAAGCATCTGTGTGCGTCACGCCTAGAAGTTTTCATAATTTAACAAAACCCACGAGGTTGTTGATGTATGAAAGTATCACCTGGCCAGTGAAATTTTCATAATTTAACAAGACCCGGGTATAAACAGTTTCAAAAACATTTCCTTTTATGTTATGAAATTGCCTTCTTTTTTCCGAACGGATACATCCACCAACTTCTCTCCATTTATTTACCCACAGCACGCATATCTTCACGCGTAAAGTATCATTCCCGACCTTGAGTGCGTGCCCGAACTCCGCTCCGCGAATTTAGGGTCATCAGCACTGGCGTGCGAAAAAATACAATTTTCCGCGCTAGTTAGAATAATAACAATTAGTTACTTTAGACATTCGTGAAACTTATCCGCCTTAAGATTCATAAAAAAAAATATTTATGGGTGACCCTACGTCACTGTGTTGGAATATTTCTATTGAAGCAAAATAGAAGATAAGTAAGTTTCTATTAATTAAATATATTTATCAAATAAAATAGCAAAAGAATAAGTAGTATTCTAATATTTGGATGTTACACCACTGATTTATCATTTTATAAAATATATAAAAAAGTATAAAATAACACAAAATACATACATAATATGGTTGAATTGGTGCCCTTAATGAAAAAATTACCAGTATTTTAAATAGTTTTACGGTGCGCCACTGACCCAACCTGTCAGAAAACAATGCGAAAAAATCTAAAAATCTACACTTACACTCTCCTTCAAAAAATACATAAATACTTACATGTTTTCTTCGGAAAATATAATTTCACAATTATATTTTATCCCACATTTGATACGCCGCTGTAGCCAAACCGAATGTCTCACCAACTTTTAAGTCATATCAAAAAAATTCTAAAATCGCCCGATGTCTGGGTTACATGGACTGGTGTGCGTGGTTCTGTATGGCACAATAAATCTGTTATGAAATAAATCAATCTTTATTTATTCACCTTTTTTATTATACGGGTTGGGTCGGTCCTTAAATAACTAGGCTTTGAGAAGGCTGGACCACACAAAAAAAAGGAAAGCTCCTATTAGTTTAATGTTCTTAGGGTTTATAGTTTCCAGTGACGGTGCCTCCATAGGAGCTCATGAGCACATGCACCCCCACACAGAATAAAAAAGTAATAATAAAATGTCTGATTTATATTATTATATTTATATTACATTATCAGCGCTGATTATTATGCAGTGGTGGTCCCAGCCATTTAAAAAGGAAGGGGCGGTTTCGATACGAAAAAAAAATTAGAATAAAAGCATAGCTTTTATGAGGAGCATATCAATATATGCAAACAAAAGTTAGTAGCTACAAGCGCAGATTTGACCCCAAATCTAAGGTGGGGGGGGGGGGTACTCAGATTTTAAGCTGTTTATTTCATATACGTTTTATTTTAAAAAATGTTTAAATGCGCCGAAAATTTGAGAAAATTACATTAAAAATGCAATTTTTTTATTTAAAATTAAACTAAAATTGTAAATATATCAATGGTTTCAAAGCGCAGCAGGCGAAAATTTTTAGGAAAGTGACACTACAAATGCCATTGGTGTTAGAGCACCGCAATTTATGCCCTACTTTTGATTTTCTAATTATTTTCGTAATTTAAATCCAGGGTGGGGGGGGGATTAATTACTCCCTACCCCCCTGAAATCCGCGCTTGAGTAAGTACGTACTTTTTTTTTGAGACCTAAAGAGCTTTTTAAGTTGAAACATTACCTTTTATATTGCATATCTCAAATATAAGATGTCTAATCCAAAAAAAAGTTGGTTTCCACTTTTTTTGGGCAAACCGGCAATGACCCGCTCAGAGTTTCAATATGTCTGTTGATATGCAGCAACGCTAAGCCCGTCAGACGACTTTTCGTCATATTGTTTTTGAGTACTTATATTTCAATCTTCTGAAGCAGGAGAAGCATCTTTCTGACGAAGCATTACTTACTGACAAACATCCAAGAATGTTTTTATCAAAGGAAAAATATCGCCACACTTGTTCATTGCCTCGAAAACGTTATAATATATATATGTTTTGATTTAAGCTTTTGCCTACTTCTTGTTTCCAAATACTGACTTCTCCCAATTAAAGGTCAAGAATTTGTGTTTTGTATTAATCAAACAGTTTATGGTATTTGGAAACGACATTAGTTAATTTTGCCCTGATTTCGGCTTCACGTTGTATAAAACTTGGTATGAATATGTTCAGGTCAAAAATACTTAGAGTCTCGTTATTAAACCTTGATTTTATTTCCGAAATGATTTTGTCTAAAACTTGTTTATAAATTGAAACTCGAGATAATACTGGACCGGTATTCTCGTAATACGTAACGTTTTGAAGTCGCTAAGCGAAACCAATAGCGAACAGTGCGCTCAGCGGCAGGCTGACCGACGACTTTTCGTATTCGCTCTGCCGAACGCGCTGCCCTGCGAGCAGACAGAATCAAATTCGCTTAGCGCATCTTGGCATCATCGAATTTTGCATTTTTATTTCTTGTTAGCCTTTTCGCTCCTTTTCTTTTTCTATGTGTAAGAAAGAGGCCATTGTGTGATCGATTTCGAGCCGTATTTCAGAAAGGGTAAATCAAATGTGACTTGTACAAGTGTTGATCCTTTAAAAAATTAATTGATGGTTTGGTTTAGCTCAGTTAAACCCGCCCTTTGACCCCGTGATATAAACTCGTAGCACGTTCCTGCCCAGTGTGCGGGAAAAAGTTTATCCCGAAACTTAACCGCACACTTACAAAAAAATTCCGCACTCAGTGCAAAAAAGTTTAAATTTATTCCGGCACTCAGTCAGGGAAAGTGGTGTTTTCGGCACGGTCGTATATTGATATTGATACTTTATTATATAGCATTTATTGTTAAAATGGTTTCACAATAGTTACTTATATATCTAGTAAGTTCGACCAATTAAACAACGTTACAATCGGACCATCATCGGCCCTAAAGCAGATAAGGTTTGCATTGGCATAATGTTGACTATAGTAAATCGGGTCATCGTCAGTTGACGATTCTCGTCCGACTAAATAAAGTTCCAATCGGACCGTCGTCGGCCCTAAAGCAGATAAAGTGGGCGTCGGCATAAAGTCGACTATAGTAAATCGGGCCATCGCCAGTTGCCGATTCTCGACCGATTAAAGAAAGTTCCAATCGGACCATCGTCGGTCCTAAAGTGGGATCGGCATAAAGTCGACTGTAGTGATGTGGACCTCCGTCAGTTGCCGATTATTGACCCAAAACTGAAAATCGCAATCGTACCAACATCGGACCAGAGTGTAGTCGCCGATGCCAACAGACTGCCGACGTTGTCGACATTGGGCCGATTCATTGCCGACGATTTGTGTTTGCTGCGTAGGCAAGACCTAAAAGGACATTGGACTGCTGACAGGGATGCTGACTGAGGAGGTCCCGGGTGCCCCGATTGAGGGCTCGAAGAGGAATCGGCGCAGCACTTAATAGCAGATAGATATTTCTTATGATAGAGGAAGAAGAACTGTACTCCTTCAAAAATGGGCCGACTTTCTGAAGTTCGTAAAGAAGACAGGGAGGCCCGGAGAGAGAGTTGCAGCGGAAGTAGGGGCATAGGAAAAGGAAAGAGGTATGACAGAAAAGGTCGATTCTAAGAAAAATGAAGCAATATTTGTGCTACATTTGATAAAATTTATGGTCAAAAAATTTTTTTAGAAGCCATAAAAAATTTTCATGAAAAAATAACATTGCCTGCTCTTCATCAAAATACTATATTTTTATTTTATAGCTGGTGGTGGAAACAACAAAATATTTCTAAAAATGTAAAATGCTTATTCTGTTATATGTCACAATAAACCTGTTATGAAATAAATCAATCTCTATTTGGATAGGTTCTTATAACTCAGTTTTGGGAAGGCTTGGCTACACAGAAAAGGCACTTTGGTGTCTTTATGTGTTTTGCACTCGACCATAGAAAAACTCGGTTATTCTAAACTTATTATGATAGCATCCCCTGAATTGGACAGAAGATCTTTTCCCAATTTGAGTACCGTGCTCAGGTGATAAATAATCTGATTTAGGTAAATCACGGTAAGCCTTTAAATCCGCAATTGCTTCCAAGGATTCCGTAAGGTTAAACAAGATTAATTGCAATACCGATAGGATTGAGAGTTTGTTTTGCATGTATAAATAAATTTGTTTAGTATTGGCAACGAGTAAAGATTCCGGAGACATTTTGGACCAGTGAAATGTTTTCCTTATCATTCTTACTATTGTAGTTATTTTTGCTGTTATGTAGTAAATGGTCCCAAATGACCCTTTTAGAAATCTTACAGATAAAGAAAGAAATTGCTAAAAAATGTTTTACTAGTTAAAGAAACAACAAAATGACTTTTAATTCATTTTTTTTACCGGCATTTTTTTACTCCTCGACATTAACCATGCAACTTGCAAGAAATTAGAGGCATAGGAGATGCAGCGTATCTTGGAGGGATGAATCAATGGTATAGTGTTGGAAGAACGGCACAAGAAGATTAAGATAATCATATTTGAGCTTAGCAGTCGTAGATTTTTACGTTTTCAATTCATGTTTTCAATTCAAATATTTTCATACAAAATTAAATCATCCTGTTTAATTTTACTACCAAGCTCACTTTAACAACCTTTAGGTGTAGACCCAACTCATTCTAATTTGACGTGTTTGTAATTTGCTTTAATTTTCTTTTCATCTGAATTTCTTCAGTTTTATTTTATAACTAATTTTGATTATCTTTGGGTTCATTCAAATCATATAAAAAAAAAACGCTTTTTTATCTAAACTTGCTCCATTCTGCAAAAATTCTAGGGATATATTTCAGGTATTGCACTTATAATAATTTTTTATTCAGTTTTTAGTCAAACTCAACTATCCAAGTTTAACTTATTCACAATTTGCTCTAATCTGACATATATAGAACCTTTTCATCCAAATCCAAGTGATCCTCTTCAATTTTATTTTATAGCTCACTTTGATTACCTTCAGGTTCCTCCAACTAATGTGCAAACATTTCTCTTTCATCCCTTGACTTGACCCAATCTGCATCAATTCTTTTGATTGTATCTTGTATAAAGTCTTAATGCAAACCCAACGCATCCAAGTTTAATTTCTTCACAATCTGCTCTAATTTGACATGTACCCTTTAGTTCTATTTAATAGCCCACTTTGGATTGGATTGGGGTTCATTTCAGATATTGCATTTACCATTTGGTCTCCATTTAAACCCAACTCATCTAAGTTTGACTTGTTCGCAATTTGCTCTTATTTAATATCCTCTTCCACTTTGAGGCGGTCTTTGATTCTCTTCAATGCTCCTGTACCTTAAAACTGTGACTAAGAGCTTGGCATTCCACTCTAAATTAAATTTTTATTGTTTTCTTAACAGCAGATTTTTTCAAATTTAAATTATTAAGAGTTGTCTTAAATCATACAAATTTTCCGCCTGTAATAAGGTCAGGCACACCAGTTGAATATTGGTCAGGGGGTACTACTACATTTTAATATTTGAAAATAGTGGAAGTTCCCCGTTGCATCACAGGATTTACAAAATTGTCCACTTTTGGGGTGCTGTGCTGAGCCGATAACCTCAATTAAAATACACCTCTCGGCAAAAAATGGCGAGGGTTACCTATCCATTATATTTTGTAGCCCTAAAGCTTGTACTATTACCTATTTTTAATATTTTTGTGCAGCTCTAGTAAATAAATATTCCTTTACCTTCACATAAAACCACCGCGGCCTCATGTATACGTTCCCGTGTTTAAAAGATTTTGAATGCACTTAAAGTAAAGCTAAAACGCTTTCTATACTAAAGTAATACAGAGGTAAGTATTCAGGGATGAATTTTATTGAGCAGAACTTTGGGCTCTTTTTCCATTAGCCATCGGCTTGAGAAACGTGACCTTAGAAGTTTTTGAATAAGGTGCACGGAACAATAGGAAATGGTTGAACAAAGGAAATGTAAACTTTTCCTGGAAAAAAAATCTCGCGTTAAAATTTGTTCAATCTTGAATAGTAACTTGGTATAAGAGTTTAACAAAACCTTTGGGAATGACTTGAGAATCAAAATTAGAGGAATCTTAATAATTGTTACCGGCAAATAAATTAAAATCAACTAGAAGGCGCACTGGATATATTAAAGGCAAATTATTCATATCAATAACCAAATGCAAAGAAATTGACCCGCGTTCTGATTGGTTGTGTTGTGAATAGATAGTTCCGAGGACTTTTTAGGCCATTTTTCACATAGCAACGCTTCTTTTAGTAATCTTTATAAGCCCTAAAACAAAAAAATAAAAATAACAATTGTAAAAGCACCCAAAGATAACAAAAAATCGTCTTATTTGCGGGTTTTTACCCTAGTTGTCAGATTGTGGCCAGAAAATGTTGTAATCCTGATTTCAATCAAACTTTATCGGTATATACTACTCACCTACTCCATTAGAATAATGGATTTTATTTATAATATAAGTATAGGAAATAAAATATGGGATAATTATGGCACCTTGGCAAACTCTGTTTAGTTGTCTGGATTTCCGGAATTTTTATGCAGTTTCTACAAAGTTTATTTTATTTTCTGTGGTTACTGGTAATTTTTGTTGTTCCGAGTTTTCTTGCCATGAATTTTAAATTTAATTTTAATGACATTTTGCTAGGATAACACCGAAGCGAAATTTTGAACTTTAACTAGGTCTACCCTATCACTCTATCTTGTTTTGAAAAGTTTGTTCTTTAAGCTAATCCTTATGCGGACCTAACTCATTCTTATTCACTAAAACTTTCCATTTTTTTACTTACCTGTCCAAAAATATATTAGGAACTTAGGCTGAAATTATAAGTCGACCCTCAAGGCCTCCTTAAGGCTGAGTGGTCTTTGAGGGTCCCTTAAGGTCGGAAATGCATTTTATAGTCGCTGAAGGAAGCCTTAAATTTGAGTTAAAGTAGCTCGGGAGCTACCTTAAAGAGGCCTTGGGGCCTGGCGTAACTAAGGGGGGCCTGGTGTGGCCGCACCCCCCCCCCATATCCTTCTAGGCCCCCCCCAGAAAAAATATAGGCTTGTAGTTGCCAGTCATATGACTGAGCTAGAGTAATGTCTGGGAAACGTAAGGGCTTACAAGGTTTAATACGAGAAGAACATCTTCGGCAATATATAGTCCAATTTTTTGATGAGCCTTTGAAAACGTATTTCTTCATTGTTAACAGTTCGCATGTCAAATAATTTGTTGTTGTCAATTTGAAGTAATAGTTGAAACAATCAACGTCAGGACTTTTTTTACATATTTATTGTCACTGTCTAAAACAATGTATCAAATAGAGATCCAAAAAAATGACGTCAGGTCACTTATCAAAAAATTGGACTATACATTTTTGTTTGGCACATAAACTGAAAGTTGTTGACGCATCTACAAAAGTTTCACCAGCGGCTTCTTTCTTAAATACATTAGAGGCATTGTATGTGCATTTTTCGCAACCAGAAAATCACGAGAAACTTAAAAAGGTTGCAGACACTTGGGTACTAAATTTTTGGAAGTATTTAATCTTTCTACTACTACCTGCTGAGTATGTCGATTTGAGAATCGTATAGCAGTTTTATTAAACTTTGGCGCGATTAAAATGGTACTAGAAAGTGAAGTAACTGATAACTAGGATAGACATGCCGTTTAAGCTGTTGGACTATTAACATGTATTCAAAAAGCCGAGATTTGCATTTGCCTGCACATTCTGTTTTATTACGTATCAACATTTTGAGTCAATAATTTCACGGTGAGGATGCTACTCTCGGCAATGTAAATTTAATAGTAGATGGCACGTTACAATCTATAGAAGAAACTAGAAACAGCTTTAAAAATATTTATTCTGAAATCCAAGACGCCGCTAAAGTTGATATTTCTTTAGAACCTATCAAAGTATCAAACGGAAACGGCAAATTGCTGCACAAACTGAGGATTATATAGTCAAAAGCACTCTTGGACATGATAGCGCGATACATACATACATACACTACCAAATAATGGATAATTTAGCAGCTAATTTTAGAGAGAGGTTTTCAAACTTGCTATTGGCCAAATCGGTAGATGCTTTATTTAAGTTAAACATCAAATAAAGTCAAGATTTTATTGAAAATTACTCTGGTAGTAAAAAATATGATTCCTTGTAAAAATTTGGAAATAAATTTAAAATCTCTCAAAGATTATATTAGATACGACTGTAGTCTAAACCTCTACAAATTAATTCAGATTGCTATGTTCCTTCCTATTAGTTCTGCTAGTTGTGAACGAAGCTTTTCTACGATGCGTGGAATAAAAAAATTGGACCTAAACTACAATGGGACAAACCCGATTTTCCAGTGCATCAATCATTAACATCGATAATTATTTAATTAAAGAAGAGATTACAGCAAATCACGTCTTGGAAATATTTTCACACAAGACAAGAAAGTTGCAGTTGATTTAAGTTAATTTATATTAAGTTGAGTTATATAGAGTTACGGTTGAAAGTTGTTCATTCAAGGAGTTAAGGTTAATGCATATAATTAAACAGTTTTGAGAAAAACATCATTGTCTTTTATTCCTCACTATCAAGCAATGTCAGATAGGACCTCCCCTAGACCCCCCAGGTCTTAGAGCTAGTTACGCCGGTGGCCTTGGGTCGTGTTTTTCAGGTTAGGTTCAGGTTTTATGTGTTGGTGTGATTTTTGAAGAGTAATTTTTTTTTAGTTCTTTTTTGCTGAATAATGGACAAACTTCAAGATTTCTTGGACTACTACTCAGGATATGGTAGAAGTAGAAGACCCCCTCTCCCATATCAGCCAATTGAAAAAATATACCTCAGAGATTTTACCAACCCTTTTGAGAGGTTTTCTGAAAAGACGTTCAAAAGACGATATTGGTTTTCAAAAAATATATTTCAAGATTATATACACCCAATTGTATATGATGAATCAAAAAAAGATAATAGAAGAGGGCTGCCGATAGAACCGATAATGGAATACAATCATGCTCAAACAAACAGTTTTGAGAAAAACATCATTGTCTTTTATTCCTCACTATCAAGCATTGTCAGATAGGACCTCCCCTAGGCCCCCCCCAGGTCTTAGAGCTAGTTACGCCGGTGGCCTTGGGTCGTGTTTTTCAGGTTAGGTTCAGGTTTTATGTGTTGGTGTGATTTTTGAAGAGTAATTTTTTTTGAGTTCTTTTTTGCTGAATAATGGACAAACTTCAAGATTTCTTGGACTACTACTCAGGATATGGTAGAAGTAGAAGACCCCCTCTCCCATATCAGCCAATTGAAAAAATATACCTCAGAGATTTTGCCAACCCTTTTGAGAGGTTTTCTGAAAAGACGTTCAAAAGACGATATTGGTTTTCAAAAAATATATTTCAAGATTATATACACCCAATTGTATATGATGAATCAAAAAAAGATAATAGAAGAGGGCTGCCGATAGAACCGATAATGGAATACAATCATGCTCAAACAAACAGTTTTGAGAAAAACATCATTGTCTTTTATTCCTCACTATCAAGCATTGTCAGATAGGACCTCCCCTAGGCCCCCCCCAGGTCTTAGAGCTAGTTACGCCGGTGGCCTTGGGTCGTGTTTTTCAGGTTAGGTTCAGGTTTTATGTGTTGGTGTGATTTTTGAAGAGTAATTTGAGTTCTTTTTTGCTGAATAATGGACAAACTTCAAGATTTCTTGGACTACTACTCAGGATATGGTAGAAGTAGAAGACCCCCTCTCCCATATCAGCCAATTGAAAAAATATACCTCAGAGATTTTGCCAACCCTTTTGAGAGGTTTTCTGAAAAGACGTTCAAAAGACGATATTGGTTTTCAAAAAATATATTTCAAGATTATATACACCCAATTGTATATGATGAATCAAAAAAAGATAATAGAAGAGGGCTGCCGATAGAACCGATAATGGAATACAATCATGCTCAAACAAACAGTTTTGAGAAAAACATCATTGTCTTTTATTCCTCACTATCAAGCATTGTCAGATAGGACCTCCCCTAGGCCCCCCCCCAGGTCTTAGAGCTAGTTACGCCGGTGGCCTTGGGTCGTGTTTTTCAGGTTAGGTTCAGGTTTTATGTGTTGGTGTGATTTTTGAAGAGTAATTTTTTTTAGTTCTTTTTTGCTGAATAATGGACAATCTTCAAGATTTCTTGGACTACTACTCAGGATATGGTAGAAGTAGAAGACCCCCTCTCCCATATCAGCCAATTGAAAAAATATACCTCAGAGATTTTGCCAACCCTTTTGAGAGGTTTTCTGAAAAGACGTTTTCAAAAAATATATTTCAAGATTATATACACCCAATTGTATATGATGAATCAAAAAAAGATAATAGAAGAGGGCTGCCGATAGAACCGATAATGGAATACAATCATACTCAAACAAACAGTTTTGAGAAAAACATCATTGTCTTTTATTCCTCACTATCAAGCATTGTCAGATAGGACCTCCCCTAGGCACCCCCCTCCAGGTCTTAGAGCTAGTTACGCCGGTGGCCTTGGGTCTTGTTTTTCAGGTTAGGTTCAGGTTTTATGTGTTGGTGTAATTTTTGAAGAGTAATTTTTTTTTAGTTCTTTTTTGCTGAATAATGGACAAACTTCAAGATTGCTTGGACTACTACTCAGGATATGGTAGAAGTAGAAGACCCCCTCTCCCATATCAGCCAGTTGAAAAAATATACCTCATAGATTTTACCAACCCTTTTGAGAGGTTTTCTGAAAAGATGTTTTCAAAAAATATATTTTAAGATTAGATACACCCAATTGTATATGATGAATCAAAAAAAGATCATAGAAGGGGGCTGCCGATAGAACCGATAATGGAATACAATCATGCAGAAAAATTGTTATTGTAATATTTGGTTACTTCTTCCCATGCCCTTTGTTTACTTTGAAGTGATTTGTCAACAGTGAACAGAAGTACTCCTTTTCCTCATTGGAAAAAGGAGTTCTGTTCTCCTTTCGTTTTTCCATCGCTTATATAGCCTTAAAAATTAAAACATGCAATTTAACAAAATCAGTAAAATCACACAAACTAAAAAATTACCTAACATTCTTGACAACCACCACAGTTCACCACACAAAATCCTGTTTTGGCTCAAACCTGACATCGGCCAACAACAAAAAAACAGCAAAAATGCAACCTTTCCACATATTGCGCGACCTCAGAGTGGCCTTCAGCAAGCCTTTCTCGAGGAAGACTTTATAAAACGGACTAAATGAGGAGGAATCCTCACCGAAGAAAGGCCTTAAAGATCGACTATAAATTCCAGCCTACAACTTGTCTTTGACGGTTAAGTGTCCCATTTAGATATGACAATGACATATTGTATGTCAGTATCGCAGCATGTCATATTTTGTCAAGGCGTGTATTAATAAATAATAATAACTAAATAAATAAATAAATATTTATTTACCACAAAATAATATACAAAAGTACAGTAAACACAATAAATCGAAATAAGTTAAATAAATCTTCCTAGCCACAAAAGAAAGTTCTTGTCCGTGGCTTGTGTGCGGATAATTTTTACATAATTAACTTTTTAATAGAGAGAATAATCTAGGCTTCAATTTATTTCTAACACATTATGCTTATGGTGAGGATTTTTGCATTTTTCTTGCAAACTAGTATAGATAAAGGTAACGTGTTTGGAATTTTTGAAATTAGAAAGGAAAAGACGATTTAAATGTTTAACAATATACAGGGTATTTCATTTAAAATAACAAACTTGGTAAACTAGATTTTCGAACTTCCATTGTTTTTATTTTTTACTCTAATATTAATAATAACGGCGCTAACTGGGGAGTCAAAATATATCGGGACACCCTGTACATACTATTAACCCTTGTGTACCTAACATACGATTTTGTATGATGTAAAGCCCAAACTAAAATTTATAACGTATCAGGGGACATACAAACTCCTCTTGCTAAAGTTGCTTTAGCTAACACTGCATTGTCAAATTAATACATGGTGTCTCATGGGAGGCCTTACAAAGTTTAAAAAGTTTGGCTGCATTCCACATTATTTTAGTCTAATGAGAATTTACATGATGGTTTAGCCAAATAAAGAGGCCCTTTTTCAGTAACTCTTGTTTTTCACTTGATTTTACAGCGCATTTGAGAGGTTGGGTTGCTTATGTTGATTCAACTACCAAGTACGATGACTCCCTGATGAAATAGGTCTACAAGTGTATGTCTAACAAAGAATAGATTTTGGAGATGGTAAACTTAATACTAATAATTTTAACTTAGAAAAGAACTAAAATAAATAATTTAGTATTTAATAGGATCACCATATTTCTCTATTACAAGCTGCAAACGTCTGGGCATTGAAAAGGTTAAATTTTGAAAATACTGATGGTCTTCTGAGAGCTGATCCATCTAATGCGCGATAAATAGCATCGCTTAACTCTTCAGCATTTCGTGGTCTCCAATTCCTTTGGTATATTATTTTAACGATTCGACCTTATATATTTTCCATTGGGTTAAGGTCAGGGCTGTTGGCTGGCCAAGGAAGTGTTTCTATATTATTATTCTGAAAGCATTGGCGAACAATATTAGCCGTGTGTACTGCACAGTTATTCTGCTGATAAACTAAGTCACTATTTTCATGTAAAGCCTGTACAGATGGCAGCATAATGTTTTCAAGGATTTCAATATATCGTTCACTATTGAATCTTCCTTCGATTCTCCAAAAAAAACCCAAATCTCTAGCACTAAACCAGCCCCACATGTTTACAGAAAAATGTCCAGCTTTTTTAATTTGGTTTGTATATTCGGGTTCAAATCTAGAATTTGGTGGACGATAAACTAAAATTCTCCTGCTGCTTGAAAATGATTGAAACATTGTTTCGTCAGTGAAAACCACCCTCTCCCAGAAGTCATTATCACGAAGAACGTTGTTCAGTGCAAAATCATTCTGGCCTGTTTTTGTTCTTCTGTTAGAAAAGGCTTCTTTGCAGCAACTCGACAATAGACTTCTGATTTTGTTACTCTTCTATTTACTGTTGCTAAAGAACCCGGAAACAATGTTACATTAGCTGCTTCAACCGACGTTGAAAAAGGATTTTGTCAGAGATGGTCAATAAGTGTCTCATCTTGCACTTCAGAACTTAGTTTTGGTCTTCCTGATCCATCTTTCCTATCCGTAGAATTGTTTTCAATCCAGGGCTTTTTCCATCGTCATTTTATCAACTCCAAAATGGGTGGCCGCTCTTCTTATAGACCAGCCTTCTATAACTCGAGTGATAATTTGAACTTTTGTAAATGTTGATATTCTGTGGCATTTTTAAGGATGTCACACTGAATTTTAAGCTGGCAGGCATACTAAGCTGGTGGTGCCATATAATAGTATACAACAATGCACGATACAGTGCACTAATGAAAAGCTAAATTTTGTGGCATAGGAAAAAATGCATGTGTGAGTTTTTTTTGAAATCAAGTGTACACTTTAAAATGTTTTTAATTACTGCAGAAAATGTTGGACTGTGTCCCCTGACCGGAAGAAGCTGCGAAAGCCGTCTTCTAATCGCTGGGAATGTTTAATGTGTCATTATTATTTTGCCCTTAGAATATGAAAATTTCCACGCGTACGCGACAGGAGATACTGCCAGGTACACCTAGAGGCCCTGTATACAATTTTTGACAGTTATTGTTTTACCAGAGAGGATATACTCGAGTTGGCAGCTGTTAGGGAAATTTTGACAATTTTTTTTTGTGTGTTGGCAGCACTGATCTACACAGGGTGATTCAAAATTCCCCAGAGTGATTAGGTATCATTAATCTAAGAAAATTTGTGATTATTTTGTTTAAATTTCATATTTTTTTTTCTCTGAATTTAGGAGTAAAATTTTTGTATTTCTTTGGCAATCGCCTTTAAGATCTTAGTTACAATCTGGGGAATTGTTTTTAGCAACCCTGTACGGGAAATAAATTTAACTATATCGACCTGATTTTTTTGCAACATTTTACGTCATTGAATTTGATTTTTTAGCATCGGGTCAAAAATTGACCCAACTACGTATTAAAGTAACTGAGTGTAATGTTTAAGGTTGTTATAAGTTACTCTCCGCTAGCTGATATCGACAACAGGTTAACTTAAAAACATGCAGATTTAAAAATGACAATAGACAAAATAATCGTATTCTATTTAAAACAGGAGCGTCAACGACTAGCAAGAGTCTTTCCAACCTCTAAATGGAGCTTTACTGAACTGTTTTGTTAGTACTCAAGTATCCGTGTGTTTTTGAAACTGAGTTTCTAAAATCTATCCTTTAAATCCAAAATTTCACTAGTAAAATTGCACATAACTATGCCGCAATAATTTAAATTTAAAAAAAGTGGTTGAATCAAATTATGTGAGGTTATGGCCGCCGAATGTTTCTATGCGAACTCCTAGTAATCCCAGCGAGTCAGTAAAGCTCTCTTGGTTCTTTGATAGACTCCGGGTACTGCCTGCGCAGCGCTAGGCCTTTTTCGATGGGTGATCGCACACGCGGAGTGGTTTCATATTTATTTTAAAACTGTTTTTGAAAACACATTTTTGAAAGATAAACATAATCTCGAATGGTTATCTGTCAGGAAACGTAAAAATACTCTTCTGTGTCACTGCGGCCCGATTTAAAGTTTGTTGACAAAACACCTGCAGTTACCATGAAATCGTATAAATTCTGCGGTCTATCGGTGAACTGTGTGTGTCACCCAAATTCAATGAAGTGTGATTGACTGATCGGTTTTCTTTTCCGGAGTGCACAGGCTTTTAGAAAAAAGGAAACTTACTTTTCATTTTCGCTAAAAGGAAAAATGTAATCCAGAGGAAATTGTGAGTATTTCTCTATTTTTTTTGTAAATCGGGTTTGTTCTAAACCGCAAATATTTTGAGGCTTTTGGGATAGAGGACAGCACCAAAGCTTTTATTTTGAAAAAAAAATTATTGAGAATTCTGAAAAATCCTTCAGATATTTTTGACAGGCATTTAAAAACGATCACCCCTGCAAAATTTCAGCTAATTCTGATGTTTAGTTTTCCCTTTGCACTCTGGCAAAAGATTAAAAAATTGAAGAACAAGGCGTTGCCAGTTGTACTTTTTTTTACTTAAAATATGGGGAGAAACTATAGCCTTAACAGGTGCAAATTTTAACTTTTCCGTGTTTTTTTGTAAATTATTCAAAAAAATGTGGGTTGGGTCACCTACAAAGATGGGAAAACAGAATGCGCGAAAGGTACCCAGCAAACATCGAGAGAGTAACCGATACGGACCCGGCCATTACCCTCTTGTCGCCCCCCTTATCTACGCCCTTGGACTCTGCGAAGTTATTGGACTGTAAATTGGTCCGACCAAAAACTATCCATGAAAGTCGACATTAAAATTAACTCTGTGTTTCGGACTTCCATTATCTGTATTTTATTTATACAGTACAATCTCTGATCGTCTTCAGGTGCAAACTACAATCTATTCCTAAGGCTACGTACTATGGAAAATCCCTCAGCCGTGAAGGTTAAGAAGTTGGCTTCGCCCAACGAGGGGCTTCCAAATATTTGGAATTTCAAGTCATCGGTTCAAATGTTATATAAATTGGTGTGAACAATGTTTCCACCAACATATTTATAAAAATATAAGTCATCAGTGACAAAAGTTATATAAATTGTTGTTTGAAATCTTTCTGTCAACCCACCTATAAAACCGTAAGTAACTATCAATTAAAGATATATAATAGATTGGTTTTTAAAATGTTGCTATCAACCCACTTATAAAACTTAATTAACCAACAACAAATTTATATAAGATAGGATTGAAAATATTTCGAGAGACACTTATAAAAACTTGGGAACTCACACACAATAGTTATATAAATTGGTGTCTGTAATATTCTTATGAACTCATTCATAAACGTTTTTTGACCATAAGGTTTTTTCTATAATGTTGTTATTAATTTCTTTATACAGTGATTATAATACAACTGTTTTTAGAACAAAAAAAAACAATTTTAATTTATTTTGGCAATTATAATAACAAAACAAACAAGATTTTTTAAGGTTAATTTTGTGACATCAAAAGGCGCGTTTTTGCGAAATCAAAAGGAGCGTTTTTGCGACATCAAAAGGCGCGTTTTTGCGAGATACCATACCATTATTATCTTGTTTTAATTACATCAATCTGAGAGAGACAAGAGATCCAAATCTTCTTGAGATAGTTGCCGATGACAGATATCGGGATCGAATGCATTTTACACCCGATTCCCACCAGCGTTTCCGATGCGCAGTCACCCTGACTCAAAAAAACTCATCACGTGGTCCGACATGAACTTGTATAGGCAAATCTCGCTTAGACCACGTGATACGTGTTTTGATTCGGGGGACCCACGAATGAGAAACGCATAGATGGGAACCGTGTTTTAGAAAAAGAGAACAATATAGTAACCGTGTTAAGGTTGCAAAAACGCACCGTGAAACGTCGAGCGCATATGCTGATACTGCTGATCGGCGGCAAATGTGAACACCCCGGAAAATACTCGCCTGTACACCCTTCGACCCCGCAATCTAACTATATTCTTGAGATAATTACCTCTGATAGTTATGCGGGCTTGAAGTGTGTGGAGGCGGGTATTTTTCCTGGTATGTGTAGTATGCTGGATCTCTCGAGGAATGCATTTAGGAAAAGAGAACAATGGTAACTATGTTAAGCTCGCAGAAACAGACCATCAGTGTTCAACACTACGCAATCTGTAGCCCTTTGTTCCAAGTAGCATCATTTTTTAAAAGGGTTATAAAATAGTGTTGACGGGGTAAACAGTGGTATAGTTGTATTGTTTTTTTTATAGAATTGTCGAAAATTTTCGCCATTTTGGATTACAAAAATAGGTTTTTGGCCTAAATAAAAACGTTATTTATGGGGTTTCAACATGTGTTTCAATCGAAATATTGCTTGTTAGGGTTAAGAACAACATACGAAATTCAATATTTGTCCCAGAAAGAAAAAAACGCGTATGAAAAAAAAAACTGATAGTTAAATGAAAACTTTTTTTCACGTTTTCTCAAGTATTTTTGGAGCCCATGAAATTTACGTGAGTGTATTCGAAAACTATACAGTACACACGGGACCGCAGCTGATTTTCAGAGTAGGATGACTTGAAAAATAGCTTTTATTTGACTATAGTATATAAATATTCATATTCCTCCTTCAGCTTATATCACTTTCATTTTTATTTATTTTAGAAGATTGCTAAACACATTTTATAAATTTTTTTATTGTAAAAAGAATAATACATTACCAGCAAAGGGAAGAAAGATGGAAAATCTATATTTCTAAATCCATAAAAACCTTTAATTTGTTATGTAGTGTTGTTAGAACAGTTGTAAAACCTTTTTATAATAATCTCTATACTTGAGGGCTCATAAGGAAGTTTTATAAAATATATATGTTGTTTTTCTATCCAATTCTATGTACTATAAATTTTTATAAGCTGGTGTTCAAGTCTTTTTTACTCATTTAAGAGATATATTAGAGTTATAAAATTATCACCAACACTAAATAATATAACTTTTGGTTATTTTATGAAGGTTTTATATTATTTGCTGTAACTTTTATATAGACAAAAATGCTCATTGGGCTAACTTTATCTATATTCCACCTTTTGTCTGTTTTTTTTTTATTTGGTAAATGAGGCCTAGATTCGACTTATCAATATACCTAACAAAAAAATATTTTCCTAAACTTTTTTAAAATAAAAATATCTATTTTTTAACCACTTGCCGCTTTTAGTGTAAACACTATGAGAGCATTTATTAATTGTCTTTCCTCCTAGCTTAGTCAGGAATTTTGGCATTATTGTTTAACCACTACTCCAGAGGAAAGCAAGCATCTTTAATTTCTATTTTTTCTTCGAAAGTTGTATATTAATTTTCTGTTATAAGGTTTATAGCATATTTCATTATATTAAATGCTAGAGAATGTAAAGGGAATACATCTTAAAATTATGACAGTTTTTTTTTTATAAAAAAAATATAAAAATCCCGTTTAGATTTTCTGACTAAAAAAACATTATGTTGAAGCATTATTTGTTGAATTTTGTCATCTCATGTTTTTTTTATTTTGATAAATACATTGTTTATTTGTTGTCCAACCAAAATCTTTTATTTTGCATCACCAAATTTATTTTAAACATCTTATAGCTTTTAAGTCATATGTTGTTTCACTTTTGAAACAACTAAATAGTGTGTTTTGATAAAAAAAGTGAACGACAGTGAGAAAGAAAACATCGAAATAGGTAAGCAAAGAAAATTTTCCTCAATTGCAAAGAATCTACAACCCACGTAGCCGTGGCAATGGTTTTTTAAAAGATCACCCAACTTTTTGATTCATAAACAACTTTATTTTAAAAAAATTGACGACCAACTAAATAATGTAACAAATTGAATTTTTATTGTAACAAATAAATTTTTGTAACAATTTGTCAAACCATTATTTTTCAAAACCGGAATTCGCAAGAATCGTTTATCAGAAATTTCTGCTAAATTGATTGCGCATTCGCCAATAATACATGAACGTGAGCCGTACATGCAGGTCGCGCGGCGGTGCGGCCCATCGATGCATTTGTCGCTTTTACGCGTGCATACTTATACAAGTAGCGTTCAATGTTCAATAGTTTGTATATAGATGTCACTCGCATTCCAGTTAAGACCAAATTTCTGTAAACAACGGGCTTACGAATTCCGGTTTTGAAAAATAATGGTTTGACAAATACCGGGTTTGAATAAAAATGGGCTTTACAATATACCAGTTTGATATTGAATGAGTTTGATGAACAATGGTTCGACTAAAAACGGGTTTTATAAGTTTCGACTTTGTTATTGAGTAGGTTTGAAGAAATGGGGTTCGGATAAAAAATTGGTTTAACAAATTGCAGTTTTTAATGTGAATCGTTCTTACGATAAAATTTTTTATTAAATACGGTCTGATAAATTCCTGGTTTGACACAATAAGGGAGTTAAATCTTATCTCAAGAATTTGTTGTGTCAACTTTGCAGCACTCTATCTCAGCTATTTTTTACTATACAGAAAAAGTGTTTAAAAAAAAATTATAGAGAATTTTAATGTCTATATTTAATTCTATTGGCTAGTAGACACACACAAAAAAAAATTCGAATAAAAAATAATTTTTTTTAGCCAACAAAAAAAAAGTTCTAAAATTGGACAAATATTAAATCTTAAATCGAACACAAAATCCAAGATGGCGGCGAACCTAGAGGGAAATTTTGCTGGAAAAATGTGGTTTTAGGTTTCTGGCATGATCCCTATTAGCTCTGAAAAGTGTGGCTGTGTAGTCAGTTTTGCCATTTTATGTGAACTCCGCCCCCCCCCTCCCCGAAGACAACTTTTTCTTCACGAAAATGTCACTCATTAATATATCAGTCAATTAGTGCCCGAGATATGAGATTTTTTTTAAATTGATCAACTAGTACCTTTGATTCTTCTTCTCTTCCATATTTTTTTTCATTTTCATCTAGACCTTTAAGAGCTTTAATTTTGTAGGACGCGTGAGTTTTTGCCTCTGCATTTTTTGCAGGCTAACTTCATTGGGAGAGGTATTAAGATAGTTTATGGTCGTGCTCAAAACGACCGACGACTAACGCTATTTGACACTGTTGACATTTGAACGTCCTATATGGTTAAGGGATGATTTTTCTTTTTTTTTTTGTTTAAATGACTGATGTCAGACCCATTTTTTGCTTTTATCTTGTATTATAACTTTTTGTGTACAAGTAAAAAAAAAATATTTTTGCCTGCCTGACTTCGTCAAGTTCGAACTCGTCGTTCAGAAGTTAGGTTATGTAGTAGATATTATTTTTCCTGTTCTGGAAACTATTTTTTTGTATTTGTGTTTTGTCAGGGATTTTTGGGAGATATGATTATTTTATTATTCCAGAGGTCAGACTTGTTGTGCTTTTTGATTTTTTCATTGATGATGAGCCTTTTATTCTACGACAAAAAAGATGCAAATATACCATAACCCCAAATTTCAATCATTAAAAAAAAAGTTTAAGTAAATTTTTTATTTGCGTGTCAATTTTGGTTCATTTAGAGCTTGTCCCTTAATAACTGTATTTAAGTTTAGATATGGTTTTGTTTTATCATTCGTTCGTAATTACTAAACTTTAAATTAAAATAACTAAAGGCTGTTTTATGCTTAAATTTCTTTTCCTTTGGTCTTTAATGTTGACACTGGCTTAGCCTTTTTTTCAGAATATTTGGGGTTCTTATTGTCCCACAAATGTGAAAAACCTTGCACCGAATCTATCGAACGTTCAATATCCATTTCTGTAATAACCACTGCTTGAAACATTTAAACAACAAATAATAAATTTTGAAGTTCAAAAACTTCAACAAATATTTCGTTGGTCGTACGTGAGCAAAGCGACTTTTCCTTTTCTTTTACAGCAAAAGGTAAATATTGGTCAATTTTCAAGGTCATATCTTAAGGCTTAAGGAAGAAGATACATATTAATACATGAGATTTTTACAGCCAAAATTACAGAATAAGAACTTATAGGCATGGACCTGCCTTAACAATCCGTAGTTTATCTATCTATAATTAGAGTCAGATATATTTTTAGTATGTTATTCAGGCCATTAAAGCCACATTATTATTAATAATATATACAAGTATATTTAGTAATAATTGGGTTCGGGTCGTATATATAAAGGTACCCTTTGTCATATTATTAATTATTTTATTCGACCTTTAAGAAAAAACTCTCATAAAATGTATAAAATTCAGGTTGTTGTCGTCGTGGCTTTGTACATGGTATCAATGTTTTTGTTTCAATGCGTTGAAGGTAAGACATTTAAGTCTATTTGATGCACTGATAAAAAGATTTCTTCTTCATTTTTGCCACAAAAGAATATTTTTTGTACCGAATTTAAAATTTGTGACAAATTAATCCAGGACAAAAAATATTTTTTTGTGGCAAAGGAATATTTGTCAGCCATGATTAGAAATTACTTTCTTTGCGACAAAAAATATTTTGATCAGTGTAAAGTGAGGTAAGATACTATAACCCATCGACCATTTTCTCAAGCTTTGTGAGCATCTCCTACTAAGCTGATTTTTTTAAATAAATTTTTTACCCTAAATTATAGAAGTTTTGTCGTTTTAAGACAAACGGACCAACAATTGTGCTAAAAAACATTTTCTTTGGAAGAAATGATCCTTTTTTAGCATTCAACCAATAAAAATTTTCCAGTGAAAAATAAAAATTGCCTGATCTTCATCAAAACACTGTATTTTCTCTTTTATGTTTAGCTGGTTTTGGTAAGAAGAAATGATCAATAAATCTGTTATGAAATAAATTAATCATTTTAGTCACCTTTCTTATTATACAGGGTGGGCTCGGTCCTTAATTATAGTTAGTATTTGGGAAGTCTGGCCCCTGTATGGAAACATTTTCCCACAAGTTCGTAGGGCTTATAGTTTCCCAGATAAATGCGGTGGTCACTTCTTGGGCCACCCAACCAGTTTTATTAGATTACCCTGTATTAAGTAGTTCTGCCGTTCGACGAAGAAAACATCTTATATGCTATTATTTCCCACTTTTAAAAAAATAGCTTTTAAAAATAATACAAGTTCTATCTGTAATATAACTCCTCTAATATGGAATTTACAACACACAGTGTTTTCCGTTGGATAGATAATCATGTTTGACACAAACAACTGCTTATTTAAGCCTATAGTTTCTTCCCAGATTTTAAGTAAAAAAGGGACAACTGGCAACGCCTTGTTCTTTAATTTTTTAATCTTTTGCCAGAGTGCACAGTGATCATTTTTAAATGCTTAACAAAAATATCTGAAGGATTTTTCAAAATTCTCAATTATTGTTTCTTTAAAATAAAAGCTCTGGTGCTGTTATCTATCCCAAAAGCCCTCAAAATAATGGCAGTTTAGAACAAATTCAAGAAAAAAATAGAGAACTACTCACAATTTCTTCTGGATTACATTTTTCCTTTTTATATTTGCTTGCTTTAGCGAAAATAAAAACTAAGTTTCCTTTTTTCTTCACACTTCATTAAATTTGGGAGACACACGCAGTTCAAGTGTTGACCGATAGACCGCAGAATTTATACGATTCCATGGTAACTGCAGGTGTTATGTCAACAAAGTTTAAATCGGGCCGCAGTGGGACAGAAGAGTATTTTTACGTTTTCTGTTGTTCATTGTTCTAAAATAAATATGAAACCACTCTGCGTGTGCGATCGACCGCTGAAAAAGGCCTAGCGCTGCGCGGGCATTATCCCGAGTCGATTAAAGAACCGAGAGAACTTTACTGGCTCGCTGGTTGGATTTCTAGGAATTCGCATAGAAACATTCGGCGCCCATAACCCCACATAATTTGGTTTTTATTTTGATTCAACCATTTTTTAAAAATTTAAATACGGCATAGCTATGTGCAAGTGTACTAGTAAAATCTTTCGAGTGCAAAGGATAGATTTTTAGAACCTCAGTTTAAAAAACACACCGATACTTGAGTACTAACAAAACAGGTCAGTAAAGCTCCATTTAGAGGTTTTAAACACTCTTGCTAGTCATTGTAGCCGATTTTTGAATCTGCATGCTTTTAAGTTAACCTGTTGTCGGTATCAGCTAGCGGGAGTATTTTTGGCTAGCGTTTTTTTAGCAGGTAATTCTGCAATAAATGGTTTTCTTTTATTTTAATATTTTACTTGGTTTTTTAGCGGCGCAGAACGCGAAAAGTCAAAATAAGTAACCTAACCCCAAATTTTTGACCCGGTGCTAAAAAATCTCTGATGTCCCACTGCGAATAAACATAAAAAAAAAATTTGCAAAAAAATCAGGTCGACAAAGTTATTATTATTGATTTCCCGCACAGTGTTGCTAAAACAATTCCCCAGATTGTAACTACGACCTTAATAAGTTTCCCAGAAACATAAAAATCACTTATCTTTTAGTCTGTGATCAGGCTTCCGAGGTAAATACAGTGTTTTTACTACAAAAAATGGTTAGGTTATTATTTAATTTGCTGTATCTACTACTACTACGGTCCCTCACGAAAGTAAAAACAAAAGTGGAATGATAATATCCTGTAAATAAAATGACCGCTACATGTACTTGACATTTGTGAGCCTAAATAAGTTGGTATTGACAAAATTCCCCTAACTCTGAGGCTAATAATAAAAAGGGTTTCGCACATCACTTATGGAAGGCAAAAAAACAGTCATTCTGGTTGTATAACAGCACTGAACAAATCAAAACATTGTATTTTTAGCAAAAACACGCAAAAAAAACGAAAACACTTTATTTTGACTAAAAAAATAACGGAGTAACATCCTAGTAACTTTTGTTTTGGTTCAAACAAGTGTGTGGCTAATAAAAAAAGCAGGCAAATATATATCATGTTTACAGGAGGACTTGAAACCCATCTAAAAATGATATAACTTTACTTTTTCTATTAACAAAAATTTAAGAAAACAAAATTTTAATATATTATGAAAAATCATGGTAAAAAATACCAATTACTGATTGTGGAAAAGACACACCAAAAACAAAAAATAATGTCAAATCGATTCGATTGATGTGACTACGTTCTTTTAGGCTCATAACTGTCACCTGCATAAGGCTATTTCTCAGGGGCTATTATCATTCCACTTTTGTTTTTACTTTCGTGCGGTCCCTAGAATAGATAAGGGCAGTAATTTTGCCCCACAAAGATAGCAGCTGATTTTTGTCCGCCATTTAAAAATTGTATGAAGGCTTGACAAATAAAATTAACTTTACGGATTTTTCTTTTTTTTGTTTAAATGATTGATGCAAGACCTAATTTTTGCTTGTATCGTTTATTATAACTTGTTGCTTGACCTGCATGAGTTGATATTTCACCAAATAGGAATTAAGATCATTAGTGGGTAATCGATTCCGTCAAAAAACTAATCGGATGAGTTGGAGTTAGTTCGTGTTCGTAGTTCAGAAGTTAGGTTATGTAGTTGTTATTTTTCCTGTTTTGGAAGCTATTTTATTTTGTACTTGATTTTTGCCAGGCATTTTTGAGAGAGTGATTATTTTGCTATTTAGAAGGAAAGACTTTCTGTGCATATTATATCTAATAAATCTGATTGCAAATTTAAAACTATAAGGTGCCTTGTGTTTTTGGTTTTTTCGTTATCTAATGATGAGCCTTTTCACTAAACAAACGCATAAATGCAGCTGCCCATGATAAAAATAATGTAAGCAATATCACAAGGTATTTAATTAGGGCCAGAAAAAAAGAAATGATGAACAAATATAATTTTTGTTAAAAAAATGTATGCATATTAAACGCAAATGTCACCCATCAAAAAATCAATTAAGAAAGCAGGCTGATATCTTTGTGTTGTCATCAAGTGGGCGGAGCAAAAAAATGACTAGACCGTGTTTATTCTAGAGACCGTGTTATCGATACTCACGGTCCCCATCTACTTACCTGCAGCGAAATGTTTAAACAAAAAAAAAACTGTTAAATCAATATACCTTTTAAAGCTGTTATCCTTTGTTCACAAAACTAGAAATCATTTTCAAAAAGAAAACCACCAGTACAACATACGAAAAAAATATAATCTGTATCTGTGGAAACACACACATACTAAATCCCGAAAGAATATTTGATCAGTCTGACTAAAAATAAAAAAAAAAACTTTAAAATCTCACCTTATACTTAATGCTTTTTATGATATAAATCGATACATAATAGTTACTAAAAAACTCTAACTCTAACTAATTTTCTTTATAACTTTGTGTCTGTATTTATATATATATCTATGTTAACTTTATCCTAAGTTAAATGCTATAAATAGTAGTAGTAGTAACTAGGGGGCGGCCCAAGACCTGGCAAGTAGTCCCAATAGGTCCCTTTTTACTTTACCCCAGCCCAGCCCCCTAATCCACCACCTGTACCGCTTGTACGGTAGTGGGCTCTCCGGGCCTTCCTGGGGCTCGATTCTGGGCGTAATAGAACGATCGTACCCTGAGAAGTGATCCATCGCACAAAAGTCATGCGAACAACGCACGGTGGTCGATTTTCAGAAAAACGCGGACATAACTTGAAAAATTAAAAAATTCAAAATGTGTCTAAACTTGCCCTTATATGGTTGTCAAGATACTAGGCGAATTGTTGGCCAAAGAATAAACTATGCTTTTTACGAGTTTGATATTCAAATTCGAATTTCAAATAGAAGACCCAGAGTATGACAGTATTCAACTGTTGATATCTCGAAAACAGGTGAACCCGACATAGGGTATGTTATATAAAAATGCTTAAAATTTCAAAACACTATATACATAAAAAAATATACTAGTATACTGTAACACTTATATATTGTGTCAATTACGTTAAAGTAAATTTGATTGTTCTAAACTACCATTTTTGGTTTAATTTTTAGCCAATTAATAAATATGTATCTTTTACCTCCTTAAAAATGTCTTAAGGTAAATCTGAAAATTCACACGATCATCCTGTGTATCAGCTAAAAAAGAATAAATGCTTACTTATTTAAATATTGTAAACGACATAGGGTATGTTATATAAAAATGCTTAGCATTTCTAAATTGACATTTTTAGTTTAATTTAGCCAATTAATTAATATGTATCTTTTACCTCCTTAAAAATGTCTTAAGTTATATGTGAAAATTCACACGATCATCCTATGTATCAGCTAAAAAAGAATACATGCTTACTTATTTAAATAATGTAAACTATTTATTTTTTTATTAAAACTAAATATTTTGTACGATTAAATTAAAATGTGGAAGTTTTTTTTTAATATCCGCGTTTTTACAAAAATCGACCACTGTGCGACGTCGTACTTTACGAGACGGTCAAGTTGGCCGTAGCATGCGCATTAGCGAGATCTGTCACGTGATGGTTTCATCCAATAGCGTGCTCTGAAATCATACGAGTGACGTTTTACACACGAGCTTTCCTACAAGTCCATACTACTGGTTTTAGTCAAGAGAACGGCTTCGCCCAAAAATTGTTGTTCGAGGCAGCTTTGCGCGTGCCCATAATAGATTGGTGATTCTTCGATCGTCTCGTCACTGCTTTTAAGCGCGTTTATTGGTTGACACTGCTTCCCTTCTCTCAGGCGAACGATCACTTCCTATGACTTCCAGAATCGGTACCTCTCTTCACGAAGTCCACTACTTTGGCCCACTTAAGAGCTCGTAGGTCCTCTGCATCCAGGTTCGGTTGTCCGAGTACCTGATGCCTCATCCTTAGGTATGCATCGCACTCGGAAACGAGGTGCCGGGATGTCTCCTCCGCCCTCCCGCAGGCACGGCAGATGGAGTCATTCCCGATCCCGATGCGAGTCAGATGCTTACTGAGTCGGTTGTGGCCGGTCCAATGCTATAAATATATATGTACTTAATAATTAATAACATATTTTTTGTATCTTCTTTGTATTTTAAAATAGGTAGTATAAGACTTACGTCTCTATGTACTTATGTAAAGCCTTTAATTATTAGCAAATTTAAATCAGATTAGAGACTTTTTATATATTGTTGCAGTATTTAATTTACCTTACCAACTCATGTTTACTCTTGTAAAGATTTTCTTTTGACATGCCTTATCTATTATCGTGTAGTAAAAAGATAAAAATAAAAACAATGCAATAAAATACAATTACCTTTTAGTTTCATACTTTATTTTTTAATTTTTTAGCTGGAGCCGGTGGTGGAAAGAAGAAATGATTTTTTGAATTTTCAAATATGGTTAATACAGATGTTGTATTTCAAACTTATGGTCAAATAAATCTACTATAAAGTATATCAATCTTTCTTTTAGTCACCTTTTTTATTTTATTAAGTAACAATGATAAAATAATAGTAATGTTAAAAGTCCTGTTGCAGACAATCGGTTACTGATGTGAACCCCGCTCCCCTTCACGAAGACTACTTTTTCTTTACGAAAATGTTACTCATTAATAAACCAGTCAATTAGTTCCCGAGATATGAGAATGTTTTTGAAATGTTCAACTTTGAAGCTCTAATAACTCGAAAACGAATAATCTTTTTGAAACCGAAATACTTTATTATTCTTCTCTTCCTTATTTTTTTTCATTTTCATATAGGCCTTTAAGTTTTTAACTTTATCGGATCTTATTGATTCGTTGTTAAAAAAAATGTCGGTTAAAATCAGATAACTACGAGATACTATGATGATACTATGCACAAGAAACGGAAAATATGTAACAATAATGACTTTGAACCAAAGAAAATAATGTTAAAATCAGAGTGTGCCTGGGCAAGGCCAAAAGGAAAAATCTAGTGCGCATGCCTGCGTGCGCATGAGTTTTTGCCTCTGCATTTTTTGCAGGCTAAAGGGCCATTTAGAATAGCACAAAATTTTCGATTGGGGTGTTTTAAGTGCCCAGCGCATCACTGACCGAAAGTAAAGTCCTCCCAAAAATTTGAACTTTTCAACTATAAATTTATACTAATAAAAGAACGGTAGTCAACATAATCGACATCGTTTACTATAGGGTGTTCCAAAAAAAACCGGACTTCTTGGATTGCCTACAACTTCCATAATAATTATCCCAAATTTAAAGTTTATTTAAAAATGGAAGCTTGCACGAACGCCGCGCCAGTGCATGCGGAAAAGTATAACTTTCCGCACTTGTTAGGTAAATAACTATTTTGGATAGACGATTTTTGGTCATGTTTTGCTAACCAATTTTAACTGACTTATACACATCCGATTGTCCTAAAATTTGGTTCCGGCAACAATACAATAATATTGTGTTAATATTCACGCACTTTCCCTTCTACGAGGGGAGTGGAGGGGGGAAACATCTAAGTTTGTCCGATTTTAACCAAAATTAGTATAAGAAGGCTTTTTTTTAAGTAGATTTAAAAAGGAGAAACACTGGTTACGTCTAAGGATATAATGGCGAAATAGTGGCAAGTTTTCACTTTCAAAATTGAATATCTCGATTACTACTCTTATAGACTTGGCATGGATTCTACTAGAAAATAAACCCCACTTGTATTTTTGATGGAGAATCCCTTTAAAGTAACAAAATACAAACTTTTTTCTATTTAAATAAGTTTTTGATAATATTAAAAACTAAAACTTAAATTTTTTGAGAAAATTACATAAAATATGCCATTATTGTAACTAAATTCCTTAATATTGGTGGTGTTATCGCGTCGTAGGCAACATTTGTTGCAATTTATGTAGAAAAAACTAAGTGGATAGCAAAATCAAATTGCAGGACATTTTGGCGTAAACACAGGACATTTTACTGTCCCACCTAATACAGGACGAATGGTCAAGGATAAAAGATATCTAAATTTATTGCTTTTGTTTAAGGCTTTAGTTTCTCATCAGATTTTAAGTAGAAAAAAAAAATTTTGCAAGGGTGATCATTTTTAAATGCTTAACAAAAATATCTGAAGGATTTCTCCAAATTCCCAATTATTTTTTCTTAAAAATAAAAGCTCTGGTGCTGTCATCTATCCGAAAAGCCTCAAAATTATTGCGGTTTAGAACAAACCCGATTTACAAAAACAATAGAGAAATACTTATATTAATATAAATATATATATATAAATAAAATGCTTTACCGAAAATAAAAACTAACTTTCCTTTTTTCTAAAAGCCTGTGCACTCCGGAAAAGAAACCCAATCAATCAATCATAAACGTTTACACTTCATTGAATTTGGGAGACACACGCAGTTCAAGTGTTGGCCTATAGATCGCAGAATTTATACGATTCCATGGTAACTGCAGGTGTTTTCTCAAAAAACTTTAAATCGGCCTGCAGTGGGACAGAATAGTATTTTTACGTTTTCTGACAGAAAACCATTCGAGGTTATGTTTATCTTTCAAAAATGTGTTTTGACATTGTTCTAAAACTAATATGAAACCACTCCGCGTGTGCGGCCGCCCGCCGAAAAAGGCCTAGCGCTGCGCGGGCATTACCCCGAGTCCCAACCAAGAGAACTTTACTGGCTTGCTGGGATTACTATGAATTCCCATAGAAACATTCGGCGCCCATAACCCCACATAATTTTGTTTTTATTTTGATTCAACCATTTTCTTTTTAATTTAAATTATTGCGGCATAGTTATGTGCAAGTGTACCAGTGAAATCTTGGAGTGCAAAGGATAGATTTTAGATCCCAACCTCAGTTTCAAAAACACACGGATACTTGAGTACTAAGAAAACAGGTCAGTCAAGCTCCATTTAGAGGTTGGGAAGACTCTTGCAACCGTAAACATTACACCCAGTTACTTTAATTAATACGTAGTTGGGTAGCGTTTTTTAGCAGGGAATTCTACAATAAATGGTTTTCTTTTATTTTAGCATTTTACCATTTTACTTGGTTTCTTAGCTGCGCAGAACGCGAAAAGTCAACATAAGTAACCTAACCTTAAATTTTTGACCCGGTGCTAAAAAATCTCTGGTATCCCACTGTGGATAAACATAAATAAAAATCTTGGCGTTGCCATGGAAAACAAATTCAATGACGTAAAATTTTGCAAAAAAATCAAGAAGGCATAGTTAAATTGATTTCCCGTACACTGTTGCTTAAAACAATTCCCCAGATTGTAACTATGACCTTAATGCCAAACATTGTGAAAGTTGGCATTATTTTGACGTTCAACCTCGCGTTTACCCTTTGTCAAAAATAGTGCCAAATTTAATTTAAGTCAGACTATGCCATTTTATATACGGACAAGTCCCTATTATGTGAAGTCAACATTATCGTCGCCATCAAAAAAGCTCTGGCTGGATAGCCCAAACGTAGGTTTTGGATAGTCCCAGCAACCAAGAAGAGCGCAGAGCCGCCGCTGTCCCATAACAGATGTATAAGTGCCTAAAAATATATAGTACTTGTTTTCCTTTATGTGGAACTGTCAAAAATACTGCCGACTTTATTAAATTCAGCCCATAATTTCCGATAAGTCCCTATTTTTTACTCCGAAAGACCTGGTCCAGGCTTAATAGAGTCCGAATTGGAAATGGCAACTCTGCGCACTCTCTACATCTGTGGAGCAAACGGGAATCTCCGCTTTGCGACTGTAAGGAGGTTCAAACAATTAAACACATTGTAGAAGAATGCTCCCACAGAAGGTTTAATGGAAGCCCGATTGAGTTTTTGTGGGCACTCCAGAAGCGCTAGCTTATATTGATAATTTAGATATTGACTTAAATGTAAATGTGTATATGTAATGTAATGTATATGTTATATTTTTAAACTGTTTGTCCTTCTTAGTACGTGTTTTTTTTAAGCCTTACGATAAATAAATAAATTTGTAGTGAACTAGCATTTCACCCTTAACAAATATAAGAGTGGGGGAGGGGGTAGTGAAAAAATTGCATGAATTATTTCAAAAAATATATATTTTTATTCTAGGCTCTATTTTCTTCGATTTTATACTCACAACCCATATTTTAGGAGGTCAGTATTTTTATCGAATATAGCGGGGGGTGATAAAAAAATGCAAAAATTAATATAAAAACCACTTTTTTCGATTTCGGGCTACATTTATTTCAGTTTGATACCCTAGAACTCAAATTTGGGAGATAATCCCCCCTATTAATAGGGGGTTGGTAAAAAAACGCTGAAACACGTGTCCATCTATTTTATTAGTAGAGTTCAAGAGAGCGGATAGATTTAAAAAATGGGTATTTTTGACCCCCCCCCCTGCAAAAAAAAATTGTGTCCGCCACTGTAACAAAATTAAAATGCTAAAATAAAAGAAAACCATTTATTGTAGAATTACCTGCTAACAAACGCTACCCAACTACGTATCAATTAAAGTAACTGGGTGTAATGTTTACGGTTGCAAGAGTCTTCCCAACCTCTAAATGGAGCTTTACTGACCTGTTTTCTTAGTACTCAAGTATCCGTGTGTTTTTGAAACTGAGGTTGTGATCTAAAATCTATCCTTTGCACTCCAAGATTTCACTGGTACACTTGCACATAACTATGCCGCAATAATTTAAATTAAAAAGAAAATGGTTGCATCAAAATAAAAACAAAATTATGTGGGGTTATGGGCGCCGAATGTTTCTATGCGAATTCATAGTAATCCCAGCAAGCCAGTAAAGTTCTCTTGGTTCTTTGACAGACTCGGGGTAATGCCCGCGGCGGGCGGACGCACACGCGGAGTGGTTTCATATTAGTTTTAGAACAATGTCAAAACACATTTTTGAAAGGTAAACATAACCTCGAATGGTTTTCTGTCAGAAAACGTAAAAATACTATTCTGTCCCACTGCAGGCCGATTTAAAGTTTTTTTGAGAAAACACCTGCAGTTACCATGGAATCGTATAAATTCTGCGATCTATAGGCCAACACTTGAACTGCATGTGTCTCCCAAATTCAATGAAGTGTAAACGTTTATGATTGATTGATCGTGTTTCTTTTCCGGAGTGCACAGGCTTTTAGAAAAAAGGAAACTTAGTTTTTATTTTCGGTAAAGCATTTTATTTATATATATATATATATATATATATATATATATATACATATATATATATATATATATATATTTATATTAATATAAGTATTTCTCTATTGTTTTTGTAAATCGGGTTTGTTCTAAACCGCAATAATTTTGAGGCTTTTCGGATAGATGACAGCAACATTTTTATTTTAAGAAAAAATAATTGGGAATTTGGAGAAATCCTTCAGATATTTTTGTTAAGCATTTAAAAATGATAAAAATTTCAGCTAATTCTGATGTTTAGTTTTCCCTGTGCACTCTGGCAAAAGATTAAAAAATTAAAGAACAAGGCGTTGCCAGTTGTACTTTTTTCTACTTAAAATCTGATGAGAAACTAAAGCCTTAAACAAAAGCAATAAATTTAGATATCTTTTATCTTTGACCATTCGTCCTGTATTAGATGGGACAGTAAAATGTCCTGTGTTTACGTCAAAATGTCCTGCAATTTGATTTTGCTATCCACTTAGTTTTTTCTACATAAATTGCAACAAATTTTGCCTACGACGCGATAACACCACCAATATTAAGGAATTTAGTTACAATAATGGCATATTTTGTGTAATTTTCTCAAAAAATTTAAGTTTTAGTTTTTAATATTATCAAAAACCTATTTAAATAGAAAAAAGTTTGTATTTTGTTACTTTAAAGGGATTCTCCATCAAAAATACAAGTGGGATTTATTTTCTAGTAGAATCCATGCCAAGTCTATAAGTGAAGTTCGTTTTTTGATATCACTTCTAGTAATCGAGATATTCAATTTTAAAAGTGAAAACCTGCCACTATTTCGCCATTATACCCTTAGACGTAACCTCCTTTTTGAATCTACTTTAAAAAAAAGCCTTCTTATACCAATTTTGGTTAAAATCGGACAAACTTAGATATTTCCCCCCTCCACTCCCCTCGTAGAAGGGAAAGTGCGTGAATATTAACACAATATTATTGTATTGTTGCCGGAACCAAATTTTAGGACAATCGGATGTGTATAAGTCAGTTAAAATTGGTTAGCAAAACATGACCAAAAATCGTCCATCCAAAATAGTTATTTACCTAACAAGTGCGGAAAGTTATACTTTTCCGCATGCGCCAGCGGAGTTCGGGCAAGCCGTAAGTGCGGAAAATATTTTCCACACGCGTTAGGTACAACATTTTTCCTACGAGCGTGCGGAATATCAAAATATTTTGTCATTATTTTAGTTAAACCTAGCAGACTAAAAATGAAAAAATAGTCAAAACTACGAGTTTTATGTTTTATTCAGAACCAAACTTTAATAAGCTTAAAAAATTAATTTTTATGTTAATTATAATTAATCACGGCAACATTGAAAGTACCACTCATGTTGCTTAATGCCATCGTCGACTTCAAGTCTTCCTGATTCATCACTGAGCAACAGCGTGCTCAACAGCGTGCGTGAAAATTTTTTTTTTGCTCAACAGCGTTCGTGAATAATTTTTTTGCTCAGCAGCGTAGGTGAAAATTTTTTTTCGCGCACGGCGTGCGGAAATTTTTTTTTTAAATCTGGTTTATGTTCTGTGGAAAATGAAGTTAGGTTTTGTCTAAATAAAAATGGATGGATATTTATCATACACCCCGTCTTTGACGGTTACATATAGACATGACAATGATATGTTAGACACTTAAAGTTAATCCTTATCCTTATCGTCGAGTCGACCAATCAAGCAGGTGCACTTTTAAAATTATGGCGAATGCGTGACAGCTCCAGCTCCAGGGAGTCGTAACGTTACGACCATCCCTGCGTACAAAACGATGTTTTCACGCATTTGATCAGCTGGAGCTGTCACGCATTCGCCATTTGTTTAAAAGTACACCTGCTCGATAGGTCGACTCGATAGAGATAAGGATACGAATGCTGATAAAACCGAAATTTAACTTTAAGTGTCTATTGTATTTGTTAACTTATGTCAGTATCGCAGCATGTCATATTTTGTCAAGCCGTGTATTACCCAAAAGGTTTGTTAAAGCTCCAAAATTGATGACGAAATATCGATTACAAGAAGTGATATCAAAAAACGAAGTTCATTTCTAGACTTGGCTACAACATAACAACTTGTATTTTTGATGGAGAAACCCTTTATTCTTCTGGGGCTCTATTATGGGCGTAATAGAACGATCATACCCTGAGAAGTGATCAATAGCACAAAGTCATTTGAGTCAGTGGTCGATTTTCCGGAAAACGCGGACATAAATGGAAAATTAAAAAATTCAAAATGTATCTAAATTTGCCCCTATATGGTTGTCAAGATACTAGTCGAATAGTTGGCCAAAGAATAAACTATGCTTTTAACGAGTTTGACATTACGTATCAGTATTCAACATCAAATTTCAAATAGAAGATCCAGAGTATGACAGTATTCAACTGTTAATATTTCGAAAACAGTTGAAGATCGACATAGGGTACGTTATATAAAAATGCTTAGAGTTTCAAAACAGAATGTAAAAATGCAATAATATACTGGGTGTTTCATTTGAAAGTTTCGGTTGGCATTCTTTTTAATATACCCTATATACGTAAAAATATTCTAGTATACTGTAGCATTTATATATTGTGTGAACTTTAACATAAATTTGATTGTTCTAAACTAACATTTTTAGTTTAATTTTGTGAAGTGAAGTTAAAATTAAAATATCATGTGACTTTAACTGTAACCAAAATTATCACGTGACTGGACACTTTTAAATAGTCACGTGACCATCAGTGCTATATTCAAACTGTACTTGACATCCCAACATTTTTGGCTAAATAAAACCCATTCAAGCACCAAGCGTCTTTCAATCTACATGTCCTTCGTAGATCCCCCCTCACACCACCATCGCAAATTTAGCTAATTAATAAATATATATCTTTTACCTCTTAAAAATGTCTTAAGATAAATGTGAAAATTCACACGATCATTCTGTTCATCAGCTAAATAAAAATAAATTTGTCTTTTTGTTAAAACTAAATATTTTGTACCATTAAATTAGAATGTGGGAGTTTTTTTTAATATGCGCGTTTTTACCAAAATCGACCACTGTGTGAGTCCTACTCTAAAAGACGGTCAAGTTTGCCGTAGCATGCGCATTAGCGAGTCACGTGATGGTTTCGTCCAATAGCGTTCTCTGAAATAATACGAGTGACGTTTTTCACACGAGCTTTCCTACAACTTCCAACTACTGGGTCTAGTCGCTCAAAAATTATTGTTCGAGGCTGCTCTGCGCGTGCCCATAATAGTTTGTTGATTATTCGATCGTCTCGTCACTGCTCTTAAGCGCGTTTATTGGTTGAAACTACTTTTATTCTCTCAGGCGAACGACCACTTCCTATGACTTCCAGAATCGGTACCCGAGAGAGTCTTAATTAGGAAGGTACAAATTTTGGTTTGGAATGGAAAACCAAAAAAACACAAAAGTTAAATATTGGTTAACTTTCAAGGTCATTTCTTAAGTCTTAAGGAAAAAGATACGAAAAAGGAACAAGCCAGGACACTCACAGTACATGAGTACATGAAATTTTTACAGCAAATGTTACGGAAAAGGAATTTAAGTATGAAACTGCCTTAAAAATCCCTTGTTAGTTACAAAGTGTTTTCTATTCTAGAATTATACCAAAATATATTTTTAGTTTGTTATTAAGGTCATTAAGCCACAATTATACTTGGCAATAATTAGGTCGTTGTCATATATATAAAGGCACCCTTCGGAAGTAATATTATTAGTTATTTTGTTCGACCTTTGAGACAAAATGTTTAAAGTTCAAGTTGTTGTCGTCTTGGCTTTGTACATGATATCAATATTTTTGCTGCAATGCGTCGAAGCTAAGGTAGTGTGTCCAAAGTGTGGTAAATCAGTATAACCTATCGAATTTCACCATTTCTTCAAGCTATGTGAGTATTTCCTACTAAGCTGATTTTTTAAATGAATTTTTTACCCTAAACTATAGAAATTTCTTCGTTTTTAAAACCAATGAACCAATATTTGTGCTATAGTCCATTCATAAAGAAGAGAGAGTAATAAAATGATTTAAAACCCGTTTTCTCGAGCGTACCATTGGCGTAGGTGTTTCGCGAACATTTAAATTTTAAAAAAATTGAAAAAAGACTGCAGTTAAAAATATATATTATATTTTAACCTGATAGAGAAATTGTTTATTTTGCGTGTTCTTTTTTAGCACTATAATACGTAGGTGTGCAGATAATGTCATAATTGTTTCAGCTGCATAATTAGCGGATTACGTTTAAGTAATAATATAATTTTATGATTTTAAGAATTTTAGATTATTAACAATTTTTGTTTCTTCCTGGTATTATATATATATCTATATATTTTTATTCGGTAATTAAGAGTAATTCTCTCTGAAATATGAAAGTTTTTTATTATAGTTTTAACTTTTAAAGTGTGTGTAGTTTGTGTATCTAGAAAGTAGAAAAATATGGCTTCTACTCCGAGTACAAATAAAAGTTGTGCGCTTTTAACGCTTAGAGAAAAACAAACAGTTCTTAGTGTTTTCGATAATCTGCAAAAAGACTGTAAAACAGTGACAGTGGATAAGTTGGTAACGATGTGTTCTAATTTTACCCTATTTGGAAAATCAACTATTTATAGAATACTACTGGAAGAAAACCAATAGAATTTGATGAGGATGAAAAAAATGCAGTGGTTAGTTCATTCCTTTTATTTAAGGAAATTCAAATAAAACAAGATGGCGGATTTCCAAATATTGGAAAAACAAAATTGTGGAAAACTTTAAGAGAAATTAATTTTTTTTTGTGAAAAAAATAGTTTGCTGGAGAAGAAAATATTTAAGGCAAATTAGGCAATTTCGAAGGGAGGGCAAAAATATATATTTTCTTGATAAAACTTGGGTAAATGAAGGTCACACTGTTGGCAAATACTGGCAAGACAAAAATGTGAAAAGTGCCCGACAGGCATTCATGGAAGGTTGGTCGACAGGGATAAAGCTGCCGTCAGGAAAAAAAAACGTTTGATAATTGTCCATATTGGCAATGAAAAAGGGTTTGTAAAAGGAGGTCTTTTGGTCAAACCATACTGGCGATTATCACGAAGACATGAATGGCGAGTGAGCTAATACCTCCTGGTTCAGTAATAGTAATGGACAACGCCAGTTACCATTCCAGAAACTTTGAAAAGTACCAACCACAGCATGGAGAAAAGCTGATAGTGTAAGTGGCTTACAGAAAAAAACATAAATTTTGAGGCAGATATGGTAAAAAAAACTTAAATAGCCACAAAGAAAGATATTATTTTTATTTTCTAATTTATTTTATAAATTTTTTCTAATAAAGTAATTTGTTTTATTAAATTTCATAAAACTTTTCACATATTTACTATTTTCTTCACTAATACCTATACAGGGTGTTCCAAAAAGGTTTAAATTAGGGCAAAGTTGGGCAATTTGAGGCTTTGCTCAAACCAAAAAAAAAAAGTTTACAAATTCTGGATACGGGAGAGGAGATAGGCGAAAAAAACCGAAATCCTTATTTTTAGTTTTTATTTTTCTGCGCCCTTATTCTTGAAGCTATCAAAAAACGCTTAAAACTTTCTATAGGGAGTTTTTTAAGATCTATCTAATAAGTGGTCCGTTTTAGAGATTTGACATTTCAGTGTAACAGGAGTACTGTCATGTTCATTTTTTCTCCTGCCGTTTGGTTCATAAAGGATGACAGATATTTTGCAACCTCATTTAAAAAACAAAGAAAAAAACGTATTTTTAAAATATTAGGTAAAGTTATTTGTTATTTCCAAAATATCTTGAGTAAGTTAAAAGCAAAAATGAAATTTGAGCTGATGATGGTTAATAAACCCAAAACGTCAGGTGACTTGTCAAAATAAGCTTCCAAAATGTTATCTGTCATCGTTTATGAACCCAACGGCGGGAGAAGAAAAGGATGTGTCCATAAGAAAAAATGAACTTGACAGTTCTCCTGTCACACTGAAATGTCAATTCTCAAAAATGGACCTCTCACCAGGTAGATCCTAAAAAAGTGCCTGTAGAAAGTTTTAAGCGTTTTTTAACAGCTTTAAGAATAAGGGCGCAGAAAAATAAAAACTAAAAATGAAGATTTCGGTTTTTTCCGCCTATCTCCGAAACTATCCGGAATTTGTAAACTTTTCTTTTTTTTTAGCAAAGCATCAAACTGCACAACATTGCCCTAATTTAAACCTCTTCGTATCTCCTGCCGTTTAGGAGATCCCCATGGTGAGCATCCAATTTGAAACACCCTGTGTACCACGGTACTTAAAATGTAAGTTTCTTCCAATTGCGGCGCCTATGAGAATAGTTTATCGCTTGCCTTCTATTGTTCTCCGGTAGGACAGGGTGAGGTATATAAAAATAGAGGATTTTTACCTGAGGTATATTAAAAAATTTTGAAAAGAGAAGAAAAAGTGATCGATCACTCAGTACAAAACTCTCTTCTTTATGAACTGACTTTAGAAAACACCTTTTTTTAGAAGAAATTTTAGTTTTTAGCATTTACCCAATAAAAATTTTCTTCATCGAAATACTGTATTTTCTCTTTTATTTTTAGCTGGTTTTGGAAATAAGAAATGATTTGTAAAATTGGAAAATAAGAATGCTGTTGTATGTCAAATTAATAGCACAATGTTATAAAATAAATTAATCATTTTTATTCATCTTTTGTTTTAAAATTAAAGTCGTGAAATTTTGACTTTTCTTAATTTTATCAAAAATGAGTTACTAAAGTTCCAAAACACTTTAATCGACGAAAAAAAAGTTGTCTGTCGGTCTGTTGTCTGTCTTTATACACGATAACTCAAGAACGCCTTAATCGATTTTAACGAAATTTGGTACAAAAATCCTATATCGGCTGACCATGAACTGAATGACTTTTGGGTGGTCGGGGGGTTGAAGGCGGGAAAAGGGGGATAAAATATAGCTCAAGCAGTAGGCACTTATCTAATTTTTAAAAATTTGCCAGTTGATTTTTATTAAATGATAAACCGTCCTCAGAATCGATGTCTGGCTACGCCACTGTTATACTGAATGCTTTTTATGATATAAATAAATACATAAACTATTCTAAGAGTTAAGACCTCTGTATATAAATCTATATTAACTTTATTTTTTGTTGTTATTGTTCACGTTCTACTCTATCCATCTTATAATATTCGCATTTGAAAACAAATTTATCCTAGGTTAAATGCTATAAATATACAGGGCGATTCACGACGAATGGGACATAGTCAAACCATAGGCACTGCGAACTAAGCCCATTTCATATCTGGTAATAAAATTTACCTGGTGGCGTTTTTAATGGATATACAGGGTGATTTATCAAAATATGCGAAAAGTGTTCAATTTAATATCTTAAAAACTATGCACTCAAAACTTATGAAATTTTGCATGCTAATTACACTCCCGAAGTTTAATAAACATATTTTTAAAAATTTGGTATTATCAGGTCCGAACTTAGTATTTTCTCATTTTTAAATCTCACTTTAAAACAACACCCTGTCACTTACAATGAATAAATGTTTTCATTTTCTCCAAAAAGTCTAGGATTAGTACTTACTATTAAAGAAAAAAAAATTAACGCGCAAATTTTCGTTTTTGCTAAAAAAAATTGCTTTTTAAAAAATGTGTAAATTTGTCCGGGGCGCCTTTACATAACATATATTTAACAGCACCATTTTATATGAAAATCATCAATTTGACACAACAATTTTAAAAAGATTTTTTTTTAAAAGCAAATAAGATGCAGGTCCGGATTTATGATTTTATTTAATTATTATCTTTCGGTACATAATATTACAGCATCACTTCAGACATACACGCATCACATATTTTAGTAAAGTAAAGAGACGAAAAATCATTTTTTATTTTTTTTAGTTTAAAAAAAATTAAAATTATTTTTTTTAGCTTAAAAAAAAATAAAAATTTGATTTTTTTTTGAAAATCTGTTATGTTTTAAATTTTCATTACACTTCTTGAGTCATCCTAATTAATGATCAGGTCAATATATTCATCAATCTAGGGTGAAATCAGCAGATAATTTCAAGAGCATTCTTTTGGAATCCGCTCCCTTTTTCTTTCTTTGTGCGAAAAGATACATAAACTTTACAAAGATTAATCCTTTTTCATCATTTTCGGTACAATATGGAGATGTGTGTGTAACTGAAGCTGTAAAGTTATGTAGGTATCGAAAGATCATAAACCCCTTTTTTTAGTTTTGGTGTCAATTTGGTGAATTGTATTTAAAATGATTCTGGTAAATCTATGTTACAGAAAGGCACCGGGCAAATTGGCACATTTTTTTAAAAAACAATTTTTTTATTAGCAAAAACAAAAAGTTGCGCGTTAATTTTTCTTCTTTAGTAATTAGTACTAATCCTAGTCTTTTTGGAGAAAATAAAGGGTGTTGTTTTTAAGTGAGGTTTAAAAATTAGAAAAAAACTAAGTGCGGACCTAAAAACTCCAAATTTTTAAAAACATCTTCGGGAGTGTAATTACCGAGTTTTAAAATTTTTGGTTGCTTAGTTTTTGATATGTTAAAATGAACAGTTTTCGCATATTTTTATAAATCACCCTGTATATTCGTTAAAAACGCCACCAGGTAATATTTATTACCAGATGGAACGGGCTTAGTCCATAGTGCCTATGGTTTGACTATGTCCCATTCGTCGTGAATCACCCTGTATATGTGCCCAATAATTAATAACCTATTCCTTTACCCGCCTTGTATTTTAAAATATATGTTATATCCATTATATAATATGCATATTTATTAAAAAATTTAAATACGGGGAAAGATTTATGCATATATTGTTAGTATTTAATTTATATAATTTGCTTTATATAACTCTTGAAAAGATTTTCTTGCAATACGTTACGTTTCATTTAGGTAGATAATCGGTATTTATTTATATTTTAATATTTTATTTATTTATTTTTTTAGCTGGATTAAGTAGCGGAAAGAAGAAATGATTTCTCGAATTTTCAAATATTATTAATTCTGATGTTGTATTTCAACGTTATGGCCAAATAAATCTACTATAATAGATCAGTCTTTCTTTTAGTCACCTTTCTTATTTTGTTACGTAATAGCATTATTTAATATAACGGAATATGAAATTAACTCTGTGTTTCGGACTTCCACAGTCTATATTTTATTCTTGCCAAAGGACACTATAAACTTCTCCCAAAAGACCCGACGCATTCAATCGAAAGTAAGGTTTATAGAATTTAAAAAAATTATTCCAGATATATTCCGGACAACACAAGGTCTCAACATACACCACATTATAGCAAGCCTCCTCATCTATACGGACTTCCCAAAATTGACAAAGATGCAATGCTCTTACGCCCAATTACAAGTTCCAGAAATTCTCCAACAAGCAATCTATCTAAATTCCTTTTGAAAATTATTCAACCTCTTGCAGGCAAGACCGCTTCATTTGTAGAACATTTCAACCATTTTGTTAATATTCTTAAATCTTTTGTTTTAGGACCCGAGGATAGATTTGTCAATTTTAATGTCGTAAGTCTATACACGATAAAGGAATCGCTAGATATTATTAGACAGATTGGAGGAGGGGGGCGGTTGCGTGCACGTGGTACAAATGAAGCAAAAAAAGGGTATTTCGTGCAAAATTTCTTTTATTTTCTTTCTATCAGACCGGTTTCGGCTTAATTACGAGCCATCATCAGTTAATTAAAGTTGTCACGCCGAAGGTTTGTATTTGGTTAATTAAAACGGTACATTTTTTGAAATCAAATAATCGAAAAATTAATCAAGAATGAACTGATCCGGTGTTTTTTCTCGTAATATGTAATGTTTGTCTACAAAGAAAATAGTCCGTTGTCTTTTTACACCACCTGTACCGTTTTAATTAACCAAATGCAAACCTTCGGCTTGACAACTTTAATTAACTGATGATGGCTCGTAATTAAGCCGAAACCGGTCTGACAGAAAGAAAATAAAATAAATTTTGCACGAAATACCCTTTTTTTGCTTCATTATTAGACAGAGACTGGTGGATGACGAATCCCTTTATGAACGTACCTGCCTACCACTGGAGGAAGTGATGGAGTTGATAAAGTGCTGTCTTCATAACTCTTATTTTCAAGTGAAAAAAAGGTTTTATGCTCAGGATGACGGCCTGCCAATGGGTTCATCGCTTTTGCCAGTGGTGGCCAATATTTACGTGCAACCATTGATACCGCAACATATAAACCTAAGCTCTGGCTGAGATATGTTGATTATACTTTTATTGTCTGGACCGGGAATGCCCAACAACTTTCAGAATTTCTTCACCACCTATATAACTTAAGACCCACAATGGAGTTGGAGCATAATTGTCAAATTCCTTTTCTTGATGTACTTTTCAAACGAGTAGAAAGCGACATCTGAAATATAGTCTATCGTAAACTCACTTACACAGGACAATATTTAAATCAAGGTTTAAATTATTCTGCTACAACCAAACGGGGCATAATAAGAACTCATGACTTGGAAATGGAAATAAGAAACACTAAGAAGGATCTGCAGCAGAATGGTTACAGCCTTAAACTTATACCAGATACTATTTCTAAATTTCAACAAACAGGACACAAGACCAAAACCAGGCAAATTAATTCCTTACAATTCCATACGTTAAAGGAGAGAGAAAATTCGAAGAGTAGTAATACAATTTGAAGCCTTCTTAGTAAAAGAAAACCGGAGAACAAACAAAATAAGGAATACGTTCACCAAGTTCCCTGTGAGTGTGGTGAATCATACATAGGGGAAACAAAAAGACCACTATCTGTTAGGTTTAAGGAACATCATACGAATACGAGAGGTGGAAATTAATGGTCAAAACAACACCAAATGAAGTGGACAGAAGCAAAGGTTTTGCACAAGGAGTCACACTGGAAGAAACAAGAATTTCTTGAAGCGGCCTTTATTTAGTAGGGTATTTTCAGTAGACGAAGTGTTGAAATTCCAAATATTTGGAAGTCCCTCCTTGGGCGGAGCCAACTCCTTAAACTTTATGGTTGAGTGATTTCCCATAGTATTTAAGTACGTACCCTTAGGAGTAGATTGTAGTTTGCACCTGAAGACGATCAGAGATTGTACTGATCGAAACGTCGTGTTTAAATGAAATATAGACAATGGAAGTCCAAAACACAGAGTTAAAATCATATAACTATGAGATACTATAATGGCACAAGAAATGGTTAATCCTGGGTAAGGCCAAAAGCGAAAAATTTAGTGCGCATGAGTTTTTGTCTCTGCATTTTTTGCAGACTAACTTCATTGGGAGAGTTATTAGATAATTTTTGGTCTTGCCAATTTACAAATAACTTTAACACTATTGCCGCGGGGAGTGAGGGATAGTGATGCGAATATAATATAACCTTCATATTTGCTCGGAACAGTTGGAGACCATGCTTAGGCCAGTGGGCATGGGACCAGAGGTTTTCGATCGGTATGATGCGAATGCATCTAGCCTCTCATATCCAAATGCCAACCTCATCTTCTCGTGATGCTCCCTGTCTAAAACAGACGAGGCTCTGGCGACCGAATATGGCCGGTATAGCCCTATGGGGAAGTTGAACTAGACCCAGTAACGACTAGGAACTGCTCCATTAAGGACCTGTACAAACTCGTACAGGGGAAAATTTAATAGTGTGGTTAAACTAGAAAAAATACTAGGAACTGCTCCATTAAGGACCTGTACAAACTCGTACAGGGGAAAATTTAATAGTGTGGTTAAACTAGAAAAAACACTAGGAACTGCTCCATTAAGGACCTGTACAAACTCGTACAGGGGAGTTGAGTGGTTAAACTAGGATCAAAGGGTGCACAATAAGCCAGTAATGAACAAAAGAAAGAGGTTTTTTAACTTCTTCTTTGTTAAGCCAGTAATGGCTGCAGTGCAGTAACTCTGGCCAGCCATCAGACTGGTCGGAGCCACAATCGGGGGGTTTTAGTCGGTAGGGATCCGACACTACCCGGGCTCTCCTGATAGAGGAGAAATGAATCTGGCAGGAAAGTAGTTCGGGCGTCTTATGCAAGATTTCCCCCTTGATACCCTTGAAAAAAAAATGGTTGCGGAATATAATGAAAGCCCGCCAAAATACAAATCCGCATGTCTCACGTACGTTAAATCTATTGTCGGTACGATTTTTTTTTCGGAAAAAGCAAGCTGAGGGCCGCTATAGTTGCCATAACCAAGAAATACACTAAAATTAACGTTGCATATAGTACGATCACTAGTTATTTGTGCAACGGCCGCTATGATGGACGAGAAAACGACGTCACACCGTTGTTATTAACTAAGGTAAATTTGACAATCCTCTAACAGCGTTTATTTTCACTGGAATATTGTAGGGTTTTCAACGACCGCAACGAACAACGGATCAACGACGCCAAAACGTTGATAATTAACCAGAGTTAATTAATTTACGTTCTTTCAAAGTTTCTCTTTACGAGGCAATTGTGGTCAAATAATCAATTCAGTTGATGTCAATTTCAAAATATAACTGTATATTAGAGCTATACAGGGTTCCTAAGATTTTCCTTAGGGATAGGATTTCAATAAATCAAACAGAAATGGCATAGAAAGTTCTGCGCGCACAAAAGAAACAGGTATATTGAGCAATGGTGCCAGTTTGTTATTATCTCCGGACTGCTTTCATGAGAAAAAATTGTCGCCACTCTTTCATTGTGAGCATAAATCATAGTTGCAATAATAACCGTTGACAAGATGTCTGCAAATTCCGCTAGATGGCGGCCACACAATGAGATGATCGAGGAAAAAATTAGATGTTTTCAGTTCCAAACCACAGCTTTTTCTTGCTTAAAGGAGGCGGCAGGGTCCATTATTTACGATACTGAGCGATAAATTCGTGAGGTTGTTAACATTAGAAAGAAATATCTTCGCTTTTAACTAAATTTCTTTGCATTCTGTTCTACTAGTGACATCTATCCGGAAACGGCCAAACCATGCAGCTAGCACTAGCAAACGGCGCTCTTTTTCCTGCAGAGCTTTTTGCTTGCGATATTATTGATTTTAAATAAAGCTGGCCCTACACTACATTTGATATTTTCGAGGTGTTTTATGACATGATCTCGAAACATGTAGCGAACCAATTCTTCAAAACTAGCGGGAGGGTAAAAGCGAAAAATAAGGGGCTGCCAATATTTGTAACACTCAAAAAGCGGTGAAAAGATTTATTTTGCTCTGTTTCTTTACAAAAAACGTTTTTTCTACGAAAAACTTGAGCTCTGTTTTTTTCTTCAACTTTCTCGAAATTTTCGTCATACCGTAGAAAAAAATTATTTCCGCCATGGTCATACTCTACTTTTATTCGAAAAAATTAGAAACAGACGGGATCAGTTTTCCTAAAACGAGGGATCTTGGTTTCGAGTGAGAAGATAAAAGGCGCCGCAGGCAAAAATTTTTCAATTAAATTAGCCGAACGCAAAAATGTTAGAAAAACAAAGCACGAAATAAAAATGGCGCCGCTTACAATTTTTTTTCAAAAATTACGTAATTTCGGGAACGCAAAGAAATAGGTCTAAAGAGTATAATTTTTAAGAAAAAAATATCAATTTTCTCGCCCTCCTCCACTGGGACTACAGGAGCCATGCACAAATTACGTAATGGTCATAGGGGGGAGGGGGGTTACAAAACTTTACGTAGGGGGGAGGGGGGTTTTCGACAGCGTTTGCATTTGTGTGAAACTAAGAAAATTTGGAATGAAAATAAGTGAAGTTTTTTTTTTGGGAGGGGGGGGGGGGGTAGTGGTCTTGAAATCTTTACATAATATTAGGGGAGTGGCGTGCCAAACCGTTACAAAACATTACATAGGGAGGGGGTCAAAAATTGGTAAAATCACCGTTACGTAATTTGTGCACGGCCTCACATCTGACTGTTCCTCCTTTTTGATTTCGAATCAAAGTGCAAAACCCGGGTTGGACGTTCGAAGGCGTCAACCCGTCCTATTTGCTTGATAAAGTTTCTACGGAAATATCTCAGTCGATTTCTCCGGCCGTGTATGAACGCTTTAGGTTAGGCATTTGCATGTATCTCAGTCCCCAGCCTGTAAACAGTGCGTAAGGACAATGGTTACAAAATGAAAAGTCGAAAAATCTTTTTTTTACGATATCTTTCATCAGTTTGGTATTAAAGTCGAGCAAAAACAACTTTTATTCCAGTCCTAAAGGTATGAAAATGGAAAACATTAGAAAACAACAACCTGGAATGGATTTACTACGTGTAAGATGTAGTGACAACATCGCCCCATGCCCATCCTTTTCTGCCTAATGTGCTTTTCCGTTTGTCTGCGTCTTATACACGGCTGCTTGGCCCCCTAAGGATTTGCTTAGGAACCCTGTATATAGCACCTCCTTACTCGCAAAACGGTTAGGTTTTGAGTAAACCAAGATATTATTATTTATACTCTTTTCTTTTTCTGATCTGCGCCGTTTATTTTTTGCTGGATTTTTTACTTAGTTTTAGTAAATTTTAAGTATTCTTTTAGACTGGCTACAGTTTGAAAGTCTCAATGTTGATATTCTGGGGAAAAATCTTACAACCTTTATTAGGCCGTTTCTAAACTGGTTTACGCAGGATTTGAAAAGAATGAGGCAACAACTTAATTCAATTTAGACATTTAGTGTACATTTTGGCTGTCCTCGGTATAAAAACTTTTACAAGTTGTTTTTAAAACAATATAAAAAAGAAATCGACAAAAGCCAAGAAACAAGCATATGATTCACCGATTTTAAACACAAAAAATAAAGCTAAAATGGGATGGAAAATAATAAATACAGAGAGAAACAAAATAAATAATTCACTTAGTGAAAGATTTTTAACAGCGGGTGAACTAAACACCTTTTTTGTTGAGGTGGCTGACAAAGTTGTCAAAGAGTTGCCTAAAGTAAAAAAAGTGACCTTTTGTGTGTCCCCTCTTAAAATTCTTGTTCTTTCTTTCTTGGTCCTGTTGATGAGCAAGAAGTATGCAATGCATTTTTTTCTTTAAATAACTCACCATCTGCCGATATTTTTGACGTCAACTACAAAATATTGGCTAACTCATTTGATCTGCTCGTGGCACACTTTACATCACTTGTGAATAAATCCTTTTTGAGTGGAGTTTTTCTCTTATCTTTTAAAATAAGCAAGGTCATCACAATTTTAAAAAACAAAGATTCTAAAATCGCAGACAACTAGAGACCAATAAGTATAGTACCTTCATTTGATAAAATTATGGAAAAAATTTTAAAAGATCGTTTGGTTCAATACTTTGAAAAAAATAAGTTGTTAAGTCTAGATCAGTTTGGTTTTAGAACCGGTCTCTCCACAACTAAAGCTTTAATAAAAGTTTTGGAAGATGTAGTCGAGGGCTTTGATGCTGGCTCGCACAGTGTATTAACCTAGTGTGACCTTTCGAAAGCTTTCGACTGCGTCTCCCATGACATTTTGCTTAAAAAACTACAGACATAGTTACCTTAAAGAACGGCTCAATCAGTATTTTTCAACAACCAACTCTCAGAACCAAAAGATTTAAAATATGACGTCCCCTAAGGGTCGGTCGTGGGTCCCCTTCTGTTTGTTGTTTATGCGAATGATTTAAGTAATCATATGATCACTGTCAAAAGATCGAGATTCGCAGATGACACTACATACAGCCCTAGGTTTGAGAATTTAGTTGATAGCTCAAACTTTGCAGAAAAATGGTTTAATGCTAATAATTTGTTACTGAACAAGGAAAAAATGCAAATATTAAAAATTCCAAAAAATTCGAATTTAGCTCAGGGCCACTGTGTAAGTGTAACATTTTTAGTTAAAAGACTTCGTTCGTTTGTTAGTTTTGATATTCTAAAAACCTGTTATTTTGTACTTTTTAATTCATGGGTTGCATATGTAATTCCTCTATGGGGTCGCCCATTGTAAACCTTTCAAGGCCACAAAATTATGTCTCGTCCTTGTATATATATTTATTTTACTCTTATAGAAATTCATTCATAAAAAAGCTGAACTACCTTCGACTAGTAAAAATCACTTATATAATCTCAGGTCAGATTTAGTTACCATTCCTCTTCACAAACTAACAAAATCAAGTTCAAATTCCTTGAACTATCATTTATACAATAAAATACCGGAATTCATAAAAAATCTTTCAAAAAGCAAATATAAAAAGTCAATAAAAATTTTTTTACTCTTACATTGTTTTTATACGATTCAGGAATACATAGAAAGTGATTTTTTATAAGTAAAACCTCAAATCTACAAAGACGCACTTGGGTTATTATTATTGTTTTAAATATTTTTTTGTGTGGTTCTGTTTGTCTAATTATAATAGAAAGTCTACTTTTATATTTCTTAATGTTGCAATTTAGTTACCTATATATTGTTTTACATTAACTATTTTAACTTGTATGCTTACTATGTTATAAGTAGTTTTATTTTTATTTTAATACTCTTGGCCCTGTGCTATATTCTTTTTTTCTGACTTGCTATAATGTACATTGTACAAATAATAGTTAATAAAGCTCTACTCTACTCTACTCTACTCTAAAATAGGTTTAAAGCATTTTTAAAATTTTCAGTATTTAAATAAAAAAATAATTTAGCAAAAAAATAAGAAGGATTGAAGGCCCGCTAATTTTTTGAAGCTGAAATATCCATTTTTTACAAATGTAAGTTACCTAGCTACGTATTTTAGAATTATTAATAAATCGTGTTAAATCAGTCCATTCGTGGTTGGAGACGTGGAAGTCATGATTCCAAATCAATTATATTAATAAAAATATTATCCAGAGGGCACTCCAGTCGTAGTCGCTTCTGCGACGGTGTGGAGACGTAGCATGCGACTCTAGTCGCAGGGAACACAACTCAAAAAAACTCAGGCAAATTGGCGCAAAAGCGAGTTGCGTTAAGTCGCCTTTGGCAAAGTTAAAACGTCTTCAAATTGTATCTTGGGCATAGTTATATGGGTAAAATTCATTAGAATTTTCCCTGAAGGGTTGAATTGGCAATAAGAAATCGATACGATTAGGTATTCACCTCGGGCCTTCTGCTTATCCCAAACGGTTTTATCTCGTTTCCTTCTTTCCGATACTTCTTTTTATTTTCCTAATGGATAAGACTTTCAAGTATCTTTAGGTTTGTAAATTTATTCTGGGGATTATCTGTCCTGTCCACAGAAACCAGAAGGCAATAGAACTATTTTCGACAAGTGCGCATCTAAATTTTAGCAAACACCACGAGTGCCGCCATTTTTATGGTAGCTACCCCTGAAACTATCCTTCGATCGCCCTTAACTAAGCCAACCAACCTTTATCTACAGGGTTCCTAAGATTTTCCTTAGGGATAGGATTTCAATAAATACAAACAGAAATGGCATAGAAAATTCTGCGCGCACAAAAGAAACAGGTATATTGAGCAATGGTGCCAGTTTGTTATTATCTCCGGACTGCTTTCATGAGAAAAAATTGTCGCCACTCTTTCATTGTGAGCATAAATCATAGTTGCAATAATAACCGTTAACAAGATGTCTGCAAATTCCGCTAGATGGCGGCCACACCATGAGATTTGAACATCTAATCTAATTAAAAATTAAATGTTTTCAGGTTCAAACCACAGCTTTTTCTTGCTTAAAGGAGGCGGCAGGGTCCATTATTTACGATAATGAGCGATAAACTCGTGAGGTTGTTAACATTAGAAAGAAATATCTAATATTCTGTTCTACTAGTGACATCCATCCGGAAACGGCCAAACCATGCAGCTAGCACTAGCAGCCAAAGAAATCAATAAACGGCGCTGTTTTTCCTGCAGAGCTTTTTGCTTGCGATATTATTGATTTTAAATAAAACTGGCCCTACACTACATTTGATATTTTCGAGGTGTTTTATGACATGATCTCGAAACATGTAGCGAACCAATTCTTCAAAACTAGCGGGAGGGTAAAAGCGAAAAATAAGGGGCTGCCAATATTTGTAACACCCAAAAAGGAGTACAAAAAACGTTTTTTTTTACGAAAAACTTGAGCTCTGCCACTTTTTTTATTTTTTTCTTCAATTTTCTCTAAATTTTCGTCATACCGTAGAAAAAAATTATTTCCCCCACGGTCATACTCTACTTTTATTCGAAAAAATTTAGAAACAGAGACGTGATCAGTTTTCCTAAAACGGGGGATCTTGGTTTCTAGTGAGAAGATAAAGGGCGCCGCAGGCAAAAAATTTTCAATTAAATTAGCCGAACGCAAAAATGTTAGAAAAACAAAGCACGAAATAAAAATGGCGCCGCTTACAATTTTTTTTCCAAAATTACGTAATTTCGGGAACGCAAAGAAATAGTTCTAAAGAGTATCATTTTTAAGAAAAAATATCAATTTTCTCGCCCTCCTCCACTGGGACTACAGGGGCCGTGCACAAATTACGTAATGGTCATAGGGGGGAGGGGGGTTACAAAACGTTACGTAGGGGGGAGAGGGGTTTTCGACAGCGTTTGCATTTGTGTGAAACTAAGAAAATTTGGAATGAAAATAAGTGAAAAGTTTTTTTTTTTTTGGGGGGGGGGGTAGTGGTCTTAAAATCGTTACGTAATATTAGGGGAGTGGCGTGCCAAACCGTTACAAAACATTACATAGGGAGGGGGTCAAAAATTGGTAAAATCACCGTTACGTAATTTGTGCACGGCCCCACTCTGACTGTTCCTCCTTTTTGATTTCGAATCAAAGTGCAAAACCCGGGTTGGACGTTCGAAGGCGTCAACCCGTCCTATTTGCTTGATAAAGTTTCGACGGAAATATTTCAGTCGATTTCTCCGGCCGTGTATGAACGCTTTACTTTAGGCATTTGCATGTATCTCAGTCCCCAGCCTGTAAACAGTGCGTAAGGACAATGGTTACAAATTGAAAAGCCGAAAAATATTTTTTTTACGATATCTTTCATCAGTTTGGTATTAAAGTCGAGCAAAAACAATTTTTATTCCAGTCCTAAAGGTATGAAAATGGAAAACATTAGAAAACAACAACGTGGAATGGATTTACTACGTGTAAGATGTAGTGAACATAATGTGCTTTTTCGTTTGTCTGCATCTTATACACGGCTGCTTGGCCCCCTAAGGATTTGCTTAGGAACCCTGTATATGGTTCGGTTTCCCACGTACAGAGCGCTTCAGGCTACTGCGAACTTGGGCCGGAAGAAGTCCAATTTGCCAGTGTACGTACACGCAGGGACACCGCACACCTATCAGTGCAGCAACCAACACTCAGGCTTGCGATCAGCGTTTACGGCTGGCGTTTAGTACGCCTCAAACCACGGTGCAGTGTGAATTGTAGTCCAGGAAACCGGAATTTGGTCAATAAATACGCAAATTTTGATAACGTAATTTTCTTGTTTTTTGTCACTGACAAATTAGAGCGTTTTATTTTCAACTGCTCAGATTTATCACTAACAACGTGTTACAATGAAAATAATAAGGAGAAACAAAATAAAAGCAAGTTCCCAAAATAAAATAATATATTCTAAAAACCAAAAAGATTCTCCCAGTCAAAAAAAAATGAGAGCAAATGTTCGAAAAGTCCTCCTTGCTCGGCTAGACAATATTCGAGCCTATTATAAAATCCCCCTCTAACCAAGCATGTTAGGGGTGATAGTTTGAAAAGCTTCTTCAATTTTAATCCGAAGTTCTTCCAAAGTATTAGCCCTTTCATGCCCGTAAACTTTATTTAACTCCAGAGATAGAAGTCATTAGGAGCAAGGCCGGGTGATCGAGCTGGCCGTAAAATAGGTGTACCTATAACCCGATTAGAAAATACATTATCAAGATATTCCCTAACAAGGCTAACATTGTGAGCGGGACAACCATCTTGTTGAAACCATGTTTCATTAAATCTCACACCTAACAACTGCCTAGCAGTTGGAATAATATGCTGCTGCAGTAGATCCAAGTGTCTAGAACCATCCAAATTGCTGTCAATAAAAAATGGCCCAATTACGTGTTCCCCTACAATACCCCCCAAATATTTAGCTTTTGGGGATACTGTGTTCTTACGTCAAAATACAAATGCAAATTTTCCCTCGAACAATATCGAACGTGTGTTGGGTTATGACGATTCAATAATGGAAAAGTGCTTTAATCTGTGAAAAGAATAGATCTCAGAAAGTTTTAATTACGATTAGCCCTTTCCATCATTGTTTCGCAAAATTCCATACGACGCGACGATAGTTGTCCTCCGGAAAAATTTGATGCGTTTTTGACGCTTTGTAAGAATGATAACCATTCTTTTTTTGAACACGTAAGACAGTGACTGAAGACGCATCAATTGCTTCGGCAATTTGGTGGCTAGTTAACTTTTGATTTTCCTCAACTGCAAACAATGGGCTTTTATGGTTTCTTGACGCTACATAACCAAACTTTTCAAAATTCTGCACAAACCTATGAATCGTTGATAAACTAGGTTCTGGGCGATTTACAAATTTCTCCAAAAAAAGTTCTTCAATAAGTCTCAATGGTCTGCCTTGATAGTACCATTTGACCATCTGCACTTTTTCGGCAATTTCGTAGACATCCATCTTTAGTTTTAAAAAATTATTTTACTTAAGAGCTTACCAATTTGTTTCTCGAGCAAGGCAGAAATAAAAGAAAATAATAAAAACGAAACAAATTTCAAAAAGAAAACACTGCAGCGTGCTTCGACCCGAACTCGGTCGTACGGCACGGAGAGTAAATTGGACTTGATTCCCCCTATGTTCGCAGTAGCCTGAAACTCATACGGGCGAGTTTGTAAATTCGACATTTTTTTAGAGCGGTGGAACATCGGTGCCAACATTCGGTTGACAGATGGGTTTGACATCCATCTGACATTTGGCAGTGATGAAATAGCGTTCCATCGAATACAAAAAGAACGCGATGCGGTGTAAATAGCTGAGTGCCAATAACCACACTTAAAATAATAAATTCATACCTCAACTTCAGTTCGAGAAAATAAAAATGTGACTGATATGACCGTTTTTCCAATGCTCCCTTCTTCCTTGGGAAATGTAAATTCTTATGGGCGAAGGAAGGAAGAAGCCTTAAGGAACGACTATGAATATTGCTCCTATATAAGGCACTATTGTTCTTTTCTTTTACTTGCATCGGTCTGAGAGAGATCAAGCTTACCAGAAAATGATCCCTCTGCACCCCTCCGCCCATAAAACATAACTATCTCCTTGATATAGTTTTTGTTGACAGATATACGGGGTCGAAGGGTGTACAGTCGGGTCTGGTTGGTATGTTGTAGTAATCAAAGAGATAGTGGAAATTGTGACGTTATGCCACCAAACGTTGCAAATATAGGTTTGTGATGTGGTCCTTCAATTGCCCGGCAGAATAAAAATTCTAAAGAGCACGACGACGACGAGTCTTGAAGCATTTTGGCCACGTGAAATTAAAAACATATTCTACATTCTATTGTACATATCTGCTGGCGCCATTTATTCTGTATGTGCTCAAATAATAAGTGTCCTTATCGTGAATGCCCTTTAATGTCTGAGGTTTCATTAATACCAAGTTCCTTTTAATATACATCAAGAAGGTCTTTTATCATTTAAATTTACGGAAAATTCGCTTAAGGTAGATATAATAAATTTTCCAACATTTGACGGCTAAGCGCAGATTTATATTTTGTAATGAAACCGCGAGCACCTTAGCTTTTAGATATTTTATACAAGGTTAGTACCACAATGTAAATACCTAACCATGGGGTACTTCGGTTATTTTTTTAAATATTTTAATATGTTATAGAGGGGGTCCCGATGAGCAATTTTTGTCATGGGCAATTTCCCCATTATGTACAGGGTCAGCTATAATTTAGACTTAAAGTTACACAACTGGTCGTTTTTACTAAACTTAACCTTCGTGTACGACAAAACTAAAGATAGGATAATAATGGTTTCTGCAGATCTGAGTCAACATATATATTTTTGATATTAGTACTAACGTCCGTATGTGTACAGGTTAAGCCAAAAAATTTCATTTAGCGGCCGATTGTTTACCGCCACCTCCTGGTTTGCTGGGCAACTCTTGTCAAATTTCCTCGTGCACGATTTCGCATGCCTCTTCAGATAATCTAAACCTGTTTTTAAAATATACATCGTCGTACTCCTCCAAAGGATTTGTTCTACGACGAATTTTGGTTTGTGCTTCGACAATAATTTTGTCATCATCTTCATCCAGTTGATCAAAAATAAATTCTAAGTCATCGATGATAGCGATTTCACTAAATACTTACAGTTTTTTTTTTACCAAAAACAAATTTTAAATAAACTTTTAATAACTATTTTGGGGTTACAATCTTTCGGTAACTATTGATTTTACCAAAAACAAATTTTAAATAAACTTTTAATAACTATTTTGGGGCTACAATCTTTCGGTAAATATTGACTTGATTGATTTGATTTGATTTGTCTCAACAGCAAGTTTAGGTCTTGAAATCCCTGACACTGCAGCTTCTTAGCTTATTGTATCTCTTGATGTGTGCCTTACTAATCTAAGAGGTTTGACGACCTCGTGAGGAGTAGCGGCCCCTTTATTAGGTTTCTCTGGCAGTTAGTTTCTCTGGAGAGGTCATCCTCCAGAAGGTTTTGTGTTCTGCAGAAGGTTAGTGCTGGGCACTCAAATATGATGTCAGCAGCTGATTTGTCATCCTCATCACATAGTCCGCAGTTGGGTTCGTCTCTATAGATTCCCATCCTATGCAGGTGTTCTCTCAGTGCGCAGTGACTGGTTAATAGACCCGTCACTTGTCTGATTTCTTTCCTATTCAGTTTAAGGATTTCACAGGTGAGTGGTGTTGAAGGGGATGCCACCATTCTTTTGCTGCGGTTTTGCCCCGATATTGAATGACAGTGGTTTCGATGTTCTTCGTGCACCCGTCGCTTGATATACAGATTCAGGTCCTATAAATGGTCTTTCTGATCCTCTTCTTGCTAGAGAATCCGCGTGTTCATTGCCTGCTACCCCTGTGTGCCCCGGCACCCACGTAAGGGTTATTGTGTTTCGCTAGGGTTAGAAGGGTTTGAAGGCAGTTCCACACTAATTTTGAGTGAATTTGTTGGCATGCCAGAGCTTTAATAGCTGCTTGGCTGTCTGAGAAGATTGTTATGCCTTTGCTGAGATATCTTCTTCTCAAGTTTCCCGAAATATTAAACTGAAGTTTAACCCACACCCAGACCGCCGGTAACGGTTAAACCGAAGTTTGTTGGTAACTGTACCTATAAAACGTAAAAAAGTCAACATCCCTGGTTTAAACTAAAGTTTGACGTTTACCTGTGAGTTGTAAAATTGCGCATTCCCCGTAAAAATATAGTTTCGGCGACTTTCCAGGTTTCATCTTATAACACAAACTTCTTAGGAAATATAAAACTAACAGTCGTAAAAAATACAAAACCTAACACAATTCCGTCGGATCGGTCAGATCTATAATAAGATGGACAAACATACCACGACAAAAGCAAGCAAGTCAATTAGTTTTTATTTGTATTAGAGTCTATCTAAATCCACTTTAGAAAAGTAAATTAACTAATCCTTTAAACTACAAGAGGTTAATTTTGTCTTAGAAAAAAGTAAATTAAACTACTTCGTGCAATGCTAGTTTTACCAGTGAATAGGTCTTTACAAGGATTTACTTCATCTTGGTAAAAGTAGGTTAATTAGGAAGAGATCCAGGCTTTTATATTTTTATGAAAATATATTTCTAAAAAAGACACACTTTTAACGTAATACGGACTTATCGGTACATAAAGTCAGCAAAGCCCGAGGCATAGCCGACTGTAATGAAATCGGTTCTAATTTTGACAGTTCCGCACGCAACTACTATATATTTTTAGGCTTTACTTATCACTATGAAATTACTGGAACAATTCCTCGCATTTTGTGTAAATCTCCCGTCCTTTCCTTGGAACACTTTATAAAACTTACCTAATCCTTTCCCCCCTCCCTCGCTCCAACTATTTCTGACGTTGCTGTCATCTCATATCGTGCCACCTATAAAGTTAATGCCGTCCTTTATTAAAGCTCGGCAAGTAGTGGCAGATAGTGTTTTTACCTCCCTCCGTTCCCCGGGGGTAATCAATAAATCTCTGACGTCATCTTTTAAACGGGTCTGTTCCCAAATAAACAGCTTTTAACCGGGTGTGTTCACAAATGACTGCTTTTGAACGGGTCTGTTCCTAAATAAGCAGCTTTCAAACGGGTCTGTTCCTAAATAAATAGCTTTCAAACGGGCCCGTTCTCAAATAAACAGCTTTTAGACAGCTCTGAAACGAGTCTGGTCTCAAATAAACAGGTATTAAACGGGTCTGTTTATTTAGAAAGTTTTGTCGTCGTTGATCCGTCGTTCCACAATATGCCAGTAAAAATAAACGTTGTTGGATTGTTGCCAAATTTACCCTTGTTAATAACAACGGTGTTGCGTCATTTTCTTGTCCATCATAGCGGCCATTGTACAAATAACCACTTTTTGTACTTTATGCAACGTTAATTTTAGTGTATTTCTTAGTTATGTGAACTAAGGCAACTATAAATTGTTTGATTGATTTTTTTGATTCATTCGTTTGTGAATGTAACATTATGGCACTGTCAATTGCGACCACTATTGGGCTATGGTGGCTCACTTTTAACATTTTTGTTGCTACAGAATATTCAGCCTCTTAAAAAGGCTCGCAACTTGCTTTGGTGAAGCATCATTCAGATCCAGTCCATCGATCTGTGGTTTACCGAAGATGCGTTGACGCTGACGTGCAATGCATACAGAGCCTACATTCGGTGTCCTCACTTAGACCCATTCTGGTCATGGTAACTTCAAGGGGTTAAAAATAGACCTTTTGAACGTAGTCAATCGTTTGGCGGTAAACATACCTTACTTTTTTATTGACTTTTGTCGTTTTTTTATTAAGTCTTTTTTTTATTTACTATGTTGGGAATTTGAAACCTTTGGTTGCACTAAAACAAAGTTATGATTGTTTTCCACAAACCAAAACGACACTTTTTTGCACTCGACGCGCGTTTCGCTAACAACGTTAGCATCATCAGGAGACGATAAACAATGAACTAAATTAATCTACGCTCTATCTTTAATACAATCCTTTAGTGGGCGGAGATAAGACTAATAATTTGTGATTGATCACGATTTTTAATCCTATCTCCCCTCAACCAAAGAATAAAGTGTACTAAACGGGATGGGTCCTCTATCTTTATTTAAACTATTTCTGGATTTAATGATTTCCATACTTCCATATGCATTCAAAAGTCTTTTGTTTGATACACTTTTTAGAAGTTTTAGGTTATCTAATGATTGTTTTCAAAAGCATGCTCGGCCACACTTGACTTTTCTGTTCTTCCGTATTTTAAGTTTGCTAAGTGTTCTTTAAAACGTGTTTGAATAGAGCGTCTCGTTTGGCCAACATATTTTTTCTCACAATCCATGCAACTAATTTCGTAAATTCCACTTTTTTCTAGAACTGTAGTTTTATCCTTGGGATTTCCTAGTAAGCTTCTTATTGTGTTACCGGATTGATATATTAATTTAAGATCGGAGCTATTAAATACTTTTTGTAATCCTTTCGTATAATGAGGATTATAAGGAATTTATACAAATTTTGAGTCGCAGGTATCTTTTTGTCTGAAAAAAGTGGAATCCGAAAGCCTTCGTCGTAACCGTTTTTAACATCGGTCTTAAATTAGTACATCAATCCGGTAACACAATAAGAAGCTTACTAGGAAATCCCAAGGATAAAACTACAGTTCTAGAAAAAAGTGGAATTTACGAAATTAGTTGCATGGATTGTGATAAAAAATATGTTGGCCAAACGAGACGCTCTATTCAAACACGTTTTAAAGAAGATTAATTTAGTTCATTGTTTATCGTCTCCTCCTCCTCCGCGCGTCGAGTGCAAAAAAGTGTAGTTTTGGTTTGTGGAAAACAATCATAACTTTGTTTTTTTTAATTTGCTTTTCTAACCTTATCGTGAAGGAAAATATTAATTTAGTGAGAGGACTGGAAGACGGACTGTTTACCAAAAAAAAACGTTAAGAAAAGGGCACCCCACCACTACTATAAACACGGTTAACAAAAAATAAAATCTAAATACACAAAATTTTTGTAAAACAAAACAAACTTTTACAACCTAAAAATCTTCCCCCACACAATTGTGATTGTCTTTTTAACGGTAAAGGCCCAGCAAACAAAAATCGTTGGCATCGGCGACTACACGCTGGCCCGATGTTGGACAGATTGCGATTTTCGGTTTTCGGTCAATAATCGGCAACTGACGATGGCCCGATTTACTATAGTCGACTTTACGCCGACGCCCACTTTTTCTGCTTTAGGGCCGACGACGGTCCGATTGGAACTTTGTTTAATTGGACGAGGATCGACAACTGAAGACGGCTTGATTTACTATAGTCGACATTATTCCAACGCGAACCTTATCTGCTTTAAGGCCAATGATGTTCCTATTGGAACTTTATTTAATCGGTCGAGAATCGGCAACTGTTGAGGGCCCGATTTACTATAGTCGCCCTGTATGCCGACGACCACTTTATCTGCTTTAGGGCCGACGATGGCCTGATCAGATTTTTGTTCGATTGGTCGATAACCGGCAACAGACGATAGTACGTAGTATGTAGAGATGGCGCTAATGTTACTATGTTCCCTGTACAGTGGAAGATAATATTATATATATAATGAGCAAAGATATTTCAAAACTAGAATGCTGACTTGACAAGATGGTGGTACTTCTCTACAGGAATGGCCTCTTCCGCCACTTAAACCACCCCGACTTTGTAGTTTGCCAATGTCGAATCGTGTTAAGAAACCAGCGACGGACCTTCGTCAATCACCGACATCGGCTCGCTTTGAGAGGTCGATGTGGGGCCTTAATATCCACCCATTATATCGGACCTTTGCGGTTTGCCATTGTCGGGCCGCTTTAAGCTACCACCGACGGACCTTCGTCAATCGCCGACGTTGGACTGCTTTAGGAAACAGGAATAGTTTACCGATGTGGGGTCCAGACCAGCTTGCCTACGTTAGACCGACCAAATTAAGCAGCTATATGGGCGGATGGTCGGTACCATGTGGTTAAACCATATCGGACCTTAATCGTACGACGACGGTGTGCCGATCTCAGTAAAAAGAAAAATTTACCACTGGTCCGACGGCGGGCTACAGTCTACCGTTGCGTCGGCTAACATACATTGGGCCTACATCGCAAAGCGGACAGGTCAATCAATAATAACCTAAAAATGAAGCAAACAAAAAAGATCTCGTTTTTGCATTTTAGGTGGTCCAAAAAGTCCCTTACAATGGAGAAATGGCACTAAAAAATAACCTTGTTCGCCATTCATTGCTAATGCAGCTAATAAAAGCCCGAAAGAGCCGACCCGGCATTCATCAGGGTCGAAAATTAATTAGCAAATGGAAGTGTGCCCCTCGTCAGTCACAAAGCCGTCTTTCAATTACTTTGTTTACACGGGTCTCTTAAAGCGCTTTTATGTGAGCACGTTTTAAAAATTGTGTCGTATTATAAACCATCGACTTACTAACTATAGACCCGACAGTCCATTCACAAATCACTAATTGTTTTGACCCCAACAGCTCCCACATTGCAGGACAAAGAAAAAGAGTGTTCAGGGTATCTGTGGCAACCAGAGAAAATAGAACATTTAGGGAATGGATATCCCAACCGACCAATCTAAAAAAATAGGGGTAAAGATGCCAGTGGCGTTAATAAAAATCAATTACGTATATACCTACGGCAAATTTTTAAAAATTAGGTACGTGTCTATTCCTCAAACACTTTTTGTACTTTATGCAACGTTAATTTTAGTGTATTTCTTAGTTATGTGAACTAAGGCAACTATAAATTGTTTGATTGATTTTTTTGATTCATTCGTTTGTGAATGTAACATTATGGCACTGTCAATTGCGACCACTATTGGGCTATGGTGGCTCACTTTTAACATTTTTGTTGCTACAGAATATTCAGCCTCTTAAAAAGGCTCGCAACTTGCTTTGGTGAAGCATCATTCAGATCCAGTCCATCGATCTGTGGTTTACCGAAGATGCGTTGACGCTGACGTGCAATGCATACAGAGCCTACATTCGGTGTCCTCACTTAGACCCATTCTGGTCATGGTAACTTCAAGGGGTTAAAAATAGACCTTTTGAACGTAGTCAATCGTTTGGCGGTAAACATACCTTACTTTTTTATTGACTTTTGTCGTTTTTTTATTAAGTCTTTTTTTTATTTACTATGTTGGGAATTTGAAACCTTTGGTTGCACTAAAACAAAGTTATGATTGTTTTCCACAAACCAAAACGACACTTTTTTGCACTCGACGCGCGTTTCGCTAACAACGTTAGCATCATCAGGAGACGATAAACAATGAACTAAATTAATCTACGCTCTATCTTTAATACAATCCTTTAGTGGGCGGAGATAAGACTAATAATTTGTGATTGATCACGATTTTTAATCCTATCTCCCCTCAACCAAAGAATAAAGTGTACTAAACGGGATGGGTCCTCTATCTTTATTTAAACTATTTCTGGATTTAATGATTTCCATACTTCCATATGCATTCAAAAGTCTTTTGTTTGATACACTTTTTAGAAGTTTTAGGTTATCTAATGATTGTTTTCAAAAGCATGCTCGGCCACACTTGACTTTTCTGTTCTTCCGTATTTTAAGTTTGCTAAGTGTTCTTTAAAACGTGTTTGAATAGAGCGTCTCGTTTGGCCAACATATTTTTTCTCACAATCCATGCAACTAATTTCGTAAATTCCACTTTTTTCTAGAACTGTAGTTTTATCCTTGGGATTTCCTAGTAAGCTTCTTATTGTGTTACCGGATTGATATATTAATTTAAGATCGGAGCTATTAAATACTTTTTGTAATCCTTTCGTATAATGAGGATTATAAGGAATTTATACAAATTTTGAGTCGCAGGTATCTTTTTGTCTGAAAAAAGTGGAATCCGAAAGCCTTCGTCGTAACCGTTTTTAACATCGGTCTTAAATTAGTACATCAATCCGGTAACACAATAAGAAGCTTACTAGGAAATCCCAAGGATAAAACTACAGTTCTAGAAAAAAGTGGAATTTACGAAATTAGTTGCATGGATTGTGATAAAAAATATGTTGGCCAAACGAGACGCTCTATTCAAACACGTTTTAAAGAAGATTAATTTAGTTCATTGTTTATCGTCTCCTCCTCCTCCGCGCGTCGAGTGCAAAAAAGTGTAGTTTTGGTTTGTGGAAAACAATCATAACTTTGTTTTTTTTAATTTGCTTTTCTAACCTTATCGTGGAGGAAAATATTAATTTAGTGAGAGGACTGGAAGACGGACTGTTTACCAAAAAAAAACGTTAAGAAAAGGGCACCCCACCACTACTATAAACACGGTTAACAAAAAATAAAATCTAAATACACAAAATTTTTGTAAAACAAAACAAACTTTTACAACCTAAAAATCTTCCCCCACACAATTGTGATTGTCTTTTTAACGGTAAAGGCCCAGCAAACAAAAATCGTTGGCATCGGCGACTACACGCTGGCCCGATGTTGGACAGATTGCGATTTTCGGTTTTCGGTCAATAATCGGCAACTGACGATGGCCCGATTTACTATAGTCGACTTTACGCCGACGCCCACTTTTTCTGCTTTAGGGCCGACGACGGTCCGATTGGAACTTTGTTTAATTGGACGAGGATCGACAACTGAAGACGGCTTGATTTACTATAGTCGACATTATTCCAACGCGAACCTTATCTGCTTTAAGGCCAATGATGTTCCTATTGGAACTTTATTTAATCGGTCGAGAATCGGCAACTGTTGAGGGCCCGATTTACTATAGTCGCCCTGTATGCCGACGACCACTTTATCTGCTTTAGGGCCGACGATGGCCTGATCAGATTTTTGTTCGATTGGTCGATAACCGGCAACAGACGATAGTACGTAGTATGTAGAGATGGCGCTAATGTTACTATGTTCCCTGTACAGTGGAAGATAATATTATATATATAATGAGCAAAGATATTTCAAAACTAGAATGCTGACTTGACAAGATGGTGGTACTTCTCTACAGGAATGGCCTCTTCCGCCACTTAAACCACCCCGACTTTGTAGTTTGCCAATGTCGAATCGTGTTAAGAAACCAGCGACGGACCTTCGTCAATCACCGACATCGGCTCGCTTTGAGAGGTCGATGTGGGGCCTTAATATCCACCCATTATATCGGACCTTTGCGGTTTGCCATTGTCGGGCCGCTTTAAGCTACCACCGACGGACCTTCGTCAATCGCCGACGTTGGACTGCTTTAGGAAACAGGAATAGTTTACCGATGTGGGGTCCAGACCAGCTTGCCTACGTTAGACCGACCAAATTAAGCAGCTATATGGGCGGATGGTCGGTACCATGTGGTTAAACCATATCGGACCTTAATCGTACGACGACGGTGTGCCGATCTCAGTAAAAAGAAAAATTTACCACTGGTCCGACGGCGGGCTACAGTCTACCGTTGCGTCGGCTAACATACATTGGGCCTACATCGCAAAGCGGACAGGTCAATCAATAATAACCTAAAAATGAAGCAAACAAAAAAGATCTCGTTTTTGCATTTTAGGTGGTCCAAAAAGTCCCTTACAATGGAGAAATGGCACTAAAAAATAACCTTGTTCGCCATTCATTGCTAATGCAGCTAATAAAAGCCCGAAAGAGCCGACCCGGCATTCATCAGGGTCGAAAATTAATTAGCAAATGGAAGTGTGCCCCTCGTCAGTCACAAAGCCGTCTTTCAATTACTTTGTTTACACGGGTCTCTTAAAGCGCTTTTATGTGAGCACGTTTTAAAAATTGTGTCGTATTATAAACCATCGACTTACTAACTATAGACCCGACAGTCCATTCACAAATCACTAATTGTTTTGACCCCAACAGCTCCCACATTGCAGGACAAAGAAAAAGAGTGTTCAGGGTATCTGTGGCAACCAGAGAAAATAGAACATTTAGGGAATGGATATCCCAACCGACCAATCTAAAAAAATAGGGGTAAAGATGCCAGTGGCGTTAATAAAAATCAATTACGTATATACCTACGGCAAATTTTTAAAAATTAGGTACGTGTCTATTCCTCAAGCCTTTTTAACTGAAGGGAGGGTATAGGGCGGTTTAATAGGTGTTAAGTTAGTTTATCAAAATTCTCCGCTATGCATCGTTCTGTAAACAGCATTTGCGTGCGGAAAAATCTATTTTTGCAATTGTTTTTCCACAAGCGCTAGCGTGAGGAAGATAAACTGAAAATAGTTTTTGAACATTCTCATTTAAAATCTTACAGTTACACCATATCAACCAAAATAAACTATAAAAATTTAATTTTTTAAATCATATTTATTTTGGCTTTCAGCCCTTTGAATTAACTCAGGATTTTCATTGATGTAATTAAGAAACTGCACAGGTCATATCAAAATTTATACAAATCTGTATCTCTGACTTTATTAATTTAACGCTACTCGATTTCTTCTATTTGACGATTTGATAACCACCAAAACCCCCCCTGGCTACGCCACTGAAGATACGATTGACAGTTTCATAGCTTAAAAAGCATAACGGTTGGGGAAACATCACTTTTTCTATGCTTTGACACAAGGGGTTGACAACGACTTTTCAAAATGGCGTATTTTATTGATGTTGTCATGGCAATAATTTTCTTACATTCTTTTTTTAATTTTTAGTGATTTACGCAAACCAGTGAGTTTAGAATTAAAAATAAAGACAATATATTACAATTCGTTTATTCTGACACAAAGGCAGAAATTTGAGCTACATATTAACCTTTTACGATACCTCATCTGTTCTTTCCAAAAAATACCTACTTTTAGTGGAATTTTTATACAATTCGCAAAGCAGGACAACTCTAGAAAACAAAAGATCAAAAGATCTTGGGTGGAAATAACGAAAATTCAAACTTGGATGAGCATCCCACAAGGAACACACAAAAGACCAAAGCGAAAAGAGAAATGAATAAACGATGTTTTTCGAGCATAAACTTTTTTACCTACAAAACGGGTCAAAAATTGTGAAAGCATCTCGTTGATTTTCTTACCTTTAATTTCTAAATTTATCCTTTTAAAAAAACATCAGACACAAATTAAAAAAACAAAACGAGTAATAGAGCTTAGAAAATCGTGTGTTCTACGCAGGCGTCTCTCGAAAAAAGCGGTGTTCTCTCACTTGAAAGCCGCCGAATCGGATCTCGCACTTTTTGCGAGAATGTGAGCAAGTTTCCATCGTTCAAAAATACATAACGGTATAGATCCCTAACGACTGGTAATGATTCGCACAAAAAACCACACGTTCCCGTTTCAAAAATTGGGCTCCTGAGAACTCCAGAAAACCTCCAAATCAGTTATTTCAACCGAAAAGAAACTAAAAAACAAAAGATCTTGGGTGGAAATAACGAAAATTCAAACTTGGATGAGCATCCCACAAGGAACATACAAAGGACCAAAGCGAAAAGAGAAATGAATAAACGATGTTTCGCTCATCAATGGTTTCACTGGTCACCCTCCACCATACATCATTAAACACCATCATACACTTTGATTTCCAACTTTGAATCTCTCACAAATAGGCATCGTTCCGCACTGGTACTTATCCAAGCGGATTCGTCCTGGCATGTTAATATGTGGTAACTTGGATAAGTACCAGTGAGGAAATGAGTGTTTAATGATGTATGATAGAAGTGAAACCACTGATGAGTCTACGCTAATTACCCAGGGCGAAACATCGTTTATTCATTTCTGTTTTCGCTTTGATCCTTTGTACGTTCTAGATCTTTTGATGTTTTGTTTTTTAGTTTCTTTTCGGTTGAAGTAACTGATTTGGAGGTTTTCTAACTTCTTTTTTATACAACTCTAGAAGTTGGAATGGAGCAATTTATTAGATATTTTAGAGAGCATATTCAAAAAAAGCCAAGAAATTCCAACCTTAAAAAGTTAATAACACAAAAGAAAAACTAAACAAAAAAGTAGGGTTATACGTATACGTCAAGTTGGACCAGAGATCAAATTTAACCAGGGAATATAAATTTTCCTAACCGTTATGCCTCGCAGATTGCCCCATCCGCTGGTTCAAAATTTGCCACTTTTTCTTTGGTAATATTCATGTGTAGTTGTGGTGCAGCAAAAAGCAGTGACGGCGGATATGACATAATATAGATTAAAATTCAAAAAAAAAAAATAATACAAAACCTATATTACACCCATAATATAGGGTGACCAGATTTTTTGCAGGGCAATGGGGGAAATTTAAGGATTTTTGTTAATATAGCTACACGAAAAACTTATACAATAATGTCATATTATATATTTAAATTAAAAAATATTTTTTAAAAATTAACAAATTAATCTAACAAAGTTTATGAATATTTTTCTGAAGAATGATCTTTTTTTATTTTCATTATTTAAGATTTTTATAGAAGTTTTCGCAAGTATCGGTTATATTATATTTAACTATTAACATCGCCTTTAAAGTTTCTACATTTAACCTACTTTTTTCTAAAAGTATTCAGCCATTTTAACAAAATTTCCGCAAACAATTTACTCGTTTCTAAAATGTTCCAAAATTTCCATCCATCTTTGGTCTGGGATAATTTTATTGTTATTCCAATTATCAAGCTTTTGTTGAGAAACATATTTTTTTAAGAATGTATACTCGTCGAAAGTCTCATCATAATAATTATGTGAACTATTTCTATGCCTAACTAAAAATATTTCAGTTATTTGTTTTTTCGCGATGCATGTGTGGGGGACTTTTCTTAGCAATGGGGGACATTTATAATGGGGGACAGAACACCAAAATGGGGGACTGTCCCCCTAATGGGAGACGAATGGTCACCCTACAGAATATGTATATATCCGCCTTTTTAAAAAGCATTATTTTAGTATTGCACTTGAATTGTTTATTTAACTTTAATGAATATAAATTAATTTAACCATAATTACTGTTCTAATTTTGTAAACATAAAAATAAGGTCGCTTTATCTTCAATCGGTTCCTAGTACTAATTCCTTATTTTCCCACAAAATTTTAGTAGCGATTAAATAAAAAAAATACTAGTAACTACTTTTGTTTCTTTTTTTAAATTAATTTAACCCTCGCTCCGAGTATATCATGCATTAAAACTGGAAAAAGTCAAATTATCATATTTATACCTGCCGTTGAGTTTTTTATCTTTTCTATTCGCCTGACAAAAAATATAAGAAAATCAACTCAAATGATGATATTCGAAGATATTTTTAAAATACTAGGAAATTTTTTTACAAACACAAAACTTCAAAAAGGAACTGTCTGAATACACTGTATAGACATAGCATAGACACATCCCTCACAATACAAACAGGGCAATTCTGGATACACCCTGGAAAAGTATTGATATACTCTAAAAAAGGCTGGATACACCCTGGCAAAGTTCGGATATATTCTAGAAAAGTCTGGATTTTTTTGAGCGAGGGAAGTTTTGGAGTAAATTTTATTATTTACTTCAAAGCCTTCAAATAAAAAATATAAGGAGCGCAGACGGTTGAAAAGATTTCACAATTAATAAACCAATTTTATTAAATCTGTTTACTTAGATACGCTTTAATGCAAATGCTGGCAGTAATCCAGGAATCCCGAAATTTATTATTTTGTTGCATTTGAGCTGAATTTCTCCATTATTAATTCAAAATAACACTAAAATCTACACGAGTGAATAAAGTGGACGCTTTTTTCCGTGCATGCAGAGTTAAATAAATTGGTAGTTTTCACATAGATATATATATAATATATATAGGGTGGACCACAAAAATCCAGATTGTTTCGTTTTAATTGCCAATTTTGTATTTATTGTCGGATGATAACCCAAAAAAAATTTGGCGAGCTAATTTTCAGACTTTTTGCAAATATGTAAAAAATAACATTTGGGTTTTTTTTTGAGACACCTTGTATATTTATTCTTGCAACTAAAAAAAAACCTGTGTCTATTGTCTGTAAACCGATGTATCATTTGATAAATTCTATTAAGAAATAGAAAAACTATGGTTCAACTTCTTGCATAAAATAGAAACTGCTAATAATTTAAGTTAATCGGATGTCGTTATCTTTTCGCCAATTTTATTGACAAAGACACTCTACGGATGCTAAGAATAAGGCTTCTTTTTCTAAATGTCAAATAATGACATTTTGTGACAATTTCAATTTTGTGCGTAAAATTATGTTCTTTTAAATACTTTGTATATTTTTCAGCTATAGCCGAAAACTACCAACTATTAAACTAAAATCTATTAAGAAATGAGAAAAATATTGGGATTCTTGTGTAACACCTTTTATGCATAAAAAAAACTAAAGGAGCTCCGAAAATTTGGACGAATGTGGTCTCACATTTGCAGCAAAAATCAACTGCGTGCAAAAAGGTTATTACACTAGAATCTCAATATTTTTCTTATTTCTTAATAGATTTTAACAAATGATACATGATTTAACAGATAAATAATAGTTGGTACTTTACTGTTATAGGATTATAGGATATACAAAATGGTTTAAGGAAAAAGAGAACGGGTTTTTTAAAATGCATAAAATTGTAAGGCATCCGCCATCTTGGATTGTTACAAAATGTTATTTTTTTGACATCTGTAAAGTGTCCTTGTCAACAAAATTGGCGAACAAAATAAAATGAAAAATGAAATATTTTATGCAAAAAGTTGGTATACGAAAAAAACACATAGTCTTTTTTATTTCTTAATAGAATTTATCAAGTGATACATCGGTTTACAGACAATAGATAGAAGATTTTTGCGGCTGCAAAAAAAACTATACAAAGTGTCTCAAAAAAAACTGACGGATAAATAACATGCATAAAACGCCATTTTGAATTTTTCATAAATGTCATTTTTTGGCATATTCGCAAAAAGTATTTAGGGGCGGTATCAAAACTTTTAAAACGCATTGCTTCCAACGTAAAGAAATACTCAAGCATGGTTTTACCAAAAAATCTCTTGTTCACTAGTTGTTTTATTTGTTTCCTTTTTAAACCGACATTTAATGAAGGGCGTATTTAAAACCGTCCTTATATAAAACCGGTTTACGGTGCGTATAAACGTAGTAATTGTTAGTTGACAAGGGCATAGTATGTTAACGCTTGAAAGATATCTTTCCAAATTCGGTTTTTTTAGGTTTTAAAGAAAGTAAAATAACAAATATAAAATTCTATTTTAACTTTTGGCAAGAAAACTTCGCATAAAATAAAATATTATAAATCAGTTGCTTCCAACATTAATTTTCGGTGTGCCATTGTGAATTCAACCTTTTCTTTAATCAAACAACACCTTCAACAATGTTCAGCTTCCATTCATTATATGTTATAATTTTGCAGAAGCATTTAGGGCATACAGCTCAACTATAGCATAGGCCGCGAGAATGGCTGCATTCGGGACTTATCGGTACATAAACTTTAATAAAGTCGACAATAATTTTGACAACAACTACTACATACAAGGGTGAATTATATGTATACTCGAAGATGCAAAATTCATGTATTTGACTGATAAAGATTTTTAGAATCAACTCAACAATATTAATTTTTTGGCTAAACAAACTACTAAACAAATCAATGAGCTATTTCCATTTTATTTGAAGTCTTCAGGTGCAAACTACAATCTATTCTTAAGGGAAATGTTGTGTTGTGAAGTTTAAGAAGTTGACTCCGCCCAAGGAGTTTTCGTTTGTTCCAGTGTGACTCCTTGTGCAAAACCTTTGCTTCTGTCCACTTTATTCGGTGTTGTTTTGACCATGCGTTTTCGGCGATTCCGGATTTCGTTGTTTCACTTCTTTGGGTATTCGTCTGATATTCCTTAAGCCTAACAGATAGTGGTCTTTTTGTTTCACCTATGTATGATTCACCACAGTCACAAGAAACTTGGTAAATGAAATCTTTATTTTGGTTGTTCTCCGGTTTTGTTTTACAAAGAAGACTTCGAATTGTATTATTAGATTTAAAAGCTGTTTTTATATTAAAGTTGTTCGCTACTCTTCGAATTTTCTCTAATACTTCTTTAATGTATGGAATTGTAAGGAAGGCATTTGCCTGGTTTTGGTCTTTTAATCTCTGTCCTGTTTGCTGAAATTTAGAAATAGTATCTGTTATAAGTTTAAGGCTCTAACCATTCTGCTGCAGATCCTTCCTAATATTTCTTATTTCGATTTCCAAGTCATGAGAATTGTTACAAATTCCAGCGGCTCTGTTATACAAAGTTCTTATTATGCCTCGTTTGGTTGTAGCATAATGATATGTGTGAGTTTTTGATAGACTGTTGTTCTGATGTCCCTCCTTGGGCGGTGCCAATTTCTTAAACTTCACGCTTGAGTGATTTCCCATAGTACGTAGCCTTAGGAATAGATTGTAGTTTGCGCCTGAAGACGATCAGAGATTGTACTGATCGAAACGTCGTTTATAAATAAAATATTGACAATGGAAGTCCGAAACACAGAGTTAGTTTCAAATACATCATTGTCTCAAACTTCCAAATTTGTCGAGTTTTGCTTACCTTTTCCCAATTACTTTATCTATACAAAAGTAGTTGCCATTACCTGAACTATAGATTTCATACAAATCGCTTTAACTGGAGCACGATATTTCTGTCGACTTTACGCGAGTAATATTGTGAAATTTCCCGTTAAATTTATAGACCACAGTAAAATATTATTTCCATGTGAAATAGATTTGAGCCAAACCATTGAAATCCATTGGGTTAAGGCGTATTATTATAAGACATGTAAAGGGCCAAGACCAAAGTCGTCTCACCAACGGGCCACTCCATATACCTATTAGATAAAATATAGGCCCTTACAATGCAAGGAATTTATCAGACCTCGTATTTAATAAAAATTTTCATCGTAAGAAAGATTTGTTATAAAAACTGCAATTTGTTAAACCGATTTTTTATCCGAACCGTATTTCGTCAAACGTACTCATAACAAATTCGAAATTTATAAGACCCGTTTCTCATCGAACTCATTCATGATCAAACTCGTAATTTGTAAAACCCATTTTTAATCAAACCCGGAATTTGTTATTTATTTAGGGGCCTGAGTTTGTATAGGGCTTACAGTTTTCCAGATAATCCAGTTATTGGGACACCCACGGTTTATTAGAATGTGCAAAGTCAAACCCGTTAAATAAAAGAGAGTTCAATCATAAAATCATTCACTATAAAAACTGCAATTAGTTAAACCAATTTTTTATCCGCACCTTTCTTCAAACCCATTCAATAGCATATTCGAAATTTATAAGACCCGTTTCTAATCGAACCATGGTTCATGAAACATTATTTTTCCAAACCGGAATTCGTAAAACCCGTTATTATCAGAAAATTTTTGCTAAATTGATTGCGCATTCGTCAATAGTACATGAACCGGAGGCGTACACGCAGGTGGCGACATCTATACATAAAGTATTGAACACTACTTGTGAAACTTTTAGCCAAGTGTGCGCACATAGAACGACAAATGCATCGAAACGCCGCGTCGCCGCGCCACATGCGTGTACCCCTACGGTTCATGTATTACTGACGAATCCGCAAGAAATTTCTGATAAACAACAGGTCTCACGAATTCCGTTTTTTTTTTAAATAATGGTTTGACAAATTCCTGGTTTTATTAAAAAGTGTGCCTTACAGAAAGGTGAAACCAAAACCTGACATCCGGTTAAGCTAACATCGTACATTGTACATTTTTAGAATCGACATGAAATGCCCTTTTTATAAATGAAATCAAATCAAGAATCTTATTATACATTAAGGAAAGACGATCCTTCAAAAATCAGTAAAATTTCAGATTTTTTTCCGAAAATGTACAAAATTAAATATTGTGTTTGGAGAGGCATTACTCAGAAACTGAAAAAGTAATCCAAATTCCACCAGAACACAAAGATTTACCGATAATTTCTCCTTAAAGAGCCAACTCCAACAGTTTTTACAAGGTGGCCGAAATATTTTTGCAATACAAGAATGTGTCGTTATGTCGAAATTCGTCCAAATTCCATGTACTCGAACCTTCTTGTCGACTACAAGGATAAGAACCAAACAAAGTTGTAACAGAACCTTTAAGAGAATATCATGTAGATTATTTTGGTGCAGTTTTAACAAAATTATCCTCTCAGTAATTTTGCAATATGCAAAAGAGTGAAAAATCGATGACTTTTTTAAAAGGTGCAATTTTTAGTATTTTCACTGTTTCATGATTGTTAATAAACGCTTTTCAAAATTGATCATGACTATGATTCAATTTAGACTTTTTGGAAAGATTGGTGGAAATTGTCAGTCAACTACCAAAATCGAAATTTTCTTAAAAAACGGCTAAGATCGATATTCAAAAAATTATTTCAGCTTTATGGGGCGGGCCTGAACTAAAATTGTGATTTAATGGGATTCACAAAACATTCCAGATATTTTTTAAATATTCAAACTCAGAATCGTACGAATACGCAAGGAATCAAAAATGTTTTATCCAAAATATGTAAAAACGTGACAATATTTTTTTTTTTCAATTTTTTATTTTGACCTGCGGAAGAAATACACAATCCCACAAAAATTTTTCTTACACTGACGAGCAGATAGATTTCTTGGTTCTCGATTGAGCTATAGAAAAACTTTGTAGGATGACAAATGTTGACACAGGGATGATGTGCATTGGAGCGTGTCATGCTAATTTTTTTTAAATGATCTTTTGCGTGCGCCTCTGGAACCAGAGGGGGTTGATTGATTTTAACTATCATTAAAAATGCGCCAGAGTCTTCTTTGGCTGTGTACGAAATTCTTCGGCGTAGAAGTTTTCTGCCAGCAAAAATGGAAATCGCGAGATTTTAACCGCACTAAAAGGTTCGATTAAAAACGTGTCTTATAAATTTCGAATTTGTTATTGAATGGGTTTGAAGAAATAAGGTTCAGATAAAAAATTGGTTTAACAAATTGCAGTTGTTATGGTGAATCGTTCTTATGATGAAAATTTTACCATAGGCGTTTAGTTATTGGGCCACCCATCGGATGACCAATCTTAATGTCCCACCCTGTATATTTATCGGGTCCTAAATTCGCGTTCGATCCAATATTATTCTATCGTCCTGAATCTATTAACTGAAGCGAGTCGGTGTTTATTTTTGGAAAAGGAAAAATCTCAGTTTTCCCAAGCATAACTCGGAGTATTTACATTACATTTTTGTTATTTTAAAGCATTTACCAACGTAAATGGTGTGTAAACTTTATTTACATTTATAGTAAGAAAATATAATATACATGGTGTTATCGAAATCGTGTCCCATATTAAAATGAGTTAAAAGCAATGTGAATGAATATCCATGGCGGAGTTAAATATAAAACAGAGATAATTTTTCCTCTTAAGGGCGAAACACCTATCTTCGTGCGTCTAATTTTCCCGTGTATATGTAAAAGCTATCTACGCCGGTACCCGAGCCGGAAAAACCCGGAATAAATTCGAAACCAGTTAGTAGTATAGCCAGTGAAGTGGGCAGAAAACCTAGTAGTATTTTCTTTTCTTCTTTACTTCTTATTTTGTTATACAGGGTTGGACAGATCTCGTATAGGGTGTTGAAACGTATGTGTCTAGTAGTAGAGAAGAGGCGGCGCGAAGCCTGGCAAGTAGGCCTCCCTAGGCCCTTTCTGCCCTACCCCGAGCCTGCCCCTAATCCACCGCCTGCACCACTGGTCTGGCAGGCTCATCTGGTTTCACTGTTCTTTTTGCAAAGTCCAGTATTTTGTCCCATTTGAGCGTGTGCAGGTCCTCCTCACCCAGGGTCGGGAAACCGAATACCTGGTATCTCGTCCTCTGGTATACCTCTTAGTTCGCTATAACGTGTCGAGATGTCTCTTCTGCCCGCCCGCAGGCCCGGCAAGTCGAGTCATTCTCCACCGCGATCCGGGTCATATGCTTCCTTAGTCGGTAGTGACCTGTTATGATACCTGTTCTTGGTCTGTCTGCATCCTGTTCCTCCTCTCCAAGCGGTCGTCATGGCATCGTTGGCCCATTTATTGAGTCGACTTTGCAATTGCCTCTTGGTTGTTCCTAGGAGTGGTTTCGGCCCTACATACTGGGTGCTTGCCCCGATCCTGGCGAGCTCTTCGGCTATCTCGCTACCCAGCACCCCCATATGTCCCGGTACCCACATAAGTGTTACTTGTTTGTCCTCTCCCAAGGATTCTAGTTCATCCGCACATTCCTCCACCAGGGTGTTGTTGATCTTGGGCGCCCTTAGTGCCTTTAGGGCTGATTGGCTGTCGGAGCATATATAAACATACTCCTCCCTACCGTTCTTTATTTCTTCCATGGTTGCAGCCATTATTATGGCATACACCTCTGCCTGAAAAACATAAACCCCTGATCCTGTGGTTTGCCTCTCCGACAGTTTGGACCCGTCGGTGTAGCAAATCACGGCGTTCTCCTCGAACTGTTCGCGGAGGTTTTCACTCTGCCATAGTTCCCTGTCTGGGATGACTACTTTGTACCTCTTGTTGAATTTCCAGGGGTTTTTTGGTCTTTGTGTTTTAATCGCTGCCATAGGGATTTCTCTCTCAGCGATTTGGGCAATCCTAAGATGCCCCGCAGCTTCCCCTCTTCCTCTCCATTGACCTGTATCTCTCAGCCGGAGGTGGGTCGTCATCGCTTCTTTTCTGATCCAGATCGGAAGCGGCGGCAGTCCCAGAATGGTTTCGAGTGCCTGTATAGTTGCCGTCCTCATAGCTCTAAGTAACAACTCTATTCAATTCAGATGCACGGAAGAGAGATGCCGGCTAGGCAATGTTGTCACGCAAACAGTTTAGGAAAATTGCTGCACTGTCTAGATTTGTTCTATTCGAAGACGCGGGCGTAGACGTAATTTCTCTCAATAATAATCACTTAAAAGATCCTAAGATTATTTTTATTTATTTGATACTGAAATGCTGCAACTAAAATACCAAAAAATATTGTTTATGTAAGACCTGAAGACAGTGGCGGCTCGTGACTTATAACACTGATGAAGCACCAAGATCAAAAATGTTTAAAAAAACACCGTAAATGAGATCGGTCAAATGTAAAATTTAAAAAAAAACTATTCTTCAATCTACTATTTTATGCGTTTTTACTTTGAAATAAAAAAAAAATATTTTAAATTTTCATATAGAATGACATTATTCCACAACATTTCAAATAACATTGAATTTTTTTATTTTAGAAAAAATTACCCTAGGGCTTTAATAACTTTGAACACTAGTTATCCCCACACGCTTGTGCATAATTAGTTATTATTTTGGAGGAACAACACAGTTTGTTATTCCTCCAAGGTTATTATACATTTTCATTCCACAATTTTTTTGTTTGTGACAAAATCAAAATGTTTGCATATATATAATCACCTACAAGCGTGATGCGCGTATTATATATCTTTGGGGGGGAGGGAATCTTTGATTGAACTAAAATTGTATTATAGCGCTGCATTATATAAGAAAAACTGGGGTCTTGGTGAAAATTTTGTAAAAATATGCTAATAACTGAAACTAAAATTGTAGCAAACAATGTCTCTTAGCGCCGCAGGTGAAATTTTTTGCAGTTTAGAAAGAAAGTTCTCAACAATCCTAGATTTTTTGCTAAAATAATGTCATTAAATGCGTCGCTGGCGAAAATTCTGTAAAATATACTATTTTTTTACTTAATCGATCAATCAATGTGTTGTAGCGCCCGAGGCAAAATTTGCTGTGAAACCGAAGATAACCTAAAATTCAAAATCAACCACTTTATAGCGCCGCAAGCAAAATTTTTTAAAACTTAAGGTACAAATTTTAATTTTTTCGTGTTTTTTTGTAAATTATTTTGAAAAATCAGCTAAAAAAAGGGGAAAAAAGAACGCGCGAAAGCTACCAAACATCTTGTTACAAGAAAAGTAAAATATCGAAATGCCGGGCTTTCACATATTTCTCAGAAATAGTAAGCAAAGGTATAAAAATATTAGCTCATGGTTGTAAGAGAATGAAAATAGTTATAAACTTTTACAAAAGTTGAAAAATAGGTAGTTTTCACATTTTTCATTCGTGAGAGTAACGGGTATGGATACTGATTTGGGGAGGGGACATTACCCCCTTGTCCCCCCTTCGCAGATTAAAAGACTGCGCTACGTTGTTTTAATTTTTTTTATTCTTTTAAAAAAGTATAATTTTGTTTTAAATTTATAGCGTATTTTAATTTCAAACTACAGGTAACATTTATCGTTAAATTCGGGATCTTACTTACTTTTAGTTAATTGTGTGTCACATCGTCAACAGCGTATCGGTTTCTCCTCAGTTTATTATCTCTTTCGCTCATTTTGTTGTTTTTTATAATATTTATGTCTCCAATTTGCACCAGCGTCCATCTTTAATCAGACATTTCCGTGACCATCTTGTCCAAACGAGATTAATTCCAAACACGGGGGTCGTCCATAAGGTTATCCCCTTTCAACCAAAAGCCTTTTGTCTCTATATTGTTTCCAAAGATCGTCCTTTATGTGCCTGTGTGGCAAAAGGATTTGATTCAGGCGACAGATTGAGGTTAAATTGAACGTGTAACGTAGCAAAGGACTAATTTTGACAGTATCGTAGATTATTTTCCACTTAATAGAATCCTAAGCCGGGGAACACCGAATCTAGTGACTCTTGCGCAATAAAGAGATTTTTTTCTTGAAATATATTCTTTCCTAAAATGCACCTTTCAATCGTGGAAAAATTGTTTACCTGAGTCAAATAAATATTTGTTTGGTTCAAATAAATATTTGTTTGGGCCACGGAAAACGAATATTTATTTGGCTCAATTAAATATTTTTTCTGTGTGCTGTATCTGCTTCGCAAGTATTTGATTGTCGGTTACCGATTCTTTTAAGGTTTGCCATAACTCTGCCAAAACAACCTCATAAAATATTTTCCAACATTCCACATAAAAAATGTAAAAAACATATCCTGCATATGATTTCATCCAGTTGGTTTATTAAAGTTTACAGTCCTTATATGATTTTTAATATGACAATTTGATTTGATAAGATCTAACGTTCTAAATGTCGGCACAACTCTAGCTGTGGTGGTAGTAGTAGTATACAATATAGGCAAATTAAACTACAACCTAACCTTAACTATAAACTAAAGGACCTAACCACTATAATATAATGACAAACCTCAGGCTTGCACAATATTTTTTTGTTAGAAGTATTTACGACAGATGGTGTGATTATAATTTGTTATAAGATTTTATAAGTTTTCAGAGGTTCGATTTTTTTTATGAAAGGAATATCTGTTTCAAAGAACATATAGCTTAGAGGAGGTAACATTTTATAAACTTCTTAAGATACAAAATTTACTTTAAGTACTTTTCTCCCATCGTAAGTTGTGAGAGATATGTTACTTTGACAAGTTCCTATAAGATTTTGTAAAGTTTTATTAGATATCATGAGTCAATTGACACACACAGACTTTTCTAAGGCCTTTGACAGGCTTGACCACTCGGTGCTACTACAAAAACTGGAAAGTATCGGCTTTACCACATCTCTTGTCTATCTTTTAAAAATCTTCATTTAGCAATTGCGTTCAGTAAGTGGTACTGGGTGGTAGCAGGTCTGCAGAGTAGTCAGCGACATAGAGGGTTCCCCAAGGGTCAGTTTTGGGACCATCAATTTTTGGCATTTTCTTAAAAGATATACAAAAAGTCATCGTTGTTATTGTTCTTTTATTTGCCGATGATTTAAAAAAAAAAAAATTTTATATATGGAGCCCAGCAATTAATTGTCCAGGTCTCTTGGAACTTCTAAACTTTGCAGTACATTAATTAATATACGTCACCTTATAAAATAAACCCCAGATTTTCTTTGATCATTTTGTCACTTTATCTTAACGGGACATGCACCCAACAATAAGCCCAGGAAATTGGCTGATAAACATCTCGACGGCACCCAGCTATTGTGGGTCTCTCGCCAATTTGCAAAGTAATGGTCAGCTTACATCCACTTTAACGCCGACTATTGTTCATTCCACATTCTCCAATTCTCCAATAGAAAAGTTGCATTTTTTTGCGTATTTTTATTTACAGAGCTTTTACCTCTTTTGTTGCGTATCGTTGCCTTTTCAATAGACACTAACGGTGGGATTTACTAAAAAGGTTTAGTCTATTTTAGAGCGGTCCTAAGTTTAAGTGAAATTTTTGGTTTTAAGCATTTTAAACCAACCCTCCTTGAGTTTTAGACATAGTTTGATATATAAGAAGAATTTAAATAAATTTGTTTATTAAATAATCATCTTAACACAATCTTTTGTTAGATTTAAAAAGAAAGTTTCAATTTAGAAAAAAAGAAAATTAACGAGGGGTTTAAATAGTAAACACTCTTTAGAACAAATAAAAAATAGGATTACTTATATGTCACACTAATTAAAACTTAACCTTGTTAATTAATTTTTCAAATTAATACTTGATGTCACATAACGATTTGGATGGGTAATAATAAAATAAGGAGTATGAAATGTGTTTAAAAACTTAAATGCAAGTTTTGCTTACATTTCTGTCACTGTCGAAATATCTGCAAAATAGTAGCTGCGTTAAAATCACAAACAGCGAGTTCGGATTTCTTACCTCTGCTTGTACCTTGACTTGCACCAACCTCTACTGATGAAAGCTACAGCTTTGAATAAGGAAAGTTTTCTTGCCTTAGCTTTTAGGTAACCTCAATGTTTTAATTTCAGTTTGTAAATAAATTAATATAGTTGTTTTGGGTTTTTTTGTTTGGTATATTTTTCGTGCATAATCAGTGACCTTAACTTATGTTTGTTTGACCTCGTGGTGCCCTCATATATATATTTTTTGTGCTGAAAACGGGTTCAAAATATGGCGTTTTTCTGGACAAAATTGGAGGTTTATTGGTTAATGAACAACTTGGGATATTAAATAAAGTAAATTAATACTTAAAAACGCTTACTTAGGGAAATTATAAACGAACTTATTACCATTTGCCACAAAACAATCCTTTCTGGGGGCTATAAATTTAAACCACCCCCCAGAGGTGGTCTATAACCTCAAGCATAGATAATATCTCTTTATAACCTCAAACATAGATAATGAATAGATAATAGAATGAATAGATAATAAAGCTATTATGTGAGAAATTTTTGGCGTATTCACCATTTGCCATTTTAATTCCTGTGAAAAAAAATTAGTTTTAAGGCATTTTCTCCTAAAATATGATATATTTTGAGAAAAAAGCAGTTTTTTAGTGGTCTTTTGCAATAACAATACAAAATAATCAATAACTTTGTGTCTTTTCTGTATGGGTAAGTGGTTTTTTTTTTAAATTGGTTTTAACATTTAGTACCCCCCCACAGGTGTAAATTTGTGAGGGGTACTATCTTAGATCTTACTAAATCTTACTGTTAAGGTAAATATTTCAACGCATCGGTATCGCTATACCTAACGCGTTCAAATCAAAGCCAAAAAAACTAAATTTCTCACTTGTTTACGGAATATTTCGAACGGTGGTGAACGCGAGGCCTGAACAGCTGATTAAAATGGTTGCGTACGTTGATAGGTCCGTAACGGTACGTACAAATACGTACATCCCTCCGTACGCAACGAGTGGAGTCAGCTGTTCTCCCATCGCATCCACCATAAAAGCAGGCCTCGTTCGAAATATGCCGTAAGCAAGTGAGAAATGTGGAGTCTTTTCGCTTTGTTTTGAACGCGTTAGGTATAGGGATACCGATGTGTTGAAATAGAGACATAAAGCTATTTGTAACTCATCGCGGTATACGTATCCGCATCTAGCGAGAACCAAGCACATTAATTGGTCAGAAACTTGTACCACGTTCGAAAAGAGCAGATATATGCTAATCTAAGGTGTTCTTGAACGCGATAAGTGTTGAGATGCGTTAGGTATCACGTATCGTTACGACACACGTATCGTATCTCAGCACCTATTGCGTTCAGAAACACCTTAAATTAGCATATATCTGCTCTTTTCGAACGTGTTACAAGTTTCTGACCAATCAATGTGCTTGGTTCTCGCTAGATGCGGATACGTATACCGCGATGAGTTACAAACAACTTTATGTCTCTAATATTTACTTTAACAGTGGGATTTACTAAGATCTAAAATAGTACCCCACACAGGTCTAAATATTTACACGTCTATGTGGTACTAAATTTTAAAACCAACTTTCAAAAAAAACTTAACCATACAGAGAAAAGACACAAAGTTTTGTATTGTTATTGCAAAATACTAGTGAAAAACTGCTTTTTTCTCAAACTATACCATATTTTAGGAGAAATTGCCCTAAAACTAATTTTTTTTTATAGGTTGCAAAATGGCAAATGGTGAATACGCCAAAAATTTGGTACATAATAGCTTCATTATCTGTGTTTGAGGTTATAAAGTTGGTAATTTTTTAGACCACCTCTGGGGGGTGGTTTAAATTTATAGCCCCGAGAAAGGATTGTTTTGTGGCAATTGGTATTAAGTTCGTTTATAATTTCCCTAGGTAACCGTTTTTACAAGGATTAATTTACCTTATTTTATCCAGAAAAACGCCATATTTTGAACCCGTTTTCAGCACAAAAAAAAGATTTATGAGGGCACTACAAAACAAATATAACTGATTATATGCACGAAAAATACACCTACGAAAAAAAAACCAAAACAACTATACTAATTTATTTACAATCTGAAATTCAAACATTGAGGTTATCTAAAAGCTCAGTCAAGAAAACTTTCCTTACTCAAAGCCCACTCATTTCAAAGCTGTAGTTTTCATCAGTAGGGGTTGTTGCAAGCCATTCAGTTTTGAATTTTCATTATTTCCACCCAAGATCTTTTGATCTTTTGTTTTTAGATTCTTTTCGGTTCTTTTAGGTATTGGAAATATTTACACGCTAGGACGAATCCGTATCAGGTAACTTGGATAAGTACCAGTGCGGAACGATGCCTATTCGTGAGTGATTCAAAGTTGGAAATCAAAGTGTATGATCGTGTTTAATGATGTATGGAGAGAGTGACCAGTGGAACCACTGACGAGCCTACGCTGGTTGCCCAAGGCGGAACATCGTTTAATCATTTCTTTTTTCGCTTTGGTCCTTTGTGTGTTCCTTGTGGGATGCTCAGCCAGGTTTGAATTTTCGTTATTTCCACCCAAGATCTTTTGATCTTTTGTTTTTAGATTCTTTTCGGTTGATGTAACTGATTTGGAGATTTTTTTTTAACTTCTCTTTTATCTGTTTTCTTGTTTAAGTAATTGGTCGTATGGAGATGATTCTCCCATTTTATTTTAAAATATACAGGGCTTCTCATTTAAAAAAGTATCGTTGCCGCCGTAGATCCTTTTCCGTAATAACGGAACGGATTTAATTTTGTGAAATTTTACTTCTCTGTCTCTTTTGGTTTTGGAGATATTAGGGTGGACTCGAACTTTTGGGACACCCTTTATGTTAACAAATAAACAGGTTATAGGGAGAGCTTTAATAAATAACTTTATAAAACTATATATCTTTTTTATTCCATTGCGCTATTTTTTTTCATTGATTTCTATTTCGTATTTACCTTCAAATATCAAACTTTAAATTATCTCTTAACTTAAAGTGTATATAAACCCCTCTTTTACAAAGTTAATTAAAGGTTTTCTTTGACCGTTTTGGGTTATATTAGGCAAATTTCTGTCGGCTTAAATAAACGCGTGTGTCGGATTAATACGATAATAATTTGGCTCACCCTTTTGGATTGGGCATTAATTTAGTGCTTTTATCTTAAACAACCAGGGAAAATAGAACATATAGAGAATGGATATCTCAACCGACCAATCTAAAAAATTAGGGGTAGTAACGATGCGATTGACAGTTTCATAGCTAAAAAGGCACAACGGTTGGGGAAACGTCACTTTTTCTATGCTTTGACACAAAAAAATCACTTCAGGGGCGAATCAAATGATGGTAGTTTTTGAAAAAATCGCCTCGAGAAGGCTGTTAAAAAATTTCAATTTACTTGCTCAAAAAATGCGATGAAAAGCCGCCTTTATTTCGAAACTTGTATGGAATTCTTCACCACGATATTTACCTCTCAAAACGTTTAGGGTTTATTACAGTCAAGCAAATTTAAAACTTTTCCTTTGAACGTTTTAACTCGGCCAACGTGAAACGCGATAAAACTTTCGAAAGTAGAAAACGTAAGCGATATTAGGGACTTTAAGCACGCCCTGAATTTCAAACGTATCCGCATCCGCATCAATCTTCTCGCCTGTTTATTGATTGTAGTTTTGCACTGGTACTGGCCCGGTGCTGTAAAAATCTTTTTATGTTTTAAAGCAATTGAAAACAACAAATTTTGCTCACGCGGAGTAAAATTAATCGCTCTCTTCATTTTGTTTGTGTCTCTTACATTAATTTCTTAATATTTTTAAAAATTAAAAATAAAAACAAAAAAGTCACTTTTTTGTGGTTAAATCTTAAGCCTGTTTCTGCGGGATATCACAGATTCTTTGACGTTTAGTTAGCCGAAAGAGCGTTCTAATAAGACTGTTCGCATAGAATCCCATTCGAAATCGGCTAGGTTAACAGCGTTGCCGTGTCGAATATACAATATGGGTGCCAACAGCTATGTAAAGAAGAAAAAGAGTTGGTGCAAATAATTCAATAAAACTTATTGATCTCTTAGTTGAAAGACCTATCAAAAAAAGTCGATGCGATGATGTATGGCACAAAATTGTTCTTCGTCGTCTTCATCGCTGCTACTACTCAGCAGCAAAGAAAATGTAAAAAAATTCTTACACTTGCCATTTTCGCTGTTCGCAATTGAAATTTTTAAATGACGGGAAACAGTTTTGGGTGCGGCACGAGCCATCAGATCCGCTGCCGAAAAAGCGGAACTCGGTGCGACACTGAAGGTACCAGTTTCCCAATGGAACAGGATAACTGAAAAAGTGCCTGTCAATGAAACACAAAAACCGAACTAGTTGCGCACCAGTGTCGCACCGATTGCCTCAATGGAATACGCTATAAGCCGCGTTCGAGCTGGGTCAGTCACGCTCTTATTGGGCAAGGACACAACCCCCTCAAATGAAATAGGCCTTTAGTCTTACGTCATTCACTCTTCCGCCTGCTCATTTTTATTTATCTTTTTTCTTTTTCATCTTGGGATGATTACATTTATTTAGAAGAGAAAATTAGGGGGACATGCAATATCATTATTAAAAAAGCAGTCATGACAGCAGGGAACGATTCGATAATATTTGAACCTGCAGAAAAAATTAAAATATCCAGTGGTGCACCCAGGAATTGACTTCAAGGGGGAGGGGTTAAGGATAAATAATAAAAAAACTTAATGTGAAGTCAAAATGTGAGCAAAACCAGAATTCTTGGGGTGCGCCACTGAAATATCTTTAACAAGATGAACGACTGAGCATAGTCAAAAACGGGATTAGGTATCAGTGAGTTTTCAACTGCGTTAAAACTGAAAAAAGAGATCACTGCTTTGTATTTGGCAAGTTTTCAAATTGTGTAAAGATGATCAAGACCAGCAAGTTAATGTCTAAGATTTAATTCAGTTTGATTAATTCTGTTGTGTGAGCCAGTTTGGCACTTTCGTCAATTTAATGAAAAGCGTACTTACCTTTATTGTTACTCCTTTACCACCATGGAAACTCTGCCTTCCTTGTCAGCATCTATAAAAGTTAAAATATTCACTTAATTTCAAATTTGGTTCCACTTAAGTCATTAAGTATATAATGTTTTAGTCGTATTTAATATACGTATAATTTGTATTTAACTTAGGTGCCTATGGGCTGTTGTTATTGCATATTATGCGTTTACTTGTAGTTATTGATTATTACTGTTAGTTACTGTAACATACAGCGTCATTTTATCATATTATTTACCGCAAAAAGGAACAAAATTTACGTCAAAACGTCGCAAACCCACGACTTTTTCCGACCCGGTCCGGGAGACCCGAGCGAAATCCAGAGGGCGCTGGAAAATCTGAATCGCAACTGACTCAGTCTCCATCCTGGGAAAGGACGGAGGAGATAAATAACGTGGTCCGGAAAGCTAGGTCGCTCTGTCCCGAGAGTAAGGACATTCAAACTGCAAACCAAAAGGGACTCGCGATACTCCTACCGCTCAGAACATTGAACTACTAGAAGGAGTCTGGTCTGTCTGGTTACACTGGTTGTTTGAGTGCAACATCTACAGTGGGGAAAGGGGAGAAAGAAATCTGTGTTGCCAATTTTAATAACAGAATTATGCAACTTATTAAATTTGGATTAAGTTTTGTCGCTTATTTATTAATTAATTAATGAGGTTTAAGATATATGTTGAAAAAGCTAATATACGCAATATATAATACTCACAACCTATTGAAAACTTTCGACGTTTATTGAAAATTTAACATGTGTTTTCCTTAAACATCTTCTTTTGTAATCAACATTGATTGTTTATTGCGGTTTCTCGATTTTTCCTGGAATGTCATTATTGTTTTGAAAGTGAAAATTTCAGCACTTGTCAATAGTGTTTTTTTGATATTTTTGTGAAAAGTTTGTGGCGAAAAATGGTTCCGAAGTGTATTATTATATGCAAGTTGAAACAGGTACGTTAAATTAAAATATTAACTAAATATTAGGTTAAAATTCGTCATATTTGGCCATTCTTGGTAAACAAAGGCAGGAAATCTGTGTTGGCAGCTTGTCATAAATTTCAGTGTAAATAGTATAGTTGTACATCCTACTTCAATACATTTTTTGGTCTTTTTTTATAGAAACATAGATTTTTATTACTATATCTAGACCATTTAATTAAACGGAACTAAAAATTATTGAAGGTATTTTAAATAATATTTAAAACAGGGGAAAACGTATTAGGTTAACATAACAACAATGGGATGAAGATGTTGAACTCAAACACCCTGCCCTAGGTCTGAAAAAAAGCTCCTTCTAGTAGTTGAATATTCTAAATTCTACCGTCTTCATTGGTCAAAAATGCACTCTTCAACTCTCAATATTTTTAGTCCACCATACCGATATGGTATGGGGGACTATTAAAATCGTGAAAAAATTACTTTTCTTAATTTTATCAAAAATGAGTTACTAAGGTTCCAAAACACCTTAATCGACAAAAAAAAAGTTGTCTGTCGGTCTGTTGTGTATCTGTATACACGATAACTCAAGAACGCCTTAATCGATTTTAACGAAATTTGGTACAAAAATCCTCTCTCAGCTGACCATGAACTGATTAAATTTTGGGTAATATTTAAAGAAATTGCAACGTTGGATCAAAAGCAAGTAGCGATATACAGTTTCGGAGCTTTATTTTAAAAACGTTAAAATTTATTAAAAAAATCATAACTTTAGAAGTACAGCAGCTATTGATACACGGTTTTCAGATTTTGGTTTCCGTAAATATTACCCAAAAATTTTGTTATAAGATTTAAATGTTTCAAAGCTACAGTTTTCGAGATATTTTCATTTCCCTTCAACATAAAATAATTTATTTTATGGTGTACTATCCGTAAAACAACATAAAGAAGGTATGTAAAATGAAATTATTTCAGTAAGATGTTGGAAACTGCAACCAAAACTGTTCTATGTCAATTGAGCGAAATACAATTTCCATATGGACAATTTAGTTAATTATTAAGTCAAAAAGCTTTAAGGCCACGAAAACGGCATAGATTTGACAACACTGCTTTGCTATTTTTTTGAAAGATCAACAATAGGTGGCATCACTAATACCATTTCGAGTGAAATCGTGCAAAACACGGTGCGAACACCTTATGTGAGGAAAAGTGTAACTTTTTCGGAATGTAACCATTTATTAATGCTTCTTTAAAAGGTTTTGATGCAATGTATCGAAATTAAGAAGAATCAAAAGAAAAATCATTATTCAGCATAAAAAAAGAACAAATTTCTGTATTATCGACGAGGCTAAATAAAAAGCTAGGTAAGATTTTTGACTATTGTTAGCCGAGTTTATTTTATTTAGAAAATGAGAGAGTCCAGCAAAAAACTGTCTGGATACGGTTGTGAGGAATTCAAAAATAAACATTCCTGCCAAATTTCAACAGATTCCGTTTTCTCGTTTCCGATATTCTGCCCGGTAAAGATTGGCCCAAAAACAGCAAAGCAGTGTTGTCGACTCTATGCCGTTTTTGTGGCCTTAATATAAGTTTATACAGCATTGGTAGAATCTTTAATTAGATATGCTTTGCCTATATGGGGCACAGCCTATGATTGATACAAAAATACATCTTAAAAATAATATTTGAAAAACCAAAAACTTATTCAACAGAACTATTGCTTAGGGACGCTCCAGTTTCTGATATCAAGTCTTTGTACATTTCAAGAACAATCGAATTTATTCACAAATGTGCACATTTAAAGCAAAAAATCGTAACTAGGATACAGGAATCTCATACTTACGTAACCTTCAGTACATTATATCCAAACCAAATAATATAACTTTTTTAAAATCAATAGACTATATAGGATTAAAATTGTACAGTATTCTACCCCTCAATTTAAAACAAGTAACTATGTAAAAGAAAATTTGGCTGCATTTAAAAACCTTTTGGATTCAATTTGTATCACCTACCAACTTAGTAATAACTCTTTGTAATAATTAAGAAACACACAGATAAAAAAATCGTTAGGATACGCTAACTGCGCACGAATACTGCAAGGGTGGTCGTGGAGATAGGTGAGACGTAGTCGCTGTCGTACGACCTATCCACGCTGAACATGCGCACTGAGATACGATTACGTAGTGGCGGACCCAGGAATTGACTTCGGGGAGGGGGTTAAGAATAAATAATAAAAAAATTTAATGAATCTCCATTGATACCAGGAAACAGGTGCTTACGCGCGCGGACCTAGGCTCAAATGTAAAGTACGGGGGGGGGGGGGGGGGGTTGTTAATCAAATTTAAAATTGTTTATTTACCCAAAATTTGATGCCAAAATCATGCTTCAATGCGCCGCAAAATTTTTTGAGAAAATAATACTTTTGACTCAAAATTAAATTAAAATTGTAAATAAGGATGGGCTTTTGGTAAGGACACTAATCCTAGAGCAGGCTCTAAAGAAAGCAAAGCCTCTCATTTATTTTGACACTTGCGTTGTCATTTTTGATTTGTTTGCCTCGCTTTTGTCCAGGAAAACGCCATATTTTGAACCCATTTTCAGCACAAAAAATATATTTATGAGGGGACTACGAGGCAAAACCAACATAAGTGAAGGTCACTGATTATGCACGAAAACTGTTCCCAATGAAGAAAATTCAAAAAAACTGTACCTATTCATTTATTTAGAAACTGAAATTAAAACAATTGCGTTTATCTCATCAAACAAAACTTTCCACTAAAATATCCCACTCAAAAGTCTCAAAGCTACAGTTTTCATCGGTACTTCGCTAATGGCCATTTTCTCATGTTGTACCAGAAAACCGGGCACCGTCCAGTTCGTTGAGACGACATGACTCTTTTGTGAACGCATCAGTGAATGATTGGATTCAGATTTGTTTTTAGCCGCATTTGTTTTCATGACATCCTTTGATGAAATATTTTTATTTGTGGTTTGCGATTGTGACGGGTTTGTGTTTAAAGTTTATTTCATACTTTCGATAGATAAAAATCCATTTTAAATAAAAACAAAGTTAATAAAAGAAGGGTAAGTTTTGAAATTTTCTTCTTAAATCCAACAAAATGTTGGGTTAAGATGATTCTTCATTAAAAAAAAATAATTAAAATTATTCTTATAAATCAAACTATGTTCAAAACTCAAGGAAGTTGGTATAAAATGCTTAAAACCAACAATTTTACTTAAACTTAGTAAATCCCACTGTAAGTGTCTATGTCATAAGAGCAACCAAATATTCAAATTTGGTCAATTTTACGAAGCCAATCTCAATATCACGGCTGACATTTAAACGCACCGACTAAATAGAACTGTCATTGCAACTGTCTAAAAAATGGTCCGGTTGAATTTAGAAAAATAAAATTACCTTTGCTCTTGCTCATACGGAGGGAGTTTCCTCAGAAGTTTTTAGAGATCTGCGCGAGAGCACAAACGTGCCTCTAATGGATTGTGTCAAAGAAATGCGGTTTGAGGTAGGCTATGGAAAATTGCCACCTAAGGCAAGAAATATCAGGGTATTTAAAGGAATCCGATTACATTGTTAATCGATTGCCTATTGGTTTCACTTTAAGGCGGAGTAGTGAAGAATTTGGAGCTTACCCAGTAAACACCGTTATGTAAATATTACGTAAAGTTTACATAACAGATTTAACTCGTTATGTAAATTTAAGGTCACTCAGAGGTCACACTAAGGTAAAATTTAAGTCACATTAAGGTGCGAAAACTCTGCATTATGGCCCACCTAATTTTTACATATATGTGATGTAAATAAAATGACATACCTTTTACATAAATATTACATCCATGTTACTTAAGAGTTAAGCAAAAACTACGTATATTTTACATAACAGGTTTACCTTGTTATGTAAATTTAAGGTCACATAGAGGTCACAATTATTTATTAATAAAGTAAAATTTAAGTCACATTAATCCGTATATAAGTCCGACATGAGCATGCAGCTTGAGGCGGGCCAACGGAAGGTCCGTTCAGGTCCGTTGGTTGTTGCTTGACAGTGTTGCCAGGAGGTTGGAAAAAAACTATCATTTGCAATCCGAAAAATTTATTATTATTATTATTGTACAGTTTTTTATATCTCAATTATATATTCACTGTTTGCGGTAATTATAGAATATCATGTTCCTGGCAACCTTGTTGCTTGACAAGATCCGACATTGGCAAACATGTGGCAAACTACAAAGTGAACCAGACGGGCTGGTTTAATTGGCGGAAGAGGTGATTCTTATAGAGATCTTGTCAATACCTCAAAGTCCGCAAACTAATTTTGAAAGATCTTTGTTCTTTATATATATATATATATATATATATATATATATTATTATCCACTGTACAGGAAACATAGTGACATTAGCGCCATCTCTACCTACTAGGAAGAAACTATTAATGTGACGTAAATCGCGTTATAGATGATATAAATATTACATCAAATTTTTTATATAATAGTTATGTGTTATGTAACATTTGAAATGTGAACTTACGGTTGAATTGACTATATAATAATTATGTAAAATTTAGGACTTTAGTTTGACGTATATCATTGTACAGGGAATTTACATAACTTGAATGACACAATTAATACATAAAACATGTTATGTAAGAAATATGTAAAATTGTAAATGTAAAGTTACGGTACAAACTGTTTCATTATATTTATGTAAATTTTAAAATTTTAATATGACGTAAATCATGTTATAGTGCGTTTACGTAATTTAGATGATATAAAATTTAGGACTTTAATTTGACGTAAATAATTTTAAACGGAAATTACATAACTTAGATAACATAATTACTACTTAAAAAATGTTATGTAACAATTATGTAAAATTTTAAATGCATACTTAAGGTTTACATTGTTTCATAATATTTACGTAAATCTAAAAATTTTAATGTGACCTAAATCATGTTATAGAGCGTTTACGTAATTTAGATGATATAAATATTACATAAAATGTTTTACATAATTTACATAATAATTATGTAAAATTTTAAATGTAAACGTAATGTCTAAATTGTTACATAATAGTTATATACATTGTATTACTTTCATTTAATGTAAATAATTTTAAGTAAGGTTTAAGTAAATTAGATTACTTAAATATTACATATAATTTTTTATATAATATGTATGTAATATTTTGATGTAAAATTACAGTCCCACTATTTACGTAATATTTACGTAAATTTTAGGAATTCATTTATAAAGTCATATTATTTCGTAAAATTAACATTGTTTATGATGACTTAAATTTACAGTCAACGTTTTGACGTAATGTTTACATATTTTTTTTTATAAAAATATTTTTATGTGAAATTTACTTAAATATGATGTAACATATTTTACATAAATATGTGAACCTTAGATTTATTTAAATATTAGGTTAAAGTCACAAGTGAGTTTACTGGGTAGACTCCCCTTTTTCGTCCTTATAAGTACCACGCTCTCATCAGCTTATTTTTATGTGTCTTCTGCTTTTTTGAAAAGTGTCAAGGAAAGCAGTACTTACCCTAGAAAAACTTAAATATAATATTTCAAATAGGAAACAATTACTTATATAATAAAATTATTTTAAATATCAAGCCCAAAACAAATAATGCATTGACTCAAACAGAGCTACAGCAGAAAGTCTGTCCGCGTGTCGTGTTATCACTACTCTAGAAAACTCCAATAGAAGCTATCCCCGCTATATATATAATGGTAATTTTGTGACCAACGATAAGTATCGGAAAAATACAAAAAATATATAAACTATGTTTTACATAATATATAGTGTATTTTTTTACAGAGTATGTACTGTAATTATAGGAATCGAAACCTCGACTTGTAAGATGTAATTAAGTACAAAAAATAATAAAAACACATTTTTTCATTTAATTATTTTTATTAAGAAAATATTGACGAACAAATTGCTAAAAAGACTATAGGGTATTAGGTATAAAGCCCGCCGGATCCGACAAAAGGGGTTATGTTAAGGTTCAAAGGCACTAATGGAAAGCGGTGCTTCCTGGCCTCTATACTGTGGCTCGATTCTGGGCGTAATAGAACGATCATACCCTGAGAAGTGATCCATCGCACAAAAGTCATGCGAACAACGCACGGTGGTCGATTTTCAGAAAAACGCGGACATAACTTGAAAAATTAAAAAATTAAAAATGTGTCTAAATGTCCTTATATGGTTGTCAAGATACTAGGTGAATAGTTGGCTTTTTACGAGTTTGATATTACCCATCAGTATTCAACATCAAATTTCAAATAGAAGACCCAGAGTATGACAGTATTCAACTGTTGATATCTCGAAAACAGGTGAATGTCGACATAGGTTATGTTATATAAAAATGCTTAGAATTTCAAAAAGAAGGCAAAAATGCAATAATATATTAGGTGTTTCATTTGAAAGTTTCGGTTGGCATTCTTTTTAATATACCCTATATACATAAAAATATACTAGTATACTGTAACACTTATATATTGTGTCGATTACTTTAAAGTTAATTTGATTGTTCTAAACTAACATTTTTAGTTTAATTTAGCCAATTAATAAATATGTAACTTTTACCTTCTTAAAAATGTCTTAAGGTAAATGTGCAAATTCACACGATCATCCTGTGTATCAGCTAAAAAAGAATAAATGCTTACTTATTTAAATTTTGTATATATATATATATAAAAAAAAACTAAATATTTTGTACGTTTAAATTACAATATGGAAGTTTTTTTATAATGCCCGCGTTTTTACAAAAGTCGACCACTGTGCGACGTCGTACTTTACGAGACAGTCAAGTTGGCCGTAGCATGCGCATTAGCGAGATCTGTCACGTGATGGTTTCATCCAATAGCGTGCTCTGAAATAATACGAGTGACGTTTTTCACACGAGCTTTCCTACAAGTCCATACTACTGGGTCTAGTCAAGAGAACGGCTTCGCTCAAAAATTGTTGTTCGAGGCAGCTCTGCGCGTGCCCATAATAGATTGGTGATTCTTCGATCGTCTCGTCACTGCTTTTAAGCGCGTTTATTGGTTAAACCTGCTTCCCTTCTCTCAGGCGAACGATCACTTCATATGACTTCCAGAATCGGTACCCTGTATCACCGAACAGGGTACCGCTGTTAAATGGAAAGTTTCTTACCCTTATAGCGCCCTTATGCACAGGTAACCATATCAAATAAAACTTTTTGGTTCGTAAAATAGATAGAAAGAAGAGTTTTGCTTAACACATGTCAAGGATAAAATATCTTACGTTATCCACTGATAATAAGAATGCATATATTATGCAGTATTTACAAAAAGTTACTTTGTTATTTAAGCTGATGACACTCACTTTTTGTGCGATTTTCTTTAACGAGATTCATATTACAAGATAAAAAATACAAAAATTTGACTCGCCGCTTTGAAATACTGTCGCTAGTATTTTTAATTGTGTCTTCAGCTTCACCAAAGTAAAAATGGTTTAAAAACTTGTATTTCTTTAAAAACTAAAAATTATCGATTTAAAAAACACAAATAAATACTTACACATACACATCACACATTTACTATTTTTTACTTGATAAGTGCTCTTCAAACGAACCACTGTGCCACTGTGAACAATTTACATGACTTCAAAATGGCCGCCTCAGGTGTGTTCTGGCATTTTACAGCCGTTTTACCGAATGAACACTGGATTTTTACCATAGTACATTGTAACATTACATTTTACATTGTAAATTTTGCTAGAAATCAGAAAATTACAATGTAAAATTGTAAAATTAATATGTAACATTGAAATTCTTGTAGTAAAACCTAACTAGGTGTGCAAATATACAAGTTTACTGTATAAGAATAAGAAACAAAGGGTTTTTACCAGAAAATTGTAAACTTACGAAATAAGTTAGGTAATTTTTATAAAATATGTTTTGTACTTCTCATACATTTTTCTTCAGTGCAGCAGCAGTATGCCTGATTTCGTGTGCGTTGAGGGGTCATTGAACCTGCTTAATTCATCGAGCATCGAGTCGCGGTTACGTGCTTTAGGCGGGCATGGAAGCTATCGTTGGAGTAGGTTATTTGCAGGTTTAAACGGCTATCGGTTTGTACACAGTGTACAGGCGTCGTGCGATATGGAAGGCAAAACAGACAACTTCAGCTCTCGAGAATAATAAGAGTAAGGTATAACATTTTTCCGACGAGCGCGCGTTACCATATGGTTTTTAAAACCTTTTAAAAGCCGAAAAATGTAGGGCAGAAATAGTTGGGAAAAGGTTAGTTGTAGTTGGGAAAAGGTTCTTAAACCATGAGATACTATCGATCGTAAGGTTCTGCTGAAGAAACTAGAAAAAATTGGTTGGTCTGGAAGAGTTTTGAGTTGGTTTAAAAGTTATTTTATTGATAGAAAGCAAAGGGTGAAAATGAATGGTAGAATATCTCAGTGTGTAAATAATGAGTGTGGTGTTCCTCAGGGAAGCATATTAGGACCTTTGCTGTTTGTGTTGCATATAAATGATATTGTAAGTGACCATGATACCTTGGATCTGCATCTTCTAGCTGACGACACTTTATTGTATGGATCAGATGCAAACATTGAACTTCTGTTGCAAAATATAAACTTAGCTTTAGAAAATATTGACCTGTATTGTCTAAAAAATTTAAGTATAAACAGAGATAAACCTAAATTTATGGTTATCGCTAAAGAAACTGTCAGGCGAAATTTTGAGATAAACTTGTTTTTGCTTAGAATTGCAAATGATAATGTAGAAATGGTTAGAAAAATTAAATACCTTGGTGCAACACCGTTCTCAACTAAAAAGCCCGTTAACTCATTTTCGTTTTAGTATCCTTTAGCCTATGATCGGTGCCATATTGACACCAAACTGACAAAAAATCCATGTTTTATTTGTCAATTTGGTTATAAAAATGGCAGGCACAGTAGGCTAAAGGGCACTGAGACGGTAGGAGTTTTAGTTAAGAACGGTGTTGCTTGGCGTAGTGATGGATGACAAAATGGTATTCAAAGATCATTGTCAAGATGTTCCGTTAGCTTATCAAGGTGGTCAAAGTTGGTAGTTTTCAACACTCTTGTATTACCACATTTCAATTAATGCTCTACGATTTTTTATATGTTACATCAAAATGAGATTGATCGTTGGCAAAAAATGCAAAATAGAGCAATGCGGATAATTTTATCTTGTAATAAATATACAGCTGCAATGGTTGCCTTTTGTTGAGTTTTTGGGGTTTAATGTTTTGATTTTTTTTTTAAATTAAAATGGGTGAGGCTCCATCGTACCTCAGAAACAAAATGACAATTAATCATGAAGTTCATGGTTATGCCACCAGAAAAGAAATAATTTCTATGGTGCACGCAGAAATAAAAAATTAGCAATGAACTCTGTGTTTTTCAAGGGTCTGGATGCTTTTAATAGACTACCGGTTGATATAAAAGCTTGTTCCAATATTCTTATTAAAAAACTGTGATATTTTTAATAAATGATTCAATTTAAGTCATTCCTTAATTTATTTGCTTTTTAATGTTTGTTGATTTTGTTAGGTTTTTTATTTTTTCTTGTGTTGTGACATTTTATCTTGTATTGTATTTCACTGTTCATAAATATTTAAATCCTTTGTTATACTTTTTTTAGCTTAATTTTAAATTTTTGACTTGTTTGTTGGATGTGTGTATTTTATTTTATTAACTTTAATTTTTTATATTATTTTTATATTTCTATTATTTTTATACCTCGGTTGACTATTTTTGGACTTTCTTGTATTCAATTTATTTTTTTTTGTAAACTGAACTAGCGTTCTTTGCTAAATAAACGGATTAATAATAATAAATCTAAAGAGCAGGTTGCGATGGACAAAAGCCAGAAGCATAACGCTGTAGAATTTGGCTGGCTAAACGTTTTGCCAACCGATTAACAGAAACTACTTGGGCAATCATGACCAACTCAGCCTGCCCAAAATTTGTTAACTTTATACCTAAACGTTATATTTCAACAGGAGGATAAAAAAACGTCTTATCCTAAAATTCATATTTTCGACCAATTCCCGCGTTTCCTGCATATTATTTTAAAATATTAGACAGCTTTTCCGGGCCATTTGTAAAAGTACCCGCATATATTTTCACTCTCGAAACTCTCCATCAAAGCAATTATTTTACGTTTTACATTCGAAACTTCACCGTTTCTCGTTGGATTCAAGATAACAAAAGTTTGATTGACGCAAAAAACAATGTACAGGGTGAAATTAACTCTGTGTTTCGGACTTCCATTGTCTATATTTTATTTATACACGACGTTTCGATCAGTATAATCTCTGATCGTCTTCAGGTGCAAACTACAATCAATTCCTAAGGCTACGTACTTATATACCGTGGGAAATCACTCAACCTTGAAGTTTAAGAAGTTGGCTCCGCCCAAGGAGGGGCTTCCAAATATTTGGGATTTCAACACTTGGTTTACTGAAAATACCCTGATTCTGCCCAATAAAGGCAGCTTCAAGGAATTTTCGTTTCTTCCAGTGTGACTCCTTGTGCAAAACCTTTGCTTCTGCCCACTTCATTCGGTGTTGTTTTGACCATGCATGTTCGGCAATACCTGATTTCGTGGTTTCACCTTTTTGGGTATTCGTCTGATGTTCCTTAAGCCTAACAGATAGTGGTCTTTTAGTTTCGCCTATGTATGATTCACCACACTCACAAGGAACTTGGTAAATGCATTCCTTATTTTGTTTGTTCTCCGGTTTTGTTTTACTAAGAAGGTTTCGAATTGTATTACTAGATTTAAAAGCTGTTTTAATATTAAAGTTTTTCGCTACTCTTCGAATTTTCTCTGATACTCCTTTAACGTATGGGATTGTAAGGAATGCATTTGCCTGGTTTTGGTCTTGTAATCTCTGTCCTGTTTGTTGAAATTTAGAAATAGTATCTGTTATAAGTTTCAGGCTGTAACCATTCTGCTGCAGATCCTTCTTAATGTTTCTTATTTCGATTTCCAAGTCATGAGAATTGTTACAAATTTAAACGGCTCTGTTATACAAAGTTTTGATTATGCCTCGTTTGGTTGTAGCAGGATGATTTGAACCTTGATTTAAATATTGTCCTGTGTGAGTGGGTTTACGATAGACTGTTGTTCTGATGTCGCTTTCTACTCGTGTGACAAGTACATCAAGAAAAGGAATTTGAAAATTTTGCTCCAGCTCCATTGTGAATTTAATGGTGGGTCTTATGTTATTTAGGTGTTGAAGAAATTCTGAAAGTTGTTGGTCATTCCCGGTCCAGACAATAAAAGTATCATCAACATATCTCAGCCAGAGCTTAGGTTTATATGCTGCGGTATGAACCGCGTGTGATTCGAACCACTCCATGTAAATATTGGCCACCACTGGCGAAAGCGATGAACCCATTGGCAGACCGTCTTCCTGAGCATAAAACCTATCTTTCACTTGAAAATAAGAGTTATGTAGGCAGCACTCCAACAACTCCATCACTCCCTCCAGCGGTAGGCTGGTACGTTCATAAAGGGATTCGTCATCAACCAGTCTCTTTCTAATAATATCTAGCGATTCCTTTATTGGGACATTGGTGTATAGACTTTCGACATCAAAACTGACAAGTCTATCCTCGGTGCCTAAAACAAAAGATTTAAGAATATTAACAAAATGGTTGGATCCAACCAACAGATTACAAGACCAAAACCAGGCAAATGCATTTCTTACAATCCCATACGTTAAAGGAGTATCAGAGAAAATTCGAAGAAAAACTTTAATATTAAAACAGCTTTTAAATCTAGTAATACAATTCGAAGCCTTCTTAGTAAAACAAAACCGGAGAACAAAATAAGGAATGCATTTACCAAGTTCCTTGTGAGTGTGGTGAATCATACATAGGCGAAACTAAAAGACCACTATCTGTTAGGCTGAAGGAACATCAGACGAATACCCAAAAAGATGAAACGACGAAATCAGGAATTGCCGAACATGCATGGTCAAAACAACACCGAATGAAGTGGGCAGAAGCAAAGGTTTTGCATAAGGAGTCACACTGGAAGAAACGAAAATTCCTTGAAGCTGCCTTTATTGGGCAAAATCAGGGTATTTTCAGTAAACCAAGTGTTGAAATCCCAAATATTTGGAAGCCCCTCCTTGGGCGGAGCCAACTTCTTAAACTTCAAGGTTGAGTGATTTCCCACGGTATATGAGTACGTAGCCTTAGGAATTGATTGTAGTTTGCACCTAAAGACGATCAGAGATTGTACTGATCGAAACGTCGTGTATAAATAAAATATAGATAATGGAAGTCCGAAACACAGAGTTAATTTTTCAAACAAATGTACAGGGTGTCCAAGCCTTCATAAAAAATCTCACTTACCATTTATAAGAACTAACTTTACCTCACTATACAGCACAACCACACTATGGCAACGTTTGTTTGAGAAATTAACATTAAGGTTATTTTATCCATCACTTCAGAAATAAGGATACTTTATTCATAAAGTTTACTGCCACTATCATGTTAAGTAAACTGATAATCTGGATTTTATTTATTTTTGTTTATGATTGAAATAAAAGTGTAGACAAACCAAGGGAATTTTAAATAAGAAATTCGCTTAAATATTGAAGTTTTATATCTAGAAAATAAAACCAAAATTCAGTGCTTCAGATACCTGCAAAATAGCCATTCTCGTTTTATGGAAATCATAGCCAAATGAAGAATACTAGAAAATTTAACTTCCAGAGCTTTTTTAGAAAAAAACTTTATTAAAAAAAAATAAATTCCAAAATTAAGATTTTGCACATTGGGCTGTGTAGCGCAATTGGGAGTCACATAGTTAGTATGTGTGCAAAATTTCAGTTGGCCAGGATTTCCAGAATACGATTTGCCCTGGGGGTCCTGCCTCTTAAATAGATACTTCACTTAAATACGAGACAAAAGATCTATCTATTTAGGGCAAAAATACTATTTATTGTTAACGAAAAACTATTTATGGTTAATAAAAAAATTGTTTATGATAAATGAAAACTTAATTTGGTGCTTAATATAGTTAAATCATCAAATATGGCTTTAAATGTAGTTTTTTCTGTTCTAAAAAGCATGACCTAGTAAGAAAAAGAAATAAAAACAAAAAAATAGAAAAAAGTTCATGACGAAAACGAGAGTTCCAACTCTTACCAAGCTTGTACCAATACACCATTGCGGCTTCTATAGGAAAGGTGCCAGACTCGCAGTATATAAACGTTTTGACGGATTCTCTTTGCGCAGAATAAATCGACTCAGAAATATTTTACAATTTTATAACATTTATTAAATTATATCATACCCAATTGTGACAAACGAAAAATCCTGTCGCAGTAAATAGAAAAATTGTTATGGGTTAACGGTTAGTTGGTTAATCATTTGATCACTTGTGGTTATAGAGTTACTAACGAAAAATCCTTTAGCGGTAAATAGAAAAATCATTAGGGCTAATAAATATTTCGTTAATAATTTGATCATTTGTGGTTATAAAGGTACTTGTTCATCACAGATAGATGCTTCTTTTACCACAAATATATTAAAGTTGGTTAAAGGTGGGTAAATATTAATGACAAATAAAAAATTTACTTAGAGCCAATAAGAAATCACTAAGGGCCAATACGTTCAACCCAAATAGGTCGTGCTTACGGTAAGTGAGTTGTGTATTTTGGGTAAACATAACCTTTACTTACCACTAGTGGAAAATGTTAAGTAGGAATCCTACTTTGCCATGTTTTGGCAGTGTAGTCAAAAAAGTTTTAAATAATAGACAAAAAAATTTCATATTAGATAATGTCATATGAAATCTGTTATCTCTACAAAAAGTAGCCTATATTTAACTCAAGGTCACACCCTATGTAGTACCTGGACTATAATATAGGCAACGGTTTATAGTTTATAGAATTAAATAAAGATGATTTGTAGTAAATGTTCGCTGTCCACGCGTGCAAGAAATTATAGTATATGCACGTGATACAATTTGTGTAAAAATGGTACGTAATTCTAAAAATAAAATAAGGAAAAATGTAGTGCGGAGGCGGGGAGCCAAGCCTCCTTCCCTTCCCTCTGGCCACCACTGTATAAAATAACTACATGCCTCCTCAAGATTTGACAGTAAATTTCACCCTCTTTTACACTCCCTAAATTTGTGACCAAGATTCAAGAATAACAATTACCTTGTTTATACGGGACTCTTAAAGCGCTTTTATATAAGGACGGTTGAAAATGTTTTCGTATAAACAGCCATAAAACAGTTTTAAACACTAAATCGAGTTTATTTTAAAGCGATTTAATAGAAGGTTTATCGTTTTAAAACCGATTTTAGAGTCCCTATAAACACTTTAATAGCGCTTTAGTGTATTGCTCTCAACAGTGGCGTAGCCAAAAATCGACTCTGGGGGGGGGGTTCATAATTTAATTAAAAAAACTACCTATACCTATCGCAAATTTTTAAAAATTAGGTTAGCCTATTGCTTGAGCTCTTTTAACTGAAGGGAGGGGAGAGGAGCGGTTTAATAGGTCGTGTTGAAGTTAGTGTTACCTAAAAGAAAATCTTATCTAGTCTCATTTGCAGATTTTTTTTTAAATTAACCCTTAAATGCGCCGCTGGCTAAAATTTTCAAAAAATTACACTAAAATGAAATTTTTTACCAGTGGCGGCTCGTGACTTTACAAATAGGTGACGCAGCATCACTGACCCCCCCCCCAGTAAAACACAAATTCCATCATACAGAGGAAATATTGTCAAAAAAAAATAATCAAAACGATGCAACTGAAGAGAAACAAATCGCAATAGCGCGGCACGCAACGCTCGATATTATAGTCAGAAAATTATAATAGAGGCAGCTTAAAAGTTTGCATCACATGCAAACACGCCCAAACCTCGGCGGAAACGAGACGAGCATGCCGTCGTCATGGCAACCGATTTATTTCGGGAATTTACACTGAACGCAGCCTGAAAGACACGAGAAAGCTGCGTCGCAGAGTGCCTTGCCGTTTGTTTTGGCTTGTGGAGAGTTTACGCATCTTGGACACGCGGTCGTTCCGCCCGATTTTGATGATCGAAAGATACAAAATTTGGAAACGTTATTTTATGGAATTTTTTCAGAAATATTTAAATGACAATTATTTAGTCAGACTGCAAATAAAAAATTGCTTAAAAGTGGCATAGCACCCCAGGCGAAAATTTTGGCAAAAAAAAACAAAAAATTTTGATCTTTTAGGTTTTTTGTAAAATATTTTGGAAAAAGTAGATTGGGTTAGATGCCAATTTATTAGACGTTTCGAATGCTAGTGCTAGAAATTCCTTAGAATTAAACCAAAACTGCAACAATTAATGACGTCATAGCACCGCACGAAGCACATGTCACAAACCGGAGTAAAATAGTGGGGAAGCTATAACTTTCTCTTTATTATTTTTATCTGTTGTTAAAATAGTGGACTAAGTCGTATTGTTGACATTAATTGGAAAGTATTTTTTAATTTTTCTCTTTATTTAATCAATGAAGTTAAGTACGTTAAAAGTAATAGAAAATACCAATTTAGCGCACAGAAGCAAGCTACAACATAAATTCGAAAATCATATAACTTAGTTGTTTTATTTGTTAAAGGACCTATAAACTCCCGGAGAAATAATTTTATTTAAAACCGTCCTTACATAAAACCGGCTTTAGGCGCATATAATCGTAGTAAATATTATACTCGGATTTGGCGTTCAACTCGCTACCCTGGCGCCATCTCTATGCAACGTGTTTTACTACAAGCCGTGAAACAGTATTGATTTCTCCTTCTTTAGAAATGGGATCTACAAGGTGCGGATAGAAAATGTTTTAATGCAAGAAGAACTGTATGATCAATATTTTGCGGGCTCCAAACCCGGCAGTGTCGACTTTTACCATTAGGAGTCTCCCGTAGATTAAACTAGTTTTAAACGAATTTCAAATTTTTTGACAATACAAAGTTTCTCTAACAAACTTAAAAAATACAAGATATTTCCATAGCAACCTATTTATTTTGGAAATGAAATTTGCAGATTTAGAAAAATAACCAAATAGGAAAATATAAACTGTGGATAATATTGGCACACAACTTAACATACCAAAAACCATGAAAGTAACAGTAAAGTTAACCATTGGAAAAAAGAAACAAGAATAAATTTTAAAGAAATTTCGAACAATTAAAGTGTAATAAAAGGAGCTACGCAGTATGATATGGAAAGTTGCAAATTTAATTCCCAAACGAACAACTGAGGGAGAAAAGACTCTTTCATAATGGCATAAAGATATATAACCATCTGATCTTGGAAATAAGGAATTGCTAAAATTTTAAACTATTTCGCAAGAAATTAAAAACCAACCTAATGTCAAGAGCATTCTAGAGCATTGAAGAATTTTTTCAAGACTTATGTATAAATATGCTTTAAATTTTTAATAGTGATTTTTATTACAATATTGTTTTTGATTGATAAATTATAGTGTGTAATACATTGTTTGTTATACCAGGGCCGACAAGAATGTGTTCCACACGGGCCTCACACAACCAAAATTGTGACGTCACAATCTTGGGCCGGTTTTTTTTTTCGTTGGTTGCGTCCAGCCAGACGCGCAAGGCCGCAAACATAACCTCACTAATTCTTGATTTGTGTATTTAATTTTCAGTCAATTTTTAACATTTTTTTTCCAATTTTGGAATCAAACAAACTTTAAAATAAACCGGTATTGTTTTAAAAAGAATGACTGGTCGTTTGATGTGAAAAAAGTGAACTTTAAACCAAAAAAAGGACAATTGCTTACAGTGTGAATTTTGTGCTTCGAAAATGTTTAAATCACCTTTATCGTCTATCGTATTTGATATAGAAATCAGGAAAATGCGTCGAAAATCCTGCATACCAGAAAGTGCCCAGAAAAAGGCTGAGTCATATGTAACAAACTTTTCCTATCCAACTGATCCCTCCCTTTTATTTTTTTTTATGAAAAAATCTTTATGGGAGCACCTACTAGGGTCCCTAGGACCTCAAATCCGCCGGCGCCGGTTTTTTTTTTAAGAGAAAAAAGGTGCCGGGGGGGTTGTAATGTGTTTTCTTGATTGTTTTGGGTTAGGTTGGGTAGGGCTGTGTTGGATTGGGTTGTATTAGTGAAAATTTTTTAAAAAAAAAAACAAAAAAATTAAAAAAAAAAACCAACCGGCGGATTTGGGGTCCTAGAGAATTTTTCATAAAAAATCAAAAATGGCAGAAAACTGTATACTGCATAATTGCCCCCTTTTCTACTAAGCTAGTAAAATGTCACATATTACCTGCCTATTGCTAGGAGGCCCTTCATACATCATGTTATCAGAGGTAGGAAACTTGACTTTCCTATCTTTTTGTTAAATTTACTTGTAAAAACTGTTTTTGTATAAAACACTGAACATTCTTCATACTTAGAGATAATTTAAACATATATAGGTATTGAACTGAGCTAATGAATAAAATTTTACAATTATATACTAGGAGCTGTGCACAAATTATGTAACGGTCATAGAGGGGAGGGAGGGGGTTAGCCAAAGTGTTACAAAACGTTACATAGAGGGTTTGCGACAGATTTGGAATGAAAATAAGAAAAAAATATTTTTTGGGGAGTGGTGGTCTTGAAACTGTTACATAATATTATGGGCGGGGGTTCACCAAACCGTTACAAAACGTGATATGGTGGAGGGGGGGGGGGGGGGTCAAAAATTGATAAAATCACCGTTCCATAATTTGTACACGTCCCCAGTTCTTTTGCAAATAATTTTTATTATTTATTTTTTATAGGAAAAGGAATAGAAAATGGAAACTTGAATGCCTGTAAAAGAGAAAACATGGGAATGCATAATGGAGAGATCTTGGGAGGGATAGAGAACTATGAATATGGAAAATAATACCTATGCACATGTTATTAACAATATCAAGGTAAACAAAGTTAACAAAACTAGCATATTCAAGCACTTTGCAGCCCATATTTTTAACTTACAAATGTAAAAATTAAAATTTTTTTATGTAGCCTCTTTTTAGGGGACAATTTTGGTTTAACTTAGAAGGTTTGAATATAAATGTTCCATTTTAATATTAAATTTGCAATCTTCTTAAAATTTACTTTTAATAGAAATCTGTTTCATAAGGTTAAGTAACTTTCAAATGCCCATGTCTCTGAAACTAAAAGGGGTACCCCTATGAAGTTTGGTATAATTTTTTAAAGTATTTTTTAAGAAAAATCCACATCTATTAACTTTTTTAGGATCACATGCTACCATTGCCAATAAAAGCGATAGAATGACCTAAAATTTGTATATATTGGAGAATTTATTGATTTAATTCCCTTGAGGTAGTAAATTTTTTAATGTTTTTAGAATGGAAGTAGGCGGAGATGAAGAAGATAAAAGTGGAGAAAGAGAGGTAAATGAAAAAGGCATCACAATAATACTGTTCCAGTTGAAGGGTCCGGAAGTGTCCATTCCTTTTTTGAAAATAAATTATTACCATACCTCCAAATACTACCTAGGAGATAGCAATGGTCAATGGTCATCTTGGTTTATGACACTCACTGAAAACTATTCATAGATTAAGTTGGTTGCCTATATAATATTGTAGAATCTACAGGTTGGGGACTTTAACTCAAACAAATTTTCTACAGCTTCAGGATGAAGAATTTGGGCTTTAAAGTCATACTAAAGAAAATATTGCTTCACTCCTTTTAGAGGGCGAAACCTGACCCCACTTGTGGCACTTTGTTGGAAAGCTCTTTTAAGCAGAAAATTATGCAATTTTTGTTTTATTTTAACTTCATAGGTAATTTATATTTCAAATCTCTGAACCCAATCATTAAAATTTCAATTTTTAATATTTTTGGTTATTTGCTGGCATTTTTAATGTAAATAAAGAATATTTGAAAAATATTTCGGCAAAAATAATTGATTTCATTCTGCCACACAAATGAAAAAAAAAATATAATTTTTTTTAGTAAGTATTTCAACTTTCATTCAGAAAAATCCATTTTGGGCAATAAAGAGTGCAAAATTTCGAAAAAGCAGTTCATACACATTGTGTCTAAATTAATGAAAATAATACTGGACCACTGAAAATTGCAACTTCGTTCTGTTTAAACATTGCGGAATTTTGTGATATTAAAAAGTTTTTTGAAGCTAAAAGATAGATTCTCTAGTTAGAATGAAATAAAACATGAGCAGCCAATTTTCTTTTAAAAGAGCTTTCCAGCAAGGTGCCACAAGTACTATCATCCCATTTAAAAAAATAGGGGGTTGGGTTTCACCCTCTAAAGGGGGTAAAAAAATATTCCTTTTACTGTGACTGGAAAGCCCTGGGCCTTAATTATGTCTATCATCTGCTACTGGACGAAATTAAAACTGTTAACAATCAGAAAAAATTTAAAAAAGAGATAAAAGTTTGGATTCCAAACGAATCTAGATTATTTTTTGATCAACTTATTTATCAAAGGCTATCCAAACGTTAGGTATTTAAAAATAATATAATTTTTTCAAATAACTTCTAGTATCCTTGTATATTTCTTTACAAAAGTTGCCTTTATATTTTATTATTTATTTATATTTACAGATTTTATGTTTATGTTTATTCTTTATATTTAAAATTAATAATTTATTTCTTTGTAGTAATCATAAATAAATTAAAAAACTTCCAAGCACAAGCCTCATAGAGGCTTCAGTGAGTTTCCCTATTTATTTCTAATTTTCAAAATAATCAAAAATAATAATCTAATTTGAGATTGAAAATTAATAGATATATTATTATTATTATTATTATTTTATGAAATAGTCATTTTATGAAATAGTCCAACAACCATGAAGTCAAGAAGGTCCTAGGAAATCTCTAAAAGTGATTATTTTTTGGATTTGTAAAGTAGGTACCTACTTATGTGTGAATCTAATTAAAGAAAATAAACTTATTTGCAGAAGAATACCGAATTTTATTGAAAGAATTCAGTAGAAGGTCTACTCGATGTCAATATCAAGTAAAACAAATAGGTATACACAGTGACAATCCTGTTTAACTAAGATGTCTTGTTGGAGTATGTAACTCAGATATTCTATGTATTTCAACAAGTTAACATTTTTAATTAAAATTCCAGTTTAAATTAACAGTAATTCTCAGAGATGGTGGTGATGAAAACAGTAAATCATGACATTGCAAAGTTTGTCTACTTTTTTCTGTATTATTTGAGGTGATGTGAAGGTGTTTTTGTGGGTGGAAGGAGAGCCACAATCCCTTCGTAGTATTTGACCCTTAACTTGTCAATGTTGCTTGTTTTGGGGGTGGTTATCATATAGCGTTTTTCTGTCACACTTTTTTGAAAACTGTGATGAATCCCGAGATCCTCTGAGACAAAGGATCGAAAAATGCGATTTGATAACCACATTCAAACAAACAACACTAAAAAGTTAAGGATCACATTATGCAGAGGGATTGTCGGTCATCCTCCTCTCATAAATAAACCTCCATAGCACCTCAAATAATGCAAAAAAGAGCAAGAAAACTTTGTGATGTCACTGAAATCACTGTTTCTATCTCTAGTAATTTTTGTTAAGTTTATCATCAAAAATGTTAACTGGTTGAAACACCCACAAGATGTCTTAGATAAATAGGATTCTCAGTGCAGCTACCTATGAATAATATTTAATTACTAATAAAGAATTATCTATCTAAATAATGTTCAATTTAGGTCTCTTATGACGAAAATCACACAAACAGCAAAAGTCCCAGATATTACTCAAAAACTGCACTCAAAATGACATATTAATTAGATGCTTCTCTGTACCGTATTCTGTTCCATTGTCTTACTTTTTACCATTACTCCAATCTTCTATAAGGTAATCACTCTGATGGGACCTGGTTGGTAGGAGACCTTGTGGAAGAACCTAAACCAACATTTAAACCATACCTACTCTTCTCGCTATACAACAAAATATATTCAGATGTCATGTATGGCGACTAAAATATTATTTAGCGACTCAACAACACAGTAATTATTAATTTAGGTATATAAATCCACCATTTCCAATTGGTGAAATGATCACAAAAAAAAACACTAGTCTCCAGCATTTTTTCGATAAATCACTTTTTATTCTGGTGTAGATATGGATGCGCACCTTTTGAAACCTTTCATGTGCATTTTATTGCTAACAATATGAGAAAATTTCCTTTTTTTAAGAAAAATAAAATAAGTGTTGTTGTTTACATCAACCTAACCTCACAAAATACTTTTCCTAGAATTTTTATTATTTGAGACCCTGTGATCTCCAGAAAACTTTTTTAAAATATTAGGATAGTATCGAAGAATATTTCATGGGAATTTGAAGAAAATTCATCGAGTCGTTTAGAAATAATTCCGAAAAAACCTCGGTTCTCCCATAAGACTGCATGTAAAAACCGGCCCAAGATTAACAGCTGTTTTTCTGATGGTTACGGCCTGTTGTTTTTTTTGTCGGCCTTGGTTATACTAGTACTCTGGTTCCATTTCTTGTCTTTCAAAAAATTTTTATATTTTAAATTTTCATATGTGTAAAACATAACTAATATTAAACGAATATTAAAATTAACGACACTTTAAATTGGTATGTAATAATTATTAAATTTAAGTATCCTATTTTTTATTTATGTAATTTACTTCTTAGACAATAAAGCACTTTTCATTTTAGAACCTTTAGCGTAAAAATGCACCAGTTGCAGAAATTTCGTGTAACTTTTTTTTATTTTTAGAATTGAAGGAGGTTAAGATCAACTAAATGAACAAGAAACCCTAGATAATAGTACAAAGTTTCTGGAAAAATCTTTAAAAGTATAAGAAAAGTTTACGCTTGATTCTACAGATACATTTGGAGCAAATATAAATTTTGGATATTCAGAAAGATTGTTTACAACATATATTGTACAGCCAGCGGGTAAAAAGTATCCTAATTTGCGTTACTTATTACTATAATAAGTTATAATTAAAATTCACAAACAAGCAACTTACCTGATAAAATCCAAGACAGAAATACATGATCCAACCTTAAAACATGACAAATTAAAAATTGATTTTTTTATTGGGATCTGATTCGGGGCCCAGATAACATTAAAAACGTTTTTATTTAATTTATATCCAGTTTTTATCAGATCCTGTGAAGAATTCAAATTGGTATGCATGCACGAGAAAGATCTGTAAAATATGTCGGATATGTTTTTGACTCTGCTACTGAACTGCTTCAAATAAAACGGTTTTTTTACACGCAAACGCTTCAGTCGACATATTTTGTTTTCACTTGTTTCCCTAAAGCAAAATCGTGTTTTAACACATAACTATGAGATACTAAAGGGTGGCCCATAAAAAACGGTACATTTTGAAGTGACTGTAAAAAGGTCCTAGCTATTCGCCGATATCAAAAAAATACAAATTCATGCCACGGAAAAATCACAAAAAAATTAGCAAGTAAGCAATTTTTTAGAAGGGGATGAAATTTGTACATAATTAGTAGCAAATTATGGCATAATTATTTTTTTTCAAATCTCTTTCCCAGGGAGAGGGGTATGTGCTACACACCCCATAAAAACAAAAAAAAAATAAGTTATCTTGAGTGTAGGCAATTTTTCAGAAAGGAATGAAATTAGTACATAATTAGTATAAAATTATAGCATAAATATGTTTTTTTCAAATCTCTTCCCCACGCAGAGGGCTGTGTGCCTTGATATCAAGCTACACACCCCAAAAAAACAAAAAAAAAAGAAGTTATTTTGAGTGTAGGCAATTTTTTAGAAAGGGACGAAATTAGTATATAATTAGTACCAAATTCTGGCATAGTGACTTTTGGTCGAATCTGTTTTCTAAGCAGAGGTGATATCAAGCTACACACCCCATAAAAACAAACAAAAATCTTACGAGGCGATGGTTTTTGTAAACTAAAAGTACCCTTCTTTAAGAGTACATTTAGTACAAAATTCTAACATATGAACTTTCATTAAATCTGTCTCCTAAGCATGGGGGGGTGGTGCAGCTTAGCGCCAAGCCACACCCCTCCCCCCTTTTAAGTGCGAATAACTCCGTTATTCATTAAGTACAAAAAATTTTAAAAGGAGACTATAAATTAGTACATAATTAGTACATAACTTTTACAATATTTAAATTGAGTTTTGTTGAGGAGGTGTAGGTAGCTTGATTGAGTCTGGATTTTTATAGTTTTTTCGAAGAGAAAGTAACATAATCCTGCAGTTTTCTAAAACAAAAAGAGCTACCAACCTCTAGACCTTTTTCACTCGATCCTTCGATGGTGTCGCTCCTCTTTCATTATCTGATGTTCTCCATAAACACAGCATGTCTTTTTACGCAGCGGCATCTTTTAACTTATTTTTTTCTAGTTAAATAAATAAAAACACAGATTCAAAACAAATAAACCACAAAAATATCGTCGCGAAGCCGGGCGAAACTGACTGAGCCTTTTTTTTCTTTTGTTTTGGATTTTCATGGCTAGCTAGATTATAATTATAGATGTTGCTTACAAGTTCGGCCAACACCAACACCACGGAAAGCCAATTATCGAAAACAAGATGGCCGCCCATGAAGCCGATACGTTTGACGGGCGTATGCCGGGATGTTTGTTATTTTAAGAGATTGAAATTATTTTTTAACAGTTTTTCAATCTGTTATAAAGGAAAACAGAATTAAATGTTAACGATTTTTGTATTTCAATAATATTTCAAGTTAAAGTAAAAGCATACTTACCAACATTTTTTAAGAGTTCACAAAAATGATATAAATCAATTTCAAATTAAATGTTAAATGTAGTCCTGCTATAAAACTAACTAATTTAATATTTATTATTTGTTTTTAATCCCGAGGGTTTAATTCTTTTGAGTTGGGGCATAATATAATATTAATAATGAAAATGGTTTCATGTATCGATGTACTAAACTCGTCGATGGTTTCATGTATTTTGCAATTGTGACCTAGAAATGAAGTCATGTCTGCCCCATTTATATTTCCCAAAGTGATTGTTGTTTAGTTTTCCCGGACTTCTTCTTTGGCAAGAATTTTTTCCACAGTTCAATAAGCAAAAATAAGCAATTAAAACAAATTTGTAGGAAAATTATTGCGAACTGATTAACTTTTACCAGAATTGATTAAGTATTTTTTAGAGTATTCACTGTTTTAATACAGAAAATGCGGCATATCATGCGATATAATAGGGGGAAGAGCGGGTTAGTAAAGAAGTTTTGGGAGAGGGTGAATTTTTTTTTTAAGTGGGGGTAAAAAAATTTTGGCCAAAAATTTATTGAGGGCTGTAAATTTTTTTTTGTAAGGGTTAAAAAAAAATCATTCGAGGAGGGGGGGGGCAAAAAATAGGGGGGACATTATCGCGGACCACTATAGGTAATACTAAATGTGTGAGCTCATGCATTGGCGTAGTATTTTAATGCTTTAAGCGAGGCTATTGGTAGCTGCTAAAAATTGTGTAAAATTTAACTAAAATTGTAAAAAATAATAATTTAATAGCGCAAAATCTTATAATTTTTTTAAATGTTTTAAATCTTTAGACTTGCATGTGCCCTATTAGTGTTGGATGTTAATTTTTTATTTTGGTTTAAAAATTTGACCATTTCCGAGGTCATTTTCTGTGCTATGGGGAAAAAGAGTATAGTTCTAAGCTAATAGACATAGAGTACAAAGCTCTAAAAAGAGTACAGTACCTACTCTGAAAAATACTATAAACGGTCACACTAGACAAGTCCTAGATTTCAGTGAGAATAGCTTGTGTGCCACAAATGTCTGAAATTCATATTTCTTATTGATTTTTTTGGGATATATATACAGGGGTTTTCAAAATTCCCTAGAGAGATTTGAACTGTGCTTAGATATTATTAATCTAAGAAAAGTTACGTGATTATTTTGTTTTTTTTCTCTGAATTTAAGAGTAAAATTTTTGTATTTTTTTGAGAATTGCTTTTAAAATAATTTACCGAGCAAGTCTACGTGTGACTGACAATGTCAAGTATTAGGGTTTTTGTCAAGCATTTTGAAGTTGAACTAATTCTTGTTCAGAACAACAAATTCTACCTACAGTTAAATTCTTTCTAGGGAATTTTAAATCACACTGTATACCAAGTGTGGCTCATAGTAGGTACCATTTAAGTTTTATAGTAAGTAGCACCGGTTTGTATAATAATTAAACAAAAAACAGCAGGTACCTATACCTACCTTTTTTAGTCGTGGCTTTAAAAGCGGAACATCCAAAAGATCCCCAGAATTTATGAAAAATTTTCTTGAAAGTTCAAGTTAATTTTCTTTAAAATGCAATTCGCATAATTAACAAGTACAAAACATTTTAAATTACCACAAATTTCACTACTTTTATCACTTCTTTATCTTACTCTTGAACTTTTGTGTGGGGTGAAATTTTCACGTTTAATTTGCTTCATCCATTTTTCTGTTAGTTCAGCACTATTTGGAAATTGAAACACAGATATATTTGGTCCATTATTTTTGTAGTGGCTCTTGCAAGAACATAGAATATTTATACCAAATGCACTTGTTACAAAATAACATTACTATAAACAAAAAATCTCTAAATTATATGCCCAAGCACTTTTTCGAATAAATTGCGTATTTATACCGGCGATAAAATCTCTGAATCTATTACCACAAAAAACATAGGGTTTTTCGCAAATTTTGATACAAAACCTTAATAACATTTAGATGAAAAATTAACCACTAAAAATAAAAAATAAAACCTTCTTCACCGAATGTAAACAAAGCACTGAGTATGCGGCACTCGCCGCCATTATGACGTCATCAGGCATACGATATCTCGCCTGTAGTAGAGGTCGTTTTGGTTCGGCCAACACCTGCTTAACTAAAAAGCCAGTTAACTCTTTTTCGATTTAGTATCCTTTAGCGGTCATATTGACACCCAACTGACAGAAAATCCATGTTCTACCTGTCAATTTGTTTATAAAAATGGCGGCAATCTTTGGCTAAAGGACACTGGAGAGATAAGAGTTAACTGGCTTTTTAGTTCAGAACGCTGTTGGTTCGGCCTCGGTAAGGTGTAAATTTAATCTAATAGGTATATGATTTTAACACTGTTTGGGCCAAGTCAATGGCGAAAAATCTACTGCAAATGCAATAACAAAACCATGCCAGATAATACAGAAATATCAACGTTTCCCAGTGTACCATGAAAAATAAATTAAAAAGGATCTTATTAAACAATATAATTTCCATTTTAGAGCTTTCTAAAAGCATTGGGTTTATTTAAAAGTAACATTTATCCGATTTGATGAAGAAACTAATAGAAAAATGTACAAAAACAGCATCAATATTTTTTGCTCTGGGAATTTTTGCACAACTTGGCATCGTCGAAAAGTTTACATTTTTGACGAGGTGTGGTAACGCCATTTTGTTTATGTTATTGTGGTGTTTTCGTGATTAGTAGTCTGTGAGTTATTTAAATGAATATGCGAAGCAAATGGCCTCTTTTTGTATCCTAGATCTCCTCTCCCAAAATAAACTACGCATTAATTGGCCCTTTATCCCTCAAAATGTCTCACTTACAAAGTCCAGGGCACAGAATGCCTCCAAGAGCACTTGTGTGCCAATAATAACTGGCAAGTGGACTTTATTTGGAGACCTAAACTCATCAGTGAGATTTACTAACATCTAAACTAGTAACCTCCACAGGTCTAAATATTTACACCTGTGGGGGGTACTAAATTTTAAAACCAATTTTCAAAAAACACTTACCCATACAGAAAAGACACAAAGTTATGCATTATTTTGTATTGTTATTGCAAAATACACCATATTTTAGAAGAAAATGCCCTAAAACTAATTTTTTTTGACAGGTTTCAAAATAGCAAATGGTGAATAGGCCAAAAATTTGGCACATAATAGCTTCATTATTTCTGTTTGAGGTTATAAAGTTGGTGATCTTTTAGACCACCTCAGGGGGGTGGTTTAAATTTATAGCCCCCAGAAAGGATTGTTTTGTGGCATTTGGTAATAAGTTCGTTTATAATTTCCCTAAGTAACCGTTTTTACAAGGATTAATTTACCTTATTTAATATCCCAAGTTGTTCATTACCCAATAAAACACCTTCAATTTTGTCCAGAAAAACTCCATATTTTGAACCCGTTTTCAGCACAAAAAATATATTTATGAGGGCACTACGAGGCAAAACAAACATAAGTGAAGGATTTTGCACGAAAAATATACCAAACAAAAAAACCCAAAATAACTATATTAATTTATTTACAAACTAAAAGTAAAACATTGAGGTTATCAAAAAGCTCAGTCAAAAAAACCTTTTCTTACTCAAAGCCCACTCATTTTAAAGCTGTAGCTTTCATCAGTAGAGGTTGGTACAAGTCAAGGTGCAAGCAGAGGTAAAAGATCCGAACTCGCTGTTTGTGATTGAACGCAGCGCTAATATTTTTAAACTGACATTTCGACAGTGACGGAAATGTAAAAAAACTTGCATTTAAGTTTTTTAATGCATTTCATAAATAAAAACACCTTTTAAATAAATACAAAATTAATCTACTCATTATTTTATTCTTACCCATCTAGATCGTTGTGTGACATCAAGTATTAATTGGAAAAATTAATTATGAAGGGTAAGTTTTAATTAGAGTGACATATAACACCAATTTTAATTTGTTCTACAGAGTGTTTACTATTTAAATCCCGCGTGGGTTTAAATTTTTTAATTTTCTTTTCTTCTAAATTGAAACTTTCTTCTTAAATCCAACAAAAGATTATGTCAAGATGATTATACAATAAACAAATTTATTAAAATTCTTTTTATAAATCAAGCTATTTCCAAAATTCAAGGAGCTTTGGTTTAAAATGCTTAAAACCAAAAATTTCACTTAAACCTAGGACCGTTCTAAAATGGACTAAACCTTTTTAGTATATCCCACCGTATAATTATACGCACCAATTAAGCCTCAAAGATCCTGGGGCCCAAATCTTGAGGTCCAGGCAGCTACACCCCGCATTCGAAAAATCAAATGTTTTTTAATGTTGGAAACGGGCTAATTATCTACCGCAAAAAAAAATTGGGCTCATACCCTTATCTGATTTTTTTGAAGTTCATGCGTTGTGCCGCTGCATGTGCAGTCCCACCCCGCATCCATTAATAATAGCGGTACCCAAAAAAAAAGTATGTCAGAATTACGGAATAATTACGGACTCATCTCCTTATCTGATTTTTAACCATAGCAGTACCGAACCAAAAAGTACGTCAGAATTACAGGCTAATCATTGGCTCATGTCCTTACCTGATTTTTTTAAAGCTTAAAATGCAAAGTGCATCTGCATTTTAGCCCCAATCCACACTCATTAATAATAGCAGTAACGAAACAAAGAGTATGTCAGAATTATTAAATTTCACCATGTTTTTGTTGACAAGTCAAATCTTGTTAGTCAAGCCCAAATTTTTTTTGCCCCAGATGAGTAGCCCGTAATTACCCCGTAATTTTGACATACTTTTTGTTTCGGTACCACTATTATTAATGTGTGCCGCATTTTAAACTAAAAAAAATCAGGTAAGGGATCAGCCCAATTTTTTTTACCGTAGATGACTAGCCCGTAATTAGCCCGTAATTTTGACATACTTTTGGTTTCTGGTACTGCTATTGTTAATGTGTGCGGGGTAGAGCTGCACCCCGTATTTTAAACTTTCAAAAAATCAGATAAGGTGGTGAGCACAAATTTTTTTTGCAGTAGATAATTAGGCCGTAATTCCTGCATTCAAAAAAAAATATATTTTTCGAATGCGGGGTGTAGCTGCATGAACCTTAATTCTTTAATAGCTCGACGTATACGAATCACATTTTAGCAAAAAAATTGTCGAAAAAAGGGTTAATTTTTACTAATTCAGATACCAAATATGCCCACAAACTCTAACTCTTATGCGCAATCCACAATATTTAATTAAACTAGGTCCAAAAATTAAAATATTGCATTTTGGGCGGGAAAAATAGGGCGGTTTTTGACGCTAAGATGTCGTTTTCGATCGAACTTACATCTAGTGAGTAGAATCGATGCAAGTCCGAGCGAATATAAGGATTTTCGATTATAAAAATTGGTCCTGGTTTTGGTTGACAACTTTGACATTGTTTTATGACAGCGGTTCTAAAATAATGACGTCCTTTATAATATTTTGAAGATATCTTTGATTTTACTCAAAAAAGGACTACCTATAATTTTGCAAAATTGTAGGGATTATGTTTGCAACCAAAGAGCCGAACCAACCTCCCAGGTTGGTTCTAAAATTTTATAACCGGGTTGCAACTGTGACGTCATTGTTTTAAATCGAAAGGACCGGTTCCGGTTATGGTCAACCAGAACTAGGACCAATTGTAAATCGAAAATCCTTTATGACATACGAACGTCAAAACTTGCGAAAAAAGCGGATCACAAACGGCGAATTTAATTTTATAGTACAGAATTTCAGTATGAGTTCAATGTTGTGTGTGCGTTAATAAATGGATAAGAGAAAATTTACCTATTTTTTCGTCAATTTTTTGCTAAAATGTGGTCCGTATACGACTGAAATTCGAGTGATTCAAGAACTGGACCCCTGGTTTTTGTTTTATAATCTTTTTTGTACTTGTTTAAATCTAGAGGAATCCAGTTTTCTATTGATTCGAAATTACGGGAAACACTTAGACAACAGCGACTTATTGGGCGTACATTTTCGCGTTCCCTTATTAAGGAAAATTGACATCCGGGCCTAAGCGTGACCTGCGTTTTTATTAAGGGAACCGTAGTAATTTGGTACAGTTACCGTAGGTCCCTTATCTTCAAACATAACCTCAATTGGCACAGATAATAGTCAGGGTTGGTTTGTTTTTCGACACGACTTTTTAATATGCACTTGTTACATATTTTGAACCCGTTTTCAGCACAAAAAATATATTTATGAGGGCACTACGAGGCAAAACAAACATAAGTGAAGGGCACTCATTAATAATAGCAGTAACGAAACAAAGAGTATATCAGAATTATTAAATTTTCAGATCTTTCAAATCTTGTTAGTCAAGTCCAAATTTTTTTTGCCCCAGATGAGTAGCCCGTAATTACCCCGTAATTTTGACATACTTTTTGTTTCGGTACCACTATTATTAATGTGTGCCGCATTTTAAACTAAAAAAAATCAGGTAAGGGATCAGCCCAATTTTTTTTACCGTAGATGACTAGCCCGTAATTAGCCCGTAATTTTGACATACTTTTGGTTTCTGGTACTGCTATTGTTAATGTGTGCGGGGTAGAGCTGCACCCCGTATTTTAAACTTTCAAAAAATCAGATAAGGTGGTGAGCACAAATTTTTTTTGCAGTAGATAATTAGGCCGTAATTCCTGCATTCAAAAAAAAATATATTTTTCGAATGCGGGGTGTAGCTGCATGGACCTTAATTCTTTAATCGCTCGACGTATACGAATCACATTTTAGCAAAAAATTGTCAAAAAAGGGGTCAATTTTTACTAATTCAGATACCAAATATGCCCACAAACTCTAACTCTTATGCGCAATCCACAATATTTAATTAAAATTCCAAAAATTAAAATATTGCATTTTGGGCGGGAAAAATAGGGCGGTTTTTGACGCTAAGATGTCGTTTTCGATCGAACTTACATCGAGTGAGTAGAATCGATGCAAATCCGAGCGAATATGACATACGAACGTCAAAACTTGCGAAAAAAGCGCATCACAAACGGCGAATTTAATTTTATAGTACAGAATTTCAGTATGAGTTCAATGTTGTGTGTGCGTTAATAAATGGATAAGAGAAAATTTACCTATTTTTTCGTCAATTTTTTGCTAAAATGTGGTCCGTATACGACTGAAACTCGAGTGATTCAAGAACTGGACCCCTGGTTTTTGTTTTATAATATTTTTTGTACTTGTTTAAATCTAGAAGAATCCAGTTTTCTATTGATTCGAAATTACGGGAAACGCTTAAACAACAGCGACTTATTGGGCGTACATTTTCGCGTTCCCTTATTAAGGAAAATTGACATCTCGGCCTAAGCGTGACCTGCGTTTTTATTAAGGGAACCGTAGTAATTTGGTACAGTTACCGTAGGTCCCTTATCTTCAAACATAACCTCAATTGGCACAGATAATAGTCAGGGTTGGTTTGTTTTTCGACACGACTTTTTAATATTTTTTGCATTTTTAGTTTTTTGTTTATAAACAAAAACAGTTTTGTCGATTTTTAAAATTTATGTGAAAAATTAATAAATTTGAGAAACCTACAAGATTGAGGTTCAGCTGCACTGACGATATAATCCTTTTGTCATAATTTATCAAGCAAAATCCCTACAAGGTTAGAAATTTTAGGTTAGGAATAAGGAAAAGTAATGCGACTTCCAATAACACTTTTTTTAATGTATGGTTAAGGTTCAACCTAAATAAAATACGGTTTCCCCTTATTATGGTAAAATCTTATAGAGTAACGCTCAATAAGTCCCTAATACATTTTAATTTTTTTACGGTAGTGTCCACTCTATTAATAAATTTTCCAAAAGGTAACAAAAATATTAAAAATAACCTAAATTTTCGCTGTCAGATGATTGTCAGTTGCATTCACTACTGACGCAATCGATGCGCCTGCCTGCCCGGGTGCTTATTCTTGAATTTCGTAGGAAAGATCGCACGGGAACGGTCCCCTCCCTGATATCGACCAATAATAGGCTTTGAAGCGATCACGAGTTATCAGAAACCTATCCGACCAAGACCGAAGCTTTCCCGATTGCCCTGTATCGAAGGAACTTTCCTACACTTTCATACACCATAGGTTAAGGAGCTACAATAGATACGACAGTTACGTGTTAAACGGTTCGGAACTATTTGGAGTTTGGCGAGTCTGCGCAGATATGCACGCGACCAATAACCATACTTTTATATTGATTTTTCTTTCTTAATTTGTAATACGACCACTAGATGACTCACGGTTAAATTCGCGATAACCGTACTATCGATTTTTTGTTTGTTTGTAATATGACCACTAGATGGTGCTCGCTTAAATTTTCGCTTTTTTTTTTAAGGACCCTGCACAAATTACATTGAAAATGGCTGTCGGCTAAATGTCATAATTTTTTTATATTTTGTAGTACTCGATTAACAAAGCACAAAAATAAAAAAAAAACGAGATAGGGAGCAGGATTACTTTCTGAGATATATAGCTTTAAAGTTGACATGTTTTTAGGCTATATTTTTGGACATGGTACAAGTTTTTTTTTCACAAATTTGTTGATTACCGCCGGTTGGTTGGTGGTACAAAGGACATTTTTACTTGGATGGAAAGGGTGTTTCATTCAAAGTTGTGAAAAAAAAATTAGAACATGTCCAAAGATATAGCCTTAAAACACGTCAACTTTAAAGCTCCATATCTCAGAAAGTAATCCTGCTCCGTATCTCGGTTTTTTATTTTTGTGCTTTGTTTATTGAGTACTACAACAAATAAAAAAATTATGACATTTAGCCAATAGCCATTTCCAATGTTATTTGTGTAAGGTTCTTTCTTTGCAAGCAATTTGTGTTTAGTTTTTAAAAATATGCTTTTTTACTAGACACAAAACAAAATTGTTACTTATGTTAAGTTAAAATAAAAAAGCATATTTTTAAGAAATAAATACAAATTACCCATAATGCACTTGTAGTATAAAACCTCTGGTTGTTTTATTATAAAAGATTATGGCATATTTCGAAACACGTTAGTTTATATTTTTCACAATAAAGAAAATATTACAATATGATCCCGCCTGTGCTTTTTTAAATATTAAATAATTTTCTTTAAAATGTTTATACCTATCTTGTTTTTAGTACATAAAAGACAATAAATGTCACTCTTTTGTATTCCAAACTAAATTTGTGAAACAGAAAAAAATAATTTTAATCTCAAAAAATTTTTACTGTATATGTGGGGCAATTTATGGTAACCCCACACATTAGAAAAAGCTTGGTGTAAATAATATTAATACCCCTGGTTTGGAATACACAAGTGTCGCATTTTCTAACTTATTATTGATATCCATAAAAATTAGCCATACTAAACTTGATGAAATAAGGAAAGGGTGTTTTAACACTATATATAAATAGTTAAATGGAGTCCAAATGAAAGTGTGGGACATCACTCTCTAAGACCTCTGCGTCCAGTCTGCAAAATGTCCTCTGGAGCAAAATATTTATCACACACGTAAAATCTGTTATATATTTCATCAGCACTTAGTTTATTCGCGTTTAACGGCTTCACTATACTTCTGAAAAATTACAGGATTGCCTTTGGGGAAACGATGTCTCCCCGTTTTTTTATTGGAATCATGGCACGGTCTCCGCAGCTTTGAATACAACTTTGTTTCAACATTGTAATCGACGGATAAAATCACAATTTTTTGAACAGGAATAATCACGAAATCACTTTTTAAAAACCTTGGCAAACCTCAGTTTTCAAAATGGAACTCATAAGTTATGAGTCATAACCGACATTCTGTCACTTTTGTCATAATGTGCCCTCTGACGGACAACCCTAGAAGGGTTAAGAGGAGGAGCTGCAGATTTCTAGAAAGAATATTGCCAACCTAAATATTATTATGTTGGCATTTCCTTTGCACGCGGAAACATAACCGCACTTTTCGCGAAAAATAATTATTGGCGGGAAGGGTGAAGTGACGGATCTACAGTTCCTTAATCTATGTTCATACACCGGCCCCCGGACCAGGTGTATGAAAGTGTAGGAGAGGACCGTTCCCGTGCGATCTTTCCTACGAAATTCAAGAATAGTAGACTCTTCCCCTCTGGATTATTTCCAGTCTAACTTGATTGGGAGAGTTATTATCGGTACGCATTTTTCTCGGGAAATGCAAGGGCAGGGCCATTATATATATGTTTACACTTTTTGGTAGTAGCTTCCTGCGTTTTCAAATTATGTTTTCTCTTATTAGACATATCTAGGTTCTCACGAGTACTTCAATAAGCAAAAAATGAGAAACATGTGTAAGTTCATCCACCTACAAGAAATGTAGGAAGAGTTTTTTGTTTCATACCATACCATTTCTCAGGTAAACGAAAATATCCAAAAGCCCGTTTACCAAAATTTTAAAGCCTTTTCCTGGGATCGTCTAGAGTATTTCTAAAGGTGTTATTATAAGGGTTTCACTTTTTATGAAACTTGAGACTTTTTAATCATTATGCCTGGTTCTGCTGCCGTATTGAAATTGTAGCTCACCTGCATAAAGCTAGCGTTAAGTTGCTCACACAATAAATTTTTATTAAAAAAAACTTTTAAAGAACAAGTGTTTATTAAATGCACTCAAAAGTAGAAAATAATTTGTTATTTTTCTTATACCGTAATAAAAGCGATTAAAAATTTAAAAATTAAAAATTTTTACTTTAGGTATGGTATATCGGTCACATCGACGATTCACCTAAGAAACAGTTGTATTACTCTATAACTTAGGGACATTTTCAAATGCTTGGCAAGCACAGCAATTTCACCCGTTCTCAGCTTTTTTAGATGAAAGAATTTAGTTCCTCTTTTGTAGTTGTCTCTTTGTCACCGTAAAGTAAAAATTTTTAATTTTTGTCCATTTTATTATGGTATAAGAAAGATAAAAAATTACTTTCTACTTTTGAGTGCATTTAATAAAAACTTGTTCTTTAAAAGTTTTTTTTTTAATAAGAATTTATTTTTAATTTTTAGATTTGTACCATAAATCGTCCAATTTGAATCCGCCATATTAAAATTTTCAAATCTGATCCAAAATTCATATCCCCTTCCGGAAAAACCCTTGTATGTCCATTTTGATTTAAATCAAACAAACTAAATCTTTTCCCCCCTCCACTTCCCTCGTTAGACCCCATACCCAGACCATATTATTGTATTGTCGCCGGAACTATAAACACATACCCAATTTGAACACACGACCTTAATTTTTAGATTTGTACACTTAATCGTCCATTTTGAATCCGCCATATTGAAATTTTCAAATCTGATCAAAAATTCATAATCCCCCTCCTTAAAAACCCTTGTATACCAATTTTGATTGAAATCGAACAAACTTTTTCCCCCTCCACTTCCCTCGTTAGAGGAAGGTGGGTACCTAAGGAAACTACTAATTATTGTATTTTCACCGGAAATATAAACGCATACCAAATTTGCACACAATCGGATGTGGAAGTCAGTTAAAATTGGTTATCAAAACATGACCGAAAATCGTCCATCTTGAATCCGCCATATTGAATTTTCAAAATCTGATCCAAAATTCGTATTCCTTATCCCCAAAAGCTCCCGTATACCAATTTGGATTGAAATCGGACAAACTTAGGTGTTTTCCCCCTTCCACTCCCCTCGTAGACGGGAGGGGTGCCTAATAATGACATATTATTATATTGTCACCGGAACTATAAATACATGCCAAATTTTAAGGCAATCGGATGTGTATAAGTTAGTTAAAATTGGTTAGCAAAAGATGACCAAAAATCGTTCATCTTGCATCCGCCATATTGAATTTTCAAAATCTGAATTCGTTATCTTCATCCCCAAGTGCCCCAACATACCAAATTTTAACGGAATCGGGCTTATTTCAACTGTACCCCCTTCACCCCCTTCGAGTAGGGGGAGCGTCAATTTCATCACACTATATTCTTGTGTTATCACCGCTACTATATAAACATGCCAAATTTAAAGCCGATCGGATGTCGGTTCACTCGAACAAACATATTTACATAGATACATTGCAAGTTAAATAAAAACTTGTAAAAATAAACCGTTGAAGGTGATGGACAAACTTGAGGGTAATCTAGAGATTATATATACATTTACAAAACTCGGAATTGCCAAATTTGCCATAGATCGACTTACTTACATCTGCATTATAGAAGATGCTTTAAACAAAGAAAACGCTTTAGACCACACCGAAATAAAGGACGACATACTCAAATACTGGAAAAAGATATTATAATATATGATTTGTGACAATTCCTCGTAGAGATTTAAAAGATTCTATAAGATCTACCTGCCACATTCTAAAATAAAAAATGACGGCACAACTTTAGCAGTGGTAGTAGTAGTAATAGTTGTAGAGGAAATATAATCTGGATTAATATAGGCAAACTAAACTATAACCTATAACTTAAACTAAAAACTACGACGACCTTACCCATTATAATATAATAACGCACCTTGGATTCGCACAAGCTCTACATATCTAATCAGAAGCTGTGGGAGAGATGTTACTTTATTAAGTTTATATGAAATTGTTTGAGGCAGTGTTTATACAAACCTACGACAGATGATGATGTTTTAGTTTTTTTTATAAGATTTAATAATTTAAGGTGATCAATTTTTTTTTTACAACTTGATATTTGTTTTAAAGCGAATATAGGTTAGGGAGGTAAGTTCTTAATACTTTGATAAGTTTCTATGAGATTTTGTGAGGCTTTGTTTATAATAATTTATAAGATTAATTTTTTTTTTGTGGAAGTATTTACGACGGTAAACATATTAAGTATAGCTTTTTTAATTAGTTTTCAGGTGATCGAAAAAACCGATTTTTTATGAGATTTGTCTGTTTTAAAGACCTAAGCCATTTAGAAAGTAAGTATACAAAAGAGTAGTAAATTTATTACACAAACCGATAAAATATTATGGGCCTGTTAAATTATAAAATGCCCTGGAAAACCCATAAAAATTGTGGATATATCCAAACCCATATAGAATATATTTTTTTAAATTTTATGAGTTTGTCTAATTATAGAATCTATACAAAGACTTATAAAAACTTTATGTTTTCACCACAACAGTTTGTACTATAAAATTTTATGCATATTTATAAGTCAGATCACAGGATTAGGTAAAAGCAGACATATGAAACCACATAAAATCTTATCAAAATCAGAGATATAACTCAAAAATTATTAAAAACTGCAATAAGCCTAAAATTTTACGTCATAAAAGTGTATAAACCTTATAAAAACTCATAAAAATCAGAATATGAGATTTAATGCGATTTTTTTGGCAGGGTGGGCAACCACTGCTATCTGCAAACTGTCTTCAAAACGACCACGACAATAAAATGGAAAATCCAAATTCTAGTTTACTATCAAAGAAATAAATAAAATTATCACAGTTAACCCTTCGTTCTTTAATATTTCAAATAAGCTTCATCCTAATAAACCGTGAAGCACTTAAAACCTGTGAGAACGCGGAAACCCGCTGACATTTTTTGCCGCCACCCCTTTCGATCTTAAAAAGGGTAAAAGAAACAATCCGGCAAGACGTATGATGTTTCCTTAAAACGCAAAAAACGCACCCCTTGAGCATCTGGTGTAGTATTTTTACCCTTTTCTAATTCTGTGACTGAAATTTACGCAAAGGTAACTTTATATTGAACGTTAGCAACCCTTTCTAAGTAAATATGATCAAACACAGCTGGCGGAGAGGAGATTTCTCTAAAAAATATAAAGGGTTTATAAATGTGATTCGGGTGGAAGTTTTTTGAACGGGAAACAGAAAGTGATTTGTTTTGACACCGTCGAACAGTGGGTCTTGAAGTTTTGTTTATCATCAAAAGATGTAAACTATGAAGATCTCCCCATGAACAAAAATAATTGGTGTCATCAAAATTTTTCTCCATTCCTCGAACTTTAAAAACCAAGTATTTTGAAAACAAAGTTTTTGTTCTTATTTTTTAATTTTTTTGACAGCCTGTATAATTTATCTATGTTGCATCTTCTTTCATGCTGTATCAAGTCACCTTACAAACAAGATGATTATAAATGGTTCATCATCAACTTTTGTCTTCTGCAGACGAATGATTGCTTTTCAGGAATGATCTGATGCTGATTTATAATTAGATATGAAAATTCAATTTATCAACAATAAATTACGTATAGCGGAGTGGATCTTAAAATGTGACAGCTCGTAATTACCTTTTCGACTTACTGTGCAGATTTTTAGAGAAGATTGCAAGAAATCAATGAAAAGTAATGATAAAACAGTTGTTACAAAAAACAATTATTTTTTTAACTTTTGTTATAAGTATTAGTTTAGTTTGTAAATGATTTTTTTTTAATTTATATTACCCTTACCGCTTTTAGAAATTTTGTACTTTTAATTATTTTAGTACGCTCAAAACTCTTCTTATAGTTTATATTCTTATATTTTCTATTATTACCAATAATTTCTAGTCACATTCCTCGTAATATTTTATTATTATTTTTTAATTACTGTTTTGTTTCCTGAGTTTTGTCCTTTTTTTTTGTCTCTCCATTTATTTATATATAGTTTTTATTATTTTAAAACTAAATTATCTATAAAAAAAAAAGATCAAAAGATCTTGGGTGGAAATGCCTATTTGTGAGTGGTTCAAGGTTGGAAATCAAAGTGTGTTTAATGATGTATAGTGGAGGGCGACCAGTGAAACTACTGATAAGCCCACGCTGGTTACCCAGGGCGAAACATCGTTTAATCATTTCTCTTTTCGCTTTGATCTTTTGTGAGTTCTTTGTGGGATGCTCATCCAGGTTTAAAATTTCGTTATTTCCACCCAAGATCTTTTGATCTTTTGTTTTTTCATTTCTTTCCGGTTGAAGTAACTGATTAGGAGGATTTTTTTAACTTCTTTTTTGTTCAAATTATGTATCTTTATTTGTAATCTGTTTGTCCTTAAGTGTATTTTTTGTTATTTTTTTATCATTTTTATTTTTTTTGTGTTTTGATTACAATTTAAAAACTGTTTTTTCTTGTTTTACTTTTTTATTTTACTTTTATTTTATTTTATTATAAGTATTTTTAGCATTTTATATTTATATTTATACATATATTTGTAAAATAATCTAATTTTTGAATCTTTTAATTTTATCTTTTAAATTTAACTGTTGTTTAATTAATTTTAAAACTGCTAAAAACTTCAATTATTGACACGCCATGTATACACAATCTGTATTGTTTATAAAATATGGTAATAAAGTCTATTCTATTCTAATATAATATCTCGAAAACTAACCGCTAGATTTTTAAAATTTTAACACTTTTGTAAAGGAATTTAAATTTAAAAAGAGGAATAAGGGATAGTGATGCGAATATAACGTAGCCTTTGTATCTCTCTTTGTATAAAAATACTTTTTGGCATTGATAAAAAAAATTTTGGAGCCCCCAACGGGAGGCCCAGGGCCTACAAAGTATTTTTTTTGTAATGAGAAAGTACCACTTAAGGCACCTTTTTGAAAAACTTATTAAAAAAGAAACCTAACGCACTAGTTTTTTTCTACATCTGTCAACCAATGTGTCAAAAATGTAAAAAAACAATTTTTTTTTCAATTGTTTTAGCTTCAAAATAAACTACATGTTTCTCAATTTACTGAGCGGAATAAAGACAAAACCAAACAATGACTTTATTGGCGGAGCATTTGGGGCCCCTCAATGAGGCGGTACCACTTGTGGCATCTCTTTGAAAAGCTTGTTAAAAATTCGTTTAAATAAATTTTTTTGACATCTGTTAACCCACATGTCAAAAATTTAAAAAAAAACTATATTTTTTCAATTGTTTTAGCTTCAAAATAAACTACATATTTCTTTATTTACTAAGTGGAATAAAGAAACTAACGCGGAGCGATATATATATACATATATATACAAAAAGAAATATACAAAAACAATAATTTAATCGAATTTCTCTTTTAACAAGCTTTCCAAAAAGGTGCCAAAAATGGGGCCCCAATAATAATATTGTGTAGTGTTTTCTTTATTCCGCTTAGTAAATAGTGAAATATGTAGTTTATTTTAAAAGTGACACAATTGACAGAAAAATAAGTTTGTTTTAAATTTTTGACACACTGGTAGACAGATATCAAAAAACGCGTTAAGTTTCCTTTTTAACAAGTCCGTAAAAATCATTAGAGATTCGCTTTTAGCATTTTTTACAACCTCTTTCCTAAAGTTGCTAGTAGCACTGTTCCATTTGAAAAATCCATCCAGTATATTTTTTTCTTGAATATGTAGCTTAAGCTAGAGGCCCTGTATAGAATTTTTGACAGTTATTGTTTTACCAGAGGTAAGCAACTCGATTTGGCAGTTGTTAGGGAAATGTTGATAATTTTTTTGCGTGTTAGCAACCATTGGAAATAAATAATCACATTTTTTATTAATAAACGTAGGTACATCAAATTTTAACTTTGTTTATTTATATGCGGTTTAAAAATCTAATATTACGGTATAAGAAACTATAAAAATACTCGCAAGAAAAATGGAAAGAGATCATGTATTTGCCAAACTGAGAAATTAATAAAAATAGTCGAAGTGAATAATATTATATATTATTATTCTTTCAAAAAAAAAAGAAAAACAAAAAGATATTAGCCTACTATTAATATTTTTAAATTTCCCGTGAACCCTACTGTTTTTTTTTGTCAAGGCTTGATATATTTTACTGACCAAAAAAGTCATCATCATTCAAAAACTGTCGGGGGAAATTAAAAAAAGAGAAAACGAAATATCAGTCCATTTCATAAAATTGGTTTTACATGCAAATATGAAAAAAAATAGAAAGAGAGGACAATATGAGTTACCCACCTCTGGTAAAACAACAACTGTCAAATATATAGAGGGCCTGTAGCTTAGGGAAAATGTGTTCATATGTATAGATGACCTCTAGTAGACGAATAGCAAAGCTTAAAAGTCTTAAACAATTATATGGCGTTAGTATTATGACACTCTTCCAACATTCGAAGAGAGCGTGTGGACACGGGGATTTAGAACCACATCGTGCAAGTGTAAATGCGGCTTAACACCAACAATAATTTGCCTATGGTCAATCGAAGAACAGAAGATTCTGATGACGTGACCACTAAAAGAGATGATGATGATGAGGAAGATAAGGTTCTCGTACAAGAAGATGACTTGCTTATATTGAAGTATATACGTACTAATTATTCCATCGAATCAGATAAAAAGATTCTTGTTTGGTACAAAAAGCATATTGCATTGCATTATCGAGAAGCAATGAGTAGATAAACGTGATTTAGAGAAAAGCTTCTGGAAAGCGTTTGTATAGGCAAGCTCGTAAAGTTAAAGTTGATACTCGAGAAGTTTGCCAAAAATAAGGTTGTGTCCCCAAATTTTATTTGATAATTGTATGTTAATAAATTAATAAATGAACTAATTGAATTGAATCAGATAAAAAGATTATTGTTTGGTACAAAAAGCATAATGCATATTGCTATATCGAGAAGCAATGAGTAGATAATCGTGATATATTGATATTTACAGAAAAGCTTCTGCAAAGTGTTTTTCTAGGCAGCCTCGTAATTTTAGACTTAAGGCCAACTACAATGGTCAACGTCTTTTCCCATAATTGCTAGGGTGGCCAGGGAAAACTAAACATCAGAAAAATATCTGCAGCTTGTATTCGGCAATCCACATAATGACGCAGTAGATTTGAATGATGCTTTATTAGAACAAATTACCTCTTTGAAGGATTAAGCATATTACGGTGAAGCAGAATCTTAAAAGTGAGTCACAATATCGCCCTAATATGTCTTAACAAAATTTACAATAAAATGCATGTTATATTTGCATATATGGAAGAAAAACCTTCTTACCTACAATCGAGTTTTTGTTATAGATACAAAAAAGTTAATTAATGAACTAACCATATCAGTTGAAACACTCAATTCACCCCTAAAATCTTAAAAAACCGAAACTTCCGCCTTTAGACAAGTGCCGTGAGAATACTCGCCCGATTTACACGACTTACAGTGTCACCCTCACTTTTAGTTTTAAACCGCGACTTTTAACTATTTCACACATATTTCTTAATTTCATGTTTGTTATTCTGTTTTTACAAGACGTATAAATTCCCCTTTTATGTTCCACAGCACCCCAAATGTTCCTGAAATACTGTAAAAGCTCCAATAAAAAACGAACACTACCTAGTTAAAAAATATGACACGTCGATCTTTTCGTGGGAATATTTTAAAGGGTTCTATCGAAACGAAATTAAGATCATTAATTAGGAGAATTGCATCCTGGGCTTGAATCTGTTTTCCGGAAGCTAAGTAGTTTGATTTTATGACTTTTGCATTTCGAATTTTGTGCCATTTTATTGCGGTCGTACTATAAACGGCATAAAAATCAACAACCTGAAGGTGCAGTTGGACTGTGGTAGTGTAACAGGATATTTTACAGATAAATAGTTTTAACAATATTTTTTGGTACACGCTTTTTAATAGAATTTACCTTGCTTACCCTTGCAAAATTTTTGAACATGTTAAAAGATCCCCCTTACATATTTCTTTTGTATTAACCAAGAAAGATCCGTTTTTTCTTAATATAAGTTCAAAAATGTCTTGGTTTTAAAATTAGGGTTGATTGGGTAGCAAAGATGGGCAAAATAAAACCACATACAGTCAATAGTGTGTTCAGTGGTATTAGCGATAAATTAACAAGGTACTATAGTAGTTATATCTGATCCGCTGATTAATCATTCTGGTTTATTATAACTGCGAAGAAATGAGAGCATTTTTTCTAAGTGACAAAAAGCGCTTACTTTTAGCATTACTTCGCTTGCATGGACAAATTATATCAAATAATTTACCTTCTTAATATTATATATTGCTTTAGTAATAACCTTTAAAAAAGTTAGAGTACCATATTATCAGGGGTGCACGGTGGTTGTGGTGAAAAAAACTCACACAGAGATAGGTAGATGTTTGCGGGCGCGTATGAAAGAGATGGCATGAATACACCAACGTTAAGCATGGGAGTGATTTCGTGGAAATGCAGACAGTCGATATTTTCAATAAATTAACAAAGTATTATATTCCCTTATGTCCCTATCCCCTGACCAGCCGAAGTTAATAATTAATAATGGTACCTACCTACAATAAACAGCGGCGCTATATTACACCTCTTCCCTTTTCTACGTCAGACTAGTAATTTTCTGAAATTGTTTATAAAACTCTTTAAAAGTAACTTTTCAAAGAACATTTTCACTCAAATATTACTTATATTAGCCACTAGACATATTACTTTTATTACACACTAGACAACGCCGAGCCGCGCCGCTTTACCTGCGGTTTTACCCATTTTTCCCGCTTTTATTTCTTTAAATGCCATAACTTTTGTTTCCGTAAACCGATTTTGATGAGATAAATGCCTATGTGTTGCCTAGGAACACAAGGAATGCAATAGTGAAAGTCCCATTAAAATCGGCTGGGCGGTCTATGCGTGATGCTGGAACAAACAGACATACATACAGACAAAAATTCTAAAAATTGCATTTTTGGTATCTCGTTTGGTAAAACAATAAAATATAAAAAAATAGTCAATGTACAATTTAATGTACAGAAATGGTCCTTTTAGAGATTTATTATATGTATAGATAAACAACTAATTATAGTCAGGAGGATAAGTGGCGATAAAAATTTTTATATTCAGGTCTTTCTTTTTGCCGATCCCATTAGCCTATACTATAGTACGAATGGCTAAAAATTGAGTTCTAGATTACTACATAGCCGGTAACTACTAAGTTTTTCTTTATGGGTTATAAAAATAACACGACCGCCTTATTTATAATATTGCTATTGCTATTTTGATAGAGTGATGAAAGAGAAAAATTTAGAGATAAAAAGTTTGGTCACCTCTACTTGATAGCTGTAGGTATTGCAGTATATATATATTGACTATATAAATCTATAGACTATATATAGGTATTTATATTCTTTGGTTTAAAAAATATTCAATGTACAGAAATTACAGATTTACCAATAAATGTACCAATAAATTTTAGAAAATTAATAGTTTAATGTAAAAAAATGGGGGGGGGGGGGTTACTGTATCGCCACTGCGTATTGTAAGTAGGTAACATTAATATTATTAAACATCGGTTGGTCAGGGGATGCGGACATAGGTAAATATAATACCTTCTTCTTTTTATTTTATTGCAAAGATCGACTGTATGCTTTTCCACGAAATCACTCCCATGCTTAACGTTGGTGTATTCATGCCATCTCTTTACTACAACCACCGTGTACCGCTGATGATATGGTTCTATAACTTTTCTGAAGGTTATTACTAAATCAATATATAAGATTAAGAAGGTAAATTATTTGATATAATTTGTCCATGAAAGCGAAGTAATGCTAAAAATAAGCGCTTTTTGACACTTAGAAAAAAATGCTCTAATTTCTTCGCAATTATAATAAACCAGAATTATTAATCAGCGGATCAAATATAACTAGTATAGTACCTTGTTAATTTATCGCTAATACCACTGAACACACTATTGACTGTATGTATGTATGCAAATGCAAAATTACCACATTTTTTTATTCCCCAAGTTTTATTCTGTCCATCTTTGGTACCCTAATTTTAAAACGGAACTTTCTCGGAAGAAAGATGTAAGGTGGATCTTTCAACATGTTCAAAAATTTTGCAAGAGGGTCTATTATCACCAATATTTGTTTAAAACATTAAACAAGGTAAATTATATTAAAGTGTACCAAAAAATATTGTTAACTATTTATCTGTAAAATATCCTGTTCTGCATTATCTATGAAAACAAATTCACTACAGCTGCAATGCAACGACGACTACACTACCACAGTCTAACTGCACCTAGAAATGCTGTCCACACTGTCATTATTGCAGAGACGCTGGAAGGTTTGAAAGCGTTGTTGAATCCAATTGTAGTCAAATGTTTGCAATTTGGGCTCAACTTGAATGTTTGAAGAACATGATGGTTGGTCATAGCGAAGGGAAACATTTTTAGATGTATATTGGTAGTAAATGGCTAAAAAACGTGTATGTATGTCTTCTTCTCCCAAAAATCTACTTCAAAATATTCACGTTTAAAATTTAAAAATCCGTGCAAGAATTAATCAAGCCAGATCATCTTTCATTAAATTGAAATCAGTGTAAGCTATACAGTCATGATCTTGATATCACTCTTTGAATTCTTGTGCTTCGTTCCTATTTTTTAGGTGGTTTTATGGCGCTGCATCGTCATTAACTGTTACAATTTTAATTTAGTTCTAAACAGTTCTTACCAAGGGTATTCAAAACGCGTAAAAAGGACATTTTTAGTATAATTTTTAGCACACACACACCACAAATCTAAAACTACCCAACACAACCCAGTCCCTTTTGACAGCTGAGCCAGCCCATTTTTTTAAAAAAGAGAAGTTACACATTTTCTGAATACTTATACTGCAAAAAATATATTTGCGGCGCTATAACATCATGGATTGTTACAATTTAATTAATGTCCACAGCATTTAAAAGAGCATTATCGTTACGATGTTTAATAAAATTAGTAGTTTAGCTTCTTTTTGTTAAAGTTAGCTTTTTCACGTTCAGTAAGTAAAGGCTTAATCGATATAAATTTAAAAATAATATGAAACGCGATTTCTCAGGCATTCATTTATGTTCCACTGTTTAAAAGGGGATATTTCCTCCAAGGCGCATATAGCTCAGAAACGCAGTCTCGATGATTTCCTGTTGCATGGCATAGATAACTTAAAGTAAAAGGAATCTTTTACAGGTATACCTCTATAACTGGAACATAAAAGGATCTATCTCTAAACTTCACAACAGGGTTATAGAAATACATTGCCTTGATTTTTTGTATCCTCTTTAGAGACGACCCGAATATCCACTTTGAAAAATAATTTATTTAAATACCTGTTAAATTATTTTTAGATGTGCTTAAATACATTTTTTTCGTAAATTTAAAGACTGTAAAGAACTTTGATTGAAAGAAATTAATACCACCTTATGTCCTACACACTTTATGCTTGGAACAATTATAATTTTTGCTGTTTGTTGGATAAAAATGGCAAAAACGAAATCATATGCACGACACCACTAAAGATGATAGACAGATGACAAAACATATATTTTTATTAAACAATTGCCTTAAATTATTTCCATCTTTCTCTAAAATACTTTTTTTAGCCTGCCTCTCTTCAACAACCTTAAATATTTTTCATTTTAACAGAGACAAAATGTGTTTTAGCAGTACTTCTTTTGAACGCTTAAAAAAGAGTGAAAGCTTAAGAGTTAAGCTTAATGTGAGTGTATTATTCTATCAATCGAAAGTTTGGAAAGAAAGTTTTAAAATGTGAGCAAAATCATGGCATAAAAATGTGAAAAACATGGAAAAATTGCTCAAACAAAATCTTACCCCTTAATTTATGCTAAAATATTTTAAGCCTTAAATTACCAACATGGCTTTACCAAAAGTGAAAAAAATAAGAAAAATAAAACCGGCCCCGAAGACATTGCCGCGTTCTGTCAATGTGAATACTGTCAATTGTTAAAAAAAGTAAAAATCATAAAAAATAAGTGGGAACAAGGGCTGTTGAGGACAAATTTGGATGTCTAAGCGATAAAAGTAGGTGAAAGAATGTAAAAACATAGTATAAAGCCATTAATTTGAACGTAAGCCAACTTAACAGGTAAAGATGGCCTGGATGTTCCACCAGCAGTTTTGCATGAAATCGGCCCCCGAATCTCTTGCATGTGCCCTTATTCTCGAACTGATAGAAATTCTGCTCCCAGGGAGTCAAATTCTTTTGGTACAAATCTTCGGCTTAAATCGGTATCTCTTACTTTTGCCCGATATTGATATAAAGTAATTCTAATGGTATTGACTAAGAGAATTACTTTCGATCAATATCGGGCAAAAGTGAGAGAAACCGTTTTAAACCAAAGATAATTTGACTCCCTGGGAGCAGATTTCTATCATTTGAAGAATAGGGGCCCTGGTGAGCTCGATGAACACCATGTGAACTAATAAGTCAGTTAACTCATTTTCGTTTTAGTATATTTTGGCCTACTATCGGGGCCACACTGACATGGTTTACCTGTCAATTTGGTCATAAAACTGGCAGCCCCAGTAGGCTTAAAGGCACTGAGGCAGTAGGAGTTAACTGGCTTTTTAGTTGAGACGGTGTTGGCTTGATGGGAACCCACAAAAATGCCGAATTTACAAAAATAGAACAGAAAATAATGGATACGAATATAATTTTATAGAATTTTTCCGAACCTTAAAATATCCGAATTACAAAAGTATCAAAAATAATTGTTTAGAAACATCAAAACACCCACCCTACCCACAAATTGATAGAAAATAATATGCCCGATCCTTAAATGAGCAGTCAAAGTTAAATCTCTAGTTTCTCTTTTTGGAAGATGACACGGGGATTTCTTTTTTATTAAACGATTTTATTTAACTTCACAGTTTCTGACTGTCTATCAAATCCGATCCGATGACAATACAATATTATGAAGAAATTTGGGGGTAGGAAGTGGTTGAAGAATGTAAAGGGGGTAAATTAACACAATATCACAACTTACTTTGACTGTTTCCTGCAGTAGGCCTGGCATCGTAGCAATTGAATTCATGGCTATCGGTTCAAATCATTTTCGGCCAGATTGGGGTTCTTGAATTTTGTGGTTCGACATTATTATGGTTCTATGAAATTATTGTCGTTAAAATTACTTTCTAACATTTCGTGTTTTGATAAAAATATGTTTCGTTTATTATATATATTTTCTAGCGATTTGATTTTCCCGTCATTTTATTTTCGAGACAATTTTTTTCGGGCCAACTATTTTATTGTCTTTTAAATTCTGACAAATTATGTTTTTGCCAAATTTGGTTTCGGGTTTTTTTATAGGGACCCGGCGCGATAAGAATTTCTAACTCTCTCTGACGCCATACAGAAATCTATGCAACTAACCCTTTTACGACGCACGGCATGTGTAGTGCGTTTTGATAGCGACTGTCTTCACAAAAAAAAAGTTATCGAAAAAATTACATTAAAATATAAATGCCATATGCGCCTGTTCGTTTTTTGTTTTAGAGAAGACGGAATCGGATAGGGGAATAAAAATAACATTTTAAATGTCTTTTTTATGTAAGGATTTTTCTGTTTTTAAAAGGAAAGTGAAAGGGAAAGCATCAAATAGTACCTGTATAACATAGTTTAATAGTTGACATTTGACGGTTGTTAAAATGCCGTAAACATAAATTTTAAGCTTTTTAATGGAAATTTCACTTGTTTTTTAAAGCTAGGTTAAGCTTCTACCGAAAGATATTTTAGTTATTTTTTATATATAAAGTTTTTCAATATCGAAAAAAAATTGTTGTGACAAGTCTGTCCCCTAGCTACCGAATCAGTGATTAGCTAGTTCGATAAAAATAGGCTAAGCAATTGCAGAGATAATATGGTGTATGTTGGAGACCAACGAATAATACTAATTTTTCGACCATCTCAACACGATTTTAATGGCTCATTTACGAACCTAGGATAATAATAAAGCTTAGACGTAAACCACAAGATGGCGTGACCAGCGATAAAACTTTGTTTTATAAGAACACTAATTGACAGAAAAATGTTAATTATTTTTTTATATTTTTAAGACAATAACTATTTATTAAACTTTGATTGGTCATATCCTATTAGACCAGGTATATCTAATAGGATGTGATCAATCTCGTATAATTTAGATTGAACTTCCTTACAGGTAAATCGTTTAATCCTTAATTAAACGTAAATAAATCCAATATAAGTTTAGTGTATAGCATTTTTTGTTTTAAAAAGATATATAAAAATTCTCTTAGTAACCTTATTTTTTTTGACGTTTTAGATAGAACGTCAATGAAACTTCAGATTATGAAGGTTGTTGACTTCATTTCTGATATTTATGATGACATTTTAATTAGTTGTAGGTAAAGTATAGTACACTAACTCGTCTGTTATGGTCATTACACGCTCAGATAAATTAAGTCCTGCGATTCGCGTCTCAAACTTCATCTTCGCTTTTAATGATCTTGTAAAATAAAATAAAAATAAAACAAAAACAACTACTATTATTAGTTATAGAAGAGTTGTTAAATTATTTTACTTTTCTTTTTTCTTGCCCACTAGCTGCCACTAGGTATGGCATATGACAAAATAGGCCTATAAAGAAAAATATGGTAGCCTTTTGAAAAAGATTTCATCAATTCCAAAATGCGTCATTACTCATGTATCATCTCAATCAAGATCATTGATAAAATTTTACACATTACACCATCAATTAAATTTAAGTTTCTTGCTTCTCATCTTACCAAAAAAAATTGTGATTATAAATCTAGGAATCGTTTAAGTGCTTTTTTATCAATTTTTTCGTTATAAAACTTTCTATGTTAATATAAATAAATAAACAAGTTATGGATGGGAAGTAGGGTTGCCAACCTGTCCCGATATGTCGGGACTGTGCCGATTTGGAGCAAAATGTCTTGCGTACTGACAAGACCCTTGTCAGTACGCCAAATGTCCCGATGAAAAGTTTTCAGCGAAATCGGCACTAAAAGTTTCCAATTAACATCAGAATCCCATATCTATTGGCCAGTGGTTAACTATAAATCCTTTCTTTTTTCTTAGCTGAAATATTTGGCTATTGGCAATGCAGTGGTAAAAAAATCGACATCAGTTTGGTCAATCAGTTCATTACCGAGCCTACTGAGTCTGTTGATCGGGGAGTTAAAATCATAGTTAGTGCGATGATGTTGACTTGCAAATAATTTATGATTTCTTAATGTGTTCCGTGATGGCACATGAAACTTGAATATTGATAGTAACTCTACAGAGTCAATTTTATTATTTAATATTTTCAACAGAGTGAGAAGATCATAGTACTTTCTACGATTGTCTAGATTTGTTAAGTTATGTGTAATTTATAGCATATAAAGCGCAAGAACTTTCTTTGTAATTTTTCCAAACGATCTTTATGAATATCATAATATGGAGACCAACTAGTACAACCATATTCTAGAATTGATCTTACAATTGCAAAGTCTCTATGTAAAAATGTTTACGTCTTTCAATGTTCTAAACAAAAATCCTAGCAATTTCATAGCTTTATTTGCAATAATATCTATGTGTTCAACAAAACTGATCATCAGTAAGAAGTACAAAGTTACAGTTTTCTAAAGCGGAAGATATATCATTTATAAATGCTTTAAATAAGAATGGACACAAATGTCCGCCCTGGGGGACACCTGACAAAACGTTAAACTCGGCGGAGACAGTATTCTCTATTTTTATTGCCTGGCGTTTTCAGTTAAATTAATCCGAAACCAGTTGGAAGATGAGCCATGGATACCCATGACTTTAAGTTTATCAACTATTAGGTTATGATCGACCCTGTCGAAAGCCTTGGAGAACTCGGTATAGATGACATCTACCTGATACCCACTCTCCAAGGCTTCCAACAAAGTTTCTTCATATATCAAGAGATTAGTAATTGATGATTTACTTTTTGAAAACCCGTGTTGTTGGTTTATAATTATGTTTTGAAAATATGGTGCAATTTTATCTATGACTATTGATTCAGACAATTTAGGAAATCAATAAATTTTTGAAATACCTCTGTAGTTTTTAATATTTGACTTGTCTCCGCTTTTGCATATTGGGGTAACAAAACTTAGCTGGAAAATCTCCTGTAGAAAATGATCTAATAAAAATTTTATCCAAAATACTGGACAAGAAAAATTACAGTACCACGACCACATATGAAAATAATGGATTTCACACGATTTGCATCCTTAGAAAAGGTTAAATTTCACCCGTGTGCAGAAATTTTTGGCGGACATGTGCGGAGAAGCAGTTTCATTTGATTTGTACGAAATTAAAGACCAATTTTTACAAAAATTAGTGCAATTCAACAGTGTTCGCAGGAAAAGTAGCGTACACAGCTCGATAGAAAGTAACTTTCTTACACTCGCGTGTTGTTTTACTCGGCTAACGCCTTGCTCACAATATTCACGCTCGTGTGAAATTTGTCACTTTCTTTTCTCGTTATGTAATATACTATTACTTTGTTTTGTTTCGATTGAAATTTGTTAGCTAGCTTGTAAATTAAAATTAAAAAAACATTAATATTTATAGTTTTATTTCTTTTCTAAGCGTTTTTGAAAATGTCCCGATTTTGCATCAAATGTACTGATAATTTAGAACAAATGTCCAGATAAATCAAAATTAAAAAATGGCAACCCTAATGGGAAGACTAAGGCTTGTATATAATTACACACGTCAATTTACAAATTTCGCAAAACATAAGTACAACTTCAGATCAGCTTCATGCGAAAGTGTCGTTAACCCAACAAGCAAAACGAAACAAAAAATATGAGACGACAAAAAACACATGTTTCTGAAAATTCATATCTCAAAATAATTACTCGTTTTCTTTTCTCTCCCTTTTTATAAAGCCTTATAAGCCCAGTTTAAAGAACTCTTAAGAGACATTAAGGTTTAATGCCACAATTTTACTTCCGCTGCATCTGAGGCTTTATATAAATGATTTTTAAAATCTTGCTTTCCTAAAATCATTTGTCTGCGGACAATTTTTTGGTATTTTTACGGCACTTGTTGCATAATTAATTGAACGTTTTTTTTTATAAGGGAGTTAATGCGGCGTTTCCTTGTGAAATTAAGTCATTTTGCCTTTTCCGTCTATAAAAACGGAAGGGAAATTTTCCGAGGTACACTTCCCTCTACATAAAACTGGTACAGCAGAAGGTAGCTACAAATACGATTTTTTATATTTTTCAATGTGCAACACTGACTTTTTGACTTTGTCATTTTAGGTTATATTTTTGGCATACAGACCGCTTCAAGCTACTGCGAACATAGGGCGGAAGAAGTCTAATTTGCCAGTGTAGGTACATGCAGAGACACCGCACGCCTATCAGTGAAGCAACCAATACTCAGGCTTGCGATCACCACTTGCATGACTTTCCTTTGGTATTTAGTACGCCTCTAACCACGGTGCTGTGTGGAGCGTAGTCAATGAAACCGGAATTTGGTCAATAAATACGCAAATTTTTATAACGTAATTTTCTTATTTTTTGTCACTGATAAATAAGAGCGTTTTATTGTCAACTGCTCAGATTTATCAGTGATGACGTGTTACAATGAAAATAATAAGGAGAAACAAAATAAAAGCAAGTTCTCAAAATAAAATAATACATTCTAAAAACCAAAAAGATTCTCCCAGTCAAAAAAAAATTAAAGCAAATGTTCGAAAAGTCCTCCTTGCTCGGCTAGACAATATCCGAGCCTACTATAAAAACCCCTTCTAACGTTTCCAAGCATGTTAGGGGTGATAATTTGAAAAGCTTCTTCAAAAACAGATAGAAGTCATTAGGAGCAAGATCGGGAGATCGAGCTGGCCATAAAATAGTTCCCCGTGTACTTATAACCCGATTAGGAAATACATTATCAAGATATTCCCTAACAAGGCCAACATTGTGAGCGGAACAACCATCTTGTTGAAACCATGTTTCACCAAATCTTACACCTAACAACTGCCTAGCAGTTGGAATAATGTGCTGCTGCAGTAGATCCAAGTATCTAGGACCATTCAAATTGCAATTGCCGTTAATAATTCCCCTACAATACCCCCTCAAACATTTAGTTTTTGGGGATACTGTGTTCTTACGTCAAAATACAAATGCAAATTTTCCCTCGACCAATATCGAACGTGTGTTGGGTTATAACGATTTGACCATTTGACCATCTGCACTTTTTCGGCAACTTCGTAAACATCCATTTTTAGTTTTAAAAATGTATTATTTCAATTAAGAACTTACCCATCTGTTTCTCGAGCAAGGCTGAAATAAAACAAAATAATAAAAACAAAATGAATTTCCAAAAGATAACACTGCAGCGTGCTTCGAATCCACCTCGGTCGTACGGCACGGAGAGTAAATTGGACTTGATTCCCCCTATGTTCGTAGTAGCTTGAAGCGGTCTGTATATAAACTTTTTATAAGGAGACGGCTTGTTTATTTTTTACTACTTCAAAATATAACGCCACTAAAAACAAAAATCACATTTCAAAAAAGCAAAAATACTTTATTACAGTTATTGGTCTATTCGATTAGCTGATTATGAAAGAAGCAAGGCTATGATAGTACTTAACCATAATAAATCGATTTCAAGATGAAGGAACTGTCCCTCGAATGGAAGGCATCGGTTTGACGAAAGTTGCTAGCCCAAAACAATTCAATCAACTTAATGAAATACATAAAATAACAAAAAATAACAAATTGGCTGCAATGATGTTTTGAAGTCTTCTGCAATAACTTCTTTATATGCCTTTACGATGAGTTCCATTAGATGTTCTGAATTCCTAGGAATGATATTAAAACTAGTCCCCAAACGTTCTCTATTGGATTCGCATCAGGATTTTTTGCAGGCCAAGGCAAAACTTCGATATTATTATTCTGGAACCATCGCTGCGCAATTCTGGCCGTAGAAACTCGACGGTTATCTTGTTGGAATAAAAAATGATCTGGATAAGGGACTCTCACCTTTGGAAGCATTACATTTTCCAGCATATTAACGTAAACTTCGGCTGTAAATTGCACATTATTTCTAAATAGAGCGCCATGTCCTCTAGCCGATATCCAGCTCCAAACATTTACAGCAATATATCGTTCTTCGTATCGGGTTCTTGGCGGTCGATAAACCAGAATTTGTCTTTTATCGCTGTTGGACTTAAAGATCCTATCATCTGTGAAAACCACCTGCTGCCAAAATTATTCGTCCCTCAGAGAATAATTCAACGCAAAAATTAATCGAGACTGCTTCTTTTCCTCACTTAGTTTAATTTTGCCGCAATGCGACTCCTTAGCCTCGAACATTTAATCCTCCTGCCTAATGTTGTTATGGATTCTGGAAAATTTGATTCAATTTTTACTTCTTTCGCTTTGGCAAACGGATGATTTTCCAGAATATTGATTGCTTCTCCCATAATGCCCAGCTACTTGCCGAATAGACCAACCACCGTCTAGTTTTGTTAAGATTTGAGCTTTATCAAATTCGGAAAGATGCGGCGGCATTTTTTAAAATTTGGATGACACTGACATGCAAAATATGATGCTGCTGTAGCATTGTTACTTATAGGAAGACAATGCCGTAGTATAAACATTTTAAAAATTAAATAGGCTGCTAACTTCTGCTGTACCAGTTTTATGCGGAGAGAAGTGTAATATCGTAAGTGGCATGATATTTGGAAAGATTATTTCAGGATTTGAAAGACACAAAACTAAATATAAATTTATTGACAAAAACACCTTTTTGTTTGAAAGTTTGAGATAATGATGTGTAGTGGCGTAGCTAGAAATCGACTTTGGGGGGGGGGTTTCATCATTTAATAGAAATCAACTACCTACCAATGGCAAATTTTAAAAAAGTTAGGTGCCTATTGCTTGAGCTCTTAAACTGAAAAGAGTGCAGGGGGGGGGGGGTTATTACGCGTTTAGTTAGTGTATATGAAGAATAGCAGATTTTTTTCAGAATTAACCCTTAAATGCGCCGCAGTCAAAAATTTTGAAAAAATTACACTAAAATGCTATTATTTACGCATCTCAAATGTGGTTGACAAAAAATTGCTTTGACAAATTTGAAATTTGAAAAATTTAAACAAAATTTTAACAATATTTAATATTTAAAAAAAAATGTTGATCTCTTAGGTTGTTTGTAAAATACTTTTGAAAAAGTAGATTGGGTGGGTTGCGTTGGTGTATATAGATTTGTTGCCAAATCATAAATGTGCCGCAGATGAAAATTTTAAGAAAAATTATACTAAGAATACCATTTATTACACGTTTTGAAAATTATAAAAATTAATGACATCATAACACCGCAGGCAAAATTTTTAAAATTTAAGACATCACACCAAACGCACGTCACAAACTGGAGTAAAGGGTCAAAAAAGTGGGGGAGCTATAGCTCTCCCTAGAGCCCTTGATTATGATTAATTTATTGTAGATTGGGTTGAACCGTTTGCGGGGGGTTTTAACCCCCAACCCCCCCTGGCTACGCCACTGTATACACGACGTTTCGATCAGAGATTATACTAATCGAACCGTCGTGTATAAATAAAATATAAAAATGTTTGACAACTTGTCAAATTTTTCCGCTATAAAATATTACTTTACGTCAAAATACGTTGCTAAATATAAAAGAGTGAAATAATCACTTAAAATCTTTCTAGCCCTTGAATTATTACTGAATTTTTTTTTCCAAAAGGACGCATTTTTTGACAAGCCAAGGCGATTTAGTAAGAAACTTTTACATTCAAAATTCTGTTTCAATAAAATGTTAAAGATATAAAAAACGCACCCTAACCTGCTATGAAATTACTGGAACAAATCCTCTTATTTTTCGTTTCAAGACCCCTTCCCCCCCTTTGCATTACTTTATAACACTTCCAGGTACCCCTCTCCCCCACCTTAATGCGTTACATAATTTATGGATGGCCCCTATGTTGGTTACCTCACGTAGTATAGTCCAATTTTTTGATGAGCGGGCTGACGTCATTTTTGCCTCTGAAAACGTATTTCCTTGTTGTCAACAGTTCGCATGTCAAATAATTTTTTGTTGTCAGTTTGAAGTAATAGTTGAAAGTAGCTGTCTGAAACAATGTATCAAATAGAAATCCAAAAAAATGACGTCAATACGATCATCAAAAAATTGGACTAGACTTCTGACATTTTTGTCATTTAAAAATGCTTATATTAGCTGCTTTCGAGCTTGTGATTATCTGCGCAAAATGATCATTAGAAGGACCTACTCGAAATTTGAATAGCCTATCATGAAAATGTAAACAAAAGAAGAATTAAAACAAAATTATGATTGTTTTCCACAAACCAAAACTACACTTTTTTGCACTCGACGCGCGTTTCGCTAACAACGTTAGCATCATCAGGAGACGATAAACAATGTTTATAGTATGTTTATCGTCTCCTGATGATGCTAACGTTGTTAGCGAAACGCGCGTCGAGTGCAAAAAAGTGTAGTTTTGGTTTGTGGAAAACAATCATAATTTTGTTTTAGTGCAACCAAAGGTTCCAAATTCCCAACATAAAAGAAGAATTAAGGTTATGTTGACCATAGCAAAACTATTTTTTTGGTGTTGATCGGTGTTGATCAACGGCGTGTGTTCTTGCGTGTTGTGTTTTTAATTGAAGGTTATGTTTGACCCAAGCAAATTAGGAGCTGGCAAGAATAATTTTACACTTTTTTCTTATGGTTTTTTTATTTATGGTTATTTGCAACTTTATTCTACATTTCTATCAATTTGAATATTTTTATGAACAATTCTGCGATTTTAATCTCAAACCCTATTAATTAGCTGATTATTCCTTCCCATAAGAATTAACATGGGCAAGGAACAAGGGCGGAGCTTTGAAGAAGGTCTATGAATTTAGCTCTTACGGCTATATAAAATATATTACGTTAAATATATTACCTCTCTTTATTTCAAATTGAAACTGGATCATTACATCTATAAGTAACGCAGTTAAAAATAAAAATCACAGATTTTATTCAAGAAAAAAATCAAAATATTTTTCGAAAAAATAATGGTCGGTACTTCACATCCAAGGATCGGTGGGTCCAAAATTTTTCTCTCTCAATAAATCACAGAGCAGTTATTTTAATCACGTGATAAAATTTTGGTCACGTGGTTTTTGTGATGTGATCGCCTGCTGTATAAAATTTATAGCTGGATCAGTTGAGGTGTAAAGGGGGAAGAAATTTGCGCTTTATATTTTGATACACCTACGTTCTTTTGACGTTTTATCGATTTATCTCTCTTTAGCTCAGACATGCTGACACTTATCAACTGGCCATAATATACTAATTTTTTGTGTTTTTTCTTATTTCAAGTTTGTTTTATATAAAAACAAAGGGTTTTAAATAATTTTTAGCTGACTATTTCATTAAAAAACTGCTAATATATATTAATTTGAAAAAAAGTGGTTGATAGGCTATTTTCTATTCTTTTAGGTAATGATCTGATTGATTTTGCGTAGATGATCACAAGCTCGAAAGCAGCTATTGTCTCAGGGGGTACTAAATTTTAAAACCAATTTTCAAAAAAAAACACTTACCCATACAGAAAAGACACAAAATTATTGATTATTTTGTATTGTTACTGCAAAATACCACTGAAAAACTGGTTCTTCTCAAAATATACCATATTTTTCAAAATGGAAAATGGTGAATACGCCAAAAATTTGGCACATAATAGCTTCATTATCTGTGTTTGAGGTTATAGAGTTGGTGATTTTTTAGACCACCTCTGGGGGATGGTTTAAATTTATAGGTATTTTTATTGGTAATAAGTTCGTTTATAATTTCCCTAAGTAACCGTTTTTACGAGGATTAATTTATTTTATTTAATATTCCAAGTTGTTCATTAACCAATAAAACACCTCCAATTTCGTCAAGAACAACGCCATATTTTGAACCCATTTTCAGCACAAAAATATATTGATGAGGGCACTACAAGGCAAAACAAACATAAGTGAAGGTCACTGATTATGCACGAAAAATATGCCAAACAAAAAAACCCAAAACAACTATATATTAATTTTTTTACAAAGTGAAATTAAAACATTGAGGTTATCTAAAAGCTCAGTCAAGAAAACTTTCCTTACTCAAAGCCCACTCATTTCAAAGCTGTAGCTTTCATCAGTAGAGGTTAATGCAAGCCAAGGTAGAAGCAGAGGTAAGAGATCCGAACTCGCTGTTTGTGATTTGAACGCAGCTAATATTTTTTGAAACTGACATTTCGACAGTGAAAGAAATGCAAACAAAACTTGCATTTCAGTTTTTTAATACATTTCATAAATAAAGGCACCTTTTAAATAAATACAAAATAATATACTCCTTATTTTATTATTACCCATCTAAATCGTTGTGCGACATGAAGTATTAATTGGAAAAATTAATTAACAAGGGTAAGTTTTAATTAGAGTGTTTACTATTTAAACTCCGCGTGGGTTTAATTTTTTTAATTTTCTTTTCTTCTAAATTGAAACTTTCTTCTTAAATCCAACAAACGATTGTGTTAAGATGATTATTCAATAAACAAATTTATTCAAATTCTTCTTATAAATCTAACTATGTCTAAAACTCAAGGACGGTTGGTTTCAAATGCTTAAAACCAAAACTTTCAATTAAACTCATGACCATTCTAAAATAGACTAAACCCTTATAGTAAATCCCACCGTAAGATATACGCCTTGCGACAGTTTCTAACTTTGCAATTGGCGAAAAACTGATAGAGATTACTTCTTTCTGTCAAATTTTCTATTAAATCGAGAATAAGGGCCTCGCATACGACGCATTTTTAACAGGTTCCCACAAAAAGAAAACACTGGCATCGCCCTCAATCTAATTTACAAAAGCACTCTAGAATATCGTCTATATCAGACTTTTAAATCTGAACCAAAATTAGTAATAATATTTCCGAGGCGCAAAAGAGAAGAACAAAGATACAATGGACCGTCATAAGGTCACTGAATGGTTTAAGGGTTATTTTTACGATTTAATTAATATACGTTCATCGGTTTAACACAAACTGTTTGAGGCTTACAGGTACAATTTTGCACCTCAGCTGGAAAGTGTCTCTACCGCCCTTGGCGTCGCGTGCAGTCATCACATAGCACTAAGTCTTCATACTAATTAGTGGATTGACATATTAGTTTGAAATTAACTCTGTGTTTCGGACTTCCATTGTCTATATTTTATTTATACACGACGTTTCGATCAGTACAATCTCTGATCGTCTTCAGGTGCAAACTACAATCAATTCCTAAGGCTACGTGCTTATATACTGTGAGAAATCACTCAACCTTGAAGTTTAAGAAGTTGGCTCCGCCCAAGGAGGGGCTTCCAAATATTTGGGATTTCAACACTTGGTTTACTGAAAATACCCTGATTCTGCCCAATAAAGGCAGCTTGAAGGATTTTTTTTTAAATATTAAAACAGCTTTTAAATCTAGTAATACAATTAGAAGCCTTATTAGTAAAACAAAACCAGAGAACAAACAAAATAAGGAATGCATTTACCAAGTTCCTTGTGAGTGTGGTGAATCATACATAGGCGAAACTAAAAGACCACTATCTGTTAGGCTTAAGGAACATCAGACGAATACCCAAAAAGGTGAAACCACGAAATCATGAATCGCCGAACATGCATGTTCAAAACAACACCGAATGAAGTGGGCACAAGCAAAGGTTTTGCACAAGGAGTCACACTGGAAGAAACGAAAATTCCTTGAAGCTGCCTTTATTGGGCAGAATCAGGGTATTTTCAGTAAACCAAGTGTTGAAATCCCAAATATTTGGAAGCCCCTCCTTGAGCGGAGCCAACTTCTTAAACTTCAAGGTTGAGTGATTTCTCACAGTATATAAGCACGTAGCCTTAGTAATTGATTGTAGTTTGCACCTGAAGACGATCAGAGATTGTACTGATCGAAACGTCGTGTATAAATCAAATATAGACAATGGAAGTCCGAAACACAGAGTTAATTTCAAACACATCATTGTCTCAAACTTTCAAACTGACATATTAGTTATTAGTAGTTGTTTGCAAGTATTTGGTTAGAAAATTAAATTTTTGTCAATTACGTGTTGACTAAAAATCTCTTTAAAAAAAGGATTTTGCGAAAATTCTTCGTCTTCATCAGTTCTATGGATTTAGCTCTTTTCAGTCAAAATCAGTTTTTAAAATTAATAATGATTCAAAAGCTTAGCTCACCTCCTAGAGCAGGGCGTAAAAAGCAAATCGCCGGACGTTGTAAGTTTGGTGTAATAATATAATTCCATTCAAAAATTTACAATGAGGGTAGCTACCCTGTAAGAAGTAGGTCGGGGAGGGTTGGAAAGTGCCTTAATAAGATATGGGCAAAATGTATTTTTATTTTTTTATTTTAAAGATTTTGCTCGAATAAGTACAAAAATCAATGTCTTTTCTTCCTTCCATGGCAAATTTGAGGGCAATTATCTGGAAAAACAATCGCTAAATTTTAAAAATTTTTATATGATTGTACAGGTTCTTAAAAGACCTTCAAAACAAGGTGCCACTTGACCCACTTTCCCTATTCAAATTCTTGTGGTAGAACTCAGTCCTCGAAAGGGGTGCGTTTAAAAATTCCAAAATAGCGAAAAAGTGTCCTCCTTGAAAGAAAAATGAATGTTTCCGGGAATTTTTTGAATTTCCGGTTCTAAATACTGAAAAACACGTCTGGTAAGTGTTTGTTGAAACACACTGTAAAAAAGAGTTGAATTAGAATTTTATGTTATGAATTAAATGTTTTTAATTTTATGCTAGTCACTATTAATTACAGTATGTAAACTGTTTAAATAATAAATTTTGTTCATATTTGTGGGTTATGGGATTTGGCTGTAGAAAAAGACAATTTTTTTCTTTGGGACGTTTCGCCTCTATATTGAATCTTTTTCAACCTTCAGAAAAGCTCGTCAAAAAGCCCGTTGGTAGTGCGTATGGGATCCATCACTTTGCTCTTGGTTAAACACCATTTTATTTTATTTTTAAGTTTAAAAACAATTGACAAAATTAATTCCAAATTTTCTTTTTTCCAAATTTTTTTTTTTTTAATTTAAATTAAAGTAAATTGTGCCACTAACCATAAGGTATTATAAAAAGAAAAAAAAATTGGAATTAATTTTGCCAATTGCTTTTAAACTTGAGTAATAAAATGGTTTTTAACCAAGGGCAAAATGATGGATCCCATACGCACTACCATCAGGCTTTTTGACAAGCTTTTCTGAAGGTTGAAAAAGATTCAATATAGAGGCAAAACGTCCCAAAGAAAAAAATTATCTTTTTCTACGGCCAAATCCCATAACCCACGAAATTAACATAAATGTTTACATAATATGTTAATCCTGCAAAGTCGATAAAAAATCGAGAAAATTTTCGGGTACGCCCTTGGTTATTGTTAAAAATTTTCTTATAATTTAAGAGCGTGTATTTAACTAGAAAATTACTGATCGCTTTTGTTATTGTGTATAATTTTTTTATAAATTTGTGTAGGGATAATTTATTTTACTTTTGTAATCTACATCATTTTCCGGTTTATCATTTGAAAAGTATACGTTTTAACTTTCCAAAACCTGTATTTCTTGAAAATGGATTTATTACCACCCAGTTAACGGTGCATTGATTTAGAATGTCAGTAAAGTAGCGATAACTCGCGGGCAACGTTCTTCCACTATATGCACATTTATTTCTTACTGCGTGGTAGATAGGCGACCTTGTAGACTCCATAACTTTGTAGTTTTGTATTGAGTAGGGGCTACTGAACTGCGACCAAATTAATATCAGTAGGCTCGTTAATTCGTAAAAGTAACATTAACGAAATTAAATATGACAACTATGAAGTAAGCCTCGGACTGTAAACCGCTTCTAGTAATGGTATACAGTTATATAGTGAAATATAGGGTGGGCCAAAAAATCTTGACTTTTTTGAAAGACAAGTGATGGCGGACCGTTTTGAATATTGTATAATTTTCACCCCCCTGCAAAAAAATACGTGCGGTACTGAAGAAAATCTAAGTCATTGCGACAAAAGCCTTATGTATGCTTTCTACAACAAGGCATTACTTAATTAAATCGGTCGAGAGATAAGAAAACTATAAACCTCTGAAATAAGTGGTTTTTGACTCAAAATTGTCATTTGCAAAGAAAATCGCAGTTTTTGCATTTGCTTTAAATTTTTTGATCGGATTACTTAATTTTTAAACATTTTTACATTTTTGGGTGAGCAAAGCTTGCCGCTTTGACATTTTTCGAACATCCAAGATGGCGGACAGCTTTAACACGCTTTAACCATTGGGTAATTTTACTCCCCTAAAAAATTAACAAAACAAAATCAAGGCCATTCTACCTCCCATCTCTGCTAGATATATGGAGGTATCACTCGCTTAAATCAGTTAAGAAGTAAACAAGTTAGTGTCATCATTTCCGGTGTTTTCAATAAAAATTGTGACTACTGATTTTTTAGCTAGCGTGGCATGTATTGGTTATTTGGCCGAGCCTAAGCTGAGTTTACTTTCTTATTAATCATGAAAAACTTATATTTTGTATAAATTTTTTTAAACACTTATACTTTTAAATAAAAATAACCATTAGTTAACGTATAATAATCTAGATCGGGCTACTCAGAAATCGTTACGCCATTTATTAAAAGCATTGGTAATGTTTCTTTGGGGCAAACTTCGATGGGTCTCTGTGATGCCTTGACACAGTTCGTTAATGTCGCCGTAGCTGCGTCCATTTATGTACACTTCTTTTTCTAAATCTCTCAAATAATCACTGTCTACCAGATGCCTTCATATATGCAGCAGAGTTCAGTATAGGTGTCAAACATAATTTTTTTTTCGGAAAAGGGGGGGTTAAACTTTAAACCACAACATAAGTCAGTCAAGTTACAGCAAACAACTCCACTCAATATAAAAACCCTTATATTTTTTATTTTTAAACCTCTTTGATTAAGTAGTGCCTTGGTATAGAGAGAATACATAAGGCTTTTGTCACAATGACTTAGATTTTCTCCAGTGCCGCACATATTTTCTTTGCAGGGGGGGGTGAAAATTACCCGTTATTTAAAACGGTCCGCTTGGATTTTTATAAAATGTCAAATTTTGAACCGGATGGAAAAAGTCTCATGTCTTGTCTTTCCAAAAAGTCAAAACAATTTAAAATCGACCGATTCCATTAAAAGTTATAGCAAATTCAAAAGTGTGCAAGATTTTTTGGCCCACACGCTTTAACTGATTTTTGGTGGCAATAACAATGCCACCAGGGAAATTGACTGTGGCTTGAATTGCTGTTAAAAATATTTTGATGTATAATATAATTCTCTTGATTAACTAGCTACTCAGCAGATAATTTACTATAAAGAAACCCGTAAATAAGACTTCCAGAAAACACAGTAGTAAAGAAGAAAATATGTACAAAAGAGTGCCTAAAAACTATATCCTAGTTTTATACTGCCTTCTAATTCTATATATACTGAAGAACAAAAAAATGCAACACCCGAAAGGACAAATATTTTTAAAGTAATTTATTTATATAATACATTAGGATTCTCTTAGTAATTGATTACATTTCCAAGAAGATTCCTCTATGATAATCATCAAAAAATTAATAATGAGTGGTTCCTCCATGGTTATTTATGCACTCGTTTGTTCTATTGGGCATTGACAAAATAAGAAGGTCTACCTCATATTGAGGAACACTTATCCAAATCCTCCTTACGACATGCCAGAGTCCATCTAAGTTTCCAGAGGGACGTGGTAATCGACATACGTGTTCGATAGGCGACAAGTCGGGTGATCTTGCTGACCATTCCAAAGTCTCTATGCCAAGTTCATGTAAGAAGTCCATTGTTTCGCAAGCAATATGCATGCGGTCTGGCATTATCTTATTGAAAAATCGCATTTGGGATACATTGTAGGTAGGGATGTAAAACTGGCTACAGCACTTGATCGATATATTGCCAAGCAGTCAGATTGCCGTTGCTAAAGACTAGAGGTGATCTGGTTTCTAAACATATAGCACCCCATACCATGATACTTTGCTGTTTTGCTGTATGACGTTCAACAACAAAGTCTACATTTAGTCTCTCACCTCGAAATCGCCTAACCCTCATGCGTCCATCATAAGCGCCTAAACAAAACCTGGACTCGTCGCTAAAGCTTATGGTATTCCATTCGTCATTCCAGTTTTACCGAGCTCTGCACCACTCCAAGCGGTGAGCCTTATGTTGTGGGGTCAAAGATAGCACCAAAAGCAGACGGTAAGCCCTCAGCTCCATACCAAGCAATCTTTGATTAACTGTCATCCTTGAAAACACTCGTCCTGTAGCTGCAACTAGAACATCTCTTAGTTGGCGTATACTCTCCCGTCGATTTCTGAGATGTCGTAAATCACAACTTTGCAGTAATCTGGGTACTCCAGAACCCGCCGCATCATTGGACCACCTTCTCCAAACTCTTAACACTGCTGATGAATTGGCATTAACCCTTCTTGCAATTTCCCGTAAACCATAACCAGCCTCTTTCATGCCCGCGATGCTCGAAGTCGTTTAAATGGTTGGCGAACGCGAACTCTTGACATTTTTATTTTTTAAGTAAACTTTAAACAATCCAAAAAGATCAAAAACTACGAGAAAATGATTTCAAATTTTCAAAAAAGGTCTTTTATGTGTTGGTTGTTGTTGAAACTCAATAGAAAAAATCTGTGAAAGAAAGGAAAGATTAGAAGTCAAAAAATTTATCCAATATTTCTTTTGAGATAAGGTATAATTATCCATATAATTTATATATGTGTGTATATATTATACATGGTGTTGCATTTTTTTTGTTTCCATAAAAAATATTGCTAAAAATTTTTTAGTGCAAATGGCCGTAAGTCTATAGCTACAGAAAATATATTTTGATCAGTGACCTTATGTTGGATAGGCCTGGCCGAGACGGGCTTAAACACATTTTAGGCTGTCAAAATCCGACATGATTAATCTTATTTAAAATAAATTTTAAGCTTGGCTTTTTTTACATATTTCTGTTGAAAATTTTCAACGCCGGTTCGATGATAAATGATGTTAAGGTTAAGGTATACCTACAAGAATAAATAAAGAAAGTTCTAGTCCGTACCGAGATATATGAATGTCGTAAAACAACCCTTATTAGACACCTAATCGCAAAAATAAAGGGTGCTTAATTGTAATCGTATCTCAGTGCACATACTCAAAACGGATACGTCGAACAACAGCGACTACGTCTCACCTATCTCTACGACCACCCTTGCAGTATTCGTACGCAGCTAGGGTATCCTAGACATAGATTAAGGAACTATAGATCCGTCACTTCACCCTTCCTGCCAATAATTATTTTTCGCGAAAAGTGTGGTTATGTTTCCGCGTGCAAAGGAACTGCCAATATATAATATAATATAATATTCTAGAAATCTGCAACTCCGCGTCTTACCCCTTCTACGGTTGTCCGTCAGAGGGCACATTATGACAAAAGTGACCGAATTTCGGTTATGACTCATAACTATGAGTTCCATTTTGGAAACTGAGGTTCGCCAAGGTTTTTAAAAAGTGATTTTGTGATTTTTCCTGTTAAAAAGTTGTGATTTTATCCCTTGATTACAATGGCTGAGAAACAAAGAGTTGGATTGTGCAGTGTTCAAAGCTGCGGAGACCGTGCCATGATCCCAATAAAAAAAGACATCGTTTCCCCAAAGGCAATCCTGTTTTTTCAGAAGTATAGTGAAGCCTTTAAACGCGAATTAACTAAGTCCTGATGAAATATATAACAGATTTAACGTTTGTGATAAATATTTTGCTCCAGAGGACATTTTGCAGATTGGTCGCAGAGGCCTTAGGGAGTGCCGTACCCACACTTGCATTTGAACTCTACTATTTATATATAGTGTTAAAACACCCTTTCCTTATTTCACCAAGTTTAGTATGGCCAATTTTTGTAATATATCAATAATAGGTTAGAAAATGCGACGCTGGTGTATTCCAAACGACAGGTATTAATATTATTTAAACCAAGATTTAGAAAGCAAATTTTTTGAGTTTAACATTTTTTTTTTGTTTCACAAATTTAGTTTGGAATACTAAAAACAAGATAAACATTTTAAAGAAAATTGTTTAATATTTAAGAAAGCACAGACAAGATAATATTGTAATTTTGTATTTATTATCAAAAATATAAACTAATATGTATTGAAATATATTCAATAATCTTTTATAATAAAACATCCAGTTTTTGTACTACAAGTGCATTATTATGGGTAATTTGTATTTATTTTTTTATGCTTTTTTGGCTTAACTTAACATAATTAACAATTTTGTTTTGTGTCTAGCAAAAAAGCATATTTATTTATTTATAAAAATTAAACACAAATTGCAATCTACTGGTCATATCACAAACTAACAAAAAAATCAATAGTACGGTTATCGCGAAGTTAACCGTGAGCCATCTGGGGGTCATATTACAAATTAAAAAAAATCAATATAAAAGTATGGTTATTGGTCGCGTGCATATCTGCGCAGACTCGCCAAACTCCAAATAGTTCCGAACCGTTTAACACGTAACTTTCGTATCTATTGAAGATCCTTAACCTATGATCCTAGAGGCCCTCTCAGTTATTGTTTTACTAGAGGTGGGCAACTCATATTGCCCTCTCTTTCTAGTTTTTTTCATATTTGCATGTATAAGCGATTTTATGAAATGGACTGATGTTTTGTTGTCTCTTTTTATAATTTCCCCAGACAGTTTTTGAAAGATTGATTTTTTTTTGGTTAGTAAAATATGTCAAGTTTTGACAAAAAAACAAAAACAAACAGTGAATATACACGCGGAGACATTAAAAATGTAAATAATAGGTAAAATATAAAGACTCTTATTGATCTATATTTTTTTTTAACTCTTTTTCTTACAATAAAACACGGAAACATACTGCTTATAGCTCACTTACCTCGCAAATTCGGCTATTTTTATTAAATTTCCAGCTTAGTAAATGCATGTTTTCTTTCCACTTTTCTTGAGTTTCTTTCTCCGTTGGACAACGGAAGAATACATATTCGTCGAGGCACGTGTTTTTACAGTTTTTGATAAAGCAAAATTCCACTTTTAAACCGGACGTTTCTTAATCAAAAATGTGACAGTGACAAAATTATTTATTGTCAGGGGTTACCAACTATCATTGCCAACACACAATTGCTCACCTCTGGTAAAACAATAACTGTCAAAAATCGTATACAGGGCCTCTAGGGTATCCTAATTATAGGGTGGACCACAAAAAACCGGTCTGTTTTGTTTTAACTGCCCATTTTTTATTTATTGTCGCATTTTAACGCAAAAAATAGTTTTGGAGAGGTAATGGAATAGAATTTTTTATAATATGTAGAAAAAACCGTTGGGTTGGGTTGGTTTTCACACCTTTTATTTTCCATTCTATTGCCCTCCCACTTTTTTCGACAAGAAAGGAAATAGAAGTGAGTAGCATGAAGTAAAAGTGTGCATCAAGCACTGAAAAAGAATTGGTTTGGTTACGTCGTACGTTGTAAGCACAACTTTAACTCTTTTTTTTAAGGACGCTTTCACAAACGCATCAAAGATACGCTAAAAATAAAGAACCAAAAATAGCTTTCCAACTTTCACACTGAGATTGACTAAGATCTAAAATAGTACTCCCCACAGGTCTAAATATTGACACCTGTGTGGGTTACTAAATTTTAAAACCAATCTTCAAAAAACACTTACCCATTTAGAAAAGACACAAAGTTATTGATTATTTTTCATTGTTATTGCAAAATACCACTGAAAAACTGCTTTTTTTCCCAAAATACATCACATTTTAAAAGAAAATTCCCTAAAACTAACTTTTTTTGACAGGTTTCAAAATACGCCGAAAATTTGGCACATAATAGCTTCATTATTTGTGTTTGAGGTTATAAAGTTGGTCATTTTTTAAACCACCTCAGGGGGGTGGTTTAAATTTATAGCCCCCAGAAAGGATAGTTTTGTGGTATTTGGTAATAAGTTCGTTTATAATTTCCCTCAGTGACTATTTTTACAAGGATTAATTTACGTTATTTAATATCCTAAATTGTTCATTACCCAATAAAACACCTCCTATTTTGTCCAGAAAAACACCATATTTTAAACCCGTTTTAAGCACAAAAAATATATTTATGAGGGCACTACGAGGCAAAACAAACATAACTGAAAGTTACTGATTATGCACGAAAAATATACCAAACAAAAAAAACCCAAAACAACTATATTAATTTATTTACAAACTGAAAGTAAAACATTGAGGTTATCTAAAAGCTTTCTTTACTCAAAGCCCATTCATTTTAAAGCTGTAGCTTTCATCAGCAGAGGTTGGTGCAACCCAAGGTGCAAGCAGAGGTAAAAGATCCGAACTCGCTGTTTGTGACTGAACGCAGCGGTAATATTTTTAAACTGACATTTCGACAGTGACAGAAATGTAAAAAAAAACTTTCATTTAAGTTTTTTTAATACATTTCATAAATAAAAACACCTTTTAAATAAATAAAAAATTAATCTTCTCCTTATTTTATTATTACCCATTTAAATCGTTATGTGACATCAAGTATTAATTGGAAAAATTAATTATCAAGGGTAAGTTTTAATTAGAGTGACATATAACCCCAATTTTAATTTGTTCTACAGAGTGTTTACTATTTAAACCTCGCGTGGGTTTAAATTTTTTAATTTTCTTTTCTTCTAAATTGAAACTTTCTTTTTAAATCCAACAAAAGATTGTGTTAAGATGATTTTTCAATAAACAAATTTATTAAATTTTTGTTTATAAACCAAACTACGTCCAAAACTCAAGGAGGTTTGGTTTAAAATGCTTAAAACAAAAAATTTCGCTTAAACCTAAGACCGTTCTCAAATAGACTAAACCTTTTTAGTAAATCCCACCGTTAGTGTCTAATACCGATGTTAGTTAACTTCTACCATTACCTATTGACAAAGATAATAATCCGGGAAACCGAAAAGGGTCTGCAATAAAATTGGACCCACCTGTAGGTAAAGGCACATTTTAAATATCTATATTATTGGTGTAGTAATAATACATACAACTGTATTGTAACTATTTCTAATTTTTTTGAAGGTGTAGGTTTATGGGTTAAGGAATCTTATCAATGAAACATCCTTTTCTTGAAATGCCAATGTTTCGCAAAATTTATTTGCTTCTTCAAAGCTATTCAAGACTGCCTTCCCATATAGCCCTGAAGAAGCAACTAAATTTTGCGAAACGTTGGCATTTCAAGAAAAAGGAAGTTTCATTGATAAGATCCCTCAACCCATAAACCTACACCTTCAAAAAAATACATACAACTTTCATGTTAAGCAGAATGCATAAAGAAAAGTTCGATCCTGATCATGAATATGTTATTACCTGTATTGGTAGTCGATTTTTTGCTCGCCCCTACTTAGGAATAAGTAATTAATGAGTTCTATATATCTCGGTGCTGACCATAAAAAATTTTTGTCTATACTTAATTAAGTAAGTAAAGTAAATAAAGACAGCTAATCAGGATTGAATTGTAGAAAGTGAAGGGTTTTAAATACTTGCCACTCTGTTTCTGACAATGTTACTTTACTATTTATCACAAACAAAAGCAAACCAGAATACAAAATAAAAGACGCACAAAGAGCAAGTCGATTAAAAGATAAAATACGAAATCAGATATTGTCTGTCTGTGACTATACCCCCACGTATCTTCGAAATATACCCTAAATATAGAGGACTAACCCATGGATTACTCAGAAAATTGAATTTTTCAAATTACAGGTCCCCGGCAAAATTGGCAAACGAAAAAACAAAATTCTGTACAGAATGACATAATGGTTCAAACCAAATCATGGGTTGTGATCAAATTGTTTTTATGATTCGCTCTTTTGGTTTCGATATATGACTAAACAGAGAGACAGGTGTATTTTCGGAAACGATAAATTATTGTTGATCTTTTCGCTGAAAATAGTTAATATAAAAATCATTTTGACTTCAGTAAATACTTGAAAAAAAATTGGTTGAAGGTCATAACTCCCCAGACTAAAAAAAATATCATCTTTCACTGTATTAGATCTAGAGTTAGCAAAAAATATTAATTGAAATTTATAAAACATGTGGTATGGAATAGACAAAGCGGATGCAGCTTCAAAAGCACTTTCAGCTACTTCAGAAAAAGAGCATTGGCTTTGACAATTCATTCTGCAATATGCGGTAACGGTATGGAAAAACGGCTTACAAAAAACAAAAAATATAAAGAAAAATGGATAATGTGTGAAAAAGATCTCTCTTAGTATTCTGCATATATAGAACGATATCAGCAGGACCAAAAATGGCATGTGCCTGAGTTATATCAATAAGAACTCCAGATCAAAAATAGAACAGAGCTTCAAACACAAGATCAGGGAAAAAAAACTCCAAGACTAAGTTCAATTAACAAAAGACTTACTCAGCAAGACACCTATAAAAAGTTACCAAACGAAAAGAAACAGATAAAACAGCAAGAGCTAGAGAAGGTACAAAGAAGAACAACGAATAGAAAACTGCCGACTACCTAAAAATAATGTGCGAAATGAAAGCAACTAGCTGTATCAGAAAAGAGGGGGTTTTAGTGGGTACGCCAGGCAACTGGAGAGTCGCACACTACCAGACACCTGTTGTCTGGTGTGAATAAAGCATTTCCCGTCTAACACAAAAAGTCTTTTTGGAGGCAACTACTAAAGTGCTGTAAAATCATTGTTGGTTCATGGACCTCTTCGGCGGACAGCTTTTATTTAAGCCGTCTTGTTCCAGTATAGGTTGGCAAATTTATGAGATACTACGAGCTTTTCGTGTTGGATTAGGTCAACAGCTTTCTGAAGGCAATCGTGATTTTCTAACTTTAAAAAAATTAAATTAACTCTGTGTTTCGGACTTCCATTGTCTATGTTTCATATATACACGACGTTCCGATCAGTACAATCTCTGATCGAAACGTCGTGTATATATAAACCAAACCAAGCTCCTCGTAGTTTACAGGAAAAAAAATACCGAGAATTTAACGTTAATACGATCGCAAATTCTGCTCTACTCGAATTGACTGAACATTGCAAAAAATAAGCTTCTGGTGGAAATTAACCGGTTCAGACGGAAACCTGGTAAATAATAATAAAAATGATCGTGACAATGAACCCCTCACTGAAAAAAGCAGAAATAAACATTATACCAATACGTTATTAAATTCTACGATTCTCAATACCGAGATCATTATTTATCTTCACTGTTTAAGGTCATTAATAAAATTACGTATTCAATCATTGACGGAAAAGAAATCAACGACTACGAAATTATTCGACTGTAACTCTTGTAGTATTATGATGACCCAGTGGGATAATGTGGTTTGAACCACACGCAAAGCTTTGTATCATTTCATTCATCACGGAAAATCAACCAAACTGTTAAATTAGCTTCAAAAAAACTAATTAAAATACTTCTTCTTTATTTCTGGTAGCAGTAGCAGTGGGGCGGCCCGTGGTCCTGGCAACCAGGCCACTTTATGGGCCCTTTCTGCCACATCCCGTTTTGCACCCCTATCTTCCTACTCTCGCTACGCGGTCTGCTATTCTCTCTACCGGCCGTCATGTCTTTTTCATAGACAAACTCTGCCAGCCAGACCGAACCCAATTTTTTTTATGGTCTTCTTTACGAAGTTCAGTATGTCGGCCAATCGAAGCAGCTTTTGCTTTTCTATCGTGGGGAAACCCCACGTTAGCTGCCTAATATGTACATTCCACTCTTCTATCAGATGCTCAGCCGATTCCTTTTCCATCCCGTCTTCATTAATTCAAAATTCAAGACTCAATATGCTTTATTGTCGAAAAATACAAATATTTTTATAGACAAAGCGTAGACTAAGTATAGAAAATAAAACAAACAATTAAAAATGTGAATAAATAAATTTCATAATAAAATTTATCTAAAATTCTAATAAGAATTTTAAATAAAGAAGAAGTTAAAAAACCTCCAAATCAGTTACTTCAACCGAAAAGAAACTAAAAAACAAAAGATCAAAAGATCTTGGGTGGAAATAAAGAAAATTCAAACTTGGATGAGTATTCCACAAGGAACACACACAAGATCAAAGCGAATTTCTCTTTTCGCTTTGATCTTGTGTGTGTTCCTTGTGGAATACTCATCCAAGTTTGAATTTTCTTTATTTCCACCCAAGATCTTTTGATCTTTTGTTTTTTAGTTTCTTTTCGGTTGAAGTAACTGATTTGGAGGTTTTTTAACTTCTTCTTTATTTTAATTGCCTTAGGAGCATAATCCTACTGGAAATATTAACACGCCAGGACGAATTCGTATTAGGTAACTTGGATAAGTAAGTACCAGTGCGGAACGATGCCTATTTGTGAGTGGTTTCAAGGTTGGAAATCTAAGTGTATGATGGTGTTTAATGATGTATAGTGGAGGGTGACCAGTGAAACTACTGATGAGCCCACGCTGGTTACCCAGGGCGAAACATCGTTTATTCATTTCTCTTTTCGCTTTGATCTTGTGTGTGTTCCTTGTGGAATACTCATCCAAGTTTGAATTTTCTTTATTTCCACCCAAGATCTTTTGATCTTTTGTTTTTTAAGAATTTTAAAGTTAAAAACAGCAAATCTTGCAAGTACTTTATGCTCTCCTGTCCTGTATATCACTTAAAAACATTTTAATGTAATAATATAATAATATGCGCCACTAATAACTAAAATAAAGTTTAACAATAAAAGATAGAGGACCTATCCCGTTTAGTACACTTTATTCTTTGGTTGAGGGGAGGTAGGATTAAAAATCGTGATCAATCACAATTTATTAGTCTTATCTCCGCCCACTAAAGGATTGTATATAAGATAGAGCGTAGATTAATTTAGTTCATTGTTTATCGTCTCCTGATGATGCTAACGTTGTTAGCGAAACGCGCGTCGAGTGCAAAAAAGTGTAGTTTTGGTTTGTGGAAAACAATCATAATTTTGTTTTAGTGCAACCAAAGGTTCCAAATTCCCAACATAGTTGAGATGGCTTCACGGTCAACGGAACTAAATCTATATCGTAAGTTTAGTACTAAGATTAGGCTAGTTGGTGCAGATATTTGGTTTCTAAAATCTTGCAAAAAATTCAAAGTTTTTCCAAACTTTGTTCAAGTAAAGTTGCCGAAATCTACAGTTTCCTCAAAAGTAGCCCTGTTTGCAAAACAGAAATGGTTAGATTTAGAAATCAAAAATTGGTACGCAAAACGAAGTATGTTTGAGCTTGAAGCATACCGACTGTTTAAAAAGTTGACATTTAGACTTAGTGATAAGAACTTTGAAGAATGGTGCGATTTCCAAAGACATATGTTTGTAGTAATTGAGAAAAAATTTACGAAGAAGATGTCTTTACTTAATAAAAAGCTACAAAAGTTAAAACGTTCTGAACCAAAACCAAAAAAGTCGAAGGAAATCGCAAACATTGTAGAAAACCTATCCTCTCAAACTTTTAATAACAAAGAAATATCACTTTTAAACAAAGGTCTTAATTTTGCTCTGCCCCCACAAAAAGATAATTTAAGTGATATTATTGCAAATATTGAAAGTTCAATCTCTTATCTTTCAGAAGGTACAAAGGGCTATGTGCGAGATGCTTGCCGATATCAGATCTCTCAAAACATCATTCAAAACAATAAAAATATCACAATAAAACAATTAAAAGTTTGAGAGAAAAAGATGTTTTCTATCTAAAGGCTGACAAGGGTAATAAAGTTGTTATATTAGATAAAACCGATTATTTCGAAAGGGTAGATAACCTAATAAAAAATGGACCCTACAAACAAGTCCCAAAGAACCCCTTACCAAAAATGATTAACGAAGTAAAAAACACAATTAAAAAATGTAACAATATTATTACTGATAATATTAAATATAAACTACAAGTAAGCAATCCCACTATGCCCAAACTGTATTGTCTTTCGAAAATCCACAAGCCTGGAAAATCGGTTAGACCTATAGTTTCTGCTGTAGGATCACCTACTTACAACATTTCGAAATGGCTAGCAAACGAGTTTGAAAATTTACCGATAAAGGAAAAAGGTTTTTCTGTTCAAAATTCCCTTGAATTTATCAACAAAGTTAAAGATATTTCACTCCAAGAAGGTGAAATTTTAATCTCGTTTGATGTTAGTTCGTTGTTCCCTAGTGTGCCGATCCCCAATACCTTACAATACCTGGAGGAACTACTAAGAAAAAACAATCTAGAAGACAAACAGACTTCAGAATACCTATCTTTAACAAAACTCTGCATGAATCAAAATTACTTTCAATATAAAAATAACTACTACCAGCAATTAGAAGGAACCACAATGGGTAATAGTTTATCACCTTTTATCGCAAACCTATTTATGAGCAAATTTGAATCAGATATAAGTAAAGAATTTGAGTATTTCCCCAGAGTATGGTTCAGGTATGTAGACGATGTGTTTGCAGTATTCAACACTAAAGTAACTAGTGTTGAAAATTTTATGGAGAAAATAAATAACAAATTTCCCACTATTAAATTTACTTATGAAACAGAGAACAACGGTACACTGCCATTTCTAGACACTTTAGTTATAAGAAATAAAAATAAATTGGACTTTGACCTATACAGAAAAGGCACGGCCACCAACAGGTATATTCCAAATGACTCTTTTCATTGCTTACAACATAAACTTGCAAGTTTGCACTTTTTAACATATAGATTAGTAAATTTCCCCTTAAACAAAGAAAGATTTGAAGCAGAAAAGAATAGGATTAGGAATATAGCTGGCGAAAACGGTTACGACGAAGGCTTAATAAATAAGCTGATAAATAGACATTCTTTTCAAAAGACCTTTCGGAATTCTACGTTTTCAGACAAAAAGATACCTGCGACTCAAAATTTGTATCAATTCCGTATAATCCTAATTATACGAAAGGATTACAGAAAGTATTTAATAACACCGGTCTTAAATTAGTATATCAATCCGGTAACACAATAAGAAGCTTACTAGGAAACCCCAAGGATAAAACTACAGTTCTAGAAAAAAGTGGAATTTACGAAATTAGTTGCATGGATTGTGATAAAAAATATGTTGGCCAAACGAGACGCTCTATTCAAACACGTTTTAAAGAACACTTAGCACACTTAAAATACGGAAGAACAGAAAAGTCAAGTGTGGCCGAGCATGCTTTTGAAAACAATCATAGATTCACATTAGATAACCTAAAACTTCTAAAAAGTGTACCAAACAAAAGACTTTTGAATGCATATGAAAGTATGGAAATCATTAAATCCAGAAATAGTTTAAATAAAGATAGAGGACCTATCCCGTTTAGTACACTTTATTCTTTGGTTGAGGGGAGGTAGGATTAAAAATCGTGATCAATCACAATTTATTAGTCTTATCTCCGCCCACTAAAGGATTGTATATATAGAGCGTAGATTAATTTAGTTCATTATTTATCGTCTCCTGATGATGCTAACGTTGTTAGCGAAACGCGCGTCGAGTGCAAAAAAGTGTAGTTTTGGTTTGTGGAAAACAATCATAATTTTGTTTTAGTGCAACCAAAGGTTCCAAATTCCCAACATAATAATGTCATGTCCATTTTTCCAATTTAAAGAGGCATTAGAGAGACTATTAGAATGTATCACTATAAAACTCTTGAATATCATAGCATGCCTTAGTAACCAACAATTTTTAAATGAATTTTCGGTTTTGCAGTATTGTGGAATCTTGTTATACATTTTGAGGCTCTCATATGACAGACTGTTTGATAAAGGTATATCTTGGTAGTGGGAGAGGAATATTGTTTCGGTTTCGGGTGTTATAAGAATGACGGCAAGTTGAACCCTTATATTTTTTGAAAACCAAACAAACTGTTTCCAAAATAAACAGGCACGTTACTGTAAGAATTTTTTCTTTCAAAAACAAAGGTTAGACTTGATCAAACAAATGACTGTTACAATAGCCCCAGAATGCGATCCCGTACCTCACATATGACTCAATTAAAGAATAATAGATTGATTTTGCTATTTGAGGACCAAGCTCGACTTTCAAAGAGTGTCACTGCAAACCAGCCGGACGACAATTTTTTATTGAGATTGATAATGTGTTTATCAAATTTCAACCTATCATCAATGTGTATGCCCAAAAACTTGCTCTTATGCTACATTTTTGTTAATCTATGTCAGAAATAGCAAATCTAAAACCTAAAATTTTTGTTTTTTCAATATTAAAACACAAATAATTGGAGTCAAACTACTCTTTAATTTTTACAATATCCTGAGCAACCATCACTTTTAGGGCTTCTGCGTTTTTGTCACTCCATTTAAGTGTTGCATCATCAGCAAAATTAGTTAGCTTTGCTCGGATTGGAACTCTTGAGAGGTCATTGATGTATAAAATAAAGAGAATTTGTCCAAGGACTGAACCTTGCGGGACACCGTGGTTAATGGCCCTCAGTTCTGATCTCAAAGTTCCGTTTCTTACATACTGATTTTTGCCAGTGACGAAAGATTCCAAATATGATGAGGACAACCCTCTAAAGCCATAGATGTATAATTTTTTGGTTAGTGTTTCGTGATTGACGCAATCAAAGGCCTTAGAAAAATCGCAAAAGATGGCGCTGGAAGTTTCTTATCATTAGATATGAACTCTCCAAAAATTAAAAAATTGCATCATTAGTGCAAAGAGATTCTTGAAACCCAAATTGAGATTTGCTTATAATTTGATGCTTGTTAAGGCGCAATTACACAGACGAACATGCTCAAACAAAAGCTCGTGCGAAAGATCTAAAATTTTTTGCGTGAACATTTTTGTGAGCTTTTCTTTGAACATTTTGTTCGGGTAAATTTTTGAGCAAATTATTGCTATCTATTTTGGAAACATATTTTTAAAGATGAGAATAAATAAAATTTCACATCAGTGATCAGTGATCTCAATTCTTTCAAAAAATGGAACACCAACTTTTATTTTAAATTTTTGTGAAAAAAAGCCGACGGCAAGCGAAACATTATTCTTGGCTATCGGTTTTGTCACATGGATTAGGGTTACTTATAATATTTTTTTGTTAGGGTTTTCCCGGATTTTTTTGCCCGGGTTTTTTTTGGGATTTTCTTCTGAGTTTTTTTTATTTCCAAGGGTTTTTTCCTAAATTCAAAAAACAACCCAGGAAAATTTTTCTTTTCCAAAAAATTTGAGTTTTTCAAATATCGGCAAAAAACTCAAAAATTGCACTTTCAAGCGGTAATCCGCGCCTCACGACTATGAGGAGTGGTGGGGAGGGGGATTTTTTTTAAACATATTTTTGTAACTTTACTTTACCTTTAGCTTTTATTGTTTTTTAATTCCTCACACCAGATTTACCTAGTTTGTTTAAGGCCCCAACGGTTGCTTAAAAAAGCAAAAGGTTTATGAAAATGCTGAAGATAGATATTTACTGTCAATTTAATGTAATAATCAAGGTCGATTACTGACACTGAACAAACAATATGCAAAGGAGCAACATTCCGATTCAGAAGTCTAGTCTATTACTGCTAAATTATATTTTTTTAGACAAGGGTCGGGATCGTAGGGTTGTAAAAGTGGGTAATAGACGGGTATTATTTAGACCGAACGTGCTTTTGTTTATATATTTGAGATTTAATAAAATATATATAGGTTTTTTAATTAGACTTAATTATTATTGTATTGCGTTTTAAACTAGGAAGTAAAATAAAGAGATATTCTTTTAAACGTAAATTTTTATCATTATATTTTACAGGCAACAACAATAAATAAGTGCCAATTATTATTTTTTTTACTCTCGTTTTTTTTACAACCCCAAAAAAGTTTCAAGTATACTGGCATATCCCCTATAAAAATCAGATCAATTGAAGTTGCTTATGAGGTAAAATGTGAATTTCGGCATCAAATCGTTTTTCCGTCGGAAAGCACTTGAATAAAAATACCTTATTTCAAAACTTTGTTTTTCTATTTTCAGTTTAATTCAATGAATTCCGATAACAATATATATTTTGAATTTGTAAAGAAATTTTTATACCCCCAATTCTTCAAACAAATTTTGCTCAACATTCTCTTCAAAATTTAGGTGTGTTTTTTGTACGAGATTTTGCTCGAACATTTCTTTGAACATTTTGCTCAAGAAGCTCGTGTAAATGTTTGTCGGCATTTCAACATCAAAGGAAAGTTTGTCTGTGTAAATGCGCCTTTAAGTAACGCATGCTCTCTTTGAACGTTGGCTATAATCAGCACCAAATGAAGCACACGAAATCGGAGAGTGGTATTAAGATCGTGACTGCAAAACTCTGATTTCATTGAACGATTAACAATATGACTTAAAATAAACCAGATGCTTTGCAAAATCTATGTAAAAGAACGATATTAGGGTTGCAAACCAAAATCAAAACGCTAAATTAAAAAAATCGATTAGTTCTTATTCGCTGACATTAGCTTTATTTAAATTTCTGAGGAATTATTAAGCGTGCCTAATTTTTTGATCCCTTCTTTTTTAAGTAACCCTTTTTTTCCCAGAGTAGAAAATCATTAATAACACAAAATGTCGCATGCAGAAATAGGGTCTCCAAAGAAAGTCGAGAGTTTTATTAAAATTGTATAATAAATTCATCAATTTTTATTTTCAACTGTTAATACCACGAAAATAATAGCATTTATTTAAGGTGACCATTTTTTCCATATCAAAAAGCAGGGCATTTTTCTGAACATCATTCACTTACCATTTTAAAACTTTAGCCCGATTAAAGTAGTCTCAGAAGTATTAGATAAGGATATATAAATAAAAATTTTCTTGCCAAATATACAGACCGCTTCAAGCTACTGCGAACATAGAGGGAATCAAGTCCAATTTACTCTCCGTGCCGTACGACCGAGGTGGATTCGAAGCACGCTGCAGTGTTATCTTTTGGAAATTCATTTTGTTTTTATTATTTTGTTTTATTTCTGCCTTGCTTGAGAAACAGATGGGTAAGTTCTTAATTGAAATAATACATTTTTAAAACTAAAAATGGATGTCTACGAAGTTGCCGAAAAAGTGCAGATGGTCAAATGGTCAAATCGTCATAACCCAACACACGTTCGATATTGGTCGAGGGAAAATTTGCATTTGTATTTTGACGTAAGAACACAGTATCCCCAAAAACTAAATGTTTGGCGGGGGGGTATTGTAGGGGAACACGTAATTGGGCCATTTTTTATTAACGGCAATTGCAATTTGAATGGTCCTAGATACTTGGATCTACTGCAGCAGCACATTATTCCAACTGCTAGGCAGTTGTTAGGTGTAAGATTTGGTGAAACATGGTTTCAACAAGATGGTTGTTCCGCTCACAATGTTGGCCTTGTTAGGGAATATCTTGATAATGTATTTCCTAATCGGGTTATAAGTACACGGGGAACTATTTTATGGCCAGCTCGATCTCCCGATCTTGCTCCTAATGACTTCTATCTGTTTTTGAAGAAGCTTTTCAAATTATCACCCCTAACATGCTTGGAAACGTTGGAAGGGGTTTTTATAGTAGCCTCGGATATTGTCTAGCCGAGCAAGGAGGACTTTTCGAACATTTGCTTTAATTTTTTTTTTGACTGAGAGAATCTTTTTGGTTTTTAGAATGTATTATTTTATTTTGAGAACTTGCTTTTATTTTTTTTCTCCTTATTATTTCCATTGTAACACGTCGTCACTGATAAATCTGAGCAGTTGACAATAAAACGCTCTTATTTATCAGTGACAAAAAATAAGAAAATTACGTTATAAAAACTTGCGTATTTATTGACCAAATTCCGGTTTCATTGACTACGTTCCACACAGCACCGTGGTTAGAGGCGTACTAAATACAAGGCGAACGGCGGCGAACGGCAGCGAATGGCGATCGGAAGCCTGAGTGTTGGTTGCTTCACTGATAGGCGTGCGGTGTCTCTGCATGTACGTACACTGGCACATTAGACTTCTTGCGCCCTATGTTCGCAGTAGCTTGAAGCGGTCTGTATTATTTATTAACGTAGAATCTTACAAGTTAAACTTGCCTTCAAAAGTGAATCATTTCCTTGCAGTATTTTGTAAAATTTCAAACAGGGAATATTAAAGTTGTACTTTGCAACTAACATAAATTTCAGTGTTTCAACCTTTAGTTGAGTTTTGTCACTTGTCCAAGTGTTATGGTGCAGTTAGACTGTGGTAGTGTAGTCGTCGTTGCATTGCAGCTGTAGTGAATATTTTTCCATAGATAATGCAGAACATGTTTAATGTTTTAAACAAATATTGGTGATAATAGACCCTCTTGCAAAATTTTTGAACATGTTTAAAGATCCACCTTACATATTTGTTTTTTATTAACCAAGTTCCGTTTTTTCTTAATATAAGTTCAAAAATGCTTTGGTTTTAAAATTAGGGATGATTGGGTACCAAAGATGGACAAAATAAAAGTTGGGGAAGAAAAATATGTGGTAATTTTGTATTTGCATACATACATACAGTCAATAGTGTGTTCAGTGGTATTAGCGATAAATTAACCAGGTACTATAATTGTTATATCTGATCCGCTAACTAATCATTCTAGTTTATTAAAATTGCGAAGAAATTAGAGCGTTTTTTCTAAGTGACAAATCATATATCAAATAATTTACCTTCTTAATCTTATATATTGCTTAGTAACAACCTTAACAAAAGTTATAGTACCGTATTATCAGGGGTGCACACGGTGGTTGTAGTGAAAAAAACTCACACCGAGATAGATAAATATTTTCGGGCGCACATGAAAGAGATGGCATGAACACACCAACTTTAAGCATGGGATTTAATTCGTGGAAATGCAGACAGTCGATATTTTTAATAAACAAACAAAGTATTATATTTACTTATGTCCCTATCCCCTGACCAGCCGAAGTTAATAATTAATAATGGTACCTACCTACAATAAACAGCGGCACTATATTACCCCTCTCCCCTTTTCTACGTCAAACTAGTAATTTTCAGAAATTGTTTATAAAACTGTTTAAAAGTAACTTTTTTAAAGAACATTTTCCCTCAAATATTACTTATATTACCCACTAGAAATGTTACTTTTATTACTGCCTGCGGTTTTACCCATTTTTCCCGCTTTTATTCCTTTAAATGGCATAAATTTTGTTTCCGTAAACCGATTTTGATGAAATAAATGCCTATGTGTTGCCTAGGAACACAAGGAATGCAACAGTGAAAGTTCCATTAAAATCGGCTGGGCGGTCTATGCGTGATGCTGGAACAAACAGACATACACACAGACAAAAATTCTAAAAATTGCATTTTTGGTATCTCGTTTGGTCAAACAATAAAATATAACAAAATAGTCAATGTACAATTCAATGTATGTACAGAAATAGTCCTTTTAGAGATTTATACTACTAAGTTTTTGTTTATGGGTAATAAAAACAACACGACCGCTTTATTTATGATATTGCTATTTATTATTAATTTATAGATAAAAAGTTTGGTCACCTCTACTTGATAGCTGTAGGTATTGCAGTATGTATATTGACTATATAATGCTATAGGTATTTATATTCTTTGTTTTAAAAAATATTCAATGTATAGAATTTAGAGATTTACCAATAAATTAACCAATCAATTTTAGAAAATTAATAGTTTAATGTAAAAAAACTGGGGGGAGGGGTTACTGTATCGCCACTGCGTATTGTAGGTAGGATTAATATTATTAACATCGGTTGGTCAGGGGATGGGTTCATAGGTAAATATAATACCTTCTTCATTTTATTTTATTGCAAAGATCGACTGTATGCTTTTCCACGAAATCACTCCCATGCATAACGTTGGTGTATTCATGCCATCTCTTTCATACGCGCCCGAAAACATCTACCTATCTCTGTGTGAGTTTTTTTCACTACAACCACCGTGCACCCCTGATAATACGGTACTATAACTTTTATAAAGATTTTTACTAAAGCAATATATAAGATTACGAAGGTAAATTATTTGATATAATTTGTCCATACAAGCGAAGTAATGCTAAAAGTAAGCGCTTTTTGTCACTTAGAAAAAAGGCTCTAATTTCCTCTCAATTCTAATAAACCAGAATGATTAGTCAGCGGATCAGATATAAGTAGTATAGTACCTTGTTAATTTATCGCTAATACCACTGAACACACTATTAACTGTATGTATGTATGCAAATTTCTTCCCCAAGTTTTATTTTGTCCATCTTCGGTACCCAATCAACCCTAATTTTAAAACTAAAGTATTTTTGAACCTATATTAAAAAAAAACGGAACTTTCTCGGTTAATACAAAAGAAATATGTAAGGTGGATCTTTTAACATGTTCAAAAATTTTGCAAGAGTGTCTATTATCACCAATATTTATTTAAAACATTAAACAAGGTAAATTATATTAAAAAGTGTGTACCAAAAAATATTGTTAACTATTTATCTGTAAAATATCCTTTTCTGCATTATCTACGGAAAAAAATTCACTACAGCTCCAATGCAACGACGACTACACTACCACAGTCTAACTGCAACTTTATGCATCAATGAATAAAATCTCTCCGGGGGTGCATTAGTTCCAGACAAGCACAAACAGTATTGAACTAATTTTCCGATGTTTTTGTGTGATACATTGTTCTTATCAAAGGCCTTAAATATTTCAACCCATCTGTCTGCAACCGATCTTAATCTTTTTTTCCTGTCCAGGATTTTATCTTCAGAGCTGTAACGTATCACCGAGCAAATTTCATCGAAGCCAGATCGATTTTTGAACAATTTCGAAGAATGTGGTCAGAGCAAACCTGAATACTGTTATGAGTAGGTTGGGTATTTAATAAAATCCAATTGAATTTGTATGTGTCTTTAAAATGTCCTCCCCATTCCTGTAAGTATTGGAGGCATGTTTCATAAAAATGCTCTACTTTTTTTTTAATGTCTGGGTTAATGAGGCTTTGTTCTTCTACATATCTTAAATTTTCTCTCACCTGCAGGGGCAAGAAAACATTTGCAATTCTGTCAGATAACTTGACTTCTAAATCGCAGTAAATATTGCTGGTTTCTCTCAGAGAAATGTCTTGCCCTTCTATTTTTAAAACAGCTTTGTGAAATATTGATGAGACATTATGCATTGTGATAAACGAGGACAAATCAGTACTTTTCTTTAAAAAGCAGTACAAAAAACAGGACATTAGGTAAGCAGGACAGACGACCTAAAAAACAGTACTGTACTGCTAAAAACAGTGGTCACCTTAATTTATTACAATTGGGAAGAACGTTTTTGGTTAGGCCACTAATAATAATACTTTACGGTTTTACGTTACTTTTTTATCGCATCTGATCATTACTCAACACACTTCAAAATTATGACTAATTGAACACGATCGTGCTTTAATAAGGGAATGACATATTTAATCAGTAAAATTTGCTATATTCATAAGCGTAGCTATGGATGGCACCTCTTCCTTTAAATTATTATTACATTTGATTAGACAGCATCTTATTAATAAAACATAACGAAAATAAATATATATTTTGATTAATTACATGCCTAATTATAACATGATAATTAAATATTTTTCTAATATCAAAATCATCGTATCCTGATTGATTGTTTTTCATACACCGTCGAATTTTATAAATATTTTAAAATTTATAATTTCATTAAGAACCCATAAATCAATGTCAATTCAATTTTAAATATAATTCTCGGAAATTAGGGGCTTGGTACCTTTTTTTTGCTTGATACACATTTTGGAACCAGAATCAGTAATTTATTAAAATTGTGTGATATTAGCCTGTCTAATATTGGCAAATTTTGAGAGAACCTGTTCATTATTTTATCTTAGCCCAAAATTTGAGCAGGTTTGAGACAAATTAGTAAATTTCGATTTTTTTTTCAAAGTGTGGAAAAAATACCATGATTTGTTTATATTATTGTTTCACGAAAAAGTAAAAAATAAAGGCAATGGATGTTCGAAACTCTAGTTCACCCTCATCCCAGCACACACGTGTAGAGTACCTAAATAAATAGGTAAATTTTTAATTATAAATCTCACCATTTGAGCACTGGATATTTACCAAGGTATCATCAATCACTGCTTTTGCAATTTTTAATCAATCGTCTGGTTTAATAATTCTAATACGTCTTGACAGGCAGGTCAGCAAACACATAAAAAAAATAAATCAGGAGCTTACTGTTTGACCAACTAGCAAAAACATGGTTTTACTCACCGGGGGCCCTTTGCCGCCCTTATATCATTCAGAAAACATCCTCTGGTCATAATCATCTCCTTATATCATATTTCAATTTAATACCGGTGTTTAGTTGTTATTAGCTTATTTCTTTCTTCGACATGTCACCCTACAATTAGTAAAGGGGCTTCCCCCGGACGCTTCACTGCCGCTAAACAATTAGCATCCCAACATCCAAGTGATGTATTTAAATAATTTTAAATTTTGCTTTTTTCTGACATCGGCATACCGTCGCCGTACGATTAAGGTCCGATATGGTTTAACCACATGGTACCGACCATCCGCCCATAGCTGCTTAATTTGATGAAACTATTAAAGTCCGATATTGGTTTCCTAAAGCGGTCCAATTTCGGCGATTGACGGAGGTCAGTCGGTGGTAACTTAAAGCGGCCCGACATTGGCAAACTACAAAGTTTTGATAATGCGGATGCTTAACCAGTCGGGCTGGTTTAAGTGGCAGAAGAGGTGATTCTTGTAGAGAAGTACCACCATCTTTTCAAGTCCGCATTCTAGTTTTGAAATATCTTTGCTCAGTATATATATATATCTTCCACTGTACAGGGAACATAGTGACATTAGCGCTATCTCTCCATACTAGGAAGAAACTATTAAGCAGTTTAAAAATTTAAAGGTGACGTAATCGGACCATCGTCGGTTGCCAATTCTCGACCAATCAATCAAAGTTCCAATCGGACCATCATCGGCCCTACAGCAGAAAAGGTTTGCATTGGCATAATGTCGACTATAGTAAATCGGGCCATCGTCAGTTGCCGATTCTCGTCCGATTAAACAAGGTTCCAATCGGACCGTCGTCGGCCCTAAAGCAGATAAGGTTTGCGTTGGCATAATGTCGACTATGGTAAATCGGGCCCACGTCAGTTGCCGATTCTCGTCCGTTTAAACAAAGTTCCAATCGGACCATCGTCGGCCCTAAAGCAAATAAAGTGGGCTTCGGCATAAAGTCGACTATAGTAAATCGAGCCATCGTTAGTTGCCGATTTTCGACCGATTAAACAAAATTTCAATCGGACCATCGTCAGTCCTATAGTGGTGTCGGCATAAAGTCGACTGTAGTAATGTGGACCTCCGTCAGTTGCCGATTATTGACCGAAAATTGAAAATCGCAATCTGATCAACATCGGGCCAGAGTGTAGTCGCCGATGTCGACACGATTCAATGCTGACGATTTGTGTTTGCTGGGATATGTTTAAATGTTTATCTAATAACGCTGAAGAATAGCAAAAATGTTTCCTAGACCAAAATAACAAAATCTTTCTTATTTTATTACACTAATTAATAATTTGTCTGCCTTATCTGCCCTTAATGTATGGAAAAATTCGACCATCAAACAGGAATTAACTGGATTTATTATACGAATTGTAATCTGTAAAGTGTTTAAATACTTATAACATAAATCCCGAATTGTTAGTTACATTTTTATATAATATTGTTCGGAATTAGTCTGAAAATTTTGTGGGTGTGCTTGAATTTAAGTAATGATAAGTATTGTTATTATATGTTTTGTTGCGCCTTTGGTTCTCCCAGGAAAGATTTTACTACCGCCATTTTATAACTTATGACTCATGAAAAATGTTGTGAAGGCCATGGACAAAGTAGGCTTTTAGTTATTTAAAAGAAAAGTTCAAATCAAATAAATAATAGTCCGGGCCTGAAATCTTAATGATTTGACTACGACTTCAAGTCGATTCCGAAAACGGATTTCAAATTAAAATAGGGTTTATTAAGAAATTAAAAGTATGTGTTTGTATATTTAAAAAAACTAAATTCAAAAAATATTAATGCGGCCCTGTACTGGTCTGTTTTTTGCTTGGGTAGGGTAGGTGTTGATTTATTTATACCCAAATTAGTTTTAGTCTAAAAATACGATTTTAGGAATTTAAAAACTGATATTGTTTGTAACCCTAATATCTCAGAATTGGAATTTGGATGTTTTTATTTTTTTATAAAAAACTGAGACTTAACGAGCTAGATACAATCTAAGGGTAATATTGCACCATCCTTTATCTTTTATGTGGTAATACCAAAATTTGCAAATTGCAGTATACAGGGTGTTGTTTTTTTTTAATAAAAATATATAATACTATACGGACCTGGAATTTTATTTTTTTTATACATTGGTAGAAGTGAATTTTGGGGCTTTTTATGGGTCCCAAATTTAAAGTAAATACGTTTATTGGTTTCGGAGATATGTTCGTTTTTATTTTTGCGATATTTTCATGAATCACACTGTATATTTGACAAAAAGACCCAAAAAAACTTTTTAGCATTGTATATGAGTTGCCTCTGGTCTGTAATACTACTACCATTACAATATTTGCATTTCGTCGTGAATCACCCTGTATATCTACCGAATGAGATTTTTCCTCTACGCTTTGTATTTCTTATATGCCAGCTCCTACACCCTCATCGGTCTTGTGGATCAGTCGGCTCTATCTTGGCATATGTGATTCATGGTCGCTTTTTAAACAAAATTTGTTTAAATTTGCTAGGTGTGGTTGCTTTATGTTATGCTTCATACACCAGGTACAGTCCTATGTTATCTTGATGATTCCTAACAAGGATGAAACAGGCCTGGTCGTAATGAATTGAAAACAAAATGTGTGTCCGATATGCCATGAACCTTTCTTTTTATTTATTTTTCACAGACAAGACATTTTCGAAAAATTCAAGATTCTTTTTTTGGTCTGACTGAATTTGGGTAAACAAACGTACTCATATTTAAACAATTCATACCTTAATTTTTTCTTACCCGATGTTAACAAGCGATACATCAGTACGCTCGAGAGAGACGAAGCTCTACAACCAAAAATTAAGTTTCTACAGTGGTGTACATTCATTGGTCGACAAGATTTTTCTGACACACACTAATCATTTTGACGATTGCTATTTTTGCCTGACAAAGACTGAAGGTTATTCAAAAAAGGGAAAGCACAAGATTGACTATCCAAATTTGCAGTCTGCCATACGACCTGTTCCTCATAATGCAGATTTACCAGTGCCCATTGAGCCTTTAGATCCGCAAAATATTGTTTTGGAAGATATTGGAGACAACGTATCATCAGGCAGCTCCGAGGAACAGTGTATCGACCCTATTTTTACGGCAGGTCCCAGTTCTGGTGAGCCACACTTGATTGTTTAAAATGAGTTAAATGATTTAGCACTTGATTTGGGGTTATCAAAGCAACAGTCAGAACTTCTTGGTCCCTGTCTTGTTAGCCAAATAAACCAAAATTACAACTTTCAGAAAAATAAATGCTACGTTTTCTGCATTCTACAGTATGGAAAATTGAAAAAATGGATGGTTTAATGCAGGAACTTCATATTGAGCATTCTCCCCTCCCTAAATACAGTTTAAAAGCTGTGGTATTCAAAAAAGGGAAAGCACAAGATTGACTATCCAAATTTGCAGTTTGCCATATGACCTGTTCCTCATAATGCAGATTTACCAGTGCCCATTGAGCCTTTAGATCCGCAAAATATTGTTTTGGAAGATATTGGAGACAACGTATCATCAGGCAGCTCCGAGGAACAGTGTATCGACCCTATTTTTACGCCAGGTACCAGTTCTGGTAAGCCACACTTGATTGTTCAAAATGAGTTAAATGATTTAGCACTTGATTTGGGGTTATCAAAGCAACATTCAGAACTTCTTGGTCCCTGTCTTGTTAGCCAAATAAACCAAAATTACAACTTTCAGAAAAATAAATGCTACGTTTTCTGCATTCTACAGTATGGAAAATTCGTTGTGTGCATGTACTGATATCGATGGTTTAATGCAGGAACTTCATATTGAGCATTCTCCCCTCCCTAAATACAGTTTAAAAGCTGTGGTATTGCATAATAGAAATTTAAAATCTTCCATACTAGTTGCCCATTCAGTGACAATGAAAGAAACTTATGAAAATATGCGCACACTTTTAAACAAAATAAACTACAACAGTTATAAATGGCAGATTATTTTCTTTGTTTGTGGGACGACATCAACATTACGCAATAAAAAATTGGCCAGGAAGAAGTGAATTTCCACCGGAATCTCAAAAGTTAAGTTTGAACCTCTTGTAGACCCCAAAAATGTTCTTCTGCTTCCTCTTCACATTAAACTTGGGCTGATGAAAAAGTTTGTGAAAGCAATGAATAAAGACGGTGATGGATTTAAATACCTAAGATAAGTCTTTCCCCAGTTAAGTGATACGAAAGTAAAGGAAGGCATTTTTATTGGGCCACAAATCCGAAAATTGCTGGACGATGTCAACTTTACAGAGAAGCTTACCAGGCAGGAACTCAGAGCATGGAACTCATTTTTTAGTGTAGTAAGGGGATTTTTGGGCAACAAGATGGATGCAAACTACCAACAGTTAGTGGATGAACTTTTAGATTCCTACAAATAGCTTGGTGCCCGAATGTCATTGAAAATTCACTTCCTCTATTCCCATCTGTAATTTTTTCCTGAAAATTTGGGAGCTTTCAGTGATGAGCAGGGAGAAAGGTTCCACCAGGATATGAGGACAATTGAAATCCGTTACCAAGGACGATGGACGATGGGTGATTACTGTTGGTTCTTGAAAAGAGAAGATACGACTCCTTATAAAAGTAAAAAATAAAACTTAATTAGTGTGTTCAGTTAATATTTTTAATGTCTGTGTCTTTCTTAGATGTAAGGTATGTTTAGTAGGTGTAGAAATATAAATATAGGCAATATAAAAAATTCTGAAATTATTTTTTCAATAGATATTAAAATATTGTAACAACAAATGTGTTACGTGTTACAACTTTTTTATTATCATTTTCGTATTTGACTAGGTTCATTCTACCACAATATGCTATTCAGCTTTGTGTTACAAGAATTTTTTTTTTGTCGACCAATGAATTGACGGGGGGGGGGGGTCAAAAATACCTATTTTTCAAAAATGTTCGCTACCTTGGATTTTCATAAATTGTCAATATTGGCATCAAATTCTTAACTTCAAAGATTTCGCTTTTCAAAATGGGTAAAACTTTTAAGTTATGGACAGTTAAAAAAGTGCCCTTTTGTTTTGGGACACCCTATAAAATATTAACATAAAAGCACTGAAACGCTCAACTAAACTAGCGTTTTCACGGAATAAATCAACGGCGCACGTGACGAGTCAGTTCATTGATAAAATGTTGTTTCAGTGTTTTTTTTTCTCTTCTACGTGCGAGTAAATATAGGTATTAACGCCTGTCTTCCGCACAAGACTATATCTTGTATTTATGTGCTGTTCAATTTATTTCCAGTGGTGTGTAAAATCGTAGTTGCTCTAGCAGTATTAATACCATAAGCACATATTTACTACAAAGAAGGTATTTTTTTTTCATTCTCAGGGAAGTTAATGTGAAAAGTATATAAATATCAAATTAAAAAAAAATATATTTAGGGTTGGTCAGGCCAACCCTAATTTTTTGCCAGTTTTAATTGTTTGTTCGATTTTTTTGCGGCTTTGGGAACATTAATCTTTTGCACTGGCGCATGCTATTAACGTATTGTGACGGATTAGACTGAAAGAGAGTTACTAGCTATGTTTATTTACTACGTATTGTTGGAACCTGTGCAATTTATAATAAATATGGTAGGCACATTTCTGCAAATTTGAAGGTAGGAGCTGTTTTACTTGGCATACAGTTGGGGTATACAACATACTGTTGTCTGAAATTAACTCTGTGTTTCGGACTTCCATTGTCTATATTTTATTTATACACGACGTTTCGATCAGTACAATCTCTGATCGTCTTCAGGTGCAAACTACGATACTGTTGTCTTCTATGCGAATGGGATAGCCTAGCTAAAAAAGATTACTATAAAAGAAGAAATGGGCCACAAAGACAATTTTTTGTACCGGGAGTGAAAAATATTAACAACAATCCTTTAAAATTAGCTCTGTGTTTCGGACTTCCATTGTCTATACCTTATTATACACGACGTTTCGATCAGTACAATCTCTGATCGAAACGTCGTGTATAAATAAAATATAGACAATGGAAATCCGAAACACAGAGTTAATTTCAAACACATTATTGTCTCAAACTTTCAAACAATCCTTTAGTTCCTTCATATAAATATTTTTTAAAAACTTCTTAAAGCTATGAATAGAGATCCTCCTGCCTTCATCACATAAAACAAAAATTTTCGAGAATAAGTGAAGCCAAGATTAAAGAGATAATTTTTGTGGGACTCTAAATAACAAAGCTTCTCGTGGATTCGAGATTTGACGCTATGCTTGAGGGATAAGACAAAGAGGCATGGGAAGCCCTTAGAATGGTGGTGCCCAAATTCTTAGGAAATAAAAGAGCAGAAAATTATCCAGACATTGTAAACAAACTTCTACAATCATAGGAAAATATGCTTTCTACACTCTCACTTAAACTACTTCTCCGAAAGCTGTGGAGACGTGAGTGACAAACATGGAGAACGATTCCATCAGGAAATTGCAAGTATGGAAAAAAGATACCAGAGCCTGTGTATAAAAGAAAGTTAAAAAGACATAAGAAAAGTGATTAGTTTTTCATTATTTTAATATAAGTTAATTAGATTCAATACTAGACTGATCAGTAAGTAAAGCATAATATGAAGAGATATGGTAGTTCATTAAAACCAGAATTATTAGTTAAAAACAATGCCACGCTAAAAATCTCAAATAGCATGTATGAAAATTTAAGAAAAAACATTTTGGCTCTATTTCATTCATAAACAATCGAAATACGCTATTTTTATAAGTTAATTAGATTTAATACTAGACTAATCAGTAAGTAAAGCATAATAAGAGATATGGTAGTTTATGAAAACCAGCATTATTGGTTAAAACCAATGTCACACTAAAAATCTCAAATGGCGTGTCTGAAAATTTTCAAAAAAACAGCTTGGCTCTATTTCAGTCATAAACAATCGAAATACTCTATTTTTACCCGTGACCTTTAAAAAAAAATTAAAATTGGTTGCCTAGTGTTATCTGAGTTAGACACATTAGGTACGTGGTTGTAATGGGCCCAGATGAGCGGCATAGTTGCAAGATTGGCACTCGCAAGGCTCGTAACCACCACTGACTTCTTCTTCTTCAAGTGCCATGCTCTTTTCGAACGTTGGCTGTTATCAGCGCGATCTATACCCTTTCCACTGCTTTTCGGAAAGGTGTCGTAGTACTAACACCATACCATTGTCTAAGATTTTTAAGCCATGATATCCGTCTACGATCCAGACCTCTTCAATTTTCAATTTCTCCTTCTATTATCAATTTTAAAAGTTTATGTATGTCATTTCTCAAAAAATGGCCAATTCCAGTTTTTGTTTTTTGATGGTAAATAAAACTTTAAGATCTTTATTTGTTCTAAGCATCAGTTACTCTGTCCATCCAAGATATCATTAGTATTCTACGATAACACCACATCTCGAATGCCTCCAACTTTTTGCACATGGCCTCAGTCTGACACTGATTTCATTTTGATAACAGATGATCTGGCCTGTTCAATTCTTGCACGAACTTCTTGCATGTTGTTGCAGTGCTCATTGAGGAAGCAACCCAAGTATTTGTATGAATCCACGCGTTCGACTTGCTGATATGACCATCCATTTTATTTTTCCAACATTTAAGTTAAGCCCGAATTGCGAACTTTTGGCAGCAATTTTGTTCAACAACTTTTGCAGTTATGACAGTGTCGTCGGCATATCGTAGGTTGTTGATTTTTGTGCCGTTTTTGGTCAGACCCTCTTCGCAGTTATAAAGTGCATTCTCTATTATTTTGTTACTATAGATATTAAAGAACAGCGGAGACAATATACAACCTTGGAGCACACCTCTTCTTATTTGGACCTCTTCAGACAGTTGGCCATTTACGTTTATTTGAGCAGTCTGATTTCAGTATAGATTAGCGATTATCTTTAGATCTCGGACATCTAGATCAATTTCTTTTAGCGATTCTATGAGCTTTTCTATGAGCTTGACCACTGACTATACATTCATACATTCGTTCATATACAGGGTTCCTAAGATTTTCCTTAGGGATAGGATTTCAATAAATCAAACAGAAATGGCATAGAAAGTTCTGCGCGCACAAAAGAAACAGGTATATTGAGCAATGGTGCCAGTTTGTTATTATCTCCGGACTGCTTTCATGAGAAAAAATTGTCGCCACTCTTTCATTGTGAGCATAAATCATAGTTGCAATAATAACCGTTGACAAGGTGTCTGCAAATTCCGCTAGATGGCAGCCACACCATGAGATGATCGACGAAAAAATTAGATGTTTTCAGGTCCAAACCACAGCTTTATCTTGCTTAAAGGAGGCGGCAGGGTCCATTATTTACGATACTGAGCGATAAACTCGTGAGGTTGTTAACATTAGAAAGAAATATCTTCGCTTTTAATTAAATTTCTTTCCATTCTGTTCTACTAGTGCCATCTATCCGGAAACTGCCAAACCATGCAGCTAGCAGTAGCAGCCAAAGAAATCAATAAACGGCGCTGTTTTTCCTGCACAGCTTTTTGCTTGCGATATTATTGATTTTAAATAAAGCTGGCCCTACACTACATTTGATATTTTCGAGGTGTTTTATGACATGATCTCGAAACATATAGCGAACCAATTCTTCAAAACTAGCGGGAGGGTAAAAGCGAAAAATAAGGGGCTGCCAATATTTGTAACACCTAAAAAGGGGTGAAAAGATTTATTTTGCTCTGTTTCTTTACAAAAAACGTTTTTTTTTACGGAAAACTTGAGCTCTGCCACTTTTTTTATTTTTTTCTTCAACTTTCTCGAAATTTTCGTCATACCGTAGAAAAAAATTATTTCCCCCATGGTCATACTCTACTTTTATTCGAAAAAATTTAGAAACAGAGACGGGATCAGTTTTCCTAAAACGGGGGATCTTGGTTTCGAGTGAGAAGATAAAGGGCGCCGCAGGCAAAATTTTTTCAATTAAATTAGCCGAACGCAAAAATGTTAGAAAAACACAGCACGAAATAAAAATGGCGCCGCTTACAATTTTTTTTTCAAAAATTACGTAATTTCGGGAACGCAAAGAAATAGGTCTAAAGAGTATAATTTTTAAGAAAAAAATATCAATTTTCTCGCCCTCCTCCACTGGGACTACAGAGGCTGTGCACAAACTACGTAATGGTCATAGGGGGGAGGGGGGTTACAAAACGTTACGTAGGGGAGAGGGGGGTTTTCGACAGCGTTTGCATTTGTGTGAAACTAAGAAAATTTGGAATGAAAATAAGTGATTTTTTTTTTTTGGGGGGGGGTAGTGGTCTTGAAATCGTTACGTAATATTAGGGGAGTGGCGTGCCAAACCGTTACAAAACATTATATAGGGAGGGGGTCAAAAATTGCTAAAATCACCGTTACGTAATTTGTGCACGGCCCCACATCTGACTGTTTCTCCTTTTTGATTTCGAATCAAAGTGCAAAACCCGGGTTGGACGTTCAAAGGCGTCAACCCGTCCTATTTGCTTGATAAAGTTTCTACGGAAATATCTCAGTCGATTTCTCCGGCCGTGTATGAACGCTTTAGGTTAGGCATTTGCATGTATCTCAGTCCCCAGCCTGTATACAGTGCGTAAGGACAATGGTTACAAAATGAAAAGCCGAAAAATATTTTTTTTTACGATATCTTTCATCAGTTTGGTATTAAAGTCGAGCAAAAACAATTTTTATTCCAGTCCTAAAGGTATGAAAATGGAAAACATTAGAAAACAACAACCTGGAATGGATTTATTACGTGTAAGATGTAGTGACAACATCGCCCCATGCTCATCCTTTTCTGCCTAATGTGCTTTTCCGTTTGTCTGCGTCTTATACACGGTTGCTTGGCCCCCTAAGGATTTGCTTAGGAACCCTGTATACGCTACGCCTATGATAGGGACAATTTCATTTTTCCATTTTGTGCAAGATTCGATCCTTCCAAATAGACACTAGACATAGATAAATAAACAGGCTGTCTCACAATTTTGCGCTAAATTGTGGATCGAAGAATTAAGTAAATAAACAGTTTGCTCAAGTGACTTTATTTTATGGAAATTCTTATTTGATGACGTTGGCGGCATAACATTTCAACAAACAGGTCAAACTAATGACAAGTTGAAATTTTACTGTAAAATGTTGATAGCCCGTTTTCAATAAATGCAGTTTCCTTGATTGATTTTGATTGATTCATTTGTTAGCAGCGGCATGCGGTCCATGGAAGCAAGGCAAGCAATTACTTTAGATTGTATTAAAAATATCCTAAAATTTATTTTAAATATTAAGCCCATAATAAATGCGCCCTAACTCAAGCCGAGTCACAGCAGAAGGTATGCCCGCGTGTCATGGATGCGCGTCTTTTCACTACCCTACAAAAATACCATAGAAGCCATCCCCGCTGCTAGGTTCTCTAAAACCTGCAGCTATAATACGCCGGCAGCAGTGAACATGGGTAAATCGATCATTTTGTGCTGAACGAATCGATCAGTGATTCGTTTCTAGAATTACCGAATCTCTTCGATCGATCACTGAATCAATCATTTACAATCGAATTGAAAAAGGTTTATTCAGGATGCAGCTAAATACGAAATACTACGATATATTTTTTATTGTATAAAAGGAATCTTAACGTAATACCTATACCAAAAAAAAAAACGAAACGGTAATCACGGTTTTTGTATTTTTCAACAATCCCGATTCCTGATTTTAAAATAGGTATCAGTGATAATCTCTGTTGTACATTAAAATAGAAAGGGGAGGAATGAACCATGACCATGAGACGCAAGAGTGCGTAGAACGACACTGTCATGAGTAAAATATCGAATGATATCTTCCTTTGTTTTCATCACCCGATAATAGGGGCGGGTTTGTAAATTCATCAGATTTTTTTTCATTGATGTCATCGGTTTTTTGACAAATGAAATATGAATTTGAGCTGACATTCCATGTTGTTGAGTTCGATGAGCCATCGGAAATTAAAAAAACGGTTTCATGGTAAAAATGATCGATTATTTTAAAAAACAAAATTAAAAAAAAAATTCTTTTTGAAAAACCACGCGAATGGCGTTGGGAGGGATAGCAGAAGCCGCTGTGCAAAATTTTGTTAATTTTTGATGTGCCGTTTATCTGTTTAACTATAAGAACTGTTTTTAGGATTTAAATTTATTTTTAAAACGTAGGCCTGTTTTTATACAATGCAATAATTCCGACTTTATGTGGTGAACCCTTTATCTTCTTTTTACGGTGTTGTGTATATCTAATAAAATAGAGTCAAAAGGTCTGATTTGTTTTCTTTTGGTTGCGTGTTAAAAGCTTGATTAAATTGACGAACGTTTTATGTCATAACATTGCTTAATTATTTGTTTGTGGGAACTTTCTAAAATAAGCCAATTATTTGTTTGCTTGATTTTTAGTATAAAAGAAAAATTACTGTGTGTCTCCTATCTTCCAGTCTCCTATTTCCCAGTGGCGCACCCAGAAATTGAGTCGGGGGGGGGGGGGTATGGATTAACGATAAATAATAAAAAAAACTTAATTTGAAGTAAAAATCTGACCATAACCAGGCTTCTCGGGGCGGGGGGGAGGTTAACCCCAAACCCCCCTCGGTGCGCCACTGTATTTCATGAGCACTACTTAAGTGAAACTTGAATCTGCTGTTACCATTACCTTACACATATTTTAAATTATTAGGCTACATTTTTGTTTGTTTGTCTCTAACTTGTGTGTTTATTTGTTTTCTATCGTTTTTAATAATATATGTATGTAACGTCGTCCTAGTATTCTAGGCCTAATAATTCAATTTATTTATTCTATAATTTGTCTATATATTTCTATTAAGATTTTTTATTATTTCTACATAATTATGATTTTTTATTTTATTTAAAATTTTTTATTTTTTATTAAATTTTAACAAATTTATAAATTCTATTCTTAGATATTGTATCCTTTGACGATGTCTATACTACAAATTAGTGGTCGAGTGACAAATAAAGATATTTTATTATATTCTATTCTTTTTTGAAGAAATTGTGGCCGTTCTAGAGTTTTTGTTTTTATTTGCCCTAACTAAATCTTTTTTTTTCGTAGATACAATTAATTTTTCTTTGAAATGAAGGTAAAGGGTTTCGGGGGGTTTCGACTATTCCACTGGGGATGGAAAAAAACTGATGCCCACTTGCGAGGCTTAATTTCTAAGAGAAGTGGTGAAAACTGCATTGATATGTCAAGCCTTCTGAATTTTGAGATGGGGTGTCTAACTTTTTTCTTTTTTCCTTTAAAATTATGTTTTATATTTTAATTTTTTTTATTACTCCTTTATTTTTTCTATTATGTACTATCTTATTTACATATTTCACTCACTTTTTATTACAAAACGAAAATTAAAATGATAAAAGTAGCTATGAAAGAATTAAAGTTATAAAAAAAATACAGAAAAATCATTTTAAAGATAATTTAAACCTTACACGCAAATAAAAAAAGGGTCATTCCACAAGAAAAACAGCTTTCTGTTTTGTCTAAAAAACTAAAAGCGACAGGAAAAATAAAGTTTGAAAGCCAAATTCTTCTTTAGGAAGTCTACAAAAAAGCCTTTTTCACAAATATAAAAGTTCGGGCGACTTTTTAAATCCACCGTGGATCCATCGGTGCCAACAATAGAGTTCGAAAAAATGCATGTTGTCCACCGATATATTTTTAAATCTCTGATGGATTCTAGCAGCTGAGTTTGGTTGTTTTTTGATCAAGAGGACACCCTGTACATCTGCCGATACTGCGGTCTGACAGTTAGTCGTTGTATCCACGTAACATTTCGTTTTTTTTTTTAAAAATAATAGTTTCGAAATCCCCACAACCTTGTACGTAACACTTCAAAAGTTAACCGAGCTAAAAAAGGGTTAATGCCCCAAAAATTACGCTCATTTTAAAAATCCTAATTATTTCCTTTTGGTCTTAAACTAAAACCATCTGCAACGGGTAAAAACGCCAAAAATAACGCTTTATCATAAAAGGGGACCACGTGTGCACTTGTTCTCTTGACTTTAAGTTTCTGGCATTTTACGTTTTTACTTATCTTTTGTTTTAGAAAAAATCAAGGAATTTTGTCTGGAAAGTTGACTCGCAGCGGCGTAGCGTGACTTAAAGGGCGGGGGGGGGGTACTAAATTTTAAAACCCATTTTCAAAAACCCATAGAGAAAAGATACAGAGTTATTGATTGTTTTGTATTGTTATTGCAAAATACCACAGAAAAACTGCTTTTTCTCAAAATATTCCATATTTTAGGAGAAAATGCCCTAAAACTAATTTTTTTTGACAGATTTCAAAATGGCAAATGGTCAATACGCCAAAAATTTGGCACATATTAGCTTCATCATCTGTGTTTGAGGTTATAAAGTTGATGATTTTTTAGACCACCTCTGGGGGGTGGTTTAAATTTATAGCCCCCAGAAAGGATTGTTTTGTGGCAATTGGTAATAAGTTCCTTTATAATTTCCCTAAGCAACCGTTTTTACAAGAATTAATTTACCTTATTTAATATCCCAAGTTGTTCATTAATCAATAAAACACCTCCAATTTTGTCCAGAAAAACGCCATATTTTAAACCCGTTTTCAGCACAAAGAATATATTTTTGAGAACACTACGAGGCAAAACAAACATAAGTGAAGGTCACTGATTATGCACGAAAACTGTCTCTAATGAAAACCTATTCATTTATTTACAAACAGAAATGAAATTAAAACAATGAGTTTATCTAAAAGCTTAATCATCAGGCAAATCTTTCCACTGAAAGATGGCACTCAAAGGTCTCAACTCTGCAGCACCGAACAGTTTGTTGAGCCGACATGACTCCTTTGTGAACGCATAAGTTGGATTCAGGTCTGTTTTTAGCCGCATTTTTTTTCATGACCTACTTTGATGAAATATTTTTATTTGTGGTTTGCGATAGCGACTTTTGATAGATAAAAACCCCTTTTAAATAAATACAAAGTTAATCTAATTCTTATTTTATGATTACATATCGAAATGGTTTTGTGACAGTGAGTATTAATCGCGAAAATCAATAAACAAGGGTAAGTTTTGATACGAGTAACATATAACGTCAATTTTAATTTGTTCAACAGAGTGTTTAACATTTAGATCCCCCCTAGGGTTAAAAAAAACTTCTTTTATTAAATAGAAATCTTCTTCTTAAATCCAACAAAAGATTGTGTTAAGATGATTCTTCACTAAAAAAAAAACAATTAAAATTATTCTTATAAATCAAACTATGTCCAAAACTCAAGGAAGTTGGTAGAAAATGCTTAAAACCCACAATTTCACTTAAACTTAGGACCTGTCTAAAATAGGCTAAACCCTTTTAGTAAATCCCACTGTAAGAGTCCCTGGGAGTCTTTAAAAATCTCTCGGCAGTCCCCTACAATCACTCACAATTCATCAACATTGGAAATCATGTCACATTTTCTGAACTAGTGGTTACCCCGCGTACCTAGATATATAATAGTATATTAACAATTTAATATATAGTGTAAAAATATGTATTACTACAGTTGTTATGAATAAAGGAATTTTGACTTAAAAAATTAAAATTAAGTCTGCTGTTTTACTGAATTCATGTAGTCCATCGAAATCAATAGTATGGATATACAGGGTGTCCCTTCTAAAACTGTCAATGGACTATAACCTCAAAATGAAAATGAATTTTAAAAAATAAAAAAAAAACCGATTTGGAATGTTGGAAGTGGCAACCAGTTCAAACTACTTTTCAACCCGCCCGACCTACCCCATATGGGGTAGCTACCCAGACTTTAAAATCTTAAATAGGGACATGGGTCATGTGGCACCTCTTTCGAAAGGTCACTCGGTTCTCTACATAGTGGTGTGATTTTTTTTTTTATTTTGAGTTGTTTATTAAAATTCCAAGAAAATCTGGTTTGGAAGGTAAATGTTTAAAAAACAAAATCTTTGGAAAAAATGACAATAAAAATTACTTTTTGCATGAAATAAACATTTTTGAGATATTTCGCACCCCTCCTCAACCTACCCTTTAAAGAATAGCCAACCTTAAAATAAATTTTTTAATAAGGTTATGGTTGTATGATAGCTCTTTCGAAAGGTTATTTTTTTTTCAATGAGAACATTGTTTGAACGTTTTTTATAAAACTAAAGAAAAAACTTGAACCCCAAAAGCAAATTATTACACCTTTGTTCAAAGAATCAAAAGACCTTTCGAAAGAGACACGAGCCATAATATTATTCAAAAATTTAGTTTAAGGGTATAATTTAGAAATGTTTGAGAAGCTGTTCTGAAAACCGTTTTTTATCATATATGGCAAAATTTCTTCGGATTTCCCGATTTCATTTTTAATTTGGATATCAACAAACAAAACGATTTATATTAATCTATAGTAGTACTTTCTAGATTTGAACTATACTATAAAATAAAATTATGTCTGAATCGTTTACATTAATTAAACAATCGAATTTTTGGAAAACTTTTAAAAAATCTTGAAATGTTGTTTCAAGCGTTTCTATAAGGGTATCTAATTTCACAAATACCAGCGTATTTATTTTAAATTCTAGATCCACGCTTGGGTGAGCATGGTATAACATAAACACTGGTGGGTACATATAATAGTACTACCTACTTATCCTAGCTCGATTTAAATATAGAAATAAATAGGATTTTTTCACATTACGAGCATTTCCAAAAAAATCAATTAGGTTTTTTTTAAACGAAACCCATTTCCTGATTTTTTTTCTTTTTTGACTTTCCACAATTAATTTCCAATTCTTTTTGCAATAAATCACAGGATAAACACTTTTTTTGTACCTTCATCAAAAACATGATTTTAGTAATTGTTTGCAGATAACTAAAGCATGGCTTTTTTGGTTACCGATGGAAAAAAAACTTTTTTTTGATCACGGGTGCAAAAAAAGATTTCTGTCCATTTTTTACCCAAAATTAAAGCGAAATAGCCGAAAATAGTAATATTAAAAAAATCGAGTTATTCTTTCATAAAAATTAAACCATCTCGGCCAGTTTTCATCAAGTATTTACAAAAAACTCATATAAAAACATCGTCAAAATATCAAACTGTCACCGAGTAAAAAGGCACATCGCTATGAACACCATTGTTATTTCATTTACCAGCCGTCTTGATTTTTAGTGTAAAAATGGTGTGTTGCGAGAAGTGCTGATCGTTCGAGATTAGTAAAAGTATTTTCCTGTTTTTCTTGGAATTTTTGATGAAGGTGTTTAAAAAAATTGTGTTCAAAACTCTTGGCTAAACTGTGTTATTTTTTCTCGCGTTTTTAAATACCTCGCTGCGCTCGTTATTTAAACCCACGCTTGTAAAAAAGTACTATTTTAGCCACTAGTTGTGAAAACTACTATTTTTCGACTGTTTAAAATCAATGGGAAAACAGTAATTGTTACATATTTCAGCACGCGTAACTGACGTTTTTTTTATACACTGCTTACAAATAATCTTTATTTTTAGGCGTCTTTAAAATACAAACTGCTTAAAATAAAAATGTTTTATTGCTTTTTTTTATATTATTGTAATGTTAATACATTACATAGCTGGGGTCACCCAAAGACCCAGAGGGGGGGGGGTGGAGGCGAGAAAACCCTGACCCCTCCACGCTACGCCGCTGTAATAACCCCCTATATTATGGATATTCGTTTTGTGCATTTGTTTAATAATCAAATATATAAAATGTAAAATGTAATAAGCAAGCTCCTATACCCCACGTTCCACCTAGAGATTTAAACTTATAAATTCCAAACAGTTTGTTTGATGCCGAAATTATTTTCAAAACATTCAATAACGGGATATTCAACATGCTCTAGTCGGTTATTAACTCTGACTTAAATTAGGCCTGAAATCAAGGCATACTTCCCAAAAATAGCTTAAATTAAATTTTCAAAAATTAGTGCTTTAATACATTACTACCTTTGATTATACAGCACCCAAAATTGACGTATTTAAAGTATGATTTTGAAGAAATCCGTCACGTCGATTTTTTATTTGAGGGGGACACGTTTTAGTTATCTTGAAATTTTTGTAGCACGCACCGCCTTCCAGGGGTAAATTTTTCCCCTAAATTTTGAACAGGGAAAGTGAGTCGACTGATACCTTGTTTTGAAGTTCCCTTAAATGTCTTTACAATCGTGTAAAAAATTTGAAAATCTATTAATGCAAATAACGTCCATATGCACCAACGTGAAAATTCTCCGCTTTAATCATGATTAATACTAATTGGAGTGCGGAATGAGTCTTACGAGCATAAGTAGTTTAACTTAGATGAGTATCGCACAAGGAACACGCACAGGACCAAAGCGAAAAGAGAAATGATCAAATGATGTTTCGCTCTGGGCAACCAGCGCCCCGTGGGCTCATCAGTCATTTCACTGGTCACCCTCCCCATGCAAACATTATTCAATACCTTCATACGCTTTGATTTCCAACTTTGAATCACTCACAAATAGGCATCGTTCCGCATTGGCACTTATCTAAGTCACCTGATACGGGTTCGTCTTGGCGTGTTAATATTTCCAATAGGGTTATGCTCCTAAAGCAATTAAAACAAAAAAGAAAGAAGTTAAAAAACCTCCAAATCAGTTACTTCAACCGAAAAGAATCCAAAAACAAAAGATCAAAAGATCCTGGGTGGAAAAACGAAAATTCAAACTTGGATGAGTATTCCACAAGGAACACCCAAAGGACCAAAGCGAAAAGAGAAGTGCAACCAGCGTGGGCTCATCAGTGGTTTCACTGGTCACCCTCCCCATGCAAACATCATTCAAAACCTTCATACGCTTTGATTTCCAACTTTGAGTCACTCACAAATAAGCATTGTTCCGCACTGGCATTTATCTAAGTCACCTGATACGGGTTCGTCTTGGCGTGTTAATCTTTCCAATAGGGTTACGCTCCTAAGGCGATCAAAATACTGATCATTTCTCTTTTCCCTTTGGTCCTTTGTGTGTTCCTTGTGGGATACTCATCCAAGTTTCAATTTTCGTTTTCTATACCTAATCTTTTGATATTTTGTTTTCAGATTCTTTTCGGTTGAAGTAGCTGATTTGGAGGTTTCTTTTAATTTCTTTTTATTAACCATATGTTAGTTAAAACACTAAATTTCAGTTTCAGTCGGGTAAAGTTGCTTTACCGAACTAGTGATGTAATGTATCATTTTCCGGACTGAAACCGATAACGTAATGGAGTATATTTTTCTAACATAATTTTTGCAACAAAGAAGAAGTTAAAAAACCTCCAAATCAGTTACCTCAACCGAAAAGAAACTAAAAAACAAAAGATCAAAAGATCTTGGGTGGAAATAACGAAAATTCAAACTTGGATGAGCATCTCACAAGGAACACACAAAAGATCAAAGCGAAAAGAGAAATGATTAAACGATGTTTCGTCCTGGGTAACCAGCGTGGGCTCATCAGTAGTTTCACTGGTCACCCTCCACTATACATCATTAAACACCATCATACACTTTGATTTCCAACCTTGAACCACTCACAAATAGGCATCGTTCCGCACTGGTACTTACTTATCCAATTTACCTGATACGAACTCGTCCTGGCGTGTTAATATTTCCAGTAGGATTATACTCTTAAGGCAATTAAAACAAAGAAGAAGTTAAAAAACCTCCAAATCAGTTACCTCAATCGAAAAGAAACTAAAAAACAAAAGATCAAAAGATCTTGGTTGGAAATAACGAAAATTCAAACTTGGATGAGCATCCCACAAGAAACACACAAAAGATCAAAGCGAAAAGAGAAATGATTAAACGATGTTTCGCCCTGGGTAACCAGCGTGGGCTCATCAGTAGTTTCACTGGTTACCCTCCACTATACATCATTAAACACCATCATACACTTTGACTTCCAACCTTGAACCACTCACAAATAGGCATCGTTCCGCACTGGTACTTACTTATCCAAGTTACCTGATACGAACTCGTCCTGGCGTGTTAATATTTCCAGTAGGATTATACTCCTAAGGCAATTAAAACAAAGAAAAAGTTAAAAAACCTCCAAATCAGTTACCTCAACCGAAAAGAAACTAAAAAACCAAAGATCAAAAGATCTTGGGTGGAAATAACGAAAATTCAAACTTGGATGAGCATCCCACAAGGAACACACAAAAGATCAAAGCGAAAAGAGAAATGATTAAACGATGTTTCGCCCTGGGTAACCAGCGTGGGCTCATCAGTAGTTTCACTGGTTACCCTCCACTATACATCATTAAACACCATCATACACTTTGACTTCCAACCTTGAACCACTCACGAATAGGCATCGTTCCGCACTGGTACTTACTTATCCAAGTTACCTGATACGAACTCGTCCTGGCGTGTTAATATTTCCAATAGGATTATACTCCTAAGGCAATTAAAACAAAGAAGAAGTTAAAAAACCTCCAAATCAGTTACCTCAACCGAAAAGAAACTAAAAAACAAAAGATCTTGGGTGGAAATAACGAAAATTCAAACTTGGATGAGCATCCCACAAGGAACACACAAAAGATCAAAGCGAAAAGAGAAATGATTAAACGATGTTTCGTCCTGGGTAACCAGCGTGGGCTCATCAGTAGTGTCACTGGTCACCCTCCACTATACATCATTAAACACCATCATACACTTTGATTTCCAACCTTGAACCACTCACAAATAGGCATCGTTCCGCACTGGTACTTACTTATCCAAGTTACCTGATACGAACTCGTCCTGGCGTGTTAATATTTCCAGTAGGATTATACTCCTAAGGCAATTAAAACAAAGAAGAAGTTAAAAAACCTTCAAATCAGTTACCTCAACCGAAAAGAAACTAAAAAACAAAAGATCAAAAGATCTTGGTTGGAAATAACGAAAATTCAAACTTGGATGAGCATCCCACAAGAAACACACAAAAGATCAAAGCGAAAAGAGAAATGATTAAACGATGTTTCGCCCTGGGTAACCAGCGTGGGCTCATCAGTAGTTTCACTGGTTACCCTCCACTATACATCATTAAACACCATCATACACTTTGACTTCCAACCTTGAACTACTCACAAATAGGCATCGTTCCGCACTGGTACTTACTTATCCAAGTTACCTGATACGAACTCGTCCTGGCGTGTTAATATTTCCAGTAGGATTATGCTCTTAAGGCAATTAAAACAAAGAAGATAAAAATAATTTTTGCAATTAACCAAATGCTTTCAAAATCCTTCTACACCAAACAATAACTGCTATTGGTATTTTAGTTTACGAAAGTGCCAGTTGTTGGCAACTAGTAATAAATAAGGATTGTTATCTTCACTACGTCTGCATAATTAATTTTCGAAGAATATCTTAGTTAAAACGTCCTAAATGAGCAGCGATTAACAAATTTTACAACCACATAAGACTCATATCAAACACCCAATCAGTCACCGTGAAGACATTTACATTTTCTAAAGGAATTTAAGTCCTATTCTATTTGCCGACACGGTCGCCCTGACCTTATTAGGGACCTATTAAATACCTCAATAAGGGAATAAGGGATTGCCTTACTGAATCAGCAAAATTTGCTATGTTCACATGCTTAACCCTAGATGGCGCATATTCTTTTAAATGATTATTTATCTTGAGCATTCCCCCAATTTTTTACACATATCTTCTGTTGCTGTCTATGCCTCTACGCCGTAACATTAAATACTAAACATATAGTAGTAGTAGCAGTAATAGGGGCGATCCAAGACCTGGCAAGTAGGCCCAATCGATCCCTTTTTACCTTACCCCAGTCCAGCCTCCTAATCCACCATCTATACCGCGTGTACGGTAGTGGCCTCTCCGGGCCTTCCTGTTCTCTTCACGAAGTCCAGTACTTTAGCCCACCTGAGAGTTCGTCTGTCCTCTGCATCCAGGTTCGGTTGTTCGAGTACCTGATGCCTCATCCTTAGGTATGCATCGCACTCCGCAATGAGGTGCCGGGATGTCTCCTCCGCCCTCCCGTAGGCTTGCCAGATAGTCATTCCCGATCCCGAGGCGAGTCAGATGCTTACTGAGTCGGTTGTGGCCGGTGGCCTGTCAGTAGTCCAATATCTTTTCCTGTCCTTCCCAGGAGCCATTTGAGTCTGGCCGCGTCCAGTCCGTCGATGAATTCTTTGGATTGTCTGCATCCTCTTTCGCTCTCCCAGGAGTCTGCCAGTGTATCGTTAGCCCATTTAATAAGTCGACTTTGCAACTGTCTTCTCCTCCTATACCTAAGAGTGGTTCCGGCCCCAAGTATTGAGTGCTGGCCCCGATCCGAGCGAGTTCATCCGCCTTTTCGTTGCCCGACACTCCCGTGTGTCCCGGTACCCACATCACTGTAACTCACTTGTCTTGACTCAAGGTTCCAAGTACCAAGTGCCTTGAGGGCCGCTTGGCTGTCGGAGCATATGTACAAATGTTCCTCCAGACCATTGCGAACCTAGTATATGAATTCGGAGAGTGGCATAAAGATCGCGATGGTGTTTTTATTTTGATGCAATAATTTTTTTAACTTAAAAATATTATACCTGCAAGTGTACTAGTGAAAACTTGGAGTGCAAAGGATAGAATTTAGATCCCAACCAATTGGGTAATGTGGTCTAACAAAACAGATCAGTTACAGCTTCATTTAGAGGTCGGAAACTGTCTTGCTAGCCGTTGACGCTCCTGCTCAAGATAAAATATGGCTATTTCGTCTAGCGTCAGCAGCCGATTTTTATATCTGTGTTGACTCTTTGATCTTAAACCAGGGGTAGCGGCTGGTTGAAGTATTTCCAATCCAATTATAAATGAATCTTAAACAAAACACCCAGTTTTAGTGTGATTCTTTGATAATGTGTAGTTGGGTAACGTTTTTTAACTGGTAATTATGTAGTAAATGGCTTTCTTTTATACTTCTCGAAACTTTAGAACGCTGGTTCAAAAAGGCTTAAGACTTTTCTGTTCTACCAGGCAGTGCAGCAAATAAAAAATTCTGGTTCCCATGGAAAACAAATGCAATGACGTAAAAACGGCAAAAAATTAAGTCAATTGATTTTTCAATTTTATATTACCAATACATAATATATATTATGTATTGGGTATTTATATTTATTTATAATACGACGTAACCAAACCAACGCTCATTTCTATTTCCTTCCTTGTCGAAAAAAGTGAGATAAAATATCATTAAGCCATTTCCGCCAGTTTTCACCAAGTATTTACGAAAAAATCATTTAAAAACATCGTCAAAATATCAAACTATCAAAGATTAAAATATTGCAACAATGACCGTCACCGAGGAAAAAAGGACATCGCTATGGAAACTATTGTTATTTCATTTACCAGCCGCCTTGATTTATAGTGTAAAGATGGTGTGTTGCGAGAAGTGCTCTTCGTTCGAGATTTTTAAAAGTATTTTCCTGTTTTAGTGTTCACAACTCGCGGATAAACTATGCTTGTTTTTACTCGCGTTTTTAAATACCTCGCTGCGCTTGTTATTTAAAGTAGCGCTTGTAAAAAAAGCACTATTTTAGCCACTAGTTGTGAAAACTACTATTTACTACTTTCACAAAAATTTAAAAAAAGGGAAAATCATACAACAAACTAGAACAACAAAATAATTTACACAAAAAAAAAGTTTGGATCGATAATCAGAAAAGCCACGGTTTTGTTATTTTTGTTTTGTGTTGAGTTTTTGATGAAGGAATGAAAAATAGTAGACTAAAGTGCTAATTTTAATACCGAGACCAAAAGTTTATAGCCCGACCGAAGAGACTAGTAACGCTTAATCCGGGGGGGGGGGGGGAGAATAAATTAAATATATAATGTTTAAAAAAAAAGACACTAGTAAAATTTAATCCAGGGAATATGCAAGTAAAAGTTTATAACCCAGGGATTAAAGTGGTAGTTTTTATCCCGAGGTGAAAAGTTTGTAACCCGACCAGAGCGCTACAATTCGTCACGTGGTTTATATATTATTTTTTGCACGTAAAACAGGTCTAATGCAATATTTCTAAATTTTATTTTTAGTCCCTTAAAGTACTATTTTAGTTCCTAAAAAATCAAAACGCCATTTTTAGACCCTAGGGACGTAAAGTATAATTTTAATAATTAGAGATAAAAGGTACCATTTTAGTCCCTTATTTTTAGGACTAAAATACTTTTTAAATCCCTAAATTGCATAAAATATTTTTTTAAGCGTAAAGAACAATCCTAGTTTAAGGGTTCTTTTATATATGAATAAAAATAAAATTCGTCTTGCTAAAATGGCGCCAGGAGAATTTGGCAGTGCCAATTTATCAGTAGAAAGTTAAGACTTCGAATATAAAACGTGAATTTTGTAAATATCCGAGAAACAACTTTATACGCTCGAGAATGTTAAGACCACGAACAAAAAGTCCCAAAAAAGGCATTATTAATCGGTCCTCTCGACATTTTTTCGGTAACTTGATTCGATTTTTATGGATTTTACTCGGATTTTCGGCATTCTTCGGACTTGTTTTATGGGCCTGTTTTTTTTTAAACGATCCTGTTTCTCATTTTTTGGGACATTCCGAGAGCTTAGCATACATTATAAATGCGTACCGTCCGAGCTAAAAGCATGGCTTTGTTATAAAAAGGTTTCATAATTTTATAAACTGGTTGAATATCTAAACGCAGTAGACATTTTTTTTCAGTATTACAAAGCAACTCGAATGGTTTACATTTTTTTAAAAAACAAGCTCACGATTTCTGTCAAGTGCGGATTTTGATGAGAACGCATAAATGAACGAATGTATAATAATATAATAGGTCACCTCGCTGGGCCCGTTGCATGCCCACTATCCATGGTTTAGCCCTGGAAGCCTGCCTCTTTCGCAAGGGACACATTTTGATGGGAGAGAGTTATTTACCAGAGTCAATTCATATAACTATCTCATAGTTATATGGGTAATACCAAATAAAGAAACGCCCATGATTTTTTTTGGTAAAAAATTTAACTTAAAAAATATAACTTAATCTCTTCTCTATACCACTTAATAATTAAGAGCATATCGTTGCTATATTGCCCCTTATAGATCGTCGGTGGTCTCAATATCGCCCTGAAATATCAAATTGGCAGATAATAAAAGGAAGCAAGGGACGCATTATGGATAGTAGGTAACCCACTGGTTAAATTAACCCCCGGGTTAGGTATTATCAACAATTTTTGTGGAAACATGGAAAAAAGTATTTTAAAAATAAGTTTAAATATATTAAAATTTAATAAATTATTTAATCATATATCTTACAATGTTACAAAAGTCCAAGATTTTGAAAAATATAAAAATATATTACAATAAGATATTAACTGCTAAAATGGATAATACATATAAAAATCCATCGTATTTTAAAGTTAAAAATGTATTTTATTAAAAATTAAAAAATGCTTATATTTAATTTAAGAAAAATATGTATTACAGTTTAATATCTCCTATTTTAAGATTAAATATATGTTTTAGTAAGATTTAATAAATTAATATATTCAAATTTAAAACCTTTTTTTTACATGGAATTAAAATAATGTATTAAAATTAATATATTATTTATTAATATATGTTACAAGAATCCAATACTTTATAGAGTAATGTACAATTACAAATATACAATTACACTAAAATTATATATTATATAGATATAACCGTAGATAGGGTATTCTCTATCTACGATATAACATTAAATTGTTACGAAGGCGGCTTTTCTCACTTCCTTTATTTTGTCCAATCCCTTTCCAACATCTCCTGATTTAGTTTTTGGCCGATTTGAATTTTTTCTTTCTTCGCGTTTACGCGGTTCCCTCTTTTAGCCAAGCATTCTTCTTCTTCTTTCCTGGAAAAGAGTACCAAATACAAGAAATACATACAAAATCTGGCGAGTAATTCATAAAAACGTAATTCTTTTATATTTTTATAAAAAAAATTAACAAAATTAAATAAATTAAATGTTAATACACCGTTTCGATGTACATACTAGTAATAAAATAAAACTAGACAAAACCAAGTAAGTAGATTTTGTCATAAAAAATACTTTGACAAAACAATATAATTCCTCTATATAGAATTCTTGTATTTGTTTTTTAAAATTGTTGTTACCTATGTAAAATGTCTTTAAACTTTTTATTGAAAAGAAATAGTTTGTTTAGGCATTTTATTTCCATATAATTTGGTTCATGTTGTACTTGCATTATGAAAAAAAAAATATTACCTAACTTACGCAATACAAAACTGTCCTACGAAGGTTAAAAGGACTGTCGTAAATTTTAAACAGTATAAAGAATTTTTTTATAAAAGGCAAAACCAAGAAAAAAAATCTATTTGTGCCTCGATCTGTTTCAAAACTTACCTTGATATTCCGCAAAAAGTTCTGGCATTTGCCAATCTTCTAAGAGTTTTGGCAAATTATTCATAACTTCGTAAACTGTTAGTTTTTTCTACGCACTTACACTAAACTACCGTAGACCGGGTATAACGAAAGATTTTTGCAAGTTTCGGCTTTTGTCGGTCAAAACACATCTATTTTTTAATTTTTCAGATTTTACTAGCTTGATTTTTAAATAATATTTTATATTTTACTTTTTTTTTAACTTTTATATATTGTTTTTTAAAATAATAATATTAATTAAATTAATATTTTTAAAATATTTTGTGTAATATGTATATTTATTTTTAAAACACATGATATTTACTGTAAAATTGTAATAAATCTAATTTTAGATTAGAATATCTGGAAGTATTCTAATTCTAATATAAAAATATATTAAAAGCAATACTCCCACGTTTTTAAACAAAATTATACAGGGTGGATTGTTTAAACGGAACGGTGCTTCTAGCGGGTCAGAATTTGATTGAATAAAAAAATTCAAAAATACGTCAACTGAGATTTTTATATATATATATGTCAACCGTAAGAGATAGTGTGTGGTATTGTCAAAAAGATAATTTTTTTTAGAATTAAAAATTGTCAAACTATACAGGGTGTCCTATTTAAAAAATATATTTTTTGGTCATACCTCGTAAACAAAACGACATAAAAAAAACCCAAGATACCACGATTAAAGAAAATTAGAAATCTCAGTTGACGTGTTTTTGGATTTTCTTATATAACCAAATTCTAACCCGCTAGACGCACCGTTCCGTTTAAAGAATCCCCCTGTATATATTTAAAATAAATATATTTTGTTTAAATCACAATTTATTAACAAACACAATGCATTTTTTTTCAGTGAAAAAGCAACATTTTACGCAGTTTTTCGGGGCCTGTATAACTCGCAGGTTATCTTATTTTAAGTGTCTCTTAGCTAACAGACTCTTAAATTTACTACGCAGCCTATGCCTATGCGTTGTTAGGATTGCTCCCTAGATCGTCGGTGGTCTCAATATCGCCCTGAAATATCAAATTGGCAGAGAAATAAAAGCAACCAAGTTTGCGCAATCGGCTCATTTCTGCGAACAATTTACGCCAACGGCTCGCGTTGAATTTACATTCGCGCTGATAAACTCTTATTTCGAGTCATTTTCAACTTTTTAATTGCCTTAATGGGCTAGCGTAACACGCCTAATGGTTTTGGACGTAAGAGACGAATTTGCAGGGCCTATTTTAACTCGCAGTTAGCAAGAATAGTCTCTTTACGGTTTGAATTATTGCCGGAAATTATTTCGAGGTCAGAAAAATGCGTGAACGAGGAAAAATGTCCAGGCGCACTTGAGAAAAACACAATTTTATCCTGAAGCAAAAGTTTTTTCCAAAAAACATAAAAATGATAAAAATGTTTTCCTACGAGCGTTAGGAAAAGTTTCTTTTCCTACGAGCGTGCGGAAAAGTTACTTTTTCGCATGATTTTTCGTTTTGAAAGTTGTACTTTTCTGCACGATTTTACTTTTCCGCACGATTTTTTAAAGCACAATATTTTAATCCAAGATTTTTACTTTAAATCAAATTACTAGCTATAGGTAAAAATCGTGCGGAAAAGTAAAATTGTGTGGAAAAGTAACTTTTCCGCACTAGTGCTGAAAAATTAAAAATGAAGATATTTAGGAATAATTCAATGATTTATTAGTACAAAACACTCGTAGGAAAAACATTGTACCTAACTCTTGCGAAAAATGCCTTTTCCACACTTGACGCCTTGCCCGAACTCCGTTCCGCGTCGTTCGTGCAACTGACGTCGCGTGCGGAAAAGTACCACTTTGCGCACTCGTTGGGTAAATAACTATTTCCATACGATTTTTCGTTTTAAAAGTTGTAGTTTTCCGCACGATTTTACTTTTCAGCACGACTTTTACTGTACTTTACAAAGGATAATATTTTAATTCAAGATATACTTTAAATTAAATTACTATCTATGGGTACTATTTTATATTCTGAAAATTCATAGCCATAAGCATTAACTTAAAATGTCACATGCAGACACTTAACTAAAAAAAATCGTACGGAAAAGAAAACTTACTTTTCCGCACAATTTTTGTATTCTTAAAAATGAAGATATTTTATGTGTTATTTTGTAGCATTATTATAAAATATTTGCGTATTAACAACATTTTTTTTTTGATAACTAAGATGGACAAAAACACTCCTAGGAATAATATTGTACCTAACTCTTGCGGAAAATGCCTTTTCCACCCTTTTCCCCTTTTCCACAGTTGCCGTCGCGTGCAGAAAAGTACTTCTAATCGTATCTCAGTGCGCATGCTCAGAACGGATATGTCGTACAACAGCGACAAACGTCTCACCTATCTCTACGACTACCCTTGCAGTATTCGTATGCACCTATCGTATCCTAACCATTTTGTTACCTGTGGGTTTTCATAAATGCCTGATCCATAGTTTCACTTCCTCTATTTTCCATTCTATTACGTTATTTCTCTTTAATTTTGGGTAAAAAACGGACAGATATCTTTTTTTGCACTCGTGATCAAAAATAGTAGTTCTAACAACTAGTGGCTAAAATAGTGCTTTGTTTACAAGCGTTGTTTTAAATAACGAGCGCAGCGAAGTATTTAAAAAACGCGAGTAAAAAAAAGCACAGTTTAGCCGCGAGTTGTTAACACTATTATTTTTAATACCTTTATTAAAAAATCCAAGGAAAACAGGAAAATACTTTTAAAAATCTCGAGCGAAGAGAACTTTTCGCAACACACCATCAAGGCGTCTGGTAAATGAAATAACAATCGTTTCCAGAGCGATGTGTTTTTTTATTCGGTGACGTTCATTGTTGCGACATTTTAATCTTTGACAATTTGATATTTTGACGATATTTTTAAGTGATTTTTTCGTAAATACTTGGTGAAAACTGGCGGAAATGGCTTAATTCTTAGGCAAGAATAATTAGATCTTTTCAATACTAATTTCTGCTATTTCTCTTTAACTTAAACGCACAGAAATCTTTTTTTGCACCCGTGATTAAAAAAGCCATGCTTTAGTTATCTGCAGACCGTTCTAAAATCGTGTTTTTGATGGAGGTATAAAAAAAGTTTTTTTGCATCGGTAACCAAAAAATACATGCTTTAGTTATCTGCAGACAGTTACTAAAATCATGTTTTTGATGAAGGTATAAACAATTTTTTTTTATCAGCCTAAACTGTTATAAAGCTTCTGAATTACAATATAAAATATAAAGTGCCCTAAAAAGTAGAATAGTATATTATATACCCAGGGACTAAAGTGTAACTTTTTCTCCGGGGGCGAAAAGTTTCTACCCGGGAGTGATACAATTCGTCGAGGGATAAAAACATACTTTAGTCCAGAGGTTCATATATTATTTTTCGCACTTCTGTGTTATTTTTTACAAAAAATATTACACTCTATCAAAAACCAAATGTCGTGTCGTGTATTCGTAAAGTGTGTGAAAGATTTGGTTGCCACGGTATTTGTGGTGTAACACTTCTTTATGTAACTTTTTACTTTAGTCCCTGAGATGAAGGACTAAAGTATCCACTTTAGTTCCTGAAGTATAATTTTTACCATTCTGATATCATGATAATAAAAGCGATGGGCGCATTATAGGAAGTTTGGCTGGATGTTGATTCGATAAATTTATGTTATTGATTATATTATTATTGTTCGCAACACTTTGGATTCACTATAAAGCAGAGAAATGCAAGGGTAAGTAAATCAAACCCAACTCGACTCAAACTACCCAGCAAACATGAATTTAAAAAATAGTACTTGTTAAGCACTTGCTTTCCGAGCTGCCAATAACGGCAAAGTACTAAGTAGTAAGTACTTAGTTAACATTGATTTGGAACAACGGACTGCAGCATTTAGTACAAAAAAGTTGTACTTTTACTTTAATTATTTACTTTTTGAATATTGTTAAGAAAATAACGGATAAGTAACTAAGTAGAAAGTAATTGAAAAAAAAAATAAAACAAATAACATAATCTCACACCTTAATAGTACAGTAAATCCCCGAAATGATCCATTTGGGATATTCAAAATATTCCAGGCATTTTCTAAATGTCCCACAGAAGTCCCATTTAGGTCAAATCGCAACCCGCATAAATCCAGAAGAGGATAATTACTCTTAGATGTAATAGTAGTATTTTTTGTGGAAAAAAATATCGAAAGTCTACTGGCAATAGATGCAAGCTAACTATTTTGTAACAAGATGTAAGTGTTTTGTACAATACTCTCTGATTTTAAGCTCTGTTGGACATGTTGGCCACTATTACTATTATGCTGTATTTTTTTGTATTTTTTTTGTACAAATTTTTATATGATCTATTTTTACCTCCCGAAGCTTATTTATTTTTTACTTAACCAAATTTTTTTTAAATCACTTGTTTGGATATACTTAGAGAAGGTTTTATTGCCATTACCTCTAGCTAAACTAAGATTTTTAAAAAAATAACGTGCAATTTCTTGCTTTATTGAAAACAAAGTACTAAAATTTTACTTTCTTGGCACTTTTTCAAAATATGCAAATTCTACCATATAAAAATAATTAAAAAAAGCACATCATTGCCGGTGCCAGCAGTCAAAGTACAATATTAGTGATCATCATCACCATCATAGGCAATCACTCGATACCAAGTATGATTTTCCTCTATTCTGTATCGTCGCTATCTGTTGTGCGTTTTTTGATGGCTATGTAATTCTCGAGCCGCACACCCTTCCACAGTCCTGGCACACCCAGTCTCCGGCAGCAGCCTGGTGTTGTTGGTCATCCATTCTTCCATTTTGTCGTTCCTTTCTACGTTCTCTCCTCTCCATCTCTAGTCTACGTCGTTACTCTTCAAAAGTTTGTGCTCTCTCATGAACTGTTCGGCGCCATGAAGCCCTATGGTTTGCCGTGGTCTCGAAGTTGTTTATATCGATGTGACCCTTCATCATATAGCCTTTGAGAACGTCTTTGTACCTTTTTTGTTGACCTTCTTGATTTCTCTTTCCCCCTTCAGTTGTCCATAAAATATCTGCTTTGGGAAACGTGTTTCGGGCATGCGGATAATGTGACCAGTCCAACGAAGCTAGTGCTTGAAGATTAGAGCTTCTATACTAGTTGTTCTGGCTTCTTCTAAAACACTTATGTTGGTTGGTCGGTCTTGCCATTTGATTCTCAGTATTCGTCTTAAACAACTTTGATGATATTTTTCTAGTTATTTGATATGCCTTCTGTAGGAGGTCCACGTTTCGCATCCGTATGTTAGAGTTGGTATTATAACTGTGTTGTAGACACGAAGCTTGGTCTCCGCATTGATGTCGTGATTGTTGAAGACTCTCTCCGAAAGCTGTCCGAACGCTGCGCTAGCACATTTTAGGCGATGCTGTGTTTCTGCGTCAATAGTTGCATTTGATGATAGGTGGCTCCCAAGGTTTGGATAATGTTCCACATTCTGCAGAGGATTGCCATTTATGGAAATGTTTGGAGCTTGGGGATTCGTACCTGGGGGGCAATTCCAGTGGGCTATCGTTATGAGATAACGATCGCTATCGCCATTATTTTCACTGTTACGGCAACATCGCTTATTATTAATTAAAAAGAAGGCTTAAATGGCACGCAACCAGCAATACTTTCCCAAAACAACTGTCAAATGCCGACAGTCAGTCAAGTTTGTTTAGATTTTTAGATTTTTGTTGCGGCGAAATTTCGGGAAAATAATAATTTTCATGAGCTTTTTGCACGCAATATGGACTAAAAATCTGATCTGATAGCGATGGTGGTCAACCGTTATTGAATTTTGTTTGGAAAAGCCACGTTCTCTGTGAAGAAAAATCCACATGGGCCTTGTGTGGAAGTGCCTCCAGATTTTTTGTTTGGGTAAGTACTTATATTTACTTTATCTTATATTCTATTCTGTTCTTTTTGATGCTTAAAGAACACTACTTACATAATGTAAACAAAAAGATATAGTAGGTCCGTTTTAAGTCCAGTTTATACATTTTGAAAAGACGTGAGCCAGTGGCCAGAAAACCGAAAAATAATTTTACAAAATATTCATTCATTATAAGAAAAAAAAGTTGGAAATTCAAAAATGCAGGATTTGTTTGATCCAAGGTTATTACACTGACTTTTTATTTAAAAAAATCTGACATCAACTAATATCTACCTATATATCGAGAAAAAATCAAATATTATTTATTTGGACAGTTTATGTTTGTATTTTTTGAGGTTATAGCCAAATTACTAAATATTATGCCTTGTATAAATAATAGTACTTACAACAGACCGCATTGAGTACCTAGTTGAAGAGAGGCGGCTGATTCTGAACTGCTATGCACGATCAAGTAAAAATTTAGCATCCCTTCTCATACTCTCCCCCCTTGTTTTATTATTTTATTTGCACAGGATAGTAGATCTTTTGAACTCCCTCCCTCTGACAGACAGATAAGAGTCATGTACCTAACTTTCATATATTCAAATTGATTTTGCTAAAACAAATTTTGATGTACACATTTTCTTTTTTTAAGGTTTTCAAAGTTTTAATGTTTTAATGTAATGTAATTTACTGTTCTTTTTTTAGGTCAACTGTTGAAAATCTCCAAGAGCAGGACCCATGCTGTAGTGCTAATAAGAGAGAAAATAAATTATGAAGTTTTGGAATAAACACTTACCGTAGCTGCTCAATGTATATTGATAAATTATCCATAGAAATCAGTTTTGGTAAGTTTTCAATTCCAACACCTGATTTTAAATTTGTAGGTACACCTATTGTCAAGTAATGCAAACTATCCTAAAATTTTGTCCCATACAGTCAAGTATTGTCAGGTGTTATCGACTTTTCGTACACCTATTGGAGGTGTTGGCCTTTCGGTTTTAGATTCTGAGTTTTAAAAATGTTTACTTAAATCTAGTAAACAAAAAAATTTGTGTAAATATAATATTTTTGTTTAAAAGTAGAGTATTGTGGTTTTTGACGAAACATCATTTAAGTTTCGCAATTATGTCAGTAATAAATAGTCATTTTTAAATATTTAACCTTTGCGTTTCTACATAATTTTAAGACCAAGTTTCTCACCTTTGTCAAAATCAAAATGCATAAAACTTTTAACTTTTCAAACTCTCTACTGTTGATTAAATTCCTGTCTTAAAAACTCTTTTAGTTTTTATCTACTGTTTTACAAAGTTTACTAGTTCTTATCAGTAAATTATTTAACCCATCATCACACAAAATTAGTAAAGTTTAAAAAATTTAATAATAATAAATTGTAATTTTACTCAGAAATCATTTTATTGGGATAATTTCAGATAATTTCGTTTTTTTAACCGGTATCAGAGGGTTTTTACCTCGACTCCCCCTTCCTTTGGGACGCCACTGGGTAACCATATACACCTATATAACAAATCTTATGCATTTTTGTTAGATATCGTTTAAAAAATTGTATTATTTAATTCATGTTACATATTTTATGCAGATTTTATGGATGTCACTAATAAAAAGAATAAGTAAAATTGATAATACAGTACCTAAAATATGTTATAAAAATCTAAACTTTTTACATGAAAAAGTTAGCTGTCCTCGTATTGAAAGGTAATTCATTCATTTTGATTCAGGCCTAGATGAGAAGATTAACTTTAAATTTGGCACAAAATATTGGGGGAAAAAAAATAGCACATGGTATTGCTATTGTCTGAAGTATTAATTCAAGTGAACTAACTGGTTAGCTGATTAGACTATAGATTTGCATACATCACACCTATAATAAATTACTTTAAATTTAATTTCAGATCAATGATTTCTCGTAATTATTAAGATGTATGATGAATACATTTAAGCAGGCAGCACCCCACCCCACCTACGCAACTAAACATTTTAGCAGGACAAAACATGGTAAGCTACCTTCACATTAAAAAGAAAACATTTTGAAATCCAAAAATTCATCAGTAAAATTAAAAAAATTGGCTACTTTCGTTTCAACCACACATAAATTTCCACTTCTTTATTGCTGTAATTTAAGTTTTTGTTTTCTACTATTTTTATTAGCCACCAAAACCTAAATATTTCAGATTTCATTAGTAAAATTCAAGGAGAAATAAAGTTTTAAGGTAACTTTTTATGTCCACAGGATATTTAAAAAAAAAACATTAAATAACAATTAAAGATCTTGGGGTAACTAGGGGATAAGCCACACTTATTTCGTTAATTTACAAGAAAAAAATCAAGTCTTTTTCCACTTGGATCCCAACTTGTTAGATTTTCTGAACTTGTTCCCTTTGTTTTCCCAAGGTTTTTAATTATTATTCACTTCTTGATAGTTTTTTTGATCGACAGTTTACATTACTTTTTCTAAATAATATATACAAGGGCCAAATTCATATCGTTTTTTTAACAGGCAAGTTTTTTTACGACCTTAGCCAGAAAGTTGTTTTATCCTCTCCCTTAGTTTCTAAATCAAAGTGCGTTGGACCAAATTCCTTAAATATTAATGTGGGGTAAACAAAAGATAGTCAATAATAAAATTTTCAAAGTAGAATGTAATGTAAAACTTGGTCCGTACTTTTCTAAAAGAATCTAAATTGGCAGACAGCAATAAAACTGGTGGCCAAAAAATTGGTGAGATATAGTCGATGTAAGTCTAATAAGTCGGATTATACTCTTGTTCAAAGGGTGAGGTGATTAAAAGTTACTATTGGTGTAATTGATTGATTTTATAAACCAAACCTGAACGCTTTCAATCTTAAGTAGCCATTTCACTGACTTACATTTTGAAATACATCTTATTTTTTGTTTCAGGTTAGCAGTGCCCAAGCTGATGAAAGAAAAGATGCAATCCACCAATTATTGAAATATTAGAAAACAATTTGTAATTCTAAGTAACATTTAAACCAATAAGTAAAATAAATCAGTTTTTTTATCCCAAATTTGATTATTTTTTTATAGCAATGTTAAGAGTGACAAAATCAACTCAAATCAATTTTTTCTTTGTAATATAATAAATTGGTAATATTAAATTAAAAACTAGTATAAAGTATTAATCTAGCCAAAAAAATAAATTTATCTAAATGCATTGTAAAAAACTTGCCATGTCAGTCAGTAAAACTTTAGAGTTAATTTAAAAATGCAGCATACATTTAAGGCCCTTTATTTGAAGTAGGTACTAAGTAGGTTTCTTAAATTATATTACTCAGGTATTAAAAATTAAAATAATTTGCTTAATTAGCCAACTGCTATATAAATATCAAGCTATGCTATGTGTGTCTGGGAATAAATATCATTTAGGTAATTTAAAAATGGATGTAAAATAATGAAGAAATATCATTTAGGTAAATATTAAATCACATCAGTCCAATTTTTTAAAACATCTTCATTAATTCTTTTTTATAGCAATCAGAGCTTGAAATAACTTAATACTGTACTTAACTTACCCCACCAAACCAATCTAAAGGCTCTTGAAAAAAAACTCTGCCTTATTTTAAAAAGTTTGCAATAACTTAAAATAATATACTTTTTCGATGACTCCCCCAAAAAATCTGCGAATTTTTTTGAAAAAGTTCTAAAATCGTAGTTACAATAGGTCCAATGTTCTATAAGTATCACTTAAGTGACATTTAAATTTTTTGATTTAAACAAATGTGGCCTAACAGAATTAAATAATAGAATTTTATTTCTGTACTATATTTTACACAACTTTTTAATTCATTAAAAGTTATCTTTTATTTTTTAATGGGAGAACAAATAACATTTAGCATACATGTATATTGCATCAGTTTCTTCTAAAAGTTAGTTTCACTATGTCTATTGAACATCGAATCTTTGTCTAGTTTCATTTAGTGCCTTGGAAGGTTGGTCTGTGTCTTACTTGAATCTATCCATAGTTAATTTGTGGCCCGAGTTGTGGTCTTGTGTGGTACTATCCTACTAGAATGATTCTTACGTTTCTTCTTACGTACTTTTTACGTACTTATGTTATACCTAAAAAGAAGTATACACAAGTTTTATCAAAATAGTACTTATCCAAAATCTGATCACAGCTTTAAGTAGTTATTTTTTCTTTGGTGAACTGCAAGAATCTAAGTCAGTAGTTTTCATTTTAAATAAACTATCTCAATGTATCACATTCTTGCCAAGCCTGACTTTAATTTAAGTGGGTGATAAACTCAACTATGGGCCATGCTTATCTATATTCTATCATAAGGGCTTGCGATTCCCTTTACAGAAGAGTATAAAATATAAACCCAGCTTAAAATAGCAGTGATGTACAAGTTTGGGATAAGTAAAACAAATATTTCCCCATAACAAAAGCTAGTTTTACTTACTGTGCCGTTCTTTGTGGGCTCCAAATATGGTGTGAACTTATTTTCGTCTTCCATTCGAGTGGTTGGAGAACACAAGATCACAGGAGAAACTAGGCAGCAGGAATTATAAAAAGTATTTTGTTTCCCGATGTCTGCAACCATCGCAGAAGAAATCATGTTAATTTTTCTCAATCAAATCAAAACTTATATTTTTGTTCGAGTTTAGTTGTCAAAGTTGAATTGACACGGCCGCGGCCATTGTGAAACAACAAAACAAACCGCGGTGTTGCCGCGATAACGAATTCGCTACGTAACGATATCGGTATGAGCCACTGGAATAGCCCCCCTGGTTCTGGTTGGTGAAGAATTTGCATTTTGGCAAGATTGACCTCTAGGCCAATGCTTTTGTAGGCTTGGTTAAATGCGTTGATTACCAGCTATAGACCTTCCTCTGTATCGACCATAACGGCGTTGTCATCGGCGTACTGCAGTTCGATTACCGAGGTCGTCGAGATCTTAATTTTTACTCGCAGTCTGCCTAGGCTAAATAGGCCACCGTCGAATCTATACAGGGTTCCTAAGCAAATCCTTAGGGGGCCAAGCAACCGTGTATAAGACGCAGACAAACGGAAAAGCACATTAGGCAGAAAAGGACGGGCATAGGGCGATGTTGCCACTACATCTTACACGTAGTAAATCCATTCCAGGTTGTTGTTTTCTAATGTTTTCCATTTTCATACCTTTAGCACTGGAATAAAAATTGTGTTTGCTCGACTTTAATACCAAACTGATGAAAGATATAGTAAAAAAAAATATTTTTCGGCTTTTCATTTTGTAACCATTGTCCTTACGCACTGTTTACAGGTTGGGGACTAAGATACATGCAAATGCATAACCTAAAGCGTTCATACACGGCCGGAGAAATCGACTGAGATATTTCCGTAGAAACTTTATCAAGCAAATAGGACGGGTTAGGTTGGGTTTCGAACATCTAACCCGGGTTTTGCACTTTGATTCGAAATTAAAAAGAGGAACAGTCAGATGTGGGGCCGTGCACAAATTACGTAACGGTCATTTTACCAATTTTTGACCTCCTCCCTAACGATTTCAAGACAACTACCCCCCCCCAAAAAAAAAAAAAATTCAATTATTTTCATTCCAAATTTTCTTAGTTTCACACAAATGCAAACGCTGTTGAAAACCCCTCTCCCCCCTACGTAACGTTTTGTAACCCCCCTCCCCCTATGACCATTACGTAATTTGTGCACGGCCCCTGTAGTCCCAGTGGAGGAGGGCGAGAAAATTGATATTTTTTTCTTAAAAATTATACTCTTTATACCTATTTCTTTGCGTTCCCGAAATTACGTAATTTTTGAAAAAAAATTGTAAGCGGCGCCATTTTTATTTCGTGCTTTGTTTTTCTAACATTTTTGCGTTTGGCTAATTTAATTGAAAAATTTTTGCCTGCGGCGCCCTTATCTTCTCACTCGAAACCAAGATCCCCCGTTATAGGAAAACTGATCCCTTCTCTGTTTCTAAATTTTTTAGAATAAAAGTAGAGTATGACCATGGGGGAAATAATTTTTTTCTACGGTATGACGAAAATTTCGAGAAAGTTGAAGAAAAAAATAAAAAAAAGGCAGAGCTCAAGTTTTTAGTAAAAAAAACGTTTTTTGTAAAGAAACAGAGCAAACTAAATCTTTTCACCCCTTTTTAGGTGTTACAAATATTGGCAGACCCTTATTTTTCGCTTTTACTCTCCCGCTAGTTTTGAAGAATTGGTTCGCTACATGTTTCGAGATCATGTCATAAAACACCTCGAAAATATCAAATGTAGTGTAGGGCCAGCTTTATTTAAAATCAATAATATCGCATGCAAAAAGCTCTGCAGGAAAAACAGCGCCGTTTATTGATTTCTTTGGCTGCTGGTGCTAGCTGCATTTTTTGGCCGTTTCCGGATAGATGTCACTAGTAGAACAGAATGAAAAGAAATTTAATTAAAAGCGAAGATATTTCTTTCTAATGTTAACAACCTCACGAGTTTATCGCTCAGTATCGTAAATAATGGACCCTCCCGCCTCCTTTAAGCAAGAAAAAGCTGTGGTTTGACCTTGAAAACATCTAATTTTTAATTATATTAGATGTGTGGCCGCCATCTAACGGAATTTGCAGACATCTTGTCAACGGTTATTATTGCAACTATGATTTATGCTCACAATCAAAGAGTGGCGACAATTTTTTCTCATGAAAGCAGTCATTATATAACAAACTGGCACCATTGCTCAATATACCTGTTTCTTTTGTGCGCGCAGAACTTTCTATGCCATTTCTGTTTGATTTATTGAAATCCTATCCCTATGGAAAATCTTAGGAACCCTGTATATAATTTCCACTCCCGGCGGTAGATGTTCCTCAACAAGGTGAAGCATGGCACCTAAAAATATAGAGAATAAGGTGGGCGCAATAACACACCCTTGTTTAACGCCTGTCGTAATCTGAAATGACTCTCCTGGTCCATCGTTGCTCAGGACTTTTGTAGACTACTACACGACAATATGGACAATATTAGTAAAGTACCAGTAGATCGATGTTTGCTGGGTACCCTAACATTACTCTGATATTCGGTCATCGCCTTCGCTATAAAATCGAGCCTTGTTCGAAAAATGGCGTAAATAAGTCAAAAATGCAGTACCTTTTGGCTTGGATGTGAACGCGATAGGTTTAAGTATACGCATGCGTTTAAAAAATAGCTTGTAGCGGAACATGGGGTGTTTATTTTAATATTTTAATCATCACAACGGACTAAATTCGCCATCTATCAATCGTCCTTTGCGAAATCAAACTTATTATATTCTTATCTTTAAAGATTTTTATTTTTCATTTTTATAATTTATTCACTTACCTGTTCAGGGGCGCCCGTATCGCAAGCCGTTCCCGCTTCGAGCAAGCGTGGTCGTTTGGCTTTCCACCACAATCTGCTGAATGCTTAAACGAAACGCTTAACGTACTTAGTAACTATATTTAGCAAGTGATAGTGGTTTTTTGCACGAACCTTTTGGTTTCTCGCCTTTTCAACCCCTAACGGATATTGCAAGGCTGACCTGGTCTGTTTAGGTAGGTTTTTTATATTTTATATCTAAATTACTTCGTGTGAAACATTTGTAAGGTTGTGATATAGTTTCGTTTGCCAGTAGCGCGCTAAATTTCGGCCATTTTGTAAAATGTTCTTTTTTTTGGTCTGTTTAGATCCACTCATCCGCTTGTCAAATAAAACCAACTTTACGTCCCCCGAAGTCATCTTGCGTTATTTAATTTTGCACCTCCTCAACCCACTCAAATTCCTGGTTCCACTACAAGCTAAAACTACCTATTACCCTAGACTCAATTAAATCTTAATTCAATATTTATTGCATTTAATTTCTATAAGTGTTACACCAGTGGCGTACGTAGAACTTCATTCTTCGCTGGGGAGGGAGCTTAAGGTTTCTAAGGTTGGTAACAACATATTTTCAGATAACCATTTTTTTCCTAATTTTTTTGGACAAAAAACAATCTTTACAAGCGGATATTTAATGGGGTACCGAGGTCTTGAGCCCTTTCCCTCTTCTACTTACGCCACTGGTTACACACAATGATAAACATCTACATGCCAACGGAGGCAGCGAAGTAAGTAAAACAATGGCAATTTCTGTACTGGTTCGGTATCCCACACACGCGAAATATAACCAAGTATTTGTGAAACAAAGTGTTTATTACTGCCACGAATACGAATTATTTTCGCTAAAGTTGATCGGTCCCTTAAGGGGGCAGTGATGTCGTTTTGACAAGATGATCTTTCCTGTTCAACTCTTGCCTCAGTGGCGGTCCCAGCCATTTGAAAAGGGGGGGGATTTCGATACGAAAAAAAAATACAATAAAAGCATAGCTTTTATGAGGAATATATCAATGCAAACTAAACTTAGTCTAACTACAAGCGCGAATTTGGTCGCAAATCTAGGGGAAAGGATACTCAGATTTTAAGTTGTTTATTTCATACATTTTTTAGCTTAAAAAATGTTTAAATGCGCCGAGAATTTCAGAAAACTACATTAAAAATGCAATTTTTGAGTCAAGTTTATCTAAAATCGCGAATATCAACGTATCATAGCACCGCATGTGAAAATTTTTAAGAAAATTGCATTGAAAAATGCATTTTTTTGATTTAAAATTAAAATAAAGTTGTAAATATATCAGTAGCAGGCGAAAAGTTTTAAGAAGACACTACAAATGCCATTTTTAACAAAAAATTAAACTAATACCGTAGATATCAAAGCTGTTATAGCGCAGCAATTTATGCCCTACTTTTGATTTTCTAAATATTGTCGTTAAAAATTTAAACCACAAACAAATCCTAATAGCTAAATACTTTTTTTTTGAGATCTAAAAAGCTGTTAAGTTGAAACATTACCTTTTATATAGCATATCTCAAACATAAGATGCCTATATCAAAAAAAAAGTTTGTTTCCAGTCTTTTTGGGCAAACCGGTCAATGACTCACTCAATGTCAATTTCAAAATGTCTGTTGATATGCAGCAACGCTAAGAATGTCAGCATTTGCCTACTTCTGACCCATATTGTTTCCAACTAGTCACTGCTGCCAATAAAAGTTCAAGAATTTGTGTTTTGTATTATTCAAACAGTTTATAGTATTAGGAAACGACATTAGTTAATTTTGCCAAGATTTTGGCTTCACGTTGTATAAGACTTGGTATGAATATGTTCAGATCATAAATACTTAGTCTAGTTATTGAACCTTGATTTTATGTTCGAAATGATTTTGTCTAACACTTGTTTATAAATTGAAACTCTATAATACTGTTTTGTGTCTGTCTGTTTTCGTCTGTTTCAAACTGTTCCAAAATACTGTGGAGGGATTCTAGAATGTTATGCAAGACTTCAGGATTATTACCACCAGCATCTTTGTTGTCTACTTTTTTCTGCCTTCCCCTCTAGGACCGCCACTGCTTGCATGGACTTCTTGCATATTGTTGTTTGAAGGTAATAGACAATGTTGACCTTGAGAGTCATGGTAAAGTCATGAGGGTAATTTAAGGCTTAAAATATTTTGGCAAAATTTAAGGGGTAACGTTTTTGATCAAGCAATTTTTACCACGGTTTTCACATTTTTATTCCATGATTTTGCTGACATTTTAAAGCTTTCTCTCCAAACGTTCGATTTTTAGAATAAGCCACATTTTTCAAGTTTACACTGTTTTTTTAGCGTTGAAAAAAAAATACTGCCAAAAATATTTTTTCTCTGTTAAAATGATTTAGAGAGAGAGGGCAAAATTTAAGAGGTGGACAGATAACTTAGTGAAGTGCAAAAATATTTAAGGTTGTTTAAGGGAGCCAGCAGACTATAAAAAAGTATTTTAGAGAAAGATGAAAAGAATTTAAGGCAATTGTTTAATAAAAATTTCTGTTATATCATCTGTCTGTCATCTTGAGTGGTGTCGTGCATATGATTTTTATTTTGCCATTTTTATACAAAAAACGGCAAAAATTGTAATTTTTCAAGGCATAAAGTGTGTGAGACATAAGGTGGTATTAATTTCTTTCAGTCAAAGTTCTTTACAGTTTTTTTTTTTATTGGGACTTTCCATCTTTCCATCCATCACAGGATCAATGCCCAGTGTTAACAAAGTGTTTTTTGCAAAGGTAAAGACAACCCGTCCTGCCGCACGGAAGGACGCACTGCGCTACGGCGGCCGGCACATGTAAAAATCATTTAACAGGTATTGAACTAAGTTATTTTAATGGTAAAGCCATGATGACCCTTCAAATAATTTCGTTAAATACCTGTTAAATGAATTTTAGATGGCCTTAAATGCACTTATAGTAGGACACACTTTTTGGTAAATTTAAAGACTGTAAAGAACTTTGATTGAAAGAAACTAATACCACCTTATGACTCACACAATTCTATGCTTTGAAAAATTATAATTTTTTTTTTGTATAAAAATGGCAAAATAAAAATAATATGCACGAAACCACTAAACAACTTTAAATATTTTTGCACTTTACTAAATTATCTCTCCATCTATCTTTAAAATTCTGCCTTCTCTCTCTAAATATTTTTTGTTTTAACAGAGAAAAAATGTTTTTGCCAGTACATTTTTTAAACGCTAAAAAAACAGCGAAAACTTGAGTATATTATTCTGGAAATCGAAAGTTTGCAAAAAAAGCTTTAAAATATTAGGGCTTAAATACACTTATAGTAGGACACACTTTTTGGTAAATTTAAAGACTGTAAAGAACTTTAATTGAAAGAAACTAATACCACCTTATGACTCACACATTTCTATGCTTTGAAAAATTATAATTTTTTTTTGTATAAAAATGGCAAAATAAAAATCATATGCACGAAACCACTTCAACAACTTTAAATATTTATGCACTTTACTAAATTATCTCTCCATTTATCTTTAAAATTCTGCCTTCTCTCTCTAAATATTTTTTGTTTTAACAGAGAAAAAATGTTTTTGCCAGTACATTTTTTAAACGCTAAAAAAACAGCGAAAACTTGAGTATATTATTCTGGAAATCGAAAGTTTGCAAAAAAAGCTTTAAAATATTAGGGCTTAAATACACTTATAGTAGGACACACTTTTTGGTAAATTTAAAGACTGTAAAGAACTTTGATTGAAAGAAACTAATACCACCTTATGACTCACACATTTCTATGCTTTGAAAAATTATAATTTTTTTTTGTATAAAAATGGCAAAATAAAAATCATATGCACGAAACCACTTCAACAACTTTAAATATTTATGCACTTTACTAAATTATCTCTCCATCTATCTTTAAAATTCTGCCTTCTCTCTCTAAATATTTTTTGTTTTAACAGAGAAAAAATGTTTTTGCCAGTACATTTTTTAAACGCTAAAAAAACAGCGAAAACTTGAGTATATTATTCTGGAAATCGAAAGTTTGCAAAAAAAGCTTTAAAATATTAGGGCTTAAATACACTTATAGTAGGACACACTTTTTGGTAAATTTAAAGACTGTAAAGAACTTTGATTGAAAGAAACTAATATCACCTTATGACTCACACATTTCTATGCTTTGAAAAATTATAATTTTTTTTTGTATAAAAATGGCAAAATAAAAATCATATGCACGAAACCACTTCAACAACTTTAAATATTTATGCACTTTACTAAATTATCTCTCCATTTATCTTTAAAATTCTGCCTTCTCTCTCTAAATATTTTTTGTTTTAACAGAGAAAAAATGTTTTTGCCAGTACATTTTTTAAACGCTAAAAAAACAGCGAAAACTTGAGTATATTATTCTGGAAATCGAAAGTTTGCAAAAAAAGCTTTAAAATATTAGGGCTTAAATACACTTATAGTAGGACACACTTTTTGGTAAATTTAAAGACTGTAAAGAACTTTGATTGAAAGAAACTAATACCACCTTATGACTCACACATTTCTATGCTTTGAAAAATTATAATTTTTTTTTGTATAAAAATGGCAAAATAAAAATCATATGCACGAAACCACTTCAACAACTTTAAATATTTATGCACTTTACTAAATTATCTCTCCATCTATCTTTAAAATTCTGCCTTCTCTCTCTAAATATTTTTTGTTTTAACAGAGAAAAAATGTTTTTGCCAGTACATTTTTTAAACGCTAAAAAAACAGCGAAAACTTGAGTATATTATTCTGGAAATCGAAAGTTTGCAAAAAAAGCTTTAAAATATTAGGGCTTAAATACACTTATAGTAGGACACACTTTTTGGTAAATTTAAAGACTGTAAAGAACTTTGATTGAAAGAAACTAATATCACCTTATGACTCACATATTTCTATGCTTTGAAAAATTATAATTTTTTTTTGTATAAAAATAGCAAAATAAAAATCATATGCACGAAACCACTTCAACAACTTTAAATATTTTTGCACTTTACTAAATTATCTCTCCATCTATCTTTAAAATACTGCCTTCTCTCTCTAAATATTTTTTGTTTTAACAGAGAAAAAATGTTTTTGCCAGTACATTTTTTAAACGCTAAAAAAACAGCGAAAACTTGAGTATATTATTCTGGAAATCGAAAGTTTGCAAAAAAAGCTTTAAAATATTAGGGCTTAAATACACTTATAGTAGGACACACTTTTTGGTAAATTTAAAGACTGTAAAGAACTTTGATTGAAAGAAACTAATACCACCTTATGACTCACACAATTCTATGCTTTGAAAAATTATAATTTTTTTTTGTATAAAAATGGCAAAATAAAAATCATATGCACGAAACCACTTCAACAACTTTAAATATTTATGCACTTTACTAAATTATCTCTCCATTTATCTTTAAAATTCTGCCTTCTCTCTCTAAATATTTTTTGTTTTAACAGAGAAAAAATGTTTTTGCCAGTACATTTTTTAAACGCTAAAAAAACAGCGAAAACTTGAGTATATTATTCTGGAAATCGAAAGTTTGCAAAAAAAGCTTTAAAATATTAGGGCTTAAATACACTTATAGTAGGACACACTTTATGGTAAATTTAAAGACTGTAAAGAACTTTGATTGAAAGAAACTAATACCACCTTATGACTCACACATTTCTATGCTTTGAAAAATTATAATTTTTTTTTGTATAAAAATGGCAAAATAAAAATCATATGCACGAAACCACTTCAACAACTTTAAATATTTATGCACTTTACTAAATTATCTATCCATCTATCTTTAAAATTCTGCCTTCTCTCTCTAAATATTTTTTGTTTTAACAGAGAAAAAATGTTTTTGCCAGTACATTTTTTAAACGCTAAAAAAACAGCGAAAACTTGAGTATATTATTCTGGAAATCGAAAGTTTGCAAAAAAAGCTTTAAAATATTAGGGCTTAAATACACTTATAGTAGGACACACTTTTTGGTAAATTTAAAGACTGTAAAGAACTTTGATTGAAAGAAACTAATACCACCTTATGACTCACATATTTCTGTGCTTTGAAAAATTATAATTTTTTTTTGTATAAAAATGGCAAAATAAAAATCATATGCACGAAACCACTTCAACAACTTTAAATATTTTTGCACTTTACTAAATTATCTCTCCATCTATCTTTAAAATTCTGCCTTCTCTCTCTAAATATTTTTTGTTTTAACAGAGAAAAAATGTTTTTGCCAGTACATTTTTTAAACGCTAAAAAACAGCGAAAACTTGAGTATATTATTCTGGAAATCGAAAGTTTGCAAAAAAAGCTTTAAAATATTAGGGCTTAAATACACTTATAGTAGGACACACTTTTTGGTAAATTTAAAGACTGTAAAGAACTTTGATTGAAAGAAACTAATATCACCTTATGACTCACACATTTCTATGCTTTGAAAAATTATAATTTTTTTTTGTATAAAAATGGCAAAATAAAAATCATATGCACGAAACCACTTCAACAACTTTAAATATTTATGTACTTTACTAAATTATCTCTCCATCTATCTTTAAAATTCTGCCTTCTCTCTCTAAATATTTTTTGTTTTAACAGAGAAAAAATGTTTTTGCCAGTACATTTTTTAAACGCTAAAAAAACAGCGAAAACTTGAGTATATTATTCTGGAAATCGAAAGTTTGCAAAAAAAGCTTTAAAATATTAGGGCTTAAATACACTTATAGTAGGACACGCTTTTTGGTAAATTTAAAGACTGTAAAGAACTTTGATTGAAAGAAATTAATACCACCTTATGACTCACACATTTCTATGCTTTGAAAAATTATATTTTTTTTTGTATAAAAATGGCAAAATAAAAATCATATGCACGAAACCACTTCAACAACTTTAAATATTTTTGCACTTTACTAAATTATCTCTCCATCTATCTTTAAAATTCTGCCTTCTCTCTCTAAATATTTTTTGTTTTAACAGAGAAAAAATGTTTTTGCCAGTACATTTTTTAAACGCTAAAAAAACAGCGAAAACTTGAGTATATTATTCTGGAAATCAAAAGTTTGCAAAAAAAGCTTTAAAATATTAGGGCTTAAATACACTTATAGTAGGACACACTTTTTGGTAAATTTAAAGACTGTAAAGAACTTTGATTGAAAGAAACTAATATCACCTTATGACTCACACATTTCTATGCTTTGAAAAATTATAATTTTTTTTTTGTATAAAAATGGCAAAATAAAAATCATATACACGAAACCACTTCAACAACTTTAAATATTTTTGCACTTTACTAAATTATCTCTCCATCTATCTTTAAAATTCTGCCTTCTCTCTCTAAATATTTTTTGTTTTAACAGAGAAAAAATGTTTTTGCCAGTACATTTTTTAAACGCTAAAAAAACAGCGAAAACTTGAGTATATTATTCTGGAAATCGAAAGTTTGCAAAAAAAGCTTTAAAATATTAGGGTTTAAATACACTTATAGTAGGACACACTTTTTGGTAAATTTAAAGACTGTAAAGAACTTTGATTGAAAGAAACTAATATCACCTTATGACTCACATATTTCTATGCTTTGAAAAATTATAATTTTTTTTTGTATAAAAATGGCAAAATAAAAATCATATACACGAAACCACTTCAACAACTTTAAATATTTTTGCACTTTACTAAATTATCTCTCCATCTATCTTTAAAATACTGCGTTCTCTCTCTAAATATTTTTTGTTTTAACAGAGAAAAAATGTTTTTGCCAGTACATTTTTTAAACGCTAAAAAAACAGCGAAAACTTGAGTATATTATTCTGGAAATCGAAAGTTTGCAAAAAAAGCTTTAAAATATTAGGGCTTAAATACACTTATAGTAGGACACGCTTTTTGGTAAATTTAAAGACTGTAAAGAACTTTGATTGAAAGAAATTAATACCACCTTATGACTCACACATTTCTATGCTTTGAAAAATTATATTTTTTTTTGTATAAAAATGGCAAAATAAAAATCATATGCACGAAACCACTTCAACAACTTTAAATATTTTTGCACTTTACTAAATTATCTCTCCATCTATCTTTAAAATACTGCCTTCTCTCTCTAAATATTTTTTGTTTAAACAGAGAAAAAATGTTTTTGCCAGTACATTTTTTAAACGCTAAAAAAACAGCGAAAACTTGAGTATATTATTCTGGAAATCGAAAGTTTGCAAAAAAAGCTTTAAAATATTAGGGCTTAAATACACTTATAGTAGGACACGCTTTTTGGTAAATTTAAAGACTGTAAAGAACTTTGATTGAAAGAAATTAATACCACCTTATGACTCACACATTTCTATGCTTTGAAAAATTATATTTTTTTTTGTATAAAAATGGCAAAATAAAAATCATATGCACGAAACCACTTCAACAACTTTAAATATTTTTGCACTTTACTAAATTATCTCTCCATCTATCTTTAAAATACTGCCTTCTCTCTCTAAATATTTTTTGTTTTAACAGAGAAAAAATGTTTTTGCCAGTACATTTTTTAAACGCTAAAAAAACAGCGAAAACTTCTAAAATTTGAGTATATTATTCTGGAAATCGAAAGTTTGCAAAAAAAGCTTTAAAATATTAGCAACATCATGGCATAAAAATGTGAAAAGCGTAGTAAAAATTGCTTAATCAAAAACGTTACCCCTTAAATTATGCTAAAATATTTTAAGCCTATTTAAGCCTTAAAGAATAATTTAAGGGGTAAAGTTTTTGATTAAGTAATTTTTACTATGCTTTTAAAGCTTTTTTTCCAAACTTTTAATTATTATGGTTTGACCATAAGGATGATCATGACATTACCATAAATTAGAGTTTCGTAATTATTCGTTATTATTTATTATTATTATTTATTTGAGCTGTCTGTCTCCAGCATAGGGTGGCAATGATTCTTCTTTGTTGTAGTTCAATAAATTATCCGCGATAAAATTTAATGCTCTGTAACATTTACTATGTTTTCACGTTTTCAATACGATAGTATTAAACTACATGATGTACTGCCGCCTTAAGGAAATCTAATCCGAAAGAAATGTTAATCGTTCAGAAAATAGCGAACGACCACTGAGGTGTGGCACGCGCCAATTCACAGACGAAAAAAATCATCAATTACTTATTGTGTCTCATTTTCTATCATTGTATTGTTGCAGTAATGTTTACGGCTGAGTTCTATTCAGACCTACTATACAGACCGCTTCAAGCTACTGCGAACATAGGGGGAATCAAGTCCAATTTACTCTCCGTGCCGTACGACCGAGGTGGATTCGAAGCACGCTGCAGTGTTATCTTTTGGAAATTCATTTTGTTTTTATTATTTTGTTTTATTTCTGCCTTGCTCGAGAAACAGATGGGTAAGTTCTTAATTGAAATAATACATTTTTAAAACCAAAAATGGATGTCTACGAAGTTGCCGAAAAAGTGCAGATGGTCAAATGGTCAAATCGTCATAACCCAACACACGTTCGATATTGGTCGAGGGAAAATTTGCATTTGTATTTTGACGTAAGAACACAGTATCCCCAAAAACTAAATGTTTGGGGGGGGGTATTATAGGGGAACACGTAATTGGGCCATTTTTTATTAACGGCAATTGCAATTTGAATGGTCCTAGATACTTGGATCTACTGCAGCAGCACATTATTCCAACTACTAGGCAGTTGTTAGGTGTAAGATTTGGTGAAACATGGTTTCAACAAGATGGTTGTTTCGCTCACAATGTTGGCATTGTTAGGGAATATCTTGATAATGTATTTCCTAATCGGGTTATAAGTACACGGGGAACTATTTTATGTCCAGCTCGATCTCCCGATCTTGCTCCTAATGACTTCTATCTGTTTTTGAAGAAGCTTTTCAAATTATCACCCCTAACATGCTTGGAAACGTTAGAAGGGGTTTTTATAGTAGGCTCGGATATTGTCTAGCCGAGCAAGGAGGACTTTTCGAACATTTGCTTTAATTTTTTTTTGACTGGGAGAATCTTTTTGGTTTTTGGAATGTATTATTTTATTTTGAGAACTTGCTTTTATTTTGTTTCTCCTTATTATTTTCATTGTAACACGTCGTCACTGATAAATCTGAGCAGTTGACAATAAAACGCTCTTATTTATCAGTGACAAAAAATAAGAAAATTACGTTATAAAAATTTGCGTATTTATTGACCAAATTCCGGTTTCATTGACTACGCTCCACACAGCACCGTGGTTAGAGGCGTACTAAATACCAAAGGAAAGTCATGCAAGTGGTGATCGCAAGCCTGAGTATTGGTTGCTTCACTTATAGGCGTGCGGTGTCTCTGCATGTACGTACACTGGCAAATTAGACTTCTTCCGCCCTATGTTCGCAGTAGCTTGAAGCGGTCTGTATAACACGAACTGAAGAGTTACCTGTAATGAATTTGATAGATTAAATATATACTACCTCGCAGGTTTTGTGGCAACTATTTTTTTACGTATTTTTTATCTATTTATTTTTTATTTTTTTCTTTACTTAATTTTACTTATAACATTTTTTATTGAAGAATATATATATATATATATATATATATATATATATATATATATATATATATATGTATATAACTAAAAACAAATATTAAAAAGGAAATTAACTGTGGCAGACTAAGTCAGTCTAACAAAATTGAAAGGGCACATACTCTTCTCTAAGTGCTAGCAATTTTTTGTTAATAAGCTTGATTTTGGATGCAAACTGTAGTCTATATAAAAATTTAAAACTTCTTTATTTCTTGTTCGAATTTTTTAAATGATACATTGATGTGCTTGGAAACGATGTTGAATATATCGTCGAAGAAAAAGTTTTTTCTAGGGGGAGCGGTAAATATGCCTATTTTTTAAATAGGTCCGCCATCTTGATTTTTATTAAATGTCAGTCTTATCACTAGTTCTATAAATTTTGCAGTTTGTGCGTTTTAAAAAGTTTAATCTTATTAAAGTCGATGAATTTTTTAAAAAGTTACCGCGGTTTATTTAAAAATTGCCAGCTTCCGTATTTCTTGTCCGAATTTTTAAAATGATATATCGATGTGCTTCGAAAGAATATGGCTTTTAACCGATGTTTCAGATTTATTACGGTGTCGCACACAAAAAAAATATCTAGGGGGGTTCAAAATGCCTATTTTTTAAATAGGTCCGCCATCTTGAATTTTCAGGAAATGTCAAGTGTGACATTGGTCCTATAAATCCTGAAGCTTTAACTTTCTAGAAAGCTAAATATTATTAAAATCGGACAATTTCTCGCTAAGTTATAATTAATTAAAAAAGTGCGTTTTTTTTTGACACGCACTATATAATAGCAATCAGTTTAAACAGTCGTCATAAGCTGCCACACAGGTGTCAACATAGGTATGTAGTTAGTCTAAGATCTTCCTAGTGCATGCAGTGGTGGAAATCAAGGAAATATAGTGTTTTATTAAAATTATATCGAAATATCCCAATCGAAAACGCCAATTAACTGTTATCTACTTAATCAGTTCACAATACAGTCTGAATACAATTAAACCACTCGGGTGTAAATTTAAAAAAACCGCATTTTGCATGTCTTTGTAAACGGCAAACGCGCGCTACAATTACATTTTCCCGTCCTTGAGCTCAATTTTGCTCGGTTTAAAACTGCTGTTTTAATTTTCATTAATTTAAAAAAAATTAAACATATTTTTTGTAAAAACAAATTTAAATTGGTAGATATTTTATAAAAAATAAAAAAAATATCCGGCAAAATATTAAAAATGTCTAACATATGTAAGGCAGTAAAAAAAAATACTTTTTTTTCCACAGACCGGAAAATATACACTTTCCGTACAATTTTTTGTACAGAAAGTGAAACTTTAAAAAGTAACCATCTCAAACATCATCTCAAAGATGGGACCGGAAAATAAAACATAGACCGTAAAAGGAAGAAGAGACCGTTAAATGATCATTTTTCGGTCTATTTTTTATTTTCCGGTAGGTACCATTTTTAGTCAAGTTGGCTACGACTTGTGTTGATAGTTTTAAAACTTTTTTCTATTGTTTTAAAAATGTTTAGATTTACTTGTATTTACCTTTACCAAATCCTCTGTATAATACTTTTTATTCATCTAAAAAAACTGCTTCTTGTATAAGATAAACATTAACAATAGTTATTCGTATTTCTTCGTATTTGATGGGCACGGTAAAGATGATTTTAGATATTTTAAACGAGTTTTCATTAAATCTAAACGATGATTTTTCAAAATCAAACCGGATGACTTTACTCATTTTTTAAGTCTGGGCGCCCATAAGAATATGGCTTCACCCGATCGCTATCTGTACGAAAGATCCCATTCTGAGCGTAAGCGAGATTCTCTAAAACAAAATAACATTTATATCAAACAATAGGGCGCCCCGGCGAGAGTACGAGTATCGCTTTTTAAAGAGCTTAAGAAGAAGATAACAAAGTCCAATAACAGAAATTGTCATAGGTTTTTTTTTAGTGCCATGCTCTTCGCGAACATTGCCTATCGTCAACGCGATTTGCACCTTACACCATAGAAATATGCAGGTCAGTCAAGTCACACCCCCTCCCTCCACCCCGAAAGATATTCGAGTTTTGATATGCTTATAATTTCGAACTATTTTTGAACCACTTTTAAAAATTTTGAACCCCACTCCTTCCTGGTTTTTTTTAATATTAAAATTAATTTTGGGATAGTTGCTTTTCATTTTTCTCTATGCTTTAAATGAGGGGGGTGTAGCTTGACGGTCCGGTTACCCCCTCCATTTTGAATATAAAAAAGAACAGGAAGGAGTGTGGTTCAAAATTTTTAAAAGTAGTTCAAAATTAGTTTGAAGTTGGTTTGAAATTATAAGCATATCAAAACTCGAATATCTTTCGGGGGGGGGGGGGGAGGGTAGCTTGACTGACCTATATATCTATATTGGGAATTTGGAACTTTTAGTTGCACTATAACAAAGTTATGATTGTTTTCCACAAACCAAACTAAAGAATAAAGTGTACTAAACGGAATTGGGCCTCCATCTTTATTTAAACTATTTCTGGACTTAATGATTTCCATACTTTCATATGCATTCAAAAGTCTTTTGTTTGGTATACTTTTTAGAAGGTTTAGGTTATCTATGCTCGGCCACACTTGACTTTTCGGTTCTTCGTATTTTAAGTGTGCTAAGTGTTCTTTGAATCGTGTTTGTATAGAGCGTCACGTTTGGCCAACATATTTTTGTCACAATCCATGCAACTAATTTCGTAAATTCCACTTTTTTTTCTAGAACTGTAGTTTTATCCTTGGGATTTCCTAGTAAACTTCTTATTGTGTTTCCGGATTGATATACTAATTTAAGACCGGTGTTATTAAATACTTTTTGTAATCCTTTCGTATAATTAGGATTATAAGGAATTGATACAAATTTAGAGTCCGAGGTATCTTTTTGTCTGAAAAAAGTGGAATTCTGAAAGGTCTTTTGAAAAGAATGTCTATTTATCAGCTTATTTATTAAACCTTCGTCGTAACCGTTTCCGCCAGCTATACTCCTAATCCTATTCTTTTCTGCTTCAAATCTTTTTTATTTATTTTTTACTAATCTATATGTTAAAAAGTGCAAACTTGCAAGCTTATGTTGTAAGCAATGAAAACAGTCATTTGGAATATACCTGTTGGTGGCCACCACACCGTTTTTAAATTAGTATATCAATCCGGAAACACAATAAGAAGTTTACTAGAAAATCCCAGGGATAAAACTACAGTTCTAGAAAAAAAGTGGAATTTACGAAATTAGTTGCATGGATTGTGACAAAAAATATGTTGGCCAAACGAGACGCTCTATTCAAACACGATTCAAAGAACACTTAGCACACTTAAAATACGGCAGAACATGAAAGTCAAGTGTGGCTGAGCATGCTTTTGAAAACAATCATAGATTTACATTAGATAACCTAAAACTTCTAAAAAGTGTACCAAACAAAAAGACTTTTGAATGCATGTGAAAGTATGGAAATCATTAAATCCAGAAATACACTTTAGTACACTTTATTCTTTAGTTGAGGGGAGATAGGATTATAAATCGTGATCAATCACAAATTATTAGTCTTATCTCCGCCCACTAAAAAAATGTATATAAGATAGACCGTAGGTTAATTTAGTTTATTGTTTATCGTCTCCTGATGATGCTAACGTTGTTAGCGAAACGCGCGTAGAGTGCAAAAAAGTGTAGTTTTGGTTTGTGGAAAACAATCACAACTTTGCTATGACCTAAATATGATTTATTGTGATAAAAATATACATTTTGTGGACAAAGCGTTAAAGTTAGAAATAGAACAAAATAATGGTCCAGTTAAATAAAGGTAGGTATGGAGTTCCACCAAGTAAAGGCAGAGTCAATATAATTAAATAAAGGTATAATTAAAAATAACCCCATGAGCAACCATGAAAAAATAAGAAATTTGAAAGGTTACTAACAACAATAAACAAACAAGAGCATTTTGGACACTAATAATAAAATAAGTATCAAAATAATTGCCTTTGACACACACAAAATCTGTCGACTAAAAAATGTATTAAAAATTATGCTATGAGCCATGATAGTTTAGTATTAAATAGTGTTGAAAAGAAACAAACATATTTGTTAAAATAACACAAAAAAAAACAACAAAACACAATAAAAAAACAATATTTTGAGTTTTACTAACCTATGTTGAACATAAAAACAGTTATTTTATTATTTAACCCACCCAAAGTTGTCCTCGAAAAATTCTTGCAGACTATAATAGGCTTTATCAACCCAAAGTTTTTAATTGTTTTTCTAAATAATCTTTTTCTAATCTAATTTTATTTGGAAGATGGTTTAAACATTTTAATTCCGTTGTAGTGGAAGGATCTATAAATAAGTGTTGATTTGGAAATCGGGAGTCTTAGGTTGAACTTCCGCTGTGATCTAGTATTGTAACGAGTTTCAGGACGCAGAAAATTATTACGATGGATCAAGATTAAAGGAACTGACTCTAGAATGTATAAGGAAGTTAGAGTTAAAATACGCTGTGACTTAAAAAGGGGTTTGCAGGAGACCCTAAATTGAGCACGACAAAGATAATGTATAGCACGTTTTTGAAAATTAAAAATAAATTCCGTAACGTAGATGGGATTCGATCAACGCAAAGTAAACGGTCCTAGCAAAGTGAACACCTAATTCATTAATAGTGATCTTGACAGCATAACACCCGGAGGCAACTTTTTTACTTAAGAGGGAAATATGGGTATCAAATTTAAGTTTGCTGTCAATAGTCAGTTCAAGAAATTTGCTGTTCTGCCGATTCTCAAGTTCAGTGTCACCAATGTAAAAATCATTTAAGAAACAACCAAACCCACGATATTAGTCTTACTAAAGTTAAGAGTGAGAAGATTGGGGTCACACGACCTCCGTACCTGGTCCATGTCTTCAGAAATATACATTTTAAGGAGAATGGCACTAGATGCACTCCATAAAATTGTGGTCTCATCACCAAAAATTGTAAAATGACCTTTTACTTTCAGTTGTGCTAAGTCATGAGAATATCATCAAAAGAAGGAGACCTCGATTGTGTAATATCTTTAAATATTGTTTAAATTCACACATAGTTGGTCATATAATATGGGCGTTAAAACCCAGTTTGGCAACAATGCGCTTTTAGGTGCGAGAAAATTAAAGGAGATCTCATGAGAGAGTGCGCGGCGCGACGGGCTGCAGCGTAAATATAAAAATATCACCTTTGAGATGGTTTTCTTTTACACTTACAAATTATTAATTATTTAAAAATAGTAAAAATCAAAACCATAATTGTGTACTTACCGAAAATTGGTTATGGCACCTCGTCTGGCTGTAAAAGTTTATTTAAAAGTCGTTTTCTAAAGTATATGGTCCACTTTTATTATAAAAAAAAGTAACACAATGTTCCTTCCAATTTCTAAAACATCTTTTTTTATTAATTTTATTTTGGCAAACACTAAAAAAAACACTTTTTTTCAGCCTTTGTGTGTCACACAGTGTTTAAACAAATTTTATTTTTGTAAAAACTCTTTTTTTTTATTTTAAAAAACACTAAAAAAACCCTTTTTTGAGCCGCTGGGAAAATTTGTCGAGACACATTTGAGCTGCAAGATTTGAGTTTCTGCGAGCTTCACCGTATACTAATTTTACACTAAACTGCAAAAAAACTCACGCAAATAATGGCGTCAGGTAGACTCGCGTGACTGACAACCTTCATAACGAACAGCGGAAGATGCACTATGCACTGCGCTGTAGAGAGGAGAGGGGGGAATGGGAATGGAGAGTCGTGGGTCGGAGGTCAGCGAATTGCGTTGTTGTCAAGTGTTTTTTAAATCTTTAACTCAAAGGAAATCATTATTTTTTTTTATTAATTTTTTTAAATTTATATGATTTAGAGGAGATTTATTTGGAAATGGCCTTATTGTAAAATGGTTAAGGTTAGACATGAATATTTCTAAAATTCTGGTAGATATAAGCACCTAAATTTATCAACTTTAAAATAATTTAGACAAAAATCTGTTTTGCCCCATAAGTCGTATGATTTGTTTTAGCCCATCAGTTAAAAGGATGTATGGTATTGTTTACACTCTTTATTTAAAAATGTATGTAATCTAAACTCTTTTATTTTTATGAATTTCAGGATTATGCTTTAAGTTTCAGATCAATATTGCTATGACGTCACCTATCAGCTGACATGAACAAAAAAGCTGGTAGTAGACAGTGCATCCTGTAATGATCCACGCCTTGAGAATCGTAACCGTTCTCAAGCATCTACATAGATTTTGTCAGGTATTTTCGACAGGAAGATGGTCTACCCATGGGATCTCCACTTTCGCCGGTAGTGGCCAACATCTTATGGAGTCCTGTCAAGAAGAAGCTCTGCGAACATCATGGTAGAGACCTAAACTACGGCTAAGATACATGGATACATTTATCATCTGGAAAAAGGACAACAATACACTCGAATAATTCTTCATGCTGTCAACAATATAAGAAAGAAGTAAAAAGAAGAAAATTTTCAGCTCCCTTTTCTCGACCTTCTACTCACCAAAAAGAATTCAACTATAATCACTACCGTATTTCGCAAACCAACTAATACTGGACAATATCGAAACTTCACATCAAACCACTCCACATCAACCAAACTGGAAATTGCAAAATCTCTTATAGATTGAGCCACCCACATCTGCAATACAAAAGAAGCTTTAAATAAAGAAAAGGCAAACATTATCCGATCTGCGAACGAATGTTTTCTTCAACTACACGATCAATAAATACAACTCTTCAGACCACGCCAACACAACGACAACGACAGACGTAAAAACTGAAAAGAAGGCGACACTTAATACCATATTCGGAATGCCTTCAAAACGACCATAACAATAAGAAGTCAATTAACCAAAAGTAAACCATATCGCCACAAAACCAAGAACTGCATTTATCAGGTGCCATGCGACTGTGGGGATATCTATGTCGGAGAAACCAGTCGACCCAATGAAGTTTGCCTTACAGAACACAAACGTAAAACTCGACAAGGGGACACAATTGCTGGGAAAATCAACATCATATGAAATGGAAAAGGCAAAGATCGGTCGCCAGAAAGGAAGATCTATTTAAGCGGAAGTGCAGAGAAATGAAGACAACGGAAGTTCGAAACTCTAATTTACTGTTGAGTTCAACATTGTCTACACCCTTTAAACAACACTTATTTAGCAGCTAGTTGTAAAACCTACTACTACTACTACTACCCAGCTTGATAGATAAGCATTCATTATGTTATGTAACAATAAACCTAATAAAAATGGACTTTGGTCGTTTCCAAAATTAGATTCTTCATATGCTTTAAAGATCAATTGTGATTGGGTTACGAGCCCATTGTAACCCGGGATTATTATATTTTGAATTTTTATTATATTTTCACCAGTATGTAGAAAAAAGATCATTAGATGAGATGCTTAAAACTTTGCATAGGCGTAGGTAATTTTATACCTGTTGAACGTAAATTATTATTTTAATATTTTTTCCAACAAAAGAAGGAAACCTATGATGTGTAAAATTTAGAATATTGATTAAATATAAATGTTACCGAAAATCTTTAATTTTTATTAATTTCGGAACCGTTTATCAGTCGAATGGAATTGTCTAATCTTGCTTACATTGACAGGGCAATCAAATCCTAAAAATCCTCCAAAGAATTAAGAATCACGAATACATCAAAGCTCAAGAGCATATTAGACTCTATGGCCTCTAGATCCGTCAAATATGTTAGACAATGTTGATTACACATTTTTAGCCGAAAGAGCCGCGGATGTATGGAGTTGTGGAGGTTTGACATAATTTGTTGGTGTTATATTTGCTTTTTAAGACTACTGTACGATTGAAATGTACCAAGACAAAAACATTAAATCAAATCTATATTTTATAAGAAAGAGGGTATCTCAAGGTTCGATTTTTGGTTTTCTTTTTTACATACAGATCAAACAACATACACGTTTATCGTTTCTGGAGGCGAAAGTTGACAAAGAACCAAGTTGGAAAAAACACGTGGAAGCTTTGAATACGAGTACACAACCGTATGCGCCTGAAACTCTAGTATTATATGGCATTATTTTTTTTAAAAAAATTGGCTACATTTCCTTCACTGTAAAATAGATGCCTTGAAGTAATTTAGTTCATAAATTAAATAGCAGGCCAGCGTTTACGGCATCTTTTGTTATATGCTTAACAACCCGGAGCTCTTTAAACATCCAAAAGGTGCACATGCCTACAATTTCAATCAATTTGATGGCAGCAAAGTAGATACAGCAGGAAACACGTTGTTTAACTGGGCACACTTTGAAAGAGTGGAGTTTAGAACAAAAATAATGGATATGGAAAGAAATGGACAATGTTATAAAAGAAAGGGAAATAGCTGAAAAGGCATCTAGAGAAGGTACATAGAAGAGCAACAAGAAGACAACCGGCGATTACCGGAGAATAATATGCATAACGGAACCGCAGCAGAAAAGGGAGAGGGGGTTTGATAGGTATTCCAGGGTGCTTATTCTTGACGGGTAGGGAGTAGAAGAGGCGAGAGAAGTAGGCGGGGTTTACTAAAAATTTGGCGACACTGTATTCTTAAAAGAAAGTTAAGAGAGGGAGCTGCTCCCGAGAGAGCAGCCATGTTCTCTTAATAAGACCCAGTAGTAGAGGCCGATCCTCGGGTATTTTAACCTAATTTTTATATTGATTTTATTGTTTTTTCTGAGTAAAAGCGTAATCATACAAGGCTAAAATGAATGTTGAAGACTTCAACAACATAATTTTAAATGATGTGGTAGTGGAAGATCCTTGGGAAGTCGTGGAAGATGCAGTGGAACAATTAGGGGTTCCAAGGGATGTTTCGGACAAAAGAAACCCCTTTGATTTAACGGAACATAAATATGTCCAATTATTCGGATATTTCTTTCCATAAAATAACGCTTGCCGCACACGTGAATGTACCCCTGTACATATTCGGTCTAGCGTAAATAAATTCTCTAAGCAGATCTTCTTGTTGGCTCTATAAAGGCCTGGATTTGTCCACGTTTTCTTTTGCAACTTGTTTCTCCATTTTGTAAAAAATAACAACAAACGAAAAACAGCGTTATGTACATTGAGAAAAATTTTGGTTGGTTTGGTAGGTCAAAATGTGTTGCGTTTTGATTGGTTGCACAAACTGGCAACATTGTGCCCAGAGACTATATTGACCCGACCGTGAGCTAGGGATCGATCCCCGGAGCTCCCCGGGGATTCTCCTATATCTCACTTTCCGCTTTTTGGAGCCCTGATAACTTGAGAGTCCCAGACTACCAGAGACGTGGTGTACATAAAGCATTTCGTTTTAAAACGAAAGAAAAGTTGTATTTCTTCTACTTTTTAATCATAAACATTTAGAGACTCGAATTGATAATGCTGCTTATAATTTTAGTAATATTATTTTTAGTAATTGATGTAAAATACGCCACTGAATAATATTAAACCGAATACATACACGAATCAAGAATCCCAAAAGGAATGTATATTGTAAGATTTATCGTTTTTAATATTCCAAATCATTTTTTACCTTTGGGTTCTTTATAAACGAGTGCTGGTTGACTGACAGCTATGAGACGCGGCCTGTGTACGTCGATTCGGTCAGTGTTTCTTTTGTATTTTTCCTCATCTTTTTAAAGTTAATAATTTGTTAATGCCAGCGCCTTGAGGATTTTTAACGATGATGATTCTTTAAAAATTTACCTCTTTTTTTTGTGTTAACTTTACCATACTGAGGGTGAGAGAAATCCTGATTTGATTAAAAAAATATCAGATCAGAAAATCAAATATTGGGTAATTTATTAAAAAATTTTCTTTAGAATCTTCCTAGGGCTTGGAAAGGAACACAGAAGCCTAGAGAAGTTGTGCACATGATTTTTAGGTAGTCATCGCTTATCTCTTTATTGCTCTTCTATGTACCTTATCTAGATCTTGCCTTTTCATCTGTTTCTTTTTGTTTAATACCTTTGTCAATAAATGCCTTTGCTGCTTCTCTATTTTTTTTTCTACAATTTTTGTGACAAAGTTTACACTATTTATTTCTCCCCTTGTTATTTCTTTCGTTTTTGATCTAAGCTCCACCTTTTCTCTTTCAAAGTGTGCGCAGTTGAGCAATGTGTTTTCTGTTTTTGTCTACTTTGCTGTCATATTCAAAATCACGGTATCTTGATTTACAAAATCCTGCTTAGACAATTATTTTTATTTAAACTTTTACATCAAGTAACGACGTTTCGATCTTAATCCGGATCATCTTCAGTAAGAACAAATATTATTTTTTCGTTAAAATTGTAAAATAAATCAATTATCAAGATGCTTAGAGATTTGCAATAGTAAAAATGGTTTTTGGTAAGTAATTTATTTTAATGAAAAAAGAATGCGTATTCTTACTTTTCTGCGACGTAAAAAATAAAAAATGTTTTCTTTGGGTTCTTTTCAGCCCTAAAGATGATCCGGATTAGGATCGAAACGTAGTCACTTAATGAAAAAGTTTAAATATAAATAATTGTCCAAAAAGCTGAAACCTTTTTTGATTTCATTTAAGAAATCCTTTCCATTTCCATTCATATTAATAAAATATAGGATGATGGACTTCACAACTGAGAAGAGGGTCTTACTATAAACGGCATAAAATAAACAAACTAAGTATACTGACGACATTGTCATAATTCCAGACACGCTGGAAGGTCTGCATGAGTTGAGTTATGCTTGAATGGTTAAAGCCAAGGTATTAGAGTAAAGGATTTATTTTTCCTTTAATCAATGGGCAAGGAAAAAATCATTAGAATATAGTAAAAGTAAGTCGAACGAAAGCAGTGGACTGATGACTACAGTTCTAAGAGAGCATGGCACATCAAGAAAAAGTAACTGTATAATTATTATTGGATACTTGTTTTGCATTTTTAAATGTATTTCTTTTTCGAAGTATAAGAAGGTGTATTATCTTCGAAAAAAATGAGAAATCATTCGTACAATCCCTCCGAAAACGTTGTAATTATGAAATTTATCGTCCTTTTATGTGTCGGCGAACGGCCCATTAAAAATGCGAAACTGGATTTTCGGACTTTTAAAATATTCGAAACGCAGATTTATCCAACGATATAACCGCTCGCGAAGTAAGAATTATTAATTATTGAGTTTAAGAAATTTATATTTCTTTGTGTTGTATATGTTGCATTAACATTTTTCGGTCAGTTTCTTGTTTTTGAATAGTGGAGGACTTGGCGATAAGAGATGGATTAAAAACAAAAGATTAAAAGATCTTGGGTGGAAATAACGAAAAGAGAAATGATTAAACGATGTTTCGCTATGGGTAACCAGCGTGAGCTCGTCAGTGGTTTCACTGGTCACCCTCCCCATCCATCATTAAACACCATCATACACTTTGATTTCCAACTTTGACTCACTCACAAATACTTATCCAAGTTACCTGATACGGATTCGTCCTGGCGTGTTAATATTTTCAATAGGACTATGCTCCTAAGGCAATTAAAAATCAAAAAAGAAGTTAAAAAACATCAGTTACATCAACCGAAAAGAATCTAAAAACAAAAGATCAAAAGATCTTGGGTGGAAATAACGAAAATTCAAACCTGGATGAGCATCCCACAAGGAACACACAAAAAACCAAAGCGAAAAGAAAAATGATTAAACGATGTTTCGCTTTGGGTAACCAGCGTGAGCTCGTCAGTGGTTTCACTGGTCACCCTCCCAATACATCATTAAACACCATCATACACTTTGATTTTTAACTTTGAATCACTCACAAATAGGCATCGTTCCGCACTGGTACTTATTCAAGTTACCTGATACGGATACGTATGCCTATTTGTGAGTGATTCAAAATTGTAAATCAAAATGTATGATAGTGTTTAATGATGTATGGGGAGAGTGACCAGTGGAACCACTGACGAGCTCACGCTGGTTATCCAGAGCGAAACATCATTTAATCATTTCTCTTTTCGCTTTGTTTCTTTGTGTGTTCCTTGTGGGATGCTCATTGAATTTTCGTTATTTCCACCCAAGATCTATTGGTCTTTTTTTTTTAGATTTTTTTCGGATGATGTAACTGATTTGGAGGTTTTTTAAGAACTCTCACTTTAGAGCTTAGAACCGAAATAGTCTGTTGAGGACAGTGTTCTATCCTAGCTTAGAGACCTCCTTGAGTAGCATTCCCTCCATTAGTGTGTTGGTTAACTTTCAGTTGTTTCTTTGCCGTTTCAGTATCCAAAACGGCGTCTTAGTAGGTTCCAACTCTTGTATGATATCCAAGCAATTGCAGCATAACTATTGAAAACACTATATGCGTGTTTGCAATTATAACAGTATCGTCATCAGGCCTTTACAGTCAGACTCTTATCGCAGTTGTGTGTTATTTTTTATTGCGTTACTTTTAGATCATACCAACTTCTTTCGGAGATTTTATGAGGACTTCGTGTTGAAATTATTCATGAGCTTTCTCATAATCTACGAAACTGGCATATACTGACCCTGATACATCCCTAGAGCTGAAATTCAAATAAAGTAACCCAACATCACAAAATGAGCTCAACAAAAGTGCAAAAAATGGTTACTCTGCAAGCAACAGTTATGATACAAATAGTCCAAACTATTTGTGATTAAAAATCACTCCTGAAGCAAATTTGCAAAAAAAAGTTAATATGGAAAAGCGTGGAAAAGTGTACTTACAGGACAAAATCAACGCAGGACCTATTAGAAGAGTGAAATGTATATGACTAATGTAATTAGCTAGTGTGGAGATTACCTACTCTAGAATGGACCAATAAACTAGACCTTAGCAAGAGTAGGAGAAACAAGATGGGGTATGGTCAGGTCATTAAAAAATATTTCTAGCGCGGCAGTAACGCAGTAACTAAGTCTATTGTGTGTACTCACAGGAAAAAACCATCGCAGGACCTACTAGAAGAGTGAGATGGTGTGCAGATCACCTACTCTAGAAGAGGAAGAGTAGTAGTCAATGTTTTTAGCACAGCAGTAGCGCAGTAAGTAAGTGTCTTGGGTGTGAGAAACCATACCTAAGCATCGTTGATCCCGCTTATGTTTCATATGGGTGGTAACCCCAAAGAATCCCTGCTCAATTCAGCAGTTCTAGAACTGGTAAATGTGTGTTTCGAGGTTTTTCTATCATCTTGAGCAAATGCTTTACCAGTACCAACTATGTATATCCCCAGTTCACGGCGGTTGCTTCTAATATAATATAGCCCTTCCTCTTTCAGGCTATGTTTTTGAGAGCACCCAATAAGGAGCCGGAATTATTATTATAATTTTTTGTTAATTTTTTTTCAGGATGTTAAGTGAAATTTTGTGTAACTCTTTAACTAATAAATCTATGAATATTTAGTAGAAGCATTAAAAAAAAAATAAATAGCATACCTAGCTCCTCTACTATTCTCCGTTTTAAGTTTTTAAGAGTTTATGCATTACGAAGTCTTAAACCAGTTTTTTGTTTTTAATATTTTGGTTATAAGCCTTTTTAAGCGCATAACTCAAAATTTGAAATAGAATTATTATGGGACCCTTTTCGTTGCTGTTCGCAAATATGAGAAGGCCTACTATATTAGCAACAAAAAGTTATGATTAAAATTAAACTTAAAAACTGTTAATCTTTGTATCAAATTTTGTACGGTGAAAGTTTAAAGAATTATCCCGGAACCATTTACGTCATTTTTCATAATTTTAAGTTTTTTACATAATTTTACGTATCCTAAAAATGTTTAATTCACGGTAAAAATTATCGATTATTTTAAAAAACTAAATAAAACAATATTTGTATAAATATTTTTGAAAAACCACGCGAATGGTCTGTAGGGGATACCAGAAGCGTCCGCTGCGCAAAATTTTGTTAATTTCTAATTTGCGTTTTATTTGTTTAACTAAACAAACTGTTTTTGGGATTCAAATTCACACTTAATCCACAAGTGTTATTGTTCAAGAGGTTACGAGGATAAATTTATTAAATTTAGCATCAATTAATCCTGAATATGACCATCCGATATTTTTTTGATAAATAGTTACTTATATCTTGCTTTTTCCTTATGGGATATCGGGCCTGAAAACGTATAGTAGGCTCAAGAGATCAGCCTTTATAATTACCCAGTCTGCTTTTGTCAGAATATGAATTATGAAGGCGCAAAGTCTTGGAATTTTATTTATACTGAAACTTTGTTTCATTTGATATTTTATTAATGTTACTGCCTCCACATATATAGAATCTATTTAAGCAAGAAATGTGCAGATTACAGTAATTTATTATTGTATCTCAAATAAGCAATACTAAATTTATATACCTGGAGACAAAGCTAGAGCATTTTCAGCCAGAGCTCATGTAAGTAAGTATATTAAAATCTTAAAGAGATTAAAATTAAATTTTTTTTATTTAATAATAATGCCCAAAGTAACACTAAAAAAATAATAATAGGGAAATCGACTTCAACAACCAAAATTTCTTTATAACCACCCTCAACCAATTAACCTCTGGATTGCCAGGCTAATCCTCTAGGTGAAGAAACACTTAAGATTTTCTTTTTATTCTGGTGCCTTAATTCCAACCAAAATTTCTCTGATTCATCACCCCAACGGTGAAGTGTTTCTACGGCAAATAGAATAAAGATACGGCAGATAAGCGGTCTTCTAACCTGCTTCTCCGGGTCCAACGAAACACCATCAACCCGCTTGTCTGCTTTTTCGCTGCAAATTCAAACATTCTGTTCAAACACAGAAAGATCAACTCTGAGAGCCACAGAAACGTTAAAAAAAAACAAATTCCGTAAGTGATTTACCAGAGTCGCTGAAAGAAGAAAGATTGGACAGTCGGAAAACTGACAATACCAAACTAAATTTTTTTAACTTGGTACAATTTGGAATCAAAGACTGTTAGAATAGAATAGAAATATGCTTTATTGTCGGAAAATAGCAAATAATATCATCGACAAAGCTTGGTACATAAAATTAGACACTCGACAATAATAATCCCAAAAAATTATTTCGTTTGACGGTACTTTGGCAGGTGATCCCAAAGACGTTTTAAATAATTTTATGCACTTTAGGGATTAAAAATAATTTTAATCCTTGGGGGATTTAAAGTAAATTTTTCCAAATTAAACAATAATTTTATTGAAATTTTATTTATTTGTTAAAATGTATGAACGAAAAAAATAATTAGCATATGCATTACTTAAATCTAGTTCGGCCATTCTGTCTCTTTAGAAATGCCGTGAGTTTACTATATTTGCTGATGTCGACCTTTGTTTCAGACATTATCGTGGCTTTGATAATGGAATATTGGCTCCATATAGAAGAAGCCTTGAGATTCTTAGACTTCTGTAGGAAGCATGCCTGGAGCACCTTTTCATCCGCAAAATTCTTTGCATGCTGTTCAGCGCACCATTTTCGGTAATCACGAAACTGTTTCTTGTAAACCTCGCGAGATTTTTGTGGAACAAGGCTAGCGATGGCCTCTTCCGCGGCCTCTTCAATGTTAATTTTCAAAAAAAAACAACAACTGACTGACATTTGTTTTGTGCCATAGCAACACTTCCATGGCACAATAAATTTTGAGTGAATCCATCATGCCCACAACAATCAATGACAACTATCAGTAGTACGAGCTTTGTGCCATAGCAACACTTCCATGGCATAATAAATTGAGTGAATCCATCATGCCAACAACAATCAATGATATCTATCAGTAATACGAGCTGTCAATCTTGAAACTAGAGTACCGTTAAGTGGTCTACTGTTAGTTTTGTGATTTTTTGTTTTTAGTTTCTCGCATTCTAAAGTGCATAAAATAGTATATAAACCTCGTGACTAAAGTGTATTTTAATCCCTTAGCGAACTTTAGTCCCTAGGTTTATAATGTACTATTAATAAACTAATGGTCAAGCCATGGTGATTCTTAAAATAATTTCTTAAATACTCAAAAATTATTTTTAGATGTGCTAAAATACACTTTGGTAGGACACGTTTTTTGGTAAATTTAAGGAATGTGAAAAACTTTACGCTCTGAAAAATTACAATTTTTGCTGTTTTTTGAATAAAAATTGCAAAATAAAAATCATATGCACGACACCACTCAAGTTGTCAGACTGATGATATAACAGAAATTTTTAGTAAAAATTTTCAACAACCCCAAATATTTTTAAATTATCTCTCCATCTACCTCTATAATTCTGCCCTCTCTCTCTAAATTTTTTTATTTTAACAGAGAAAAACTGTTTTTTGGCAGTATTTTTTTTGAACGCATAAAAAACAGTCAAAACTTGAAAAATTTGTGTGTTTTATTGTAAAAAACGAAAGTTTGGATAGAAAGCTTTAAAATGTAAGCAATATCATGGCACACAAATGTAAAAAACATAATAAAAATTGCTTCATCAAAAACTTTACCCCTTAAATTATGCTAAAATATTTTAAGCCTTAAATTATCATCATGGCTTGACCATAATATCTGCTGTTTCTTATTTAGAACTTTCTTTAAATTTTGGCAAATGCAAAATTTCGACAATATCCAATAATCCATCGGTATTTTCTGATTTTGTATCTATTTCCCCAAACTTACAATTAGTTCCAGTTTCTTAATTTTCCTTACTAGGTTGCGTTTTTTCTATACCCGAAATTAATTCGACAATTGACAAAAACAAGCTTTCCGGAAAAGCTAGGAAATACATTAAAATTTTTAGATTCGCATATTGCATATTTTCTTTTAAAATTTTCATTTCTAATACCACGTATATCATACCTACTTAGGTGTGTTCCTTGCTGGAAAAGCCCAGACTCTTTGGCAAAATATGATTTATTTCTACAATCATACCTTCAGGAAATTACAAACTGTGCCATTAAACCAAATTCGTGCTAGCGAAGCACTCTTCCTGTAAAAATGGGTGTTCTTGGAATAAGAGACATAACAACTTTATCGACATCTGCATTTTTGGGTTCCGTTAATGATGTTTGCATTTTAATAAAATCAATTTTACCGGAATATATATATTTTAAATTTAAAATACACAGATTTTAACGTATGTTTACAAAATTGGATTTCCCTTTCTTCAATAGATTCAATCCCTCAAGATTTACCTAGATCTCCGAGGGAATTTGATAGTATGATTTGCCAAGTTCGCCAAAATATTCTTACTGAAGAATATCAGGGGGATGAAGGTAGTGCGCGCCTTTTGGCTATTTGGTCTCCAGAATCTAATGCTTGGCTTAATGTCCTTCCCTTTGCGGCTTTAGGAAACTTATTAGATAATTCCACATTTCGAATTTCAACTGCTCTAAGACTTGTTTTGCCTGTCTCTGTGGAGCACCCTTGCATTTGCGGCGAAATAGCACACATGCGCTAAGCTGCAAGAAAAGTGCAGGGCGGGCTTGCAGACACAGTTAGATCAATGATGTTCTTAAACGGGCTCTAATATCTGCGGAATATCCTGCATTAAAAAAAAAGGCAGTCGGCATGACATTGTCCATGGAAGCGTGGAAAGTAGCTGATTTGGGACGCAACACTACCTAATCATATGTTTCCATTGCTGAAAACAAAAACGCTGTAACTATAGGGATCTTCGTTCCCTTTGCTGTCGAGACATTAGGTCCTTGGGGTGAGCAGGCTAAGGGTCTGGTTTCAGGGATTGCATCAAAAAGTTCATCTGACCGGTCTCGGAGCTTCATCACTCAAAAAATAAGTGTGGCGATTCAAAGAGGTAATGCGGCCTTGGTGATGGGCACTATTGGGGAGGACCTTTATGCTTGTGTTCATTAATTTTTATTTTTATTTTTTTATTTAATTTTATAATGTTTTTGGTTATATATAAATATGTTATTGTAGTATGCTAAAAAGTATTAAAAATATACGGTAAAAGGCTAACAAAAAGTAAAAACAAAAAAATATTAGGTAATAATAAAAATTTTAAAGCCAATCTCATCCTTTTAAATTCAAGAATATTTGAGACCTGGCCTATTTTCCAAATATTTGCCAATCCCTTTGTAAATTACCATGGATGCATTCCGCATTTTACTTTCGAAAATGTCACTTTATCGCACTAAAAAGAACTTCTTGCTGCACTGTGGGAGAAGTAAATGTGCTTAATTTTGGAGAGTATACTGACATTCAAATATCTATATGATTGTGGTTTATAAAATGACTAAAATAACTAAATGATAAATTATTTAAATTTATTACAATTATTCTATAACTTTTGATAAACTAACAAAAAATGTGGCAAACGTAAATGCTATAAATTGCAGGTTTAAAATTAATGTCATTAATAATAATGTAATTAATTTATGAATAGGTTGATTTTTCAGTTTTTTTTCCTACACGCCAGTAGGAAACATAGCGTACCTAACTCGCGCGTAAAGTGACATTTCTGCATTTGATTGCTCACTGAACGACACGTTAGCGTACAATTTCATGCCGAAAAGTAGCACTTTCCGCACTTGTTGGGTAAACTACTATTTCAGTGTGTCTCTCCGCAAGTGTTTTACCTTCCTCAAAATGTTTTTATTGATCTGTTGAAATTTTCTATTTTTTTAAGTATTTTTTTTTTCCAATGCACATTTATTTTTTTCAACCGAAGAAACAGCTTTTGGGATAAACTTTTCCTCTTTAAAAAATTACTTTACAAAAATTCTCTGTATTTGCTTCCTTCAAAATTAATTGTTCGGGCTTTGTCAGTACCTTTTGGAATGTGATAGAGCATAATTTTTTATTGACTTAAATGTTACAAGAAACAAATAAAAAAATTGATACAGATTAGGTTAACTTAAAGGATAGAGACTTATGAGTCTGAATCTAAAAGTCCATAATTTTCTTGCTAGTCATAGATTTCATGATAGGTTTCTGCTGCAACTTCATGCAGCTCCTCATCGGAATTTGAGACATAATAATTTTCATGTTTGTTAAGCTTTTGAAAGTCTCGAAAAATGGATTCCAACGCAAAGTTTCTGGCTACAGTATAAGGCTGTATGCAGAACGGACAATTGGGAAGTTCAGACTTACACTTTTGACATAATGAGTGACCCAATTCACAAAATCTTATGACACCTTCCATTGGTTTAAAGCACACTGGGCATTCCAGATGACTTCGCAAACATCTTCTGTATTCGTTTCGTTCAAAATTAAGTGCGCGGGCTTTGTCTGATTGTAATTGTTTATTTAATATAATAAATTCAAAAGTATATTCAAGACCTGGAATCTGTGATGTAATATCATTTTTGTTAACGTTAATGTGACTGGAACATTCCAGGGGGTAATATATTCAATTCAATTCAATTTATTCTGTACTTTGGCCTATAAATGTTATAGAATATACATGTCAAACTTATATTTTAAATTTTAAGCACAGGGTGCCCGTGTCATAATTGTAAATGAGTAAATAGACTAATACACTTTTTAAAGTCAGCACTAACAGTTACATGCTTAAAAAACATAATTATTTTTTCGTATAATTAAATACACATAACAAGAGTTTTTTTTTTAATTACATAAACACTAACACAGTAATTATTTTAAAAAAAATACAAGAGAAGCAGAAGTGACGAAGAAGGAAAATATTAGGGGAAAAAAAGCGCTATTGTTTTAAGTATTCATTATATGAATAAAAAGCTTTCGCCGCTAAATATTTCTTAATTTCTTTATAAAACATACTGTCCTTAACTATAGATTTTAAATCATTTGGTAAGGTATTGTAATATTTAATGGCTATGTAGTATGGAGACTTCTTAAAAAATGAATTTTGATGTTTTGGCAAGCGCAAAAGTTGACCATTTCGAGTATTGTGCTCGTGGATATCAGAGACTTTTGTAAACTGAGATGGAGAGTTGTTTATTTTTGACCTAGCATATTTTATTGCTTTATATATATATATACCGTAGACTGTTAAGATATTATTTTTAATAAAATAGTTTTTGCAGGATTCCCTAGGATTTATATTAAATATAGTTCTCACTAATCTCTTTTGTAGAATGAAGACCCTACTTACAGTTGAGGAATCTCCCCATGCAAGTATGTTATAACTTAAATATGAGTAGCCTAATGTGTAATAAACAGTGAGTAGGTCTTTGGTTGTAACAAAGTTTTTAAGTTGGCGTATTGCATAGCATGTACCTACAAGTTTTTTACAAATATAATCAATCTGAAGATCCCAGCATAGATTCTCATCAGTATATGTACCCAAGAATTTAACAGACTTTGTAAATTTAATATTTTTTGCTAAATCAAATTCTGGTCTTGCTCGCCTTTTTGAAAAATAAACAATTTCTGTTTTATTTGCATTTAAAATAAGCTTGTTTTTGAAACACCAATCTGAAAAACCAGACACTACTTGACTTATTAGATTTTCAAGTTCTATTAAGGAAGTTGCTGATATAATTATAGTTGTGTCATCAGCAAAAATAGTGCAGAAACCCAGTTTATTATGTTGAGCAAGATCATTTATGTACAACAAAAATAACAGCGGTCCCAAAACAGACCCCTGAGGTACACCCGTGTCGCATTTGTACTCCTTTGAAAATTTCCCTTTCATCTTTACTCTTAAATGTCTATTTTTAAGAAACGTCGCTATAAAGTCTAAAAGTTCTCCTCTAACACCACAGTTATAAAGTTTATTTAATAAAAAATTAATATTTAAAGTGTCAAAAGCTCTACTTAGGTCAAAAAATATTCCAGCAACATGTTTACCTTTGTCAAGCTCAGAATAAACTACATTTAAGGTGTCGTTTGTCGCAGTTTCTGTCGATTTATTTTTTCTGAATCCATGTTGGTTTGGTATTAGTATATTAAATCGATCCAGAAAACTAAACAATCTATTTGTAATAATTTTTTCAAAAAGCGTGGAAAACGGTGAAAGAACTGATATGGGTCTGTAATTTGAAAAATCTTGCGGAGAGCCTTTATTTTTATAAACTGGGGTGACAGTCGCAACCTTTAGACAACTTGGAAACGAACACTTATTTATACTTAAATTTATTAAGAACGTCAAAGGTTCTATTAAATATTTTGAAACTCGTTTTAATACAAACATAGGAATTCCGTCTTTACCCTTTGATGATTTATTTTTTAATAATTTTAGATTTTTTTCTATTTCTTCGGGGGTTACTGGTGCCATATTAAAGGAGGATTCTACTAGATTAGATAGGGTACAGTTAGCTGACGATTTTCCTTTATAATGTTTCTCCAGACTGTCTTGTGCCACTGTAGAAAAATATTTTGCAAAGTTTTCGCTTATATCTTCTGGTAGTAGGGTATCCATACTGCACATGAATACTTGAGTCGTTTGCAGATACAATTCTGGCCAGATACATGTACTTTTCATTTGATGGATATACTTGAAAAACGTTAGAAATAATTTTATGTGCATTTTGACTTTTTGCTCCGAAAGATTTATAATACAATAAAAATAGGCAATTATTCCATTTTAAAAGGAATACACAAGTAGTGGGATAAACGTTGGCATCAAGCACAATATGAAATTTTACTCTGTCCGCTCTAAACAAAGCATCCCAATGTTTGTTTTCGAAATGTGCTTCAATATTAAACATTTCCAAGGTACTTTTACAAGTGGGAAAGGGGCAAAATATTTTCCTGTGGAGACAATGTTTCTCGTGATCAGCTGCTTGATTCCATTTCAACTTTTCGGGACAATTTTCTGAATTACTGCAAGGAAACACTAGTGGTTGGCCTGGAAAATATTTCAATGTCAGTAGATGCGTCACATCGTCCACATCTAAAGGACTTATTATCCTTTGATGAGTAAATTGGGGACACACATAGATACTTCCAGCAATTTGAACATTTTAATTTTGTATATTCGCTTAAATCATCCAGTTCCATTTTATCCTAAAAATAAAAAGGCATTGCTTATTTCAGTAAAACCTACAAATGAATTTTTTATTACCAGTCCGACATACGGTAAAGTGAGAGAATATGTATCCGTCAGTGAACCAAAAAGTTTTTCACTCGGTTGGTTTCGCTCTTTCACACTCGAAATCTGCTACCTCCGGAAAGTGTAGGTTTCCAAATGTCCTTGATGGTGACGCTTGTTTGAGAAAATAAATTCTAGTTCCTCAGAATAATTAATGCTGTTTCTTTGAATTTTCGATCAATAAAACTCTTCAGACCACACCAACAAGTAGTATAGAGGTGGTCCATGGGCCTGGCAATTAGGACTTTTCATGGGCCCTTTCTGCCATACCCCGTTCCCTACCCCTATGCCGCTACTTCTGGTGCAACTCTCTCTCCGGGCCTCCCTGTCTTCTTTACGAAGTTCAGTATGTCGGCCCATTTGAGCGAGTGCAGCTCTTCTTCCTCTACCCAAGTAACAATTTTTCGACGCAACAACGTTTCCAAACGCAACCACAACGTTGCGATGCAGCGCCACCTACAATAAGTTATTTGTTGGAAGTGCGCCAGAGGTGTTTATTATTGCCCAAAATATAATCTTTGGTCAACATTTTATATTTTTTCTCCACCAAAAATCATCTATCACAAGATTCAGAGTAATAATAATTAATATTTTTCACATTAATAATCATGAACAAGATGTACGTTTTAAAGGCTTTCTGTACACTAAAATCGGAAACGCAACTTAGTGTACTGTCAAATATGATATTTTTCGGTCCAAAAAAAACGCGGGACTGAAATATAAGGCAGATTTTAAAAAAAAATTATTTTTTTTTAAATTTTATATAAGACAAAAAAAATGTTGCAGAACTACTTTGACGTCTGTATACAACTAAATTAGTGATTTAACAGTAATAACAGCTACGAATTGCTAGGAAAAACTAATAAAAGACTCCTAACGCGTTTGTTTACATTCTGTTTGACAATATGGCTTCAAATTAAAAAGGGTAATTGCAAAAAGCAACATGGCGCTTATCCGTCGTTTCGTACTTACCGTTTGTCAACCAAAAAACGTCCTTTGGTAACAGATTCGACAGCTGCTTCACCAAAATGCGCCTAATGTCAACGTACCAAAATCTTTTCCTTGGGTGACAGCTGACAGACTGCCAAGTCAATTTCATCTGTCCGAGATTTAAAAAAAAATGTTTTTTGCTCGATGGTTTTTGCCAAACAAAAAAATAGAACGGAGCTAGTTTAAAGTGGTCCATATTTTGGAAATTGACAAAGTGGAGCCTGTTCCACATTCATGGGAAACGAGGGTCACCTCTATTCGCCGCCACCTTTGAGGTTGTTGTGAAGACTTCAGTCTGATGGTACCGGATCTCTGCTCATGAAACCAGTACTTACCCGTGTGTTGTAAAGGAAGAGTTTTACTTACAGCTGATAAAACCCTTGATAAAACCTCAACAAAAAGGGTAGTTACAGAGGCTGTCGGTGTGAATAAAGTTATAAAATCCTAATATGGACCATCAAAGCAATAGCTGCAAGAAAATCAGATTCATTCCCAGAAAAAGTTTTTAAAAACTGTTGCATTATGCAAAGTTAATGGTCAACAAGGAGAAAGTTCAGAAACGCTACATAATGAAGTCCCACACGCACACCTGATGATCGTAACAAAAGTCCAGATGTTCTTGAGAAGCTTAACGAACTTTGCAACCTTATAGCTGCATGTAAGTACTACAACTTTACTGGTTTTCTTTTATTTTTAGCAAACACCCGGTATCCATACGTTTGATTTTTATTGACAACTGTCAAGACTTAAATGACGGATTTATATGAGAAACAGTCACATTCAATTTTGTAGCTTAATTTTCTTTAACACAATAACTTCTCTTATGTCCATATCTCCCAACATGAAAATTCTCCGATAAAGCTTTAATCATGATTAACACTAATCGGGGTTTGAAATAGATCTTGACAAATAATGTTTCAATATAAAACATCACATTTTAAGGCGCAATTACACAGACGAACATGCTCAAATAAAAGCTCGTGCAAAAGATCTGAAATTTTTTGCGCGAACATTTTTGTGAGCTTTTCTTTGAACATTTTGTTCGGGTAAATTTTTGAGCAATTTATTGCTATCTATTTTGGAAAAATATTTTTAAAGATCAGAATAAATATAATTTTACATCATTGATCAGTGATCTCAATTCTTTAAAAAAATGGAACACCAACTTTTATTTTAAACTTTTGTGAAAAAAAGGCGACGGCAAGCCAAACATTATTATTGGCTATCAGTTTTGTCATATGCAATGTTAAAATAGTTAATGATGGAGGTAATAACATTTAATTCTTTTCTTTAACTTTTTTGGATTTCTTTCATTATAAAAAGAAAACGGAAATGTCTTCGAATTAATTCCTTTTTAAAATGCAGGTGGATATTTTTAGAGAACTGTTCTGGAGAGTAGCTAGTTGTTCCCTGGAGGGGGATAGGGAGGTTTAGACAGTCGGAACGCAGCGCTGTCAAACACTGCTGTAATTTTGTGTGTCAATGTTCATTTGACTAAAACTCCCTCTCACTAATCTATGGTTTTTACCTTCTCCTAACCCAGCAACAGCAATAAATAAGTGCCAATTTTTATTTTTTTTGATTCTCGTTCTTTTTACAACCCCAAAAAAGTTACAAGTATACTGGCATAAAATTCAGATCAATCGAAGTTGCTTATGAGGTAAAACGTGAATTTCGACATCAAATCGTTTTTCCGTCGGAAAGCACTTAATTAAAAATACCTTGTTTTAAAACTTAGTCTTTCTATTTTCAGTTAAGTTCAATGAATTCCTATAAAACTATAAAATTTAAATTTGTAAGAAATTTTTATTACCAACATTTCTTCAAACAAATTTTGCTCAACATTCTCTCCAAAATTTACGTGTGTTTTTTGTACGCGATTTTGCTCGAACATTTCTTTGAACATTTTGCTCAAGAGGCTCGTGTAAATGTTTGTCGGCATTTCAACATCAAAGGAAAGTTTGTCTGTGTAAATGCGCCTTTAAACACCGATTAGTATCTATCTAATTATGATAAATGCATAATCTTAGAATTTTTACTTTATGAGCATTAATAGCATAGCCAAGCAGAGCTTGTTCAGTCATGGAAGTTTTATTTTTAATTAATTTAATTTAAAAACTCCCTGAGTACTGCTTTTTTGTTTAATTTTCCTTAACTTTTCTTTTATTTTCTTAGGTCCGAAGAAATTGACAATATGGATATAAAACTGGACCACCTTAAAGACCTAAGTAAAGAAAGTTATACCGAAGGCTAATGAAATATTGGACCTTAAGAGGAAAACATTACTTTGGATGAAGAACTTGAAAAAGGGGATAATCCTATAATCATTTAAGTAGATACTAGTGCTTTTTACATACCTAGTTGAGATTTCTAAGTAATAAGTAGGTACACAACCCAAATAAATACTTGTGCGTAGAGCTAAAATATTCATCCCAGGGCCGGCTCACAATGGGAGATATCAGCATCCTAGTGCTGAATATTGAAGCTATGTCAGTATTTGGGTATTTGTGTGAGTACCTATACTGTACGTACTAAAAAAGCTTTGTTATATTTTTTCAAATAAAAAAAAATATTATTTATTTTTGTTTAGGTTAGTTTTATAATTAGATAGATTGAGCAAAAAAAAGGTTTTTATTTCTGCTAGTTTATTCGTTAAAATGTTGTCCTTATTAGTTGTGTTCTCTACTTTTAAAGGAGCTACAATCCAAGTGCCTACTTTGTGTTTTGTATTATGTTTTGTAGTGTTTGTGCAATGTGTATTTTGTATTAAAATTAGTCACTGAAAAAAACCACAAAGAAATCATAGTTTTTTTTTAACTATTCAAGGATTCGTAAGTAAGGGCCCATTTACTCAAGTTTTAATGCCTAAATAATGCTTAAATTTCTATTTCTGTCTATTTCCCTTCAAAAAGTAGAGAGAGAAGAAAAAATTACTTTGAGGATTAGCCATTAAAACGTGAGTAAATAGGCCTTATGAAAGAAATAAAATTTACAATAAAAAATTAAATGAAAAATAAAAAAAGTGAGGTTCTGAGGTGTTGATAACAAGAAATATTAAACCAAACGACTCCCATTCTCTGCACAAAACGATCAGAAATAGTTGGTGCATAAAATAGACCTATTTCCGTGCTCTTACCACATAACGACCAAAAAACTTAGATTTGACGAAGAATTACGTAGGATGCGAGACGTGTACTCTTTAACGTTTTCTGGTCGTTATTTTGACACCAGAATAATCACAAAAACTAATTAGTCATACGAAAACGTTAAAAAAACGTTGCAGTTTAGTTAAATGGTAAAATTAACGTTTAGGCGTCGGTAATTATTTCGTTAACGAAGGTCGTCCCCAAAATAACCAATTTCTCCAACCAAATACAACGTTAATATTGGTTAAGTTTTTAGTCATCACAACCAGTAGGTCATACAATTGTTACTTGGGTATCGAGGGAGCTCAGCTGCCTTGATCTGGCATATGCACGATATAAAGTGCTGCGCTGATTCCTCTTCGAGCCCGCAAGCGGGATCTCCTGCTACTCTTATTTGACTCGTATTGAGCAGAATCAGGGTCTTTGTTGAAATGTTGAAATTCCAAATATTTGGAAGCCCCTCTTTGGGCGGAGTTAACTTCTTAAACTTTAGGGTGGAGTGATTTCCCATAGTACATAAGTATGTAGCCTTAGGAATAGATTGTAGTTTGCACCTGAAGACGATCAGAGATTGAGATCGAAACGTCGTGTGTATGACAATGGAAGTACGAAACACAGAGTTAATTTCATATAGTTAGTTATCAGTTAGATAATTTTTGTTGGTGCAATGGCCGCAAAACTAAATGTCGGTTAAAAATAACGGTGCAAGTCCCTGTAAGTATAGTAAGTAACTAAGATGGTAAAAATTTGTAAAAATTGGCACAAAACTTTTCCTCTTTACAAAATTACTTTACAAAAATTCTGTGTATTAACTTTGTTCAAAATTAATTGAGCGGGCTTTGTTAGTAACATTTAAAATGTGAAAGAATATAATTTTTTTTACAAGAAATAACTAAAAAAGTGATACAGATTAAGTGTACGTAATTCAAAATTATTTTTGTAAAGGATAGGATAGAGACCTACAAGTCTGAATCTAAAAATCCACAATTTTCTTGCTAGTTATAGATTTCATCAGTTTTAGTTTCTGGTTCATCTTCATGTGGCTCCTCATCGGAACTTGAGACATAATTTTCATGTTTGTTAAGCTTTTGAAAGTCTCGAAAAATGGATTCCAATATAAAGTTTCTCGCTAAAGTAAACGGCTGTCTGCAAGAGGGGCAGATGGGCAGTTGGGACTTACACTTTTGACATAGTGAATGACCCGATTCACAAAATCTTATGACATCTTTCATTGGTTTAAAGCAAACTGGGCATTCCAGATGATTTCGCAAACATCTTCTGTATTCGTTTTGTTCAAAATCAATTGCGCAGGCTTTGTCTGATTGTAATTGTTTATTTAATATAATAAATTCAAGAGAATATTCAAGACCTGGAATGTGCGATGTAATGTTATTTTTGTTAACGTTAATGTAGTTGGAATATTCCATTGCATTGATTTTTAGACTGGTTGCGCCTTCTGGAAGGGGTAACACAGGATATCCATACTGAACATGAATATTTGAGTCGTTTGCAGATACAATTCTAGCCAGATACACATACTTTTCTTTTGATGGATTTACTTGAAAAACGTTAAAAATAATTTTATGTGCATTTTGACTTTTTTCCCCGAAAGATCTGTAATACAACAAAAATAGGCAATTATTCCATTTTAGAAGGAATACACAAGTAGTGGGATAAACGTTTTCATCAAGCACAATATCAAATTTTACTCTGTCCTCTTTAAACAAAGCATCCAAGTGTTTACTTGCGAAATGTGCTTCAATATTAAACATTTCTAGGTTGTTTGTACAGGTGGGAAAGGGACAAAAAATTTTCTTGTAGGGACAATGTTTCTCGTGATCAACTGCTTGATTCCATTTCAACTTTTCGGGACAACTTTCTGAAATACTGCAAGGAAACACTAGCGTTTTGGCCACTATTTCGTAAATAACGCATCTGGAAAAGATTTCTTTATTAGTAGATGCGTCACATCGTCCACATCTAAAGGACTTATTATCCTTTGATGAGTAAATTGGGGACACAGATAGATACTTCCCGCAATTTGAACATTTTAGTTTTGTATATTCGCTTAAATCTTCCAGTTCCATTTTGTCCTGAAAATAAAAAGTCGATAGTCAATTTTATTAAAATCTGTAAATAAATTTTCCGCCATACAGAAAGACAATTTTTAAAATGACGTACACTGTTAAAATCGATATTTTGTCCGTCGATGCAAGGAATTACACCCAACAATGATTGTTCTTACAAGAAGCACATTTTATTACCTACCTTATATTATTTGACAAACAATGAAAATTACAACACTACCTAAAATTTCGGCAACAAACTGCAGTGCAACGTAATTATACTAGAATAAATGTTATTAATAGCGATAGCTTATCTAAATCCATAAATGATATGAGATTTTTTTCTTTAAAATAAAATCAATCATGACATAATAAAGGAAATTTGCACACATTTATAAAAAAATCAATTGGGGCGTAGAGGACGAAGGAATCAGAAAAAACTGTTTTTTTTCGAATTCCGTGGCTAATAGCGTTGTTGTGCGCACCGAGTTTATGTTGCCCTGAGTTCTCGTTCTTTAAGATTTTTTTTTAAAGATTTTGACCATACCTTTGATAAAATGTACAATATTATCAAAAAAATTTAATATTTCAATGTATGTGAGCAATTTAAGGTATCATTTGGAAATTGTGGGATTTGAAATTTATCTCCGTAAAGAAATACGAAATCTCTAAAGCCGGAAAAGTAATTTTTTTCAGGTCTATAAGAATAGATAGGTAGAAAAATCACAAGAATCCTAGCGCAGAATCCCTTTCACGTACATTGAGTAATACAGACTATTAAGGTTCGATAGCGTGAGACGACCTTACGTAGGCAAATCACGGCAAGTTTACCAATCAAGGAGTTATAACACAAAACATTGAATTCCGATAAAACATTGAATTTTGGACTTATTAATAAAGATGTTCTCGAGAAGATGAGATGGAATCTCAATACAAGACATAAAACTTTGCTTATCTTTCTGTTCAGACGCTTTGACAAATGTTATAAATTCTTGTATATTGGAGAAGAAATATACATCATTATCGAAAAAAGCAATTATCAAACCTACCGCCAAGGTGTCAAACCCTAAATAATTGAAGGATCTTAGGCCTATAAGTATCCTCCCTGCTGTTTCTAAGATCTTTGAAAAATACATTTGCCAACAAATTACAGATTTTCTTGAAAGTAACAATCTAATTCCAGATTGTCAATCGGGATTTAGAAAACATTTTAGCACCACAACAGCACTTGCTAGCATATTAAATGACATGAGGTACAATGAAGAACAGGGAAATGGAACTTGCATGGCTATGCTTTACTTTAGTAAGGCGTTTGACACCTTGAGCCACAATCTGCTATTTGCAAAAATGAACTATTTTGGCTTTTCAGATATGAGTTCTGATTTTAAACTGATTAGACAAGGAGGCCCACAGAGTTCGGTGCCTTCACCAATTTTGTTCTCTCTTTACGTTTCTGATATGCACCAAAGTGTCACACACGCCAATCTAAAGCAATTTGCAGACGAGTCCGAACTTCATTTTCCGATAAATATCCGTTTATTCAAGAAGTACAACAAAAGCTCAACCTTGACCTTAAAAGCATAAATTTGTATGCAAAAAATCATAACTTAAAGCACAACTTTTAGAATGGTTTAACGATCCTATTTTTAATTTTTTTGGAGGTGTAGGTTTATGGGTTGAGGAATCTTATTAATGAAACGTCCTTTTTTTGGAATGCCAACGTTTCGCAAAATTTATTTGCTTCTTCAGGGCTATTCAAGATGGCCGTTCCATATGTCTATTTTATTACTGGTAAACGTCATCTTTTGGTAAAAAGGCTGCAGTACAACGTAAACCTACTAGAATAAATGTTATTATTAGCGATAGCTTATCTAAATCGATAAATTATATAAGATTTTTTTCTTTAAAATAAAATCAATCAATCAATCAATTAAAAAATGCAAACAAAATAGTCGCTGTAGTAATAAGATTTTAATGTTTGTGTTTTTGTGTTTTTAAGTTTTTAACTAAAACGGTACGTGTCATTTTTTTAAAATAAATGCCTTTTTACCAAAAGATGACGTTTACTAGTAATAAAATAGACATATGGAACGGCCGTCTTGAATAGCCCTGAAGAAGCAAATAAATTTTGCGAAACGTTGGCATTCCAAAAAAAGGACGTTTCATTAATAAGATCCCTCAAACCATAAACCTACATCTCCAAAAAAATTAAAGCACAATCCCCAAAAATCTCAAATTATGATCATTCATAAAAACAAAGACATTAGAGAAAACACTGAAAATAATCTACAGATACAAATTGAAAATACTCCAATTCGTATAGTTCATAAAGCAAAAAACCTAAATCTAACATTCGATAGTTCCCTCTCCTTTGATTTTCATATTGAGAATAAACTTATAGCGGGTTACATGCGTCTTAAAAATATTTATAGATTAAAAAGATGTTTGACTTCCAAACAAAAGTATTTTTTGCACAACACTCTAATTCTTTCCTTATTCGATTACGCAGACGTTGCATATGGAGATTCTCTATCTTGGCAAACCAAATGGTCGATTTAAAAATTATAAAATTCATGTATACGATTCGCGTATAACGTGCCATATCGAAATCATATTTCGCCGGTCTTAAACGAAGAAAACTGTATATGCATAAATTTCTTTATAAAATCATAAAATCTGGCGAACCAGCCTATTTAAACGATAAATTTCATCTTCTTCCTCACTCTCAAAGAACAAGAAATAATCTTGACATATGTCGTATCTCCTCATAGAACTTCTGCATTTCAAAGATCAATTACATTTGTTACTATCAAAATTTGGAATAATCTCACAAATCAAATAAAAAACTCAAAACTTTCAACTTACAGTAAATTTAGAAAGGCTAAAATACTCACAGAACAACAAAGTTTATTATAAAATAATATTAATTAATTTTCTATCTATTTTTTGTATATTTAGTATTTTAGTATTTGTATGGCTAGTTATTATGAGGGCTTGTAATTTTTGCTCCCGGTTACTCCTTCCTGGTAGTCGTTTCATCCAGTCAGATAGCAGTGAACTATAATGTTATTTTTTTTTAAATAATAAGTATTTATAGCCAACCAACTTAAGTAGTTCATTACAGGGAATAAAAAAACAATATAAACAATTGGGTACAACATGCATTAAGTAAATATTTATAGATATTATTAAATTATGTTAATTATAAAAATGGTAATAAATAAATTAAAAAATAAATTGTCATTAAAAAAAAATTATAACAAAAAAGTACTAATAATAATAATAATACTATTGAAAACCGAGAATACAATAATTACATCATTTTAAAATATGTTTTTTAAAGTCTTTTTTAAATTTAATTCTTATATTCTTATTTTTTATTTCTTCTGGGATTCTATTGTATATATAAATTCCATCACAAATACTGATTTACCAAAATTACTTGATGCAAATAAGTTTTATGTTATTCCTTGTTTCATATGAGTGATTATTATTACGTGTAATTAACTTAATGTTAGATTTTTTACTTTCACAGTAAATTGAATGAATTAAAATGCCTAATTTTAAAATATGTAGATTGTTAATATCAAGGTAGCCCTTTGGTTTATTATTATTATATTTATTTTATTTATTTAAATGTTTTGTGTTGGTTCTAAGAATTGAAATTTATGAATACATTTGGTTGCTTTATTTTGTAGTTTTTTTAATGGTTTTATTGTGGTTTTATTTGCGAACCCCCAAATAGATATCATGTATTGTAATTTGGAGTAAATTAAAGCATAATAAACGTTTTTTAGGTGTTTTAACGGTATGTAATGTATTATTTTGTAAAGAACACCAATTAAAGGGGAAATAGAGTTTCTTAAATGTTTAATATGTTTATCCCAGCTTAATCTTTCATCGATGTATAATCCCAAAAATTATATAAAATTTGTATATTTAATTTCATTGTTATTAAATTTAATTGGTTCTATTTTTTGATTAATTTTCTTTTTATTAATAGGAATATAAGTTGATTTATTATAGTTAATTGTTAGTTTGTACGAGTAGAGCCATTTTTAAATAATATTTAGATCAAACTAAATATCATTATAAATTTGGGAATAATTATTTGCAAAAAAACTATTGTTGTGTCATCAGCAAATAATTCACCTTTTAGACTTAAGTTTATGATTGAATTGATATATATTAAAAATAATATTGGACCTAAGGATGAACCTTGTAGAACTCCGCAAATTATTTTTCCTTTAGAACTTTTATGATTGCCAATTTAAACATATCGGAGTCGATTTAATAAATAATTTTGAAACCTTAAAAGAGCTTTGCCTGGAATCCCGTTGTTGTTTAGACAATTTATTAAAATTTTGTTCAACATTATATTGAGTATTAGTTACCATGTCAGCTACTGCTATTTCAGTATCTCTAAATTTGCGGAAACCGTATTGACATTTGAATAATAATTTTTTAGATTCTAAATAATTTTGAATTCGGTTATTCATCATTTTTTCTAAAAAATTTTTGACATTACTGGCAGTACTGAAATAGGCCTGTAGTTATTGCTATTTTATTTTTCGTTATTTTTATAAACAGGTAAAACTTGACTAAAGCTTCAAATGATTTAAGTTAAAGTGTGTTACCGTGTGCAGGAGTTTTAGTTTCCTGGGTTGTATCTGTTTTAATTAGGATCTTTAGAATCTCAGCGAATTCTATAGTGAATTTGATGGAATTTCTTATGCTGTTGACATGAATAAATAAATGTTCCAGTGTGTCCTTCTAGATGATAAGTATGTCGTTCATGTATCGAGTGCTCATAGGGCTCCTTTTTCAAAGAATTTAATAAAGATGTTGCCTACTGCTGACTACTGACGAAAATGGTGGTTCTTAAAAATATGTTTTTTTCTTGGAAGTAAGAATTCATTGACTGTTAGATTGATACTCTCAGAGAGGTGGCTGTCCTTGAGTAGGGAGCTTCTGTTCGATGATTTGCAGAAATTCTTCTAGTGGTACGTTTGTGTACTACAAAGGTAAAAAAATCCACCATTGCAACATAAGACCTCTACTTCATTCACGAATCCTATGTTAACATCTATCTAGACTGCTATTGCGTTTATTTACACTGGCTCGAAAATTTCTTTATTTTCGTTCAGAAAAACATACCCTCTGTGTAATTTTATGACCATTGGAGTCAATTCCTGGTCACAATGGGCCCACTTGCGGCCGTAGTACACCGTTCAGCTTTCGTAAGGGTGGCAACCACCAGTTTCGAATACAGCAATCAATCATGAATTAGCAGAGAAAAAAAATTTGGAAAGTGGCTAGTTTTTAGGCCTGTAAAAACAGTTTTCCCATGCCACCACTACCACTATTACCAAGTGACGCGACCCACGCAAAAAGTATAGGGGTTATGTTGACCAAACCCATATGAAATTAAAGCTATGATTTTCGAAATCATAGCACACTTGGTTAACTTCGATGCACTTCAAAATTTATTATGGAAAATCAAAAATGATAGAAACTCATTTATGTGGACGCGCCTCATCCTGTCATTACCCCTGATCATTTTCATACTCGAGTAAATATGAGTCTTTTTCTCTATAAAAATATACATGGTAAATGGGAGCCATGTCGCATTTTTTTAAATCTATTATTACACTCATCGAACAGAAATTATTAAAATTTAGAAAAAGTTTATTAAGAATAATGAATTTTTCCACTTGCCTGTTGAATTATTATTGCAAAATACCACTGAAAAACTACTTTTCCCTGAAAATATATCATATTTTAGGAGAAAATGTCCTAAAACTAATATTTTTTGACAGGTTTCAAAATGGAATATGGTGAATACGTCAAAAATTTGGCACAGAATAGCTTCATTAGCTTCACCTCTTGAAAGCCCACTCATTTTAAAGCTGCATCTTTCATTAGTACAGGTTGGTGCAAGCAGAGTAAGAGATCTGAACTCACTGTTTTCGACAAGTTGAGCCGCGTTCGAGCTAGAGCAGTCACGCTCTTTTTGAGCAAGGACACAACCCTCTCAAATGAAGTATACCTTTTACATTACATTTTTTAAATCTATTATTACACTCATCGAACAGAAATTATTAAAATTTTCACAAAGTTAATTAAGAATTATGGATTTTTCCACTTTTTTATTGAATTGCTATTGCAAAATACCACTGAAAAACTACTTTTTCCTTAAAATATATCATATTTTAGGAGAAAATGTCCTAAAACTAATATTTTTTGACAGGTTTCAAAATGGAAAATGGTGAATACGTCAAAAATTTGCCACAGAATAGCTTCATTAGCTTCACCTCTTGAAAGCCCACTCATTTGAAAGCTGCATCTTTCATTGGTACAGGTTGGTGAAAGCAGAGTAAGAGATCTGAACTCACTGTTTTCGACAAGTTGAGCCGCGTTCGAGCTAGAGCAGTCATGCTCTTTTTGGGCAAGGACACAACCCTCTCAAATAAAGTATACCTTTTACATTACATTTTTTAAATCTATTATTACACTCATCGAACAGAAATTATTAAAATTTTCAAAAAGTTAATTAAGAATTATGGATTTTTTCCACTTGTCTATTGAATTGCTATTGCAAAATACCACTGAAAAACTACTTTTTCCTTAAAATATATCATATTCTAGGAGAAAATGTCCTAAAACTAATATTTTTTGACAGGTTTTAAAATGGAAAATGGTGAATACGCCAAAAATTTGGCACAGAATAGCTTCATTAGCTTCACCTCTTGAAAGCCCACTCATTTTAAAGCTGCTGCATCTTTCATCAGTACAGGTCGGTGCAAGCAGAGTAAGAGATCCGAACTTGCTGATTTCGACAAGTTGAGCCGCGTTCGAGCTAGAGCAGTCACGCTCTTATTGGGCAAGAGCACAACCCTCTCAAATGAAGTATACCTTTTACATAAATACACACAATTTTAAAATATAATAAAGACATTCTTACATTTATGTAAATACCTTTTCTAAGTATTTTATAAACAAAATTTACGATAAAAAAATTAGTTAAAATGCTCCTCATAAATATAATTATGGCCAAAAATCAAGGAAAGCTAGTTCTTTTAAAACCAAAAATTTCACTTAAACTTGGAACCGTCGTAAAATAGGCTAAAGCCATTTAGTAATCCCACTGCCGATGTGTTGTTTTTCACTGTTTTTACAACGTTTCGATTGTTTATGAACATGCAATCCTCATCAGGTGAATACTAACAGAGGCTAATGCTGCTATGCACCATCACACACTTTCTCTGATTAACACTTTAGCCGTGGTTAACTAACATTTTTGTTATGCACCAAGCATTTTTTTTACCTAACCAGTAATTAACTTTAATTGCCCGATGACCTAGAATTTAGGGCACGATAACCGCGGTTAGCTAACAAGTGAGGTTATCTTTGTGATGTGTATGTCATGTTCGATCCTTTTTTTTATTTTTGAAGTTTTTCGATTGTATTTTATGAAGAAAAAATTGAAAAATATAATAATTAAATAAATACTTGGCAGATATTAAAGGATCTGTATGCCCAGCCTGCGGGTGGGCAGAAGAATCGTTAGCATAGCACCTAATAGAAGAGTATGATGGTATACGGCAGGTTGAGGCAGCTAATATGGGACTCACACACCATAGAATGGTGGTGGTAATGGCTCAAGCAGCAGGAGTTGATGCACCACTATAGATGTCTTATTTACTTTTTTTAAATCTTTAAATAAAATAACTTTGAAAACTTTTATTAAATAAGAAAACTTATTTCATTATTGTTTTTTTCTGTAGGCCTCTTTCCATTCCATATGGTGTTGATTTTCTCAGCAATGTTGGACCATTTTTGTTCCCGTTGATATTTCCTGACTCGCACCTAGTCCTTAGTGCCATGTCGTTGTGGTTTAGTTTTAGTTAATTGACTTCTTATGACTGTGGCTGTTTTTAAAGACAGTTTCAAGATGGTACTGGTTGCCTATTCTTCTTATCTTTTCTGACATCCATGTTTGCATCTGCCAAACTTTTTCTTCCTATGGTTTGAAGCGTTTTATTGATCATATAGTTAGAAAAACCATTCCTTTAAAGGTCCAATCGAATGTTTGCTTTTTTTCGTTTAAATCGTCTTCTGTATTGCAGATGTAAATGGCTCGATCTATGAGAGATTTTATAATTTCTAGTTTTGTCGATGTAAAGTGGTTTGACTTGAAGTTTATATATTTTCCTATGTGAGTTGGTTTCCGATATACTGATGTGATTATTGCAGATTTCCTTTTGGTGACCAGAACGTCGAGAAAGCTGATGATTTTCTTCTTTTTCTGTTGACTTGATTAGAGTGTGTTGTTCCTTCTTCTTGAGGATGAATATGTCGTTCATTTATCGTACGTAAACTGACAAAAGTGGTGTGTCAAAAATATCTGTCTTTTTCTTGGAAGTAAGAATTCACTCACTGTTGGATTGGTTCTGTGAGAGTAGGTAGTTTCAGTTCTATGATTTGCAGGGATTCTTCTAGTGGTACGTTTGTGTACAAAGGTAAAAAAACTACCATTGCAACATGAGACCTTTACCCCATTTATGAATCCTATGTTAATATCAATCTAGACTGCCATTGTGTTTATTTACATTGGCTCGAAAATTTCTTTGTTTTCGTTCAGACGGAGATACCCTCTGTGTAATTTTATGGCGATTACGTTTAACAGGTAATTGGACGAAAAAATATTTCTGTATTATTGTGTGGCACGGCCACTCCTTGCTTGGTTATTAACCGCGGTGATTTCAAGTGCCCCACACACTATGAAATTTGTCGCGAGATACGTTGCGAGGCTAACGTCTTTGATACCAAATCTTATAGTGTGAGTTGTCGTCTCGACCAGCTTTAGTCTCGTGTGAGACCGTCTCAGTGAGTTTTCTAAAATTTGTTTGTTCAGCTTTAAATTTTACGAAGAATTTATACAAGTAACCCATGTCTATGGTACGTTAATGGAAAAACATATATATTCTATACCATATCATTTTTCTCTGTTTTTTTTTCAAATAAATCATAAAACTTCCGGAATTCTAATACTGATATATGTGATACTGTATTAAGGTGTAGGAACAATTAAGACGAAATACCGTTTCACTAGAGACTTCGGATCGCAAAGAGTGTCTAGAGTCGGACCTCGTAGTGTGTGGGGCACTTTATACACAAACAAATTATTTCCCACTTTTGATTTTTTTTTGTAACAAAGCGTCTTTACCTTATATATCCTTGATTATTATGTAATCAAAGCTTACATGTTATTGGAAATCTATTATTCATCAGAATTGATAAAACAGGGCTACAAAAAATGTTCGTAAATAATTAAATCATGTCTTTTTGATTTCTGATGTAGAATATTTTGTAGAAGTGCAAAATATGTTTTGTCATTTTCAATAACCTTATTATACGATATTAGGAATTTATTATCGGTATTAATCGATAACACAGCCATCTGGTTCAAAGTCCCTAAAACCACCGGCAAGCCGAAGGCATTTGATTGGGGGAGGGGGGGGAAAGGCCATTTTCCCAACTAATATTAAAAGCGATTCCCAAGTAACCTGAAACTTTTAAGATTTTTTTTATTGTTCTTTGAAGGAATTAGAAATACAAAATATTTTGTAAAATTTACTTAAATTTCCCAACTGAACCTTCATATTTCCCAACTGCAAGGGATCGCCGGTGCCTATAACGGCAGCAGCATTTTCTCTTTGGAATGCAAGGCTGATCCTTTGGGTGAAGAAACACTTAACATTTTTATTTTTAGTTTTGCATTTTTAATATTCTCCAAATTTCTTGGCATCTTTTCCCAAGGACCATGAATTTATACAAATGGTAGAAAGATATAGCGATCCACCAACTCTACGTACTTTCCGATCTTTTCCTGTTCTGGTGTGTCTATAAGTTGCTTCCCAAACTAAGCTCTTCCCTGCCCTCCAAGTTCGGCAGGGATCCCCGCAGAACCTAGAGCGCGTTGAATAACATTGTTGATCGTCCGGTGTCGGATCAACCTGACTGCAATTTTTGTGCAACTCAGCCATATTTATCTACTTGTTCGACTACTGGAGTCCCAATGCGCAGAGCTAGCAAAACCTAGACATGTCTAGGTTTTTTTTAAAGCCGAAGTAGGCTTCAGAGATGTCCCCACTACTCACAAATGGATCGGACGAAAGATCCCGGGTTCAAATCCTGGTAGAGGAAAAACTTTTTTCCGATTTATTCCCTCACCCTTTGCCCTTTACGCCACAAATCTTTTCTGTAAATTCATTAGGGCGCTAAATTTCCCTTCATTTTGAATTACTTTTGGTTGTTCGGAATTTTGGACAGGATTGTTTTAAATTTACAAAGTTTACTCCAATTTTCTAAGGCTGTGTTATAATGGTTATCAGGGGAAGAATAACTATTTTCTGGAAGAATGCTTTTAATTAGTCAAGAAATATCTTTCGACGAACTAAGAACAGCAGAAGAACTCCCAATTTCACAGGAAGAGAACTCTGTAACCAACCATAATTTTTGTAGATCAAGTGGGTTTGTCCAACAAGGAGCGCACCGTAAAAAACAGAAAAGACAAATTAATGTTTTAAAATAAAATATTCGGTATAAGAACTTAGGAAGTTTACATAAGATAGATATTTTTGAATTTAATATTTCCTAAAAAAAATTTTGAATAACGAAGAAGTTTTAATCAGAACTTGGTAAAAAAGAAATTTCTCATTTACTAAAGTTAAGTTTAAGAGCAGTGTTTTTGCTTACCCAAGCAGCACAGTCTGTACACTTTAGATTTTACAGCTATCCTATAGCTGTCAGAACGTTGCGGCAACTATGTTTTTGCTGTAAAGTAGCTAGCTTTATTTAAGCTGCCTTTTTAGCTGTCAAATTTTTATGGCAACTTACTTTAATAAACAAGTTGTTACTAATGCAAAGTTAAAGCTATGTTTTTTGCCACGATAAAAGTTGATCCTCAGCTGCACCAAATGGTCACAATTTTTACTTTTTTGGAACATTTATAGCTAAAACCAAATGCTGCAAACAGCTGCGAATGCCGCGCCTTCTACCGGTGTATAGAAAAGTTACGATAATCAATTGCGTATAGTCCACATTCCACCCGCTTGCAACTGATATGTACTTCTATATTTGCCGAAAAAAATGAGAGGAATTAGAAAATATATTGCCCTCTTGCTCAATATGACAAAGAAGGAAATAATGGGTAGCGGAAAAAAGGTAGAATGTGAACTACGCGTTACTTCCAGTTCTGCTCTTCTTTTTTTATTCCACTGGGCGCAAAAAGTATTTTACTAGTAACTGGCTTTAAATTCTCTTCTAAACACAAAAAAAGCAAAATCTTATCGACGTCTTTTTTCTTTGGGCGGCCATGATTTATTTCATGAAAACAGAAAATTGTGAATGTAAAATAAAAATTATTTATTGCAAAATACATTATTTTACCAAATAATGCAATACAATTTATGCATAATCCATAACATAGGCATTTCTAACACTTTTGAACGAAATTCCTTGAAAAAAGGGAAACATAACCTATACAAAGTTAATAAAGAAAAGCAGTAATATGCTGATTTTTTGAGGTGCGTGTGTTTTAGTGAGTTATTATGATGGGTTCTATCAATAAACTGCCCGGGGCAGCCAAATTTACTCGTGTAATGGCCTTTTTTACGGATTATCATGATGTCAAATAAGTAAGTTAATACATTATTATGACTTAAAACTTTGTGGACCATATTTCCTTTTTCTAATTTTTATTTAGTTATAAAAATATGTTTTCTGATATAATGGCAGCCTGTATAAAAATGCTGAATATCAATTGTATTTTAGGCTTAAAATACACAGCTTAATGTAAAAACAGCTGTTACAACCTTTCTATAATACTGTAGAAGTGTTGCCACAGACAACAGCTAAAGCCATTAACTCTGTGTTTCGGACTTCCATTGTCTATATTTTATTTATACACGACGTTTCGATCAGTACAATCTCTGATCGTCTTCAGGTGCAAACTACAATCAATTCCTAAGGCTACGTACTTATATACTGTGAGAAATCACTTAACCTTGAACAAAGTTATGATTGTTTTCCACAAACCAAAACTACACTTTTTTGCACTCGACGCGCGTTTCGCTAACAACGTCAGCGTCAACGTCAGCATCATCAGGAGACGATAAACAATGAACTAAATTAATCTACGCTCTATCTTACATACAATCCTTTAGTGGGCGGAGATAAGACTAATAATTTGTGATTGATCACGATTTTTAATCCTATCTCCCCTCAACCAAAGAAAAAAGTGTACTAAACGGGATGGGTCCTCTATCTTTATTTAAACTATTTCTGGATTTAATGATTTCCATACTTTCATATGCATTCAAAAGTCTTTTGTTTGGTACACTTTTTAGAAGTTTTAGGTTATCTAATGTGAATCTATGATTGTTTTCAAAAGCATGCACGGCCACACTTGACTTTTCTGTTCTTCCGTATTTTAAGTGTGCTAAGTGTTCTTTAAAACGTGTTTGAATAGATCGTCTCGTTTGGCCAACATATTTTTTGTCACAATCCATGTAACTAATTTCGTAAATTCTACTTTTTTCTAGAACTGTAGCTTTATCCTTAACTACAGTTCTAGTTTAAGAAGTTGGCTCCGCTCAAGGAAGAGCTTCCAAATATTTGGGATTTCAACACTTGGTTTACTGAAAATACCATGATTCTGCCCAATAAAGGCAGCTTCAAGTAATTAACTTAAAGAACATCAGACTAATACCCAAAAAGGTGAAACCACGAAATCCGGAATCGCCGAACACGCATTGTCAAAATAACACCGAATAAAGTGGGCAGAAGCAAAGGTTTTGCACAAGGAGTCACACTGGAAGAAACGAAAATTCCTTAAAGCTGCCTTTATTGAAATCCCAAATAATTGGAAGCCCCTCCTTGGGCGGAGATAACTTCTTAAACTTCAAGGTTAAGTGATTTCTCACAGTATATAAGTACGTAGCCTTAGGAATTGATTGTAGTTTGCACTTGAAGACGATCAGAGATTGTACTGATCGAAACGTCGTGTATAAATAAAATATAGACAATGGAAGTCCAAAACACAGAGTTAATTTCAAACACATCATTGTCTCAAATTTTTAAACAAAAGTTAAAGCCATATTGCTACAGATTTGGTTGTAGCAACACTTCTACAACTGATTTTCAGCACTCTGTGCTACTTGGGTAATGAAATAATACTTTTAAAATCTTCTAAAAAGAGAACACAAATATAGTATGTTCTCCAAAATATTGAGTATATTGAAGTTTACGTTTTTTGTTGGTGAATAAAACCTCGAGATTTTTATATATATTGAGTAAAACATCCATATTACGCATTCTGTTCATTACAATAACCATAGCTATCACAACGCTTTAATAACATTTTAAAGTGTTTGGGCAGAAAACCACTTGTAATCTGCTTTATAATAGCACATTGTGCTACTTGGGATAGTTATAACCTAAAAGACCTACTACCCAAAAACACAGAAAACTATGGAACGCTCAGAAACTTTAGTGTAATTAGACTCATAAGGTAATTCAAGTTGAACACCATGTTCTAATTATTATCTTTGCTGTTTTTAAAATCCTACAGTACTGCATATCAGAAAAACTATAAAATCTGTTAACATGTAAACATAAACCAAAATCATATAACACACGGCAAGATCAAAGGCGAAGAAGCGAAATTAATGCAAAATAAAAACAAAAGTGACGCCTCAAAAGCATGCAACAATTATTAGCATCAGGTACGATAATATCTTTCATAATTTAATAAACCAGACTACAAACTAGGGGCTTGTAGTAGGAGAGCTAAATCCAAAGAAATAAAAATAAACGAGAAGGCATACCCCATACATATTAAAGTCAAATTTTTCAAGTCCAATTCCAAATATAAGGAAAAAAATTGTGTAGGCTGACAGTTCGTTTGACATTTTCTACGCCATTTTGCGATCGGGCCTTTTTACGTTTATTTTTTTTTATTACTTACGGCCAACATATCATGTCAAAAAATAGCCACACCTCATGAATCTCTAGCTCCTGTTCTATTGCTATTATAGGCCAGTCTAAATAGCCTTTGCTAAGAAAAATTAAACGTGCTCTTGAATACATTAACAAGTTCTAGAAGCTTTACCTTATAATATGAGCTTTCTTAGCCGCTTAATTCAACAAAGTTATGATTGTTTTCCACAAACCAAAACTACACTTTTTTGCACTCAAATCGCGTTTCGCTAACAACGTTAGGATTATCAGGAGACGATAAACAATAAACTAAATTAACCTACACTCTATCTTATATACTATCTTTTAGTGGGCGGAGATAAGACTAATAATTTGTGATTTCATATGCATTCAAAAGTCTTTTGTTTGGTACACTTTCTAGAAGTTTTAGGTTATATAATGTGAATCTATGATTGTTTTCAAAAGCATGCTCGGTCACACTTGACTTTTCTGTTCTTCCGTATTTTAAGTGTGCTAAGTGTTCTTTGAATTGTGTTTGAATAGAGCGTCTCGTTTGGCCAACATATTTTTTGTCACAATCCATGCAACTAATTTCGTAAATTCCACTTTTTTCTAGAACTGTAGTTTTATCCTTGGGATTTCCTAGTAAACTTCTCATTGTGTTTATAGATTGATATACTAATTTAAGACCGGTGTTATTAAATACTTTTGGTAATCCTTTCGTATAATTAGGATTATAAGGAATTGATACAAATTTAGACTCGGAGGTATCTTTTTGTCTGAAAAAAGTGGATTTCCGAAAGGTCTTTTGAAAAGAATGTCTATTTATCAGCTTATTTATTAAGCCTTCGTCGTAACCGTTTTCGTCAGCTATATTCCTAATCCTATTCTTTTCTGCTTCAAATCTTTCTTTGTTTAAGGGGAAATTTACTAATCTATATGTTAAAAAGTGCAAACTTGCAAGCTTATGTTGTAAGCAATGAAAATAGTCATTTGGAATATACCTGTTGGTGGCCGTTCCTTTTCTGTTTGGGTCAAATCCTAATTTATTTTTAATTTCTTATAACCAAAATGTCTAGAAATGGCAGTGTACCGTTGTTATCTGTTTCATAAGTAAATTTAATTGTGGGAAATTAGTTATTTATTTTTTCCCTAAAATTTTCAACACTAGTTACTTTAGTGTTCAATACTGCAAAAAAGTAACTAGTGTTGAAAATTTTATGGAAAAAATAAATAACAAATTTATAAGATAGAATGAAGGTTATTTTAGCTTATTGTTTATCGTCTCCTGATGATGCTTACGTTGTTGCGAAACGCGCATCGAGTGTAGTTTTGGTTTGTGGAAAACAAACATAACTTTGTTATAGTGCAACCAAAGTTCCAAATTCCCAACACGCTTAATTTAATCCAAGTTTGTTGTCCTGCAGCTGCCAAGAGCACCTAACCTCCGGCAATCCCTTTCTACTGATTATGGGCAAGCAAGCAAATCAAATACACTTTGCGCATAATCCGTACTGTAAAAACCGGACAACTTTTTAGGGGCTTAATGTTTGAACATTGAGAGAAGTCAGTCGATCCTTTGTATAAAATTTCACATGAACACGATTCAAATAGTAACTTTCCAAAACTCAATTAGGAAGATAGAGTGTCCTAAATCCGGGTTTCCATGTTGATACTGACGAACCAATAAATGGGAATCGAGCTTGACAATATCCATTTAACGCCTTAAAAAAAATTACACAATCATCTCTCTTAATCGGCCTAATGTACTTGTACAGTCGTACTTCATTTATTATGCTCTACTTTGAGCCTAAAAGGTAGTATACTGAACTGGTCTAGCCCGCGCACGACCACCCTGCGAGCAGTGCCAGCCGATCTATCCTCGTTCACTGAACTCAATCCATTGAAAAAAAAATCATGGAAGGAAATTACAAATATTCAACATTGGCACCCATCTAATTTTCGTTATTTGCACCCATGATCTTTTATTTCTCTTTAGATTAATTTCGTTTGAGTACACGATCTAAGTCGTTTTTTGGCGTAGAACACGGTGCCTGTGTGATTTCGAGATGTGATGTCACCGGTTCAGCCGCAACGTCATCGGGTTTTGCTATAAAATATTTGAGAGGTCTTCTATTGGGTGTTTTCCCGAATTATCAATCCGGTGTTATTAAGCCCACCATTAAATAACTTACCTGACGAAAGCTACCTGGCCGTCTCCGAATATACCTCTAAGAGGAATTCTCCCAATTGAATTACCAAATCACTTTGCGTTCTACGTTTTCATTGGTCGATTCAAGGTTACATGAATGTACATGTACAAATGAAAAAGAAATAAATAACCAACCCAACAAAAATCAATCAAAACCAACCCGGCCCAACCCAGAGCCTAACCTTTTTTGCAATCTAACCAAATAAATCCTGCTGAGGTGCGTTTGAAAATAAAAGATGATGGTGAGAAAGATTTAAACACAAAAGCCCTAACCTCACAAACCTGTAACCTTGAGTCGGTCAATGAAATTGTGGAGTAAAGGGGCATGTGTAAGTCCGTGGAATTTTAAAAGAAGGAGTTTTGTGACTATGTGGGATTGATAGCTCTTAAATCACATAATCAAGGAAAGGGGTTGATATGACGTCATCTTTCAAGATGGCGACCAAAAATCATAAAAAATAAAACTTTTGCAACCGGGGCACGATTATACCCGATTTCATATAATTCGAGGACGAGGATTCCAAAAAATTTAGTTTTAAGGTCATCCGAGCTTAAATAACCTTGAAAATCGCAATCGCTTTAAGGTTTTTCTTTCTTCTATTTTGTGCTATCTTGTATTTCAAGATCATCGATCACCTATGCCGCGTTTCTCTCGTATTTTTTTTTGTTTGGAAAATACTGAGTAAATTTAAATCTAAAAACTGCAGCTTTGGTTCAAACATTACGAATTTTTAAATATATCAACCCCTCCGACCCCTTCAATCACCCCACACCCATCATCATAGCTTTTTTATCAAAATTCAAAATGTATGGATTTTTAAATATATCAAGCCCACTACTACTCCCTAGAGTACACAACAATATCGTTTTTTTGTTATAAAATTAGAAAAAACTTAGAGAAACTTAAATCTAAACACTGCATATCCTTAGCAGCTATGATATAAAAGTTATGATTTTTTTAATTTTTAAATAAATTAAGCCCCTCTCACTTTCTTAACTACATACATAAGTTTACCAAATTTTATTAAACTCGGTTAACGAGAAGTTAAAACTTTTAAATGTACCAAAGTTCTATCTACCAGTTTCTTAATATAAAAATTAAGTCAAAATTATTAGTTTAAAATATTCAAACAAAACATATGGCATAATTCTAGAGCACGACTTTTTTAAAATGCAATTGCCGAAAGTTGCAAGGCAGGTAGACAGAACCTTGTAATTCTAAAGGCGCAATTACACAGACGAACATGCTCAAATAAAAGCTCGTGCAAAAGATCTAAAATTTTTTGCGTTAACATTTTTGTGAGCTTTTCTTTGAACATTTTGTTCGGGTAAATTTTTGAGCAAATTATTGCTATCTATTTTGGAAACATATTTTTAAAGATGAGAATAAATAAAATTTCACATCAGTGATCAGTGATCTCAATTCTTTAAAAAAATAGAACACCAACTTTTATTTAAAATTTTTGTGAAAAAAAACCGACGGTAAGCGAAACATTATTATTGGCTCTACTATCAGTTTTATCCCATGGATTTTTCTCAGATTTTTTTGCCCGGGGTTTTTTTTGGGATTTTCTTGCTAGTTTTTTTTATTTCCAAGGGTTTTTTTCCTAAAGTAAAAAAAAAACAGGAAAATTTTTCTTTTAAAACAAAAATTTTGAGTTTTTCAAATATCGGCAAAAAACTTAAAAATTGCACTTTTAAGCGGTAATCCGCGCCTCATGACTATGAGGAGTGGTGGGGAGGGGGATTTTTTTAAACATATTTTTGTAACTTTACTTTACCTTTAGCTTTTATTGTTGTTTTTTAATTCCTCGCACCAGATTTACCTAGTTAGTTTAAGGTCCCAAGGGTTGCTTAAAAAAGCAAAAGGTCATGAAAATGCTAAATATAAAGATATTTACTGTCAATTTAATGTAATAATCAAGGTCGATTATTGACACTGAACCAACAATATGCAAAGGGCAACTTTGCGATTCAAAAGGGTGGCCGACCTATTACCTGCGAAATCCAAAACGCGGGATGATAGATCAGCGACACAGTCTACTAAATTACTGCTAAATTATATTTTTTAGACAAGGATCGGGTTCGTAGGGTTGTAAAAGTGGGTAATAAACGGGTATTATTTAAACCGAACGTGCTTTTGTTCATATATTTGAGATTTAATAAAATGTATATAGGTTTTTTAATTTGACTTGATTATTATTGTAAAAGACTAAACTAGGAACTAGAATAAAGGGATATTCTTTTAAACGTAAATTTTTATCATTACATTTACAGGCAACAACAATAAATAAGTGCCAATTATTATTTTTTTTATTCATGTTTTTTTTACAATCACAAAAAAGTTACAAGTATGCTGACATATCCCCTATAAAAATCAGATCAATCGAAGTTGCTTATGAGGTAAAATGTGAATTTCAGCATCAAATCGTTTTTCCGTCGGAAAGCACTTGATTAAAAATACCTTATTTCAAAACTTTGTTTTTCTATTTTCAGTTAAGTTCAATGAATTCCGATAACAATATATCTTTTGAATTTGTAAAGAAATTTTTATACCCCCAATTCTTCAAACAAATTTTGCTCAACATTCTCTCCAAAATTTACGTGTGTTTTTTTGTACGAGATTTTGCTCGAACATTTCTTTGAACATTTTGCTCAAGAGGCTCGTGTAAATGTTTGTCGGCTTTTCAACATCAAAGGAAAGTTTGTCTGTGTAAATGCGCCTTAAGGTGACGATATGTCAAGCCATTTTCGAGCTACGGGGGCGTTTTGAAAAGTCTTTAACTTTTTTAAAAAGGGAAGATCAAAAGATCTTGGTAGGAAAGAACGAAAATGCAAAATTGGATGAGTGTCCCACAATCGCACAGTCTGACTTCCAACTCTGAAACACTCACAAATAGACGTCGTTCCGCATGGTACTTATTATAAGTCACCTGATGCGGGTTCGTACTGGCGTGTTAATCTTTCCAATAGGAATATGCTCCTAAGACAATTAAAACAAGAAGTTAAAACTTCCAAATCAGTTACATCAACCGAAAAGAATCTAAAAAAGAGAAGATCAAAAGATCTTGGGAGGAAAGAACGAAAATTCAAAATTGGATGAGTGTCCCACAAGGAACACACAAAAGACCAAAGCGAAAAGAGGAACAATTAAACGATGTTTCGCCCGGGGGATTAACACGCCAGGACGAACCCGCATCAGGTGACTTATAATAAGTACCATGCGGAAAGATGCCTATTTGTGAGTGTTTCAGAGTTGGAAGTCAGAGTGTGCGATGGTGTTAAATGATGTCTGGATTAAGGGTGACTAGTGAATCCACTGACGAGCCCACGCTAGTCACCCCGGGCGAAACATCGTTTAATTGTTCCTCTTTTCGCTTTGGTCTTTTGTGTGTTCGTTGTGGGACACTTATCCAATTTTGAATTTTCGTTCTTTCCTCCCAAGATCTTTTGATCTTCTCTTTTTTAGATTCTTTTCGGTTGATGTAACTGATTTGGAAGTTTTAACTTTTTAATTTTTTTATTTGTGAAAATCTCTATCTGTCATTTTTAGTTTTTGAAGTAAAACACGAAGTCAAATCAATAATCAGTAATCATTATAATTCTTTATTTCTTTTCGTTTTTTGTTTAATTTTTATTTTTTGTTATGGTAAAAAGTGAGTGAAAAAGGTAGGTAAATAAGATAGTAATAAAAAAATAAATGAATAATCAAAGAAAGAAATATATAAAAAATAAAAAAAAATAAAACACAAAGTGTGAAATAAAGAAGGGGTCATTCATATCGCAAAAACTAAAAGTGATAGATAAAATCTAGCTTGAAAGTAAAGTTCGGCTTTAAAAAAAATCTACAAGTAACGCTATTTACGCGATGCTGCAATTTTCACAAATAAAAAAGGTACAAACCCCATCCCAAAATGCAAACTTTTCAAAAAGCGGGAAAATGACTTGACTTCAAGATGGGGTTTTCTTTAAGGTTAAAAATTAAGAGCAGGGATTCTTTTCTGAAAATGTCGAGGTGACGATGACGTTCCAAACGGATTATGTGATATCCATACCTTTGGAGTCAAACAAACATCAGAATTGGCTAACTAAGGCACGGTGTGGAGCACTTTTTCGATTTTTTGCCGGATCAGCTAAAATCAAAAAAGTGCTCCGTGTCATAGTTTTTCAAACATTCACAGTGAGATTTACTAAGATCTAAAATAGTACTTTTTTATTTGTGAAAATATCTAGATATTTACACCTGTGGGTGGTACTAAATTTTAAAACCAATTTTCAGAAAACCCCTACCCATACAGAAAAGACACAAAGTTAATAGACTCTTACAGTGGGATTTACTAAAAAGCTTTCTAAGTCTATTTTAGAATGGTCCTAAGTTTAAGTGAAATTTTTGGTTTTAAGCATTTTAGACCAACCCTTCTTGTGTTTTGGACATAGTTTGATTTATAAGAAGAATTTTAATAAATTTGTTTATTGAATAATCATCTTAACACAATCTTTTGTTGGATTTAAGTGGACATTTTCAATTTAGAAGAAAAGAAAATTCAAAAATTTAAACCCCCGCTGGGTTTAAATAGTAAACACTCTGTAGAATAAATTAATATTGGGGCTATATGTCACTCTTATTAAAACTTACCCTTGATAATTAATTTTTCCAATTAATACTTAATGTCACACAACGATTTAGGTGGCAAATAATGAAATAAGGAGTCGAATAATTTTGTATTTATTTAAAATGCGTTTTTATTTATGAAATGTATTAAAAAACTTAAATGCAATGTTCAATCACAAACAGCGAGTTCGGATCTTTTACCTCTGCTTGCACCTTGGCTTGCAGCAACCTCTACTGATGAAAGCTACAGCTTTAAAATGAGTGGGCTTTGAGTAAGGAAAGTTTTTTTTCACTGAGCTTTTAGATAACCTCAATGTTTTACTTTCAGTTTGTATATAAATTGATATAGTTGTTTTGGGTTTTTTTCTTCGGTATATTTTTCGTGCATAATCAGTGACCTTTACTTATGTTTGTTTTGCCTCGTAGTGCCCTCATAAATATATTTTTTGTGCCGAAAACGAGTTCAAAATATGGCGTTGTTCTGGACAAAATAGTAGGTGTTTTATTGGGTAATGAACAACTTGGGATACTAAATAAGGTAAATTAATCCTTTTAAAAACGGTTATTTAGGGAAATTATAAACGAACTTATTACCAAATGCCACAAAACAATCTTTTCTGGGGGCTATAAATTTAAACCACCCTGAGGTGGTCTAAAAAATCACCAACTTTATAACTTCAAACACAAATAATGAAGCCATTATGTGCTAAATTTTTGGCGTATTCACCATTTGCTATTTTGAAACCTGTCAAAAAAAATTAGTTTTAAGGTATTTTCTTCTAAAATATGGTGTATTTTGAGAAAAAAAGCAGTTTTTCAGTGGTATTTTGTAATAACAATACAAAATAATCAATAACTTTGTGTCTTTTCTGTATGGGTAAGTGTTTTTTGAAAATGGATTTTAAAATTTAGTACCCCCTGCAGGTGTAAATATTTAGACCTGTGGGGGGTACTATTTTAGAAATCTCACTGTTAAAGTAAATATTTCAACGCATCAGTATCCGTATACCTAACGCGTTCGAAATAAAGCCAAAATACACTACATTTTTTACTTGTTTATGCGATGTTTCGAACGATGCCCGCTTTTTTGAAGGATGTGATGACAGAACTGCTGATTGAAATCGTTACGTACGTTCGTGGGCCCGTAACGATACGTACATTCTTCCGTACGAAACGAGATTCTGTCATCATACACGTCAAAGAAGCAGGCATCGTTCGAAAATGACATGAGCAATTTAAAAATTTTGCGTATTTTGACTTGGTTTCGTACGCGTTACGTATACCGATACCGATGCGTTAAAATATTTACTTTAAGTCTCTATTGATTATTTAGTATCGTTGTTGCAAAATACCACTGAAAAACTGCTTTTTTTTCTTAGAATATACCATAATTTAAGTAAAAATGCCATAAAACTCATTTTTTTTGACAGGTTTCAAATTGGCAAATGGTGAATACGCCAAAAGTTTGGCATATAATAGCTTCATTATCTGTTTTTGAGGTTATAAAGTTGGTGATTTTTTAGATCACCTCTAGGGGTGGTTTAAATTTATAGCCCCCAGAAAGAATTGTTTTGTGACAATTGGTATAATTTCCCTAAGTAACCGTTTTTACGAGAATTAATTTACCTTATTTAACATCCCAAGTTGTTCATTAACCAATAAAACACCTCCAATTTATAATGCCCCTCTGCCTACGTCACAATTTTATTCGAGTATAACAAAGTTGGTTTGTTATACTCGTATACAGACCCTGTGTGGTGACAAAATTATTTTTTTCACAAACGGTAATACTAGAACTTAAGTTAAGGGTTGTTTTAAGACTTCCATATATCTCTGTGGCGACTGTACCATATTAGTTTCTTTCTTCCATGATTTTACGACCTTCATAATATAAATACTTCGAATCTCAATCGAATTCATCGATTTTTTTTACTTTATGCCATCGATGAATTATTATTCGAAATTTGAATAATCGAAATGTCGATCGGGATCAGATCCATCTTACAAATTAACTGCCACCAGAGAATTAAGAAGGTGGGTAGAACGTACGTAGACGAGTGTGCAACTAATTTTACGATAATGCGGAGACGCCATTTTGATGCCAACCTTATTCTTTTTGTTTTGTTTTGAGTGGAACCGAGAGTGGCGTGTGTTTTTTTGTGGTTTTATTTAACATTATTTGATATTTTCTTTCTTTTCACAGGTAATTGGGCTCAATTTTTATTATTAGTGCAAACATCAGTTTTATTTAAAAACAGTTTTTGGTCAATCACGCATTTAAATATACGGCCATTCTTGCTATGTTCTCACGAAGTACATCTCACTCCTCCTTTAGCATACAATATAAGCGGTTTAAGCCAGATCCAATTCGGCGTGGAAACGTTTATTTAGAGGGATCAAAATGGTGGCGCTCCGTGTTAGGAAAGCTTGTATATATACTATTCTCCCCACCCTCTTGATATCTCTGACTGCGGCCGGTCTCAAAAAGATTATTAACAATGATTTCGAAGTTTTTCGTATATACGAGTATATGATAGGCGTCTAAAAGACGAAAATATGCATCATCATACCGCAATGTGGCTGAAGTTAGCTTGGGATTGGGATTTCAATCTCGGTTAAATTACAGTGACCCAAACAAATATTGCATTAAAATAGATTTTAGCCAAACTACAAGCGCCAGAACACTTTTAATGTATGAATGTAATTATTTTGGGTCCAGATATTTCACAAAAGTGTGTAACTCAATTTCTTTACCCTTAATAAGGTTTTACCAACCCTTAAACTAATTTCCTTTATTCCAAAATTTGCGCATCTAAAAAAAACAGGAATAAAATACTTTTTATTTTTTCTTAATCGCAACAAGTTGGGAAAATTTTGTTTGAAGTATTAGGGGATGAAAAAGCAACCCTTATTAAAACCGATTGTTTTACTTGTAGATGATTTTGTGCCGCTTTAGAACTAGGCTGAGAAAATAGGATATATAGATGCCTTTTTAGTAAACAACAGATTGAGAGAAATTAAAAGTTTTAAGGTATATGAAAAACCACCCCTTCAATAAAAAACCTTTTGTTTCACCCTGTGGATGATTTTGTGCCGCTTTCGAAATAGGCTGAAAAAATAAAGTGTATAAATGCCCTTTTTAGTAATCAACAGATTGAGAAAAATTCAGAGTTTTAAGTTATAAAAAAACACTCCATATTAAAAAATTGATTGTTTCACTCTGTAGATGATTTTGTGCCGCTTTCGAACTCGGCTGAAAAAATAGGTTATATAGTTGCCTCATCTAGTAATCAACAGATTGAGAAAAACTCAGAGTTTTAAGTTATGAAAAAACACCCTATATTAAAAAATCGATTGTTTCACCCTGTAGATGATTTTGTGCCGATTTTGAACTAGGCTGAAAAAAAAAGGTTATATAGTTGCCTCATCTAGTAATCAACAGATTGAGAAAAACTCAGAGTTTTAAGTTATAAAAAAACACTCCATATTAAAAAATTGATTGTTTCACTCTGTAGATGATTTTGTGCCGCTTTCGAACTCGGCTGAAAAAATAGGTTATATAGTTGCCTCATCTAGTAATCAACAGATTGAGAAAAACTCAGAGTTTTAAGTTATGAAAAAACACCCTATATTAAAAAATCGATTGTTTCACCTTGTAGATGATTTTGTGCCGATTTTGAACTAGGCTGAAAAAAAAAGGTTATATAGTTGCCTCATCTAGTAATCAACAGATTGAGAAAAACTCAGAGTTTTAAGTTATGAAAAAACACCCCATATTAAAAAATTGATTGTTTCACTCTGTAGATGATTTTGTGCCGCTTTCGAACTCGGCTGAAAAAAAAAGGTTATATAGTTGCCTCATCTAGTAATCAACAGATTGAGAAAAACTCAGAGTTTTAAGTTATGAAAAAACACCCCATATTAAAAAATTGATTGTTTCACTCTGTAGATGATTTTGTGCCGCTTTCGAACTCGGCTGAAAAAAAAAGGTTATATAGTTGCCTCATCTAGTAATCAACAGATTGAGAAAAACTCAGAGTTTTAAGATATGAAAAAACACCTTATATTAAAAAATCGATTGTTTCACCCTGTAGATGATTTTGTGCCGATTTTGAACTAGGCTGAAAAAAAAAGGTTATATAGTTGCCTCATCTAGTAATCAACAGATTGAGAAAAACTCAGAGTTTTAAGTTATGAAAAAACACCCCATATTAAAAAATTGATTGTTTCACTCTGTAGATGATTTTGTGCCGCTTTCGAACTCGGCTGAAAAAATAGGTTATATAGTTGCCTCATCTAGTAATCAACAGATTGAGAAAAACTCAGAGTTTTAAGTTATGAAAAAACACCCTATATTAAAAAACCTTTTGTTTCACCCTGTGGATGATTTTGTGCCGCTTTCGAAATAGGCTGAAAAAATAAAGTGTATAAATGCCCTTTTTAGTAATCAACAGATTGAGAAAAATTCAGAGTTTTAAGTTATAAAAAAACACTCCATATTAAAAAATTGATTGTTTCACTCTGTAGATGATTTTGTGCCGCTTTCGAACTCGGCTGAAAAAATAGGTTATATAGTTGCCTCATCTAGTAATCAACAGATTGAGAAAAACTCAGAGTTTTAAGTTATGAAAAAACACCCTATATTAAAAAACCTTTTGTTTCACCCTGTGGATGATTTTGTGCCGCTTTCGAAATAGGCTGAAAAAATAAAGTGTATAAATGCCCTTTTTAGTAATCAACAGATTGAGAAAAATTCAGAGTTTTAAGTTATAAAAAAACACTCCATATTAAAAAATTGATTGTTTCACTCTGTAGATGATTTTGTGCCGCTTTCGAACTCGGCTGAAAAAATAGGTTATATTGTTGCCTCATCTAGTAATCAACAGATTGAGAAAAACTCAGAGTTTTAAGTTATGAAAAAACACCCTATATTAAAAAATCGATTGTTTCACCCTGTAGATGATTTTGTGCCGATTTTGAACTAGGCTGAAAAAAAAAGGTTATATAGTTGCCTCATCTAGTAATCAACAGATTGAGAAAAACTCAGAGTTTTAAGTTATGAAAAAACACCCCATATTAAAAAATTGATTGTTTCACTCTGTAGATGATTTTGTGCCGCTTTCGAACTCGGCTGAAAAAAAAAGGTTATATAGTTGCCTCATCTAGTAATCAACAGATTGAGAAAAACTCAGAGTTTTAAGATATGAAAAAACACCTTATATTAAAAAATCGATTGTTTCACCCTGTAGATGATTTTGTGCCGCTTGTGAACTAGGGTGAAAAAAAAGGTTGTATAGATGCCTATTTAAGTAATCAACAGATTCAGAAAAATTCAGAGTTTTAAGTTATGAAAAAACACCCTATATTAAAAAATCGATTGTTTCACCCTGTAGATGATTTTGTGCCGCTTGTGAACTAGGGTGAAAAAATAGGTTGTATAGATGCCTATTTAAGTAATCAACAGATTCAGAAAAATTCAGAGTTTTAAGTTATGAAAAAACACCCTATATTAAAAAATCGATTGTTTCACCATGTAGATGATTTTGTGCCGCTTGTGAACTAGGGTGAAAAAATAGGTTTTATAGATGCCTATTTAAGTAATTAACAGATTCAGAAAAATTCAGAGTTTTAAGTTATGAAAAAACACCCTTCATTAAAAAATCAATTGTTTCATCCTGTAAAAATCGATTGTTTCATCCTGTAGATGATTTTGTGCCGCTTTTGAACTCGGCTGAAAAAATAGGTTATATAGTTGCCTAATTTAGTAATCAACAGATTGAGAAAAATTCGGAGTTTTAAGTTATGAAAAAACACCCTATATTAAAAAATTGATTGTTTCACCCTGTAGATGATTTTGTGCCGCTTTCGAACTAGGTGGAAAAAATAAGGTGTATAAATGCCTTTTCTATTGATCAACGGATTGAGAAAAATTCAGAATTTTAATTTATGAAAGAACACATTATAAAAAAATTAATCGATTGTTTCACCCTATAGATGATTTTGTGCCGCTTTTGAACTAGGCTGAAAAATTAAGGTTTATAAATGCCTTTTTTAGTAACCAACAGATTGAGAGAAGTTCAGAGTTTTAAATTATAAAAAAACACCCCATATTAAAAAATTGATTGTTTCACCCTGTAGATAAGTTTGTGCCGCTTTCGAAATAGGCTGAAAAAATAGGTTATATAGATACCTATCTTAGTAATCAACAGATCGAGAAAAAATCAGAGTTTTAGGGTATGAAAAATCACCCCTTATTACAAAATCGATTGTTTCATCTTGTAAAAATCGATGGTTTCATCCCGTAGACGATTTTGTGCCACTTTTGAACTAGGCTGCAAAAATAGGTTATATAGATGCCTATTTTAGTAATCAACAGATTGAGAAAAATTCAGAGTTTTAAGTTATAAAAAAAACATCCCATATTAAAAAATTGATTATTTCACCCTGTAGATTATTTTGTGCCGCTGTCGAAGTAGGCTAAAAAATAAACTATATAAATGCCTTTTTTAGTAATCACCAGATTGAAAAAAATCAGAGTTTTAAATTATGAAAAAACACTCTATATTATAAAATGGATTTTTTCACCCTGTAGATGATTTTGTGCCGCTTTCGAACTCGGCTGAAAAAATAGGTTATATAGTTGCCTCATTTAGTAATCAACAGATTGAGAAAAATTCAGAGTTTTAAGGTCTGAAAAACAACCCCATATTAAAAAATCAATTGTTTCATCCTGTGGAAATCGATTGTTTCATCCTGTAGATGATTTTGTGCCGCTTTTGAACTAAGGTGAAAAAATAGGTTATATAGTTGCCTCTTTCAGTAATCAACAGATTGAGAAATATTCAGAGTTTTAAGTTATGAAAAAACACCCTATATTAAAAAATCGATTGTTTCACCCCGTAGATTATTTTATGCCGCTTTCAAACTAAGCTGAAAAAATAGGTTATATAAATGCATTTTTTAGTAATCAACAGATTGAGAAAAATTCAGAGTTTTAAGTTATGAAAAAACACCCTACATTAAAAAATCGATTGTTTCACCCTGTAGATGATTTTGTGCCGCTTTTGAACTAGGCTGAAAAAATAGGTTATATAGATGCCTATTTTAGTAATCAACAGATTGAGAAAAATTCAGAGTTTTAAGTTATAAAAAATCACCCCATATTAAAAAATTGTTTGTTTCACCCTGTAGATGATTTTGTGCCGCTTTCGAAATAGGCTGAAAAAATAAAGTGTATAAATGCCCTTTTTAGTAATCAACAGATTGAGAAAAATTCAGAGTTTTAAGTTATAAAAAAACACCCCATATTAAAAAATTGATTGTTTCACTCTGTAGATGATTTTGTGCCGCTTTTGAACTAGGCTGAAAAAATAGGTTATATAGATGCCTATTTTAGTAATCAACAGATTGAGAAAAATTCAGAGTTTTAAGTTATAAAAAATCACCCCATATTAAAAAATTGTTTGTTTAACCCTGTAGATGATTTTGTGCCGCTTTCGAAATAGGCTGAAAAAATAAAGTGTATAAATGCCCTTTTTAGTAATCAACAGATTGACAAAAATTCAGAGTTTTAAGTTATAAAAAACACCCCATATTAAAAAATTGATTGTTTCACTCTGTAGATGATTTTGTGTCGCTTTTGAACTAGGCTGAAAAAATAGGTTATATAGATGCCTATTTTAGTAATCAACAGATTGAGAAAAATTCAGAGTTTTAAGTTATAAAAAATCACCCCATATTAAAAAATTGTTTGTTTCACCCTGTAGATGATTTTGTGCCGCTTTCGAAATAGGCTGAAAAAATAAAGTGTATAAATGCCCTTTTTAGTAATCAACAGATTGAGAAAAATTCAAAGTTTTAAGTTATAAAAAAACACCCCATATTAAAAAATTGTTTGTTTCACCCTGTAGATGATTTTGTGCCGCTTTCGAAATAGGCTGAAAAAATAGGTTATATAGTTGCCTCATCTAGTAATCAACAGATTGAGAAAAACTCAGAGTTTTAAGTTATGAAAAAACACCCTATATTAAAAAATCGATTGTTTCACCCTGTAGATGATTTTGTGCCGATTTTGAACTAGGCTGAAAAAAAAAGGTTATATAGTTGCCTCATCTAGTAATCAACAGATTGAGAAAAACTCAGAGTTTTAAGTTATGAAAAAACACCCCATATTAAAAAATTGATTGTTTCACTCTGTAGATGATTTTGTGCCGCTTTCGAACTCGGCTGAAAAAAAAAGGTTATATAGTTGCCTCATCTAGTAATCAACAGATTGAGAAAAACTCAGAGTTTTAAGTTATGAAAAAACACCTTATATTAAAAAATCGATTGTTTCACCCTGTAGATGATTTTGTGCCGCTTGTGAACTAGGGTGAAAAAAAAGGTTGTATAGATGCCTATTTAAGTAATCAACAGATTCAGAAAAATTCAGAGTTTTAAGTTATGAAAAAACACCCTATATTAAAAAATCGATTGTTTCACCCTGTAGATGATTTTGTGCCGCTTGTGAACTAGGGTGAAAAAATAGGTTGTATAGATGCCTATTTAAGTAATCAACAGATTCAGAAAAATTCAGAGTTTTAAGTTATGAAAAAACACCCTATATTAAAAAATCGATTGTTTCACCATGTAGATGATTTTGTGCCGCTTGTGAACTAGGGTGAAAAAATAGGTTTTATAGATGCCTATTTAAGTAATTAACAGATTCAGAAAAATTCAGAGTTTTAAGTTATGAAAAAACACCCTTCATTAAAAAATCAATTGTTTCATCCTGTAAAAATCGATTGTTTCATCCTGTAGATGATTTTGTGCCGCTTTTGAACTCGGCTGAAAAAATAGGTTATATAGTTGCCTAATTTAGTAATCAACAGATTGAGAAAAATTCGGAGTTTTAAGTTATGAAAAAACACCCTATATTAAAAAATTGATTGTTTCACCCTGTAGATGATTTTGTGCCGCTTTCGAACTAGGTGGAAAAAATAAGGTGTATAAATGCCTTTTCTATTGATCAACGGATTGAGAAAAATTCAGAGTTTTAATTTATGAAAGAACACATTATAAAAAAATTAATCGATTGTTTCACCCTATAGATGATTTTGTGCCGCTTTTGAACTAGGCTGAAAAATTAAGGTTTATAAATGCCTTTTTTAGTAACCAACAGATTGAGAGAAGTTCAGAGTTTTAAATTATAAAAAAACACCCCATATTAAAAAATTGATTGTTTCACCCTGTAGATAAGTTTGTGCCGCTTTCGAAATAGGCTGAAAAAATAGGTTATATAGATACCTATCTTAGTAATCAACAGATCGAGAAAAAATCAGAGTTTTAGGGTATGAAAAATCACCCCTTATTACAAAATCGATTGTTTCATCTTGTAAAAATCGATGGTTTCATCCCGTAGACGATTTTGTGCCACTTTTGAACTAGGCTGCAAAAATAGGTTATATAGATGCCTATTTTAGTAATCAACAGATTGAGAAAAATTCAGAGTTTTAAGTTATAAAAAAAACATCCCATATTAAAAAATTGATTATTTCACCCTGTAGATTATTTTGTGCCGCTGTCGAAGTAGGCTAAAAAATAAACTATATAAATGCCTTTTTTAGTAATCACCAGATTGAAAAAAATCAGAGTTTTAAATTATGAAAAAACACTCTATATTATAAAATGGATTTTTTCACCCTGTAGATGATTTTGTGCCGCTTTCGAACTCGGCTGAAAAAATAGGTTATATAGTTGCCTCATTTAGTAATCAACAGATTGAGAAAAATTCAGAGTTTTAAGGTCTGAAAAACAACCCCATATTAAAAAATCAATTGTTTCATCCTGTGGAAATCGATTGTTTCATCCTGTAGATGATTTTGTGCCGCTTTTGAACTAAGGTGAAAAAATAGGTTATATAGTTGCCTCTTTCAGTAATCAACAGATTGAGAAATATTCAGAGTTTTAAGTTATGAAAAAACACCCTATATTAAAAAATCGATTGTTTCACCCCGTAGATTATTTTATGCCGCTTTCAAACTAAGCTGAAAAAATAGGTTATATAAATGCATTTTTTAGTAATCAACAGATTGAGAAAAATTCAGAGTTTTAAGTTATGAAAAAACACCCTACATTAAAAAATCGATTGTTTCACCCTGTAGATGATTTTGTGCCGCTTTTGAACTAGGCTGAAAAAATAGGTTATATAGATGCCTATTTTAGTAATCAACAGATTGAGAAAAATTCAGAGTTTTAAGTTATAAAAAATCACCCCATATTAAAAAATTGTTTGTTTCACCCTGTAGATGATTTTGTGCCGCTTTCGAAATAGGCTGAAAAAATAAAGTGTATAAATGCCCTTTTTAGTAATCAACAGATTGAGAAAAATTCAAAGTTTTAAGTTATAAAAAAACACCCCATATTAAAAAATTGTTTGTTTCACCCTGTAGATGATTTTTTGCCGCTTTCGAAATAGGCTGAAAAAATAAAGTGTATAAATGCCCTTTTTAGTAATCAACAGATTGAGAAAAATTCAGAGTTTTAAGTTATAAAAAAACACCCTATATTAAAAAATCGATTGTTTCACCCTGTAGATGATTTTGTGTCGCTTTTGAACTAGGCTGAAAAAATAGGTTATATAGTTGCCTCATCTAGTAATCAACAGATTGAGAAAAACTCAGAGTTTTAAGTTATGAAAAAACACCTTATAATAAAAAATCGATTGTTTCACCCTGTAGATGATTTTGTGCCGCTTGTGAACTAGGGTGAAAAAATAGGTTGTATAGATGCCTATTTTAGTAATCAACAGACTGAGAAAAATTCAGAGTTTTAGGTTATGAAAAAACACCCTATATTAAAAAATCGATTGTTTCACCCTGTAGATGATTTTGTGCCGCTTTGGAAATAGGCTGAAAAAATAAACTGTATAAATGCCTTTTTTAGTAATCACCAGATTGAAAAAAATCAGAGTTTTAAGTTATGAAAAAACACCCTATATTAAAAAATGGATTTTTTCACCCTGTAGATGATTTTGTGCCGCTTTTGAATTGGGCTGAAAAGATAGGTTATATATATATGCCTATTTTAGTAATCAACAGATTTAGAAAAATTCAGAGTTTTAAGGTGTGAAAAACCACCCCATATTAAAAAATCAATTGTTTGATCCTGTAAAAATCGATTGTTTCATCCTGTAGATGATTTTGTGCCGCTTTTGAACTAGGCTAAAAAATTAAGTTGTATAAATGCCTTTTTTAGTAACCAACAGATTGAGAGAAATTCAGAGTTTTAAGCTATGAAAAAACACCCTATATTAAAAAATCGATTGTTTTACCCTGTAGATTATTTTGCGCCGCTTTCGAACTATTCTGAAAAAATATTGTATACAAATTCCGTTTTTAATAATGGAAAGATTTTAAAAAAATTCAGAGTTTTAAGTTAGGAAAAAACACTCTATATTAAAAATCGATTGTTTCACCCTGTAGATGATTTTTTGCCGCTTTCAAACTAGTCTGCAAAAACAGGTTATATAAATTCCTTTTTTAATAACAAACAGATTGAGAAAAAAATCAGAGTTTTAAGGTATGAAAAACGACCCTTAATTAAAAAATCGATTGTTTCACCCTGTATATGAGTATTTGCCGCTTTCAAACTGGGCAAAAATCAAAAACGATTTAATAGGTATACTGTCAATATTTGCAAATTATTGAGCCTTTAAGGGACATTAGTCAATATATTGATGGATTTCCGACAGAGAAAACAAAAATAGGGCAAGAAATTGTTAATAAAAATTTACCAAAAATAAAAGCACATGCTTTTTTTACTAGTTGTTTCAAGTAGAAAACATGCCAGGAAACTAATTATATGAATACCAATATTGATGCAAACCCAATCTATAATATACTAGCAGACGCACTAGGCCGGTATAAGGTATGGAAACCAAAAAGGGAGTCTCGCATTAAACAGTGTTCTATCTATGCGAAATCAGGTCGTTTTATTTTACTGTTTCTGAATTATAACGCCTCTATTTTGGAAAAAATGGAAACCTTACTTTGAAAAGCGATTCTCACAGTTCTTCTCCTCCGTTTTAGAAGTGCGTGATGATATTAACAATATATTGTCAATATAAAATATGTACAATAATATTGATTGTGTGAGGGCCGCTTTAGTGAGGGTTTATAAAAACAAAAGCAATAGACTAGCAAGCATTTCTTAAAATAAACTCTAGGACTCAACAAAGGACCTTGTGATAACGGTTTAGATTTCTGATAATACCTTTTATACTAAGTACTAAGTACTAAGTATAAGAAAGTTAAAATGATCGATTAAAAGTTTTTTGGGTATCGACGATTGTTGTGTTCAATAAATAGGGCCAAAAGTTTCGCCGACTTTTTATCGCACCCGTTCCGCGACACTATATCATAATATTAAAACAGAAAAATTGCAAGACCTAACACCGAGCCTTGTGGTGCCCCATAGCTTTTGGCTGTTAGGTTCCTTGTTACAGCGTAAATACTGAACAGCGTAAACACTGACTAGTGTTTTCTAAATTCGTGATAATATATCTAGAAAATTTTTCTGACACTACGCTACTACGTATAAGAATGTTATTGACCTTATATTATATAAAAATGACAGCGCAAGTTAAATCGATTTTTATATTACACCCGCGCCGTGACAAAATATCATTAAAGTAATACAAAAAATTCTAGGACCCAATACCGAACCTTGTGGGGCTCCATAGCTTTTTGCTCTTTGGTTCCCTATGATAGAGCAACTATTGACTAGCGTTTTAGCTTAGTAATATTACATTTAAAAATGATTTTTTGGCACAATATTATTCATAAGAATGTTAAAAAGTTTTCTCAATTTTCTTATCGCACTCGTCCCGCGACTCTGTACCAATAAAATAAAAAATAAAAATTGTAGCCACCAACACCGTGCCTTGTGGGACCCCATGCCTTTTGGTTGTTAGGGTCTTTATTATTAAGCAAATACTTTTCTATCTTTTTTGCTATCGACGGTAGAGACTTTATATTATTTATAAATGGCAGCAAAAGTCCTGTCAATTTTTTTAGACCATTCCCGCGACAGTAGATCATTAAAGTATTGACCTTTTCGGTCCCGCGATAATACACTAAGTCAAACAAAAAAAATGTAAGCACCCAACACCGAACCTTACTCGACTTTACTTGTTAGATTCAATAGCAATTTTCTTTTGCTTAATAAGGTTTCAAGATGAATTTGTTAAAAGATATGACTAACGGCTCTTTCTTAGAAGATGTTAGAATTTTTTGTGGTAGGGAAGGCTGCACCACTGATGATATGATAATTTGTTCCTGGCGTGCAAAGAATTCAATTTTGTCCAAATTGTGTTTTCATTTATCTATTAGAGACAACCCTATCAACAGAAAACGTCTAAAGACGAGATTACAACGATTCTATAAGAATTGCAATGCAAAAGATTCAACATTCAGCTTTGACAAACGCGAAAAAGATGCCTTTAAAAAAGCTAAACAAGAATCTGATATTAAACAAAATAATAAGGACAAAGGCGAGCTAAAAATGACTTCCCCAAAAGTAAAAATAAATGAAAAGGATTTCAACTGTAATACTGATTCCAAGAAAGTTAATAAAACTAACATAAAAACGAAAGATGTTGGTGTAATAAAAACAAAAAAAACAAAAAAAGCAAAACAAAGCTCCAATCAAAAAGTTATACAAATAAAAACTGATTATGGAGAACTGACTAATGCAAAAGGTGAGATTAATTCAAAAAATTACAATAACGGAAGTGACTTAAATGATTTTAAAGTTAAGGAAATTGAATTTACTGACTTAAAGTGTGAACCGGTCAAACTTCAAAGACAAAATACGGTTTTAATAAAAACAAACAAAACAAAAGGAGTATCCTTTAAAAGCAATTATAATATGCCTAAATTTAATGACAAAATAATAAATAAAAACATATCGAAAGCGAATTTAAAAGAAACTGGAAAACAAACTATAGTGGCGCCTTTTAACAACGAAAACCAAACTACAAATAATGAAAACAAATCGATAACTACAAAAATTAAAGAAGAGGTTTTGTTAATTAATAAGGATAATTTAGGTAATGGAAATAATAAGCGTTTAGAACAGTCAGAAGAAAACACGACGATGATAAAGAACCAAGAGAAAAATTGTAAGGAATATCGGATTTCAAAACAGTGCTCAAAACTAGAAAATTATCCATATTACCTAATTTTTATGGAAAATTTTGTTTGTGAGAAACTTAATGAAGCCACTATTAGACAATCTGCCATAAAAGAAATGTTGCTCTTAAAAGGCATATATTGCGTAATAGCTTTTAAGGGTTCTCATTTTAAAAAACGATCTAGTGGCCCATCTATAACCGAATATGGCATTTGTAGTCAAAAAGAGTGCAAAAAATTTCGATTTGACTATTTTAAAGGTGATAGCGCAGTTTACGTCTCAATAGCATCTGATCGGAAGGAAGAGAATCATAAAGAGCAAAAGACATATCAATTAAAAGGAAAAGAAAGAGAAGAAGTTAAAGAAAGACTAAAAACCTGTACTCCAAACCAAATAAAAACTGAACATATTAAGCTTTCGAATGAAAATGCTCTAAACGATGGAAATTGGGATAAAACTAGGGCTTTAACTGTTTATCAAAAAGCTAAGTCCGAACTTAAGTGTGAGTCAGATCGCAGTACAAATACTTATTTAGATCTACTTATAAGAATATCAGAGGACAAGTCGTTAAAGGATTATGTGCAAATACCTAGTACCCCACCAATTTTTTTATATTCTAAGGAACAGGCTGATCTACTTAAATATAAAAAACCACTTGTTGCTTATTTTGACGCTACCGGATCCGTGGTGAAGCCAGTAATAGCAGGGTCTAGCGTGCTTTATTATTCCTTGGTTGTTAAAATAAATAACATTATTGTACCACTGGCCGAATTTATTTCAGTAGAGAATGACGCTAGCGCACTATCTAGCTTTTTTGCAAGATATAAAAGATTTTTAACGGTAACTTTAAGAAAAAAATGGCCTCTTTTCTCATGTATTGTAACTGACTGGAGTTTTGCTATAATAACAAGCATTTGTCAATCAATGAATGAAATAACGCTATATAGATACTTAAAAATGACCTATCGATTTGTTACAAATAATTCGCAAGATTTGGGTGATTTTATCATAATAAGATCATGTTGTGCCCATTTTATAAAAATGATTTGTAACAAATTGTCAAAAATTAAAATCAAAAAGCAAAGTAGAAAAATTATTGTTGAACTGGTTACGACATTGATGCTTGCTGATAATATAGAAATGCTAAAGTCTCTTTTCAAGGCCTTTATTCTAATTTTGTTAAGCCCTTATGTGAATGATTCCGTAAAGGAGTCATTAAAACACATGAAAAATTACGTATCGCTTGAACTTTTAGATGTTGAAGAAAATATAGAGTTAGAGTTCGAGGTGGAGGAAGAGGAAGATTTTTGTCGTGAGAGAGGCAAATACGCCGAATCTCCATTTTTTTTGGTATTTCATAAAATATACGTGGAAACCGAAAAATCAGTAAAAACCAACCTGTCGCTTTCAGAAGTTTCTTTGCCACTAAAAAATGAATTAAAATCCGAAGAATTTGCCAGCTACTTGCTTAAATATTGCATGGCTTTTGCCCCTCTTTGGACAGGTTTGCTAAATGATCTTATTGACCCTAATGTAACAAAATATTCCAACTCCATTATTGAATGTTGGTTTAAAATTGTTAAACATGAATTGCTGAATGGGGAAAAAAATGTTAAATTAGCAAATTTTGTTTTGGCAGTTAAAGACAAAATAACAACGTCATTAAAGGCCATTAAATACAATGTTGGTGTTAAGCCCCATAACAATAAACGGAAGCGTTCCGAACTAAGCACTGAAATAGATCATCCTTTGGAACAAGAGAACTGGCGACCAAAACGGCAGAAAAATAATTATTTTGCATTAAAAAATGTAGAAAGACAGATAAAAAAACAATATATTCCAAATAAGACAGATACGAAAAATGAGTCGCCCATTATTACTGGTAATACAAAAAATTCTTTAAAAGTACAAACCAATCAGGAAAAGATAGTTAAAGAAAATTTCGAAACCGCTAGTTTCAAAGATTCTAAAGTGACTTTAAAAGAATTAAACGTTTCAAACGATGACAGTGAAATAGATATGCCTATTACAAACAAATTTGATTTGAAGCATAAGTCTTACCATCTAGAAAATGGTCTTTTATTTAACTCGCAATACTATCTGAACAATGCCCTAGACCATTCATTTTTTGTAGGCACCTATTCATTCAATAACTATGTTGAGAAATTAAGTGCAAAATCATATTCCACCCTAATATCTAATTTTAATTACGATGTTAAGGCTCCTAAATTATTTACTGATAAATGGCTTACTGATACAGTAATAGACTGCACCGCTTTTTCATTGCTAAGTAAAAAAGATAATTTTTATTTCATTGATACCATAAACTCTCAGATATTATTTTCTAAAGATTATAAAGATTACGGCAACTTTCCTCCGCTATTTAAATCGCTGGATAATATATCTCATATATTGATACCTGTAAATACAGGGAACCACTGGATTCTTCTAGTGTTGGATATATCTGTTAAAGAGGTTTATGTTTTTGATCCATCACAATATTCCACTGTCGACCATGGGCTTATTGAAAGTGTAGTTTGCAAATATTTTCGACTTCGAAATGAATATCAGCTTGGTATTGGATTAAATATTGACAAATGGAAAATAATCGATTACCACTCATTTCCAAAACAAAAAGATGGTGTAAATTGCGGTGTTTTTATTTTATATTATATTTTTACAATCAGTACCCTCGGCGCGCTTATTAATATGAATGAACTTTATAAACATTTTGATAATGACTTCGACGCTGAAAGTTTCAGACTACATTTACAAGAATTACTGTTATTAACGTCAGATAACATGAAATCAAGATGCCTGACTTGTGGGTATATAACAACTCCGAAAAAATGCTTAAAATGTATTAATTGTGACCGACTAACTCACATTAAGTGCTTTAAAAATCAAGAAACTACTACGATCTGTCAGCTTTGCAAAACTGTTCCATTACCCTTTAAGAACCGCAAGCAAAAAACACAAATTGTATTAAACAACATAATTATAGAGTATTTCGTCTTACATTATTTGCCAGAAGTCAAACATATTTTTGACACAAGGACTACGAATATATTATGCGAAAGGTACTTTCAATTAAAAGATAAAAGCCAACATTTGAAATGGGATCAGACTACACCATTTATAGATTATGATACATCGGCTAATATTGCTTTTACTTTAAGAAAGTATACACAAGGAATTGACGATCATTTTATAGCTTATGTTCTAGTTAGCTTTATAAATAAAAAAATTTGTTATTCTTATTATGGTCTAGATGAAGATATTGATTTAATGCATTTTTACCAGGAACTGTTTAGTATTGAAGATGCGCAATTTCAATATCCTAGTCCATATACATTAGATCAAATTTATAATGAACTACTAAAGCGTTTATAAGTACAGCTAAGTAAAAATAATTATTTTTTACTTATTATTTTTCCACTTATTTTTATCGTAATCGTTAGCAATAAGTAAAAGTTAAAAAAATAAGTTATCAGTTAAAATGTTATTTTTTTTTCTTGTTTTATACTTAGTAAAGTAAGTTTTTTAAAACAAAAGTAAATTGAAGTAAGTTAAAATATTCTTGTTTAAATAAGTCTTACAAAAGTAACTTAACAAGATAAAAAAACAAAAAAAAAATCATGCGCAGTTAAAATTTTGGTTTTATATCTTAAAAATAGGTTAAAAAAATACAAAAGAAAACAAAAAATAAAGTAAATAAAAAGTGCCTTGTTAAATTATTATTCCTGTTTGCATTCTTAGAAAATTAAGTTAATAACAAAAAGAAAACCGTATGTTCACGAACAATAGGTTAAAAAATACCAAAAAAAAATAAAATCAAAATTGTTGTTATAACGCTTCTTTTATAACTTACAAAAAAAAAAAAAAAAAAAAAAAAAAAAAAAAAAAAAAAAAAAAAAAAAAAAAAAAAAAAAAAAAAAAAAAATCCGTGCGGAGTTTCCTTTCTCCCATCGGACGCGTCCTCAGGTGGCGGATAGGGGATTTTCTTTTGTATTTCAGTTAGTGTAAAAATCAAAAGCGCGGACCAAAGAAGGAAAACCACTTGACATTAAGCAAAACTATAACAAAGTTTTGATTGTTTTCCATAAACCAAAACTACACTTTTTTGCACTCAACGCGCGTTTCGCTAAACGTTAGCATCATCAGGAGACAATACAAACATTGTTTATCGTCTCCTGATGATGCTAACGTTGTTAGCGAAACGCGCGTCGAGTGCAAAAAAGTGTAGTTTTGGTTTGTGGAAAACAATCATAACTTTGTTATGAACAGTTTTTCCAATATTTAGACACGGACGGCAGTAACTTTATAAATGGGATTTTCAAAAGTTATTGTTTGGGTCTATTTTGAAAGAGGCACAATATATTTTAACCATAATATAATATACATGCGTCTTTGTCCACAGAAAATTTTTTGCAAGATTGGAAAAAAAACATTTAAAGAAATAATAATGAAATGCCACTTAAGGGTAATCTATTTGCATAATGTCACTCTTAGTACTTTTAATTACTCATTTTAGGGACTTAAATTACTATTTTAATCCCTGGATATATGGGTTTAATGGCACATTACACATAGGGGCTAAAGAGGTACTTTTAATCCTGAGACAAGTTTATAGCTCGACCAACGGTAGGGCTATAATGTGTCGAGAGATTAAAAAACACTTTAGTTCTAAGGTGCACTTTAGAAAAAAAATATTAATCTGAAAAAACACATTTCTATAGGCTATTTTTTCAGCCTAATTCGAAAGCGGCAGAAAATCCTCTACAGGGCGAAACAATCGCCTTTTTTAATATAAGGTGTTTTTTTACGACTTAAAACTCTGAATTTTTCTCAATCTGGTGATTACTAAAAAAGGCATTTATACACTTTATTTTTTCAGCCTATTTCGAAAGCGGCACAAAGTTATCTACAGGGTGAAGCAATCAATTTTTTAATATGGGGTGTTTTTTTATAACTTAAAACTCTGGTTTTTTCTCAATCTGTTGATTACTAAAATAGGAATCTATATAACCTACTTCTCCAGCCTAGTTCAAAAGCGGCACAAAATCATCTACAGGATGAAACAATCGATTTTTACAAGATGAAACAATCGATTTTGTAATAAGGGGTAATTTTTCATACTCTAAAACTCTGAGTTTTTCTCAATCTGTTGATTACTAGATGAGGCAACTATATAACCTATTTTTTCAGCCGAGTTCGAAAGCGGCACAAAATCATCTACAGAGTGAAACAATCAATTTTTTAATATGGGGTGTTTTTTCATAACTTAAAACTCTGAATTTTTCTGAATATGTTGATTACTTAAATAGATATCTATATAACCTATTTTTTCAGCCTAGTTCAAAAGCGGCACAAAATCATCTACAGGGTGAAACAATCGATTTTTTAATATAGGGTGTCTTTTCATAACTTAAAACTCTGAGTTTTTCTCAATCTGTTGATTACTAGATGAGGCAACTATATAACTTATTTTTTCAGCCTAGTTCACAAGCGGCACAAAATAATCTACAGAGTGAAACAATCAATTTTTTAATATAGGGTGATTTTTCATAACTTAAAACTCTGAATTTTTCTCAGTCTGTTGATTACTAAAATAGGCATCTATACAACCTATTTTTTCACCCTAGTTCACAAGCGGCACAAAATAATCTACAGAGTGAAACAATCAATTTTTTAATATGGGGTGTTTTTTTATAACTTAAAACTCTGAATTTTTCTGAATCTGTTGATTACTTAAATAGACATCTATATAACCTATTTTTCAGCCTAGTTCAAAAGCGGCACAAAATCATCTACAGGGTGAAACAATCGATTTTTCAATATAGGGGGTTTTTTCATAACTTAAAACTCTGAATTTTTCTCAGTCTGTTGATTACTAAAATAGGCATCTATACAACCTATTTTTTCACCCTAGTTCACAAGCGGCACAAAATCATCTACAGGGTGAAACAATCGATTTTTTAATATAAGGTGTTTTTTCATAACTTAAAACTCTGAGTTTTTCTCAATCTGTTGATTACTAGATGAGGCAACTATATAACCTATTTTTTCAGCCGAGTTCGAAAGCGGCACAAAAGCATCTACAGGGTGAAACAATCGATTTTTACAGGATCAAACAATTGATTTTTTAATATAGGGTGTTTTTTCATAACTTAAAACTCTGAATTTTTCTCAATCTATTGATTACTAGATGAGGCAACTATATAACCAATTTTTTCAGCTTAGTTCAAAAGCGGCACAAAATCATCTACAGGATGAAACAATCGATTTCCACAGGATGAAACAATTGATTTTTTAATATGGGGTTGTTTTTCTCACCTTAAAACTCTGAATTTTTCTCAATCTGTTGATTACTAAATGAGGCAACTATATAACCTATTTTGTCAGCCGAGTTCGAAAGCGGCACAAAATCATCTACAGGATGAAACAATCGATTTTTACAGGATCAAACAATTGATTTTTTATTATAGGGTGTTTTTTCATAACTTAAAACTCTGAATTTTTCTGAATCTGTTGATTACTTAAATAGGCATCTATACAACCTATATTTTCACCCTAGTTCACAAGCGGCACAAAATCATCTACAGGGTGAAACAATCAATTTTTTAATATAAGGTGTTTTTTCATAACTTAAAACTCTGAGTTTTTCTCAATCTGTTGATTACTAGATGAGGCAACTATATAACTTATTTTTTCAGCCTAGTTCACAAGCGGCACAAAATAATCTACAGAGTGAAACAATCAATTTTTTAATATAGGGTGTTTTTTCATAACTTAAAACATTGAATTTTTCTCAGTCTGTTGATTACTAAAATAGGCATCTATACAACCTATTTTTTCACCCTAGTTCACAAGCGGCACAAAATCATCTACAGGGTGAAACAATCGATTTTTTAATATAAGCTGTTTTTTCATAACTTAAAACTCTGAGTTTCTCTCAATCTGTTGATTACTAGATGAGGCAACTATATAACTTATTTTTTCAGCCTAGTTCACAAGCGGCACAAAATAATCTACAGAGTGAAACAATCAATTTTTTAATATAGGGTGTTTTTTCATAACTTAAAATTCTGAGTTTTTCTCAATCTGTTGATTACTAGATGAGGCAACTATATAACCTATTTTTTCAGCCTAGTCCAAAAGCGGCACAAAATCATCTACAGGGTGAAACAATCGATTTTTTAATATAGGGTGTTTTTTCATAACTTAAAACTCTGAATTTTTCTCAGTCTGTTGATTACTAAAATAGGCATCTATACAACCTATTTTTTCACCCTAGTTCACAAGCGGCACAAAATAATCTACAGAGTGAAACAATCAATTTTTTAATATGGGGTGTTTTTTTATAACTTAAAACTCTGAATTTTTCTGAATCTGTTGATTACTTAAATAGACATCTATATAACCTATTTTTTCAGCCTAGTTCAAAAGCGGCACAAAATCATCTACAGGGTGAAACAATCGATTTTTTAATATAGGGTGTTTTTTCATAACTTAAAACTCTGAATTTTTCTCAGTCTGTTGATTACTAAAATAGGCATCTATACAACCTATTTTTTCACCCTAGTTCACAAGCTGCACAAAATCATCTACAGGGTGAAACAATCGATTTTTTAATATAAGATGTTTTTTCATAACTTAAAACTCTGAGTTTTTCTCAATCTGTTGATTACTAAAAAGGGCATTTATACACTTTATTTTTTCAGCCTATTTCGAAAGCGGCACAAAATCATCTACAGGGTGAAACAATCAATTTTTTAATATGGGGTGATTTTTTATAACTTAAAACTCTTGAATTTTTCTCAATCTGTTGATTACTAAAATAGGCATCTACATAACCTATTTTTTCAGCCTAGTTCAAAAGCGGCACAAAATCATCTACAGGGTGAAACAATCGATTTTTTAATATAGGGTGTTTTTTCATAACTTAAAACTCTGAATTTTTCTCAATCTGTTGATTACTAAAAAGGGCATTTATACACTTTATTTTTTCAGCCTATTTCGAAAGCGGCACAAAATCATCTACAGGGTGAAACAAACAATTTTTTAATATGGGGTGTTTTTTTATAACTTAAAACTTTGAATTTTTCTCAATCTGTTAATTACTAAAAAGGGCATTTATACACTTTATTTTTTCAGCCTATTTCGAAAGCGGCGCAAAATCATCTACAGGGTGAAACAAACAATTTTTTAATATGGGGTGATTTTTTATAACTTAAAACTCTGAATTTTTCTCAATCTGTTGATTACTAAAATAGGCATCTATATAACCTATTTTTTCAGCCTAGTTCAAAAGCGACACAAAATCATCTACAGAGTGAAACAATCAATTTTTTAATATGGGGTGTTTTTTATAACTTAAAACTCTGAATTTTTCTCAATCTGTTGATTACTAAAAAGAGCATTTATACACTTTATTTTTTCAGCCTATTTCGAAAGCGGCACAAAATCATCTACAGGGTGAAACAAACAATTTTTTAATATGGGGTGATTTTTTATAACTTAAAACTCTGAATTTTTCTCAATCTGTTGATTACTAAAATAGGCATCTATATAACCTATTTTTTCAGCCTAGTTCAAAAGCGGCACAAAATCATCTACAGAGTGAAACAATCAATTTTTTAATATGGGGTGTTTTTTTATAACTTAAAACTCTGAATTTTTCTCAATCTGTTGATTACTAAAAAGGGCATTTATACACTTTATTTTTTCAGCCTATTTCGAAAGCGGCACAAAATCATCTACAGGGTGAAACAAACAATTTTTTAATATGGGGTGATTTTTTATAACTTAAAACTCTGAATTTTTCTCAATCTGTTGATTACTAAAATAGGCATCTACATAACCTATTTTTTCAGCCTAGTTCAAAAGCGGCACAAAATCATCTACAGGGTGAAACAATCGATTTTTTAATATAGGGTGTTTTTTCATAACTTAAAACTCTGAATTTTTCTCAATCTGTTGATTACTAAAAAGGGCATTTATACACTTTATTTTTTCAGCCTATTTCGAAAGCGGCACAAAATCATCTACAGGGTGAAACAATCAATTTTTTAATATAGGGTGATTTTTTATAACTTAAAACTCTGAATTTTTCTCAATCTGTTGATTACTAAAATAGGCATCTACATAACTTTTTTTTTCAGCCTAGTTCAAAAGCGCCACAAAATCATCTACAGGGTGAAACAATCGATTTTTTAATATAGGGTGTTTTTTTATAACTTAAAACTCTGAATTTTTCTCAATCTGTTGATTACTAAAAAGGGCATTTATACACTTTATTTTTTCAGCCTATTTCGAAAGCGGCACAAAATCATCTACAGGGTGAAACAAACAATTTTTTAATATGGGGTGTTTTTTTATAACTTAAAACTTTGAATTTTTCTCAATCTGTTGATTACTAAAAAGGGCATTTATACACTTTATTTTTTCAGCCTATTTCGAAAGCGGCACAAAATCATCTACAGGGTGAAACAAACAATTTTTTAATATGGGGTGATTTTTTATAACTTAAAACTCTGAATTTTTCTCAATCTGTTGATTACTAAAATAGGCATCTATATAACCTATTTTTTCAGCCTAGTTCAAAAGCGACACAAAATCATCTACAGAGTGAAACAATCAATTTTTTAATATGGGGTGTTTTTTATAACTTAAAACTCTGAATTTTTCTCAATCTGTTGATTACTAAAAAGGGCATTTATACACTTTATTTTTTCAGCCTATTTCGAAAGCGGCACAAAATCATCTACAGGGTGAAACAAACAATTTTTTAATATGGGGTGATTTTTTATAACTTAAAACTCTGAATTTTTCTCAATCTGTTGATTACTAAAATAGGCATCTATATAACCTATTTTTTCAGCCTAGTTCAAAAGCGGCACAAAATCATCTACAGAGTGAAACAATCAATTTTTTAATATGGGGTGTTTTTTTATAACTTAAAACTCTGAATTTTTCTCAATCTGTTGATTACTAAAAAGGGCATTTATACACTTTATTTTTTCAGCCTATTTCGAAAGCGGCACAAAATCATCTACAGGGTGAAACAAACAATTTTTTAATATGGGGTGATTTTTTATAACTTAAAACTCTGAATTTTTCTCAATCTGTTGATTACTAAAATAGGCATCTATATAACCTATTTTTTCAGCCTAGTTCAAAAGCGGCACAAAATCATCTACAGGGTGAAACAATCGATTTTTTAATGTAGGGTGTTTTTTCATAACTTAAAACTCTGAATTTTTCTCAATCTGTTGATTACTAAAAAATGCATTTATATAACCTATTTTTTCAGCTTAGTTTGAAAGCGGCATAAAATAATCTACGGGGTGAAACAATAGATTTCCTAATATAGGATGTTTTTTCATAACTTAAAACTCTGAATATTTCTCAATCTGTTGATTACTGAAAGAGGCAACTATATAACCTATTTTTTCACCTTAGTTCAAAAGCGGCACAAAATCATCTACAGGATGAAACAATCGATTTCCACAGGATGAAACAATTGATTTTTTAATATGGGGTTGTTTTTCAGACCTTAAAACTCTGAATTTTTCTCAATCTGTTGATTACTAAATGAGGCAACTATATAACCTATTTTTTCAGCCGAGTTCGAAAGCGGCACAAAATCATCTACAGGGTGAAAAAATCCATTTTATAATATAGAGTGTTTTTTCATAACTTAAAACTCTGATTTTTTTCAATCTGGTGATTACTAAAAAAGGCATTTATATAGTTTATTTTTTCAGCCTACTTCGACAGCGGCACAAAATAATCTACAGGGTGAAATAATCAATTTTTTAATATGGGATGTTTTTTTTATAACTTAAAACTCTGAATTTTTCTCAATCTGTTGATTACTAAAATAGGCATCTATATAACCTATTTTTGCAGCCTAGTTCAAAAGTGGCACAAAATCGTCTACGGGATGAAACCATCGATTTTTACAAGATGAAACAATCGATTTTGTAATAAGGGGTGATTTTTCATACCCTAAAACTCTGATTTTTTCTCGATCTGTTGATTACTAAGATAGGTATCTATATAACCTATTTTTTCAGCCTATTTCGAAAGCGGCACAAACTTATCTACAGGGTGAAACAATCAATTTTTTAATATGGGGTGTTTTTTTATAATTTAAAACTCTGAACTTCTCTCAATCTGTTGGTTACTAAAAAAGGCATTTATAAACCTTAATTTTTCAGCCTAGTTCAAAAGCGGCACAAAATCATCTATAGGGTGAAACAATCGATTAATTTTTTTATAATGTGTTCTTTCATAAATTAAAACTCTGAATTTTTCTCAATCCGTTGATCAATAGAAAAGGCATTTATACACCTTATTTTTTCCACCTAGTTCGAAAGCGGCACAAAATCATCTACAGGGTGAAACAATCAATTTTTTAATATAGGGTGTTTTTTCATAACTTAAAACTCCGAATTTTTCTCAATCTGTTGATTACTAAATTAGGCAACTATATAACTTATTTTTTCAGCCGAGTTCAAAAGCGGCACAAAATCATCTACAGGATGAAACAATCGATTTTTACAGGATGAAACAATTGATTTTTTAATGAAGGGTGTTTTTTCATAACTTAAAACTCTGAATTTTTCTGAATCTGTTAATTACTTAAATAGGCATCTATAAAACCTATTTTTTCACCCTAGTTCACAAGCGGCACAAAATCATCTACATGGTGAAACAATCGATTTTTTAATATAGGGTGTTTTTTCATAACTTAAAACTCTGAATTTTTCTGAATCTGTTGATTACTTAAATAGGCATCTATACAACCTATTTTTTCACCCTAGTTCACAAGCGGCACAAAATCATCTACAGGGTGAAACAATCGATTTTTTAATATAGGGTGTTTTTTCATAACTTAAAACTCTGAATTTTTCTGAATCTGTTGATTACTTAAATAGGCATCTATACAACCTTTTTTTTCACCCTAGTTCACAAGCGGCACAAAATCATCTACAGGGTGAAACAATCGATTTTTTAATATAAGGTGTTTTTTCATAACTTAAAACTCTGAGTTTTTCTCAATCTGTTGATTACTAGATGAGGCAACTATATAACCTTTTTTTTTCAGCCGAGTTCGAAAGCGGCACAAAATCATCTACAGAGTGAAACAATCAATTTTTTAATATGGGGTGTTTTTTCATAACTTAAAACTCTGAGTTTTTCTCAATCTGTTGATTACTAGATGAGGCAACTATATAACCTTTTTTTTTCAGCCTAGTTCAAAATCGGCACAAAATCATCTACAGGGTGAAACAATCGATTTTTTAATATAGGGTGTTTTTTCATAACTTAAAACTCTGAGTTTTTCTCAATCTGTTGATTACTAGATGAGGCAACTATATAACCTATTTTTTCAGCCGAGTTCGAAAGCGGCACAAAATCATCTACAGAGTGAAACAATCAATTTTTTAATATGGAGTGTTTTTTTATAACTTAAAACTCTGAATTTTTCTCAATCTGTTGATTACTAAAAAGGGCATTTATACACTTTATTTTTTCAGCCTATTTCGAAAGCGGCACAAAATCATCCACAGGGTGAAACAAAAGGTTTTTTATTGAAGGGGTGGTTTTTCATATACCTTAAAACTTTTAATTTCTCTCAATCTGTTGTTTACTAAAAAGGCATCTATATATCCTATTTTCTCAGCCTAGTTCTAAAGCGGCACAAAATCATCTACAAGTAAAACAATCGGTTTTAATAAGGGTTGCTTTTTCATCCCCTTATATTTCAAACAAAATTTTCCCAACTTGTTGCGATTAAGAAAAAATAAAAAGTATTTTATTCCTGTTTTTTTTAGATGCGCAAATTTTGGAATAAAGGAAATTAGTTTAAGGGTTGGTAAAACCTTATTAAGGGTAAAGAAATTGAGTTACACACTTTTGTGAAATATCTGGACCCAAAATAATTACATTCATACATTAAAAGTGTTCTGGCGCTTGTAGTTTGGCTAAAATCTATTTTAATGCAATATTTGTTTGGGTCACTGTAATTTAACCGAGATTGAAATCCCAATCCCAAGCTAACTTCAGCCACATCATACCGCAGATATGTCTGAGAGTTTTTATAGGGTGTTTAATTGGCTTGGAACTAAGAAATGAGAACAAAGGAGCGTTCTAAGTAAAGTATGGCTTTATTAGGAGATTATAATTTTTATTATTAAAATATCATTATTATGTAAATAATAATAATATCTTTAACGACTTTTTGGCAAAGACTGACTATAATCTATTTCTAGATCAAACCATTTTGGTCTCTCTCCACTGAATTTATTAGACTGTGTCAAAAACTTAATACGTTTGCGAAGTATCAAGGGTTCCAAAAAATCCCAAGAAGAAGAAGAAACTAGAATTTGTTTTTAACAAAAAAAGAAAATTTTGTACTTTTAAAAAAAGTTACGTACTCTTTTATTTGTGTTTGTTACAGTGTCGTCAATTGATGTGTAATTATACAATTTTCGGTGGTTTAGTAATAAAAGTAGTTTAACAGGGTCAAAATAGTGCTTTTTAAACGTACCCAAAAATATTTATATATGCAGTTTCAGCAAGTTGAAAAAAGATTCAAATTCACGTCAACAAAAGTTATGACTACTTTATTTCTTTACGACGTTTCGACGATTCATTTTCATCTTCCCCAGGCTAAAAGGTATAACATGGAGATGTATTACACAAATTATTAAAATTTAACATAGATTAGCACAGAAACAAATTATTTGTTATAGTTATGAGATAAAAGTTACAGTAAGATTATTTTGTTGATTATTTGTGCAAACAATTTATTTAAAAAACACCAGTCACTACACATAATTAATACTGATTCAACAAAAAAAACCTTATAGTATTTAGTACCAAGAAATCATAGAAAACAGTACCTTGTTTAAAAAAAAATAAATAAATAAAAATAAAATTCAGAATTACATCGACTTACCCAACAATGGTGTGAGTAGTGCAGACACGAAGTTGTTGAATAAATACATAATTACTGGAGATTAAACCAAGAGACATTTTAAAAATTAATTCAACACAGCTATATTGATTTTTTTATTTGTTTATAAAAATTTTTACATGGTTGCAGTGCTCTACGGATTTAAGAAAAATATTTCTTAATTAAGAAACAAAAATATTCAAAAATGATTAAAAGACAACTTTGAAATTTTAAAACCAGTATTATGTGTAGTGACTGGTGTTTTTTAAAAAAATTGTGTGTGTATAAATAATCAACAAAATGTTAACAATAATCTTACTGTAACTCTTATCTAATAACCATATATATTTATTATAACTTGCTGTGCAGTTAGTTGGCAGTTTGCAGCTCTGTATTCCAGATTATACAGGGTGTCCCAAAAGTCTGGAATAATGGATTTTTTGGGAGAACTATGGTTTTTCCAAAAAAACACTTATATTAGATCATTTTAGGTAAAAAAAGTGGTTACAAAAAAATATGTACCACCATTTTATACAGGGTGTCCCAAAAATAAAATATAGCACACACTTATCTTTTTTTTTTTAATTTAACGCCCGTGGGATTTTTAATGAAGGAGTTTTGTGACTATGTGGGATTGATAGCTCTTTAGTCACGTAATCAATTTGTTATAGTTATGAGATAAAAGTTACAGTAAGATTATTTTGTTGATTATTTGTGCAAACAATTTTTTTAAAAAACACCAGTCACTACACATAATTAATACTGATTCAACAAATAAAACAAAAAAAAACCTTATAGTATTTAGTACCAAGAAATCATAGAAAACAGTACCTTGTTAAAAAAAAAAAAAAAAATAAAATTCAGAATTACATCGACTTACCCAACAATGGTGTGAGTAGTGCAGACACTAAGTTGTTGAATAAATACATAATTACTGGAGATTAAACCAAGAGACATTTTAAAAATTAATTCAACACAGCTATATTGATTTTTTTGATTTGTTTATAAAAATTTTTACATGGTTGCAGTGCTCTACGGATTCAAGAAAAATATTTCTTGAGTAAGAAACAAAAATATTCAAAAATGATTAAAAGACAACACTTGAAATTTTAAAACCAGTATTATGTGTAGTGACTGGTGTTTTTTAAAAAAATTGTGTGTGTATAAATAAACAACAAAATGTTAACAATAATCTTACTGTAACTCTTATCTAATAACCATATATATTTATTATAACTTGCTCTACAGTTAGTTGGCAGTTTGCAGCTCTGTATTCCAGATTATAGAGGGTGTTCCAAAAGTCTGGAATAATGGATTTTTTGGGAGAACTATGATTTTTCCAAAAAAAACACTTATATTAGATCATTTTAGGTAAAAAAAGTGGTTACAAAAAAATATGTACCAAAATTTTATACAGGGTGTCCCAAAAATAAAATATAGCACACACTTATCTTTTTTTTTAATTTAACGCCCGTGGGATTTTTAATGAAGGAGTTTTGTGACTATGTTCAATATTCATATGATAGCTCTTTAGTCACGTAATCAAGTGTTACCAAGTGTTTCGTTCGCATCCGTGTAGAAGGGGATTGATATGACGTCATTTTTCAAGATGGCGGCCAAAAATCATAAAAAATACAACTTTCGCAACCGGGGCATAATTATACTCGATTTCACATAATTCGGGGACGAGGATTAAAAAAAATCACTCTCAAGGTCATCCTACCTTAAATGACCTTGAAAATCGCAAAAAAAAACAGATTTTTACCAAGCACTTTGGGTCGATCTTTTATCTTCTCCAATATTGGGTAGTTAATTTCGATAATTTTTTCTGTTTATCTCCCCATCAATGTCTTCATAACGTCCGGTATATTTGCGCAGGTTACATTGAACAATGTATGCGCAATATGTTAATCCTCAATATATAAAATTCGTTACATGGAACTCGAGATGGTAATGTATTCGAGAAATTTGCATACAATAAAGAATTTATATTAAATATGAACCGGGTATTAAAACTTCCATATTGTTGTCGATTTTTTTGAGAAAAGAATATTCGATTCAAATTTTAACATGAATAAGCTCGGATGGAAAGTATTTAGGATTGTCGTTATTTTTCGGGGACCATTTTTATAAATATATGTGTGCTTGTTCTTGAAACCGAGAAAGCTAAAAAAAATAATTTATCAAAAGGGCATCTCAATAACAGTAACAAAATTCAAATTGGTACCACGTCTCACTGTTTTGGTAGCTAGATTAATAGTAGTTTTCACAACTAGTTGCTAAAATAAGAAAAATAGGAAAATACTTTTAAAAATCTCGAACGAAGAGAACTCCTCGAAACACACCATCTTTCACTATAAATAAATTGTTAATTTTTAATTTGCGCCCATCGATTTTATTATGGTATAAGAAAGATAAAAAATTATTTTCTACTTTTGAGTGCATTTAATAAAAGCTTGTTTCAGTGTATTTTACTTTTTTTTAATAAAAATTTATTTTTTAATTTTTAGATTTTTATCCTAAATCGTCCATTTTTAATCTGCCATATTGAAATTTTCAAATCTGACTCCACCCTGCATAAAGGTGGAACTAAACAACTCCCTATATTAACAAAACATAACTTAGATTTGCCTGGTTGACATTTTGCCAAAAGGAAACTCCACGGTGGGATTTACTAAAAGGGTTTAGTCTATTTTAGAACGGTCCTAATTTTAAGTGAAATTTTTGGGTTTAAGCATTTTAAACCAACCCTTCTTGAGTTTTGGACATAGTTTGATTTATAAGAAGAATTTTAATAAATTTGTTTATTGAATAATCATCTTAACACAATCTTTTATTGGATTTAAGTCAAAAGTTTTAATTTAGAAAAAAAGAAAATTAAAAAATTTAAACCCACACGTGGTTTAAATAGTAAACACTCTGTAGAACATATTAATAATATCCTTGTTAATTAATTTTTCCAATGAATACTTGATGTCACTCAACGATTAAGATGGGTAATAAAATAAAAAATTTTATTTATGAAATATATTAAAAAACTTAAACGCAAGTTTTGTTTACATTTCTGTTACTGTCGAAATGTCAGCTTTAAAATATTAGCTGCATTCAAATCACACACAGCGCGTTCGGATCTCTTACCTCTGCTTGAACCTTGGCTTGCACCAACTTCTACTCATGAAAGCTACAGCTTTGAAATGAGTGGGTTTTGAGTAAGGAAAGTTTTCTTGACTGAGCTTTTAGATAACCTCAATGTTTTAATTTCAGTTTGTAAATAAATTAATACAGTTTTAGGCTTTTTTGTTTGGTATATTTTTTTTGCATAATCATATATTTTTTATGCTGAAAACGAGTTCAAAATATGGCGTTTTTCTGGACAAAATTGGAGACGTTAATGAACAACTTAGAAAATTGAATAAGGTAAATTAATCCTTGTAAAAACGTTTACTTAGGGAAATTATAAACGCACTTATCAATCCTTTCTGGGGGCCATAAATTTAAACCACCCTCCAGAGGTGATCTAAAAAATCATCAACTTTATAAACTCAAACATAGATAATGAAGCTGTTATATGCCAAATTTTTGGCGTATTCACCATTTGCCATTTTGAAACCTGTCAGAAAAAAATTAGTTTTAGGCCAGTTTCTCCTAAAATATGGTATATTTTGAGAAAAAAACAGTTTTTCAGTGGTATTTTGCAATAAAAATACAATAAACTTTTCTGTATAGGTAAGTGTTTTTTAAAAATTGGTTTTAAAATTTAGTACTCCCCACAGGCGTAAATCCCGTGGGGGTACTAAATTAGATCTTAGTAAATCCCAATGTTGGTGTCTATTGAGCATCAACAATAGTTTATAAAAAAAATGAAGGCATTCCCTTATTAAAGCACCACCGTGTTCAATAAGTCCCTATTATTCTGGTGCGTTTTGGTTTTTAGAATTTCTGAATTTCAGCGGTAGTGCATCTACCTGTTCGCGTGTTTCATAGGTCAGCAGACGGCGCGGTGTCCGCCCACTTGTGGCATTCCGAAAGGCGATTGGCCACCGCTCGGCAAGACTGCGTTTTCAGTTTTGTAAGAAGAAAATCGAGATTGTTTAAACTATATACTCTCTGCAAATTCAAAGCACATATTTTGATTCTCTGTTCACTGCTATTCTCAGGACGAGTGTGGTCTAATTGAAAGCTTATAACTATGAGATAATAGACACTACACTGGGATTTACTAAGAAATACAATAGTAGCCCCTACAGGTCTAAATATTTATACCTGTAGGGGACACTAAATTTTAAAAACACTTTTCAAAAAACACTTGCCCATACAGAAAAGACACTAAGTTATTGATTATTTTGTATTGTTATTGCAAAATACCACTGAAAAACTGTTTTTTTTTTCAAAATATACCATATTTTGGAAAACTATTTTTCTTTGACACGTTTCAAAATGGCAAATGGTGAAAACGCCAAAAATTTGGCACATAATAGCTTCATTATCTGTGTTTGAGGTTATAAAGTTGATGATTTTTAGACCACCTCTGGGGGGTGGTTTAAATTTATAGCCCCCAGAAAGGATTGTTTTATGGCAATTGGTAACTAAGTTCGTTTATAATTTCCCTAAGTAACCGTTTTTACAAGGATTAATTTACCTTATTTAATATCCCAAGTTGTTCATTAACCAGTAAAAAACCTCCAATTTTGTCCAGAAAAACGCTATATTTTAAACCCGTTTTCAGCACAAAAAATATATTTATGAGGGCACGAGGCAAAACAACATAAGTGAAGGTCACTGATTATGCACGAAAAATATACCAAACAAAAAAGCTGAAATTAAAACATTGAGGATATCTAAAAGCTCAGTCAAGAAAACTTTCCTTAATTAAAGCCCACTCACTCGTTTCAAAGCTGAAGCTTATATCAGTAGTGGTTGGTGCAAGCTAAGGTAAAAGCAGAGGCCAGAGATCCGAAGTCGCTGTTTGTGATTTGAACGCAGCTAATATTTTGAAACTGACATTTCGACAGTGACAGAAATGTAAACAAAACTTGCATATAAGTTTCTTGATACATTTCATAAATAAAAATACCTTTTAAATAAATACAAAATTAATCTGCTCCCTTATTTTATTATTACCCATCTAAATCGTTGTGTAGCATCAACTATTAATTGGAAAAATTATTTAACAAAAGTAAGTTTTAATTAGAGTGAAATATAACCCCAATTTTAATCTTTTCTACAGAGTGTTTACTATTTAAACCCCACATGGGTTTAAATTTTTTAATTTTTAAATTGAGACTTTCTTCTTAAATCCAACAAAATATTGTGTTAAGATGATTATTCAATAAACAAATTTATTAAAATTCTTCTTATAAGTCAAACTATGTCGAAAACTCAAGGAGGGTAGATTTAAAATGCTTAAAACCAAAAATTTAACTCAAACTTAAGACCGTTCTAAAATAGACTAAACCCTAAAAAACAAAAGGTCAAAAGATCTTCGGTGAAAATAACGAAAATTCAAACTTGGATGAGTATCCCACAAGGAACACACAAAATATCAAAGCAAAAAGAGAAATGATTAAACGATGTTTCGCCCTGGGTAACCAGTGTGGGCTCATCAGTAGTTTCACTGGTCACCCTCCACTATACATCATTAAACACCATCATACACTTAGATTTCCAACCTTGAACCACTCACAAATAGGCATCGTTTCGCACTGGTACTTACTTATCCAAGTTACCTGATACGAATTCGTCCTGGCGTGTTAATATTTCCAGTAGGATTATGCTCCTAAGGCAATTAAAACAAAGAAGAAGTTAAAAAACCTCCAAATCAGTTACTTCAACCGAAAAGAAACTAAAAAACAAAAGATCAAAAGATCTTGGGTGGAAATAACGAAAATTCAAACTTGGATGAGTATCCCACAAGGAACACACAAAATATCAAAGCAAAAAGAGAAATGATTAAACGATGTTTCGCCCTGGGTAAGCAGCGTGGGCTCATCAGTAGTTTCACTGGTCACCCTCCACTATACATCATTAAACACCATCATACACTTAGATTTCCAACCTTGAACCACTCACAAATAGGCATCGTTCCGCACTGGTACTTACTTATCCAAGTTACCTGATACGAATTCGTCCTGGCGTGTTAATATTTCCAGTAGGATTATGCTCCTAGGTAACTTGAATTTTGGAGAAGCAAAATGAATGGTTAATACCATATAACTATGAGATATAGTTTTATGGTTAATTAATTAAATGGTACAAATTAAAACTTTTGTAAGGACAAATTTATATTTTTTGTGTTACTTTTTCGGTTTTTGTTTTAACGAAAATATAAAATTCAAGGTTAAACTTTAGTGAATTAAAAAAACCAGTTACTGAAAAACACCTACTAATTGCTTTCAAAATTAAAAAAAAAGTGTTTTGAATTCGCGATCTTTTGCAAGAGTCAGGATCTTTCAATCGAGTGTTAGATTAGAAGCCCTTTCCGCTCGGCCTTCGCTTCTTTTCAAAAAACTTCCTTACACTTAGTATGGGCTCATAAGACGAGCATGACCAACTTGATTAAAAATTGTGACAAATACACTGGGATTTTTAAAAGTAGAGAAAAATAGTAGATAAAAATGTGACAATACTGCTTAAATCAGAAAAAGTTTGCTTTCTTGTTTACTTCGTGGGATAAAATCGATTAAAGTGGCTCATGTTTACGGCATTTTGATAATTAAAAGAGTAATTTAATGCCAGTTATAAGTAAAACCAAAATATATTAAAAGTGCAGTAGTCAATTTCAAAAGTAGAAAAAGTATTGGCTAAAAAAATGTCGACAAATATTTGTATAGATGCACTAAATCCTCTGGGACAACATGCAAGAAGTCCCTGCAAAAATCGAATTGACTGAATGCCATGTGCAAAAATTTGAAGGCGTTCGAGATGTGGTGCTATCCTAGAACCCACAGATACCTATATACGTACCTATTTACGTGTTTAGGTTAGTTTTTTTCCGAAAGTAAAGAAAACTATGCGGCCCTGACCCAACTGTTACTAACTGTCTTTTTAGGGAGAAACAAAATTATCAAACGTCATATCGAAAATTCTCGCTGGCATTTGACATCAATTAAATGTTTATAAATTTCGGTTGGAAAATACTATAGATTTAAGCGTAGAAAGTGAAATAAGGCTGTATTTTTTCGATCAATCCTATTGGCGTCGCCGAAAATAATTCTTTTGCCAATATCAATAAATCAATGCTGAGTACACACACGCGAAAATTTTTCAAAAAAAGGGGACAAGGAACTTATTTAAATATGAATGTAAGTCTTGTTAGCGAAACTGTCTGAGATTTGCATAATTTTAATACGGTTTTTGGTTTCTGTGCGCGCCCTTTCGCGCTCTTTAATGTCCATACATGTATCGATTCGAATCGTGGCACAACTTAAAAAGAGGCACGGGTATTTGAGTCATTTTTTGGCGTGATTTCGACATGTGACTTCATCGGTTCTTGCTATCGCCAAAATGCACTTCCCAGAGACAGTTTTACAAAACCTTTTATAGCTGTAAAATATTTGTGAGCGTTTTATTTTTTTTCCAATCCCCAGTTTATAAATTCGAGGTTATCTTTTTTATTTTGATTTATAAACCCACCATTAAACTACTTATCTGACGAAAGCTGCCTGGGTCTCGATTCTGGGCGTAATAGAACGATCATACCCTGAGAAGTGACAACTTCTATTAAAATCCAAAATTCAGTATTTTGCGACCGGCCCATCACACAAAAGTGATTCGAACGACGCACAGTGGATCGATGCACTGCTTTTTTATGGACATTAAGAAAAAAAATTGAAACGAACATTTTTGTTGCTATTTTCTACTAAGTTTGTTGCTGATATACCACGGTTTAATTTAATCATAAGCAATGAGATATTTAATCTTTGTCCATTTTGCTGTGACGTGTTTTTATAGATCATTTTATAACTATTGCTATGTTTTCATGGGTATTGAGTTCGTTTTCAAAACTCATTGTATCTTTTTCTTTTATATAGCGTGTTCTTTATCAAGACCAAGAACAGGCTATATAAAAGAAAAAGATAGAATGAGTTTTGAAAACGAACTCAATACCCATGAAAACATAGCAAATATTTGTGAACATTGTTTTATAAGAGCGGACCTTTAAACACTTAATAGCCATTTGACTTACAATTCTTTTCAAATTTTCTAATTTATTTTCTATACTTTACACCGTTTCTTAAAATCATACTTATTTTGTTTTTATTATATTTTTTTGAATTATTTTTTTGAATTTTTTCTATACCTACAGCAAAATTTCACAGATTTGAAAATTTACATTTATTTTTTAATAAATAGTTTTACTATTTATGCATTCATTAAAAACCATAAACCAATAAAACATTTTACTTGACTGCGATTTTTTGCGATATTTTGAGAAAAACGATCAAAAGCACTAACAGCCACTTGCACCGACGTTTTTCCAATGGTTCTTTAACAAAAGAACCTTTAAATTTTAACGGACATTTAATTTTTTTGAACTTTCACTAAAGGTTCTTTATTTTCTTCACAGTACGGCAACGTCGCACGAATTTAGGGATTTCTGGGGTTTTTTTGTTGGCATCTCTGTCTTCAATAACCTAAAACTTTCACATATTTTTTTTATTTTATTTTTTATGGTTCTGTTGTTTTCATTTGATATTTTTTGATGATGAATTGTTCATCTAGTCGAGGTAGCTAGTTGTTACATGGACTATGAACATAATATAGGCTATTCTGCAGTGCTTCAATTTCAATGGAGGCTAAAAAGTGAAAAAGGGGGCTGAATCTTAGACCCAGGGTAACTGTTGCTCATCTATTCAATATTACTCCAAAACATCCATGGATGCTGCACATGCTAGCAGTGAAACAGCTAGAGGTCAAGGGACAGGACAAAGAGGTAAGTCAAAAGGGTAAGTATTTTGATAATGAAATATAGCAATCTATGTATAATGCTAAACAACATTTTCTTTAAAAGTAGTTCTCGGCCTACTTAATTATAGACTCTCCAGTTTAATATAAGATATATATATGCAATTAAATAATCGCTTCAATCCTTGCCATTCCAATTAAAATATTTGAGAATCTTTTATTATTATTATTAAATCCTTTATTTGACAAATACCTAGTTTGATATTTAATTTATTGTAAAGTACCGATCAAAGGAGGCCATCTGCCACCGTAGTTAGAATCATGGCATCAAGTACCTTAGCAGAGAAATATGACTTCCTAGTTGACAAAAAGAATATGATTGCTGACATCACCCTAAAAAAGTTGGAAAGAGAAGCATTACATACTGACAAAGAGCATCAACTCCGGACGAAAAACCTGGGGATAAAAATAGAAGAACTCGCTGACTTTTTTTAACACTATGCAATATATTCAATTGACTGCGAGAGTGGAGGATGGAATTAAATATATTCATCTATATGAAGCTTTAGGAGAAACCAATCTATCTTGAATGTGTTACATATTTCATGAAAGGTACCTGCCGTTTTTGAATTTTATTAGTTTTTTAAAATAGGTAACTTATAATTGTTTTTTTTACGCCTTAAAGGAGATTTATTGTTACTGAAAGTGGTTATTTTGCTAGAATAGAAAAATTTGACTGTTTTTCACAGGGTTTTACTATTAGTAGTACTATTTAAGAGTTGTACTTATGTACATTTTGTTACAATTTATTTTGTCTCAGCCCTCTTTGGCCCTTTGTAATCGAGCGGTATTATAATTTGTTTATTTTGAGTAGGAATTGCGTGGGCTGGCACTTATTTTTTTGTCGTTTTTTAGTTACAGGTACAACGTGAAAAAAATCGCCTTGTGTACAAAAAAATCAATACAGTTTATTAAAATAAAGAAAATTTAAAGCATGTTGTTTATTTTACTGACATACCTATATTAAAAAAACCACAAAAAAAATAATCGTAATCAACAATTTAAAAAAAAACAGCAATTGTAAAACCCTAAAATTCACAGCTGCTTTTTTGTATGTCATAATTTTGCCAAAGAAATGAAATTAATTTTTTAATTTTTAAATAAATAATTTCCATTCTGCACAACATTATGACGTTGGTAGTCTTGACCATACATTTCAATTTATTGAGTTTGCATAAAATAATTTAATATTCTTCCTTGTTTATATCTTCTGGTATTGGGGGATCTGGCTCGTTCATTTCTTTGGCAATATTATGAAGCACAGAAGCAGCTACTATAGTCAGAACTGTTTCCAGTATAAGGCAAAGCCCATAAGCCATAACTGGAAACCGACGTTTCCAGATCCAAAATGTAGGTTCTATTGAAGTTCTTGTTCGAATTAAGGCTTCATTATACAGTTGTTCACCAGGTGTCAGGAGGTAATTTGAAAAAGTGTATTTATTTATTCTTTAGTTGAAGGGAGATAGGATTATAAAGCGTGATCAATCACAAGTTATTAGTCTTATTCCCGCCCACTAAAAGATAGTATATAAGATAGAGCGTAGATTAATTTAGTTTATTGTTTATCGTCTCCTGATGATGCTAACGTTATTAGCGAAACGCGCGTCGAGTGCAAAAAAGTATAGTTTTGGTTTCTGGAAAACAATCATAACTTTGTTTTAGTGCAACAAAAGGTTCCAAATTCCCAACATAAATAACAATCATTCACACATAACCTTACTTATTAGTTAATCATCAATTATATTTATTTAACCGGCCAGATTTGGGGGATTAGCTAAAGCAGTCGATTAGTAAAAATTTTTGCTTGGTGCATATGAAACAATTAGATATTTTTTTAATAATTAATCAACGATTAAAAGTAAATTGTCGAAATGCAGCTTTGGGACATAGGGGAATAGGACTACCTAATCTTACATATTAACATGTGTTTAGTGAAACGTAAACTAATTCTTCAGGGAGTTATAAAGTTTCCAGAATCTCCGAAAAGTATGGGTTTCCAGATATCCTTAGTAGTGATACGTCGTTTAGAAAATACATTCTGAATGGTTTCTTTAAACTTGCGCTTGAATAAATTTTCTTTCTTGTTGACGATATTTGCCCTTTCTTTCATGTCTTGTCTTATTTTTGATCCAGTTGTAACGTCCTGTTGAGTTCTGCATTCATGTCTTGTAAAAGCTTCCATGGGTCCTCTTGTTTCTACGATGTAAATACCCTCACCCCCCGCACAATACCTGGTAAATGCAATTCTTGGTGTGTTGTGGTTTAGTTTTTGTTAATTGGATTTTTATTGTTGTGGTATGTTTGAATTATTATGTATTAGTTGTCTATCCTGCATTCATTGATGTATGGTATTATAAGTGTCGCCTTCGTTTCAGTATTTAGGTCTATCTTCCTTTGCTTCGCATGGTATGACGAGTTTTATCGATCGTGTAGTTCGAGAAACCATTCCTGTGCAGGTCGGATCGAATTTTTTCCCTTTCTTTGTTTAAAGCGTCTTAAGTATTGCAGATGTAGGTGGCTCGATTCATGAAAGATTTGGCATTTCCTAGTTTTATTGATGTAGAGTGATTTGATTTGAAGTTTAGACATTTATCTGATGATAATCTTCTTTTTGTAAACGTAGTAAATTTTATTTAACTTCTTATGGCGCTGACATGATTAAGAAATTATTCTAGTGTGATGTTGTCCTTTCTCCAGATTTTGTAGTCATAGTTTGAGTCTCTGCAATGTTATTCGTTGGGTTTTTTCTTCAAAGAATTAGATGTAGGCCACTATCGGCGAAAGTGAAGACCTCATGAGTAACCAGGTCATCTTTCTGTGAAGAAAATATAAAGACAATGAAAGTTCGAAACTCTATAGTTATGAACTACTTAAAGGCACTGGACACGACGCCTGTGTGAAGATGTTTAATTATGTTCTGTCCACCTCGACTTTCTGAGATCTATTGTGGTTCCCCTTTCTCCTTCCCTGCTTTGCTAGAACTACAAAACAAGTTGCAGCCCCGTCCTTGTCATGAAACCCAGAAGCTTTGCCAGTGTGCCCTGTATATAGCTTTCTGACCGCGGACATTCTAGATCCCCCAGACCCTGGTTCTACCTAGGCCTTCACATTAACATGTCTTATATGTAATGACGTTTCTTCCTCTTTCTTGCAGAAGCGGCATATAGCATCTTCTACCAATCTCATTGCATTCAAGAAGTGCTTATTCAGTTTGCAGCGACCTGTTAGAAGTCAGAATCAGCTTTGGTGAAAGTTCTTTAATGAACTGTTTGGCCTATCTTTACCCAGGCGTTTGCTCCCACAAACCGTTCGTCTATTTGGTAAGCCACTGTTTAATAGATTGCTTAGCTCTGGCCTTAGCAATCCCATAAAATGTTTCATCAATTCATCAACTTTTTCATTTCCAGACTGTCCCCGATGGCCTGGAACCAAGGATATTGTCACCCTTTTGGTGCTTGCCAGCCTATTTAGAGCTGTTCTGCAGTCCCAAACCAGTTTGGGCGTCACTTGCACTGCCTCTAAAGTTTGAAGTGCTTTGTATTTCATCGGCACAGTGATGTATTGCCGCAACTTCCGCTTGGAACACTGTGCAGTCGTTTGTCAGCCTTATAGAGACTAAAGACTCGTATTTTTGCACGTACATGCCAGCTCCGACACCCTCATCGGTCCTGGAGCCGTCTGTGTACCAGATGGATTGCGCTCCGAAAGGAGGACCTCCCTTCCAGTCGGCATTATCTGGAATTTTTACTTTGTAACACACAATTTACCTTTTGACAGTCAATAATATAATCAAATTTTCGAAAAAAAAAAATTGTCGCTATTTCGGCAAATGCCACTGGAAAAAGAGCTGTTTTCCTTATGTAACCGATTTTTTAGTTGCATATGGTATACCTACCGATTTTATTAAATTACTCTCGTTCCAAGATCCAGCTAATAGAAATTTGCATACGATAACGGCTTTAGTTATGGGTTATGGCCTATATATGCCGAACAGATCATGCGAAACCCTGTGATATGTGTCTAAAACCTTTTTATTCGTAATTACCATATTTCACTGATATTAGAATACCATATTGTTTGATTTAATATCAAACATATCGTGCACCCTTCTGGGATATAAATGAAGCAAAACTGATCCCTAAAAATTGAACTATGCAAAATAAGTAAATTTTCAAAAATATATTTTGTTTGGGATTAGGTAGGTGTACATTTTTCTAAAAATTATTAATAAATAAGAAAGAAAACTTTCTATTTTATGCAAATCAAAAGCATACAAAGGTTTCGGCACCCAATGTTATAAAACCAAAAATATTTAATCTTAGAAGTTTATAAATGCTTAGTTCTGTTTTGTTACACTTAACTGAGTTTTAAGCTAGAATAATAAGTTTTGTTTATGAGGAAAAAATATAATAAATAATAATTTACTAAAATCAAGCTATGTCCAGCAGCAAATTACAAAAGGTGGGGGTTCCAAAATAAAATTTAGCTGAGAAGATGCAAGATTTACGCAGATTTAGTATCCGAACTTTTTGGAATAAAGTCTTAAAATGAACCAGCAGAAAACATATGGTATGCAAATTACTAATTTTTAAATGTTCCAAGTGCAAACCGGTATGCATTGTATAGAGACCTGATTTATGAAATCTTTTTGAAAAGGGGTTGAAATGATGTGTTCCCCAAATAAAATAAACTAAGGGTTGATGCTCATTTGCATATGATTCAGATTTAGTTTTGTACTATAGTTCAAAGATTAGATTAGGAATTAAAATAAGATGGTACTTTATAAACCAAATGGACAAAATAAATTTACAAATAGATTTAAGTAAAATAAGTTTTTATAAAAGACATTAAAAAGTTAAAAATAATTTCTTAGCTTTCTAAAAACAAAATAAAAGCGATGGGCGCTAATTAAAATTTGCATACCTTTTGAGTTTAACGAGTATTTGATTATTTATTATTTACTCCTTTAATAATCTTTTTTTTTCAATTTTGTTTTTTTTCTCCAGAATTCTAGTTGTAATCTACTTAAATGACGATTCAGAAGTCCACACATATTTGAAAGACGATCTTGTATTATTTTCAACTTTAGCCTTTGATGTGCCTGATAATAATTATTCTTTTTCGGATGACAAAAATTAATTGCCTGCAGGCTATTTGATTTCTGCATTAATATTAGATTTATGTGTGTCAGCTGAACTATACATTTTAAAAAATTATGCAAAAGAACCCCGTCAATTTCTTATGGAGCGTGGGCAAATTTTGCCAAATTTTAATATTTTATAGGAGAGGGTCAGACGTTTTTTTTTACCATTTCCACCTACGATAAAATTATTATAGATAAGGACGACAATGAAAATTTTTTGACAGCCAAAGTCATGATGTTGAATAAAACACTGAATTGAACCAATTGATGAAGCCCTTTTTGATAAAAATTTTGATCTTACGCCTTCGCCAAAATGCAGAACATGCTTCACGTTCAGAATTTGATGATGCAACCAACAGAACTTACCTCTGGTCCAAAATATAGCTTTTCGATTTTAGAGATGACATTTTTATGAAATGGCAAAAATTTTGGGGTCAAGAAGATCACAAAACATCACCCTCTAAGTAGCGTTTTTTATATGAGAAAATCTTCAGCATAAAAAGGCACTTCAACACATTAGCACCTTTTTGCCTATTTTTTATAGGTATAGGAGTATATCTTTTGAAATGACCAAATATAAAAAAGCGGTTTCCAAGGGTGGATTTTTGCGCGTGAGACCAAAAAAAGTAAAAAACTCACTTTTTACCCCAATTTGCAAAATCTGCTTACTTTTTTTTAAGTTTTTTATGATCCTTCGTTTGACAAAGGCCCACACCTTTCTTATTTTGACAGACGCGTTGACCACTGAAGACCTTTTGGGATCCCTTATTGCCTTTCTTTGTTGTCATGACCACACGCTGGGCACCAGGTATCATCTCGATAATGACCTTAATGATCTTTAAATAGGGTATGTAAGGGATCCTAGGGGCACAGACTATCTTTAGGGGTGCGTCTCATAGTGGAACTGTCTAAGAGGATGCCAAAAAAGGAATTTAGACATTGTGCAAGGTGTTAAAGTCCCGTTTGGGTCAAGTGGCTATCGTTTGGGGTGTGACTTGCTAATTGGGCGGTTTTTTGCCAATTTTACGGGTCATGGGAAAATTAGAAGACGTCATGAGATACTTTAAAGGAGATTTTCGGGGCGTTTTTTTTTTAATTTAATAATAAAGCTTGGGTAGAAGGCCAAGGTGGAAGATGTTAGCCATTTACATATACCAAAATCTTTGGGATTCGAGAATTTATTTTGACGCCTAAAGTTATAGGATATTTTACCATGTTGCCAAGCTTGATATTTTTTATTATTTACAAAAGTGACATCATAATCTTACAGGGTGATCTAAAACTTGTAGATTATTTTCGATTTGTTGTGCTTACTTTGTCTTATTATGATGTCACTCCTTCTAACTTGGAACCTTAAAATATATGTCTTTTATACCTTCATCAAAAACATTAAAAAATCTTATTATTCTTGCCTCAAATTAAGCCATTTCCGCCAGTTTTGACCAAGTATTTACGAAAAAATCTTTTAAAAATATCGTCAAAATATCAAATTGTTAACGATTAAAATGTCGCAACAATGAACGTCACCGAATAAAAAGGCACATCGCCATGGAAACCACCCCTGTTATTTCATTTACCAGCTGCCTTGATTTATAGTGTATAGATGGTGTGTTGCGAGAAGTGCTCTTCGTTCGAGATTTTTAAAAGTATTTTTTGATAAAGGTATTAAAAAAAATAGTGCTAACTAACTCGCGCCTAAACTGTGCTTTTTTTTACTCGTGTTTTTAAATACCTCGCTGCGCTCGTTATTTAAAACAACGCTTGTAAAAAAAGCACTATTTTAGCCACTAGTTAAAACTACTATTTATATACCAGGTTGCAAATTTCAATCACGATTTATGACTCAACCTGTACATAAAAAATTGGTGCTAGAAAGCACGGGTAGTCCACCATTCAATCAATTATTCTATTTTGAAAGATAATTAAAATATCTTGAAAACTGTAGCTTTGAAAGATTTGAGCCTTATAACAAAATTTTTGGGTAATATTTAGAAAACCAAAATCTGAAAACTGCATATCCATAGCTGCTGCGCACTTCCAAAGTTATGATTTTTTTAACATATTTTAACGTTTTTTTAAATAACTCGGAAACTAAAGCTCCCACGAATTTAGACTTAATAACAAAATTGTTAGTCCATATTCATGGAAACTTAAATCTGAAAACCGTATATCGCTACTTGCTTTTGTTCCAAAGTTATCATTTTGTTAAATATTTTATCCCCCTTTTCTCCTCTTCAACCCCCTACCACCTTACCCAAAAGTCAACCAGTTCATGGCCAGCCGATAAAGGATTTTTGTACCAAATTTCGTTAAAATCAATTAAGGCGTTCTTGAGTTATCGTGTATAATGGCAGTCAACAGACAACAGAAAAATTAAGAAAAGTCAAAATTTCACGATTTCAATGGTCCCCCATATCATATTGGTCCGAAACACAGAGTTAATTTCAAATATATCATTGTCTCAAACTTTAAAAAAAAATTTTTATTTGATCATGAAATTTTTTCTAAATCAGTGAAGCAAAATTTTTTACATAACTGCGTGCGAATTCAGAAAAATAAGGAAAATACGATTTTGAGGTACGGAAATGATATTTATTAGGAGCTCTCTGCCTTGAATGATATTTTTAGTCCACCATACTAATATGGTATGGGGGACTATTAAAATCGTGAAATTTTGACTTTTCTTCATTTTATCAAAAATGAGTTACTAAGGTTCCAAAACATCTTAATCGACGAAAAAAAAAGTTGTCTGTTGTCTGTCTGTATAAACGATAACTCAAAAACGCCTTAATCGATGTTAACGAACTTTACTAAAAAAAATCCTCTATCGGCTGACCAAGAACTGATTAACTTTTGGGTAGGGTGGTGGTGGCTGAAGAGGGGAAAAGGGTGATAAAATATTTTAAAATTGTAACTTTGGAACAAAAACAAGTAGCGATATACGGTTTTCAGATTTAAGTTTCCAAGAATATGGACTACAAATTTTGTTATAACGTCCAAATTTGTGGGACTTTATATATATTAAAAAAATATATTAAAAAAATCATAACTTTAGAAGTAACGCAGCTATTGATATGCGGTTTTCAGATTTTGGTTTTCGTAAATATTACCCAAAAATTTTGCTATAAGGTTCAAATCTTTCAAAGCTACAGTTTTCGAGATATTTTAATTTCCTTTCAACATAAAATAACTGATTGTATGGTGGAATATCCGTGCTTTCTAGCACCAATTTTTTTTCTTTATTTCAACGCACTAGACGTATTGACAGAACACCCCAGATATATAAACTTAAGATCTTGATACAAAGAAAAATTACAAAACTTCTTTGGGATCATATTTCAGTCAGTCAGCGGCAGACCTCCAAAAATTTGCCTAATTCCGGCCGCAGTTTTCACCCCTACCCCCCAAAATCGCGGCTAAGTTTCAAATTTTATGCAAATACGTATGTTAATTGGGCACATTACAAGCTCCGAGGTTCGTGCGCTTGACAGTGACGAATTTTCCGGCCAATGTCGCCCCGGAAATTTTCCAGTTTTTACCCATTCGCGAAGTGTTCTTCATTTCGCGTTGGTGTGTTATCCACAGGGAAAGTCAAAAGAGTCTATCAAGGTTTTTTGTCCCTAATTTGACACATTGTTAGAGGATTGTTGTTATTGCTGCTACTATAATTTTTAACATTAACGTTGACAAAATCTACATCAAGGTCATTCTCCGATGCAAAATAAATTAAAAATCTTCAACTTTCAACCCATTATGCAGGAAATTTAAAAAATCTCCCACTTCTTAATTTCTTCTTATTGTTGTTGACTCCATTCTCTTTTATTATATGAATAGTAATTTCTTTGTCTAATTTACCCTAAATTTTCCCCTTCTTACCTTTTAGTAATTCGGATTTTTCTTCTCTATTGTTCTCTAGTGGATCTCTTTTGCACAAGACGTAAGTTTTTAATTTTACCACTTTAACTTTCTAATATTTTCCTTTAAAAATCTCAATTACCTCGATTCTTTTAATTATGTCACTCCCTATGAAAACTATCAAACCAACTTCTATAATTTTAGTATTTTTTTACCATTTTTCAATGCCATTGGTCCCAGATACTCTTTACGAAATCTTTTTCTGAGGTATTCTCTTATTTTAGTTTTATATCTTCTGTATATTTTTGGTGATTCTGTCTCATTAACTTCAGGTAATGCCTTTATCGGGAATTTATAAAGAAACAGTGAAGGATACAACCTAGTTTAGAGATGGATAAATCGATAATTTTGTACTGAACGAATCGATCAATGATTCGTTTCGAGAATGATCGAATCTTTTTGATCGATTATTGAATCAATCATTTGAAATTAAATTAAAGAAAATGGTGACCAAAAAAAAAGGTCTATTCAGGATGCAGCTAAATACGAAATACTCTGCTGACCAAAAAATCTATTAGGGTGTGGAAAAACGCAGAGCATTTTTAATTGTATAAAAGGAATCTTAACGCAAGAATTATACCCAAAAAGCGAAACGGTAATCTCGGTTTTTGTATTTTCCAACTCGTTTTGTCTCCGTTTGATTCATTCTGTCTTCGTCGATCATTTAACTCATTTGACTGATGAATCATATTGAGCAAACATGATTTGATCATTCAATACTCACAAGTGATTCGATCATAGTGAACGATCATAATGAACGAATCGTTCACGGATCACACATCTCTAACTAGCTACCTAGTTCCATTTATGTCTTCAATTAAAGAGGTCGTTTCTTGTTGAGAGTTGTAGTTAATTGTTCATAATTCAAAAAAAGTTTTCCTAGCGTTCTCAACATTAAAAAATAACTGCTTTTGTGTAAAAGCTAATGGGATGCCATTGTAGTAATTAATCACAACCAAAGTGACCATATAAGTCCATAATTGGAAATAAAAAGTGGGTCCGATTCGACTGGGAACCAACTGTCCTTTACAACTTCTTACTTAGCCAGAGCCCGGCTATGGCCAACACGGACATATCCGAGTGGTTTGAAAGAAAAGGGTTGCAGCACTGACGATCAACTCATGAACAATACCACTCCAAAGTCATTCTGAATAAGCTAGACAAACGCAGAGCAGAACAGCTCCTGGAACTACCAAGAAACAGCCTGAGAATAATCACAGGTCTGTATACAGGCCAGTGCCGACTCAACAACCACCTGAATAGAATTAGGGTGACCAATACGTCGATTTGTAGACTCTGTGTCACTGCCTAGGACTAATGAGAACAAAGGCAAAACTAGTTGGCCTTGGGAGGAAGTCTCACCAAACAGACTTTGGGCTGAGTGGTTTATAAACAGGAATAAGCCACAAGACGTCTCACCTAACCTAACCTAGATCAGACAGCAGTATCTTAGGAGTTGATAAACACACACAAGATCAGAGAGGAGAGAACCCAGAAAATGAATGTCTGTAAATAAGCGCCTCTCTTTTTCTCCTCGCTGTAATCCCGCAAACGGGCAAGTCTCTCGGTAATTCCCGAAAATGTTATCATTTAACAAAAGTGACACCGCCATTAGAGCGTAATTTTCGCCGCGATTTGAATAACTCGTCGGCGAAAAACAAGCGGCAACACCGTTCTTGCTCGTTGCCAGTCATGTACAGCCACCAAAATGCTGTAATATATTATTGAAGTAACGCTGGAATGACTCTGGTTTGGGGAAAAACACTGGTAGAAACTTCAACTTTATTTTAAACGGATTTAGTGAGAGCAATTAAAAAACAAAAACAATAGACATGTACAGTAGGATATACTAAGGTCTAAAATAGTACCCCCCACAGATCTAAATATTTACATCCGTGGGGGGTACTAAATTTTAAAACCCATTTTCAAAAAACACCTACCCATACAGAAAAGATACAAAGTTATTGATTATTTTGTATTGTTATTGCAAAATACCACAGAAAAACTGCTTTTTTTCTCAAAATATTTCATATTTCAGGAGAAAATGCCCTAAAACTAATTTTTTTGACAGGTTTCAAAATAAAAAATGGTGCGTACTCCAAAAATTTGGCACATACACACTTCATCATCTGTGTTTGAAGTTACAAAGTTGATGATTTTTTAGACCACCTCTGGGGGGTGGTTTAAATTTATTGCCCCCAGAAAGGATTGTTTTGTGGCAATTGGTAGCAAGTTCCTTTATAATTTCCCTAAGCAACCCTTTTTACGAGAATCAATTTACCTTATTGTTGTTTATTAATCAATAAAACACCTCCAATTTTGTCCAGGAAAACGCCATATTTTGAACCAGTTTTCAGCACAAAGAATATATCTATGAGGGCACTACGAGGCAAAACAAACATAAGCGAAGGTTACTGATTATGCACGAAAACTGTCTCCAATGAAAAAAATCCAAAACAACTGTACCTATTCATTTATTTACAAACAGAACTGAAATTAAAACATTGAGGTTATCTAAAAGCTTAATCATCAAACAAAGCTTTCCACTGAAAGATCGCACTCAAAGGTCTCAACTCTGCAGCACCAGTTCGTTGAGCCGACATGACTCCTTTGTGAACACATCAGTTGGATTCAGGTCTGTTTTTAGCCGCATTTTTTTTCATGACCTACTTTGATGAAATATTTTTATTTGTGGTTTGCGATTGCGATGGGTTTGTAAAGTTTTTTCATACTTTTGATAGATAAAAATCCCTTTTAAATAAATACAAAGTTAATCTAATTCTTATTTTATGATTACATATCGAAATAGTTTTGTGACAGTGAGTATTAATCGCGAAAATCAATAAACAAAGGTAATAAGAGTAATATATAACGTCAATTTTAGTTTGCTCAACAGAGTTTTTACCACTTAGATCCCCCCCTAGGGTAAAAAAAACTTCTTGTAAATAGAAATTTTCTTCTTAAATCCAACAAAAGATTGTGTTAAGACGATTCTTCACTAAAAAAAAACAATTAAAATTATTCTTATGAATCAAACTATGTCCAAAACTCAAGGAAGTTGGTATAAAATGATTAAAATCAACAATTTCACTTAAACTTAGGACCTGTCTAAAATAGTCTAAAGCCTTTTAGTAAATCCCACTGTTAAACTAGAGTTTCGGACTTCCATTGTCTTTATTTTTACTTTTTCACAACGTTTCGAGTGCTTATATATCTGCAATCGTCATCAGGTGAATACTAAATACTGAATACCGGGTGTGCCAAGGTGAGTAACCTATTCGAATATTTTGGAAACTATACAATGGAAACTTTTCAAACTTTCTATTCTAACATAAGTCCATGTAAACTGTCTTTATGAAATGCTCTCATATTTGCAGTGTTGTCATTTGCAGGAAAAATTGGCAACAACTTTCTTATTTTAAATTGAACACCCCACATATTTTTGCATTTTTGGAAAATATTTTAGGTACAACGATAGCTTGTAAAAAAACAAGACAGAAATATAAAAACCGTTTTGCTCTATCCTTAACCGTTTCGATGTTACGGGCTGTTAAAGTTAAAAAATGTCAATTTTCAGTGTCAATATTTTAAAAACAGTTGAACATAGGTATCGGACATTATACATAAAATATACCTAAAATATTTTGTAGAATCCAAAAATGCAGAAATATACAGGGTGTTCAATTTAAAAGAGGAAAGTTGTTGCCAAGTTTTCCTACAAATGGCAACACTGCAAATACGAAAGTATTTCATAAAGATAGTGTACATTATAATAGAAAGTTTGAAAAGTTTCCATTGTATAGTTTCCAAAATATTCTAATAGGTTACTCACCTTGGGACACCCGGTATCCTAGCATGTGTTCAGTGAACCATAAAACTACTGGTTGGCTCCGATCTTTTACAGTTGAAATCTGTTACCTCCGAAAAGTGTGGGTTGGGTTGATAGTGACGCTTGTTTGAGAAAATGCTTTCAGGTTCTTCAGGATGAATGCTGTTTTTTTGAATTTTTGCTTGAATAGGTTTTCCTCCTTGGCGACGATCCATTCCGATCCATTCCATATGATGTTGATTTTCCCAGGAATTTTGAGCTATTTTCGATCCAGTTGTGTCCCCTTGCATTAGTGTTCGGTACGTCGAACTTCCATTGGTTGGCTGGATTCCCCGATGTAGATATAGCTCATGGTGTCGTGGCGTTGTGGTTTAGTTTTTGTCATTCTTCTTCGAAGATGGTATTGGTTGCCATTCTTCTTATCTTTTCTGAGATTCCTTTGACGTATGTAATTATAAGTGTTGCCTTCCTTTCAGTATTTACGTCTGTAGGCGTTGGTGTTGGTGTTGTCTGAAGAGTTTTATTGATCGTTTAGTTGGAGAAACCATTCCTTCGTAGATCGGGTCGAATTTTGGACTTTTCTTTATTTAACACTTCTTCTGTATTGCAGATATAGGTGGCTCGATCTATGAGAGATTTTGCAATTCCCAGTTTGGTTGATGTGGAGTGGTTTGAATAGAAATCAAGATATTTTCCAGTATGAGATGGTTTGAGATGTACACTATCGGCATCATAAAAGTGGTACACAATATTTTTTGTTGTAATACCTTGGTCTATTTTTACAAACAAAGTCACCCATTATTGTATTTTTCTTAAATTGTCAAAGTATGTCATTCTGTATTTCAGTGTGACAAATAAATAAAAAAAGCCTCCACAAATTTCTTTATTTGATAAAGCCCAACTCCTGGCAAAACTACAACTTATGGACGCAGTAAAACCACGATTAAAAAACGATGGAAAGAAGATCAGACAATAGAGAGAAAACAAGGGACTGGTTTATTGAAAGTTTCAACTGATGAACAAGATTATGACGTTATCGCTTTTATGGAAGAAAACCCTTTTGCATTTGTTGCCCAGGCAAAGAGATTAACCCAATTTCCAGGATGTGTAAGAGTGGCACGAAATCGCGTAAGGAATGGCTCTATTTCGTGTAGGTGCTAAAAAAATTAAACTTACGAATGAAAAAAAATAGGCCAGCGTACTTTTTGCCCTTAATTACTCTCTAAAGAAACCAGAGTTTTAGCGAAAGGTAATATTTTTCGATGAAAAAGTTTTCCAGTCCTGTAGTGACAGAAAACAAATTCGGGTGTATCGTCCACCAAGAACACGCTATGAGATCGCGCTGGAAGATTTTCGGCAAATCTGTGGGGTTGGATTTCTGCTAGAGGTCATGGTGCTCTTTTTCGAATCAACGGAAGGCTCACACATAGTGGACATTTTAGAGAACACCATGCTTTCAGCTGTCACAGAACTTTATCAAGACCAGTTTATTTATCAACAAGACAACTGCCCTGCTCATACGGCCAGAATTTGCCAAACTTGGTTTCGAGAGCAAAATATTGAAGTTCTTCCTTGGCCTGCGAAAACCCCAGACGCCAATCCTATGGAAAAAATCTGGGATTTAATTTCAAAAAAGCTGGAATATAATAGCTTTAATATTGTGCCGGGAAATCAACATCACTTGGTCCAGTTAATAGTCAATGCTTATGAAGAAGCGATTGGTGAAAATGAAATCTTTTTGAAATTTTGGCTGATTCTCTACCAAGTGTGTATAATTGATGTGAATGGCGCAATGACTAGATATTAAAATTTATATACCTAATAATTTAATAATTTGTTTCTATTGTTTTATAATTTTCGATACAGTTGTGTTTTTTAATTTTTGCTACAGTTGTTTTATGCGTCAGCGTATTATTGTATTATAAAAATTATTTTTGAAAGCAATCTTTGATGTCAATATTTTCACATTTTAGTACCAGTCTGTCACAAAATATAATCCGGTAGTTAACCATCCAATTTAAAAAATACCTATGTTTATCACGTACCACTTCTATGACGCCGATAGTGTACGGAAGTGATTATGGTTGAATTATTTTTGGTAACTAGAACATCAAGAGTGAATTTGATGCAGTTTCTTATGCTGGTGAAATGATTGAAAAATTGTTCTAGTGTGTTGTGGTGGAAGAAGCTTCTGAGCATGCGCACTGAGATACAATTACGATTAAGCACTCTATATTTGTGCAACTTTAAGTGGTAATAATAGTTCGTACGAGCAGAGTTTTATGAAAAGGCGTCAAATTGTTCTACTTGTTTGAAATTTGGTACGATTGATAAGAAGTACATTTTAAGAGATCTGACCCGAGGAGACTAACAAAAATATAATGAGGAATAGCGCCCAAAATTATATTTAAATTTTCATTGTGGCTATTGATTCAAGTTTATGGCTGTTGAGCATAATTATATATTACGGGTACGAGAAATTTAAAAAAATCGCTATGACTTTAAATGATTAGGTTAAGATTATAGTCGATTTTATATATTTTGTGGATGAGGAATTGAAAGTTACTTAATTTTTGTGTTAAATTTATTATTTTTACAATATCTATTAGATCATAGCAGCAGTCTATTTTATGCGTCTCGAGTATAAGGATTCCAACAAAAATATTTGTGAAGTCGTGTGTCGTGTGAAATCAACGTCATTTTCGATATAGACTCTTATATTCAAAAAATTGACTCCTAATACTACATTTTGATTTTACCCACCAAAAAATATTTCTCAAAAAGTAAAAAATTCCCATATTATACTTTTCCATGCTTCCATCGAATTCCCACAAAAATTAAAAATTTTACACTCGACTAGAAATACTATCGTCGTAGGTATTATTGCACTGAGCAAAAATTAATCCATCTTTTTAACAATCAATCATACAAGATCATTAGCAAATTTTAAAGCTGGTATAGTGTTACGTTGCAACCCTACCGATACGGCGTTTAACAACGTAAAAAAGCCTAAAAAAACTACTTTGAGAGGGGTGTATGTATACCTGAGTCCCTACGTCATTGTTTGGAAATATTGAAATACTTCAAGCATAAACTATTTTTACTTCTATTGGTACATTTTCTTCGTTTTTTACATGCGATGAAATGATTGATGAATTTTAAGTTGTTTGTATTTTATCAAAAAACACTTTTTTTCACGAAAATGTTAGGGTTACGTCAAATGTAGGGTCAAAGTGCCAGTGGTGAGAATTTTTTTAATGATAGTTTGAAATTATTATAAATTTGCTGAATACCTTGCAACGTAACATAAGTCTAAGCGTAGATTAAATTGTCGTTCATACAAGGCATAGTCTTAGTCTTGTTACAGTCTTAATTAATTATATTAATCATAAAAAACGTTAAAACCACTGTTTCTTTTGAAAGTGTTCATGCAATGCTTTTGATTATGCTTTGTCATAAGCTTAGCCACAGCCCTAAGGAAAAGTTGGCAACTTTCAACTTTTATAACTAAAATTACGACCAATACTATAACAAATATAAGTGCGCATGCGCGAGTTTAAAATTTTAAGTACGGCGCCCATCTATGTTGGAATGATATCAATATTTTCAAAAATTTTATACAGGCAAATTAAAAGCAAAAAACAAGTTGCTAAGTGTTTGGTAGGTTTCAAAAACTAAAAGTAAACAAACCAAAACATCAAAAAAGTGAGATTAGATGCACTTGCTTAGTGATTGTTATGACTATAATAAAGACAAGTATGAACAGTGAGCAATTTTTGAGACTAAAACTAACCCTATGCCTTATATGAACGATCCTTAAATAGCATTAAACAATAAATTAAATGGGTTCCGGAACTACCCTGATTTTTAAAACTTTTGTATGGTTTTGAGAAAAGCATCAAATTGCGCCATATTGTCTCAATTTAAACTGTTTCGAATTTCTTACCGTTTAGAAGATCCCTATGGTGATCATTGAATTTGGAACACCCTGTATACCTTTGACAATATGACTATACGACGGTGCAAAAAACCTGGTTTATTTTGGTCTAATGTCGAATTTTTCGTTACTTACATAATATAGCTACTTAATAAATATTTTTTAAACATAAAAATAACTATAATATAATTGATTCATTATTTAAAAACATATTCCACGATTTAAAAAATTCAAAGTAGGCAACTAAAAGGATCCCGAAAGCCTTTTAGAAATTCCAAATTATTCGTTAAAATTATAAAAAGCTATACACCCCATTGCTATAAAAATGTTACTGTATTATATTTTTACCATTCGGAGGAAATTTGATTGATCGTTTTTTACTTTTAATCGTTTTTTACTTTCTTTAAATGTTTTCTACAAAACTGTGAGGACTAAAAAAGTGGTGAGAATTTTTATCAGCGATTAGGCGTAAAAGTTGATGACTGATGTATTTTATTTTGGTTATTATTTTCTTTTCAATCAGCGTTCAATGATACAATACACTTATGTCCATTTGTTCTGCGATTTCTCTAAGGATTCTTTTCTTTGTAGTCTAAGGAATACCTAAATTTGCCACATATCGAGCCTTAAATCATCCTTAGGAGAGAATTCTAACCTCATTTTTTGTCAACTGAAAAACGGTAAAAAAAAAATGTAATTTTTAAATGACGATTTGGACGTGCTGAATATAATTGAAAATGGTTTTGTCAGAAGGGTCTAGATTTAGATTTAGATTTTCTCAACGTTTCCGGCTAACCAAACCAACAGTTCGAAATATTTTGCCACTCATACAAGAACAGTTGGAGTTAGATGGAGGACGTTTCTGGTAAGACTAAATTAGGACCAGTCAATGAAGAGACAAGCCCACATTCAATTTAATTTCCATGATGCCCCAATGGATGATGGCTTCAAGTTTTTATGGTCACATATTTTTATTAAGTTTTTTTTGTTGTTTTATTAGTTTAATTAAAATAAATATTACTGTTTAATTTTTAGAAACAATACAACTGTCTCTTCAATGATACTGAGAACCTTACGATTATGTGCACTGGAGGGCATCTTTCTAGCATTGGGGATTTTAAGACCAATATACAGGATGGATTGTTTTAATGAAACAGTGCTTCTAGCGGGTTAGAATTTGGTTGAATAAAAAAATCCAAAAACACGTCAACTGAGATTTTTAATTTCCTTTAATCGTGCTATCTTGGATTTTGTCTATGTCATTTAGTTTACGAGATATGGCAATTTTTTGTTTTAAATAGGACACGCTGTATATTTTGCAATTTTTGATATCTGCAAACAATTCTCTCTTCAGAAATACCACACAGTAGGATCTATCTCTTACGATAATCCTGATATTTTTATCTAAATCTGTATGGAAAACTTCGATATTCATTCAAATATCCCCTGTAAAAAAGGCATAAAAAACCATTCCATGCAAGTTTAAATGCCTCTATCTTGGAAACCATAAAAGATAGAGTATTAGTGTGTGGTATTGTCAAAAAGATCAAAAAGAGAGAATTTTTTTTAGAATTCAAAAATGTCAAACTATACAGGGAGTCCTATTTAAAAAAATATTTTTTTGCCATACCTCGTAAACAAAACGAAATAAAAAAACCAAGATAGCATGACGATTGAAGAAAGTTAAAAATCTCAGTTGACGTGTTTTTGGATTTTTTTAGAAAACCAAATTCTAACCCGCTAGAAGCAACGTTCCGTTTAAAGAATTCACTGGATATGTTTAAATGACCCCTACTGAAGCTGAAAAATTTAATGTAAAAACTGACGCAAAGAAAAATTAATAATAAATAATAATTATAATAATAATAAATAATAACAACAAATAATGGTTTTATGACAAGCAGCGCCATCCAGTGGTTGAATTTATAACAAGATTTAATTCCTAGCTATGGAAAACTTTTTTTTGGCCAGAGCAAACGAATAAAATTTAGGGAATACTTAAAAATTATGGATTTCTTTACTACTCATTACTTAAGCAAATCGCAGAGCAAATGGGCATTAGTCCCTAACATACCCTTTTTATAATTACATATTTTTAGGAAATCCTATATTATTGCTGTAAGTCTTCTTCTTCTGTCTCTTATCAATTCTTGTTGGGTATGTTTTCTCGTAATCCAAGATTATTTAGGTTTTGTGTAAATGTTGTTGTCTCTTGAGTTTTGTCTGGGAGTCTATTCCAACTTGTTTCTCATGCTTCGAATGTTTTTTCGCAATCCCCTTTCATTATCTCTTTTTTCTCTGATTTTCTTTCCTGTGGATCTTTTCTTTATGCGCAATTTTACAACTCATAGTTAAACGTCAAACCTCAGTTTAAACCACAGATGTCGACTTTTTTACGTTTTATAGATGCAGTTTACCAACAAACTTCGGTTTAACAGTCACCGGCGGTTTGGGTGTTTGTTAAACTTCAGTTTAATAGTTACCGAAAGATTCTAACCTCAAAAAAGTTATTAAAAATTTGTTTTTGGTAAAAAGACTGTAAATATTTAGTGAAATCGCTATGATCAATGACTTAAAATTTATTTTTGATCAACTGGATGAAGAACAAATCCTTTGGAGGAGTCCGACGATATTGAATTATCTAAAGAGATATGCGAAATTAGGCACAAGGAAATTCGACAAGAGTTGGAACATCCCACAGACCAGCAAGTTTTCACATCGAGCTCACACACACACGTATATATACAGACCGCTTCAAACTACTACGAACATAGGGCGAATCAAGTCCAATTTACTCTCCGTGCCGTACGACCGAGGTGGATTTGAAGCACGCTGCAGTGTTATCTTTTGGAAATTCATTTTGTTTTTATTATTTTGTTTTATTTCTGCCTTGCTCGAGAAAGAGATGGGTAAGTTCTTAATTGAAATAATACATTTTTAAAACTAAAAATGGATGTCTACGAAGTTGCCGAAAAAGTACAGATGGTCAAATGGTCAAATCGTCATAACCCAACACACGTTCGATTTTGGTCGAGGGAAAATTTGCATTTGTATTTTGACGTAAGAACACAGTATCTCCAAAAACTAAATGTTTGGGGGGGAGGTATTGTAGGGGAACACGTAATTGGGCCATTTTTTATTAACGGCAATTGCAATTTGAATGGTCCTAGATACTTGGATCTACTGCAGCAGCACATTATTCCAACTGCTAGGCAGTTGTTAGGTGTAAGATTTGGTGAAACATGGTTTCAACAAGATGGTTGTTCCGCTCACAATGTTGGCCTTGTTAGGGAATATCTTGATAATGTATTTACTAATCGGGTTATAAGTACACGGGGAACTATTTTATGGCCAGCTCGATCTCCCGATCTTGCTCCTAATGACTTCTATCTGTTTTTGAAGAAGCTTTTCAAATTATCACCCCTAACATGCTTGGAAACGTTAGAAGGGGTTTTTATAGTAGGCTCGGATATTGTCTAGCCGAGCAAGGAGGACTTTTCGAACATTTGCTTTAATTTTTTTTTGACTGGGAGAATCTTTTTGGTATTATTTTATTTTGAGAACTTGCTTTTATTTTGTTTCTCCTTATTATTTTCATTGTAACACGTCGTCACTGATAAATCTGAGCAGTTGACAATAAAACGCTCTTATTTATCATAAGAAAATTACGTTATAAAAATTTGCGTATTTATTGACCAAATTCCGGTTTCATTGACTACGCTCCACACAGCACCGTGGTTAGAGGCGTACTAAATACAAGGCGAAAGGCGGCGAACGGCAGCGAATGGCGATCGGAAGCCTGAGTGTTGGTTGCTTCACTGATAGGCGTGCGGTGTCTCTGCATGTACGTACACTGGCAAATTAGACTTCTTCCGCCCTATGTTCGCAGTAGCTTGAAGCGGTCTGTATACTGTATATCTTTTTGACAAATTTGAACATTTTTTTTGTGTCGTCTGGCTGTATGTCTGGCTGTATGTCTGTCTGTAACCAACGCTGATATCTCAAAACTACTTGACTGATTTTTATCAAGTTTGGCTCTAGTTGGTGACATTTTGGTTAAAATATTTAACCCTATATATGTAAAGAAAATGTAGTCTTTCTTCATGGCCTTGGTTTAACTCCTACTTATAAAATTGAGCAACTTGTTTACAGATGGATTAATCCAAAGATTAAACTGAAGTTTAAACTAAGGTTTAATCTGGAGTTTTACTTTTGGTTGTAAAATTAGCCCTTATAGCTCTGTTCTTCTTAAAGTATCACTATCATGTTCTGTTTGAACGTTGGCTATCATTAGCGCTAGCTTACGATAGCCCCAATCAACCAGCTAAGTTCTCATTTTTAATTTTGCACTTCTGGAGTCACAACGGGAAATTTCTCAGTTCCCATTTCTGACGTCACAAGCGAGACATTTCCCTCTGTTAAAAATAACATTTTATTTCTTAAATTGTTTCGTTCCATTCCTTTTTCACATGCGTCATGCACAAAAAACTTTTTTTTGTTAATTTTTAAGATAGTGCTTAGCTGGCTACAAAATCCGCCGGTCGGTTTTTTCGGTTATAATTCACAGTATTGGTAGTGTCAACCCACCAATAACGTAAAATATATTCTGAATAATATCTATAAAATCTACAATTTCTTCAACGATGGTAAATATTAAATGATATAGACAAAAACATTCAACTAAAATAGACCCATCAAGTCATTCATAAATCGTTTTGAAATTCGATCAGTCGTTAGATTTAGGGAAAACCATTGTCATCTCCACTGGCAACACTGCATCAGACAATACCAAGCCTGCTCCACCTTACGTTTACTAGCTCGATTCTACTAAAGCGGCAACTCCGACGAGAAATAATAAATGAGGTAGCGTTGTACACGGTTATATAGGTGACCCGCTACAAGTGCGAGGTTGTCACATTGTGTAGGTTTTATTCCCAAGATATATTGTGTCCCTTTTAAAACTGTTAATGGGCTATAACTTCAAAATGAAAATAAATTTTAAAAAAATAAAAAATGTGTTTGGAAGGTTGGAAGGGGGAACCATTTCAAGGTACTTTTCAATCCGCCCCGACCTACCCCTTATAGGGTAGCTACCCCCACTTTAAAATCTTAAATAGGAACATGGGTCATGTGGTACCTTTTTTGAAAGGTCTTTGGATTCTCTAAATGGTGGTGTAAATATTTTCTTTTTCTCTCTCTTTATTTTGAGATGTTTTTTCAAAATTCCAAGAAAATCTGCTTTGGAAAATTATTTAATGCAAAATTGCATTTTGCATAAAATAAACTTTATTGAGATATTTCGCAACCCTCCTCAACCTACCCTTCAGAGAATATCCGCCCTTGAAATTAATTTTTGAATAAGATTATGGGTCGTGTGATAACTCTTTCGAAAGGTTATTTTTTTTTTAATCAGAATATTTTTTGAAATTCATTTCTCTTTTTTTTAGGCTTTCTTTTCCTGAAAATAACTTGTAATAAAAAAAAAACGTTTTTTTTTCTAAAACTAAGGAAACAACCTGAACTCAAAAAGCAAATTATTACACCTCTGTTGAAAGAATCAAAAGACCTTTCGTAAGAGGTATCACACGACCCATAATCTTACTCAAAAATTTATTTTAAGGATGGCTACTCTCTAAAGGGTGGGTTGGGGAGTTTATTTTATGCAAAATGTAATTTTTATTGGCAAATTTTCCAAAGATTTTTGTTTTACAAACACTCACCTTCCAAAACAGATTTTCTTCGAATTTTAAAAAACAACTCAAAATAAAAAGAAAATAATTACACCTCTGTTTAGAGAATCGAAAGACCTTTTGAAAGAGTTGGCACATGACCCATGTTTCTATTTAGGATTTTAAAGGGATAGGTCTGGGCGAGTTGAAAAGTAGCTTGAAACGGTTCCCATTTCCAACGTTCCAAACCCGTTTTTAATTTTTTTTAAATTCATTTTCATTTTGAAGTTATAGCCCATTGACAGTGTTAAAAGGGACTCCCTGTATATACCATAACATATACATTTATGTTTAAAAAAACGGGGGTATTACGTACCCAAATGTCAAATACGTGTCCTCTTTCTCTTTTTCTATGAACAGATGTGCACCTACACATTAAGAATTATTTATTGAATTAAAATTGTTAAGATTTGTGAATATGTGAATAAAAATCACAAGTGAGCCCAACATTTACAATATGGCGTTCTGGCGTCACGTGGGTACCGATGGAAATTGTCAAAAATAGAAAAATTCCACCTCAAGAAATCAATTATTTTTCTAAATTTTGTCTTTGTTGGTAACGTTCTGTAACTGAAACCTCCTCCAGAACCGAGTTCCTGCTACGCCGCTGCGTGTTCGCCCGCCCACCTTTAAAAGACACCACTATTAAAACTTTACACAAAAACTAAAGCAATATGTTGTTGCGCCTATAAATTAATGGAATTCCTATAATAACCAATAACATTCGTTCGCATATTATTATAAAATCGAACCCAAAAACCAATAAAACAAGCTTGATTTAGTGCGCTTGTTGACGTTTAGTGCTGGAGGTTAAGCCTTTTATTTGCCATTCTGTGCCCTTTCTTCCAACGACGCAAAGGTGGGACTGAAAAATTTAGTACCTTTTTAATTTTTTTGGGTTTCGCGTGAGTTCCAGTCGTTTTGTGTCTAAAGGCAATGTTTGTGGTCTCCTTAATTGTTATAGGATCAAATTATTCTAATCTATTTAGTTTAAATCATTTAATAGGAAATTATTAAAATACGGCCGCAATGGATGGTGCCTACTTAGTGCCAAACCTACAATCATAGAATTATTGAACGCGCCTCTAGCGAAACGGTGACGGCACGACTTTATTTCTAACCTACAAATATATGCTGCATGTTTCCGAAAATCTCAAACAAAGAGCATCCAGGTTTTGGGGTTTAAAACCCTCCCCATGAGGTCCAACCCAATATACAATAAAATAATCATGGAGAGTTATAGCTCCACCACTTTTTTGACCTTTTACTCCGAAGTGTGTTTGGTGTGATGTCTTAAATATTAAAAATTTTTCCTGCGGTGCTATGATGTCTTTAATTGTTAAAATTTTAGTTTATTTTACAGAATTTTTTATCATATTCGTGATATAATTTTTCTTAAAATTTTCATCGCGGCGCATTTACACTGAGAATTTTTTTAGTAAACTGGTTTTGACTGGCACCTATGTTGCCAAACAACCTTGTTGGAACAGCAGAGTTTCTGCTACAACAGCAAAGTTTCTTGCTAAAACTCGGATAGGAAAATAATGTTTAGTAGCTCTAGCCAAAAAAATAGTTACGCCAGCAAACAAATTTCGAAATCTAACATTTCAGCTAAAAACTTTGCTGTCCCAGCTAAGAACGTTGCTGGTCCAGCAAGATGTTTGAGTAAATAGGCGCCAGCAAGGTTGAAAATTTCTCAGTGTATGATTTGGTAACAAATCTATATATACCATCGCAACCCACACCTTCTTGGCATATAATCTACTTTTTCAAAAATATGTTCAAAAAACCTAAAAGAACAAAAAGAATTTTTTGTATTTGTTGTCCAAATTCTCGCCTACGGCGCTATACCAATATTAAATATTGTTAGAATTTTGTTTAATTTTAAGCATTTTTTTTTTCAACGACTTTTGAAACGCGTAAAAAATAGCATTTTAGTGTAATTTTTTCAAAATTTTCGCCTGGCTTAAACATTTGCTTGCTTTCAAAAATAAATATTTTTGCTCCCTTCAGTTCAAGAGGTCAAGTAATAGGCACCTACCTAATTTTTAACAAGTTGCCATAAGTAGGCATTTGATTTTTATTAAACGATAATACCATCATATATACCGGGTGGGCCATAAAAACCATCCCACCGATTTCAATGCAACAAACTGCTCTTTTCAGGGAATTGAGCAAGACTTTGAGTAAAAATATTTTTTTGTCCGCCATCTTAAAATCTATGATGGCGGAAAGAAAGAGACTTTACCCTTCAAAGAGCCACGTTTATTCTTATGTTACGGAAGATTTTTGGATTAGATTTTTGGATTGAAGTAATTCTCTTAGTCAAGACCAATAGAACTACTTTTGATCAATATCGGGCGAAAGTAAGAGAAACCGATTTAAACCGAAGATTTGGACCAATGAGATGCATAGTAGCGAGAGAATTTAACTCTCTGGGAGCAAATTTTCTCTCGATTTAAGAATAGACCCCCAGATAAAAAAAACACCTGGTCTGGGTTTCGAAGGTGGTTGATGATCCGTCCGATTAAATTAATAGTGCCCACAGGACTCAAAAAAGTGACGGTAAACAAATAGGAACAACCACAATGTTTTTGTTATTAATACAAAAATGTAAGGCATCTGCAATAATAAGCAAACTGTAAAAATTCTCCGAATCATTTTATTTATCAAAATACAGACTTTTTGCCAATTTAAAAGCTACACACTAAAGTTTTCTGCAGACTAAACACCCGAAAGGCATTGAACGAAGAATACATTTTAAACAAAAATGCTTTTAAATTCAATTGCGTTAAATTTGAGTTTAAAAATTAATAGAAATTTCAAAAAACGACCACTCCTATTTTTTTTAAATTTTATCTCAGTTGAGCTGGCAAAGGTGTGTTTTGGTGTAACTTTTTCCAGGCTAAACTTATATAAGCCCTTACGCTGTATAAGGGTTGTTTTTTTTTTTACATACGCTAAATGATTTTTAAAATATGCTTCTAGTTTGGCCGACAGGTCTATATTGTATCATGATAAGCTGTCCAATCCATTTGGTCAGTATAAAAAGCGATAAGACAAAGCTTTCAGTATAGTACTTTTTCATATTTTATGAAATTTATGAAATTTACTCTAAAAAGACATATTTATTTATTTCGTAAACTAACCAATGTTTGCAGATAATAAAATAGACACACAATTCTTTAAACATTTTTTTTATAAAATAAAGTAGCGTAATAAGAAAACACACTTTTGATTTCAAATAGCTGCATATTTTTTTGATAATTGGGGTACTTAAGCATGAAAAAAAAACCCAAAAATTTTGGGGAATATTTGAGCAATGATGGCTTCTAAAAATATATTTTAAGAATACACGAAGTTTACCAATTTCTGTAGAACTACCGATAAAATTAAAAACCCTATCTAAAAATCATCGGGCTCTAAAGGAAGGAGACACGCCTATCTAAAGATCTTTAACTAACAATGATTGCTCCGAAATTGTCAGTAAAATTGATAAATTTGCACCTTTTGAAAGATTTTCCTACGTCATTTGATACAGCCAGATAACTTTCTAAAAACCGCCCTCTTTTTGGGCAAAAACCATTTTCGACAACGGCTTTTTTTTGTAAGAAGCTGTTCTTTAAGATCCCAAAATGACACGTGTAAAAAGTGTTAATATTTTTCAATAGTTTCTTACAATGGCACGATATTTTTATAATATTTAGAAGTAAACAAAAATCAAAGCTTTCCAATCAAACCTTGTTCAATTTACCACCAAGATAGACGTCTACAATTTCATTTGGTCGACTGGAGTGTGATATAAACCAGGCAGGTATCAAGCCGATTTAAAAATATTAAATCTGTTCTTTTGTGAAGAAATCTTATGAAAGAAGTCTGGTTTCTGGTAAAAAAAGATTTAAATCAACTGGGAATGGTTTTGATATAAAAAAATTGAATAGCAGTGGCATAAAAGAGTTTGGGCATATGGCCAAACTAAAGGATTTTATTGAAAAAGTTTGTTTGCTTTTTATTAAACAGAACTTGGTGGTGGACGGATGAAAATAAGCAGATGTAAGTTCTAGAGTACTTTTTGTTTTTATCAACAGTCCAAGAAACTTTTTAATGATATAAGTTTTATTATCTTTTGGTTATTTAACGCAAAAATTAATGATACAAAATTAAGGGCCGGTTTTAAATTACCGGGTGACCAAAAAAAACCGGAATGATTTTAAATGGCTATGGCTTTGTTAGTTCTTTACCGATTTCAACGAGTGATAGCTCTAATAAATTCGCATTAAATTCCCTTCGAAAAATTCAAAAAAGTTGGCGGCCACCTTAAAATAAAAGATGGTGGACATTGTCAAAATGAAGCATATATTTCAACTCGATTCTTTTTAAGGAATCCACTTAAATAAAATTAAAATATTAACACTATTCAAAAGCCTAGTCTCTACCAAGACGACGTGATCTATATGAAAATAATGAATATATATATGCATATCGCCGCAAATTCTTATTCCTTAACCGATTTAAATGAGTGATAACTCATTTGATCAATATCTGCGACGAAAAAAAAAACTGTCGATCATTTTTGAATTTAAGATGGCGGATCTTGCATGAGATAATCATAATTAATCTCGTTTATTTTTAAGGAACCCACTCGAGCAAAGTATCGAGAATAAGACTATTCAGACGCCTAGTCTCTGCCGAGGCGATCGACATATCGCTAATTAAAATCGGTTCCGCACTTTAGGATTCACACCTAAAAATTTGGGAGAAGTTCTAGTGCTCTTTATGTAAATAATGAATATATTCATATCGCCGCAACTTTTTTATTTATGAACCGATTTTAATGAGCGATATGTCGATCGCCTCGGCAGAGACTAGGCTAGTCTTATTATCGATACTTCGCTTGAGTGTATTCCATAAAAATAAACGAAATTATTTATGATTATCTCTTATAAGATCCGCCATCTTGAACTGAAAATGATCGACAGTTTTTTTTATCGTCGCAGAAATTGATCGAATGAGCTATCACTCGTTAAAATCGGTTATGAAATAAAAAAGTTGCGGCGATATGCATATATTCATTAGTTACATATAGAGCACTGGAACTTCTACTAAGTTTTTGGGTATAAATCCTAAAGTACTTACACGATTTTAATAAGCCGTCGCGTCGTCTTGGTAGAGACTAGGCTTTTGAATAGTGTTCATATTTTAATTTTATTTAAGTGGATTCCTTAAAAAGAAAGGAGTTGAAATATTTCATTCAATTTGTAATTTCAAGATAACCGCCAACTTTTTTAAATTTGTCGAAGGGAAATTTTATGCGCTTTTATTAGAGCTATTACCCGTTAAAATTGGTAAAGAACTTACAAATATATTGGGGAACAAAAAAAATGCAACACCAGAAAGGACAAATATTTTTAAAGTAATTTATTTATATATTAATACATTAGGATGCTCTTAGTAATTGATTACATTTCCAAGACGATTTCTTCATGATAATCATCAAAAAATTAATAATGGGTGGCTCCTCCATGCACTCGTTTGTTCTATTGGGCATTGACAAAATAAGATGGTCTATATTGTATTGAGGAACACTCATCTAAATCCTCCTTACGGCATGCCAGAGTTCACCTAAGTTTCCAGGAGGACGTGGTAATCGACTAAGATTGCGCTCTATCATATCCCATACGTGTTTGATAGGCGACAAGTCAGGCGATCTTGCTGGCCATTCCAAAGTCTCTATGCAAGTTCATTATTTCACGAGCAATATGCGGTGTGGCATTATCTTGTTGAAAGATCGCATTTGGGATAGTCATCGATATATCGCCGAGCGTCAGATTGCCGTTGATGAGCACTAGAGGTGATCTGCTTCCTAAACATATAGCACCCCATACCATGATACTTTGCTGTATTGCTATATCACGTTCAACACCAAAGTCTACATTTCGTCTCTCACCTCGAAATCGCCTAACCCTCATGCGTCCATCATGGCCGCCTCAACAAAAACTGGATTAGCCGCTGAAGCTTATGGTATTCCATTCATCATTCCAATTTTGCCGAGCTCCGCGCCACTCCAAGCGGCGAGCCTTATGTTGTGGGGTCAAAGGTAGCACCAAAAGCGAACGGTAAGCCCTCAGCCCCATACCAAGCAATCTTTGATTAATTGTCATTCTGGAAAACACTCGTCCTGTAGCTGCAACTAGAACATCTCTTACTTGGCGTGTACTGTCCCGTCGATCTCTGAGAGCAAGAAGTCAGAGATGCCGTAAATCACGACCTTGTAATAATCTAGGGCGTCCAGAACCCACACGACGTCTACAAGTCTCATCAGTGGACCACCTTCTCCAAACTCTTAACCCTGTTGATGGATTGGCATTAACTCTTCTTGCAATTTCCCGTAAACCAAACCTCTTTTATGCCCACGATGCATCCTTTCTCGAAGTCGTTTAAATGATGAAATTGTTGGCGACCGCGAACCCTTGGCATTTTTATTTTTTTAGAAGAAGACAAAAAATTTATTAAATATTTCTTTTGAGATAAGGTATACACACAAATAATTTTCATTCAAATAACTATCCATATACATAGTGTTGCATTTTTTTTCTTCTCCATTTTATACAGCCATTTAAGGTCATTCCGGTTTTTTGGGCCCCCCGGTATAAATATTTGATTCATAAAACAAATCAAAAATCTAAAAAATGAAAATGAAAAGAATGCTATTTTCAGGTTAATTTGTTAGTTTTTTTTAGGTTCACCCAGGCACAATATGACCCCTTTGAATTTGAATTTTTTAAAATAGTCTTTCTAATGTAAAATATAGTTATACTTAGAAGAAAAAATGCATGCGTATCAAATATCACAGAATGATTGAAAGCCTACGGGTATTTATTAGAAATCAATAGGCCTCCATCAAAATTTATTTAAATTACAATAACACCCAGTATTGAAAAATATTTTTGAAGTTATAATGTAAGCAACACAAAAATATTAATTTCATATGTAAAATTATTCCACGTTTGAGAAAGAAGGCAAGGGGACATCGACATTAACAATAAACACTGAAATTAATCCAAAATTTAAGACCTGTTTTTATGATTAGGTATGTGAGAACTCATTTCGGCTCTGTAGGACATACCTATAAAATCAGTTAGAGAGATAGATAGATATTTATATCTTGTTCATTTTTAAGTATTTTACAAAATACATATACTTAATACCTATTTGGTGTAGAACTCGTCAAATAATAATAAAAAAATATGAAAAAGTATAAAAACATACTACATTTGTTACTAACACACTAAAATAATCACAATGCAGAAAGGGCAAAATTAATTAAATTAAGATTTTCTTACAGCTATCACAGATTTGTCTTTAAAATCTTTTGTCGTCCTCAAAAAACTCGTTAAGAGAATCATATGCTTTCCTTCAAGAAAACCCTTCACCTTTTTTTGAATTCCTCTAAAGGCAAGCAATCTTAAAGATGTTGGTAAAGAATTCCATAATTTAAAATATTGTGTTTTATGTTTTTTTGTATGTATGTGAAGTTTGCTTTTTCCGCTTGAAGGTTGTTCTTAAATCTAGTTTCATATGATGTAAAGGTTGAATATTGATTGAATCTTTAAGTTTATAAAATGATTTTTACAGCTATCTGATTGTTTATTCTTTTATACTACCCTGATGCATTTTTTTTTGAATCTTTAAAATTTTTTGAGCCTTAGAAAAATTTCCCAAAAAGATTATGCCATATGGAAAGAAGAGAGTGACGCTTCTAGGTCCATATTGTCTCTGAGTATTTTCAGATCATAGACAGTTCCTGAATCTGCTCCTCCCAGCTTAGGTTCTTGTCGAGTGCTACTCCTAGAAACTTTACTTTTGTTGTTTCTTGGTTTGAATTTAATTAGTTGTGTTTTTTAATGTTCATCTGGACGTTATTTGATGTAAACCAATTTTGTAAAGGTTGTAGTGTTTTGCTAACCTCATTTTTAGCATTTTCCTGTGTAATTTCACTAACTAACACATTTTTGTCATCTGCAAAGGCAAAAACTTCATTTTTGATTATGTTTTCAATTTCATTCGTGTAAACAGTAAAGAGTAGAGGACCTGAGGACTGACCCCTGCGGTACGCCTTTCTTTATTTCTTTAAAATCTGATCGCACTTTCCTTCCACCCCATGTTATTTCCTCAACACATTGGGGTCTTTCACCAAGATAGGACTTCAACAGTCTTCCAGCAACCCCCCCTATCCCACAAAGATTGAGCTTTTTGAGTAATGTTTCATGATCCACACTGTCAAAAGCTTTAGAAAGGTCAATACATATTGCAACAGTTTGTTTTTTGCATATAAAGAATCGATTATTTTATCAATTGTCTGATATACAGTAAGTTTTTTAAAAATCTTACTTATATTTGACAAAATTGAAATTGGTCTAAAAAAGGACATTTTCTGCTCCTTTTTAAAGATTTGTTTAACTATTGCTGGTTTTAACAGTGATGGAAAAATGCCTGTATTGAGGCAAAGGTTTACAATGTGCGAAAGAGAGATCGCCAACAGATCTGCTGTCTCTTTCAGAAGGCAAATTGGGATCTCATCATATCCACTTGATTTTTTATTTTTCAGATTTTTAATAATTTCACAACTCTTTGTTCTTTGTTATCGTTTATGTTAGGACAACTATTGATGAAAAAGTTGTTATGATTATTTAAAAATTGTTTTTTATCTTCATACTCAAAGTATTCAAATAGAGACTCCTTGATTTCGATTTTTTTTATTAATTTTTTGAGAACACTGCATGTGGCTTTTGTTTTGTTCTCCCCTTTTTGTATAATTTTTTATTACACAATTTCTTTGCCAGTTTTATGGTTTTTCTCAGTATATTTTTTGTAATATTTTTTTGAAATTCTCTTTTGTAGTGATAGTTGATATATTTTTCTTTTATTTTGAGATAAAACTTTTATACTTTTTGTCATCCAACCATCTCTATCTGAAAACTTTTCTTTTTTGTCCTTACTGGGATCATTAAATTGTGCAATTACAACAGTCTGATATGGAAAGATTGGTAAGCCCTATCTGCATCACTCTCCCATTATACATCCTGCCATGACTGCTCCCCCATTAACTTCCTGAATTGCTGTAATTAACCCTTTGTGTAGCTTCTACCTGAAAATGCAATATTAGTTTGTTTTTATTGGATTTGAGAGGTTAAAACTGATATTTTTTTACCATGATGGTCACTTAATCCTGTTGGAACAACTTGATGGCCTTTATAATTTTTAGAGCTAATAAAGAAGTTATCAATACAAGACAATTTAATTTTATTCGGCCTGGTAATGTCAAAAATTGCTAGTTCGAAATTAAAACTCTCAAATACTTGTAAAGCTTTGTCTCTTTTTTTCTTTTGTTTTACTTCTTTCCCCAATAATCTATCTAGTAAAAAAATTAAAAGCATTCGAGATGCGGTGCTTGGGGGGGATGTCTTCTAATCAGATTAGATAAGGTTTTGGCATATTATTTATCATCAAAAGACGTAAATTTTAATTTTTGAACAAACATGAACCCTTTGCCAAAAACACAAGAAATATATGGAGCGAGGTTGAAGAAACATCAAAAACGACTTTACACAAATCATTCAATGACACCAATGTTCTAGAAGCGTCACTGGACTTCCAGAAACTAATGAAATAATAATCCTAGTTGATTTTAGAAATGAACAAATTACTATAAAAAGCATCAATTCCGTTCTGGGTTAGTTTTCCTTCTCCGTATGAAAATTTCTCTTAAATTGAGATCAGTGATCAAAAATATTTCATTCGTTGAAAAGTTTGTTGGAAAGTTTGTCGAAAAGTTTGTACAAACATTTGTTTAAAATTTTGTCGAACAGTTTCTGCAAAAGTTAATTCTCCTTCTCCGTCTGAAAACCGAAAAAATTATAAAAACCCGCCCGGACGTCTCCGGACGCACCCATAACCCGGAAATCTCATAAAGGCAAGAAATACATTACCAATAATTTTTCCATCTATGTGGATTTGGATACCAAAAATATTTTGTTCGTTGAAAAGTCGGTCGAAAAGTTTGTGCAAAATTTTGTTCAAAATTTTGTCGAAAAGATTGTGGAAAAGTTTGTTCAAAAGTTTCTCAAGAAGATTGTGCAAAAATTTGTCGAAAAGATTGTGCAAAAGTTTGTTCAAAAGTTTGCCGAAAATATTGTGCAAAAAAATGTTCAAAAGTTTGTGTTTCTGTAAAAATTTTCCGCAAAAGAATTGCAAGTATTTTCGCAAACTTTTCAACAAACCAGTTTCTCTGTGTAATTGTGGCTTTAAAATTGATAATAGAATAAACGTTTGAAGACAGCATGTCACCTAAAGAAAAATCATGTCAAGATAGAAATTGGAGCCAATTTTTATGAGAAATGTGCATGGCAAATAACATATACATGCTGTTCATTTACAAAGTTCTCGCTGTAAACCTTAAAGACCGAAAAGGACCGAGATATCGCGGAGACAGATCAGTTCCTGTTCTTAAGTGAATAAGAAAGCGTTGCGTGTTTGGAGATGGATTTTTGACTGTCAACTCAACAACAGTAAACATATATTGTGCGTGATAACGAAATCTATAAAATACTTAAATAAATATTTTCCTCAAAAGCTTATTGTGTTTTTTTATTTTCAGATAATATATAAATTTTTAAGTACTGTATACCGTCAGAAATAAACTGTAATAAAATATCGGAATGACGGAAATGGTCATTTGACGTGCCTTAAACGCAAAAATAAATAAAAAATTCCGTGTGGTGCTCAACGCTTCCTTCTGAACGCGACTGAAATACATTTACTGAATTACAATGACAATTTTTATACGTTTTTGTTTTAAATTATTGAGGTTATTTTATTGATATTTGGTAGAAAATCGATAAGGTGTCTTTAGAGGATTTATGACGAATTCAGATACCATCGAAGTTTATTGTGTTTTTTGGACAGTTTTTATACGCTTCTTGGTAAGTTGTGCCTTCCTGTATTCAAAAGGTTGTTGACACAGAAATTTAATAATTACTAAGCTTTACTAGAATGCAATGATAAGTACATCAAACCTTTTTCTTAATTTATAATTATCTATAAAAAAAATAAAAAACAAAAAATAACCTTCTTGAATCACCTTAACAGCCTCTAGAAAGTCCTTGTCATCTCTTAGAATATCTATTTGGTCCAATTTGCAAAAAATCTATGCAAAATTTACCTCTTGTAGTATTTATAGACTGCCACAACGTCAGATCGCATAAAAAATGTTCAGATCTCCCTAGACCAGGAGATTTATTTAGATATGGTCATTATGAATCTGAATTTTTATTGGATGTCTGAGTGAATTTGACATCTACATTACTCTGCTGATCCCGAAAATTATATGGTGCCTTATAAGATTATTTGTAAACGCAGCGCTACCTTCTCTTTCTATTTAAATGTTCCTCCTGTATTTCTTTCTCTCTTTCTTCCCACAATTCCTCGGCTGTTTGACAGGCAATCCTTAGGTTAGATGTTTAAGGGCGCTGGTTGTTATTATCCAAATTAATTTATTATTATTATGATATAAGTAAATCGTTTTAATTAATTGTAGATTTTGATAAGTCATTAAAAATTACAAGAACTAATTATATTTTTGATCAAAGTAGTATCGGTTCCATGGTGTAATGGTTAGCACTCTGGACTTTGAATCCAGCGATCCGAGTTCAAATCTCGGTGGAACCTTGATTTTTTGTAATTGGCATGGAAATATGCATCTGTATGCTTATTGACTTTATTATTATTATGTTATTTACATTTTTTTTCTATTTAGGCATTTATTTATGAAATTGTTGGAGTAGTCCATGACGGTGGAGTTGATAATTTAATCAAACAAATTAAAGTCTATTCAAATTAATTTAGACTAGGTATTTTATTGCGGATTATCGATATCATTGTTGAATTTATTCTTAATATGTTCTTTTCATTTTTTTTTATTTAGGCATTTATCTATGAACGTGTTGAAGCACCAACGGTGGTGTTGATAATTTAATCAAACAAATTATGGTCTTGATGATTATTATTATCCTAATTATTTTAAAAACCGCAGACCACTTATTTTATTGCAGATTATCGATATAAGTAAATAGTTTTAATTAATTGTAGATTTTGATAAGTCATTAAAAATTACAAGAACTAATTATATTTTTGATGAAAGTAGTATCGTTTTTTTCTATTTAGGCATTTATCTATGAAATTGTTGAAGTAGTCCATGACGGTGGAGTTGATAATTTAATCAAAATAATTATGGTCTTCATGATTTATTAGCATCCAAATTAATTTAAAAACTGCAGACCAGTTATTTTATTGCAGATTATCGATAAAGTTAATAAAAAACAAAAATTACAAGAACTAATTATATTTTTGATGGAAGTAGTATCGGTTCCATGGTGTAATGGTTAGCACTCTGGACTTTGAATCCAGCGATCCAGGTTCAAATCACGGTGGAACCTTGATTTTTTTAATTCGGTATGAAAATTTGCATCTGTATGCTAGTTGACTTCATTCTTATTATGTTCCTTATATTTCTTTTGTGTTTAGGCATTTATCAAGAAATTGTTGAAGTAGTCAAACAAACAAACAAACAAATTATGGTCTTTCTCCACTTAATTTACCAGTTGATTCAAAATGCGTAATGGTGTTCAGTCATTTTTGAGGAGGGTGACCAGTGGAACCACCACCGGTGGCGACTCATCATTTAAGTATTTCTCCTTTTAGTGTTGTTTGTGGGACACCCAACCAATTTTGAATTTATGTCCGTTTCAGATTCTTTTCGGTTGAAGTAAATAAATACATTTTTATTTGATGTCTGAGTGAGTTTGCCATCTACAAAATTCCTGCGTTGCTTACTCTGTTATTCCAGGAAATTATATGGTGCCTTATAAGATTGTTTGTAAACACATCACTAACTTTTTTCTCTGTTTACATGTTCCTCCTTTGATAAAAGTTTTTAAATAAAAAACAAAAATTACAACAGCTAATTATATTTTTGATGAAAGTAGTATTGGTTCCATGGTGTAATGGTTAGCACTCTGGACTTTGAATCCAGCGATCCGAGTTCAAATCTCGGTGGAACCTTAATTTTTTTAGTTCGGTATGAAAATTTGCATCTGTATGCTTGTTCACTTTATTTTTATTATGTTCGTTACATTTTTTTTTATTTAGTCATTTATCTATGAAATTGTTGAAGTAGTCCATGACAGTGGAATTAATAATTTAATCAAACTAATTATGATCTTTAGGATTGTTATTACCCAAATTAATTTAGACTAGGTATTTTATTACAGATTATCGATATGAGTAAATTGTTTTAATTAATCTTAAATTTGGATTAGTTTTTAAATAAAAAACAAAAAGTACAAAAGCTAATTATATTTTTGATGAAAGTAGTATCGGTTCCATGGTGTAATGGTCAGTTGCGTGTGTATGCTTGTTGACTTGTTGTTGAAGTAGTCAAACAAACAAACGAGTTATGGTCTTTCTCAACTCAATTTACTAGTGGATTCAAAGTGTATAATGGTACCTAATGATGTTTGAGGAGGGTGACCAGTGGAACCACCAATGAGCCCACGCTGGTTACCCGGGGCGACACATCGTTTAATTATTTCTCTTTTTGCTTTGGTCCTTTTAGTGTTCCTTGTGGGACACCCAACCAATTTCAAACTCACTTAAATAAAAATTTATTTAGTTACTTCAACCGAAAAGAATCTGAAAAAAGATCTTGGGTAAACTTGCTCACTCAGACATCAAATAAAAATTTATTTAGTTACTTCAACCTAAAAGAATCTGCAAAAAGACCTTGGGTAAACTAACGAAAATTCAAAATTGGTTGGGTGTCCCACAAAATCCCTGCGTTGCTTACTCTGTTGTTCCAGAAAATCATATGGTGCTTTATAAGATTGTTTGTAAACACACCACTAACTACTTTCTCTGTTTACATGTTCCTCCTATATTTTTTTCTGTCTTTCTTCCTACAGCTCCTCGGCTCTTTGAGAGACATTCCTTAAGCAAGATGTAGCTGGTTATTATTATCCAAAGTAATTTAAAAACCGCAGACTAGTCATTTTTTTGCAGATTATTGATATAAGTAAATTGTTTTAATTAATTGAAAATTTTGATTAAATAAAAAACAAAAATTACAACAGCTAATTATATTTTGGATGAAAGTGGTATCGGTTCCATGGTGTAATGGTTAGCACTCTGGACTTTGAATCCAGCGATCCGAGTTCAAATCTCGGTGGAACCTTGATTTTTTTAGTTCGGTATGAAAATTTGCATCTGTATGCTTCTTTACTTTATTTTTATTATGTTCGTTACATTTTTTTTTATTTAGGCATTTATCTAGAAATTGTTGAAGTAGTCCATGACAGTGGAATTAATAATTTAATCAAACTAATTATGGTCTTTAGGATTCTTATTACCCAACTTAATTTAGACTAGGTATTTTAATACAGATTATCGATATGCGTAAATTGTTTTAATTAATCTTAAATTTTGATAAAAGCCTTTAAATAAAAAACAAAAATTACAAAAACTAATTATATTTTTGACGAAAGTAGTATCGGTTCCATGGTGTAATGGTCAGCACTCTGGACTCTGAATCCAGCGATCCGAGTTCAAATCTCGGTGGAACCTTGATTTTTTTAGTTCGGTATGAAAATTTGCATCTGTATGCTTGTTGACTTTATTTTTATTATGTTCTTTACATTTTTTTTTCTATTTAGGTATTTATCTATGAAATTATTGAAGTGGTCAACCAAACAAACAAGTTATGGTCTTTCTCAACTCAATTTACCAGTTGATTCAAAGTGTATAATGATGTTTAATGATGTTTGAGGTTGATCCTTCGAGTGTTCCTTGTGAGACACCCAACCAATTTGGAATTTTCGTTATTTTACCCCAGATATTTTTTTAGATTCTTTTCGGTTGAAGTAACTAACTTATTTTTGTTTCTATTTTATCAGTTATTATTATTTTTTCTTTTGTTTCTTAATCCATTTTCTTTGTATATGCTGCCGATACTGGTCGCAGGTTTTAATTTTTATTGATACCTTTTCCACCAAAACCGTACTGCCGTAGCCTGATGATTTTAGAATAAACATAATGGGCTTTCGATAAAAATAACTAATAAATTCGGTGGAGAAAGACCATAAACCATACGCTGAACAGTCCTTAGACTCTTTTCCATAAAAGAAGTTAAGGACCAACTACCAAGGAGTTTGTGTCCCTATAATAAGTGTTATGATTTACATAATAATCATCATCATAACCGCATTAAAACCACCAACAGGTAGCTGTTTAGCACCGAGAGGTCAAGCGAGCGCATCATGACAATCATAATAATCTGATGTAACTGCCATGCCTCGGGTGAGCACTATAACCGAGCAAATTTGCCTTAGACGAGCGTATCTGCATCTTTGTATTTCGAAGTTCTAACACAAAATTAGTGTTGAGTCGTCGCAATCTTAAGACTTAACTCGCGCGTTTCGTTGTTATGTTTTTAGCATTAAAAGTACTGCAAGTTCATCAACATCTAAACCAAGTACTGCAAGTCTAGCAACATCAAGACCAAGTACAGCAAGTCGATCAACAGCTAAACTAATTAAATAAAACAAAATTATGATTGTTTTCCACAAACCAAAACTACACTTTTTTGCACTCGACGCGCGTTTCGCTAACAACGTTAGCATCATCAGGAGACGATAAACAATGAACTAAATTAATCTACGCTCTATACGCTCTATCTAAAGGCCCACTAAAGGATTGTATATAAGATAGAGCATAGATTAATTTAGTTCATTGTTTATCGTCTCGTGATGATGCTAACGTTGTTAGCGAAACGCGCGTCGAGTGCAAAAAAAGTGTAGTTTTGGTTTGTGGAAAACAATCATATTTTTGTTTTAGTGCAACCAAAGGTTCCAAATTCCCAACATAATTAAATAAAGTCAATCGACCGCTGAACCAAGTACAGTAGTAGTGCATTAAAACGAAAAAATTTAGATACGTCTTTTTTGGTAATAGCCTGCCGTTTTGTCCCCATTAAACAGTGGCTCGTTTTGCCTTCTTCACGGTAGTTAAAAAAACTTCAGCACCTTTTATGCCAATTGCACAATCCATAGCAGAGGATTGTTTTTTGAGTATATTATTGTTTTTTAGATCTTAGAGAAAAAATAAGTTTTCTCCAATTTCTTTGCTTGAAGCCTTTATATCATAATAATAGAGATAATTCTAAGCAGCGACTTAAAGTTAATTATCAGAGGTATCAGTATCTCCATTTGTATGCCTATCGAGTCGACCACCAACCAAGTAAGTACACTTACGGTGGGATTTACTAAAAGGGTTTAGTCTATTTAAGAACGGTCCTAAGTTTAAATGAAACTTTTTGATTTTAGGCATGTTAAACCAACCCTCCTCAAGTTTTAGACATAGTTTCATTAATAGGAAGAATTTGAATAAATTTGTTTATTGAATAATCATCTTAAAATAATTGTTGGATTTAAGAAGAAAGTTTCAATTTAGAAGAAAAGAAAATTAAAAAATTTAAACCCTCGCGGGGTTTAAACAGTAAACACTCTGTAGAACAAATTAAAATTGGGGTTTTATGTCACTCTAACTAAAACTTACCCTTGTTAATTAATCTTTGCAATTAATATTTGATGTCACACAATGATTATGGGATAATGGATAATGGGATAATGGGTAATAATAAAATGGGAAGTAGGTTAATTTTGGATTTAGTTAAAAAAGGTTTTTATTTTTGAAATGTATTAAAAAATTTAAATGCAAGTTTTGTTTACATTTCTGTCACTGTCGAACTGTCAGTTTCAAAATATTAGCTGCGTTCAAATCACAAACAGCGAGTTGGGAATTCTTACTTCTGCTTGTACCTTGGCAAACCAACCTCTACTGATGAAAGCTACAGCTTCGAAATGAGTGGGCTTTGAGTAAGGAAAGTTTTCTTGACTGAGCTTTTAGATAACCTCAATGTTTTAATTTCAGTTTGTAAATAAATTAATATAGTTGTTTTGGGTTTTTTTTGTTTCGTATATTTTTCGTACAAAATCAGTGACCTTTACTTGTTTTGCCTCGTAGTGCCTTCATAAATATATTTTTTGTGCTGAAAACGGGTTCAAAATATGCCGTTTTTCTGGAAAAAATTGGAGGTGTTTTATTGGTTAATGAACAACTTGGGATATTAAATAAGGCCAATTAATCCTTGTAAAAACGATTACTTATTACCAATTGCGATGAAACAATCCTTTCTGGGGGGCTATAAATTTAAACCACCCCCCAGAGGTGGTCTAAAAAATCACCAACTTTATAACCTCAAACACAGATAATGAAGCTATTATGTGCCAAATTTTTGGCGTACTCACCATTTGCCATTTTGAAACCTATCAAAAAAAAATTAGGTTTAGGGAATTTTCTCCTAAAATATGGTATATTTTGAAAAAAAAGCAGTTTTTCATTTTGCAATAACAATACAAAATAATCAATAACTGTGTGTCTTTTCTGTATGGGTAAGTGTTTTCTGAAAATTGGTTTTAAAATGTAGTACCCCCCACAATAACAATACAAAATAATCAATAACTGTGTGTCTTTTCTGTATGGGTAAGTGTTTTTTGAAAATTGGTTTTAAAATGTAGTACCCCCCACAGGTGTAAATATTTAGACCTATTTAAGATTTTAGTAAATCTCACTGTAAATGTTTTAAATTTTAGTTGACTTTTGTTTGTTAGTCAAGCCCCTGTGCAGGTTGTCCATCCAGGGGATTGACAAGATGTAGTGAAAATTTTAATATAGAACAGAAAGTGCAAAAATAATATATACCACGTGACTTAAGTGCCTTTTTATCCCTATAAGTTTGGGTATGTATTCAGTTATGTCTCCTCCAAATAAAACAATTTAATCTTCATCTTTAATCCATTTACGCTGGCATAATTATCATGTAAACCGTCGTGTAATTAATAAATTGCACCAGATTTAAAGATTAATTGCTAATTGAAAAACAAAATTGCTTTATAATTGGATTAAATTAAAATTGCAACAAGTTGAAGTAAATTGTCAGCTTCTTGGTAATCACGTTTGTCATTGTAATTAAATTAATTTGTAACTTTGATGTGTGACTTTACTACAAATACCTACTCAAGAAGTATGTGCAAGGATTGAATAGCTTGGTTCTAGAATAAGATTAATCTTATATAAGGATCTCTTATCTTCTCTTATTCTCAGTATCCTCAGTTTTGTCGTCAGCTGGATTATGATGATATGTTGTCGTTGGGCCGTCGTTCTGGGCTGCGTTCAGAAAGCCCACAGCATGGTGTTGGTGCGCGCACTCGTCATTTCCGCAAGTGTACATACCACCTATAATCTGTCATTCTTGTCTAATGTGATTTACAAAAACAAAACAAAGGGATGTTGGGATAAAAGGCCTGTTTACTGATAAAATAGGCCTTTTATTTGCAATTATTTCCGAAAGTTGGGTTGGTTTCTGGGGTTGCTTTTCTTGTGTCACATTATCGAATAAAGAATAACCCAAAACATATATTTTTTGGGTAGAAAAATGTAAAAATATAGGCTTTTTGTCCTCTCTTATTTTCGAATGCTGGGTTTTGGGTTGGTTTCCCGACTTGCTTTTCTTTTGTGACATTATCCAATATGAAATAATCCAAAAAAGGCACGTTTTCAGGCTACAAGTGAGCAAAAGAATGTTGGATAGCTTTTAAAACCATCCCCACCACTTTTTTATTTCTTAACAGATCATTTAAATATGAGGTGATTGAAATGCTATATAAACATCCCAAAATGATCAAGTATCAGCTAGAACTTTTTAACTAACTAGTAAATAAGACATCACATTTAAAAATAGAAAGAATTTTAAAAAAGTCACTTTAATTTACTTCCTATTATACTGATTATGAGAAAAACATGGAAAACCATACAGACCGCTTCAAGCTACTGCGAACATAGGGCGAAAGAAGTCTAATTTGCCAGTGTACGTACATGCAGAGACACCGCACGCCTATCAGTGAAGCAACCAACACTCAGGCTTCCGATCGCCATTCGCTGCCGTTCGCCGCCGTTCGTCTTGTATTTAGTACGCCTCTAACCACGGTGCTGTGTGGAGCGTAGTCAATGAAACCGGAATTTGGTCAATAAATACGCAAATTTTTATAACGTCATTTTCTTATTTTTTGTCACTGATAAATAAGAGCGTTTTATTGTCAACTGCTCAGATTTATCAGTGACGACGTGTTACAATGAAAATAATAAGGAGAAACAAAATAAAAGCAAGTTCTCAAAATAAAATAATTCATTCTAAAAACCAAAAAGATTCTCCCAGTCAAAAAAAAATTAAAGCAAATGTTCGAAAAGTCCTCCTTGCTCGGCTAGACAATATCCGAGCCTACTATAAAAACCTCTTCTGACGTTTCCAAGCATGTTAGGGGTGATAATTTGAAAAGCTTCTTCAAAAACAGATAGAAGTCATTAGGAGCAAGATCGGGAGATCGAGCTGGCCATAAAATAGTTCCCCGTGTACTTATAACCCGATTAGGAAATACATTATCAAGATATTCCCTAACAAGGCCAACATTGTGAGCGGAACAACCATCTTGTTGAAACCATGTTTCACCAAATCTTACACCTAACAACTGCCTAGCAGTTGGAATAATGTGCTGCTGCAGTAGATCCAAGTATCTAGGACCATTCAAATTGCAATTGCCGTTAATAAAAAATGGCCCAATTACGTGTTCCCTTATAATACCCCCCCCCCAAACATTTAGTTTTTGGGGATACTGTGTTCTTACGTCAAAATACAAATGCAAATTTTCCCTCGACCAATATCGAACGTGTGTTGGGTTATGACGATTTGACCATTTGACCATCTGCACTTTTTCGGCAACTTCGTAGACATCCATTTTTAGTTTTAAAAATGTATTATTTCAATTAAGAACTTACCCATCTGTTTCTCGAGCAAGGCAGAAATAAAACAAAATAATAAAAACAAAATGAATTTCCAAAAGATAAAACTGCAGCGTGCTTCGAATCCACCTCGGTCGTACGGCACGGAGAGTAAATTGGACTTGATTCCCCCTATGTTCGCAGTAGCTTGAAGCGGTCTGTATATTATACAGAGTTAGTTAAAAAAAATAAAATAAAATTAATATCATATCCTCATTCAAGCACATCAACCAACGCCCAAGTCGAGACTGTTGTGACGGTGTGGTGTAATAAGCTCACTAATATAGACATTAATATGTGCAATTTTGACCCTTATTGCCCCGTGTTAGTGGCCTTGCTAATGACGCTATAAATGCACCAGTAGATACACTACCTTTCCTGAACGACGAAAATGAGACGCACCGGTCATTAGAGACATAAAGCTATTTGTAACTCATCGCGGTATACGTATCCGCATCTAGCGAGAACCAAGCACATTAATTGGTCAGAAACTTGTACCACGTTCGAAAAGAGCAGATATATGCTAATCTAAGGTGTTCTTGAACGCGATATGTGTTGAGATGCGTTAGGTATCACGTATCGTTACGGCACACGTATCGTATCTCAGCACCTATTGCGTTCAGAAACACCTTAAATTAGCATATAACTGCTCTTTTCGAACGTGCTACAAGTTTCTGACCAATCAATATGCTTGGTTCTCGCTAGATGCGAATACGTATACCGCGATGAGTTACAAATAGCTTTATGTCGCTATTTTCATATTCCTGAACGACCACACACCACGCATAGGTTCCTTTTTTTTATACTGGGTGTGGGCATTCTGAACGCAGCCCTGTAAAGGTTTGTCTTCTCAACGTTTTTTCGATTCGAGTGCTTGGCATCTTGAACGTGGACTGTGGTGCTAAATTTTTCCATACGGATATTCCACTATTCTCTTGTGCGCTGGTTTAGAAGAGATTGCATTGATAAAAATCGTCAGCAAGTGTAAGTTTTTAGTGTTGTATGTGAGTTTAAGAAAATTCTCACATTTTTTAATCCTTTTCCTTTTGCAATAATAGACGTAGGTAGAAGTTTACGTAATTCATTCCTTTTTACCCTTTTCTTCTACTATTTATGAAAAATAAAACCTTATATAAAAAGATCTTTATACCTGTCTAACAGCTGGATAGAATTACATTACTATTATTTGCATTTTTTTCGAAAAAATTGATACCTGCGAAAATTGCGTCTGCTGACTACTTCCGATGTTTTTTTTCCAAAAAAAGGGCTGAGTTAATGAATGAGTTTGACGAATATAGTTTTTTAGGGTGGCAGGTAAAAATTAAAATCAAGCAGTGGTGTGATACAGGATACCGGATCCTTTTTTTTATAAGAAAAGAAAGTAAAATCGTAAGGGTTGCATTAATGAGGATATCGGGTTTTTATGGGAAAATAAATTTTAGGATAAGTAAAAGGCATTATTGGTGTACTTTGAGGTTTTAGCTTACATGAAGGTTTGTTCAACTTTTACTTTCTAATTCGTTATAATAATTGAGTGCAAAGAGTCTGTTCAAACGCAGAATATTTTTATGGCATTTTCATAACGATATTTCTGTATTTTTTAATTGTTTCGCCTTGGAGTTTGCCTTGTTCTTTTCTTTTTAGTTTATTTTCGGTTATGTAACCGATTTGGAGGTTTTTTTTAAACATTATTTTCTCTTTTAAATTTGTTTTAGATGCACAATCCTATTGGAAATATCAAAGTTGGAAATCAAAGTAGATGATGGTGTTCAATGTTGTTTGGGGACGGTGACCAGTGAAATTCCGTTTAATTGTTTCTCTTTTCGCGAGCGAGTTGTTTGTTTTGATTTTATTTGCATTATTTTTTATTCTGAATATTTTGAAATAAATAAATCGTTTTGCGTAACACAATTTGGTTTTCGGAAAAATATGTCCACGGAAAAAGCAATTAATAGGCTAGTTGAACTAATCAACAAAGGTTTTGACAGCTGCAGCACAACTTTTGGATTTAAGTAAAGCCTTCGACTGCGTGTGTCATGACTTACTGTTAGAAAAACTACCTTTTTATGGCTTTACTCTAAAAAGTCAAAATCTTATTAAGTCGTATCTAACTAAAAGATTGCAATATGTATCATATGGAGGCTCAGAATCTCAAACTCTACATGTGCCTTACGGGGTTCCGCAGAGCGCAGTTTTGGGTCCAACCCAATTTTTAATCTTCATAAATGATCTCGCTAAAACCTTTCCATCTACTGATTTTGTTAGATTTGCAGATGACAATACCGCATTGCTTTCTGACCTTCTTTTAGATGAAGTAAACATATTAGCAACAAATGCCCTAGCTGAGATAAAGGAATGGTTTCTATCAAACAGACTCGGCTTAAATGACCAAAAAACTGAACAACTAACATCTACACTTAAAAATATTGAAAAATCGGGCGATATTGATCCCAAAGAAAATATTCGGTTTCTGGGTGTTTATTTGGACTCAAAGTTGACTTGGGAGGGTCATGTGGCTCATGCTTGCAACATGATTTCTCTTAATCTCTCAAATGGTGAATCAAAAAACACTCCAATAACTTCTACGGCTTAGTACACCCCATTATCTCTTATGCACTGCTAGCATGGGGGGCATTCTTCACATGCAGAGCTAGCTTTTAGGGTACTATTCGGATAATAGCAGGTCTTGAATATAGAGACGATTGCCGGGAAGCATTTAAATCTTTAAATATACTTACTCTGCCCTGTCAGTATATACTGCTTTGTCTGCTATACATAAAGGAAAACATTTCAGAATTTGTAAGACATGTTGATGTACACAACATTAACACCCGCAATAAAACCAATGTTCTTTGTCCTTTTCAAAGACTTGCAAAGACCAGAAACGGAACAAATTTTTATGGTATAAAACTCTATAACACATTTCCTGAGATTATTAGGGGCTTGGAGTACAAAATTTTCAAGAAAACTATGAAATCATTTTTGGTGGGTCATGCTTTTTACAACCTGGAGCAATTCTTTATTGCTGATTTTTCCCACTTGTGATATTTTAAAGTCTGACATACATTTTTCTTTTTAATTGTCTTTGTTTTTTGTAACTATATATATTTTTTTGTTCATAAAATCTTGTAGGTGTGTAATTGTTGTCGTTCTTTTTCTTTTGTGTATTTATTGTTCAAATATTTTTTATTTTTAAATTGTTCTAAATTTAATATGTTAATATCCCTACTAGGTATTGTTGTAGTTCTTTTTCTTTGGGTATTTATTATTCAAATTTTTTACTTTTAATTTGTTTTAAATTTAATATTTTAATATCCCTACTAGGTATACTTAGGTTTTTTAACTGACATGTTTTTTTATACTTTACTTAGATATTTTAATTTTATATTTTTAGTTTTGTGACATTTTTCATATTACTGTATTAGACATTATTTGAAATTATTTTGAAAGCATATTTAACACTAATAAAGGAATCTTGAATTATTCTCTTATCTCTTTCGTCCTTTATTATAACAAGAGCATTGATTAGATCATTTTTTAATATTAAACAATAACCTTTAGTACAACTTTATTTTTACTGGTTTATGGTCGTTTATTAAAAGAGCTCAATTTGGGTCAGCTTCAGTGATGACAACGCAGGAGAAAGTTATATTATTTCAATGTGGCAGGTAGTCTGCGTGCAAATAGGATGGAATGGAAAAAAAATCTATTTCGTGCAAAAATCTTTGATATAATAATTATCCCATGGAGATCTTTCGCCTATTTCTCAGGCATCTTTAGCACCGTCATCAGGGTAGGCTGCTACAAAACGAGAGAATTTGACCACTGGAATTCTGAAGTCGCTGCTGAGCTTAAATTAGGACGTTACAACACTTTAAAATGGTTGAAAACACTTAAAAACTAAAAATTATTTTAGATGTTCAAATTCTCACGTTTTGTAGCAGCCTACCCTGACAACGATGCTGAAGATGCCTGAGAAATAGACGAAACATCTCCATCGGATAATTATATCATTTAATAATAATAATAATAATAAATCGTCTTTATTAGGCAAAAATAAATACATGGGCGAGGTTTAGCAAATTGCTACTCATACCTAGCCTTCCATTAAGAAAAACTAGAATAAGTTCTTACACTATTAATTCGGTTTCTAAAGTCTATAAAACCCTATATTAAAACTTATAAAGATTTTTGCAGGAAATAGAAATTTTTTTCCACTCCATCTTATTTATATTATTTCGACTTATGCGTTCCAATAATTCCCCAAATTCGCAGAATTTTAGATTTAAAAAAATGAACTTGCCAAAAAATATCACAGGTTCCACCGAGATTTGAACTCGGATCGCTGGATTCAAAGTCCAGAGTGCTAACCATTACACCATGGAACCGATAATATTTCGATTGCAATACTTATTATGCAAAAAACAGTATTGTGCAGATAAAGTAAAATTTTGCATTTTAATGTCCCAAAATATTTGGGTAATAATATTTCATTAATTAAAACAATTAACTGATAAAGATAAATTTTTGATTATTAGTCACTTAAAGTTAAATTTCGGCTCCCTTATCGTACCTAACGAGATTTTCGTGCATTTGATCAGCTGGAGCTGTCACGCATTCGCCATGATTTTAAAAGTGCACCTGCTTGATTGGTCGACTCGATAGAGATAAGGATATGAATGCTAATAAAACTGCAAATTAACTTTAAGTGTCTATTTTGTTTTATTATTTAGTACTAATTGGCACCACCAGCGTAATAACACGCCAAGATAAGTTTTTCACATTTGGATGGAGAAGGTATAATTCTTCAACAAGAAATTGTAATTGCAAAACAAACTACGTGTTTTTTTACAAACGTTGGTTTTAAAAACGCGAGAAAAAAAAAATTCTAGCCGCGAGTTGTAAATACTATTTTTTTAAATACCTTTATCAAAAAATCCCAAAAAAGAAGAAAATTCTTTATCATTTCAGGCTATTTTCCGTCAAAACATTTTTGGGAGAGGAACATGTTCTTTTGTGTCCTGTTCTGGTTAAATATAGCATTTTTGTTTGATGCTCTTCGCATACGTGAACACACAAAATCGGCAAGAAAGTGCTTTTCTGCAAATAACTGCACCTGCTTGCAAAAAAAAGGTTATGACTGCTTTATGGCTATTTTTTAATTTATTCTTCTGCGTTATGGCCAAAAACCTTTGTGGCTTTTCTTTTTTCGTTCTGGTTCTTTTTATTTGTAACTTCGAGGGCCATATGCATTATTTTATTTTATCTTTAAATTTGCCTCGCATTTTAAAGCATTGTCCAATGCAAGAAAAACGCAATGATCTTAATTTATACAAAAATAATAGAATTTCGGAAAGAAATAGTAATATGAAAAGACAGAGAAAGAAAAACTGTCATCAGATTGCAGTATAGATAGATGTACCTTTATATTTGAAAGAAAATTAGGCATATCTATGGACTAAATGCTCTCTACTCATTCTTTTTGTTTTTATTACTTTATACGGCAAGTTAAGGTTTAGGGATTCTCTGACACTGTAGCTGATTACTTGTTGTATCACTTGCCGTATTCTTTTACCTGAAAGAGATTCGATGCCTCATGAGAAGATGCCGAGTTCTTCAGTAGTTAAGTGCTGAGCACTCAAAGATGATGGGAGAGGTTGATTCCTCGTCTTCATCACACAACATACAAATGGGTTTCTCCTCTCCTCCTCTCAAGAGCTTAGGTATCTCCTCGGCCAGTGATGCTGTTGGAAATTTTGATATTCGTCTACAACCCGGACCTCATCTGCCTTAAATTTTTCCTTTTCTTATCAATTTTCTGGGTTCATGTTTGTTAGTTTTCAAAATGTGGCCAAAGTGGTTTTATGATGTTAAATAAAACTTCAAGATCGTTATTTATCCCAAACAGAACATTCACATTACGTACTACGTCTATCCAAGATATCCTGAGCATTCTACGACAACACCACATCTCGAATGCCTCCAACTCTGCTGATTTATTTACTTCTAATATTCCTTTGATGGGTTTTTCTTTGGTTGTGATCATCCATTTGGTTTTTCCAATATTTAAGTTAAGCCCAAATTGCGAACTTTTAACTGCAATTTGATTGAACAACTCTTGCAGTCCTTCCAGCGTATCTGCTATGATAACAGACCCTCCGGCAATTGTAAAGAACATTCTTTTCTATTTTAGTAATACTGTAGATATGAAACAACAGGGGACACAATATGCAGCCTTGGAGAATACCTCTCCTTATTCGAACCTCTTCGAACAGGGACCGTATTCTTCAATTTCGGGGAAGGGATTGCTACCGGGAATTAGAAACGCACCTAATTGACCGAATTCTCATTTTTTGTCACATTTTTGGCGCTAATGGCATTAGTTGTGAGCGAATTTTCTCTCCTGCCTTATACGAGGAGAGCAAACTGATGGCAAAACCGCTCACGAACAAAGTCATTAGTGCCAAAACAGACATAATAGTGACAGAAAACTGAGATTTCGACTAATCAGGTGCGTTTCTGAATACGGGCCCAGATGGCTGTTTGTTTCCGGAGATTCTAGGAGCTTTTTGTGTTGGACTCTATCAAAGTCTTTCTCATAATCTATGAAACAGGCATATACTGACCCCAACACTAGACAGTTAAACCAAAACTTGAATACCAAATAGGACATAGATTATGCTTTCTCAATATTCATCATATGTTTTTATCATTGTCTAAATAATAAAGTATATGAAGGGTCCAGTGAAAGAACGACCTTAGTCCATCCAAACGGATTTGGGAAAACTTGAAAATATAAGTATACTGAGCTACTGAGTAAAATTGATGGAAAAAAGGCAATTTACATTCAAAATCGTCTCAAACTTGTGAAATATCAATTAAGAACAGATTTACCCAAATTTTTTTTAATGTTTCAGAATTTATTAAACGAAATATTCTTTCTGTTCGTTCCCTTAAACATCAAAAGAAAAAGGCTCTTATACCTACTCATTGCATATATACTTCGCGGTTTTGGTTTATTTTTGTCTTTTGGCTTTTTAGAGGTGCTCAGCAATATTCTGGTTATTGAAATTCGTTTTTTGTACCCGCGTCCGTTGTTTCGGTTTTTTGGGTTGTAATATATTGGATTTCGTTCATTTTTAATGGTTTATGGTTTTCGGGCAGATGAGATTTCGTATTTTACGATTCGAGAGGTACAATTTCAGTCCGGGTTTTTGTGTTGAACTTGTTTGCACTTTGCGATTGGTCAGGGTATGGGATTTTTCATTTTCAATTTACAACTCTTATTACAAGCTATTACCCCGTCGACGGCATCGATTTTGCTTTTAAGAAATTTGAGCTACAAATTAACAGTGGAAATATGACAAGTAAATAAAACGTTTTCGAAAAATTCTAAGAATTTTGTTTGTGAAGCCAATATTTGGTTGAAAGTTTTCGTCAAAATAAAGATTTCAACCCTCAAATCACAAGTTTTAATTGTTGATTTAGATCAGTTAGAGCATTATTATCTTCTTCTTCTTCACGTTGCATATCATCAACGCGATCCGCACTCTGTCCACTGCTTTTCGTAAAAGTGTCGTAGTACTAAAACCATACCATTGTCCAAGATTTTTAAGCCATCATATCCATATCTTTTGCCTTCTATTATCAATCTTAAAGACTTTACATTTGTAATTTCTCAAAATATGGTCAAAATATTCCAATTTTCTTTTTTTGATGGCCAGTTAAACTTCAAGATCTTTATTTATTCTCTATCCATCCAAGATATGGGCGAGTTTGTAAATCCACGGGTGGTCCACCGGTGCCAACAAAAGAGTTCATAAATTTTAGATCGATTTCACCAGTCCAACAAATGTTGGCACCGATCGCCACCGGCTTCGGGAGTCGGTGGAAAATCTTCATTGGATTAAAGGTAACCCTACTTTATGGATATTTATTTTTTCCAGTTCTTTTTATAACTTATTCAAACCAACATATTTTGTTGCTTAATGGAGTGGTGAGCCATAATATTAATGCAAGACAGTTCAAGTGAAGACTCTGATGATGAGCTAGACATCATACTCCAGAAGTAAAGCATAAGTGCCTTTAAGGATGGTATTCAAAGTCGTTCCTCAAGGCTCCTTTCTTCCTTCCTTCGCCCATAAAAAATTTACATTTCCCAAGGAAGAAGGGAAACTTAGGAGCGACTATGAATACGGCCCTTATAAGTCACATTTCCGATTTTCTCGAGCCGAAGTTGAGGTATGATTTTATTATTTTAAGTGTGGTTATTGGCACTCAGTTGTTTACACCGCAACGCATTCTTTTTGTATTCGATGGAACGACATTTCATCACTGCTAGATCTCAGATGGAAGTGAAACCCATCTGTCAACGAATGTTGGCACCGATGTCCCACCGCTGTTAAAAAAATGTTGAATTTACAAACTCGCCCTATCTTGAGTATTCTACGACAACACCACATTTCGAATTCCCCCAACCTTTTGCACATGGCCTCAGTCAGTGTCTATGCTTTCATGCCATAATATAAAGGCGCAATTACACAGACGAACATGCTCAAATAAAAGCTCGTGCAAAAGATCTAAAATTTTTTGCGTGAACATTTCTTTAAACATTTTGTTCGGCTAAATTTTTGAGCAAATTATTGCTATCTATTTTGGAAACATATTTTTAAAGATGAGAATAAATAAAATTTCACATCAGTGATCAGTGATCTCAATTCTTTAAAAAAATGGAACACCAACTTTTATTTAAAATTTTTGTGAAAAAAAACCGACGGTAAGCGAAACATTATTATTGGCTCTACTATCAGTTTTGTCACATGGATTTTTCCCGGATTTTTTTGCCCGGGGTTTTTTTTTGTTATTTTCTTGCGAGTTTTTTTTATTTCTAAGGGTTTTTTTTCCTAAAGTAAAAAAAAAACCCAGTAAAATTTTTCTTTTCCAAAATATCGGCAAAATACTTAAAAATTGCACTTTCAAGCGGTAATCCGCGCCTCACGACTATGAGGAGTGGTAGGGAGGGGATCTTTTATTAAACATATTTTTGTAACTGTGCTTTACCCTTAGCTTTAATTGTTTTTTTTTAATTCCTCACACCAGATTTACCTAGTTAGTTTAAGGTCCCAAGGGTTGCTTAAAAAAGCAAACGGTTCATGAAAATGCTAAAGATATAGATATTTACTGTCAATTTAATGTAATAATCAAGGTCGATTACTGACACTGAACAAACAATAGGCAAACGGGAAACATTCCGATTCAAAAGTCTAGTCTATTACTGTTAAATTATATTTTTTAGACAAGGGTCAGGATCGTAGGGTTGTAAAAGTGGGTAATAAACTGGTATTATTTAAACCGAACGTGCTTTTGTTCATATATTAACTAAACTAGGAAGTAAAATAAGAGATATTCTTTTAAACCAATTGCCAATCATTATTTCTTTTATTCTCGTTCTTTTACAACCCCAAAAAAGTTACAAGTATACTGGCATATTCTCTATAAAAATCAGATCAATCGAAATTGCTTATGAGGTAAAACGTGAATTGCGACATCAAATCGTTTTTCCGTCGGAAAGCACTTAATTAAAAATACCTTGTTTTAAAACTAAGTCTTTCTATTTTCAGTTAAGTTCAATGAATTCCCATAAAACTATAAAATTTAAATTTGTAAGAAATTTCTATACCAACATTTCTTCAAACAAATTTTGCTTAACATTCTCTCCAAAATTTCCGTGAGTCTATTTGTACGAGATTTTGCTCGAACTTTTCTTTGAACATTTTGCTCAAGAGGCTCGTGTAAATGTTTGTCGGCATTTCAACATCAAAGGAAAGTTTGTCTGTGTAAATGCGCCTTTAGATGCTAGAAACAATAACGAATCATACAAATTCGGACAGTGGTCTTAAGATCGCGACTATATCGAATTAATTAATAAAGAGGTCTTTTGTTACCTTCTTTGAAAATTTATTTGCCAAAATTTTATAATGATTTGTGAAATTCTCGGTATTTTTTACAAATCCGGTTGGTTATTATTCACCTACATGCACCGTAGGCACTTAAGCGCGATTGGCTATCTAATCCATTATTTTTCTCCCTTGATCACACATAAATGAACAAAAAGGAAGCATGGATTATCTAAACTAATCCGAATATTGTTACGGTGCATCTGGGGGTAAATCTTTGTCCTACCTTAAGTGATCTAGCTTAAAGAATATCATCTTCCTTATGCGACGCGTAAAAATATATTTTGTTGTCATGAATAAAATCTTCCTAGACACCATTTTCATTTAAATGTTTGCCTTTGTTTTGACACTTTTTATTTTTTTTATGGACTGAAACTTTGTTTTTGCCTGATCTAAAAATTTGATTGACAATTCTCTTTATGTAATACTTGAGTAATCATCTAGAGAATTACTTCTGATACGAATTAGAAGATTTACATTAAATACTATAAAGGCGCATTTACACAGACAAACTTTCCTTTGATGTTGAAATGCCGACAAACATTTACACGAGCCTCTTGAGCAAAATGTTCAAAGAAATGTTCGAGCAAAATCTCGTACAAAAAAACACACGTAAATTTTGGAGAGAATGTTGAGCAAAATTTAATTGAAGAATTGGGGGTATAAAAATTTCTTTACAAATTTAAATTTTATAGTTTTATGGGAATTCATTGAACTTAACTGAAAATAAAGAGACTAAGTTTTAAAACAAGGTATTTTAATTAAGTGCTTTCCGACGGAAAAACGATATGATGTCGAAATTCACGTTTTACCTCATAAGCAACTTCGATTGATTTGATTTTTATAGGGGATATGCCAGTATACCATAATTGGCACTTATTTGTTGCTGATGCTGGGTTAGGAGAAGGTAAAAACCGTAGACTAGTGAGAGGGGGTTTTGGTCAAATGAACATTGACACACAAAATTACATGACAACAAACAAGGGTCAACGCAGTTTTTTTATGAAAGTTTTAGAACAAATCTTTCCATAAAGAAAGGGCTCTCCGACGCAAAACAAAGAAATTCGTTTTATTTTATTGACGCGTAGAACTTGCGTTTCCGATTTTTTAAATATTGAAATTTTTGGCGATTTTTACAAGCTTTTATTTATGTATGTTTGTATGTTCGGCTCAAATCTTGCAACTCAAATTTGGTATTCAATTTCAGTTTTCGGTGTGTATTTATAGTTGCGGCGACAATACAATAATATGGTATTATTAGGCACCCCCTTCCGCTAATGAGGCAAGTAGAGGAAGAAAAAGATTTATTTTGTTCGATTTCAATCAAAATTGGCATACAGGGGTTTTTAGGGAAGAGAATTATCGAAAGGATGGATTTATGACCCTTGTCTAAAAAATATAATTTAGCAGTAATAGACTAGACTTTTGATTCGGAATGTTGCCCCTTTGCATATTGTTTGTTCGGTGTCAGTAATCGAGCTTGATTATTACATTAAATTGACAGTAAATATCTATCTTCAGCATTTTCATAAACCTTTTGCTTTTTTAAGCAACCCTTGGGGCCTTAAACTAAGTAGGTAAATCTGGTGTGAGGAATTAAAAAAAAACAATCAAAGCTAAGGTAAAGTTAAGTTACAAAAATATGTTTTAAAAAAAAATCCCCTCCCCACCACTCCTCATAGTCGTGAGGCGCGGATTACCGCTTAAAAGTGCAATTTTTGAGTTTTTGCCGATATTTGAAAAATTCAAAAATTTTTTGGAAAAGAAAAATTTTCCTAGGTTGTTTTTCGAATTTAGGAAAAAACCCTTGGAAATAAAAAAACTCGCAAGAAAGTCCCAAAAAAAACCCCGGGCAAAAAATCCGGGAAAAAAATCCTAAGAAAAAAATATTACAAGTAACCCTAATCCATGTGACAAAACTGATAGCCAATAATAATGTTTCGCTTGCCGTCGGCTTTTTTTCACAAAAATTTAAAATAAAAGTTGGTGTTCCATTTTTTTAAAGAATTGAGATCACTGATCACTGATGTGAAATTTTATTTATTCTCATCTTTAAAAATATGTTTCCAAAACAGATAGCAATAATTTGCTCAAAAATTTACCCGAACAAAATGTTCAAAGAAAAGCTCACAAAAATGTTCGCGCAAAAAATTTTAGATCTTTTGCACGAGCTTTTATTTGAGCGTGTTCGTCTGTGTAATTGCGCCTTAAGATTACCAAGCAGGTGTTCTTTTATTACATCCATTTATCAAAAGAATCGGCCACTTTTCGTGTTATGACAGCATTACAATAGACTAGATGACCATTTAAATCTTTGCTGCTCTTCCTGGTCCCCTTCTTTAGTACCCCTGGACACACGCTGTGCGTTATCCCTTATAATAATAGTCTAATGAATTTTTAAAATGGGGCTCCGCTAGGACAGACTTATTCCCTTTTTGTCATTTTTGAAGATCACTACAAGTTTAAAATTAAGTAAATATCTGTCTAGATTAGTAACTCACATAAATTTTTAAAGTTAAAGGGGTTCTCTTTTTTCAATTTTGAAAGTTTTTTTTTGAATCTATCATACACCTTGTCTTCGAATGTTAAGTGTCACATATTTATTTATTTATTTATTTATTAAGGAATCAACAGATTAAAGTTCCAATAACAGATTACAATTTTTAATATAGTTATAGTATTTAACCGTTGTTAATCAAAATCTACAAAAGTATAACTAGAAGCTAATTATTTTCTAATAGTCCAACTCTTTTTAAAGAGCATTCTTACTTCCGCAAAATAGCACCAGATAAAACTTCGATTTTAAGTTTCAACTAGCCAGAAAAAAAAAACAAAAACTTTTATGTATTAGGTTCATCTATTCAGGGAAATCAAATTTCTTTCTATTGTTCTTTTTTGTTGATCATCTTATATAATGGAGAGTTTAAGCCTAAGTTAGTGCGAGGTGTTTGTTTTGTTCTAAACTCCAATGTGAAAAATACTGTAAGTGAGTTTTCATAGCTCAAATTGAAAATGTATTTCTTGTTTTCTGTAATATAGAAATCTTAAAAAAGTTTTTGCACTTTTTCAATTTTGTTTATGTAAATAAAATAAAACGGGACCACACTACACTACAATACTCCAGAATACTTCGCTCGAATACATTAAATAATAAAAACAGTGTTTCCTCCTTCTGAAACTTGAAAGCATTTCTTACAACAAATTTTAACATTCTGAAAGCTCTATTCTAATTCTAAATCATTTTTCTTATTAAGTTTTGATTATTCATAGTATAAGTAAATGATAATTTCACAGACCATTCATAAACCTTATTTAAATCACTTTGTATTAATTCGCTATGTTCATGACATTGACACATTCTGAATGTTCAATGACTTCGGGCAAATCATTTATAATAAGTAAGAAGAACAGTGGTCCTAGATTTGACCCTTGAGATAAGCCTGATTTTGCAATAAACTCTTGTGATGCACACCCTCCAAAAACCACATACTACTTTATTTTTTTAAGATAAGATATCCAACCTTAATAAAGACATATTAACATATGGACATGACATATGTTGTCAAGACATGTATTAGCCAGGATTTAACTCTAAAAATTGAATATCTTGATTACTAGAAGTGATATTAAAAAAACGAGCTTCACTTCTAGACTTGACATCGATTCTACTACAAAATAAAACCCACTTGTATTTTTGATGGAGAACCCCTTTAAATAATTTATTAATAAAAGTTGTTCTATGTCCATGAATTAAATATACTATTCCTATTTGTTATTTACAAATATATTTGTTAGGTCTAAGCATCTAATTAAGGATCCTAGATAAGTTATCATTTAGACAACGCTTTATTGTATGTATATTGATCAAGACGCCTAAGAAATAAATCAAGACTAATATAGATGTAGAAACTACACAGTAGGTTAACCAGTAAGGAAACTTGTTTCGGATGTTCTTATGATCGTCCTTACACGGCGCACAAAAAACTTTAAGTAAGGATACCCTGAATACTAGACGAAGCCAATAACCTTAATTAATTAAGGTTGCCTTATTTCCTTTACGACTCAAAAATAACGTCATACAGCTCTTTCCAACATTTCCGGACCATTTTCAAAACTAAGTTTATTTAACTAAGCGAAATGAATTGTGTGAAGTGATCGCGGCAAAAGCTTGCGATCCATTTCGGGGTTTACATGCTTCATTGCATTGTATTTACTTTCTGGTTGAGCTTAAATTAACTTCTACAAGCTGCTATCTTGTTTCGTGAGTGTATGTCCAGCTTTTTTAGAGGACCAAAGAAATAATCAAAACAGCGCAAAAAAAGAAAATGCTATGAAGACCAAACAAATAAATATCATGGCCTAAAAATCTTAGACAGCGGTGCGATGTTACAACTATGACAATTTTCAGAAAGGCATTAGATAAGATGCAAGTCGCGCTGATGATAGCCAACGTTCGAACACAGCAGTTAAAGAAAAGACGAAGAATGAAATCAAGTGCAACATTCGAGCAATTCGAATACGAATTTATTTCGAGAATTAAACCATGGTATAGAGAATCTTTTTACACATGTGACACACGTTTGACATACATTGACTGAATTGACTCGTGTCCATTCATTTTTCGTTTAGTTGGCGCGTGTCGTATTTTACTGTTAACAATAACAGGATTTGTCAGTTTCAGATTTCTGCCGAATTCGTTTTTTAATCTAATTTTTAAAATTTGAATCACACTATTTGTTTAATTTATTTTAAATTGGATATTATATAGGGTAGGCCAACAAATTTGTAATTTTTTGAACGCGCAATAACTTTGGACCAAATTGGCCGATTTTCGAAATTTTTAGCTGTTTTTATAGAGTGAAGATGAAACTTTACTGGGGCGACTCAAAATTTGACATATGTCAAAAATCCAAGATGACGGAGAGCTTTAAAAAATGGGAAAATTTCACCTACTGAGGTATCACTTATGTAAACTGGTTATAAAATAGAAAAATTCTAAAAATTTTAGACCAGGAGTATTTAGACCAAAAATTGAATTGTTTTCACAAAAGGGTCAGTCCATATCAAGTCAACCAGGGTATTTTACCACACCATCTCCGATGTTGATGATTTTTAGAATACATGTTTTTCCTACCAAAAAACTGGAAAATCCAAAATTTCAGACTTTTTTGACCAGTTGTTTATTTTGAATTAATTTTTGAAAATCGAAAAAGTCACTTATTTGTCCTTAACATGTGCGCACAAAATTAGGAATATCCAAAGAACCACTTATAATAGAAAAGTAGGTGAAGGTTCATTTTAAAGCTCTTATAAAGACCTTTCATATGAGAATATTGCATAACATATATTGAAAAAAAAAATAAAAAAAAAAATTTTTGATTTTTTTTTTTTGAAAAATTTCAAAAAGGCCATTTTTAATTTTTTTCAAAAAATTATATTATTTTCTTAAAAGTGTTATTAAACTATTCACAAAATTTTGAGATGGACAAATCATGGGTTCAATGTGAAAAAATTTATTAAAAATGTCACATGCATGAAAAAATAGACAATGCATTTTGGTAATTAGAAGAATATAATGGGGTTTAAAGCGATATTATAAAAATATTTAACAATATTTTATTTAATAAAAAATTATATCCTACGTTTCATTCTGTATCAGTAATCAGATTAACATTGCCCCCCATTGTAATATTTACTTACAAAACCTCTTTTCCACCGGAGACGTACTATTGGATGTTCCAATTCTTAGGAAAATATGCCTGTATAAACCTGCCAATACTTTTGTGAAATACTGCCTGTTTATTCCTGTTTAACATTAAGGACACACCTCCTTCATTTTATTGGTCTGTTTAGGTACATTGTGGGGATTTGCTGACATGAAAATTCCTGCATAAATTGATTTAAAATTTTTGGCAAGTATCTTCCTGATACAGCTCCAAATAATCGATACATAATAGTTCGACTGAAGGTTTATCAGAAGTCATCTCTGTGTAATTTTAAAAGTTTCAACTATGGGTGAGGCAAGTGGATGGACTAAATATAAAGTAAAGTGCTGTGATCCACTAGAGTTAAAAATCAAGCATTTTGGGAATTAAGAAATGTTACCAAGTGGATGTGCAGTTACAAAAATGTCAAAATGGGAATGAAAATCTGTGATGGTTGTAGACTAAAGCTTTCAAAGGAGTTTAAGGCATCTGAAGAAGATGAGGCAGGGTAAGTAACAAATAGTATTTTTTAATATAAAATTAATAAACTAAACGAATTGCGTCAAGTACGGAGTGGAAAAATCTCATGGCATTATTTTGCATGGCATTATTTTGCATGGCATTTTGAGAATACAGACATTATGTACAAATTTCTTGGCATTATGTACACATTTTGGGTCAGCTGTTACCCCCTTTTTAAGTTCTTATAAAAAACTAACTTTTTAAATTTTTTTAGACCCAGTCAAGTTCCAGAAAATGATCCAGATTTTCAAGATCCTGCTGAATCATTTACTCTTTTAAACAAGTCATTGGAGCTTCTTGGTGTGTCGCCGATTAAAAGAAAAAATGTATACAAAGAAAAAATTGATATTGTACAGCATACAATTGCGAAAGCATTTACAAAGGAATCAGATTCAACGCTAGTAAAGGAATGCCAGAGTGACGAAAGTGAAATGATTAAGCAGTTAAAGGACAAATTTTTAAAAACCGAAAAGAGGAGTGAGAAAATACTAGTTTTATCATGTTTACCTCAAAGTTGGAGTAGAAAGAAGATTGAAGAAGAATTTGGAGTTTCTCAATTATTTTTCTCAATTTCTAAAACCTGTATCCATCCAACAAATTTATTTATTTTAATATCCAGTGCACTATTGGTGCTCCTAAAATATGTTTATTTTTTTAAATGCATGATTTTTAATGTACTTAATATTTTTGATATTTTTTTTGACATTGAACCCATCATTTCTCCATCATAAAATTTTGTGGATAATTAAGTAACACTTTGACCAAAATTATATATTTTTTTCAAAAAAATTAAAAATGGCCTTTTTGAATTTTTCAATTTTTTTTTTTTCAATTTTTTATTTTCAATTTTTTTTTTGTTAAAATTATGTTGTGATATTTCATAAAAAAGAGCTTCAAAATGACTTTAAAATGAGCCATTTATTACTTTCCTAGTGTAAGTGGTTCTCGAGATATTGCTAGTTTTGTACATTCTTGTTAAGGTCAAAATGCTGACTTTTTTATTTTGAAAAATTAAAAAAAAAAAAACTACGAATCAAAAAAATCTAAAAATTTGCATTTTCAACTTTTATGGTAAGAAGAAAATATATACCAAAAATCATCAAAATTGGAATTGGTCGCGTAAAATGTTTGTGATTTTTTGGTTGATTTGATATGGAATGACCCAAAAGCTTTTGCCCCAGTCGCCCAATTTTTGACATATGTCAAACAGTATTAGAGAAGATTTATGTCTCGTTTTACCAAAGAGCTTAAAATTCTGAAAAACTAGTTCACAAGTTATGGTAGCCTTAAACAGTGCACCTTCCTAAAGACATTACAATTTTTGGTCTAAATACTCCTGATTTAAAATGTTTATAACTTTTTTGTTTCATAACCATTTTAAATAATTCATACTTCGGTAGGCGAAGAATGTATGGGGCTTTTACCCCATTGACAAAAATCAAGTCCATGGTCGCACACAAATTTTTCACAGGGGGGTGAAATTGACCCATTTTTTAAAGCTCTCCACCTTCTAGAATTTTTGACATATATGTCATATTTTGTGAACTCATGTCTTGTCTTATCAACAAGCTTAAAATTTTTAAAATCGGACGACTATGTCGCAAGCTATAATAGCCTTAAACAGTGCACTTTCCTACAGACATTACAATTTTTGGTCTAAATACTCCTGATTTAAAATGTTTATAACTTTTTTGTTTCATAACCATTTTAAATAATTCATACTTCGTTAGGCGAAGAATGTATGGGGCTTTTACCCCATTGACAAAAATCAAGTCCATGGTCGCACACAAATTTTTCACAGGGGGGTGAAATTGACCCATTTTTTAAAGCTCTCCACCTTCTAGGATTTTTGACATATATGTCATATTTTGTGAACTCATGTCTTGTCTTATCAACAAGCTTAAAATTTTTAAAATCGGACGACTATGTCGCAAGCTATAATAGCCTTAAACAGTGCACTTTCCTACAGACATTACAATTTTTGGTCTAAATACTCCTGATTTAAAATGTTTATAACTTTTTTGTTTCATAACCATTTTAAATAATTCATACTTCGGTAGGCGAAGAATGTATGGGGCTTTTACCCCATTGACAAAAATCAAGTCCATGGTCGCACACAAATTTTTCACAGGGGGGTGAAATTGACCCATTTTTTAAAGCTCTCCACCTTCTAGAATTTTTGACATATATGTCATATTTTGTGAACTCATGTCTTGTCTTATCAACAAGCTTAAAATTTTTAAAATCGGACGACTATGTCGCAAGCTATAATAGCCTTAAACAGTGCACTTTCCTACAGACATTACAATTTTTGGTCTAAATACTCCTGATTTAAAATTTATATAACTTTTTTATCTTATAACCCATTTAGATAAATGATACCTCGGTAGGCGAAGAATGTATGGGGCTTTTGCCCCATTGACTAAAATCAAGTCCAGGGTCGCACAAAAATTTTTCGCTGGGGTCTGAAATTGACCCATTTTTTAAAGCTCTCCACTCAAATTTTGAGTTGCGCCAGTAAATTTTAAAATTTTTTCTATAAAAACATTCAAAAATTTCGAAAATCGGTTACAACGCGTTCAAAAAGTGACAAAATTTTTAGCCCACCCTATACATTTATTTAATATAATCGTCTAAAAATCGCACTTCGACATTTTGATGAATCTTCACGAATTTGGTGGTTCCAAATCCATATAAGCACTCTGTATCCATTGTAACTCAAAAATGCCTGCAACAATTATAATGAAATAAATAAAAATTACTTGTTTTGACGCGTCAACCTAATTGTTTTTGAGCTTTTCCCTATTACACCCTTTGAAGCTACCCCCAAAAAACTTCATTCCAAAAAAAAAAGATTTTTTTCTTCCCTTATGATACCTCGTTGAAAAGCTTAAAAAAATCTTAGTTTAATATAGCCAAAATTTTTGACAAAGTTAGTCCAGGTACACCCTGGAAAATATATGTAATGAAATCTTATTAAATATTAATTTATATTATTTCATAAGATTTCACGAGTCAAAAAAAATATAAGTATAATAAGTACGTAAGAAAGTCTACTAAGAATTTTTATGAGATTTGTCTGTTTCAAAGGCCTTAGCCATATAGTAAGTAAGATTATAAAAGAATAGTAAACTTATTATATGAACCTATAAAATATTATGAGACTGTCAGATTTTAAAATACCCTGAAAACCCCATAAAAATTGTGCATATATTCAAACCCATAGTATATATTTTTTTAAAGATGAACACATAAAAACATATAAAATTTTGTTTTTCTAACTATAGAATCTATAGGAAGTCTTATAAAAACTTTTGTTTTTACCAACCGATAGCAAACTATTAATAATCCTTTAGAATTTTATTACTCTGGCTGATCAAAAAATCTCCCAAAGGTCTCATAAAAAATATGCTTATACAAATCCATAACACATTACAAATAACAAAGGCGTAATCATAGAAATCTATTAAGTTTAGTGAGTCTGTCTGATTATAAAATTTCCTAGAAAACGGTTTTTTCAAAAACCTATAAAATAATTGAAAATAAAATGTTTTTTCTATAACATCACTATAACATACATATTAGTTAAAGACATATACTCATAAACTACTACAAATTTTATTAAACCAAAATTTTGCCTCACAGAAGCTTATAAACCTTGTAAAAACTGATAAAAATTAGGTGTGTTTTTTCTGAGATTTAATCCGGTTTTTTTGGCAGGAAAAAGATAGAATGAGCAAACTAGCTGCAGTGTCAGGGAAACCCTAAATCTAGCCTTGTTGTTTCTAGTAATTTAAACAGTGGCGCACCCAGGAATTGACTTCGGGGCAAGGGGGGGGAGGTAGGGATAAATATTAAAGATAACTTAATTTGAAGTAAAAATTTCACCATAACCAGGCTTCTTGGGAGGGGGTTAACGCCATAACCCCCTCCCCCCCCCCTCGGTACGCCACTGATTAAAATATGCCACTCTTGCTATTAGACCTTTCCTTCAAATATCAACATGTTACATGTAAAATTTTTGCTCAGATCTTTTTTATTTGGAACCGAATGATTAATGGCTTTTTACATTTAATCGTTTTTTATTTTGTGTTTTTAGTTTTAAGGGGTAAAATTGGTGGGAACTTTATTGACGATTAGCCGTTCAAATCGATGACTGATGAATTCGTTCGAAATTAAATAAAAAGTGACATGGGAAATAAGTCTAGTGCTTTTAAAGAAAAAAATTTGCTTAAATTTAAAAAGTGTGGAGTCCAATTGAAATTTAAAGTATCATGGGTACAAATAATATCGTACATGGGCTGGAGTTGTACCGATGAAAGAAAATTCACAGAAATGAAAACCACACAAAACAGAGATGATGAAAAACCATCGCGAAAAAACATTCCAAATAAATTGGAAAAATATTCAAGACAAAGCTCAACGAACAACCATATTTATTCTAAAACCCAAAAGCATTGATTATAAGAAAACACAGAAACATAACATATTAAATAACGCAACTTTTCACAGGACACGGACGCTGCTAAGAAACAATCAGATCCTTTCATGTATGATAGAGAACCAGATACATCAGAAGAAGATAAAAAAAAGTATGAGAAATAAATAGCGAAATATTTTCACAAAAATGATAGAAAGAAAAAGAAAGTGAAAAGCATCAAAGACATTTCTGGAAAAAGTTGTAAAACGAAAAGAAACACATGAAAAAGTAAGAGGTAGAGAAGGAACGTAGAAGAAAAATGGCGACTACCTAAGAATAATGTAGATAACGAAACTAGTTAGGTTTTGCAGGTTTAGGTGGGTATGCCAGGAATCTGGAGAGTTCCACACTACTAGACATGGGATGTCTAGTGTGGATAAAGCATTCCATTGGGAATTTATGTCTTTTCTTGTTATAAAACGTTTTCCCTGCAACGGAAAAAATACTACAGTAGAGACTGTTACAATAGGAGAGAGCTTTTTTTCTTTGTTGTATTTAAAACTCTAGATAATCGTTTAATAACATTCTTATTTTAAACAATAGACGGTAACAAATATTTGTTGTTTTTAGAATTTCTGGGTGTATTGTTTTATTCGACCGTTTTTACGCGTTGTTAAACATGCCCAATTACACACAGGAAAACATACGTTATACCCAGCCTACTCCGTAAATAATAAATTATTGTAAAATCGCCAAGTTTTCAGGCTATAAAGTTTATTGAAAATTAATTGGAAAAAAAGTAACGTTTCTTTGTTTTCAGGAATGACTTAATTAAACGACTCTTGCTTTTCTAATCACGTATCAAATGCCTTTTTTATGGCGCAAATGTGGTTATGACTGAAATAATTTATAACTCACTCAATATTTATATTAATTTTTCTATAAACGCATTGACATTAAAAAGCGCATACCTGCCGGTGTTTTTCCTCGTAGAACAATGAAATTGATCAAATGACAGAGATTTGATAACATAATAATACTGTAATAGAGTAAACAAGAGTTTCGAATTGTCTTTATTTTTTACGTTCACAACGTTTCGAATGCTTATGTATCTCAGTATTCACCTGATGATGATTGCGGATACATAAGCATTCGAAACGTTGCGAAAAAGTAAAAGATAAAGACAATGGAAGTTTGAAACTCTAGTTAACTCTTATCATAATAATATACTGGAGAACAAAAAAATGCATCACCAGAAATGACAAATATTTTTAAAGTAATTTATTTATATATTAATACATTAGGATGATCTTAGTAATTGATTATATTTCCAAGAAGATTCCTCCATGATAATCATCAAAAAATTAATAATGAGTGGCTCCCCCAAGGTTATTTATGCACTCGTTTGTTCTATTAAGTATTGACAAAATAAGACAGTCATATCATCCAAATCCTCCTTACGGCATGCCAGAGTTCAGCAAAGTTCCCAGGGGGACGTGGTAATCGACTAAGATTGCGCCCTATCATATCCCATACGTGTTCGATAGGCGACAAGTCAGGCGATCTTGCTGGCCATTCCAAATTCTCTATGCTAAATTCATGTGTGTCTATTGTTTCACAAGCAATATGCGACCTGGCATTATCTTGTTAAAAGATCGCATTTGGGATAGTCTGTATGTAGGGATGTAAAACTGGCTACAGCACTTCATGGATATATCGCCGAGCAGTCAGATTGCTGTTGATGAGGACCAGAGGTTATCTGCTTCCTAAACATATAGCACCCCATATCATGTCTTGCTGTATCACGTTCCACACCAAAGTCTACATTTTGTCTCTCACCTCGAAATCGCCTAACTCTCATGCGTCCATCATGACCGCCTAAACAAAACCTGAATTCGTCGCTGAAGCTTACGGTATTTCATTCGTCATTCCAGTTTTGCCGAGCTCTGCGCCACTCCAGGCGGTGCTTTATGTTGTGGGGTCAAAGGTAGCACCAAAAACGGACGGTAAGCCCTCAGCCCCATACCAAGCAATCTTCGATTAACTGTCATTCTTGAAAACACTCGTCCTGTAGCTGCAACTAGAACATCTCTTACTTGGTGTATACTGTTCCGTCGATTTCTGAGAGCAAGAACTCTGAGATGCCGCAAATCACGACCTTGTAATAATCTAGGGCGTCCAGAGCCCGCGCGACGTCTATAAGTCTCATCATTGGACCACCTTCTACAAACTCTTAATACTGTTGATGGATTGGCATTAACCCTTATTGCAATTTCCCGTAAACCAACACCAGCCTCTCTCATGCCCATGATGCGTCCTTTCTCGAAGTCGTTTAAATGATGAAATTGTTGGCGACCGCGAAGTCTTGGAATTTTTATTTTTTAAGTAAACTATAAGCAATCCAAAAAAAAATTTTCAGAAAAGGTCTTTTATGTGTTGGTTGTTTTTGAAAATGAATAGAAAAAAATCTGTAAAAAAAAGAAAGATTGGAAGGCAAAAAATTTATTAAATATTTCTTTTGAGATAAGGTAAACACAAAAATAATTTTTGCATTTTTTTCCTCCAGTATAGTACAATCAAACTTAAAACATTCATTTGACATTTTCTGTGCAGTTTTGTGGGTTTAAGGTCAGAAGAATGAAAAATAAATTCAAATTTACAGACTATCTTCAGGGTTTATTTGGGATGTTTTCCAGTGGTCGCTTACAGCTTTTAACAAACACTTTAAAAAATAAACAGTATGTTTTTTTGAACTTCACAGTTAAAACACATTTAAACAAAAACAAAACAAATGAAAAATTAAAAATTTTCTTATTTTATAAGGGACCACTGGAAAACAACCCAAATAAACCCTGAAGATGATGTAAAATACACCGAAACGTCGGTAAATTTGAATTTGTCTTTCATTCTCCTGACCTTAAACACACAAAGCTGCAAAGAAACTAATTCTAAAGGTCACTAAACAATTAAATATTCAAAAAATTTTGAATTTTTTGATTTTGTTAATTAAATATTCATTTGAAAGTCTATGTGGGCGACACACAGTTTGGATTTTGTTAAGGGGTTCAGGGCGAGAGAAATCTTATTTGGTATTATATATATATGCCTGTTTCATATATTTTGAGTAAGGTTTTGATCTGGAAAACCTCACAGAATCTCTTAAAGGAGTTGTTCTGGATGAACAAGATCTAAAAATAATTTCCAGTCTTAAATGAAACCGGTCAGCTAGGTAGAGGAGTTCGCGAAGACTGCATGTTGTTTATACTGTTTAAAAACAGGAGAATGCACCAAAAAAAATTAGGATTTTCCCCAAAAATTTCCTTTTATAAAATAGTTATATGAAAGATCAATATTTTTATATTTAATTAAAGCTGGGGGTTTTTGAAAAAGTGTCATAGTACTAATACCATACCATTGTCTAAGCCCGGACCTCTTCTGCCTTCTATTATCAATTTTAAAAGTTTATATTTGTCATTTCTCAAAATATGGCTAAAATATTCAAGTTTGCGTTTTTGATGGTAAATAAAACTTCAAGATCTTTATTTATTCCAAGCAAAAATAAAATTCTACGATAATACCACATCTCGAATGCCTCTAACTTTTTGCACATGGCCTCAGTCAGTGTCCATGCTTCCATGCCATAATATAAGATGCTAAAAACATAACATCGAAGCACACGAATTCAGAAAGTGGTGTTAAGATCGCGACTATTTACTTCTAACATGTCTCTGATATTCTTTTCCTTGGATATGACATTTAATGAGATTTTATTAAAAGAAAAAGGTACATCCATTTTCTTTTTCCAACATTTAAGTTAAGCCCGAATTGAGAACTTTTGGCAGCAATTTGATTGAAGAACTCTTACAGGCCTTCCAGCGTGTCTGCTATTATGACAGTGTCGTGGGCATATGGTAGGTTTTTTATGGTCAGACCCTTCTTCGCATTTTCTATTATTTTGTTACTATAAATATTAAACAACAGGGGAGACAATATACAACCTTGGCATACACATCTTCTTATTTGAGCAGTCTGATTCCAGTATAGATTAGCGATTATCTCGGTCATCTAGATCAACTTCTCTTAGCGAAGATAATTCGCTAAATGATTTTTTCGACATTTGATCCATTTTAAATCATTCTAGCGTTTCGTTAGTTTTCTATGGTGCTAATGTTTTCTACATATCACCATAAAAGTTGCATATAGAAATCCAAAAACCGATTATCGAAAAGACGCAACTACACTCCATAAAAAGAAAATAATATGAAAATCACGTACTCAAAAAATATCTATAGAAAAAAAATCATTTTTATTAAGCAGCGTTTCCTGTACTTAATAGTCCGTAAAAACGAGTGAATATTAATAGTTTTTTAGAAAAAGGGGGTCACCTGAGTATGGTGTGCCTTTTCGAATAAATCGAATATATTCAGGTATCATACCGCTACTTGTTTGGCTTTAAAAACGTTTTTCGTTATGTGAAGGAATTTAGTAATTGCTCATTGACACCCGAACTCAAAAATTTTAAAAATGACGGAATCGTGCATGGGGTCATAGTTACGATCTAGTGAATTTAACTGATCTAGACGGATTCCCCGAAATTCACAAAAATGCACGCCCAATCACAAGTTCCAGAAATTCTGCAACAAGTAATCTGTCTAAATTCCTTTTGAACATCATTCAACCTCATGCAGGCAAGACCGCTTCATTTGTGAAAAATTCCAACCATTTTGTTAATATTCTTAAATCTTTTGTTTTAGGACCCGAGGATAGACTTGCCAGTTTTGATGTCGAAAGTCAATAAACCAATGTTCCGATAAAGGAATCGCTAGATATTATTAGAGACTGGTTGATGACGAATCCCTTCGTGAACGTACAAGCTTGCCGCTGGAGGGAGTAATGGAGTTGTTGGGGTGCTGTCTACATAACTCTTATTTTCAGGTGAAAGATAGGTTTTATGCTCAGAATGATGGTCTGCCAATGGGTTCATCACTTTCGCCAATATTTACATGGAATGGTTCGAATCACACGCGGTTGATACCGCAACATATAAACCTAAGCTCTGGCTAAGATATGTCGATGATACTTTTATTGTATGGACCGGAAATAACCAACAACTTTTAGAATTTCTTCACCACCTAAATAACATAAGACCCACCATTAAAATGGAGTTGGAGCAAAATTGTTAAATTCCTTTTCTTGATGTACTTATGAAACGAGTAATCCACTGACACAGGACAATATTTAAATCAAGGTTCAAATCATTCTGCTACAACCAAACGAGGCATAAATAAAAAAAATTATCTATGAGGCAGCAAGGGCAATTTATATGCCAACTGATTTGGATCTTGTTTCGGTCGGTTGGCTGTTTTCTTCAGGACGAAATCCTTTAATAATTTAGGATAGAATCAAATTCGTTTTATGGTTCAGGCAAGCTTTGCGGAGGAAAAATATTTCTTAAGTTTAACTTAAGACAAGTAGTGACCATATTTAGCTGAAACAACAAAAATGTTTAGTAAAACTTAGCAACACTCATATACTATGAGATATTATAAGGGTCCTGCCTTTGCATTTTTCGCATCGATTGCGTCAGTAGTGAAAGCAACTGACAACCATCTGACAGCGAAAATTTATTTTATGTTTAATATTTTTTGTTTGCTTTTGGAAAATTATTGGGCTTTGTGGGTTAAGTTCCAATTAATGCCTAGTTTATTTTAGGAGAGGAGCTCTAAGACTACTAATCACAGAAAATAACTCCACAAAATTTTAAAACACGAAAACACCACAATAACATAAACAAAATGGCGAAATTACTTCTCGATGTAAACTTTTCGACGATGCCGAGTTGTGCAAAAATTCCCAGAGCAAAAAATTTTGATATTGTTTTTGTGCGTTACTCTTCTAGTTTCTCCATAAAATCGGATAAATTTTGCGTTTAAACGACAGCAATGCGTTTAAAAAGTTCTAAAAGGGAAATTATATTGTAGTTGAAGTGATAAATAGGCCCCAGCAAGTTACTCTTTTAAGTACTTAAATTAGCTTGTTGTAAAATTGACATGTTTATTATTAGGCGACTTCCAAGACAAAAAGATAAACTACGAACAAATAAATGGTTTCAAAAGTCCTTACCAAATAATGTGCCGTGTTGCTGAAATTTTAACGCAGAAAAACACCGGGCCGCGGTTCTCTGAAAATGCGTTCTTCTTTTTCTAACCCCTTCGCCGTTCAAATATTGGATACCGCGGTTTATTAGTTATTTTCTGGATGAGGCCTCCGATGGATTGTATCGGCCGGAAGCATCTCTAGATATAGGGGAGGCGATAGATAACGGATTTTGATGATAGCTACCTCGACATTGGCAATCTAACCTAATTTTTTTTCTGCAGTTGAAACGAAATTTTATCATTCAATAACGGACATCTGACGCCCTTGCATGTCTTTACGGATAGACATCGTTAAAAAAATTTATATAACAAGCTCAAAGTCTACGTAGAAAATGTGAATTTAAAAAATAGTTCTTTTTAAGCACTTGCTTTCTGAGATGCCAATAACGACAAAGTACTAAGTAGTAAGTATTTAGTACAAAAAAGTTGTACTTTTACCTTAATTTTTTCTTTGTACTTTTTTAATAATGGTAAAAATATAACATGTACCACGTGAAAATTTATTTTATGTTTAATATTTTTTGTTTGCTTTTGGAAAATTATTGGGCTTTGTGGGTTAAGTTCCAATTAATGCCTAGTTTATTTTAGGAGAGGAGGTCTAAGACTACTAATCACAGAAAATAACTCCACAAAATTTTACAATCGCAAAACCGAATAGCAAAGAACATCTCAGAGATATCCCCGGAATGATCCATTTAGGAGTCCGAAATTTCCTAGGGATTACCTAATGTCACACAGAAGGCCAATTTAGGTCAAATCAAAACCGGCATAAGGCCATAAGAGGATAAAGATGTATCATAATAATTTTCAGTTTACAGTTTTCGCTCTATATAGAATTTTATTTTATAATAGTATCTTCAATAGAGAAAAAATAATAAAACTAGCGACATCTACTTACATTAGATTACTTTTTTGGAGATACTTAGAGATGGTTTTAATACCATTAACTCTGTCTGCACTAAGATTTTTTTTTTAAATAAAGTGCAATTTCTTGCTTTATTTTAAACAAAGTGTTAAATATGTGAGTGGTGTTGAAAGGGATGCCACCATTCTTTTACTGTGGTTTTGCCCCGATATTGAATGCCAGTGGTTTCGATGTTCTTCGTGCACCCATCGCTTGATATAGCCACGTATCGAGGTTTTTGGAATTCCAAATACAGATTAAGGTCCTATAAATGGTCTTTCTGATCCTCTTCTTGCTAGAGAATCCACGTGTTCATTGCCTGCTACCCCTGTGTGCCCCGGCACCCACGCAAGGGTGACTCTATTGTGTTTGGCTAGGGTTAGGAGGGTTTGAAGGCAGTTCCACACTAATTTTGAGTGAATTTGTTCGCATGCCAGAGCTTTAATAGCTGCTTGGCTGTCTGAGAAGATTGTTATATCTTTGTTGAGATATCTTCTTCTCAGATTTTCCCGCAGACAGGTCTCTATGGCATGTATTTCAGCTTGTAATACTGTGGTATGTTTCCCCAGAGATGCAAACCAATTTGATTTTGGGGCTAGGCCATATACTCCCGCTCATGATCCACTGTCCATCTTGGATCCGTCGGTATACCATATCAATTTTCCTGTCTTGTTGTCCCGTCTTGTTTTTCCAGGATAGCTGGGTCTTAAACGGCTTGTCCGTGTTGATTTTCGGAGTCATGATGTCACTCCTGATCAATGCTGGCAATCTCGGTATGTCCCAAATGGTTATCATACAAGTTGTAATTGCATTTTAGTCTGTATACCCCCATTCTCGCCTCCGCTTTGATGATAATGTCAAGTGGTGGGATGTTTAGAATGGTCTCCATAGCAGCGGTTGATGTGGTGCTTATTGCTCCCATTATGCAAATACATGCAAGTCGCTGGAGTTTGGAGAGCTCTAGTTTTGCAATGCTTTGTTCGGCCTTTGGCCACCATACTGTGCCGCCGTAGGTTATTTTGGGTTTTACCACCATCGTGTATAACCAATGGGTTATGTGTCCTGCAAGTCCCAAGTTTTCCCTACAGCTCTTGTGGTGGCCATTAGCGCCATTTTGCTCTTGTTAATGGCGTAGGCAATTTGTGCGTTCCTGGTTAGTTTTGCATCCAAGATAACCCCGAGATATTTTACCTTCATGGCATATTGTATCTGTTTTTCAAAGAAGGTGGGAGTTGATAGTCCTTCCAGCTTCCTTTTTTTCGTGAAGTGTATTAGCGCAGTTTTCTCGGAATTTACCTTGAGGTCTACCCGTTTGCAGCAGTCTTCTACCATTTTCAGGGCTTGTTGCATTTGCTTTGATATTCTGTAAAGGTTTTTTCCTATGATTTATTAGTAGTAGTTCGTCTACAACCAGGTCCCACAATAAGGGTGATAGGACCCCTCCTTGTGGGCATCCTTTGGCTACCGCGACCTCCATTGTGTCTCCGTTTATATTGGCTTGTACCTGTCTTCCACGAAGCATACTATTTACTCATCTACCTATGGTGTTGTTGATGTTGCGTCTTGACAGGGTAGTGTTCATAGATTTAAAGGAGGTTCGATCAAATTCTCCTTCTATGTCAAGACATACTACGAGAGCGACTTCTTTTTTGTTGTTTGCTATTTCTACCCTTGCCACAAGTTGGTGAAGGGTAGATTCGCAGGATTTTCCTGATTTATAGGCATGCTGATTTGGGGGAAGTGGCTTTTCTTGTAGAGAAGTTTCCCTGACATGTCTATCAATCAGTTTCTCGATCGTTTTCATTACGAAAGAGGAGAGATATTGATCTGAATGCACTAGCCTGGGAGTAGTCTTTTCCAGGTTTTGGTTTGAAGACCATTCGTGCCTTCCGCCAGATTAGTGGTATATAACCTGTGGCTAGACTAGCGCGTAGAAGTCTACAAAGCTGAGGGATTATGACGTCTTTGCCCTGCTGAAGTAGCTGGGTTTATTTCGTCTGGCCCTGGAGCTTTATAGGGTTCAAAGGAGTCAATTGGCCATTCAATTTTTTCATAGGTTATGATTTCTTTTGCGATGTGCCAATCTTCTTTCCTTGCTCGTGAGATAGGGCAAGTTAAGGTTGGCAGGTTTTAGATTGTTCCGATTTCAATTGATTCTGGAAGGTGAACACAAAGTACCTACTAAAATGTTGCTTTTTAGCACATTTTTAAAACTCTACCATACAAAAATAATAATTAAAAAAATGCACATGGTGGCTAGGATTCAAAGTAAAATATTAGTAAAGTACCATTAGATCGATGCTTGCTGGTCATACACAAAAGGCAAAGAAAACGTAAAATAAAAAAAATACGAGAGGTTGTTGGCTTCGTCAATGGCGACTGAAAAATACTTTCAGGGGAAGCTACCATGAAAAGTGACATAATCACTGTGTTCACTTGGCCTGTTGAGCGCATTTTAGGCGGCCCTTCTCAAAAAATCACCTTCGTTCCTTATTTTATGGGTCCGGATTTTTATTGCCGACAAGTTTTAAAAATGCAAAAAACGACCGAAAATGTACAGACGAAATAAATCATAAAACCCACAGCCAAGGAATTTCAAAAATGAGCAAAAAAAACCGCGAAACTCTGCTCGACTCTCGGCCGATTTACGTCGACGTCTGTGAGCACTCAAAAGCAATATTAATTTTTTTTAAAATAAATGAAATAAAATATATTTCCAAAAATTTTAAAGCGTAAAGTGGTTAAATTTTCAAACAAAAAATTTAAATTATAAACCCGTTAGAATCGTACTGCGATGCGCACCAATCAAAACCAAGAGAGACCCAGGATAGTCAAATTTTAAGACAGCATGGTATCAACTAAGATAAGTCTACCGAATAAGATACAGAAATCGTCTGGACAGATGTCAAAAGTGACATAGTCGAAAGCACAACACTTTTATGCAAGTACAAGAGGAAAAAAAACATAAGATCCACGATTAAATTCACAATGGAGTTGGAGCAAAATTGTCCAATTCCTTTTCTTCATGTACTTGTCAAACGAGTAGAAAGTGACATCAGAAGAAGTCTATCGTAAACCCAGTCACACAGGACAATATTTAAATCAAGGTTCAATCATTCTGCTAGAACCAAACGAGGCATAATAAGAACTTTGTATAACCGAGCCGTTCAAATTTGTAACAATTCTCATGACTTGGAAATCGAAATCAGAAACATTAAAAAGAATCTGCATCAGAATGGTTACAGCCTTAAACTTATAACAGATACTATTTCTAAATTTCAACAAACAGGACAGAGATTACAAGACCAAAACCAGGCAAATTCCATCCATTAAAGGAGTATCAGAGAAAATTCGAAGAGTAGTAATACAATATTAAGGATTAGGATTAGATAGCCAATCGCGATAAAGTGCCTACGGTGCATTTAGGGGTTAATAAAACAAAACCGGAGAACAAACAAGGAAAGCATTTACCAAGTTCCTTGTGAGTGTGGTCAATCATACATGGATGAAAAAAAGACCACTATCTGTTAGGCTTAAGAAACATCAGACGAATACCCAAAGAGGTGAAACAACAAAATCAAAAATCGTCGAACACGCACACTGGAAGAAAGTGAAATTCCTTGAAGCTGCCTTTATTTTGCAGAATCAGGCTATTTTTTGTTAACTAAGTGTTGAAATTCTAAATATTTGGAAGCTCCTTCTTGGGCGCACCCACCTTCATATAATAATAATAAATAATCCTAATTATACGAAAGGATTACAAAAAGTATTTAATAACACCGGTCTTAAATTAGTATATCAATCCAATAACACAATAAGAAGCTTACTAGGAAATCCCAAGGATAAAACTACAGTTCTAGAAAAAAGTGGAATTTACGAAATTAGGTGCATGGATTGTGACAAAAAATATGTTGGCCAAACGAGACGCTCTATTCAAACACGTTTTAAAGAACACTTAGCACACTTAAAATACGGAAGAACAGAAAAGTCAAGTATGGCCGAGCATGCTTTTGAAAACAATCATAGATTCACATTAGATAACCTAAAACTTCTAAAAAGTATACCAAACAAAAGACTTTTGAATGCATATGAAAGTATGGAAATCATTAAATCCAGAAATACCTTAAATAAAGATAGAGGACTCATCCCGTTTAGTACACTTTATTCTAGATAGAGCGTAGATTAATTTGGTTAATTGTTTATCGTCTCCTGATGATGCTAACGTTTTTATCGAAACGCGCGTCGAGTGCAAAAAAAGTGTAGTTTTGGTTTGTGGAAAACAATCATAATTTTGTTTTCGAAACACAGAGTTAATTTCAAACACATCATTGTCTCAAACTTTCAAACATACAAAAGGAATCTCTCTCAGTACCATGACATCAATAGAGAAATAAAAAACAAAATAAAGTCAGTTGAGTGGTGGTTGTAATTTAGACTATGAACTCTTATTGCTTTACTAGTAACCCAGGCAACCAGTCACGTCACGTGACGTGCATTTGATGTGTTATCATTCAAAGTGACGTAGGTGACGTCGAATTTACATCGAAATTTGGGTTTCAGAAAACCAAAGACACAAGTCCCACGAATTTGACGTGTATTTGACGCGACATAATTTTAAGCTCTCACACGCAACCAGAGATATACAAGTAACATTTTTCTTACATCTGACGCAATGTTTTGTGTAAGTATTTTTCATTCTTTTGAAATAATTGGTATTTTATTTTATGGAAAACCATATCCCCGTCAAGAAGTCGCTCACTAGGCATTGTCCACGGGAGTAACTAATGGAAGTATTTGAAGTATAACTGTTTGGCTCGAAGTTGACCACAAGGGTGCAAAAGTATCATTTTACGTCTTAATTTGCGGTAATTAATATATTGTAAATCGCCTGTTTAGACAATAGCGACATAAAGCTATTTTTAACTCATCGCCGTATACGTATCCGCATCTAGCGAGAACCAAGCACATTAATTGGTCAGAAACTTGTAGCACGTTCGAAAAGAGCAGATATATGCTAATCTAAGGTGTTATTGAACGCGATAGGTGTTGAGATACGTTAGGTATCACGTATCGTTACGGCACACGTATCGTATCTCAGCACCTATTGCGTTCAAGAACACCTTAAATTAGGATATATCTGCTCTTTTCGAACGTGCTACAAGTTTCTGACCAATCAACGTGCTTGGTTCTCGCTAGATGCGGATACGTATACCACGATGAGTTACAAATAGCTTTATGTCTCTAATGTTATGTCAAATTCACGTAAATTAATTCACGTCAAGTTCACGTGACTAAAGTCACGTCAAACCCACGTGATACAGACGTTGAAGAGACGTCGCAAAAATCACGTCATTGGTCGAATTTTTGACGTCTTCTAAACGTAATATAGACGTGCATTGGTTGTCTGGGAAAGTGGACGTAAACCCCACGCATCGTGCTATGGTTTGGCTTTTAATTACATTTTTAAATGAGCTCCTCGCCAAACTGCTAAAGCCCTTGTAGCGCCTGAATTTATATGGGTTTATTAAATTTTAATTTCGACCACTGCAGCTATTCCCGAAGGCGAAAATCTCAACAAAAACGGACCATCTTGCACCCAATGCAACATATCGGTCAGCGTGACCTTCTTTCCTTAATCGAGGGTCTATTTAGTCGTGAGGACCTTTCAAAAGTTTTTATTACGGCGGTAAAAAGCACACAGTTTCAGCCATTCATGGTTCAGGGGCAATTTTTTTCGGCAGGTAATTTTTATCTTATTTGAATCATCAAAATGTCGGGATCACCGCAAAAAAGGCATAACGGAGCAAGAATCGTAGTTTTTTTTACAAACCAAAATTCAAACTTGGATGAGCATCCCACAAGGAACACACAAAGGACCAAAGCGAAAAGAGATATTATTAAACGATGTTTCGCCCTGGGCAACCAGCGTGGGCTTATCAGTGTTTTCACTGGTAACCCGCCGCAAACATCGTTGAACACCATCATACACTTTGATTTTCAACTTTGAATCACTCACAAATAGACATCCTTCCGCACTGGCACTTATCTAAGGGTTATCCCCTACTGAAGACGAAAAATCGTTCATTATTGTTTCTCCTTTCGCTTCGGTCGTTTGAGCGTCTCTTGTGGAATACCCATCTATGTTGGAAATTTGGAACCTTTGGTTGCACTAAAACAAAATTATGATTGTTTTCCACAAACCAAAACTACACTTTTTTGTTAAACATTGTTTATCGTCTCCTGATGATGCTAACATTGTTAGCGAAACGCGCGTCGAGTGCAAAAAAGTGTAGTTTTGGTTTGTGGAAAACAATCATAATTTTGTTTTGAATACCCATCTAATTGTGAATCTTCGTTACTTCTTTTGTGTCAACCAAATGACCATTTTTATATTTTAAATCCTACATCAAATTTTGATGATTTATTTTGTTTTTCAGCAAGGTTTTCGTTCTGTTTTTTGTTACCAGTGTTACAGAAGAACAAATGAAGCTCGGTATCAAAATCTCTTATGAAGGTGCCTAATGTTATAAAATTTGATCTTATTTTACTTTGCCCAAAAACTCCCTATTGTACTGTAATTTATGCATCTTCTATAATATACCACCCTCAGTGAATAGTCAACTATCTAACTAAATGGACCATAAGATTTAAGAAAATTTAACTAAATTGACGATAACTTCCACCAGAACAGGAATGTCTTGCCAGAACTGATATATTTCAAAGAATTCAGGGTAGTGCGTTTGCCTCTGCAACATAGGGAATTTACCAATTGAAAACGTATTCGTACTGTACATTGATAAATAATTTTAAAACAAGTCATAATGGAAACCACTGAAACTGCCACATTTTGTCAATTTATTTAATGTGAAGAAATTGTGAAAAACCTGTGAACTAATAAAAATGAACTAACTATAACATGACGCAAGAGAAAATATCTATGATAATTTTGGAGAAGCATTTCCCAACCGACCAATTCCCCAACTGTGAAGCGAACAGTTAATAAGTTTGATGAAACCGGGAGCGTGCTAAGCAACTTTAAATAGGGAAACATGAAATACAATGAAGAAGCAGTTATGCAAATTTGTACGGCTCTTGAAGAAAATCGACAGCAAAGCAGCACGAAAATGGCAAGAATTTATGACGTCAAATAACAAAAATATCAAGAAATTCGACCAGATTTCCGATTCTGACGTGATGGACCGTGCCAACGCAGAACCAAATTGGTTAGGTAACAGTTGTTTCACAAAGAAAAGTATGTTTACCACCAAACAAGCAAAACCAAATGTTGAAAATTTATTATATTGGGCAACAGAAAATTAGCATCGAATTGAATCTACAAATACTCAACATCCTGAAACGACCGTTTTGACATATTTCAGAAACGTGTTTGGCAATAGATTAATTGGCTACTTCGAAACGATTCCTTGACCAGCGAGGTCTCCCGATCTTGATTCCAATGATTTCTATCTATGGGGATATCTATGAGGACATCTGGGGGATCAAATTTACGTAGAAAATGGGTACGAAACAATACAAGACTTAAAAGAGGACTAAAAAAATCACCATAGAAAATCTGGAAAATACTAGAAATGAAAACAATTGCACCACTCATAACAAACCTAATCTAACTTACTGTCTTAAACTTAGTTCGTCTCAAACGTAATTTAAATAGGTGCTTCAAAACCACTTGTGTCCTGTCTTCCACACACAATTATTTAGCTCCAGGGGCCCTTGCATTTACCTCGAAAAAACATGTTCTAAACAATGCCTTCTGCGTGCGTTATTGGCCGTTAAAAGTTGGCAAAACTTGCCCTTTTTCTGCGTCCCAGACAGCATTGCCAAAATGTCGTTAAAATGTTAACGAAACGTTTGCGCAAGATAAAATCTCGAAATTGGAATGACGACTGCGAAAATTAATTTGCTCAAAAAAACTCGCGACTCTAGGGAGCACCGAAATTCGGACAAAGGTATTCGCCATTAATCGTTTTTATGTCGCATCAGTACATTGTTCTTAATGTCTCTCACTTTCGTTGTAAAAAATAATATTAGACATGAGATCAAAATACTAAGAAGTTCTTCTACCTTTTACTAATTTTATTATGGCTTATCGCCCAATATACAAAAATCAAAACCCAATTGGAGATATCTGAAAAGGAATATAAATAAAAGTAAAAAACCATTAATACGAATATACTTTGAGAAAATAGAGCAGAATTTGTTACACTGTCTAAAAAACATTTAGCGAAGAAGCGTAGTAATTACTGCCTAATCAACCTAATAATTCATAATTAACCAGAGAGTTTAGCCTGGCTTAGGTGGTAGATAATGTTGAACTTGAGAGTAAACTAGGGTTTCGAACTTCCATTGGCTTTATTTTTACTTTTTCACAACGTTAGATGATGCCTCTTTCCGCTTTTCGATGTCTCTGAGATTTAGTCCGCCTGGGTGCGAGTCCCACCTTGCATTAGCAGAAAACCAGTTCTAATGATCTTCATGGACTAAGCTGTAATGGAAGTGCGGGTTGTTGAGTTCGTCACTCGATGATCAATGATATCTGTAGACGAGCTCTATTAACAGCCCGAATATCAGCTGTTTTGGAAGTTCATTCTTTGGAAGAGGAGTAGGGTCTTGCTATGGAACACAACCTGCAGAGACGCTGTAGTCGAATCCTACTTAAATAAATCCAAGGTGATGTGAAGCCGCAAAGAGCTGCAAAGACACCACTTTTACGCTTTCAATGTTGAAACCTTTGGTTCTTGGGATGATGAGGCTAGAAATCTAGTTAGGGAGATTAGCCTTAAAATCTCAAATGAAAAAACTAATAGTTACATAACTCAGAGCATCGGTCTTGCAATTCAGCCTCGGTGCTCGGGAGCATCCCAGCGGACCAGGTCCTAGATGAAATAATTTATTTATAGGGTTTTATTGTTAATGTTATAAATTTTTTTTATCTAAATATTATAGATTATCTATAAAAAATTTATAAACAATGCGAAATTTCTCACAGTTTAAATTTCGTGGAGGGTTTAGAAGAAGAGAAGCCTTAGGTACATTTAGTTCTTGGTTTAACGGTCTACGAATGTGTTGGTGCCAAGTGATAGTGTTGCTAAAAGAAGTTGTTCCTGATGACCGAGATCTTAAAGTTAATCGCGTTGGTCAAAAGGTCGCCGAATAAGAATAGATGTGCGCCACGATTGCATGTTGTCTTCGCTGTTGTTTAATATATACAGTAATAAAATAATGGAGAAATAAACTTAAAAAAATAAGAAGGTAAAAAATTTTATATAAAAAAACAAACCTATAAGAATAGATTAAAATTAATTCACAGACAAATTAAAACATAATTCAAGTATTTATAAATTAAATTTCGTGTCAAAAAATTAAAAACAAGAAACTTGCTAGTCAAGTTGAAACTATTATGGTTCTTTAAGTTCAGTAAACAGGAAAAATGATTTCAAGCATTTAACATAAAACATTTAAAAATTAAAAAAAAACTAGTTGAAAGGTCCATAAAGGAGCCATCTATATTGTAAAGGTATCTTAAAAAAATTCATCCACTGAGTAACATGCCCGAGTCAACAAGAAACTTAATAGTTTTCCGAAACCCTTTGTACTTCATTGTCCCAACATTATTTGAAATTTTGTTATACATTTTAACACCTCTATAAATGAAGGAATGCTGGACTAAAGTAAAATGTGGAATAGGTAGTGGTTTTTGATTCATTTGGCGTGTCTGGTAATGGGTTTGATGTTGCGGTAAGTAAGGACGGTTTTTATGTATAGGGCACGTTGTCTCAAGAATATATAAACAGTGGTCTGCAGGGGGTTCTAGGGGGTACTTGACAAAGAAATGTAATGGCCCTCAAAAAGGCAACCCATATCGCAGATATGATTCTACAACAACAAAGTATACTGCTCTTGCAATCTGCTTTCCCAGTTCCATTGAGGTAACCCTCACTGTATATCACCCTTATGACAGCTTTTTATACAGCTGGTTAATGTGATATTGAAACTTTTCATCCATAGTACCTAACACCCAAAAATGTTGTGCTGTCAGAGCTTGCTTAACATTGAGTGTCAATATTAAGATCACTTATATCACATTTAAAACTAAGAAAAGGAGTTTTAGACATATTAAAACATAACTTATTGGAGTCGCACTATTTTTTAATTAAGCGAGTATTTTGTGTAATTAAATTGGGAAGATTGGTGGGCTCAATGCGTGTCCACACAACTGTGTTATCATCCGCAAAAGTTTTAAATTTACCATGGATATTAAGATGAAGCAGATCATTTAAATAAATAATAAAAAGAATTGGCACAAGGTCGGACCCTTGAGGAACCCCACAAGTTACCTTCATTTTGTCATATGACAAACCATTGGTATGAACTGAGTGCTCCCCATAAGACAAATAAGAACGTATACAGTCTAGTGCACACCTCTTATGCCATAATGGTCAAGTTGACTTACGCAATCAAATACTTTTGACAAGTCACAAAATACTGCTGCGGAAGCTTTTCCGCCGTTAACATTTATGAACAGATCGGACATTAGGGAGAAGCATCAGTTGTGTCCTTACCTGACCGATTTTCATTTAAAACTTTGTGTTTTTCTAAAAATACAACTAATCGCTCTTTTAACAAGGTTTCTATTCCACTCTTCCGCTGTTAACATTTATGAGCAGATCGGATATTAGGGAGAAGCATCAGTTGTGTTCTCACCTGGCTGGAAACCAAACTGGTTTTCATTTAAAACTTTGTGTTTTTCGAAAAATAAACTAAAACAAGGTTTCTATTGGTTTTGATAGAGTGCATAGCAATGAAATTGGTCTAAAATTAGATGTAGTCTTACGATCACCTCCTTTATGGCAAGAGGTTCTGACTTTAAACGGTCTAAAAATTAAGAACCAATAAGATATGCTGTTGACATTATCATAATGAGGTTGTTGCACATTTTTTATATTTGCATATTTGGAAACCAACCCAAGTTTGAAGCGAAATTACACGATGAAGAAGCAGAAAAAAAATGTTGTGAAAAACTTTTCGGTATTTAACGGTCCCAAAATAATTTTGAAACTAATCAATTGAAGAGATACCAACACCTCCGAAATAAAAACTAAAACTCCCTATAAGACAAATAAGAACGTATACACTCTAGTACCACACCTCTTATCCGAGAATGGTCAAGTTTCCGCAGAAGCACCTCATGACTTACGCAGTCAAATACTTTTGACAAGTCACAAAATACTGCTACGGAAGCTCTTCCGCTGTTAACATTTATGAGCAGATCGGACATTAGGGAGAAGCATCAGTTGTGTTCTTACCTGACTGGAAACCAAACTGATTTTCATTCAAAACTTTGTGTTTTTCTAAAAAATAAAACTAAACGCTCTTTTAACAAGGTTTCTATTGGTTTTGACAGAGTGCATAGCAATGAAATTGGTCTTAATTAGATGTAGTCTTAAGATCACCTCCCTTATGTCAAGACGGTCTGACTTTAAATGGTCTAAAAATCAAGAACCAATGCTGTTGACATTATCATAATGAGGTTCATATTTGCATATTTGGAAACCAACGCAACTTTGAAGCAAAATTACACAACGTAGAAGCAGAAAAAAAATGTTGTGAAAAACTTTTCGGTATTTAACGGTCCCAAAAATATAATTTTTAAGTTAATCAGTTGGAGAGATACCAACACCTCCGAAATAAAAACGAAAGTAAAACGCCGAAAAAATATTTAATACATATTTTTGCAGAACATAGCAGATCCTTAAAAATGTGGGAGGGCAATTAGAACTTACGTAATCCAAAGGTTTTTAAATTTTTTAAGCAACTCTTTAGGTACCCTGCCAGCTGTGTTGCACAGGTAGTCTCGACGGTTTCCTTTACGTTGACCCTATTCCCATTTTTTGCGAGAAATATAAGAAATGATAAAAGGGTAAAAAAGACCGTATTAGGTAAACGTCTACCTACAATTTTTTTGTATAAAACCCAAGAAGAGATTTAACAAAATAAAAAAAAAGTGAAAAGAAAAAGGATTTAAAAATCTGTGAGAAAAGCGTGGACTTTCGCGTGTCATCGACTACCTGTCTGGTGGTCCTGTTTGTTTAAAGGATTTTTTCTTTTTACACTTTTTTTAGGGATTAAGCCTATAAGGATTAGGTGTCATCCGACATCTGCTTTTATTGCGACATTTTGTTACGCATTTTCTATTATATTATTTGCGAGTTTTAATCATGTTTTGAGGATTAGGTTCTTAGTGACCCCAGGTAAAAGTCAAACGACATTTTTTTTTAAAGATTGTGGGAATTGAAATTTTATCCTATAACCTTCACGGAAAGAAAAATATCCTAAATACTACATACTAAAAATTAGTAAATCCTGGGATCAATATACCATCAATCACATTTGTATTTTATATTAGTAGTATTAACTGACCTTGAGGTTTTGGATTTGAACTATAAATCAAGATAAAAATTAGTATAGAACCTTACTAATTTTAGGTTTGAAAAAGTACCGATTGCATTAATATCCAGAAAATCTGTGCCAGCAATAACTTATGGTTAGTACCTTTAAAAATAGTATTTAGTATTTGTTGAACCAAATCTCAAACATCTAGGAGTAAATATTACTACATTTGTACTAATATTTATGTTTCTAATAAAACTGTGTGCCACAAGGACCTTTTAATACTAGTAATTAGTACTAGTTTTACTAAATTAGAGTATTTTTTGAAACTACATATAAGCTTATTATTTATTTAAACTTAGATTTCTGTAATTCAAAACATTTAAATTATGAGTAACGAGAAAAAATAAATATAGTTTAAAATATTAGCAAAATCTATTAGGTAATACAAGTTACAGATTTGTACAATCATATTTTAAAAAATAGTTCTATAATAACCCACTACCAAAAATCTGGTTGGATTGCCTTCAGATGTTACATAGAAAATCAATTTTTGTTTTGTTAGAATTTTGAACAGTCTACGTTTACATGAGGTCCACCAGAAATGGGGTCAGTCTTTTTGAACTTTTCCTTTTCGCTGTATCTTTTGCGTCTGGAAGTAGGTTTTTAATGTTCCTAATTTGTCACGATTTCTAATAGTCGTCATCTACATGAGCTCCACCTTACAATGTTTGAAATTGATCGTTTTGACCATTTGCTTTGCTTGTATTTTGTGTCCAGTTTCTTCGAGATTTTTCTTGCGCTTTTGTTTTTGCTGTATCTGTTGCGTCTGGGTCTATGTTTTAAAATAATTATAAGAACGAGCATTTAGCTATTCCGTTTCGAGCATTTATCTGTTCCGCTATTTTCTTTCCAGTTTCTTAGCCATATTCTTTGCTTTGTTTTTTTTTGCTGTGTCTTTTGCGTCTGGATCTAGATTTTTAATATTCGTATTTTATTAGAATTTTTAATAGTCTTCCATTTTTCAATGTTTGGATCTGATTGTTTTTACCATTTTCTTTACCTGTATTTTGTTTCCAGCTTCTTTGCCATTTTTCTTGCGCTTTTGTTTTCGCTGTAACTGTTGCGCCTGGGTCCATGTTTTAAAAAAAATTATAACAACGAGCATTTGGAAGTATCTATGCTGTGGATTTCAAATATCTGCTTGATACAATTCCTAAACCATACTGGCTTTTTGACTATTAGCTTTTCCTCTATTTCCTATTTCTGCCATCTCTATTGTTTTCGCTGTCTTTTGCGTCTAGATTTAAGTTTTTAATATTCGTAATTTGTTAGAATTTTTAATAGTCTTCGTCTACATGGTATCCTCCTTTCAATGTTTGGGTTTGATTGTTTTTACCATTTGCTTTGCTTGTATTTTGTTTCCAGTTTCTTAGCCCTTTTTCTTGCGCTGTTTTTGTCGCTGTATCTGTTGCGTCTGAGTACACGTTTTAAAATAATTATAACAACGAGCATTTGGAAGTATCCATGCTGTAGCTTTTGATATCTGCTTGATACAGTTCCTAAACCTTAATGGCTGTTTCTCTATTTTCTTTTCCGATTCTTTGCCATCTTTCTTGATTTGTTGTATTCGCTGTGTCTTTTGCGTCTGGATCTAGATTTGTAATATTCGTAATTTGTTCGAATTTTTAATAGTCTTCGCCTACATGAGATCTACCTTTCAATGTTTAGGATTGAATGTTTTAACTGTATGCTTTGCTTGTATTTTGTTTTCAGTTTCTTTGTCATTTTTCATGCGCTGTTTTCTTTGCTGTATACCTTGCGTCTTAAAATAATTATAAGAACGAGCATTTGGAAGTATCCATGCTATGGCTTTTAGATATCTGCTTCATACAATTCCTAAACCTTACTGACTTTTTCACTATCAGCTGTTTCTTGCATTGTAGTTTTCGCTGTATCTTTTGCGTCTGGGTCTAGATTTACAAGTAAAAATTTTCGTTCTTAGATTATGAGATCAATTGGTGATATCCCTGCTAAGTGTTGTAGTTTGGTATGCAAAGCTCCACCAGCCATAGAAGAAATATCTCCAATTGATGTTATAATTAAAACTAGTCCCTCTATTTCTTGTAGAGTTTCGCTTACTAAATTAAGTCAAGCATCCAACCGAATTTACCTTAACCACTTTCTGTCAGATATTGATGAAAATTCTATTTTAAGCTTTGAGCTTTGAACAAGCGTGAACACAACCTCTGAAGACAAAGACAAAGTGGTTAAAAAAAATCTAAGCTTCGAAAAAGCTACACTTAATTAGCTTCATTGCAGAAAATCTAACCAGAAGTGCTATACTAGGACACAATTAAATTCTCCGTTCAGGTGTCCTAACATTAATAAGCTATTCTCTTTTTAAAATTAACCTTGCATAAAGTTTCTTATATTCACCCACTACTTAAAGAACAGCGCACACAAAGGGGGGACTCTTAAGACCCCCCCCCCCAACAGCCACTAAAAATTTTCTCCTAAAGGTTGAATTTTTCCCAAAAATCAGAAATAAAATGGTAAACTGAGACTATTCTGTTACTTCAGTCCCCCCGTAGGACAATTGCTGCTAAATCTTGCCCCAATTAAAACCACAACAACAAAGAAGGTCAACGGCATTGAAATAGCTATTAACTTTGACCAAATCTTAGTCATGGAAATCTAATACCGCTTCATTGTCATATATCATCGGAGAACGCAAGCCAAACAACAGACCATATCCTACCCACTATATGCAACTGCTTACGCAAAATTATAACGCACGCAATTCCTACGAGCACCTCGTGCGCCCTCCCCTCCCCTTCGAACTGGCCGCGCCCCCCGGCCAATCTGCTCTTTCCGTATTTACAGAAATTTTCAATGAAGGAATGGAGGGGGCAAAACGCGCGCTCGCTTACTAGATTTCGGAAAACCGCGTACGCTCCAAGGAATGAGCATTCGGCCGTGCACCGCCGCAAGATCATAAACTTATAGAGCTCCTTTTGGACCGATTTTGTTCGTGAGACGTCGCTCTGCTTCGGCCCTCGGACTTTCGGGAGTTTTCTTTTTTCGCTTGATGGGGTTATTAAGTTGGACCATATTTTTGTGAACTATAAAAAAACATTAACTTTGTGGAAGTTTCGAAAACTTTCGGACACAGGTGACATTTTCGAATTATGTGGCATTGTTTAGTGTTTTCGCAAAAATTGTTTGGATTAATTAACTTCTTCGTGATTGATATTGGAGATTATTAGAACTTTGTCAAATGCTATTATGGCAGATTAAAGAAAAAGGAAATTAGAGGTAAATTTCGCTAATAATTAGATTAATTATAACTCCTCTATATTTTGTTTATCATTCGCAGTTAATAAATTTTAGATTACAATTTTTTATCGGACATCTCTAAGAAGAACTTCTTTACGTAACTACTTTTTGTATAAAATATATTCGAAAGGTATTTGTCATGCTTTAAAATATGCACTGCATTGGTATTTGTATACAATGACGCTGGGGAAGGCTTAGGGCTTAATCCCCCCCCCCATTCAGTGTCTTTAAATATCTAATCCTAAATGTATTAAATTTTTCTCAAATATTAAAAATAAAGTGGTTATTTGATAATTTTTCCTCCCCTCCCCGTCAATTTTTGACTACGCCACTGTTGTTAAACATGTTTGAATTCCTTCTGTAAACCGTAATTTTTCTAATTATCTACCTGGTAGACCAAGAATTTTGTTTTGGTTTTGGGAGTTTTAAGAAGTTTAAGCACTTTCTACAGTTACTGAGCTTTTTCAGTTGAAAATTTTTAATTTTTGCTGGCCCAGGTAAAACAAACTGCATAGTATCTGTTGAAAGTTAGTGAGGTTTTATAATGTTCTATAGGATTTTATAAGATTTTATGAGATTTGATATGGTTTTTACAAGTTTTTTTCCAGATACCGCATAAAAAACATATAAAACCTTTTGAAACTTTTCTGTCAGATTTGACGCGGTTTTTTATACATCTTCCGATGCAACGTGATGACATAATTGTTTTAATACCGTCATTTTAAAGTTGGACACTAAATAATAATCTTGTTTCTTCGTATTCTTATGGTGATCATCCTGTTAGGGTTTTAAAACTTATTTGGATGGCATATACGGAATCGTTATTTTGTTTGTTTTAACTTAGGGGTTTTATAAATTTTATCTACCTAATATCTTAACAGAAAATGACATTTGAGGATAAAAATGCAACTTTACCTCTCTAGGGAGTTTTACATATTTTACCTCCCTCCAGGAGTTACTTTACCTCCCTGTACCGCGTATGGTTTGTTGCAGAAAATTAAATCGGCCATATAATATTTGTTAGCATGGGTTTTATTAGGTAGTAGATAAAATCAGATAATTACATCGCGGGGGGAAAACTGACGCTTTCATCCCTTGGTATGTAAACAAAGATTTAGACAGCAAATAAGTTTTGTATTTTTCTCTGGTATTCCTACAAACTGTTTGCATAGAAAAAAGAAAACAATAAAAACGTTTTTGAAAACAAAAATAATCAAACAACCTTTTACCCATCTCTTAGAGATAAACTTCTTTCATATTTTGACACAATCTTTCCAGAGCAAAAGGATTGGTTGGGGCTCCAGAAATGCTGCTAATATGGCTCTTTTACTTCCGGTTGTTGAGACACTCAGTATAAGTAAATTAATTTTTAAGGAGAGTTTAAATTACTCCATGTTGCAAAATAAAAACGTATTCATAAATTTTTTTAGCTTTCCGCATTTGGGTACGCACGAACCTAAGCCTCAAAATGGTAAGGATAGATGAACGTTAATTCTTGCTTTGGAATTAAAGCATTTGAAGAATTTTCGTCTTGTAGTTTTGCATAAAACGCCTTTAATTTTAGGAATGCGTCAAAGCTATTAGGTTGAAAATACCACACCAGAACTTTTTAATCAAAATGGAATTTTTGTCACTTGGGTAGGTAACCCAATATTTGTTTTTACCTGTTAGTTTCAATTTCTTTAAACTTATTTACACTTTGCAAAAAGGCAGTATTATTTTTGTTTAACTTATATGTTGATCAAAGAGATTAAAATTAAAATTTCTTTGACTTTGATACATTTTACTTATATAAATTAGGTTGTTTTTCGTATCCTTCTGCCCCCTCCTTTCTTCTTACAGGCAAAAGAGTTTTTTCTATCCCTTGTAGTAACTCAAAGTTCATGTAAAATTAAAGAATATACTATGTTAAGTATCAGAATTACATTTCCGTGTAACCATAGTGTTTCGGTATAAGTATAGAAATCATCTTGATAGGAACTAATCATTTTGTTCACGCCCCGCTACAAAACATTTGCAAAAAGCTGACAGCTTCGGAACTCAAGTACTCGTCAAATAATTTAACCTCCTATGGTCTTACTAGTAAAAATTTATCCAGTTCGATTTTATATTTTAAATCAGGGGTGGAGAAGGAAACATTTTGGGGAATCCAATGTTTGATTTTATTTTTTAAAGAAAAAGGTGATGTTTTTAAAAACATTACTTAAAAAAAATGCACAAATCTCTTGAAAAATAATTTTTTGATATGAAACTTTGGAGATCTTTTGGATAAGCCCGTCGCCAAACGGGGCAATCGTATTTTGGGATAAAGTTTTCCTTCGCAAAAATTAGTAAAACTTTGGAAATTTTTTCGATTAATTCATTGGCAAACACACATATTTTGGTCAAATAACCTCTCTTTGAACTAAAATAATTCTTTTAATATTTCTGGGAAATATATCGAATTGGATTAAAAAATGCTTCATTGTATTGAAAATAAAATCATTCCTAGAAACGTTGAGCTTTTGTAATTCTTAACGTTTTTAGGTTAACAGTGATTGTGTCAATATATGTCTGGCAAAAAACAAAAGTTTGAAATCCTTTTTCTTGGAAAACTAAGAAAACAATTCTTTTGTTTTTGCCCAAGTTTTCGAGGACACACATCTCGATGTTCCAAAATAACACAGAAGAATGTGAAAACCATAACTTTACCATAAACCGCTCTTTATAGCCTTGTCTGAGAGAAATTCCGCGAAAAATACTTCAAAATCGGCTTTACATTATGAAAATCCACTAAATATTTGAGCCTTTTCACAATATATATACAGGGTGTGTCAAAATTCAACGCAGTTTAAGTTTCAAGATTTTTCGAGTTTTTTCTTTATAGCTCTTACGGCTTCTCAGATATTAAACACTAGGGGTTATAAGCCACATCACGTAACTCGACGTAGCGTAAGTTTTGATCAAGTGCGCATGTGCAGAAAACTCCAAACGTACGATAGGCTTTACGCGCGGTGTATTGTTACACCGCATATCGTATCGATTGCTACAAGCATATCTGGTGGTGTTCTTCAAACCTAAATAGTGTCAAACTCTGGTTCCGCCACCTTGTCAAAGTTGAACCTTCCATGACGGGCTGCTATTCCCGAGAGCGGCTTCTCCACGGAGAATCTCGATGTCATCATTTTCTTCATCATCATCATCAAAAATCAAGACATTAAGAATGTCTTTCATTTTTGAAATATAAAAAAAAATCCAAAAAAACACGAAAATTTTTAGGTTATCTTATAAAAAACAAAGCAAATGAGAGCTCCATCTGCTCGACTACTTAACCAAGATACGTAAGAAGCGTTGCTTTAAGCCTTATTAAGCTCGTCGTAACTAGACGACGTATCCTCTCTACGTAACGTACGTTGCGTTTACGCCATACCGTGGCTTACAACCCCTACTAAAAGCCACGCGTACTTGAACGTATCGTACGCCGACTTACAGCAACCTCATTGGTCAGATCCGACAGAAGTAGTCAATAGCACGTCGAGCGAGACTGCTTTTCATGAGAAACGGTCGCTAGAACGTGCTAGGTGGTGTATTGTTACGTCGCGTAGCTTGACCCGATAGCGTCGCGTTAGTCGAGTTAGAAACGCCCACCTCTGCCGCTTTTCACCAATGAAAGCGTTGGATTTCAGAGCTACGTTATGTTTACGTGGTTTGCCAACTTTAAGTAGACACTTAAAGTAAATTTTTCAATGCATTAGTATCGGTATACGTAACGCGTTCGAAACAAAGTCAAAATACGCTACATTTTTGACTTGCTCATGCCATGTTTCGAACGATGCCTGCTTCTTTGACGGGTGTGATGACAGAATCTCGTTTCGTACGGAAGGATGTACGTATCGTTACCGACCCACGAACGTACGCAACGATTTCAATCAGCAGTTCTGTCATCGCACCCTTCAAAAAAGCGGGCATCGCTCGAAACATCGCATAAACAAGTAAAAAATATAGTGTGTTTTGGCTTTATTTCGACCGCGTTAGGTATACGGATACTGATGCGTTGAAATATTAGCGACATAAAGCTATTTTTAACTCATCGCCGTATACGTATCCGCATCTAGCGAGAACCAAGCACATTAATTGGTCAGAAACTTGTACCACGTTCGAAAAGAGCAGATTTATGCTAATCTAAGGTGTTCTTGAACGCGTTAGGTATCACGTATCGGTACGGCACACGTATCGTATCTCAGCAGCTATTGCGTTCAGAAACACCTTAAATTAGCATATATCTGCTCTTTTCGAACGTGCTACAAGTTTCTGACCAATCAATGTGGTTGGTTCTCGCTAGATGCGGATATGTATACCGCGATGAGGTACAAATAGCTTTATGTCTCTAATTACTTTAAGTGTCTAGTGTCTATTTAGTTCAAATTTGAAACGTAGATTACGTTTTGAGGCTTACATCTTACAGCGTGGCAAGTTCTTGTAAGGAAAATGACTTTTAGTAATTCGCGAAATTTAATTAACATTTTTATGAAACTTTAACGCTTTGTATATTGCAGCGGCGTGCGGTGATTATAATATAATTCGATGACTTTTTGCAAATTCGTCAGTGACACATTGGCGAGGGGGGGGGTTTGGGGTTAACCCCCCCCCCCCCCCCGAGAAGCCTGGTTATGGTCACATTTTTACTTCAAATTAAGTTTTTTTTATTATTTATCCTTAACCCCCCCTCCCCCCGAAGTCAATTCCTGGGTGCGCTAGTGAATGACATCATCATAAAAGCGTGGATAGAACAAAAGGGCTATTCCATCGTCACGTACAGGACATTTTTTCGGCATTTTTTTCTACTTTTTGTGATTTTTAAAATATTTGTTGTCCATAAAAATAGTATATAAAATATTTTTCATGTAGTTTAATGTGTTGGGAAAATAATAAAATGGACTGACACCCTGCAGGTTTAATGGTAATTTAGTAACAAAGTCTTGAGTGTCTGTCACGTTCAAGACATTTTTGGAAAATGAGAGTGTCCTGTACGTGACGCACCTTTTAGATTTTGTTACTAAATTACCATTCAAACTGCAGGGATTCGGTCCATTTTATTATTTTCCCAGCACATTAAACTACATGAAAAATATTTTATACACTAATTTTCTGCACAAGTATTTTAAAAAACACAAAAAGTAGAAAATGCCAAAAAAATGTCATGTACGTGACCGTGGAATGGCCCAAAAGCGATATTTGCGAAAGTTTCTCCTGACCTGAATTTCACTGATAGCTTCCACGCCTGCCAAAATCCCTCGACCGCGCCCGTTCAATGACCTCAGGACGCACACGAAAGCCAGCACACTGGACTGCGCTCAGGAAACCCACACCATGGTTGGGTACACGCACTCGGTGTCATTCTCGTCCAATGTCAGCTGATGTACAAAAACAAAACAAAGGGATGTTGGGATAAATGATAAAATAGGCTTTTTGTTTCCTCTTATTTTCGAAAGTTGGGTTGGTGTCTGGGGTTGCTTTTCTGCAAGGGGGTAGAAAAATGTAAAAATATAGGCTTTTTGTCCTTTCTTATTTTCGAATTTTTCTTTTGTGACATTATCGAATATGAAATGACCCAAAAAAAGCATGTTTTCAGAGTACAAGTGAGCAGAAAAATGTTGGATAGTCTACATACACATCCCAAAATTTTAAAAATGATCAAGTATCAAAAATAGAAAAAATATGAAAACGTCACGTTTTTTTACTTCCTATACTTATAAGGGGTATTGGCTTTAAAGCGACAAAAAAAATCATGAATATTATACAGAGTAAGTTAAAAAAAAATTAATTAAATTAAATTTTAAACAGTCTTGTCGTTAAAAATTATCCAAATTTCACCATATCATAACCTCATTCAAGCACACCAATCATCGCCCAAGTCGAGACTGTGGTGACGATGTGGTGTGATAAGCTCACTAAGATAGACATAAATATGTGCAATTTTGACCCTTATTGCCCCATGTCAGTGGCCTTGCTAATGACGCTATAAACGCACCAGTAGACACACCACCTTTCCTGGGAAGAACACGAAAAGATATTGGACTACTGATAGGAATACTGACCGGCCACAACCGGCTCAGTAAGCATCTGACTCGCATCGGGATCGGGAATGACTCTATCTGCCAGGCCTCTGGAAGGGCGGAGGAGACATCCCGGCACCTCGTTGCGGAGTGCGATGCATGGATGAGGCATCAAGTACTCGGACAATCGAACCTAGATGCAGAGGGCCTACGAGCTCTCAAGTGGGCCAAAGTAATGGACTTTGTAAAGAGAACAGGAAGGCCCACTACCGTACAAGCGGTACAGGTGGTGGATTAGGGGGCTGGGCTGGGGTAAGGTAAAAAGGGACCGATTGGTCCTACTTGCCAGGTCTTGGGCCGCCCCCTACTTACTACTACTACTACTACTACTACTAAAATAATTTTTATCTTTTCTAATTGTTTTCTATTTCAAAAATTATATTTAAGAAGATGATATTTTTCTACGGGAGGCAGCACTGTGGGACCGAAAAACTGCGCCCTTAGAATATTTGTACTGAATTTTCAAACACCCCGTATATTAATTCTTGTATGCGCTGCTGCTGCCAATCCCTTAAACCATATAAATTTTCAATTTATTTAAATTTTTCGAGTGGGTTCAGCTTATAACAATACCTTTGGCCATTAGCATATAGTGGCTGTGTTTTTACCTTGGTTTGAGTATAGTTTGGACTCAGGAATGTATTTTTTTTTGAGAAACTTATTATTTTATCTATATTGTGTTCGCGCTTTTAATACAATATGAATATGTGGCAGTTATATTAATAATCGTAAATTTATTCATGAATAATAATCGTTTATTGTTTATTGTACAATTATCCAGGAAACGGGGAAGGACAACCAATCGGCGTGAAGGAGTTGACATTAAGCAAAAATGTATTTTTTATGGTTAATTCTGGCTTTTAAACAATAATAAAAAAATAATGTGTTTGTGTATTGTGTACCTGTTATATATTTTGAAAACGCTTTAATCCATTTAATCCAAATTACATATATAAATTACATATATATATATATATATATATATATATATATATATATAGGGTGTTCATTTGAAAACTTACCACCCAAAATTTAGAGTCTTATTTTGAAGAAATCCGCAGACACGTCGATTTTTTGTTCGAGGGGGACACATTTTGGTTTCTCAAAAAATAAAAAAAGTATTTTGTAAAAAACTATTTAAGTGCATATCTCAGAAACGAATTAATGGATTTCCGAAATTTTTACGCGATTGTAAAGACATTCGAAAGACCTTCAAAACAAGGTATCACTCGACTCACTTTCCCTGTTCAAAGTATAGTGGTAAAGTTTAGCCCTCGAAGGGATAAACAAATTGTGTCCCCCTTTTTTTTCTAAAATCAGACTATACATACGTAAATCTCGGGTGAGAAGTTTTAAAACGAACACCCTGTATATATACAGAATGCTCACCAGCCAGGAAAAGCCAGGGTATATAAAAATGTCACTAAACTAAAAATAAAACGCTATAGGTCAGTATAATTAAAGTACTAAAAATGCGCCACTTATATTTTCAAATCCTTTGAAGTTAGCAAAAACAGAATAATAAAAATGTATCACTTGTGACTATCAAACCTAAAAATGTATTGCTACCTTTGAAAGTTAGTTATGGTCTTTTAACCGAACATATTCAAAAAGGGTCAGGATTTTTTTAATGGTCAGGCAAAGTCATGGGTAGTTGGGATTTCAGAAATTCCATAAGCTTCGAAAAATCAAATACAAAATATTAGGCATAGTGGTAAGACAACGATACAAATGAATTTATATAATTTTAAATTTCTCACAAACAAAATTAAAATCTCAATGGTATTATTAAAAGTTTCTGTAAAAATTTGGTTAAATGCTTTACAAGAAAAAGTTAATTAAAAAAAAAATAAAAACCAATTAAAAATCTGCTGACATCATTCCGAAACCCCGACTAGATGTTTAACAAAAAATTAAAATAAAAAAATCATTTTTAATCAGATCAGAACGAGAAGATAATGTATTCAAAACTTTAAATTATTTATTAAAAAAAAATCCAAGTTCAAGTTTTTTTGACGGGTTTCTGACAAAATGATCTAAATTAAAAATGAACCGACCAGCTGCTTTTAAGATTGGTTGATGTGATTTTGCTCCAAATTCTATTGAAAAATGTAGATGGAAAAACCGGTATTATTATTTGTCAAATTATAAAATCTATATATCAATCCTTAAATTAAAGGCATGGGCGGAACGAAAATATAACCAAACTATGCAAGCCAAATGAAGTTTAATTATTTATCAAACACTCGCTATTGATAACTAAAACGCTTTTTTTTGACCCAGTGAAACTTAATAAAATACCGAAAATGTTCTTAATGGTGGCACTTGTTTGAGTTTGAGAAAATACAATCTGGTTCCTCAGGATGAATGTTGTTTCTTTGAATTTCCGCTTGAATACAATCAAATTTTGGGCAGAACTAGAAGAAGGTTATCCTCTTCGTCAAATAGCCGGTCAAAATGAACGAAATAAGTCCACTATAATGCGACTAAAAGGAAAATACAAAGAAGAAAGAACTGGAAGGCTTTGGGTTAAGAATATACATCAACAGGATCAGTTTTATAAACAAGAAAATATCAAAAAACAAATTGAAATAAAAAACCTATCGATAAACAAAAATCAAAAATATTAACTTCAGTATATGGTCATTGCATCATTTGCTTAAATAATTTTTTGTAAACGCCTTGGCATGGAGTCTGCTAAATTTTCAATTAAATTTGGATTTTCTTCAACAATCCCTTCATAAGCTCTAACAAATAGTTCCATCAAATGGTCAGCATTCAGTCGAAGAATATTAAATGTTGTCCACTATAATGCGACTAAAAGGAAAATACAAAGAAGAAAGAACTGGAAGGCTTTGGGTTTAGAATATACATCAACAGGATCAGTTTTATAAACAACAAAATATTAAACAACAAATTGAAATAAAAAACCTATCGATAAACAAAAATCAAAAATATTAACTTCAGTCTCTGTTCATTGCATCATTTGCTTAAATAATTTTTTGTAAACGCATTGGCATGGAGTCTGCTAAATTTTCAATTAAATTTGGATTTTCTTCAACGATCCCTTCATAAGCTCTAACAAATAGCTCCATCAAATGGTCAGCATTTAGTCGAAGAATATTAAATGTTGTCCACTATAATGCGACTAAAAGAAAAATACAAAGAAGAAAGAACTGGAAGGCTTTGGGTTAAGAATATACATCAACAGGATCAGTTTTATAAACAACAAAATATTAAACAACAAATTGAAATAAAAAACCTATCGATAAACAAAAATCAAAAATATTAACTTCAGTATCTGGTCATTACATCATTTGCTTAAATAATTTTTTGTAAACGCCTTGGCATGGAGTCTGCTAAATTTTCAATTAAATTTGGATTTTCGTCAACGATCCCTTCATAAGCTCTAACAAATAGCTCCATCAAATGGTCAGCATTCAGTCGAAGAATATTAAACTTTTTTGCAATACGTTTTCGATGGGATTAAACATTTTTTCATCGGTAAAAGCTACCTCTTGATGTCGCCAAAATTCGTTTTCCTATCTCGAAACAGTAATCTGGCTTGCTTTTTAGCTGCAACACGACATCTCACCCTCGATTTCTTTATCTGTCTTAGTGCAGTTCTTACCGTACCAATGAACTGTTAATTTTGCTTCTCTGGCCGTGGAAAATGGGTGTTCTTCCAGGAAATTAGGGACTTGTTGATCCTGTTGGGGTGTGCTGACTTTGGTAAAGGCAGTTCCTTCCTTTCGTCGTGCAGTTCCTTCTTTTTTGTATTTTCTTTTTAGTCTTACTATAGTGGACTTGTGTGGTCCATAATGATCAGCGGCCCGACGAACAGACCAACCCCCATCTAATTTTAATGAAATTTAGTTATCGACTTCCTATAGCTGTCGTGACATTCTTGAGTTGGACAAGACTGTGACAACCAAACATGACAATGAGTGGACACTGACACTATGAGAACAAAAAAGGTTGTTGGAAATAATATAAAATCGGCGTATGCGTTTTATGTGTCGCGAAGTGTAGGTGGCTCGATCTATGAGAGATTTTGATTTGAAGAAGATTTGATGCAGTTTCTTATGCTGTTGACATGATTGAAGAATTGTTCTCGTGTGTTGTTGTCCTTTTCCCATGGCTGAACCATGCACTGTGGCCTCAAATGGACCTGTTGTGCCCAGGTATCTACTAAGATTTTAAAAATCGCAATTTAAACACATACGACCCAGATAACTAGAAAATCCTGCAGACTACAGGACGTGATTTAGGCTTAATACTTTGTCCTCAACTTGTGCCAGTTGAAGCTTTAGTGGAATCCAGAGATGATGAATATGTCGTCAATCTATCTTAGCCAGTTTGGCTTTCTGCCATGATCTGCACAGAGCTTGTTCTTCAAAGAATTTCATAAAGATGTTGTCGAAAAAAAACTTTAGAAATTAGAATTAGAAAACCTTTTTTAGTTTTTAAATAATCTGTTAATGAAAAATATGCCGAACCCCCACTGTTTTTTTTTTAATTTATTTTTTAGTACGCCGCTGGAATAGAACCAGTTAAATTAAATTACCACATCACATGTTAAAATATGAGACTAGATCATAATTTTTGGCTTCCTGTATTAATAATTAGATAGTTTTGGTTCCAAAAAAAAATCGAGCGAGATTTTTATCTAGTTTATGGAAATTTATTATACGTAAAACAACATATCTGCGCTGGATTATTAAATATAAATAATTTGTTGCGAGGCAATTTTAAAATACGTTTCTTTAGCGGTTTTGATAAAAAAAACCTTCCCACGTCAGAATTTGGTCAAAACAAGGATATCCTTAAATGTGGGATTTTTCCTGATAAACAACAATTTTAAACAAATAATATTTAACTTTAATTTGTTACTAAAAAAGTAAAAGAGCAGCAAATACTTTAAAAAAAAATTGAATTTTCATAAAAACTTACAATTTTGGAAACTTACTTGCTATTTAACTTTTATTAAGTAATAATTTATTTAACTTTTATTAATCAGCAGAAAATGTCTTTAAATCTCTAGAGCGTCATAGGCTCTGAATTGCAGGGTTGACAAGTTTCTCTGTTTGGAAGATGACATGGATTTTTTTTTATTAAACGATTTTATTTAACTTCACAGTTGACGACATGCATGGGGAACAGCAAAAATGAAGAAATTTGGAGGTAGGGGGTGGTTGAAGAATGTAAAGGGGGTAAATTAATACAATATCACAACTTACTTCGACTCTTCCCTGCCGTAAGCCTGGCAACGTAGCAATGGGGTTCTTGAATTTTGTGGTTCGGCATTATTATGTTTCTATCAAATTATTTTCGTTAAAAATGTTTTGTATATCTATATTTAATTATATGCATATATTTTCTAATTTCATGACAAATTATGTTTCTGCCAAATTTGGTTTCGGGTTTTCCATAGAGACTCATGCTTTGTAATATCGACAACTTGCAAAAATACCTTAAACTTTGTAGGAATTTATACATATAATAAATCTCTAGATAGACCATTTCTGTACATTACATTTTTTTTAATTTTTAGTGTTGGCTTCCAGTCAAACCACATAGATACCAAAAATCGAATTCTTACTATTTTTGTCTGTTTGTTTATCTCTTTGTACCAGCATCACGCAAAAACTACTAAACATATTTTAATAGGAGTGTCACTACTGGATTCCTTGAAGTCCGGGGCAAGACATAGGCTTTACTTCATCAAAATCGGTTCACGGATATAAGGGATTAAAGCACAGGCGGGAGTGGGGCGGCACAGTGATGTAGAGAAAGGGGGAAGCTACAATTCTAATCACGCGAACGAAGTCACGGGCAACAGCTAGTTAATTACTAAGTTTATATTTACAATTATTAAAATGCTAACGCAACGACAAAAGAAGTAGTAGAAGAAGTGGTTGAAGTAATTGTAGAAGTAGAAGCAGAAGTAAAAGAAGACGTAGACATAGAAATCGAAGTAAAAGTAGACCAAGATGTAGAAGTAGGAGTAGAACTACAAGAAGAAAGTAGTAATGATAGCAAAAGTAGAGAAGTCTCAAACTTCATAATGTCAGTTCTTTCTTTTGAAGCATTCGGACCTTCTACGATAACAAAATTTGAACGAAAAATACGAGCTAAATGCGTTAACGCCCAGAATTTTACCAGATCCAAAGCCAAACTATACGAAAGCCGAGGCCTATTAATAACGGAAGACCGTACGTTCGGGTTCCGAAAAAGATTATTTTGTGTTCGATCGTGGCACTTTTAGGTCGTTAAATCGAATTTTATAACTTATTTTATAGCGACGGACCCAATTCGTCCAATAAAAACAAGAACTTAATGCGTTTTTTACCGTGAAAAGGTGATATCTTCTGTGTCGTTTACCTTCCTTGGGCTAAATTTTGCCGCAGACAGGCAGAAATTTGATAAAAGTTTATTCTTTGGGAAGTTTTTTATTTTGGTCTGGGGCTACTTTGGTAGAGTTGAACCCAAATCAGGAAACAAAAAAAAAAGTTGGAATTAGTTCCCTCATGTAATCCCAGCATTATGAAAATTATATGGACACATTTTTTTTACTTCTTATCTAAATGTGACAATTCATTCGTCAATTTATAGTTAATTTGTTATTTTGAACGATAATTTTGGGTAAAAAAATAACTAAATATATAATAAAAAGTAAAAGAAGAATTAATTACTCTATATGTTTTTTATTTCTTAACCGAATTTAATGTAGTACTTTGTTTTATAGGAAAATTTATTTAAGGCCACAAAAACGGCATAGATTTGACAACACTGCTTTGCTGTTTTTGGGCCAATCTTTACCGGGCAGAATATCGGAATGGAGAAAACGGAATCTGTAACAACCGTATCCAGACTGTTTTTTGCTGGAGTGTCTCATTTTCGAAATAAAATAAACACGGCTAACAATAGTCAAAAATCTTACCTGGCTTTTTCTTTAGCCTGGTTGATAATACAGAAATCTGCCACAGCAATTTTTGGATTTTTTTTTATTTTTTGAAAAAAATACACCAAATTTTGAAAAATCCATTGGATACGGTTGTAGATTTTTATAAGTCCTATTATCTGATAACAAAACAATAATGGTTTTTTTTCTATGTAAGCAATATTCTGCTGGAATTCTGAAACGCCAAGGTCACGTAATTTAATAGGCGCAAGGAAACTTCGATTGGAGTACTGGAATTCAGATTCCGCATAGCCCCCGGCCACTTGTCTAATGGAACATTCGGCCAATAAATTAATACATGTCAAGTGATAAAAATAATACGGAAATTTTTTATTTTTTTTACGTTGAATAATGATTTTTCTTTCGATTCTTTTTAATTTCGAGACATTGCAATCCATGAAGCATGAAGCCGAGAATCAAAACCTTTTAAAGAAGCGAAAAAAGTTATACTTTTCTCACATATGGTGTTCGTACCGTGTTCTGAACACTGCACGATCTCACTCGAAATGCTATTAGTGATGACACCTATTGTTGATCTTTGAAAAAAATTGCAAAGCAGTGTTGTCAAATCTATGTCGTTTTTGTGACCTTAATTACATATATTGTTGATTTGTTAAAAATTAAAAATATAAAACAATAAATATATACCAACTCACTCTCACACGCACACAAATCTAAACGCAGAAAATTTCCCCCATACCTGCCTCCTCCTGGATGGTGCCGGATGGTATGGATATTTTGGAGGCTATGTCTAAAATCACTCCCTTAGCCTCATCACCCCAAGGTCCGTAAGTCTGGACCGCAAAGGGCACAAATTATTTTGGTTATGCGAGCTAACCTACCTCTATCTGTGCTAAGCCTAAAAAAAATTTCCGGATATTTTTTTCTGTTGCACAGTGTTATACAAGTTAGCTTAGGAACAACTACGTTGAAAAATACCTTTAAATTCTTGATTGTCTGCCTGAGAACCAATCATCAATCATTGTACGCCGTTTCAAATTTAAATAAAAGAAACTTCAAGGGTAACGTAGGTCATTTATCTCTGTTGCTTTTTTTACAAAACTTAATAGTTAAAAACCATTATGGTTTGAAAATTGTCTGGGATTTTAAACACACGTGTGTTAAGAGAGTACCTATATGTTATGAAAGATTTTAAGGATTTAAAACTGAATATTTAATTATAATTAGGAATATAATTTGCCAAAGTCTTTGAGTCAACAATTTTGTCCCAGATATTTTTCTCTATAAAAAATGATATTGATACCAATCAACATGGCTTCCATAAAAAACGATCTGTTCTTACTAACCTTATACCGTTTATTCACAATGCCAATCTGTCTATGCACAATGGGTTCGAAACTTGTGCTGTGTATACCGACTTTTCCAAGGCCTTTGACAAAGTACATCATCTCACATTGATAACAAAGCTTGGAAACTTCGGTCTGCGCGGTCACTTGTTTGGATTACTTTCTAGTTATGTTACTGACAGAACACAGTCCGCGGTTATTAATGGTGAAAAATCTAAAATAGCCAAGGTGACTCCAGGTGTTCCTCAGGGGTCACATCTGGGGCCCCTTCTATTTAATATATTTACTTTTGATATAGGCAAATGTTTTCAAAACTCTGACCACGCTTCATATGCAGACGATTTAAAAATAAGGCAGGAACTTCGGAGTCGATCTGACTTGGATGATCTTCAAAGTGATTTATCTAGGCTTACAGCGTACTGCAACGATCATCGCCTATTTCTAAATGCGGACAAGTGTCAAGTTATTGTATTTTCTAGAAAAAAAGTGTCAAATAACATAGATCTTGTACTTAATAATACACCACTCAAAGTTGTAAATCAAGTCAAAGATCTTGGAGTCATTTTTGATTCTGAATTAACTTTCGAGGCTCACCTTGAAAGCATAATTAAGAAAAGTTTAAGAAATTTGGGTTTTCTTTTAAGAACCACCAAAGGCTTTGGCAATCAAAACTCCGTTTTTCACATTTTTTATTCTATGTTTCGACCTATTTTGGAATATTCGTCTACCGTTTGGAACCCCATCTACAGAAAATACATTGATCGAATAGAAAGTGTTCAAAGGAGGCTTGTTAAAAGTATAAATTTTAGATATAACCGACAGCGTCATTTTTACTATCATTATCACCTGAATTCACTTGAGAGTAGGAGAAACTCTTCCGATGTTGTTTTTGTTTATAATGTTGTGAGCAATCTGGTTGATTCGACATTTTGCATAAATTATTTAAGTTTTAATGCTAGTCCATACACACTTCGCACACGGCTAACTTTTTACATAAATAGAACTAATTCTAACTATTTTTCAAACTCACCAATAATAAGGTGCACACGTACCTACAATAATTGTGTTTTTCTTAATCCTGATGATACTGATTTATTTAGTTTAAGTTTAAGATCTTTTCGAAATCATATTAGGAAATAGTAGTTTAAGGACAAAACACTATATTTTTTTTCTTACCTATACCTTCTTTTTTAAGTGCGATTTAATTTTAAGTTTAATATTAAAATTCTTACATATCCGTTTTTGTTAGATATTTAAGATCTACTTTGTGCTATCTTGTGTGCTCTGTAAAATAAAAAATAAAATAAAATAAAATAATTATTTCAAAAAAGTAAAAGGTGGCTCATAAAAAGCCGCACATTTTGTTTATGCCAAAACTGTCAGCCAGGCAGACAACAGGCGCAGGACTGTATGGGGAATCTTAGAAGTTCAGAAGAGTTATCCACTTGGAGAACACGCTACGGTGTTTCAGGCGGAGGTGGATATCATTACCATAGCAGCAACCCTACCCGAGGTCAGAGAAATGGCAGGAGGGACATATACATATGCTCCGACAGCCAAGCTGCCCTCAAGGCTCTAAGTCGTAGTCCAGTAGTCTGGTGGAGGAGTGCGCTGAAGTACTGCAAACACTGGCTCAAGACAAAAGGGTGACACTGATGTGGATCCCAGGTCATGAGGGAATAACAGGGAACGAGAAAGCGGACGAACTTGCCAGACTAGGGGCCGAAACCCAATACTCTTGAACAATGAACTGAAGACGTCCTGGAGTAGGAATGTAGCCAGAACTAAATGGCTCTTAAGCAAGAGCTTTAAAGGTGCACAATCGGCTGAATAAACATCTTACGCAAATAAGAGTAGCAGGAGATCCCGTGTGTCCCGTTTGCGGGCTCGAAAAGGAATCGGCGCAGCACTTGATAGCAGAGTCTGATGCATATGCCAGATCAAGGCAGCTGAAGTGAGGATTTCCGACGATATAGGAAGAAGAGCTGCACTCGCTCAAATGGGCCGACATACTGAACTTCGTAAAGAAGACAGGGAGGCCCGGAGAGAGAGGTGCAGCGGAAGTAGGGCATGGGGGTAAGGAACGGGGTATGGCAGAAAGGGCCCATAAAGAGGCCTAATTGCCAGGCCCTCGGGCCGCCCCTATACTACTATTACTACTACTTGTTTATGGTATAAATTCGTGCCCACTTGTCCTGTCCAACTGATTGACATTTCGCTAAAATTCAAGATGGCGCCCTGCCAATTTTATATGTGCGCCACTGGCTTTCCTGACTATCGTCAGTTAAAAAGCGGATGTTGCTTGCTGACGTGTTCAAAAAGGTATCATTTGTTAAAATTGATCATGAAATACGAAAAATGGAATAAAATTAAGAGAGTGAGGTTTTGTGTTGTGATGTTAAAAATTAATCATTTAGCTAGATTGTAACTATAACCTTAAAATAAAAGTTAAAATCAGCTTTTAGAAGTTAAAAATTATTTCTCTCAACCTCTGGTTAAAACATTAAAATCCAATTAAAATATATTTACCTATCCTAAAAAATCCCACATGAAAAATGATCAATCTTCCGAAATCTTCAAACCGAAAATGTTAAATCATTAAACTTGTTTTTCTTTCGTGCTTTTATGAACATTTTCGTCTGCACCTGACTTCTAGAACTTTAGAAATAGCTTCTATTGTTGACTCTAAATAAACATTTGCCTAAGAATATGGGTAGAAGAACGAGTTTTGGTTATTTTTGTTGTATATACGCATATAGGATGGCCCAAAAAAAACTGTTACTTAAAAAGTTTTTGTCCGATTTAAAAAATTTTAACCACCTTGAAAAGCCAATACTTTTACTTTCATAGTAAGACATAAAATAAAAATCTTAAATTTTTGGGTTGCTGTTTGTTTTCCTGTTTACTACAAGAAAACCGAGAAAAGAAAAATATTTTTTCTAAATCACAAACCTTAACAAACGGCGTTTACTACAAGCTTTTATTTAACTTGCAATGCATATCTATGTATATGTAACGAACTAGATATGTTTGTTCGGGTGGAATCTTGCAACTTGATTTTTACCAACTTCCCGACATCCGATCGGCTTCAAATTTGTCATGCTTGTATAGTTGCGGTGAAAACACAAGGAGATAATGTGATGAAATTGACAGCTCCCCCCTACTCGAAGGGGGCGGAGGGGGGTACAGTTGAAGTACGCCCGATTTCGTTGAAATTTGGTGTGTTGGGGCACTTGGGGATGGTGATAACGAATTTCTACTCAGATTATAAAAATTCAACATGGCGGATTCAAGATGGACGATTTTTGGTAATCTTTTACTAACCAATTTTAACTAACTTATACACATTCGATTGCCTTCAAATTTGGCATGCATTTATATTTCCGATGACAATACAAACATTATTAGGCACCCCTCCCCCCTACGAGGGAAGTGTAGGGGGGAAAGCACCTAAGTTTGTCCGAATTCAACCAAAATTGGTATACGGGGGCTTTTGGGGATAAGGAATACGAATTTTTAATCATATTTTGAAAATTCAATTTTAACTGACTTATCCACATCCGATTGTATTCAAATTTGGTATGCGTTTATAGTTCCGGTGAAAATACAATAATATGGTATTCTCAGGTACCCACCTCCATCTAACCAGGGAAGTGGAGGGGAAAAAGATTTAGTTGGTTCGATTTCAATCAAAATTTCAATATGGCGGATTCAAAATGGACGATTTAGGATACAAATCTAAAAATTAAAAAATTATTTTTTATTAAAAAAAAAACTTTTAAAGAACAAGCTTTTATTAAATGCACTCAAAAGTAGAAAATAATTTTTATCTTCCTTATACCATAAAAAAATGTTTTTAACTTTACGGCGACAAAGAGAGAACTAAAAAAGAAGAACTAAATTCTTCTTCTATTCGAAGGATAAACATAATGCTTTCATCTAAAGAAGCTGAGAACGGGTGAGATGACCGTTCTTGCCAAGCCTTTGAAAATGTCCTTAGGTTATAGAGTAATACAACTGTTTCTTAGGTGAATCGTCGATGTGACCGATATACGATACCCTAAGTTAAAATTTTTAATTTGCGCCCATCGCTTTTATTATGGTATAAGAAAGATAAAAAATTATTTTCTACTTTTGAGTGCATTCAATAAAAGCTTGTTCTTTAAAAGTTTTTTTTAATAAAAATTTATTAATCAAACAACTAATACCCAATTTGTATACATACTGCTTTGAGAGACATAAAATATGTAAAGAGACAATGAGTTGGGTAGGATTTAATTTAATATAATTTGGCTTTGTTATTCAAAATTGGTTCTTTTAAATCCCGCTTTACCTTATCTAAATAAAAATCTAAAGAAATAAAAAATGTCACCAATAATTTGAATTCTTGTAGGTGGCAAGGCTTAATCCTTGCTCACTTTTCTTTTTTGGTTTTATTCTGCATAGTGTTTTATAGCATTTATTTTACCTAAAGCCATCCCTCTACGGTAATATTTTTTTACGTTTCGGGAATGCTATATTCCTCGAAATTTAATATTTTATTTAACATTGGCATTGTGTGCAGAATTTTGTCTAATGTAAATTTTGATAAAGCGACGCGACGAAAACTTGACATATGTCAAAACTCCAAAATGGCGGAGGAACTTAAAAAAATAGGTTAATTTCACCCTTCTGCGAAAAATTTGTGTGGTCCCTGGACTTGATTTTTGTCAATGAGTCAAAAGCTTTATGCTTTTTCCTGGATTTTTGACATAAGTCAAATTTTGAGCCAGATTAGACTCATGTCCTGTCTGACTAACTAACTAACTAAGTCGCAAGTTATGCTAGCCCTAAACAATGCACCGTCCTACAGACATCACAATTTTTGGTCTAAATACTCCTGATTTAAAATTCGTATAACTTTTTTAACTTGTAACCAATTTAGATAGGTGATACTTCGGTAGGTGAAGAAAGTATGGGACTTTTACTTCATTGAAAAAAATCAAGTTCAGGGTCGCACAAAAATTTTTCCGTCTCCGTCTTGGATTTTTGACATATGTCAAATTTTGAGTCGCGTCAGTAAAGTTTGAACTTTCGTCTATCAAATCAACCAAAAATTGCGAAAATCGGTTGATTGCGTCCCAAGTAATAGCACGTTCAAAAAGTGACAAATTTTTCAGCCCACCCTATATTTTTTCTTTAATAAAATCATTATAAATGTCTAAGCATAGTCCCTCTTTAATATATTCTTTAATTTTCGTTATTTTTTCTTTTAATTTGGTATAAACAACGACAGCCACTCCTTTATCACTCATTACTTACCAAGTCCCGGATCTTCCTTAACTTACGCCAGTTCGTCCATGACCTTCTTTACCTTGAAACTTGATCATTGTGTCTTTGACATCTGGTAAAAGCCCCTGGTCACCAGACTCCACACTCCGACCAGCATCTAATAGGTCTTAGATAAGAATTTGAGATATACCCTCTTATTCAATCAACCCACGAGCATGCCCTGTCCAGAGACCGTTAATTAAGTAGATAGTAGTACTGTGGGTGATCTGATGTCGTCGATTATAATGACAGCAAACAAATAAGTTATTATTTAACCCGCCCAAAATAGTTAAGTTAGTTTTTATCTCGAATGGTAAACTGGAGCTCAGCCTCGCTATAACCTTAAGGTAAGGCTGTACCGAGCACTGTTTTTTAACTTGACCGAGTGCCAAGTACTCGGCTAAAGGTATTGGCCGAGTAGTAGAATTTTCGGTTTTTTAATAGTCTCATTCTTAGCAAAAGATTATTTTTAGAAGCAGAAGACATCTTTGAGATAAAAAGAAATGCTTTGAATTACATCATAATCTTCCTCTTTAAGATTACAAGGTTTAAATTGTTATTTCACTTTGTTTGTGTTATTAAATTTAAGCATCAACTTATATAGTATATAGTTATTATTACTTAGTTTATTTTATTATTTACCACTCTGCATCTCATTTCTTTCTGTTTTTGACATGCATAAATGGAGCACGGACCACATATCACTCGGTTAAAATTCTGACCAAGCACCTAACTAGCCGGTACTTGGTGCAGCTCTACCTTAAGGAAAGTAGTGTATTAAGACAAATTTTCGGGGGGGGGGCAGATATATTAAAAAAACAACAAACATTAAAGCTCCAAAGTCAACAAATACGGGACATTTTGCAAAGTTAATAAAATAAGTTTCGTAGAAGGAGAGAGGGTTATCCCCCCCCCCCCGTTATTTTGCCACTGCTTAAGGATCGACAAAAATCTGTTAAATTTGAGGTAATTTTAAGTCTAACTAGTAGTGAGAAGGAAATGCAAATATTTAGTTGAAAAGTTTCATCTTCTGCACATGATCTCATAAAATAGGTTTTAAATACCCTGGAACTAATCTTAATGTTCTGACCTAAAGAATGTAGTTTCATTCTTAGCTTTTGCCTGTGGATGTTTCGAGGCTAAATTAAATTAATACCGTGCTTAAAAGGGCATTTAGTAATAAGTTATTTAATGCGTAGGGTAAAAACTACAATCATCCCTTCATAAGCTAGTAAGTTAGTAGTAGTAGAAGGGAGGGTCTCTGCTCGGCGGCGAGTAAGCCATTTTGCCACATCCCTAAAGTTAGCAGCACAAATTGGAAAAATTAGTGATGATTACGTGCCGGAAATTGCAATAATAACATTTTTCTCCTCGTTTGCCTGCCAAAAAAACCACTTCAAAACTCTTAAAATCAAGTCTTGATGAGATTTTACGAGATTTTATTGATTTGAAGAGACTTAACCTGGCAAAAATGTACGCCACATGAAAACTGATAAATTCTTATGATGTTTCATGAGAATCATTTTCAAATAATTTCTGACTATTGAAAACTCACAAGATTTCAAAAGATCCTAAAGATATTAAAATTTCATGTTTCGATGTTTTGCAAGATTTCATTATGTTACACAAGATGATAATTTAAAAGATTTTATGAGTATCTATAAAAATAAATTAAATAGAATATATTATAAAGATTTATAATTAACAAAATTTTAAAAAAAGCAAGAGATTTTTCGAGAATTCAGAAGTTTATATCAGACACAAATTTCATGATTGATTGATTAAAATCGTTAACATGTTTTATTTATTTCATATGCTCTTTTATTATGTCCATAACCTGTACATACTATTAATAACAACTCTCTGTTAGTTCGTTGTTCCCTAGTGTGGAGGAACTACTAAGAAAAAACAATCTAGAAGACAAACAGACTTCAGAATACCTATCTTTAATAAAACTCTGCATGAATCAAAATTACTTTCAATATAAAAATAACTACTACCAACAATTAGAAGGAACCACGATGGGTAATAGTTTATCATCTTTTATCACAAACCTCTTTATGAGCAAATTTGAATCAGATATAAGTAAAGAATTTGAGTATTTCCCCAGAGTATGGTTCAGGTATGTAGACGATGTGTTTGCAGTATTCAACACTAAAGTAACTAGTGTTGAAAATTTTATGGAAAAAATAAATAACAAATTTCCCACAATTAAATTTACTTATGAAACACAGAACAACGGTACACTGCCATTTCTAGACACTTTAGTTATAAGAAATAAAAATAAATTGGACTTTGACCTATACAGAAAAGGAACGGCCACCAACAGGTATATTCCAAATGACTCTTTTCATTGCTTACAACATAAGCTTGCAAGTTTGCACTTTTTAACATATAGATTAGTAAATTTCCCCTTAAACAAAGAAAGATTTGAAAAGAATATGTTTAGGAATATAGCTGGCGAAAACGGTTACGACGAAGGCTTAATAAATAAGCTGATAAATAGACATTCTTTTTAAAAGACCTTTCGGAATTCCACTTTTTTCAGACAACAAGATACCTGCGACTCAAAATTTGTATCAATTCCTTATAATCCTAATTATAGGAAAGGATTACAAAAAGTATTTAATAACACCGGTCTTAAATTAGTATATCAATCCGGTAACACAATAAGAAGTTTACTAGGAAATCCCAAGGATAAAACTACAGTTCTAGAAAAAAGTTGCATGGATTGTGACAAAAAATATGTTGGCCAAACGAGACGCTTTATTCAAACACGATTTAAAGAACACTTAGCACACCTAAAATACGGAAGAACAGAAAAGTCAAGTGTGGCCGAGCATGCTTTTGAAAACAATCATAGATTCACATTAGATAACCTAAAACTTCTAAAAAGCGTACCAAACAAAAGACTTTTGAATGCATATGCAGAAATAGTTTAACTAAAGATGTGTTTAGTACACTTTATTCTTTAGTTCAGGGGAGATAGGATTATAAAGCGTGATCAATCACAAATTATTAGTCTTATCTCCGCCCACTAAAAGATTGTATATAAGATAGAGCGTAGGTTAATTTAGTTTATTGTTTATTGTCTCCTGATGATGCTAACGTTGTTAGCGAAACGCGCGTCGAGTGCAAAAACGTGTAGTTTTGGTTTGTGGAAAACAATCATAACTTTGTTTTAAGCCTTTATTACTTGTAATAATTAAGGAAAAACCAGAAAGCATATAATTTAGATTTTTTCCGGTAAAAAATAAGTGTTTTTTACTTATTTTTCCAATATTTTGCTATCTATGGTTACTTTAAATTTTATTAACCCCGTCATTTCCGAATATTTGCAAAATACATGATTAGGAGATCAGAATGGGTGAGAAGGTATGTGAAAACTGACGGTCTCATATAATAAATTTCCTTGGATATTCCTTCAATAGTTCTATTCTCCTAATCCAAAAGAGGCGGTTGTGACGTAACCGCGTCAATTCTCATCATGGGGAGTCTTCTCCAAAATTGATTTTATGATTTAAAAAAAAAATTTGACCGACGAAGAGTAAAAGAGTAATGTTTATTTTAAAATAAACAAACTGGCGCCGCAGGGCAACATTTTTGAGGAAGTTGGTACGTAATTTCGTCGGAGAGGGGGTCGATCGCCTCTGTATTCACCACTTGGTTTTCAAGTCAGTTAAGCGTTGAGCGGGGTCGGAAATTTGCCATTAGGTGTCCCCTCTATTAGATTTATATGCTCTCTGGTCGAACTCTTATTTTTCCCTCTAAATGAGTTATTCGGATCGGTCTATAAGAAATTCTCGAGTCTGTAAGTTATAGTAGTAAAAAATGACGTTACTATTGATATGTCACTTTTAGTTCAGAGAGCGCGGTCTACGATTTCAATATTTTATAGTTTACACAATACAATAAATAAAATGTCACATAATTTAATACAAATGTGGAGTAACAACAGCTTAGTGTGTGTAGAGATATGCATATATCTAATGACTATGTTTATTCAAACGTTTTATTTTTTTAAACTTTGATAAAATCATGACTTGTCAACTCATAAAAATAAATATTAATAAATTGTCTGTTTTTGTTAATAAAGAGACCGAACCCAAATTTTAACACAAAAAACTTTAGAAAGCCTGACTTGTTCTTGGACAGAGATTTTAAGATAGATAAATATTTCGATAATGACTTGTCGATTTTGAATAAACCTATTAAAGTTGAAGTCTGGTCAATTTTTAGACCCAATAAATTTTTTTTTTAAAAGAAAAACACACTTATACACTTATAACTGGAACACTCACTATCTTTTTTCTTAATGAAAATAAAGTATAGGTTTGAATTGAAAAATTTCTTGGCAAATTGTAACGAACTTAAGCGCTATAACAACTTTTTTTTGTTCCCATTGGTATACAGGGTGTGGCAATAAAGCTAATATTTTTAAATAGAATACCCAGTATATTTTTGCATTTTTCCGAAAAATTAGCTTTACAAAAATACCAAACACTATTGAACTATCTTTTGTTTTTTTCTGAGATATTTGCCATCTGATCAAGCTATATTGCCTTCAATCGTTTTTTTTTTCAAGGCCACTAGATTTGTAAGTTTATATTGTCAAAATGAAGAAATACATTCATAGCCCACTTAGTAGCCTAATCAGTTGGTCATTTCCAATATATTTTCATTTTCACAATCTTAAAACTTAAACGCAAATATCTCAGGAAGTACAAAAGATATTGAAATAGTGTTTGATAGTTTTGTAAAGCTAATTTTTTTCAGAATTCAAAAATGCAAAAATATACAGGGTGTTCTGTCTAAAAAAATTGTCTTTATTGCCACATACTGTATACCAATGGCAACAAAAAAGGGCACTTCAGGGCGACGGATACAGCAAAACTACTGGAAAATGTAGGGTTGCTGATGATAGAAACTGAGGTTTGACGACAACTTTTTTTTTAAGGATTTTGTCAAGGTTTAATGGTATAATTTCATCTAATAAAACCGACTTTATTAGAGCTAACAGTAGTAAAATATCTCTTGACGTTTTTCGTTATCCTTTGTTTGATATTTATCACAGACAGTAAAAAATGTTAAATTTTTAAAATCTCAAATCAAACATAGCGGCGATGTTTTTTTTGATTCTTTGACAAACTGGCGGCAAATTTAAACGTTGTAAAACCATAATTTTAGCAAATAAAACTACCTGAAATTAGGTTTCTTGTAAACATAGAGTTACGTCAACTTACTATTTGCATACGTTGTCTTTGTCTTTAAATTATTTGATAAAATGGCAAAAAAAATTGTTTTTATAAGATTTTTCAGTATTGGTTTTTATACAGGGCCAAATATCTTCACTCTTGTTCTCATTACTCCTACACAGTGGCATAGGATATGTACAGGGTGATTCATTATATTTGGACACCCCGGTTATAGCCGTTAATATTAGCGATAGAAAAAAAATTTTAATGTAAGATTTTAATAATTTTGCCCAAATTTCTTGAAAACTTTCACAAAAGCTGTCAAATGTCATTCCATATGTCAAATTTTGACATTAACTCTCTTATTTTAAATTAAACACTTTTTATTTTGTCAAGTTTCATTTTCCTTTCATATTTCAAAAATATATCAATTGTCTAGGTGCGGTAAACAGTTTTCGAGATATTGCATATTTTTGGTGGATTTTTGCGCTCCTGTTCGAGCCGTTAATATTAAAAATAGAAAAAAAGAATTAAAAACGAAAGTTGTTGAGTTTTTTATGGACTTTATATATATTTTGCCAGAAACTGTCAAACTAAATTAGGACTACTCTATTTTTGAATAGGAACGACAACAACAACGACCACAAGAAATTTACTAAATTAACAAATGCTCGAACACATCACAATTTACTTCAACACAGTTTATAACGCCTTCTTAGGCCAGAAATCGTGTTGATTATTTTATGCCTCAGGTTTCTATTTCCTCATTATTTCCTCGATTTTCAATATCTTCTAAGGTGTTTGGGCGATTTCTTTCCCTAATAAGAGCAATCACTTCAGGGGAGGATCGAATGGGGGTGGTTTTTAGAAAATTGTACTTGCTAAGTTACAGTTCATTCATTTGATTTATGACCGTGATTTTTAAATTCGTGGAAAACGCAAAGCCATTGGATCTTATTTGAGCTTAATGCTTTCAGAGCAGCTTGACTATTTGATATGATTTTGATGCTTCTGTTAAAGATGCCTTTGTCGGCTATTTCTCTTGCAGCTCTATGGCGTAAACCACGGTCTGGAAGATGGCAGCAAGGTGACCGAGTCCACAGGTAGGAAAATAAACCGAAATAACTTTATTCTTGACGGCTTGTCAAATACCGATTACCACAAAGGCTGTTATTTTTGTATCTTGTCCAAAAACTCCCTAATAAGAGCAATCACTTCAGGTGAGGAACAAATGGGGGTGGTTTTTAGAAAATTTTACTTGCCAACTTAAAATGTATCCATAATTGACTACTTTGTGTAAAAACATTTCATTCATTTGATTAATGACCGTGATTTTTAAATTCGTGGAAAACGCAAAGCCAGATAATATTTCAAAATAATCAAGTATGCTGACATGGTACGATATAATTTAAACAACCGAACACACACAGTAAAGAAAGTTGCAGTTTTGACAAAATTCCGTACGCGACGTGTCTGCGAAATATATTTAATTGTTTTAAAGTGAAAGAGACGGATTTTTTTTTGGGATACAGGGTACACAGTTTGTTAGTTTTTTGAGATAGACATTCAATTCAATGCAATTCTTTTATTTTGACAAAAAAAATACAGTATAACAAAAAAATACATTTTACAGAAAGTTAGTACGTATGAAGGGCAAAAAGGGTTTTTTTCCGATTATTAAACCAATAATACTTGAACCGACACTATGGAAGGCCAATGCGAAAAAAACCCTGTAATTTTTTTTTATTACACTATTTTAACAATAAAAATTTAAAATAAAAATTAAATGTAGTAACAAATAAAAATAATTTGACCATTTGGGAGACAGGCTGAAGCCTGCAGAGAAAACACCGAGGAGAAACCGACCAGGCGCTAAAGCCCGACCCGAGGGAAGGGGTAATCCACTATTACCTATCTATTTTATTTTAATTTTATAGCCTCATTTGTTTTTCTAGCAGCTTTGCTATAGTTTGCAGTGAATATTTTTTTGCATTTGCGTGTTTGATGTTTTTATGAAGTTCGTTCCACATTTTTATGGCTACATATGTAAAGCACTTTTGGTATGTGGCTGATCCGTGACGAGGTATTAAGAATGTTTGACCATTTCTGGTCCTATATGTTTGTGCTAGAGGCACCCAGCGACAGCGACATCGGCGACGACACTCTGGCCCGATGTTGGTCAGATTGCGATTTTCAGTTTTCGGTCAATAATCGGCAACTGACGGAGGTCCACATTACTATAGTCGACTTTATGCCGACACCACTTTAGGACCGACGATAGTCCGATTGGAACTTTGTTTAATCGGTCGAAAATCGACAACTGACGATGGCCCGATTTACTATAGTCGACTTTATGCCAACGCAAACCTTATCTGCGTTAGGGCCGACGATGGTCGGATTTGAACTTTGTTTGATTGGTCGAGAATCGGCAACCGACGATGGTCCGATTACGTCCCCTTAAAATTTTTAAACCGCTTAATAGGTTCTTCTTAGTATGTAGAGATGGAACTAATGTCACTAGAATGCGGACTTGACAAGATGGTGGTACTTCTCTACAAGAATCACCTCCTCTGTCACTTAAAACTGCCTGACTGGTTAAGCTCCCGCATTATCGAAACTTTGTAGTTTGCCAATGTCGGGCCGTTTTAAGCTACCACCGACGGACCTCCGTCAATCGCCGACGTAGGACCGCTTTAGGAAACCAATATCGGACTTGAATAGTTTACCGATGTCGGACCGAGACCAGGTTGCCTACGTTAGACCGACCAAATAAAGCACTTATGGGCGGATGTTCGGTACCATGTGGTTAAACCATATCGGACCTTAATCGTACGGCGACGGTATAAATTTACCATTGGTCCGACGACGGGCCACAGTCTAACGCTGCATCGGCAAACATACATTGGGCCTACATCGCAAAGCGGACAAAAAATACTGCTGGTCCGATGTCGTAAATCGAAATCGTGCCGATGACGACAAATTCGGCAATCGACATCGGACCGACGAAGGCCCGAGGGTACCGTGTTTGCTGGGTATGAACTTTTTGGCAAGGTACTCAGGTTTTCCACTCATTAATACTCTATATCGAGCTCTATATATATAAAATTTTACATATTATTTTGATGTTTTCGTCTGTTACCCATATTTAGTATTTTACTAATATTCAAAACTGGTGTTATATGTTGGAAATTTGGAACCTTTGGTTGCACTAAAACAAAATTATGATTGTTTCCACAAACCAAAACTACAATTTTTTGCATTCGACGCGCGTTTCGCTAATAACGTTAGCATCATCAGGAGAAAATATTTTGGTTGGTTGGAGTTATATGATTACGGTAAGGGACTTGAAAGGAATATCTCACACAGCTGTTTTGTAATTTCTGGATTGACTCTGTAGTCTGCTACGACAATGCATCACCATATACCACATCTCCATAATCAAACAGCGAAAGAACCAAGTTATTGCACAAAAATAGTTTTTGTTTTGAAGGCAGACATTTTTTTATTTTGTTAATATTTTTCAATCTTAAATTCGCGGCTGTCTGTTTTTCTTTAATATGATTTTCAAACGTTAAGGAACTATCAAAAGTGACACCCAAATTTTAAAGCTCTAATGGATGCCACTAGTCAAGAACCATTTAATTTTCTCCCCACTTAAGACACTTTAGGTTCCCACTTAAAGAGCATGTCAGTATGGTTTTAGATATAGGTAGAGAGAGTTGATTGTTTGGCGAATCTTAATATAAACATTCATACTATTTTTTCGTCTTTCATAAATTTCCTTTTTGAATTTTATCTATAGCTATCTTCAAAATGGATATTTCACAATTATCATTTTTGTAAAACAATGTCAGTTTTAGCCCTTTTTAAGTAAAACAATAAAGTTCCCTACCTTTTCAACTTTAATTGTTTTAAATTATAATTCATAAATATATTTAGTTATTTGTGAATCTTTTCTCAACTCCGTGAATGATAAATTTCTAAAAAGTCAAGTTTTTTCAAATAAAAAGTAGGTCCATATGTGGAAAGATTTCTCATTCTAAACATGTAACCTTAATATACAAAATTAACCAAAAATATGTTATCTTTATTTTTACTTCCTTTTTTTTGGAAAGAGGACATCTCATGAGAATCAGCCACCCCTAGCATTAATCACTGAACAGGCAAACATGTTCGGTGCTTTAATTACATATAAAAATAGAAATCTTTGATTTAGATATTTTTTGAGGGGACATTTTTGGGGGCCCAAAACACTGCCTGGTGGTACGCTTGACAAAATATCTACCGAATCTAATGTTTTGTTGTGACGTTGTGATCTACCACTCATATAACAGTTTACTAAGTTGGAAAAACTGTAATGAAATCCGTAATATTTAAGCTTTGACACTATTAATCTATGATCAATGGTGTCAAATGCTTTTGAAAAGTCCGACAGTGTTAAGGCCTCAAACTTTTAAACAAAACATTTATATTTAAATAAATCTTTATTTCCATATTACAGGGCTCCTCGTTCCTTTAAATCTTTTAATGCAAAACCAAATCTAATTTCTTAATCTGTTTAAGCACATAAAGCAGCTCGCGTCGCAGATAAATACGTTGACAACTTAGCAAAGGAATTACAAGGAAAAAAAATAAGTCAGAGCGTGACCCAGGTCTTTAAATATTTACCTGGCTTTGCCCGCTTCTGGTTGACAAAACAAATATATTGTTAAACTGGACAGATCGCCAGCAAATCATAGTTTGTGATGATATGGACTTATCGATACAATAGACACTTAAAGTTGCACAAATAGAGAGTGCTTAATCGTATCTCATTGCGCCTGCTCAGAACGGATACGTCATACAACAGCAACTATACAAAAAATATTATCTCACACCAAGACAAATCAAATTGCCTTCATGTGCACCAAGGCAATATCTTCCTTAAAGTAAAACAACAAAAACAATTTTTTTGGACAACAAGATTCATTTATTTTACTTCAAGGAAATCGTATCATAAAAAAAAATAAAACAAACAATTATCCTAAAGGAAAATAAGCGATTGTTATAATAAGAAAATGCTTGAAATTAACTCTGTGTTTCGGACTTCCATTGTCTATGTTTTATTTTATTTATACACGACGTTTCGATCAGTATCACCCAACCGTGAAGTTTAAGAAATTGGCTCCGCCCAAGGGGGGCTTCCAAATATTTGGAATTTCAACACTTGGTTTACTGAAAATACCCTGATTCTGCCGAATAAAGGCAGCTTCAAGGAATTTTTCAATTTCCAATATCTATATTAATACAATTCGAAGCCTTCTTAGTAAAACAAAACCGGAGAACAAACAAAATAAGGAATTACTTAACCAAGTTCCTTGTGAGTGTGGTGAATCATACATAGGTAAAACAAAAATACCACTACCTGTTAGGCTTAAGGAACATCAGACGAATACCCAAAGAGGTGAAACAACGAAATCAGGAATCGCCGAACACGCATGGTCAAAACAACACCGAATAAAGTGGACAGAAACAAAGGTTTTGCACAAGGTGTCACACTGAAAGAAACGAAAATTCCTGGAAGCTGCCTTTATTGGACAGAATCAGGGTATTTTCAGTAAACCAAGTTTTGAAATTTTAAATATTTGGAAGCTCCTTGGGCATAGCTAACTTTTTAAACTTTAGGGTTGAGTGATTCCCTAGTATATAAGCGTTTGCATCTGAAGACGATCAGAGATTGTGCTGATCGAAACCTCGCGTATAAATTAAATTAAATACTCATTAATAGTATACTTAGTACAAGAAGCTTCATAAATAATAACGATACAAACGAACTAAGAATGACGCCGGGTTGTACACAAATTCATCGGTACGTCCAAAAAATAATTGTCCAAAGGCAAAATAGATATACAAATCGCCTTGGTTCAACCATAAGAACCAGGTCACATATTATTACACACTTCCAGTTAGCATAGAGAGAAAATTGGATGCCGTAAAATGCCTTTAATGAAATTTCATATAACCAAACCGGCCACACCCCAAACACATACATAGACAATGTTGGCAATAATAGTTTCAAGAACAATACAAAATAATGGTAATGGTCTACAGTGTGTTAACAACCTAATAGCATATATCTATCACATAATTTTATCGACTAGTTAAAGAGAGATTTACTATAGTTTCATGATATTAATATCGATATAAACATCGTGTAAACACATAATTTCTACTTTTTGACAAGAAAATCTTTGTAATAATTGATTAAGGGATGGGGAAATTATCGGAGATCCTGTCGAAGCTTTTTTGCTGTGGAAACCGCTCGAGGGCTTGATTTTCAGTTTTGACAGATTTTCACCTGAGCGGGAATCGATGCTTAATCAGGTGAAAATCGACCTGCTTTTATAATGTATGAGGTAGATAATCAAATAAACTATACAATGAGCGTCAGACTACTGCGAACATAGGGGGAATCAAGTCCAATTTACTCTCCGTGCCGTACGACCGAGGTGGGGTCGAAGCACGCTGTAGTGTTATCTTTTTTAAATTTATTTTATTTTTATTATTTTGTTTTATTTCTGCCTTGCTCAAGAAACAGATTGATAAGTTCTTAAGTGAAATAATACATTTTTAAAACTAAAAATGGATGTCTACGAAGTTGCCGAAAAAGTGCAGGTGGTCAAATGGTACTATCAAGGCAGACCATTGAGACTTATTCAAGAACTTTTTTTGGAGAATTTTGTAAATCTCCCGGAACCTAGTTTATCAACGATTTATAGGTTTGTGCAGAATTTTGAAAAGTTTGGTTGTGTAGCGCCAAGAAATCATAACAAACCCACTGTTTTGAATGACGAGCAGGAAGTACGAGATGTGATGATTTGCGCTGCAGTGGAGGAAAATCAAAAGTAACTAGCCAACAAATTGCTGAAACAGTTGATACGTCTTCAGCCACTGCATGTCTTACGTGTTCTCAAAAAGAATGGTTACCATTCTTACAAAGCGTCAAAAACGCATCAAATTTTTTCGGAGGAGAAGTATCGTCGTATGGAATTTTGCGAAACAATGATGGAAAAAGCTAATCGTGATAAAAACTTTCTGAGATCTATTCTTTTCACAGATGAAAGCACTTTTCCATTATTGAATCGTCATAACCCAGCACACGTTCGATATTGGTCGAGGAAAAATTTGCATTTGTATTTTGACGTAAGTATGTACACAGTATCCCCAAAAACTAAATATTTGGGGGGGGGGGTATTGTAGGAAAACACGTAATTGGGCCATTTTTTATTGACGGCAATTTGAATGGTCCTAGATACTTGGATCTACTGCAGCAGCATATTATTCCAACTGCTAGGCATTCGTTAGGTGTGAGATTTGGTGAAACATGTTTTCAACAAGATAGTTGTCCCGCTCACAATGTTGGTCTTGTTAGGGAATATCTTGATAATGTATTTCCTAATCGGGTTATAAGTACACGGGGAATTGTTTTATGGCCAGCTCGATCGATTCTATCGGTGGAGTTATATCAAAATTAAAGTTTGGAAGAACTTTGGATTAAAATTGAAGAAACTTTGCAAACTATCACCCCTAACATGCTTGGAAACGTTAGAAGAGGTTTTTATAATAGGCTCGGATATTGTATAGCCGAGCAAGGAGGACTTTTCGAACATTTGCTCTATTTTTTTTTTGACTGGGAGAATCTTTTTGGTTTTTAGAATGTGTTATTTTATTTTGAGAAATTGCTTTTATTTTGTTTCTCCTTATTATTTTCATTGTAATACGTCGTTAATGATAAATCTGAGCAGTTGAAAATAAAACGCTCTAATTTATCAGTGATAAAAAACAAGAAAATTACGTTATAAAAATTTGCATATTTATTGACCAAATTACGGTTTTATTGACTACGCTCCACATAGCACCGTGGTTAGAGACATACTAAACGCAAGCCGTGAACGGCGATCACAAGTGAGTGTTGGTTGCTCCACTGATAGGTGTGCGGTGTTCCTGCTTGTACGTACACTGGCAAATTGGACTTCTTCCGGCCTATGTTCGCATTAGCCTGAAGCGCTCTGTATACAAGCTGAACTAATGGAGAACAACAGGGATACATGTAACAATCCCTTGGCTGAGCTGATCAAAGATGATGCAAAGCAACTAATAAAATTTAAAACGTCTACATTAAAAAAAAAATTATAGATTTTATCTTTTATAAAGCCACACTATTGGCACGTCCTGTATTTAAATATGTTTGGGCATTGACAATGGGATCTACAGGTGATACCAAAAAAATTATTAATTCAATTATCGATTATAGATTGTAAGTATGGTAGTCTGAGTGTTACAAAAGTCTTGCTTCCATGTTTGGGAATACAGAATTTTTTTCAGCGGACATATGAATTGAACTCTCAGGGTACCGATTCTGGAAGTCATAGGAAGTGATCGTTCGCCTGAGAAAAGAAAAGTAAATTCAACCAATAAACGCACTTAAAAGCAGTGACGAGACGATGGAATAATAACCAAACTTTTATGGGCACGCGCAGATCTGCCTCGAACAACAATTTTTGAGCGAAGCCGTTCTCTCGACTAGACCCAGTAGTTGGGAGTTGTAGGAAAGCCCGTGTGAAAAATGTCACTTGTATTATTTCATTTCAGCACGCTATTGGACGAACGACCGATCGATATTTTACTCGCTAATGCGCATGCTACGGCAAACTTGACCGTCTTTTATAGTAGGACTCGCACAGTGGTCGATTTTTGTAAAACCGCGGGCATTAAAAAAAACTTCCACATTGTAATTTAATCGTACAAAATATTTAGTTTATATATATTTATTAATTAGCTAAATTAAAGTAAAAATGTTAGTTTAGAAAAATAAAAAGAAAATATATTAAAAAGAATGCCAACCGAAACTTTCAAATGAAACACCCAGTATATTATTGCATTTTTGCATTTTGTTTTTAAATTCTAAGCATTTTTATATAACGTTCCCTATGTCGATCTTTAATTGTTTTCGAGATATTAACAATTGAATACTGTCATACTCTGGATCTTCTATTTGAAATTAGATGTTGAATACTGATGCGTAATGTCAAACTCGTAAAAAGCATAGTTTATTCTTTGGTCAACTATTCGCCTAGTATCTTGACAACCATATAGGGACAAATTTAGATACATGACGAATGACTTTTGTGCGATCGGCCGGTCCCAGAATACGGAATTTTGGATTTTAATAGAAGTGGTCACTTCTCAGGGTATGATCGTTCTCTTACGCCCAGAATCGAGCCGATGAAAAAGACAAACGACGCATTTTAAAGTGCGTATAAGCAAATGTTGACGTTATAATTATAACTCTACTTGTTATCCATGTTGGTTCAACTAGCTATTTTAATCTATCTAAAGACTTAAACAGTTTTACAGAGGACTGAAAGTACAATAGATCTCTAAAAAGGCGCATTTACACAGACAAACTTTCCTTTGATGTGGAAATGCCGACAAACATTTACACGAGCCTCTTGAGCAGAATGCTCAAAGAAATGTTCGAGCAAAATCTCGTACAAAAAAACACGTAAATTTTGAAGAGAATGTTAAGTAAAATTTGTTTGGAGAAATGTTGGTATAGAAATTTCTTACAAATTTAAATTTTATAGTTTTATGGGAATTCATTGAACTTAACTGAAAATAGAAAGACTAAGTTTTAAAACAAGGTATTTTTAATTAAGTGCTTTCCGATGGAAAAACAATTTGATGTAGAAATTCACATTTTACCTTATAAGCAACTTCGATTGACCTGATTTTTATAGGGGATATGCCAGTATACTTGTTACTTTTTTGGGATTGTAGAAAAACGAGAATAAAAAAATAATAATGGCACTTATTTATTGCTGTTGCCTGTAAAATGTAATGATAAAAATTTACGTTTAAAAGAATATCTCTTTATTTTACTTCCTAGTTTAAAACACAATACAATAACAATTAAGTCAAATTAAAAAACCTATATACATTTTATTAAATCTCAAATATATGAACAAAAGCAGGTTCGATCTAAATAATACCCGTTTATTACCCACTTTTACAATCCTACCATCCCGACCATTGCCTAAAAAAATATAATTTAGCAGTAATAGACTGGACTTCTGAATCGGAATGTTGCTCCTTTGCATATTGTTTGTTCAGTGTCAGTAATCGACCTTGATTATTACACTAAATTGACAATAAATATGTATCTTCAGCATTTTCATGAACCTTTTGCTTTTTTAAGCAACCCTTGGGGCCTTAAACTAACTAGGTAAATCTGGTGTGAGTAATTAAAAAAAACAATCAAAGTAAAGTCCTCATAGAGTTTTTTGCCGATATTTGAAAAACTGAAAATTATTTTGGAAAAGAAAAATTTTCCTGGTTTGTTTTTTGAATTTAGGAAAAAACCCTTGGAAATAAAAAAAAACTCGCAAGAAAATCCCAAAAAACCTACGGGCAAAAAAATCCGGGAAAAACCCTAAGAAAAAAATATTATAAGTAACCCTAATCCATGTGACAAAACTGATAGTAGAGCCAATAATAATGTTCTGCTTGCCGTCGGCTTTTTTTTCACAAAAATTTTAAATAAGAGTTGGTGTTTCATTTTTTTAAAGAATTGAGATCAGTGATCATTGATGTGAAATTTTATTTATTCTCATCTTTAAAAATAGATAGCAATAATTTGCTCAAAAATTTACCCGAACAAAATGTTCAAAGAAAAGCTCACAAAAATGTTCACGCAAAAAATTTTAGATCTTTTGCACGAGCTTTTATTTGAGCATGTTCGTCTGTGTAATTGCGCCTTAAGGGTGAGTTCGTTAAAAATTCGTTTATCGTTATTTTTTCCCTCTGCGAATTTCTCTTGCAACTTTCAAATACTGGCGTACCAACCGAAATTTCGTACACACAAAAACCAGTTTAATGAGTTAAATTACAAAAAAATCTGATATCAAGTTGATATCAAAAGAGCAGGATTTATTACCCAACCGGCAAACTCTATGACAGTCGGCCATATGGATTTAGAACACGATTTTGATCTAAAATGTTTGAGGGATTGCTCTGGTCGATCAGCAAACATTTTAAAATATTCAAATTTTTATATTGTAAGAAGGGCCTGATTTGCATACTGCACATCTGGGCGTCAACGCTAGACTACGACCCCTAAAAATATATAATTCTGTGTACCCTTTCATTTCTGTTCTAAAATGAAATATCGCCCCCTTTTTATGGTTTTAATAGGTTTTATCACCCTTTTGTAGCAGTTTTTAATTTAGAATCGGGGATTATTCAGAACACTCTTTGTCGCAGACTTAAAAAGCACGTTTTGCATACGGCCAGTGTGTATATGGGGACTTTTTTTTGAAAAATCGGCATGTGGGGTGAGCTCGGGTTTTGAACAGGGAGAAAATATAAACAACCACACTAAAAGTGAACACAAATTTAACTTAACTTTAAAGTTTTGTTTACCTACCCCAAGGAACAATTTCAAACAACAAACGTTCTAGCAACTCGCTTTTGCACCAATTTGGCGAGGATTTTTTGAGTTGTGTTGATGTTTCCTGCGTCTAGAGTCACGTGCCCTCTGGATAATATTTTTATTAATATAATTGATTTGAAATCAAGACATCGACGTTTGCAACCACGATTGAACTCATTTCCAAACACCATTTATTAATAATTCTAAAATATACTGGAGAACAAAAAAAATGCAACACCAGAAAGGACAAATATTTTTTAAGTAATTTATTTATATATTAATAGATTAGAATGCTCTTAGTAACTGATTACATTTGCAAGAAGATTCTTCAATGATAATCATCAAAAAAATAATAATAAGTGGCTCCTCCATGGTTATTTATGCACTTGTTTGTTCTATTGGGCATTGACAAAATAAGATGGTCTATATCATATTGAGGAACACTCATCCAAATCCTCCAGTTTCCAGGGGGACGTGATAATCGACTAAGATTACGCCCTATCATATCCCATACGTGTTCGATAGGCGACAAGTCAGGCGATCTTGCCGGCCATTCCAAAGTCTCTACGCCAAAATCCACCACGAGCAATATGCGGTCTGGAATTATCTGGTTGAAAGATCGCATTTGGGATAGTTTGTAGGTAGGAATGTAAAACTGGCTGCAGCACTTTATCGATATATCGCCGAGCAGTCAGATTGCCGTTGATGAGCACTAAAGGTGATATGCTTTCTAAACATATAGCACCCCATACTAGGATACTTTGCTGTCCTGCTGTATCACGTTCAACAGCAAAGTCTTCGTCTCTCACCTCGAAATCGCCTAAACAAAACCTGGATTCGTCGCTGAAGCTTATGGTATTCCATTCGTCATTCCAGTTTTGCCGAGCTCTGCACCATTCCAAGCGTAGAGCCTTATGTTGTGGGATCAAAGGTAGCACCAAAAGCGGACGGTAAGTCCTCAGCCCCATACCAAGCAATCTTCTATTAAATGTCATCTTTGAAAACACTCGTCCTGTAGCTGCAACCAGAACATCTCTTACTTGGCGTATACTGTCTGAGATGTCTGTCATAATCACGACATTGTAATAATCTAGGGCATCCAGAACCCGCACGATGTCTAGAAGTCTCATCATTGGACCACCTTCTCCAAACTCTTAACACTGTTGATGGATTGGCATTAACCCTTCTTGCAATTTCCCGTAAACCAAAACCAGCCTCTTTCATGCCCACGATGCTTCCTTTTTCGAAGTCGTTTAAATGCCGAAATTGTTGGCGCCCGCAAACTCTTGGCATTTTTATTATTTAAAATTTTCAGAAAGAAATGCTTTAAACCTATTTTAAACTGTAGCTAGCCTAAAAGGATACTTAAAAATTAGTAAAACTAACTAAAAAATCATCAAAATCCAGCACAATAACAAGATTTCTTTAACGACTTACACAAATGGCGTAGCGACGAAATTCAAGACAGGAAAACAGTATGTCGGCAATAATAGGGTGCGGACTCGGTCGCTAAAGTCACTAAAAGTACATATTTTCAACACTAGTCGCTAAATTTAGAAAAAAGTCGCTCAAGTACATATTTTGGCACTTTTTTTTTTGTTTTATTTTTCAGAACTTCCCCCATATCTGTTTTCAGTTCATCACCCTTTACAAGTTCATCATCACTTTTAAATATAGTTAATCTTGCTGAGAAAATTCCTGGATTTTATGATTTTGCTCATCTACCAGTCAGAATGGCGTTTTTTGCAGCTACAAGATCAGAAAATCTGAAGACAGAGGTAGAATGGAAGAAAAAGCCTTAAATGACATTTTAGTGGTTTCAGATGCAATTAATTTATTGATATTTAACGACACTCAAGATAAAGAGAAGATTAAAGAGAAAGAAATTGAAAAAGCCAGGAAAGAAAAGTTGGACCAGGAGCAGCTTCTTGCGAGACAAAGAATTCAGGAAGAGCTGTAAAAACAGAGAAAAAAAAAGTGTGCTTGAACTGGAAAAAAGTCTAAGAGATAGGAAAAGAACTCAACAAGATAAAGAAAAAGCGGCTTTAGGGCTTTTAGAAGAAGCAGAAGCAAATCTACTACTACTACTACAAAGAATAATGTAGTGGAAGCTACAGTAGCACAAGGTATGATCTCGGCAGTTAAAAAAAATTAAATGAAAAGAAAAAACTACTTAGTTTGCACCTGAAGAAGATCAGAGATTGTATTGATCGAAACGTCGAGTATAAATAAAATATAGACAATGGAAGTCCGAAACACAGCGTTAATTTCAAAAGTAAACGTTGTTAAAGGGTTGGCAAAATTACCCTAGTTCATAGCAACGGTGTGTCGTCGTTTTCTCGTCCATCATATTGCACAAATGACTAGTCTTTGTACTTAATGCAACGTTAATTTTAGTGTATTTCTTTAGGATTAAGAGAATCTACTCTTTGTTTTTCTGCTTTTCTTGGCTTTGTGAATGATTCTTCATATCTATTTACAAAAATTCTTCATTCAGAAATTCTATCACATCCGGATCTCGCTTTGGACGAAGCGTTAAATATATACAAATATTTAACCAGCCTTTGTGACACACTAAATTTAAAAAGTCAAGAGGATTTTGATTTGCAGATGTGTAAAGTACTTTTTGATCATCTTTTTTCTAATTCCAAATCTCAAGTTAATCGCGCGCGTCTTCTAGCTCTTCAAGAACCAGAGAGCAATGCATGGCTCAACGCCTTACCTTCTCCTTTTTTGGGAAATTTACTGGATGACCCGTTCTTTCGTATTTCTATCGCTCTACCTCTGGGTCAGCCGGTTTGCGAGCCTCACTCTTGCACTTGCGGCGAAATAATTGACAAATTAGGCCATCACGGCTTGAGCTGCAAGAAAAGTGTAGGACGTTTGGCTCGCCATAGGTTGATCAACGACATTATCAGACGGTCTTTGGTTTCAGCTGGATTTCCAGCTCAACTGGAACCGTCTGGTATATGTAGAGGTGATGGAAAGAGAGTGGACGGGATCACTTTGGTGCACTGGAAGGGGGGAGGGCGTTGGTTTGGGATGCCATTTGTCGCTCCTATCTTGTTAAATCTTCTGAGAAATCAGGGGAGGTGGGAAAGATGGGAGAAAAGCAAAAACGACAGAAGTACAAAGAGCTAGAGATCGGGGATTTTTCTTTTGTCCTTTTAAGGTGGAGACACTGGGTCCGTGGGGTGAGGAAGCAAAATCTTTAATTACAGAAATATCAAAAATAATAAACACCAAAGACGCCAAATGATTCATCACCCAACGGATTAGTGTGGCCATCCAAAGGGAAAATGCGGCTTCAGTGCTAGGAATTTTACCAGCCGCATCAGGTTTAGAAGAAGTGTTTTATTTATAGCTTTTATGTATGTTTATTTTTATTTAATTTTTTGAATTTTTGTAAATTTAGTCTATATTTTTAATTTATTAGTTATGATAATAGAATTTTATTAATTAAGTGTATTTCTTAGTTATGGCAACTAAGGCAGCTAAAAATTGTTAATTGGGAAAGGCCACAGATTAGCTCCACCGTACACCAAAATTTTATCTTGCTTTCTAAACGTCGTTGGGCAAGGGTTTAAAAATAATTTTTCTGCCAAGTCTTCCAGTTGGGATTGTCTTACCAACGAAGAATTAAAATTACTCAATAACAATGCAAAATTACATAGCCTTTTCATTGATCAATGTTCACGACATCAAGTTCTATTGCTAAGTACTACCTATGTTCTCACAGTAAATCGCGCAAATCTAGATATCGAAAAACAATGTAGCAATTTGAGCAAACGGCAAAGCAAAGAAAAACTAATCGTACTCCATATAAGGCATAAAACTCGACCATACGAACGAGTATTTGCTATAAAGCGATTCTAAATCATATTTTCAATAAAACTAGTAAATTTTTTTGTGCAATTTTAGTGTTTCGAGCGCAAGCAAAACTAACTTCCAGCACACAGATTGATACAGCTACAATAGACTATTTACTCAACCATCATTAACATTCAGATAGAGATTTGTTTGGTGAAAACATTTTTTTAGTAGAAATAAAGAAGACATTTTTTGGGGTATTGGACAAAAATAGACCGAACAGGAACAAGTGTATAGTTGAGCAGTAGTCGTAATTATATTTTACATGCCATTTCGACAGTAATACCTAAATTTTAGGCCCTAATTTGACTCCTTCTTTACGCTGGTAAACAGAAGCAGAACCTAATTTTAATAAAAGCTTTGAATGATAAATTGTATCAAAGGTTTTTCCCAGATCAATAAACACTGCTGCGCTTTTTGTCTTTGTGAAGCCAGCAAGGTGTTCAAAAAACGCATAAAAATTTACATTTTCAATAATGCCAATATTCTTCGAAATGATTTTGTCGTTCAAGATGAACATAAACGTGCAATATCTGTTTTCCATTTAATCTGCGGCAGCAATTTATCGCAAGACAGCAGTTAAATTTTACAATCTTACTGCCTATGTGGTAGTAAATTTCAAACACAATAAAATACTTGAAAATCCTTAAAGCAAAGTGGTTCAGAAAAAAGGCGCTTTTATTATAGCGGGAGTGTTGTAAATTTTCTCGCTATTATTAAAAGAAAATGCGTAAAACGATTATTAGCTACCTAATCGAAAGCCGGATTGTAAAATATAAATTATCGCTATATGAGGCTAACAAACAGTAAATAAGTTTGTCAAATAAAATTGCCATTATCTTATTATCTTGCAATACTAATATTAAACCCGCTCTACATTTTTTTGAAGCAATATTTTTGGAAACACTATTATTGTGCGTTTTTTAAACAATAACGTAATTAAACTCAGTTGAAAATATACTCGTCAGCAATCAATTCTTTCTTTAAATATCCAAATAATTTTTATTATTTGATTATTACTAATTTTATTTTACTTACCAATAAAAGAGTTTATTATGCCTCTAGGTATTGATACTTATTCTTGTTATGACAACAAAATCAGATAAAATTGTCTCTTTTTAAAGGGTATATTTGTTAAAAAAATGTACTTGTTTTAAAAATTCGAAAATAGGCCATACCTTGTTTGATTCTTAACTCCTTTAATAAAATTGTTAATTTCTGAAACTGAACGCTATTGGTTTGGCATTGGAACTATTTTCTTTAATTTAAATATATTGTTAAGTTATTGCGCAAAATTTTGCCTCGTAGCTAATTTCGCTAGTATAGTATCTACTTGAGAATATAAAAAATTGTAACAAGAAATTAACAGCGATATATTTGTATGTGGGTGACTAACAATAAAAATACAATGTTTCTCGAAAGTTCGATATATTGACAATATTAAGACAACAATAATCTGAGAATATAACTTCGATTTGCTTTCTTCTGTTACATTACAGCAAATCCAAATGAAAACGGTGGAGGATACGAGGGAACTGGGCAAAAAGACATCTCATCATTAATGCTTGACCTAGGACATTTCTCTTATTAATACACTACACAAAAATAGTATCAGCTTAAACAATGGTTTAATTGGTACATGGAACTTTTTTAGATTACCCTATATTATAGATATAAGTACTAGATATATTGGAGTTATTGGGCAATCAGATCATATAGTTAGCAATTGATTCTGAAAGTAACATTTCGTTAATTGATTTTTAGGATTTGATTACCGGTATTAAAAGTAGACTGTAGTTGCATCCCATTTTGTATAAACCTCACTTATGTTTTGCAAAATTCAGAAGTAGAAAACAGAAGTCTTTAATATTTTATAGACGTAAGAATCAAATAAGAGTTTCGAACTTCCTACGTCTTTATTTTTTACTTTTTTACAACGTCTCGAATGCTTATGTAAAAAAAGAGTAAAAATATACAATGGCAGTTCGAAACTCCAGTTGAATCTCAACTTCATCATTGCCTACCACCTTCAAACCGAGCTTCAAACAACATTTTATAGACGGTTTACAAAATCACGAGCTATCTATGGACAAGCTCTATTTTTTAAATCAGGTTTAGTGACTACTGGTGGCCGACTTTTTATTCTTGTAGTAAAAACGTTGTAAGATTGCAAAAAAGAAATATTCAGGGAAAAAGTCGTAGAGTCCATTATTCTCTTAAAGCTATTGGCTATTTTGCATTTAAATGAATTTTAGAGACTTGCCGTACACTATTCCACCTCTGGGTGATATACAGCATACCATAAATACTGACAATTGCTTTAACGATTTTCAAAACGCTACCTATCGGTAAAAAAATCAATTAAATTTGCTGTAAATCTTAAGGGCTCACTGTCTCTTTCGTTTGGTTTTATAGCTTTCTTGTAAGAGTTAACTTATTTCTGATTGGGCACTGTAATGACATAGTTTCACTCGGTCATTCTTTAGCTCCAGCTCAAATTAAGCCATTGTTTTTATTAGTTTTAGTTTTGGGGTATTTTCTTGCTTGTTCAAAGCGTTATTATACGATACGATCTTTAGGATCATCTACATGCATTAATATTTTCATCTTCTTTTTCAGACATGGTGGGAGTCTGAAAACTGAAAAATATGGCAACTATAACTTCTGGAATACTATCACCGAATTCATTTGTGCTTGGTCAAGGTAAGAAAATATAACTTCAACATAATTGTGGGGTAGTATTTAGACTTAAATCTGCTTCCAGAATATTGAAAATTGACAAATTAAAAACAGTTTATTTGCCACCTAGGTAAAATGTGGAAGATTGTTTTAAATTACATAATTGTCAACTATTATAGCGATTTGTGCTTTACCACACTTTGGCCGGATGCTAAGTAAAATCTTACAATAAGCTCATTCTTTTGCCGTTCTATCTATCCTGCATTCTAATGTAGTTGAATTAAAAATGCTGTATTTTTTCAATTTATTCCTTTAGAGCCATAAAAATTTGACAGTTCCTTTTGGGTTTTATTCTAAAAAGCCAATTTGAAAAATAAAAAAAATCGTTAAAAAACTTTAATTTATGTTCTTAAAACTGTAAAATTGTAGTGGATTATTTCAAAGATCATAAAAACTGTCTTCAGAGTCGTTTTATAATAATTATTTTTTTTTTTAAATCTGTCCTACGAGAAATTAATTCAAAATTCACGAGTTAGTTGTAAAAGCAGTTTCATCATTTATTTATTAAATTATTGTAGAAATATATAGAAGAAATAGTTATACATTCTTCAAACGTTTTTGAAAAGAGCTATCCCTCCTCCACGCACTTCACTGTTACTATATAAGTAATACAGATTTTGTAAACCCAAAATGAGGTGCGACGACATCTAAGTATGTGATCAAGCAATTGCAAATAAAGTTACTACTCAGATTGTTCAAATCTAATTTTCTGTGCGTCTATTCTTGAATCAAGAGAAAATTTACTACTATGCATTTCATTGGTCCAAAAATCGTTTTTTCTCACTTTTGCCCGATATTGATCGAAAGCAATTATATTGATCTTGACCAATTTTTGATGAAAAAATATTCGTCGGAGAAAAATTGTACCTAATTCTTGCGAAAGGTTCCTTTTCCGCCCTTGACGGCTTTACCGAACTTTCTTATATTATATTATATTATATTATATTATATAGTTATATTCGAAATACTAAAAATATCGCTCTGTACTTAAAAAAGTGGGACCACATACGAACTTAAAACCCACTGGAATCAAACATCACGAAAAAAACGGTAGTGGAATCTTTATCGAAATAATTGAAATAATGATGCAACCTTAACCTTATTGGACACAAAAAAAACTTCGACGGGATGGAAATCTACCAAAGGAAGGAAATTATTCAGGAGGGAGTGTAAACAATGATACAAAAGCTGCTGCATATGACGAAGATGTCCAATTTATTTTAGAAGAAAGAATATTAAAGGATGCAATAACTAGACCATTTGCAGTAAAAAATACATTGGTTAAGCACAAGGCAACATTTTACTAAAAAAAAAGGTTGAGACTTTTTTGTGAAGATTGCACGGGCTACCCATTTAAATATATCACGAGATATTCAAAACATCCTGTACATATTACCGACTATAAAACGACACAGAGATTTATTAATATTAACCGTACGCGGAGATTCATTTACAGCCTTACCTACATGACTTTTTGCAATAATGTTTACATTGTAATTATAGCAAGTTGCAAGTGACTGAATAAATTTTCAGTGGATCCCATAGAGCAAGAGTTTGTGGTATAATACGTCCTCAATACGAAACGGATGGTCTTGCCACTCACAAAAATTAATTGTTACTAAGGGCTCGGAACACCCCCGTAAAGCTTATTAAAAATATTTTTATTGGTTTTTCAAGACCGTGTTAAAAATATTAACAGATAACACACGTCTGCATTGTTTAATACTTTTAAAGTTGATTTAAAAATTTCAAATCTGATTTTAGTTTTTTTGTACCACGTAAGGTTCTTTTCAAACCAGTAAAATTCAAAATCATAGAAAGAACAAAATTTATTCCAGTTATAAGCCAGTTTTATAATATATCAAAGAAGAAAAACCATTAGAAATAGTTATTTATTCTTTACGCTTCTTAAAAAAACCTCTTATTTTTTCAGAAAAGCTTCTTTTGGTGGCTTTTCTGTTATATTCAGCTAAAGGAAAATCTCTTCTCAATGTCCAACAGTAATCAGCAATCATTTTTGTGTCCCAGCGCTCCCGGTATCTTTTTCCCATCTCCTTAATATCTTGATAAAATCTTTTATCTTGTTCTTCACTGACGTCCCCAAGATTTTCCGGGAAATAGTCGAAATGGGAATGTAAAAGGTGAATTTTTATGCTCATATTTCAACCAAGAATCCTGAATTTTTCCAACATATTTTCAACGATCTTGGGCCTTTATAAATCCCTACAAATTTATTTACAACTTCTTTAAAAGCATTCTCTGCATGTTTTTCTTTGTATTTATGTATCCTTCATCAAGCTTCTAATCTGCGGTCCTATAAGGATTGCCTCCTTTAATTTTGGCTCTGACAAAGTCGGAAATGTTTTACCCAAATATTTAAAACGATATCCTTCTATGAAATTAACTCTGTGTTTCGGACTTCTATTGTCTATATTTTATTTATAATACACGAAATTTCGATCAGTACAATACCTAATCGCCTTCAGATGCAAACTACAATCTATTCCTAAGGCTACGTACTTATATACTATGGAAAATCACTCAACCGTGAAGTTTAAGAAGTTGGGTCCGCCCGAGGACGGGCTTCCGAATATTAGGAATCTCAACAGTTGGTTTACTGAAAATGAGATGAAAATACCCTGATTCTGCTCAATAAAGGCAGCTTCAAGGAATTTTCGTTTGTTCCGGTGTGACTCCTTGTGCAAAACCTTTGCTTCTGTCCACTTCATTCGGTGCTGTTTTGTGGTTTCACCTCTTTGGGTATTCGTCTGATGTTTCTTAAGCCTAACAGATAGTGGTATTTTTGTTTCGCCTATGTATGATTCACAACATTCACAAGGAATTTGATAAATGCATTCCTTATTTTGTTTCTTCTCCGGTTTTGTTTTACTATTAAAATTTAATATTAAAGTTGTCCGCTACTCTTCTAATACTTCTTTAATGTATGGAATTGTTAAATCATCAAACAAGGCATAATAAGAACTTCAAATTTGTAACAATTCTCATGACTTGAAAATCGAAATAAGAAACCTGAAGAAGGATCTGCAGCAGAATGGTTGCAGCCCTAAACTTATAACAGATACTATTTCTAAATTTCAGCAAACAGGACAGAGATTAGAAGACCAAAACCAGGCAAATGCATTCCTTACAATTCAATACATTAAAGGAGTATCAGAGAAAATTGGAAGAGTAGCGAACAAGCTAAATATTAAAACAGCTTTTAAATCTAATAATACAATTCGAAGCATTCTTAGTAAAACAAAACCGGAGAACAAACAAAATAAGGAATGCATTTACCAAGTTCCTTGTGAGTGTGGTGAATCATACATAGGCTTAAGGAACACCAGACGAATACCCAAAGAGATGAAACTACGAAATCAGGAATCGCCAAACATGCATGGTCAAAACAACACCGAATGAAGTGGACAGAAGCAAAGGTTTTGCACAAGAAGTCACACTGGAAGAAACGAAAATTCCTTGAAGCTGCCTTTATTGGACAAAATCAGGGTATTTTGAGTAAACCAAGTGTTGAAATTCCAAATATTTGGAAGCCCCTCCTTGGGCGGAGCCAACTTCTTAAACTTCACCGTTGAGCGATTTCCCATAGTATATTAGTACGTAGCCTTAGGAATAGATTGTAGTTTCAAATCAATCAAATTTCAAATCCAGACTGCTGACTCAAGAGAAGACCTAAACTTCTCTCCACGCACTTCCCAGTTATGATTTTCATATTGTATTCTTTGAAGGAATTCGTCTAAATTTTCATATTTTCTTTTAAATGAATTAAATGGCAGAGAACAGCTTAAGGCTCCTTTTTGAAGAGTCGATGAAAAGTCTCCATTCAGAAGCTGTGTACTCAGGAGCTCCGAGGCAAGTAAATAGATTAGCAATTTCTGGGCGGTACACAAGTGGTCCGTTTGGTACAAAATATCTTACAAATTCAGCCTCACGATTTCTAGAGCAAGAGAAGGGGGCAAGCAGTTTTTTTCAACCTAGACCCCCGTAATGAATTAAGACGCATATTATAAGATTTTTTTATATTTTTTTTCCAACAAAAAATCTGTGGGTGATAAGTAGTCGTATAGGGGCGGCCCGTGGGTCCTCTTCATGGGCCCTTTCTGCCTTTTCTGCCATACCCCCCAACCTTCTTCCTCTATCGTGGGGAATCCTCACTTCAGCTGCCTTGATCTGGCATATGCATCACACTGCGCCGATTCCTCATCGAGCCCGCTGTGATAAAGACCAATCGTATTTAAATTAGTTATTTCTGTATAAAAGCTGAGCTTAGCAAACAAAAATCACGTAATCACAAAACAGGCCTGTGTAATTAGTTGCCTTGTTAAAACTGACCACCTTTAGAGCAGGGTGCTCAACCCTTAGGAAACAATGGGGTCAAACACACCAGTTGATTTTTGGTGGGGGTTACCCGATGCATCATAGGGCCTTCAAAATTGCACATCTTTAGGGAGGTGTGGTCTGTGTGGTTGAGGTACAAATTTTGAATTGAGGACGGAAAAGCGCACATTTTCTTATTCATTTTGATTTATACCACGATCTCTTGCTCTACGAATACATTTTTAGCTGGATCCCAGTTTTTCTGTCGATAATTTAATACGTCGGTGTTTGCACAACACTTGATGGTGGCCACCTTGACTTTGGTTATTTGAGAAAAATGCGAGAGATTACCGTTAAACAAACCGCATATTCCCGTATTTTTTGTGTTTACTTCTTTATTATAATTTTAACACCTTGTTAAAAGTGTTTTTAGAAAGCGTGCTACTACGGTGCATACAGTTTATGTACTCAAGCTGATGGTAAACTGCATTGTCACCATTAGTAGGAAAAAATGCATATTGACACATACACAAAACGAACTGACTTCATTTTTGTTTATTTTATCTCCTATTAATATACTAGAACTTTCGGTAATTTATAGGGTTAAATAGACTTCCTCAGTGGGATTTACAAAAGGGCTAAGCTAGAGGCCCTCGATATATTTGGCAGTTGTGGTTTCACCAGAGGTGCGTAACTCTCTTTTGTTTTTTTTTTCTATTTTCATGTAAAACCGATTTTATGAAATGGACTGATGTTTTGTTGTCTCTTTTTATAATTTCCTCACTCTTTTTGAATGAAGATGACTTTTTGGTTAGTAAAATATGTCAAACTTTCACAAAAAACATGAGGTATATACACATACAAATAATTTAAAATTTGATATACACGTACATGGTTATTAATAAAACATGTGACAAAAAAATTATCAACATTTTGCTAACAACTGCCAAATTGAGTTGCTTACCTTTGGTAAAACAATAACTGTCAAAAATTGTATACAGGGCCTGTAGCTTGTACCAACCTGTAGCTGCAGCTTTGAAATGAGTGGGCTTTCAGTAAGGACTGTGTTTTTGGTGGAGCTTTTAGATAACCTCAATTCTTTAATTTCAGTTTATAAATAACTAATACAGTTGTTTTGGGTTTTTTTCGTTTGCTTTTGTGCATAATCATTTCATCATCATTTATGTTTGTTTTGCGTCTTAGTGCCTTAATAAATATATATTTTGTTCTAAAAACAGGTTCGAAATACGTTTTTTTCCAGACAAAATTCACAGCGGACAGTCCGAATACTTTTTGTTAAATTTTGAACCACCAAAATTCAAGAAGAACCAGCAATTGAAAGTTAATGGACCTTATTAAGCCAAGCATGCGATAATGTGACGAAAATGTCGTTGGATGAGCTTGTAAAAGAAATTCCGTTGCCCGCATGATTCCAATAAAAGCTCAAAAAGTTTTAAAAAGAGATATTTTTTGTTACAAGGTAATGTCCAGATAGATGCCACACTTTTGAAAAAAATTCTAAGAAACTAAATGATCAAAAAAATTGTATTTTAGAATAAAAGAAGATTCTTCAAAGTATCTTTCATTAAAGTACTGGTCTCTAAACAAAATAAGAAATAGTGTGGTTTTAACAACGGAAAGCCCGTTTTTTTTTCTTCCTGTTATAAGTGTTTTTGTCTGTGATTATGCTTTTATTTTTAAGACTTTTTGACATGGAGGACCAATAACTTTCGAGCCCTGAAGATGGCACAATAAAGTGTCGAAACGTCGGCGAAGAATAAATTTGGTTCTTACTATCTGACCTTATCCCACTAAAATGCACCAAAAAATAAGAAATCGTTTACTACTCGAAAAATATTTTGAAAAAAACTGTGTTGCAGTTGATACCGTTTTCTCGTCGCGTCATTTGTCATCAAAAAATTATTTTATTTTTTTTCTCGGAGGAAGTTACACAAAGCATAATGATGTTAAAATAAATTTAAAGTTAAAAAATACCATAAAAAACCAAACCAAAATATAAAATAATGTAAGAAATTGAGAAAATAGACAATTTTACTATACTAAAAACTAAAAAAAAAGTAAAAAGAATAGTAAATACAAAATTTAAAAATAAAAGTTAATATAAAATAATGTAAAACATTAGAATAAATATAAAATTAAAAACAGATTAAAAATAAGTTAAAAATTAAGAGACCATAATATGAAAAAAATACTAATAATGCCTACACCATAAAACAAGAGAGAGGCGAAAAATACAAGACTCACAAGAAACTGCTTGAACCAAGGGATCGTTTTTTACCCTGTAAATATCTCTCGAGCTCCCATACTAGCGGACAATTGCATCCTTCGCGAACTTTTTGTTGAAAACTGCCAAAAATTCTGTCTGGTCCTTGTTTTTATCAAAAATATTTCCGTTAAATGAATGCATCGCTTAAAACGTGTTCGGTTTTAGTAAATTTTAATAAAAACTGGCAAGAATTTCGTCCACAGTGGACCGACGACGAAAATAATTAAAATTTAACTTCTCGGAACCCAAATGGCTTAGAAAAGCGAATTGGTCCTTCTTTTTTGCCTTCGGAACCAAAGTTTACTAATGTGCTGGCGAGCTGGGTCAGTGTGTAAATATAACGAACATAATTATGTGTGTTAGTGGACACAAATTTAAACAATAAGGATAACATTTTCTTAATTTATTGGAAGAAAGGTACAATGTTACATTAGTTAATTTAAAATTAAACTGAAAGTTTTAGTCTGGGTATGTATCCTTGTGGTACACAACGAATATTTTATAGCGAAAAGCCCAACTGGTTGATAGACTGGCATTGAAATAAGTGGGACAGCTGGTGGGGAAGGCCAAAAATTCAGAAATTTTTTGTATTCCTTATTTTCTTATGACTATTTTTGGGGTAAGGTAAAAAGGGACCGATTGGGCCTACTTGCGGGTCTTGGGCCGCCCCCTAGTTACTACTACTACTACTACTACTACGAATATTTTACACCTCATATTTCAAGCACTTTTATTGTGTTAGGTACTGTATCATGATTTAGATGTGGCTCATACAATTTTACCAAAAAACCACCTTCTTCAATCTCTTTGTGGAGATTCCCTCAAATTCTTAAGGTAATTTTGTTTCAGGGCCAAGTGGTTTTGTTCTCTTTTTCATTAGTCCTACATGGCATTTCCTTCTCATCTCCAGAGAATCTACAAATCGGTGTATTGGTGACTCCAATTCTTTTTATGTGTGAGTTGAGTGTATGCAGACCTGTGTTTATTCTCTGGCTGTATCTTGGTAGTTCGAGAAGCTATTTTTCTCTGCGTTTGTCTGGCTTATTCAGAGGCTTGAAAAGTAAATTGTCCTCGAAATGTACCGAGGAAATTTTTCTTCGGCAGAAATTATGGAAAGAGGTTTTTCTTTCCATAAACCTCTATCTCTAAACGCTACGAATGTATAAATGTATGGTCAGTCGTGGTTAGTACTTGCGGGTGTCAATCCTTATAATAATCAAGACAATTTTCTAGCAATATATGAACCCTGTAGATTTGACATAATACTTTAGATCAGAAACTTTGGTAACACATTATTCCACGCACATACAATCACAATAGTAGCCATGAACCACGGCCACCTTTGTTGTTAGGTGGTTGATCCTAGAGGCCACCAGTTTAAATCTCTTTTTTTAAGGAGCTAACGATACTGGTGACGGCACGTCCGTTGTCAGACTACCCACGTCGAGGCCTTCTAAGTCACTTCATACGACAGACTTAGGGGTTACCCTGTTGCTGCTCTTATTCTCCAGACGAAGTCTAAGGGTATATGCAACAATAAAAAAGGTAAAATAATAAGGTGACCTAACTAGTTGGCTGATGTTTGCTCCACTGTGCCGAGGCCAAGAAGTTGCATTGTCCGGTGTTTTATGTTTTGCCAGTTATTAGTGGATTTTTAGCGTTTTCGTCGGTTTGTTTTTATTAAAGTATGCCGTAGCCCGTCGTAAAATATTTGTCATTCTTATTGAAATCATTTCTTTGGATGCTCGGCTTTGAAACGGACCGAACTTAATAATTCGTGAGAATATTTTTGATGCTTTTTATTAAATTTTATAATAATATCGTGCTTAACCGCCAAGTTTTTCGCCGAACTTGACCTCTCTAGACAATTTTTTTAGCGGAATGGTCAATATAAAAAATGTCACATTTTGAGCGTTAGCAACAAAAACATTAGCGGGTATTTCTTCTGAACATGCCTTTAAAGACCTTAAAAATTTTGGTAAGACATTCATAAAATGCAAGTGTTTATTGAGAAAAGATAAAAAATTTGATTGATTCATTTGTGTGTGCCACTCTGGCACTTTCTACTGCAACCATCAGCGAATCTAATATGACTCACTTTTGAGATTGCTCTCTAATAAAGTATGTTTAGCTCATTAGGAAGACATTTGCACAGCACAGGGTCTTTCATTATAAACTTTCCCTGAAGAAAAGTTTTCTACTACTAGTGCTACGAGGTTCAAACCAAACCATTCAAAAGAAGGTAGTTTTTCACCTCTGTCAATTCTGACGTTTATAGTTTAGAGTCCAAATTATGTTAGATTTTTTAAAAACTACGAAAAATTCTCTTTTCCCTGCAATACCACTCACGTTGTGGACTCGTCACTTCAAAGAATTTTATTCAGAAAATGTGGGTCTTCCTTCTATTAAGCATTTTCCTCCAATGCGACTCTGGCCAATTTTATTTTTGTCGGAGGTTTACCTCTTGCCGCACCTGCATTTTTTAGATTTTAAAATGTTCTTTTCTGAGCAAGCTACATATTTTCGTAGAAGATTTTGGACCATCATGACCTTCATAGTCTAAAGGCGCAATTACACAGACGAACATGCTCAAATAAAAGCTCGTGCAAAAGATCTGAAATTTTTTGCGCGAACATTTTTGTGAGCTTTTCTTTGAGCATTTTGTTCGGGTAAATTTTTGAGCAAGTTATTGGTATCTATTTTGGAAAAATATTTTTAAAGATGAGAATAAATATAATTTTACATCATTGATCAGTGATCTCAATTCTTTAAAAAAATGGAACACTAACTTTTATTTTAAACTTTTGTGAAAAAAAGGCGACGGCAAGCGAAACATTATTATTGGCTATCAGTTTTGTCATATGCAATGTTAAAATAGTTAATGATGGAGGTAATAACATTTAATTCTTTTCTTTACCTTTTTTGGTTTTCTTTCACTATAAAAAGAAAACGGAAATGTCTTCGAAGTAATTACTTTTTAAAATGCAGGTGGATATTTTTAGAGAACTGTTCTGGAGAGTAGTTAGTTGTTCCCTGGGGGGGATAGGGAGGTTTAGACAGTCGGAACGCAGCGCTGTCAAACACTGCTGTAATTTTGTGTGTCAATGTTCATTTGACCAAAACTCCCTCTCACTAGTCTACGGTTTTTACCTTCTCCTAACCCAGCAACAGCAATAACTAAGTGCCAATTTTTATTTATTTTGATTCTCGTTTTTTTTACAACCCCAAAAAAGTTACAAGTATACTGGCATATCCCCTATAAAAATCAGATCAATCGAAGTTGCTTATGAGGTAAAACGTGAATTTCGACATCAAATCGTTTTTCCGTCGGAAAGCACTTAATTAAAAATACCTTGTTTTAAAACTTCTTTCAATTTTCAGTTAAGTTCAATGAATTCCCATAAAACTATAAAATTGAAATTTGTAAGAAATTTTTATTACCAACATTTCTTCAAACAAATTTTGCTCAACATTCTCTCCAAAATTTACGTGTGTTTTTTTGTACGCGATTTTGCTCGAACATTTCTTTGAACATTTTGCTCAAGAGGCTCGTGTAAATGTTTGTCGGCATTTCAACATCAAAGGAAAGTTTGTCTGTGTAAATGCGCCTTAACGTACGTTCAAAATTTGCTACCGACTGCTGATGATTTATGGTAACGTGCAGTAGTATGATTAGATGCTCCTCCAAATCTTATCAGGAAATCTCCTTCTGTGGTCCCTTTGCAGCATTTTTGTGACTCCTGGTATAGGAACAGAGAATTTCTCTTTTTTCTTCGTCAGAAAAACCATTTTGACAATTAAGAGTTTGATTTTTAGTTTTGAGATTTTCAAATTAAGGGATGTCATTTCGATAGGAAAAAATCTTGGTAGTACGAAACTATTTTGGAATACTGGGTTGTTAACACAATCTTCCTATACATTTTGTTAAAATCAACTGTCGAAATCTCCCAAACTGTTGAAAAAAAGAGAAGATTTCAAAAAAATCAAAAAATTAAAGGGTGTTCTATTGAGAAAAATACATAATTTGTACTTAGCGTGTAAACTGTAAACGTTAGATTTGACAGAGGTGATCTCGAATGTGAGAAAAACTACCTTCTTTTGAATGCTTTTGATTTGAACCTCTATAGAACTAACAGTAAAAAACTTTAAACTTTATAATGAAAGACCCTAGGCCGTCTCGTCGTCTTCTATACAGAGTGTGCATTCCTCCTCGCTTAGACCTATCCTGTGGAATGTTAGTCTCACCTTGAAATTTTCGGTATAAGTCAACCATTTTCCGGATCTCAGAATCTCTTGCCTGCTGAGCTCAGTAAAATTCCTGCAGGTTCTTTAATGAAATCTGTGGAATGTTCTGGCACCTATGTCCAGTATTGGCGAAACTTATTGTCCGTCCAGCTTGAACATTGTTGACCAAGTTGTAAAACGTCAAATTTGATTGGTTTACTTTAACATAAACTTCTTTGCATCCCCTTCTTAATATACAGGTTTTCCTCCATAAAAAGCCAGGAAAATACAAAACATTATTTGTTGTAGCATAATGGCTTTAATAAGATACTAGAAATGTAAAAAAACAGTCACTTTTGAGTCATGTCGCGTCACAATAATTCAATTTCTAAGTTTTAACTTAAACGTCTGACTCAATAACTCCGTCTTACAAAAAAAATAATTGTTGAATATAATAACAATAATGTTTATCTTCTTTCAGATGCAGTCGCTCGCAAACTTTCTCACCAAGAACTGATGGACCAATACCACCGAACCGCCAACTATCCTCAACCAGCACCCAGTACCCCGTACTCGAACGGAAACTCAAGTGACTCCGAACCCGAAGTTCCTTACACTCAAACATCGATATGCAACTCGTCCGAACCTCAGAAACGAAACAAAAGAAAAAACTTTAAACCCAGATGTAGTCAAAATGTAACATCGGAAGAGGAGGCGTTAAATTTAAATTTAACTGAATTTAATGAAAACAATAACGTAAATAACAATGTGAGGAGAAGAAAACCGGAACCTAGAAAAGTGGTGCAAGATGAACCTTTTAGTCCTATGGATTTGACTTCGGAAAGACTCGGTCGTAACTTGGAGGATGAAAGGAGGTCGAGTACGGATACAGAGGTAATAATTAGAAAGATATATACAAAAACTTTTGTCATTTATCTAAGAAACATTAAGTTCAGCCAAAAGTTAATGTCCTATATGTTTCCTGCGTATTTCGTAAATAGCTAACCTATCAAATGTGGTGATATTATCCTTATGGTTTCGTAAGATATCTTTCAATTCAATCTCTTCAAATACCCAATCAAAACCTTTTGTTAAAACGAAGTCGAATGGAATGAAAACTATTTTCTAGGCTGTTCCATTTGAAAAATCAACTTTAAAGATTCCAGCCACTCTCTAATGGTTTGGTTTTGATTTTAAAACCTCTTTGCGTTTTAGGGCAAATATACTAATCTATGTACTAAAAAGTACAAACATGCCATTTTTAGGTTGGAAACAATGGTTAGAATCAGTTATGCATCTCAATGTTAATTTTTTTTTTAAACAAGTGTATCTAAAAGAAGAGTTTGATTTGCTAATAAAAATAAAAAAAGCAATTCTTAGTGTAATCTGATAAAAAATCTGTAGGTCAGGATATCTACAAGTACCGATCAAATGAGTCGTAGATCCAGCCAAGAATATGCAGACTCAGACTCTGACGATTTCAATACTGAAAATTACCGAACTCAGTCGGACAACGACGAAGCAGATAACTCTGAAGAAGCCGAATCATCCAATATCCCCACCAGCTTTTCGATTCACAACCTGTCAAAACCCCACGTGGCGGACCAGGGTTTGACAGTTGGACAGAATTTAAGTCCGGACCAGATCGCTGAAATGAGGAGCTACGCTATGAACACCATGAGGGAGCTCTTGGGTATTTACGGGTTGACTTCGGAAGTGGCTGAAAGTATTTCGAGGCAGTTGCCTATGGGAGCTTTCAGCACTGGTAAGTCACATTTAAAATAATTATTTACAACTATGTTGGGAACTTAGAACCTTTGGTTGCGCTAAAACAAAGTTATGATTGTTTTCCACAAACCAAAACTACACTTTTTTGCACTCGACGCGCGTTTCGCTAACAACGTTAGCATCATCAGGAGACGATAAACAATAAACTAAATTAACCTACGCTCTATCTTATATACAATCTTTTAGTGGGCAGAGATAAGACTAACAATTTCTGATTGATCACGATTTATAATCCTATCCCACCTCAACTAAAGAATAAAGTGTACTAAACGGGATGGGTTCTCTATCTTTATTTAAACTATTTCTGGATTTAATGATTTCCATTCTTTCATATCTAATATAATCTAATTATAACTAATTTATTATTATAAATTATACGAAAGGATTACAAAAGTATTTAATAACAACGTTCTAAAATTAGTATATCAATCTGGTAACACAGTAAGAAGTTTACTAGGAAATCCCAAGGATAAAACTACAATTCTACAAAAAAGTGGAATTTTACGAAATTAGTGCATGGATTGTGACAAAAAATATGTTGGCCAAACGAGACGCTCTATTCATTAAAGAACACTTAGCACACTTAAAATACGGAAGAACAGAAAAGTCAAGTGTGGCCGAGCATGCTTTTGAAAACAATCATAGATTCACATTAAATAACCTAAAACTTCTAAAAAGTGTACCAAACAAAAGACTTTTGAATGCATATGAAAGTATGGAAATCATTAAATCCAGAAATAGTTTAAATAAAGATAGAGGACCCATTCCGTTTAGTACACTTTATTCTTTAGTTGAGGGGAGAGGGGATTATAAATTGTGATCAATCACAAATTATTAGTCTTATCTCCGCCCACTAAAAGATTGTATATAAGATAGAGCGTAGGTTAATTTAGTTTATTGTTTATCGTCTCCTGATGATGCTAACGTTGTTAGCGAAACGCGATTCGAGTGCAACAAGGTGTAGTTTTGGTTTGTGGAAAACAATCATAACTTTGAATTATTTACAAGTTGCAAAAATTTAATGTTTTAAAAGAGTTGCGGTGAGAATGCTTCAAAATATAATAAATAACACCATAATATTAGGAATATAGTCTTCAATAAAAAAAAAAGTAAGATTCAGAAGTCTTAATAAAGGAATTGGTTGGTTTCATTTTCAATGGTGGTAATTTTTCGATTATTTTTCTATTAAATAAAATATTATTTTGTGGCATAAATTTAGCGCTTAACAAATGAAGGGTACTCTTTAGAATAAATCACTCTCTCTGTGCTGTGGATGGACAAATTCCCGGCACGTCCGATTTAAGTAATTTGTAAAGATTATATTAATCTTAATGCAACGCCTTTGAACAAATCAGTGATTTCCAAAATAATCTAAGGTGTTTTGCATAAAACAAAACATTTTTTTGGGTCGGCATAATTTTTCTTCATAGGAACCATTACAGAATTAAAAATTAAATTCCGCACGCCAACGTTACAGAGACAAATAGGAAACGTAACAAAATTTTACATAAACACACGCCATTACCCAAACCTATTGTATCGAATAAATTGACATTCTTGAGCAAAATTATTCACGAAATTAAGGTTAGAGATGTTAGAGTAATAAACGCACATAATAATGAACGATATTTTAAATACAATGACTCTTTAGCCACACCTTTATCTGGAAATTTACATAGAATTGGGTTTTAAGCGTTTTCCTCTTAGTTAACAATGAAAAAATGGTGTAATTTACATTTTTTTAAACATTACTAATATTACTGTTTTAAAAATTTTAGTTTTTAACGTGGGCTTTTTCTTTTTCTGAGGAGCGTGAAAAAACAGCAAATGAAAAATAGTTCTGTCTGTTCTAACTGTAAATAGGCGTCGTACAGAGTGTCCTAAAAGGTCAAGCTTCCTAAAGCTTGTTTATTTGATAAGGGAAATAGATGAAATTGTATTTTTTTTATTTTTATATCTAAGTATAAATTTGAGGAAACCAGTATATTAAAACTTATTATTCTTACCTCTGGTTCCTCCATTTGTGTAGAATATAAGACAATAATAAATTAACATTTATATTAAAAAAAAATCTTCTGATCTTTAACATTATTTTTCAAAAGATTAAAATCACATTCAGTTTCTCATTATCATATAATCTTCATTCATTCTTCAGTCAGCCTGAAAAAAAATCCTTAAAAACCTCTAATTTTGTATTCATACAATCTTGGAACCAAAATCTGTAATAAAACCCGAACCTTTGAAATTTATGAGGGGTTTGACATACATTTAATTTTTAACACTTGAAACCTCTTTCGTATCATAAAACTGCTAGGATAAAATTGGAGCCACTCTATTTGCACTTAATAGGTATTTACGTTACTAGACCGGAAAAGGGAACTTTACAGCTCAAGAAAGAAAGCTTACGTAGGCTTGATTGAAGGTATCCCATAGTTAGTATATGGCCATACATGGTCATGTAATATGGTATATTTCCGTGTTTTCTTCTATTCCATGATTTTTGGTTTTGAATATACAAATAATAATAACGCGTTAAGTTCGGGCTGTCATTACCAGGGAAAATGGAACATATAGAAAATGGATATCACCAAAGAAAAACAAGCAATCTGAGAGGCATAATGGTTAGGTAAATTGATATTCCCTGGGTAAATTTAAGGCGAATTTTTCATGACCCTAACCACTCCGTGGTTTGTTAGGAGAATGACGTCAGGAATGTCTTCTTCGAACCTCACTTTTATGTAAATAAAAGGTTGGACATACCAGAACTACTACTAGGTACTACTATATGGTGCTGCTTTAGGTCCCCTACAAAGAGGCCAAAAACGAGTAAAAAAAATAGGTAATGCAATGTACGGTTTGCTGCCATTTTTGATTCTTTATGAAAAATTCTTTATAGAGGCACCTACTAGGGTCCCTAGGACCCCAAATCCGCCGGCGTCGGTTTTTTTAAGAGAAAAAAGTGTGCCGGGTGGGGGGGGGGTTTGTAATGTGTTTTTTGATTGTTTTGGGTTTGGCTGTATTGGATTGGTTTGTTTTAGTGAAAAAAAAATTAAAAAAAAAAAAACAAACGGCGACGGCGGATTTGGAGTTGTATGGACCTTAGTAGGTGAGTAGGTGCCCCCATATACAATTTTTCATAAAAAATCAAAAATGGTAGAAAACCGTATACTGCATAATTACCAAAAATTAGTCTCTTCAAAAAAAAACGATATACTTCACAGATTTTTATTGTGGCAATTTCCCATGAAAAATAAAGCAACACCATCAGCCTTTCGACAATTCATAGTTATTCAAACACTCGTATACACCATCAGGCACACTGCAATTGCATTTTTTAAATAGATAGGTATCAAAAGCAATCCAAGGGTACCATGATATATGCTACCTAACAAAATTTACGAATAATGCCGGGCCAGAGGAAAATTATAAGATATATAGGTAAGGTACCTTTTCTTATATTTTTAAACACCAATAGGTCATCTGTTTTCATAATAAAAAGTTCTTTGTTAATAACAACTGCATAATCCAGCATTATTACTTACACCCACATAAATCTGTATACCTATTGATGTGAAAAAATGAGAAATATGGAGAAGGGCCAACCCCCACTTATAATCTCGAAGTTGGAATCCCAGATAAGGGTCAACGTCGAAAGATAACGTCGGGTTTATAAATGGTGGTTAAAATGCGAAAAAAATTAAACTTGGATATGTTAAGGACTCTTAGATATATATAACTTTTTTTTGTCGGTTTTTTAAAATTTTCGATGGCCCGTGGCTCACTTTAAAGAATAATTTATAAATACAATGAAAATGCACAAAAAAATATATTTTCAAAATGCAAAAATTTATTAGCCAACACAGACCTCACCAAGCGAAGACCCCCTAACCTCATTTTTAAACTACAATCCCAAACCAACTGCAAGAGGTAGTTTGCCGGGTTAGTTTGGTCTGACGTCATGGTAAGAAAACCCAATCGCAAAAATGACATGGTTTATGGTTTAGTTAGGTATGACGTCACACATGATGCGCCATTTCAAATACAATTGATTGTGGTTTGCAAACCACACACGCGGAAATACGAGTGGTTTGCATAACCATAACCATGGTGTAAGTAATTTACTATGAAAAATTCGCCTTTAATCTCTGGTCCGATTTGATGCTTGACATATACCCCTACTTTTTTGTTTACTTTTTCTTTTGTGTGGTTTACTTTTTAAAGTTGCAATTTCTTCGCCTTTTCTTGAGTCCTTTTTCTAAATCATCTAATAAATTGCTCCATTTCAACTTCTAGAGTTGTCCTGCTTGGCGGATTGTATAAAAATTCCACAAAAAGTAAGTATTTTCTGCAAAGAACAGATGAGGTATCCTGAAGCTTAATTTGTAGCCGAAATTTCTGCCATAGTACACGTGACGTTTCCCCAACCGTTATGCCTTTTTAGCTATGAAACTGTCAATCGCATCGTTACCACTAATTTTTTAGATTGGTTAGTTGGGATATTCATTCCCTATGTATTCTATTTTCTCTGGTCACTACGCTTAAATCTAAATTCGGCTTCTACGAATTTTTATTGTCATCAGCTCGTATTCTTCGCTCGGAAGATTATAACTATTACACAGGCAAATAAGAATAGCTCTGGGTTTGAAATTTTATATATGTACTCTCCTCGAAAACAATACAATGTTCTGTCCTTATAAATACCAAACTGAGTACATGTACGCTTATTGTTATGATTGCCATAGTTTAGACTCTAAACAATTTTCAATACCATTTCAAATGCAAATTTCGCTTATTTTCAAGATTAAAACGTTTCGAAATGGGTTTGGAGAAAAGATGCTTTGAAGCGATCATAAAACGATACCTTTAAATACCTATTTTGGTTTCATAATAAATAACTTGACTCCAGAAGAAATTTTAAGGCGCAATTACACAGACGAACATGCTCAAATAAAAGCTCGTGCAAAAGAACTGAAATTTTTCGCGCGAACATTTTTGTGAGCTTTTCTTTGAACATTTTGTTCGGGTAAATTTTTGAGCAAGTTATTGCTATCTATTTTGGAAACATATTTTTAAAGATGAGAATAAATATAATTTTACATCAGTGATCAGTGATCTCAATTCTTTAAAAAAATGGAACACCAACTTTTATTTTAAACTTTTGTGAAAAAAAGGCGACGGCAAGCGAAACATTATTATCAGTTTTGTCATATGCAATGTTAAAATAGTTAATGATGGAGGTAATAACATTTAATTCTTTTCTTTAACTTTTTTGGTTTTCTTTCATTACAAAAAGAAAACGGAAATGTCTTCGAAGTAATTACTTTTTAAAATGCAGGTGGATATTTTTAGAGAACTGTTCTGGAGAGTAGTTAGTTGTTCCCTGGGGGGGGGATAGGGAGGTTTAGACAGTCGGAACGCAGCGCTGTCAAACACTGCTGTAATTTTGTGTGTCAATGTTCATTTGACCAAAACCTCCTCTCACTAGTCTACGGTTTTTACCTTCTCCTAACCCAGCAACAGCAATAAATAATTGCCAATTTTTATTTTAAATTAAAAAGTTACAAGTATACTGGCATATCCCCTATAAAAATCAGATCAATCGAATCGTTTTTCCGTCGGAAAGCACTTAATTAAAAATACCTTGTTTTAAAACTTAGTCTTTCTATTTTCAGTTAAGTTCAATGAATTCTCATAAAACTATAAAATTTAAATTTGTAAGAAATTTTTATTACCAACATTTCTTCAAACAAATTTTGCTCAACATTCTCTCCAAAATTTACGTGTGTTTCTTTGTACGCGATTTTGCTCGAACATTTCTTTGAACATTTTGCTCAAGAGGCTCGTGTAAATGTTTGTCGGCATTTCAACATCAAAGGAAAGTTTGTCTGTGTAAATGCGCCTTTACAAGAAGTTTAAACAAAAAACTTGCCGTGTAAATTTCAAAGAATATTATTTTATTATTTGTTGAACATTATCTGGGACCCTAAAAAAACAAAAAAACCCGCATAATTCCAGAAAAGGATAATGATTCTTAGATGTATCACCATCATATTTCCTAATCTTCTCAATAATATTTTTCAAGTTCCCAGTTCTTGCTGTCTAAAGACGCATTTTTAATTTTAAATATCATAACATTCTAATATAATTCGTAATATTTGTCTAAAAAAACATGTGTACCAGTGTTTGGTTACAAATAAGTGTATAAAATGTTGTTAACTTTTAAGGATTATGACTTTGTTTTGACAGCCTGAAGAAGGAAATAAATTTTCAAAAACCGTAGCTTTGAAAAACAAAACCTTTTTGGTTCTTTTCACTCTCCAAAGAAACCCAAGAAACCGCCTGAAAAAAAAAATAGTAAAGTACCAGTAGATCGATGTTTGCTGCGTATACAACCTACATTTTTTTTATGAGAAGTGGAAAGAGCACATAGGCTTTCCTATGCCAAAATAATTAAATATTATCACCTAGTCAACTATTCATATATCAGATTTTTTCTATTAAATGGGTAAAAATATTTATACCAAGCCCAGTAACAAAATAGCAGATCATACGGATAGACTCGCCGGGTGGCTTTTCATTCCTCAGCCACCCGCTGTCCACAAAGGAATCTAAATATAAGCAACCATTATTAATCAACTTGTCGTCCTCTATTATTCAAAATAAGAACAATAGTCCTTCGTGGTCGATACGTTATTATGTTGATTTTTTTTATTGTGATGTATTTCATTTATTACATTTTTGTTTCGATTATTTAAAAGATTATTATAAACTTACTTACATTTTTAGTATTTACTAATTTGATCCGGTTTGGTGCCATTAAACTCTATGTTTATAGGGTCATTTCAAATCAAATCAACCAGAAGTTTGGCAGACCATCTCCCCGATTTCAAAAATTTTTGGTAGTTTTATTCTACCCATAAAGGTAAAAAACATTTTTTTGGCCATTATTTTTTTTAAAAATGAATTCTTGGAAATCAAAACAAACTACCATTTTGCTCAAACATGTATATAAAGAAATGAAAATATTTCGAAAACTACTTACAATAAAACAGTGGTTTGTAGCTCGTTTTAAAGGTATTTTAAATACCTTTCGAAATATAGTATCACACCTTTAAAATCCTTGGAAATTTTAAAAATAGGATAATATTTTGCACATCAAGCATTCGGCGAGCTATCTTCGGTACTAATAAAGCTATCATAATTGTTTCTTGCATTAGTAGTATTCTTGAAATTCCGATTGAAAATAATTATCAAATGACAATATTTTGAAAGTGATTTTGACAAACGGCTGACAAAACAATGACAAACAATGTCTTCGACATAGTTGTAATTTACAGAAGGATTAGGCTTGTAATTTATACTGTCGTATGGACTATTACACTTTCTCTAACCCAAAATTTACCTTCAAGACTTCAAATTTAGTGCGACATTCTGTCATACTAAATAAACAAAAGGGCTCTAAAACTAAAAAAATATTTTTATCTTAAATGAAAGCCAATTTTATTTCTAAAATAAATTTTGCATAATAATAAGACATCATAAAACAGCAAAAACAAGTTTTAATAAAGTCGTTATTGAACAATTTCAAATAATCACACGAGTAACAGGAGACATTTTCACGAAGAAAGTTGTCGAGTGCAAAAATTTGTAAATGTTGATATTTGCGGCATCTTTAAAAAATTGACAAAATATCATACTGAATTTAAAGCTGTCCGGCCTGCTAATGGAAACGTAAATTTTGTGAGATAGGAAAAAATGCATGTATGCTTTTTTTATGAAATCAAGTGTACCGATGATACCTTAATAACTCTGTGTGTATCGCGTCAAATTACTATTAAATAATTAATATTCCTAAATTCGGAATTAAAAAAAAATACATATCTGAACTCTCATAGACTGCACCTGTGTATACAAAATTTCTTACGGTAAATTTTTCCTCATTTTAAGTTTACTTCACATGTAAACATTATTAAACGCTAAATATGCTAGAAGCGTTAACATGTTTATGGCTTTATTAGTAGGATCTTATTTTTGAAAATTTCAAGAGTTTTGACGAAGCCATAAACTACGTATGGTAATGATAGTAAAATATAACGTTAGTTTTTTTTTAAATCAGACATAAATTATTATGAAAAGCTACTATGTAAGAGCATTTTAAAATCCTCTCCCAAATAATCCATGGATTTATCCTTACAACATTGAACTACTAGAAGAAGCTTTTTTTCAGACGTAGGGCAGGGTGTTTGAGTTTAACATCTTCATTCCATTCTTGTAATATTAATCTAATTCGTTCTCTCCTGTTTTTAATATTATTTAAAATTTATAAAGGGATTTAGCGAGGGTGAATAAATAAAAAAAAATCAATGAATAGCGAGCTCTCCCTCAAAAAAGTTCCTCAAAAAAGTTTAGTTCCGTTTAATTTAATGGTCTAGATATAGTAATAAAAATCTATTGTTCTATAAAAAAAAAACTAAAAATGTATTCAAGTAGGATGTACAACTATAAAAATAAGAAAAAGGTGCTATGGAAATCTCTATTCACACTGAAATTAATGACAAGCCGGCAACACAGATTTCATGCCTTTGTTTACCAAGAATGGCCAAATATGACGAATTCTAACCGAATATTTAGTTAATATTTTAATTTAACGTATCTGTGAAACGAAATACTGCGGTCCCCCTATTGACAAGTGCTAAAACTTTCACTTTCAAAACAATAATGACATTCCAGGAAAAATCGAGAAACCACAACAAACAATCAATGTTGCCACGTTGTCAACAAAAGAAGATGTTTAAGGAAAACACATGTTAAATTTTCAAAAAACATCGAAAGCTTTAAATAGGTTGTGAGTATTATATATTGTGTATATTAGCTTTTTCAACATATATCTTAAACCTCATTAATTAATTAATTAATAAGCGTCAAAATTTTATAAAAATTTAATAAGTTTTTTGTTGCATAATTTTGTTATTAAAATTGGCAACACAGATTTCTTTCTCCCTTTTTCCCACTGTAGACGTTGCACTCAAACAACCAGTGTAACCAGACAGACCAGACTCCTTCTAGTAGTTCAATGTTCTAAGGATGTATCCATCCATGGTTTTTCTGATGCTAAAGTGTCTAGTGTCATAGTTTGCCATATCGTTGTCACTGAATACGATACGTTATTCAGTGACGTTGTGGGTTGTAGTAGGTCTGTCGTTTCGAATGTTCTTTCAGTTTCGTCGTCCTTCACCTTCTAGAAATTAGTCCGCCCATCTTCATAATTAATGGAAAGAGCCATTGCGGATACCTTTCGATAGGAGAAAACTATATAATTTTCCTAGAAAAATATGTTTATTTGGTAAATTAAAATGAATGGTTATCGTAAGCTCCAAAACCGGTTGGTTTTTTTTGTTTTCATCTTGGTGAACTCGACGATCACCTGACTTCTGCTCAAGCAACACACGCTCATTCTACCTATTGATTTAGGTCTAAATTTTGTACACCATGGTCTTAATAATGTCATCTACATATCATTGACCCTAACATTCGAGAAGGGAAGATAATTCGTTTATCTCCATAAAATAAAAATGTCATGGTATTTTAAGTAAGTTTTCTACAAGTTAAAGTTAAATGTTGTCAAAGCTGGAGGTCTTTTACGAAGAATCGTGTTTTATTTTTAAAAGGATATCATCAGCATAGTTGAGAGCCTTCTTTCTTGGTTTATATAAAGTCCATTGATTACATTTTAAAACCCAATTTCTGGAATTAATTCAGATTATGCGATAGTGGTATTAAGTATTAAGGTCGTATCTGATGCTAAATCTTTTTCTTTTGCATTAATAGATTTCTTTCTTTTTAAATAAAAAGCACTCTTGCACCCACGAAGTAAAACTAATTATACTGTCCGTAAATTTTTTCCAAACGGCAATATTCTCCGAACCGAAACTGCTTAGCAAATAATAACCACTGTTTACTTTGCACACGTTCGACAAATCTAAAGCCATAAGCTGGTATGAGTTCCATACCGTTCTAAACGTGAAAAAATGAAGGAGACGGCAACATCTGTGGTGATCCTTGCAGAGATGGGTTAGTTAACGTGCTTAAATGTATGAGAAAGTGTCGCGTGTGCATTTTATGTACATTGGTTGTCGATTGTCCTAAAGTCTTTGTAAGCGTCGGATATATCTTTATGTAGTTCATCTAAGAAATTAACTGATATTGAAGATATGATAAAAAATTTCCAACCAAAAAGTGGGAAATCTGAGTGCTTGTAAGTAAGAATAAGAATTAGCTAACATTGAACATACGATCTTTGTGTTAAAAAGAGCAGAAAAGGCATTTAGTTGAGACTTAATAATAAAATGCGACAACTCCGAGTCTATTATATTGTTATTACACCGTTTATATGTAATTCCAGCCTAATTGATCGCGCTATGTAAGGAGTTTGATTTTAGCTCGTGCGGCGGGACAATAAAACTTGATTTTCTACCACTCGTTCCTCAATAATGTCGCAATCTGGTTTTGCAGCGTCAGTTGCGTCCAATTTAAAACCGAATTGTCACTAAAATTGGTTAAGAGTATAGTTTTGTATAGCTTAATATTGCTCTCCGAATTCGTGTGCTTCTTTGTTATGTTTTTTATATTACCGCGTGGAGGCGTGGACACTGACTAATGTCATGTGCAAAAAGTTGAAGGCATTTAAGATGAGGTGATATCGTAAAAATGTGGATGTTCTGCTCAAAATTTATTTACCATTGAAAAACGTACACTCGAAAATTTTGGCTATATTTTGAGAAATAGCAAATATTAACTCTTAAAATTAATAATAAAAGTACAAAGGCAGAAGAGGTCCAGGTCGTATTTTAAAAATTCTAGCAGAGGCAGTAGATAGGATGCAGGTCATTTTAAGTTTATAAGTATGTCATTTACGTGCAAGATTCTTTCTCTAAATGCATCCTTTTCTGTCTTCTGTCTAATGTACTTTTCTTATTTTGTTGATGCTTCACAATTAGTAAATCTTGACAACGGTACGCACTTTAAGTTTCATTTAAGTCATCTGGCCCCCTCCTTTTCTCAGCACGAGTATGATTTACTGAAGAGGGTACCTCTCTTGTTGCTAGTTTAAATTTTATCAAACCAATTTTGTCTACTAGGACAGCATAGAAAAAGTGTATTGTTATTACTTTGAAATTTAAAACAATTTCGTTAAACTACTGAAAGCTTAATTCTAAAGTAGATGTAAATTCAGCGACTTTTCAAGCTTTTCAAATAAGAGTTAAACCAGTTTCTCATATAGCCGCGCACACACACATACATGTTTAGATTGCTCTGAAAAATATTGAGAATTATTGAGTTGTCGCGGCGCGGAACAAAAAAGACCAACGAAATTTACCAGTATTATGTTATTATTTTACTAATGACTATTATTGAATAGATAAACGAATTAAAAATAAAACCGTTGTTTAAAGGTGGTGGACAATGATGAACCTAAAAGTAAACTAGAGATTCTTTCCAATTTTCTTTTTCACAAAGTTTCAAGTGTTTCCATTCCATAGGGTGCTGATTGTCCCAGCAATGTTAGTTAGATTTTATTAATATTCATCTGATGACGATTGCAGACATAAATAATCAAAACATTGTGAGAAAGAAGATAATAATGATAATGGAAGTTCAAAACTCCCAGTTTTTTTTCAAGAGTAAAACTATTCATACTAAACAGAAGCAATATATCAGATCTTCTAAATGTTTTATTGCATTTTTTCAAAAACAAAATTTGTAAAGGTTCGGGATCAGTAACTATTTTGGCTTCTTTATAATGTGTGTATTAGTTTTCTAACAATATCTATATTTATATACCATTGCAATTAGAATATTGTATCGTTACCCTTAACTAAACCAATTTTTTATAGCTGAGATATCCGCTCCTGCTTCATTGGTTTCCACAACTTACGACAGAATGATTAAATTGTGACGAAAAATGTGGTATTTTGTGTAAAAAATAAAATCGGGAACAAACATTATTCCTACCTATTATCCATTAATTTTGGTTCCTTTAAAATTTAAGTTATAAGAAAACACTGACTTAAAGCACAAAATAAGTACCTACGGAATAGAGTTGAATGGAAGTTCAAAACTCCCAGTTTTTTTTCAAGAGTAAAACTATTCATACTAAACAGAAGCAAGATATCAGATCTTCTAAATGTTTTATTGCATTTTTTCAAAAACAAAATTTGTAAAGGTTCGGGATCAGTAACTATTTTGGCTTCTTTATAATGTGTGTATTAGTTTTCTCACAATATCTATATTTATATACCATTGCAATTAGAATATTGTATCGTTACCCTTAACTAAACCAATTTTTTATAGCTGAGATATCCGCTCCTGTTTCATTGGTTTCCACAACTTACGACAGAATGATTAAATTGTGACGAAAAATGTGGTATTTTCTGTAAAAAATAAAATCGGGAACAAACATTATTCCTACCTATTATCCATTAATTTTGGTTCCTTTGAAATTTAAGTTATAAGAAAACACTGACTTAAAGCACAAAATAAGTACCTACGGAATAGAGTTGAATTTCAAGCCTGTAGACCCCAAAACGGTTCGCAGACTTTTGCCGAGATCACAAACAACTGAAACAATGCCAGGAACTGAACAACATTTAGGAAATCTCCAGCTAAATTAGCAGTGGATCGCAGGCTTTCACGCCAAGACAAATGCTTGCAATCACGTTCAAAGTAAGCTCCGACTGGACCCACCACCAAGAAAAAGTTATTGCGTGGATATAGAAAATTGCGATTTCCACTTTTTATTATGGTTTCACGAATTGTGTGCCGGATAGTTTGTTGTGATCCAGTTTCGAATTGCATTTGGCGATATTTCTGTCTTGTTTTGAATACTTGAAAATTTATCGAATTCGGTTGGCTTTTTATTTGTACGAGGCGCTGCCATATCTGCATATTTCTGATAAAAAGGCAAACCTGGTAAATTAAACATGGTACATCGAGATGCATACATTAATCATTTCAATAAATGACTTAGGATTCTTGGAAACGCCTTACAATGTTTAATTTTGACGTTGTTGCATTTTGACACTACCCGATGCTTACGCAGAATTTAGTTTAATTAGTATCTGGGAAAATACTTTCTTTTATGTGTGTTTCCCAGGTAAGTTTGGGGTCAATTACTGTTCACTCTCACTTGCAGGATTTGTTCTATTACATAATTTTTTTGGCACGAGTTGCATGCGGCAAGATTTTTCAATGTTAAGTCTATTTTTATTGCAATATTTGCCAAATTTTTCTGATGTGTTATTGCCATCATCAATGATAAAGAAATTTGTGTCATCAGCATATACAGCCAACAGGTCCGGAACATCATAAGTTTCATCCCTGTCATCAAAGTTTTGAACCTTGAGGCAGACCCAGGCCTGTTGACAACACTTTTTAGAGATAGAGATGACCAGAAGACTATTCATAAGTTTATTTAGTAAATGAGTGGTTGAAAGTATCGAAAGATTTACTAAGGTCATAAAACAATCCAATGATTTTTTTTGTGATTTAGGACTTTACATATAAATTCTCCACAGTCTAGGATGGCTGTTGTGGTAGATCGTCCTTTCCAGATCCCGTTCTGAGTTTTTTAATATTTTATTTTGTTCGGGAAAGTTTACTAAACGTTTTGCGAAACAATGTCTAAAAACTTTTACTATTTGACTTTTTAAGCTTGTTTTTGATTGCTTTAAGCCTATTGGGAACGCTCCTGTAGTAAAGATTCATTTATTATACATGAAATTGGGGTTGAAATGATATGTTCAAAGGCTTTTATGACTTCCATGTATTTAGTCTGTACCCGCAGTTGGTTTTTGGTAGTTTTTTTTTAAATTATTTCTTCAATTTGTTGTGGGGTATTGGAAACTATAAAGAAGTTATTACGATATGAAGGTTGAGCTGTGTGTGTGACCAAAGTGAAAAGAGAAATGATTAAACGATTTTTCGCTCTGGGTAATCAGCGTGGGCTCATCAGTGGTTTCATTGGTCACCCTCCCCAGACATCATTAAACACCATCACTTTGATTTCCAACTTTAAATCACTCACAAATAGGCATCGTTCCGCGTTATCCAAGTCACCTAATACGTGTTCGTCTTGGCGTGTTAATATTTCTAATATGGTTATGCTCCTAAGGTAATTAAAACAAAAAATAAAGAAGTTAAAAAACCTTCAAATTAGTTACTTCAACCGAAAAGAATCCAAAAACAAAAGATCATAAAATCTTGGGGGAAAAAACGAAAAAATGAAACTTGAGTTTGCTGGCTGTCCAGGGCGAAACATCGGTTTAATCATTTCTCTTTTCGCTTTTGTCCTCTGTGTGTTCCTTGTGGGATGATCATCCAAGTTTGAATTTTCGTTTTCCATCCAAGACTTTTTGATCTTTTGTTTTTGGATTCTTTTCGGTTGAAGTAACTGATTTGAAGGTTTTTTAACTTCTTTCTTTTTTTTATTTTCTGTGATATTGTATTGATTTGGAGTGATATTTTTTATTTCTGGTTTGAATATTGATTTTATTTGAGTCAAAGCAGGACTTTTTTCTGCTACACAATGAATCTTTTGGTTGTTTTTCTAAGCTTAAAATTGTTTGTTGTGTAAACTGTGATTAAATGTAATCCAAATTATTTTGCATTCTCCAAATAAGATTTAAAAATTAGAATTTTCAAACTAACTTTTTACCAATCATCATCCTTAAATAATGGATGATATTGGTAACGCCAGAACTGACCTGACGGTCGGGAATCATCGTGATAATAGTAGGTACCTTAGACTTTATAAATCATTTTGTTCTTCTGGGAGACCCAAAAGGAAGCGGCTAGACAACCATAAAATAAATAATGTTGCGGTCGCTTCTCCGACTGCCGCTATCAACAAGAAAGTATTCTTACCATCTTAGCGCCATGCGCCTATTCAGCATTGCAAAGTATGGTCTATAAAGAAGACTCGGATGTTGTTTACTGTATTGTACTTCTTGCTCTACCATTCGTGCATAATATAGTGTGTGAAATTTAGAAGTATATTTTTTATCCGTCCATTATAGGATTATTGCTCAATTTTAGCCAAGTTTTGCATGGATATTTTCTGTTTGTCTTTAACTTTACAAAAACTGGGCATTGATCCTATAATGGATGGAAGTAAATTTACAAAAAAAAACAACCCATTTTACTTTCACAATTTTTACCCTTGTGTAAAAAATTGAAGGCGTTCGAGATGTGGAGCTATCGTAGAATACCCAGGATTAATGGATAGGATACGTAACGAGGGTTTTCTGCTTAAATCAGACAAGAATCTTACAGTGGGATTTACTAAAAGGGTTTAAATTGATGAAGTAGTGGTGGTGGTAGATGGTGGTCTTACTCCACTGAATTAAATTACTTATTTGTTAAAAACCCGACATGTTTCGGTAGTTTAGACCTCCATCATCAGGGGGTTCCCTGTTTGAGCTACATCATAGCGGTTTTGGTCGAATAAAAAAAGTCGTAGATGAAGCGAATCGGGCTGATGTTAGTCAAATTTCGTAGATACCGTTGCACCTAAAGAAATAATAATATCCTGTACCTGCCCCCGGGACCACATACTGGAAATTTGATGAAATACCTTTTAAACAAAACACCTCATACTTTATGACCTCTTAAAAATCCAAAACGGATGGCGAAAAGAATTCACACACTTATGACCCCATCGTTCCGTTTTTTTTAATCCTGCCCGATCAAATTTCAACCCTTATGCTTGGATTTCCTAAAAAAATCCGAAAAGCACTTGCCATATTTTTGCAGTACCTACTAGATTTACCGGAAAAGAAATCACAAAAGGACGAGACTTTACCAAGGGTATTCCCTATTTTTTTCGAAAATTTTCAACCCCGAGGGGTGAGAAGATATTGAAAAATTGTTCAATTTAGCATCGTTTAACCCTATTTTCACATGAACCGGCGAGACAACATTATTCGCTAATACCGATATCATCTTTCAGTAAAATAGGGGCGAAAAAGGGACAAAAACCTTAAAAAACTTGCCACCTATACCTTCTATCTTCGGGACCCTTTTTAGGGTTGTTTACCCTTAAAAAAACGAGCGTAAAACTGGAATTTCACACAGAGGTGCAAGGTGGTAGGCACTTAAATCTTCTCCCAATCTCCCAAACGATTTTTGTACCCTCTTACACCAAACTTTGATAAAGACTTAGCTGGGAAACTGGATAATAGGGTAGATTTACTGCCCTGACTACTAAATTTGTGGTAGAAAGTCTTAATAAGTGGTAATGGATCGGTTTCTTTGTCTGGGCACGCATTTGGGTGAAAAAAAGAAAATTTATGTTGGTTTTGAAAAAAAATGTGGATTCTTATAATTATAGAATGGTGTAAAAAGGTATGGATTTACGACTGTTTGGGTTTGATAAATAATTTGTGTTTAGGTGTCAAAAGACTCGAAGTTCATTTTGCCTATTATAAATTTTTTTGTTCTACGATCATACTAAAAAATTGTTCTGTCAACAAAAATTGCCTTTTTTCGCAACTTTGAGTTGGCGTTGGACTTCGCGAATGTATTTTTTGTTTGATGACATTAAGATGTCCTCACACGCGACTTAAAAACGTACTTTTAAACAGTTTTCAAGATATTATTATTAGTTTTATATATTTTATTCATTTTCATGTTTTAAAGGAGAATATTGTCAAATTTATCAGAATTCATTAAATTTTATGTATATCAGCCTTCACTATTATGAGTGCCGATATCAAAAAGAGGTACGTCCGAGAATTGTGGAAAATCGTCGTTATTTTCATTCTCTCTTTTCTTGTCATGCTATTGGTAAAGGAGCATTTACCGACCAAAACTTTAAATTTGCGTTTATACTCTAGCGTTGATTATTTCCACCAGCTCTCAAAGTCGTTGGCGTTGCGGTGGCTGGTAAATTTTTTGGAAAGGATTTTTTTTTTTTAATTTTACAAGAGCAGTGCCTTATTTGGCCAAAATGTTTCAAGACTCGTCGTCGTCCTGCTCTTCAAAAGATTTTTATTTTGACGGAAACATTAAATTTTATTAAAACCGTGAAGTTTAAGAAGTTGGCTCCGCCCAAAGAGGGGCTTTCAGAATTTCTTTACCAAAAAAATAACATAACACCCAACAATAAATTCACAATAGAGTTAAAGCAAAATTGTCAAATTCCTTTTCTTGACGTACTTCCCAAACAAGTAGAAAGCGACATCAGAACAACAGTCTATCTTAAACCCACTCACACAGGACAATATTTAAATCAAGGTTCAAATAATTCTGCTACAACCAAACGAGGCATAAACTTTGTATAACAGAGCCGTTCAAATTTGTACCAATACTCATGACTTGGAAATCGAATCTGCAGCAGAATGGTTACAGCCTTAAACTTATAACATTTCGGCAAACAGGACAGAGATTACAAGACCAAAACCAGGCAAATGCATTCCTCACAACTCCATACATTAAAGGAGTATCAGAGAAAATTCGAAGAGTAGCGAACAAGTTTAATATTAAAACAGCTTTTGAATCTAATAACATAATTCGAAGCCTTCTTAGCAAAACAAAACCAGAGAACAAACAAAATACGAATGCATTTACCAAGTTCCTTGTGAGTGTGGTGAATCATACATAGGCGAAACAAAAAGACCTTGTATCTGTTAGGCTTAAGGAACATCAAACGAATACCCAAAGAAGTAAAACAACGAAATCAGGAATCGCCGAACATGCATGGTCAAAACAACAACGAATGAAGTTGACAGAAGCAAAGGTTTTGCACAAGGAGTCACATTGGAAGAAACGAAAATTTCTTGAAGCTGCCTTTATTGGGCAGAATCAAGGTATTTTCAGTAAACCAAGTGTTGAAATTCTAAATATTTGGAAGCCCCTTCTTGGGCGGATTTCCCATAACGCACCCCCGTACGTAGCCTTAGGAATAGATTGTAGTTTGTACATGAAGAAGATCAGGACGCGTATTCTTGAGCAGGGAGCGGCATAGATCTATGACGAAAACCTTATATTCTTGGGCGATGATCCGATCTTACGGATCTCATGAAAATCATACGTTCCCGATCGCATGGTCCGAAACCGGGGAACAGCGTCGAATCTAGTGACACTTGCGCAATAAATAGGTTTTTTTTTCGAATGTATTGCTTCCTAAACTGCTTTGTGATCGTGGGAGGTGATAGATCCCATGCGATAGATCTCATCGCACGAGAGAAAGATCGGATCGTATGACTTTCAAGAATACACGTCCAGAAATTGTACTGATCGAAACGTCGTGTATAAATAAAATATAGACAATGGAAGTCCAAAACACTTAATTTCAAACATAAACACGCACTACGAGTTGCATATCCACACGTCTCGATCACAACTACGTTTACATTTGAACGCATAAACCTTTTGAATCCGTTTGAGTAAAAAGTTCGATCGGGCAAGTACTGTCACCACCTAACCGTCATTTGCAACAAAAGAAAAAACCATAATTACAGTCTTTCAACTTACTGAAACTGCATACTGCGTATTTTTAATCGTCGATAGTCGTTTGTTAGAATAACGTCAAAATTTCCACCACAACATTGCAGAAAAAAACGCAACCAAAGTAACAAATGTAATGAGTTTACATAAACCGGATTAGCGAATTTTAATGCGGGAATTTATTGGATACAATGTGGATATACTGCTTAGAATAGATAAAAATTTTGGACGTTTATTCACGACCAAAAAACGTAAACGTGAATATCTTGGCCACATTTTAAGGCGCAATTACACAGACGAACATGCTCAAATAAAAGCTCGTGCAAAAGATCTAAAATTTTTTGCGTGAACATTTTTGTGAGCTTTTCTTTTAACATTTTGTTCGGGTAAATTTTTGAGCAAATTATTGCTATCTATTTTGAAAACATATTTTTAAAGATGACAATAAATAAAATTTCATATCAGTGATCAGTGATCTCAATTCTTTAAAAAAATGGAACACCAACTTTTATTAAAAATTTTTGTTAAAAAAAGCCGACGGCAAACATTATTATTGGCTCTACTATCAGTTTTGTCACATGGATTAGGGTTACTTATAATATTTTTTTCTTAGGGTTTTTCCCAGATTTGTTTGCCCGGGCTTTTTTTTGGGATTTTCTTTTGAGTTTTTTTTATTTCCTAGGGTTTTTTTCCTAAAGTACAAAAAAAAACCCAACAAAACTTTTCTTTTCCAAAAAAATTTTGAGTTTTTCAAATATCGGCAAAAAACTCAAAAATTGCACTTTTAAGCGGTAATCCGCGTCTCACGACTATGAGAAGTGGTGGGGAGGGGATTTTTTTTTAAACATATATTTGTGACTTTACTTTACCCTTAGCTTTGATTGTTTTTTTTTAATTCCTCACACCAGATTTACCTAGTTAGTTTAAGACCCCAACGGCTGCTTAAAAAAGCAAAAGGTTCATGAAAATGCTGAAGATAGATATTTACTGTCAATTTAGTGTAATAATCAAGGTCGATTACTGACACTGAACAAACAATATGCAAAGGAGCAACATTCCGATTCAGAAATCCAGTCTATTACTGCTAAATTATATTTTTTTAGACAATGGTCGGGATGGTAGGATTGTAAAAGTGGGTAATAAACGGGTATTATTTAGACCGAACGTGCTTTTGTTCATATATTTGAGATTTAATAAAATGTATATAGGTTTTTTTAATTTGACTTAATTATTATTGTATTAAGTTTTAAACTAGGAAGTAATATAAAGAGATATTTTTTTAAACGTAAATTTTTATCATTACATTTTACAGGCAACAGCAATAAATAAGTGCTATTATTATTTTTATATTCTCGTTTTTTTACAACCCCAAAAAAGTTACAAGTATACTGGCATATCCCTTATAAAAATCAGGTCAATCGAAGTTGCTTATGAGGTCAAATGTGAATTTCGACATCAAATCGTTTTTCCGTCGGAAAGCACTTAATTAAAAATACCTTGTTTTAAGACTTAGTCTTTCTATTTTCAGTTAAGTTCAATGAATTCCCATAAAACTATAAAATTTAAATTTGTAAGAAATTTCTATACCAACATTTCTTCAAACAAATTTTGCTTAACATTCTCTCCAAAATTTACGTGTTTTTTTGTACGAGATTTTGCTCGAACATTTCTTTGAGCATTTTGCTCAAGAGGCTCGTGTAAATGTTTGTCGGCATTTCCACATCAAAGGAAAGTTTGTCTGTGTAAATGCGCCTTTAGGAAACTACGAATAATATGAGCTCGTAAAATGAATAAAGGAAGAAATAATTAAAGGCAAAAAAGATCCGGGTCACAGACGTAAATATCATGGCTTAAAAATCTTAAAACCTGGTATGGTATTAGTACTACGTCACTTTTCAGATGGCTAACGTTTGAAGAGAGCATTGTAATTAAAAAGAAGAAGAATATTGATATACACCTGATTCAAAATTGTCCGGAGCAATTTCAATATGGCTGCTGACAATTAAACACAAAAGCTAGATGGAACTGTCACTGTCAGTGTAAAAAAAACTGGTCCTCAGCAATTTGGAATGGAGAGTACATGCATTTTCCTTTTTTCGAGAACAGAGCAATTCTTAGATTAAAAAAATACAAGATACCTGGTCCAACGAAAACTGAAAACTCCTTGGCAAATAATTACCACGACAAAACCAAAACAATATTCTAATCATCCTAAATGTTAGAGAGTGAAAGCGACGTAGATATGTAGCGTGTGACGCAGTCGCGAAAACAAGCCTTAATAACCAGGTGAATAGCAGAGCGAGCATCGGTTTTACCGCGGTCATTCTTGAATTGTGAGCATGCATTTGATGTGCTTTCGCTATTGAGTAGTTCATCTAAGGAGCAATTAATTAGTTCATGAACTCATTTTTTTATAAGTTCTCACCCATTCACCTCCAGGGTTAAATATCTTTGCAACACTGCACATCCTTTTGTACTTTTGGGTAATTTCTTTTCCAGTAAATCTGGTAGGTAGGTAAAAAACGCAAGTGGTTTGTTGACTTAGGCTTTTTTTAGAAATTCTAGCTTTACCCAAGGGTTGAAATTTGATCGGGCTGAATTAATAAGAGTTGGGGTCATAAGAAGTGTGTGAATTTTTTTCGGTATCCTTAACATTGTGAAGGGGTACTGAGATTTTTTGTACCTACTCGTCAGCTTTAAAATTTTGGAAAAATAAAAGTTTGGTTTTCCATTCAAAGTTTAGCCAATGATCCTTCGATATTTTCATAGCTAAGGTCACTGACAGAAAAAAAAAGAATCTCTACTTTTAAGGGTATTGCTCTATATGACTTACTTATATACAAGTTTTTCAAATCTGTTGGTTTTTCCGACTAAACTTTTAAATAATTCTTTTTATCCTTCATCAAAAACATGATTTTAGTAACTGTCTGCAGATAACTAAAGCATGGCTTTTTTGGTTACCGATGCAAAAAACTTTTTTTTTGATCACAGGTGCAAAAAAAGATTTCTGTCCGTTTTTTATCCAAAGTTAAATAGAAATAGCAAAAATAGTAATATTGATAAAATCTAATTATTCCTGCTAAGAATTAAGCCATTTCCGTCAGTTTTCACCAAGTATTTACGAAAAAATCATTTAAAAATATCGTCAAAATATCAAATTGTCAAAGAATAATATGTCGCAACAATGAACGTCACCGAGTAAAAGGACACATCGCTATGGAAACCATTGTTATTTCATTTACCAGCCGCCTTGATTTATAGTGTAAAGATGGTGTGTTGCGAGAAGTGCTCTTCGTTCGAGATGTTTAAAAGTATTTTCCTATTTTTCTTGGACTTTTTGATAAAGGTATTTAAAAAAATAGTTTTAAAAACTCGCGGCTAATATGTGCTTTTTTTTACTCGCGTTTTTAAATACCTATGCTCGTTATTTAAACCAAAGCTTGTAAAAAAAGCACTATTTTAGCCACTAGTTGTGAAAAACCACTATTTTTAATTAATTTTTTTAGGAACTTTAAGAATTTATTTGCGTTTTTTATCTTTTTAATAAGTCAAAAACAGCTGGTTTGTCGATCAGTACACCTAATGATTGCACATTATCCAAATATTTTCCAAATCAATGTTTTTTTTAAAAAAATATGTATTTTTGTGGTTTTGTGTTTATTTGACCCCAGGTCAATAAAATATTCTAAAATTATGACAAACATAACAACAATTTCTTAAGAAAAATAAAAATAGCTGAAATGTTTGAATTTATTAAGGTATCGGACGATAACATTTTTTTCTTATCAAAAAAATAATGTTTCACCATAAAAAGTTAAGTGGCAAGCATTTTAAGAAATTCAATTACGTAGACATCATTATATTTTTTATTAGTTTATAGAAATTTTCTATTGAATATCATGAACGCAAATTCTAAATTGCCAGGATTTTTTTAAAATTCACTTCCTTTGGTTTGTTTAACAAAAATTTCCAATATGTAATGACACCTGTCTATACCGGGTGGTTTAACCGATTTAGTCATTGATGTTTTTCTTAAAATTTGTAGAGTTTTTAAAACTATATTCGGTGTCCGTCCGTCCTGGACACATCCCCGGGGTCATGTAGTCGATTAATATTTTAGACAGAATTACAAAAACTTCATCATACAAACATGTAATTATTCTTTAATTTACCTGACCATAGATAAGGAAGATCGCTCTAAAAACATTTAAGATTAAATAAGTTGCATATTTTTTTTTGTAAGTGAGAGTTCCTGCCCCTTCCTAACACCCGGTTCCCATCCATGCGTTTCCCACCCTGACTCAAAACACGCATCACGTGGTCTAAGCGAGATTTGCCTATATAGGTTCATGCCGGATCACGTGATGAGGGCACGCATGAGAAACGCATGGGAGAGTTTCGCTTGACTCTGGTCCTCATTGACAGCGGTCTGAAAATTTTAAGAAGTATAAGCAAAAGAAGGAGGGGAGGGGGATAAAAGCCATTTTAAGATTTTTTTTATTGTTGTTTGAAGAAATTAGAAACGCAAAATGATTTGTAAAATGTACTTAAATTTCCCAACTGAAACGTTATATTTCCCAACTGCAAGCAACTGAAAACAATATTGGGGGGGGGACTCTCCCCCCCCCCCCAAAGTATCGCCGGTGTTCGATTGTGTAATATCTTTGAATATTTATTAAAGAACCCTGCACGGATAACATGGACCTTTCGCCCGCGGTAAAATGTAACCATATTTTAATATATTTTTAATTCCACGAGGATCGTATGAAAAAGTCATCGTAACACTTACGATGACTTTTTCTAGTAACTTGAAAAGTAATTTGTTGATTTTCATGATTTGTCTTACGGTGGTTTTGCTGTCTGAGAGGCGTCTACTGTTTATATATTTCAGTTAAATATTTGTTATCTTTAAATAAAAGTATATGTTATCAAAAAGGAGGCAAGGGGTATGCAACCAACTATACCTTAGTGCGTAGTGCTGGTTTTTGAGTCTGGCTTTTAATAGGGTTAGAAAATTAGAAAATACTGAAATTAAAAGAGAAGGTGGCCATGGTTCAAACAGTACCCTCTCCAGATAGGCCGATCAACTCATACCGATTTAGTGTCCTTTTATCCACCTTCGCCGCCATTTTCACTCAAAAGTGACAGATAATCCATTAGTTTTCTGTCAAAATGGCGGCGAAGGTGGATAAAAGGACACTAAAACGATAAGAGCTGATCGGCCTATGTGGAGAGGGTAATGGTTCAAATATTCTACCTACTTTGGTTTGTCACTTTTAAAAGGCACACTTGACTAAATTTTAAACAAAAAAGAGAGAGGAGTCAGCAAATATCGTCGGGTGCAGTGACCCTAGTAATAAAACAACTCATCCTAGCAACCACACAAGATGTGATGTCGCCAGCGTGTACCGCCAAATACTGATCGTGTACTGTCACCGTACCCTTTCCTTCCCATGTGTGACTGGCTCTTGTCATTTCTAAAACAAGCTAAAATACATAAAACGGTTCATGAAGAAATCCGTGGATTAATTATGAATTACTTTGTTTATACGGGCCTCTTAAAGCGCTTTTATATAAGGACGGTTTGAAAATTTTGTCGTATAAACACCACCAAAACTGTTTTAAGCACTAAATCGAATTAATTTAATTGTTTTATTTGTTTTTTTTTTTAAACTGACTTATTTAATGACATTTAAGGAAGGACGCATAAACTCGGAGAAAGCAATTTTATTTAAAACCGTCCTTATACAGACCGCTTTAAGCTACTGCGAACATAGGGGGAATCAAGTCGAATTTACTCTCCGTGCCGTACGACCGAGGTGGATTCGAAGCACGCTGCAGTGATATGTTTTGGAAATTCATTTTGTTTTTATTATTTTGTTTTATTTCTGCCTTGCTCGAGAAACAGATGGTTAAGTTCTTAATTGAAATAATACATTTTTAAAACTAAAAATGGATGTCTACGAAGTTGCCGAAAAAGTGCAGATGGTCAAATGGTCAAATCGTCATAACCCAACACACGTTCGATATTGGTCGAGGGAAAATTTGCATTTGTATTTTGACGTAAGAACACACTATCCCCAAAAACTAAATGTTTGGGGGGGGGGGTATTGTAGGGGAACACGTAATTGGGCCATTTTTTATTAACGGCAATTGCAATTTGAATGGTCCTAGATATTTGGATCTACTGCAGCAGCACATTATTCCAACTGCTAGGCAGTTGTTAGGTGTAAGATTTGGTGAAACATGGTTTCAACAAGATGGTTGTTCCGCTCACAATGTTGGCCTTGTTAGGGAATATCTTGATAATGTATTTCCTAATCGGGTTATAAGTACACGGGGAACTATTTTATGGCCAGCTCGATCTCCCGATCTTGCTCCTAATGACTTCTATCTGTTTTTGAAGAAGCTTTTCAAATTATCACCTCTAACATGCTTGGAAACGTTGGAAGGGGTTTTTATAGTAGGCTCGGATATTGTCTAGCCGAGCAAGGAGGACTTTTCGAACATTTGCTTTAATTTTTTTTTGACTGGGAGAATCTTTTTGGTTTTTAGAATGTATTATTTTATTTTGAGAACTTGCTTTTATTTTGTTTCTCCTTATTATTTTCATTGTAACACGTCGTCACTGATAAATCTGAGCAGTTGACAATAAAACGCTCTTATTTATCAGTGACAAAAAATAAGAAAATTACGTTATAAAAATTTGCGTATTTATTGACCAAATTCCGGTTTCATTGACTACGCTCCACACAGCACCGTGGTTAGAGGCGTACTAAATACAAGGCGAACGGCGGCGAATGGCAGCGAATGGCGATCGGAAGCCTGAGTGTTGGTTGCTTCACTGATAGGCGTGCGGTGTCTCTGCATGTACGTACACTGGCAAATTAGACTTCTTTCGCCCTATGTTCGCAGTAGCTTGAAGCGGTCTGTATACAACCGGTTTTAGGCGCGTATAAACGTAGTAAGTGTAAAAACAGGCGTAAAGGAAAGCAACGTCGTATGTCACCCTAATTGCGCAATAGTGGCTTTTTTGACATAGGTTGATAGTGGCCAGTTTCTCTTCCGACAGTTAAAATGTCTATGAATTCGTTTTTTTTTTCAAGTTTCCGTGAGTTAATGTATAATAGCGTGGGCGTAAATTTTTGTTTATTTTTTAATCGACTAGCCCACGAAATACGTAGATTATTTTGGTGTTTATTTTAAATTTTGAGTTAATTAGCCAAGTAAATAAACTATTTAAGAGAATTTTTTGGTAAAGTTTAAATGAATATACAAATACCGGGTGTTCCAAGTTCGATGCTCACCGTGGGGATTTCCTAAACGGTAAGAAATAAAAAAGGGTTTAAAATAGGGCAAAGTTGCGCAATTTGATACTTTTTATTCCTAAAGCTGTCAAAAAGCTCAAAACTTTCCACAGGCATTTTTTTAAAGATCTACCCAATGACAGATCCATTTTTAAAATTTAACATTTTAGTGTGACAAGACTACTGTCTAGTTAATTTATGGACAAGTGACTTTTTGATGACATATATGTTGACACCTTCTTTTAAAAACTTGACATTTAATGAAAGACGTACTTATAAACCCTCGGGAAAAGCGATTTTATTTGTTGTTTCGGTGTTCGTTCAAGGTCAATTGGCGGATTTATGGGCGGTTCATTGTAGTATTGCTAAAAACTATTTCCTTAGAACTTACTCACTTATCGTTGGTAATTTTGTGACCAACGATAAGAATCGGAAAAATACAAAAAATATATAAACCATGCTTTACATAATATGTAGTGTATTTTTTGTACAGAGTATGTACTGGTCATTTTAACACTTCTATATTTTATATTTAACCGTTTTGTAAAATTACAACCAAATTTGAAATACATTCTTCTAATTTTACAATTTTATATGTAAAATTGAAAATTTGGTTGTAAAACAACAAAAAACAAGAAAAACACATTTTTTTATTTATTTATTTTTATTAAGAATCAAATTGCTAAAAAGAGTATAGAGTATAAAGCCCGCGGGATCCCATAACATAGTTCATTCTTGACATTTCGAAAAACCGACAAAAAGGATTATGTTAAGGTTCAAAGGCACTACTGGAATCCGGTGCTTTCTCGCCTCTATACTGTTTAGTAATGGCGATAAATGCAAAGTGTCTTACACTTATATCGCCCTTATGCACAGGTTATGTCGAATGAAAATTTTTGGTTCGTAAAATATAGTCACCCTCTTTCTATAGAAAAAAATTTTTTGCTTTAACACAATCAAGGATAAAATATGTTACATTATCCAGGGATAATAAGAGTGCATCTATACCATGCAGTATTTACCAAAAGTTATTTTATTATTTAAGCTGATGGCACAATTGTTAGATTACACTGATTTCTAACTTCACTTTTTTGTGCGATTTTCGTTATTCATATTACAAGATAAAAAATACCAAAATGTTCGTATTTTTCTATCTCTCACTAGTAGATTGTATTTACTATTTTTATTTTGACTCACGGCTTTGAAATTCTGTCGCTAGTATCTAGTATAGTAGTAGTATAACTGTGTCTCCAGCTTCACAAAAGAAAAAACTGTTTAAAAACGTACGATTCTTTAAAAACTAAAAATTTATCGTCTTAGAATACGCAAATAAATATTTCTCACTAGTTTTGGACCAATGAGATGTATAGTAGCGAGAGAGGGAGGAAATTTTCTCTCGATTCAAGAATAGACCCCCAGGGTAGGGATTCTGGAAGTCATAGGAAGTGATCGTTCGCCTGAGAGAAGGGAAGTAGTTTCAACCAATAAACGCGCTTAAAAGCAGTGACGAGAAGCTGCCTCGAACAACAATTTTTGAGCGAAGCCGTTCTCTTGACTAGATCCAGTAGTAGGGACTAGAAAAGCTCGTATGAAAAACGTCACTCGTATGATTTCAGAGCACGCTATTGGATGAAACCATCACGTGACCGATTGATATTTTTCTCGATAATGCGCATGCTACGGCCAACTTGACGGTCTCGTAAAGTACGACGTCTCACAGTGGTCGATTTTTGTAAAAACGCGGACATTAAAAAAAAACTTCCACATTGTAATTTAATCGTACAAAATATTTAGTTTCGATAAAATAATCAATAGTTTACAATATTTAAATAACCAAGCATTTATTCTTTTTTACACGATCATCCTGTGTGAAATTTCATATTTACATAAGACATTTTTAAGAAGGTAAAATATACATATTTATTAATTGTCTAAATTAAACTAAAAATGTTGGTTTAGAACAATCAAATTTACTTTAAAGTAATTGTCACAATATATAGAATGCCAACCGAAACTTTCGAATGAAACACCTAGTATACGGGGTTCCTAAGATTTTCCTTAGGGATAGGATTTCAATAAATCAAACAGAAATGGCATAGAAAGTTCTGCGCGTACAAAAGAAACAGGTATATTGAGCAATGGTGCCAGTTTGTTATTATCTCCGGACTGCTTTCATGAGAAAAAATTGTCGCCACTCTTTCATTGTGAGCATAAATCATAGTTGCAATAATAACCGTTGACAATATGTCTGCAAATTCCGCTAGATGGCGGCCACACCATGAACATCTAATCTAATTAAAAATTAGATGTTTTCAGGTCCAAACCACAGCTTTTTCTTGCTTAAAGGAGGCGGCAGGGTACATTATTTACGATACTGGGCGATAAACTCGTGAGGTTGTTAACATTAGAAAGAAATATCTTCGCTTTTAATTAAATGTCTTTCCATTCTGTTCTACTAATGACATCTATCCAGAAACAGCCAAACCATGCAGCTAGCACTAGCAGCCAAAGAAATCAATAAACGGCGCTGTTTTTCCTGCAGAGCTTTTTGCTTGCGATATTATTGATTTTAAATAAAGCTGGCCCTACACTACATTTGATATTTTCGAGGTGTTTTATGAAATGATCTCGAAACATGTAGCGAACCAATTCTTCAAAACTAGCGGGAGGATAAAAGCGAAAATAAGGGGCTGCCAATATTTGTAACACCCAAAAAGGGGTGAAAAGATTTATTTTGCTCTGTTTCTTTACAAAAAAACGTTTTTTTTACGAAAAACTTGAGCTCTGCCACTTTTTTTATTTTTTTCTTCAACTTTCTCGAAATTTTCGTCATACCGTAGAAAAAAATTATTTCCCCCATGGTCATACTCTACTTTTATTCGAAAAAATTTAGACACAGAGACGGGATCAGTTTTCCTAAAACGGGGGATCTTGGTTTCGAGTGAGAAGATAAAGGGCGCCGCAGGCAAAAATTTTTCAATTAAATTAGCCGAACGCAAAAATGTTAGAAAAACAAAGCACGAAATAAAAATGGCGCCGCTTACAATTTTTTTTCAAAAATTACGTAATTTCGGGAACGCAAAGAAATAGGTCTAAAGATATAATTTTAAAGAAAAAAATATCAATTTTCTCGCCCTCCTCCACTGGGACTACAGGGGCCGTGCACAAATTACGTAATGGTCATAGGGGGGAGGGGGGTTACAAAACGTTATGTAGGGGGGAGGGGGGTTTTCGACAGCGTTTGCATTTGTGTGAAACTAAGAAAATTTGGAATGAAAATAAGTGAAAAGTTTTTTTTGGGGGGGGGGTAGTGGTCTTGAAATCGTTACGTAATATTAGGGGAGTGGCGTGCCAAACCGTTACAAAATATTACATAGGGAGGGGGTCAAAAATTGGTAAAATCACCGTTACGTAATTTGTGCACGGCCCCACATCTGACTGTTCGTCCTTTTTGATTTCGAATCAAAGTGCAAAACCCGGGTTGGACGTTCGAAGGCGTCAACCCGTCCTTTTTGCTTGATAAAGTTTCTACGGAAATATCTCAGTCGATTTCTCCGGCCGTGTATGAACGCTTTAGGTTAGGCATTTGCATGTATCTCAGTCCCCAGCCTGTAAACAGTGCGTAAGGACAATGGTTACAAAATGAAAAGCCGAAAAATATTTTTTTACGATATCTTTTATCAGTTTGGTATTAAAGTCGAGCAAAAACAATTTTTATTCCAGTCCTAAAGGTATGAAAATGGAAAACATTAGAAAACAACAACCTGGAATGGATTTACTACGTGTAAGATGTAGTGACAACATCGCCCCATGCCCATCCTTTTCTGCCTAATGTGCTTTTCCGTTTCTCTGCGTCTTATACACGGCTGCTTGGCCCCCTAAGGATTTGCTTAGAAACCCTGTATTATTGCATTTTTGCATTCTGTTTTGAAACTCTAAGCATTTTTATATAACATACCCTATGTCGATCTTCACCTGTTTTCGAGATATCAACAAATGATTACTGTCATACTCTGGGTCTTCTATTTGAAATTTGATGTTGAATACTGATGCGTAATATCAAACTCGTAAAAAGCATAGTTTATTCTTTGGCCAACTATTCGCCTAGTATCTTGACAACCATATAAGGGCAAATTTAGACACGTTTTGAATTTTTTAATTTTTCAAGTTATGTCCGCGTTTTTTTGAAAATCGATCACCGTACGTTGTTCGCCTGACTTTTGTGCGATGGATCACTTCTCAGGGTATGATCGTTCTATTACGCCCAGAATCGAGCCCCAGGTGTGTTCCGGCGTGTTATAGTCGTTTTGCCGAATAAACACTGGACTTTTACCATAGTACATTGTAATATTACATTTTACATTGTAAATTTTGCTAGAAATCTGAAAATTACAATGTAAAATTGTAAAATTATCATATAAAATTGTAAAATTATTATGCAACATGAAATTCTTGTAGTAAAACCTAACTAGATGTGTAAATATACAAGTTTACTTTGTAAGAATAAGAAACAAAGGTTATTTACAAGAAAATCGTAAAGTAACGAAATAAGTTAGGTAGTAGTTAAAATAAACTTTAAATAGTCTTTTAAATATATTAAAGAAAGTGCCGATTTTCACCATTTTTTTTTCTTCATAACTTTTACAAATAATAGAAATACACACGTTCCCGTATTTTTTTTCTAATAAGCTCCCTCCATTACCCACACTAGGATCGCGTTACCTGGTTTTGTGCACAATAGACTTAAAAGGGCGTAAAAAATCGTTTAACCTTCCAGTTTTGACCCTAAAACTTCGAATCCCATTGTCCCTAATAAACTTTACACAAAAAAAACTGCACACGCATTCGCAAAAAAAGGAACTTTAAAACTGGTGATCCTTAAAAAGGATTATAAGAGTCTTACAGTTTTTTACTAAACCCTCGACCGTCCTTTGTACAGTATTTCAAATCACAAGACGTTCAACTTTCAGATTGCACCAGTCTCGTATCCTTCAACGGTTTTATTGCCTCGTTTTAAACGCATGAAACGCTCAACTTTTAAGAGACGCTCTAGGGAGAAAATTATTAATTGAAATAAAAGGCTTTTTGTGATAAATGATCGTGGGAAAGGGCTTAAAATGTAAAAAAGAAAACAATTAAGGAAAGATGAAGGGTTAGAAATACGTTAGATTTTCCAGGAGGCTGCGTTTTAAAGGTTTTTTGTTTTAACATGTGTTTAGACAAAGAGGTAACTTTTTTAAATATAAAAACGCTAGAATACAGCACAATGGCACCAGCTACAGTTAAGGTTAAAAAACGTCGACTGGCAATAAATGTAATCTGGCACTTTATGTGCAAAATTTTGAAGTATACTCTCATTACTTTAGTTCTCACGTTCTATTTTAATTATCAGCTTAAATTGATTTTTAATGAAATTTCCACATGTTAACCTCTAGACAAATCGACAAAAAAAAATCAGGAGCGTAACACATTACTTGTACACACACACACGTCAATTTTTGCAAACGTTGGTTAAATTAAAATTGTTATTAATTTTTGTTTAAAAAATTGCTTTACGTTGTTGTACTTAAACCAATTTATATTTTTGCATTTTTTTGTCGCAATTACCTACATACGGGTTTACAAACTTGTGTGTTTAACCCAAATAGGTTTTTAAAAAATGATTAATAATTAAAATTTGTTTAATTCTTTTTGACGCGTTTACGACCATACTTCTATCAATATTTTTAATAACCTAATAACAAATTTTATTACAAAATATTTTAAAATTCCACAGTGTTTAGCTTACATGTACATATTTTTTTATTGTTATAGCGAATTATAAAATCAAAATTAATATTACAATAGATAAATGTTTTGATTCGGGAAATTCATTAAAATGATTTTGTTATTTTGTTTACCGATCTTTTTCGCTGTCTGTTTTTTATATTTTCGGTATTTTGCTTTGGAAAAAAAAAGATAATTAAGTTATAATTAATTATATATATTTTTTATACCTTTATCAAAAACATGATTTTAATAACTGTCTGAAGGTAACTAAAGCATGGCTTTATTTGATTACGGGTGCAAAAAAAGATTTCTGTCCGTTTTTTACCCAAAATTGAAGAGAAATAGCGGAAAATAGTATTGAAAAAATCTAATTATTCTTAGCTAAAAAGTAAGCCATTTCCGCCAGTTTTCACCAAGTATTTACGAAAAAATCATTTAAAAACATCGTCAAAATATCAAACTGTCAAATATTAAAATGTCGCAACAATGAGCGTCACCGAATCAAAAGGCACATCGCTATGGAAACCATTGTTATTTCATTTACCAGTCGCCTTGATTTATAGTGTAAAGATGGCGTGTTGTGAGAAGTGCTCTTCGTCCGAGATTTTTTAAAATATTTTCCGTTTTTTTTTTTGTATTTTTCGATAAAGGCATTTAAAAAAATAGTGTTAACAACTCGCGGCTAAACTGTGCTTTTTTGCAAAAATGACACTTAAAATTCTATTTTTAACACCAAATTGCCGGCAAAATGTTTTGATAAAATTAGATTGAAAAGACATTTTGACACAAAATCGTAAAAATGCGCCGCAGGCAAAAATTTGGCAATTTAGGACTTTTTAAAGATTTTTGTGAAAATAAAGTCGAGACTTATATTTTATTACCTACATACTTTATTTCTGCTGTTATTTGATTGTGACAATGGTAACCAGGCTTCTCGGAAGGGATTAAGGGTTTACCCCAAACTCCCTCCCCTCGGTGCGCCACTGACGTAACTGAAAATTTTGAGAAAATAACACAGCCATTTTTGACACATCTACACATCCAAAACTATTAAAAACAACCGTTGTATAAAAAAAAAATGTTTTTATTCATTTTTTAAAGTTTTAAGTCTAGGGAAGAATTCATTCCTTATGCCCCACTTCCCCTGAAACCCATACTTGTACTGATGCATACTGAAAATTGCAAGACCTTACTTACATCATCGTAAAATGTATCCTATTTTAATGTTTTTCAAATAAATTGATTTTATTGTTGCCTGATCATTTTGCGTCAGAAGGCATTTTTTTCATATCCTCACTAATAATATTTAAAAACGGACGTGTCAGAACTTTTTTATTGTTAAATTCCATGAATTTTTAAATTGTAAATTAGTAGACATGCTTTTCATATAAATACAAGTGTGGGCCTCACATCAGTCAAAATTTCAAAAATAATTTTATTAAAATATGTGCAACATTTTTAGTCCACCGTACAAATATGATTGAAAGGGGGAAAAGGAGGATAAAATATTTAAAAAAATTGTACCTTTTCAGATTTAAGTTTCCATGAATATGGACTACAAATTTTGTTATAAAGTCCAAATTCGTGGGAGCTATAGTCTCCGAGTTATTTCATTCAGTCTTAACTTTAGAATTAAAACAGCTATTGATAGGCGGTTTTCAGATTTTGGTTTTCGTAAATATTACCCAAAAATTTTGTTATAAGGCTCAAATCCTTCAGAGCTACATTTTTCGAGATATTTTCATTTACTTTCAACATAAAATAATTGATATGGTGGACTATTCGTTCTTTCTAGCACCATTTTTTTTTTCAGTTTCTTTGAGATCATCCCAGTTAAAGATACAAAAACCTGGAAACAGAAGGAAAATGGAAAATTCGGAGTAATACCTTTTGGAGAATTGACCGAAGAAGTAGTTATTTAACCTTATTCTGTATCTGCTGAATTTTTGGCCGACCACGGCGTAATTAACAATATGCTTCTAAAATATTTCTGATCTTGAGAGATGTTATACAAGTTCATGTTCAGAATCTCGACGAATGATTTTGGTGTTTCTTATTCTTAAAACGAGTTTTTTTTATAACAATGGACACAAAAAATTCTTCTTTTAATTCATTTAAATTAATCTTAATAGTTTAGGAAAAAAAGTATACAGTCATCGTACAGCTGTGCTGTTTGGAACGATTTTTAGACGTTCCACGGTGAAGCTGGTATGGAATAAGATTGACTAAGATAACAGAATTATAAGAAAATGAAAAATAAAGAGGATTTTATACTAAATTACTTAATCGCTTTTATTAAAGCCATCAATGAATGAAGATTTATAACAACGAAAATCTGCACCACTGCAACCCAACTATTGCATTTTTACACTTTAAAGCAACTACATTTCTATTATTTTAGCCTTTTGTGGGTTGACCTTCCCCCCTCCCTTTAATGAACTAACGTTATCACATACCTGTGTTTAAATAAATACCAGATAATGATCTATTTCTTTTCCAAATTTTTACCTTAGGCTAATGCTCAAGAAGTTAACTTTTAATTACCTAAACATTTCGATCTAATCAATACCAATTTTTCGATGATTGACGCCGCGGTTAAAGCTGCGGCTCAAATGAAAACCTAGTATATCGATTTTTTATTTATCGTGGTCTTGAAGTGGAATTTTTTATGTGACGCCAGGAAAGATACCACTAGCCAGTGTGGGATTAAAATCACTTCCGCGGAGTAATAGCACTCTACCCACTCTTGGCATATTATGCACTCCCCACTCTAGAGGTAAAGGTAAAGTAATGATATTTACTCCATTAATGCTGGTTAGATATGACTATTTATTTCATTGGCTGGCTGTACAGTATGGGGGGTCTTCGAATCTGCTAAAACCAACTAAAAAGAAAATTGCGTGAATTCTTTTAAAAGAAGAATTCTTATTTTTTACAGTTTTTGCGAAAGTTGACTTACTATATTTCGCTGTACACGACAACGCGGTTAAAGATCTAAAATTGTACAAAAAAATATTACTTAAGCGTATACGTATATCCGTTATTTTTTAAATTAAGCACTTCAGAACAAGGAATTTCAATTCTTCAGGAGAATGATAAAAATGAATAATATATTTTCTCCTTTGTGGGCAACATGTTGATGAACGTCGGTATTTATCATTGTCCAAATATATAAGCATCAATTTCGGTGGGTTAGGTTGGTACGTATGTTAATGGCTATTTTAAATTTTTAATACAAATTTTTAATACCAATTTTTAAATACAAAGTTACACGATTCGCAAGAACTATTAATAATTTTATGAGTGTGAAGATTAAAAGAATTATTACAATTTTTGCTTTTGTTTTTCTCAAATTACTACATTTACAAGTAATATGACGGATCTCTTCCTCTTCTTGTCCCAGAGATTTGGATTGTGTCGTATTGTTTGCTATCTGCACTAATTTTACTTTGGGCAAGATCCCTAGTTATTCTGGTTAATCATTGATCAAGATATCTAAAGGCGCAATTACACAGACGAACATGCTCAAACAAAAGCTCGTGCAAAAGATTTAAAAATTTTTGCGCGAACATTTTTGTGAGCTTTTCTTTGAACATTTTGTTCGGATAAATTTTTGAGCAAATTATTGTTATATGTTTTGGAAACATATTTTTAAAGATGAGAATAAATAAAATTTCACATCAGTGATCAGTGATCTCAATTCTTTAAAAAAATGGAACACCTACTTTTATTTTAAATTTTTGTGAAAAAAAGCCGACGGCAAGCAAAACATTATTATTGGCTATCAGTTTTGTCACATGGATTAGGGTTACTTATAATATTTTTTTCTTAGGGTTTTTCCCGGATTTTTTGCCCGGGAATTTTTTTGGGACTTTCATGCGAGTTTTTTTATTTTTTATTTATTTAGGGTTGCTTAAAAAAGCAAAACGTTTATGAAAATGCTGAAGATAGATATTTACTGTCAATTTAATGTAATAATCAAGGTCGATTACTGACACTGAACAAACAATATGCAAAGGGGCAACATTCCGATTCAAAAGTCTAGTCTATTACTGCTAAATTATATTTTTTAGACAAGGGTCATAAATCCATCCTTTCGATAATTCTCTTCCCTAAAAACCTCTGTATGCCAATTTTGATTGAAATCGAACAAAATAAATCTTTTTCTTCCTCCACTTCCCTCATTAGCGGGAGGGGGTGCCTAATAATACCATATTATTGTATTGTCGCCGCAACTATAAATACACACCGAAAACTGAAATTGAATACCAAATTTGAGTTACAAGATTTGAGCCGAACATACAAACATACATAAATAAAAGGTTGTAAAAATCGTCAAAAATTTCAATATTTAAAAAATCGGAAACGCAAGTTCTACGCGTCAATAAAATGAAATGAATTTCTTTGTTTTGAGTCGGAGAGCCCTTTCTTTATGAAAAGATTTGTTCTAAAACTTTCATAAAAAAACTGCGTTGACCCTTGTTTGTTGTCATGTAATTTTGTGTGTCAATGTTCATTTGACCAAAACCCCCTCTCACTAGTCTACGGTTTTTACCTTCTCCTAACCCAGCATCAGCATCAAATAAGTGCCAATTATGGTATACTGGCATATCCCCTATAAAAATCAAATCAATCGAAGTTGCTTATGAGGTAAAACGTGAATTTCGACATCATATCGTTTTTCCGTCGGAAAGCACTTAATTAAAATACCTTGTTTTAAAACTTAGTCTTTCTATTTTCAGTTAAGTTCAATGAATTCCCATAAAACTATAAAATTTAAATTTGTAAAGAAATTTTTATACCCCCAATTCTTCAAATAAATTTTGCTCAACATTCTCTCCAAAATTTACAAAAATCTCGTACAAAAAAACACAACTAAATTTTGGAGAGAATGTTGAGCAAAATTTGTTTGAAGAATTGGTGGTATAAAAATCTCTATCTCTTTACAAATTCAAAATATATATTGTTATCGGAATTTATTGAACTAAACTGAAAATAGAAAAACAAAGTTTTGAAATAAGGTAGTTTTAATCAAGTGCTTTCCGACGGAAAAACGATTTGATGCCGAAAAAAAAAAAAAAATTTTTGAAAAGAATAAACTTCTTTGATAATGGCAGTAGAATTTCTGCCGAAACGTCAGATAAGTACTTAGATTCTAGTAAGGATTTGCGTGTGTGTAGGCAAAAACATTTTTTATCTTATTTAAAAACCACTGACAAACGAACAAATTTTTTTCTTTAGAAATTTACGCAGTGGGCTTTAACATATTTTTGGAAAAATTTCCTTAACTTAGTGGCGAAAAACCCAAAAAAAGTAGTTTCGACCTTAAACTAACTAGGTAAATCTGGTGTGGGAATTAAAAAACAACAATAAAAGCTAAAGGTAAAGTAGAGCTACAAAAATATGTTTAAAAAAATCCCCCTCCCCACCACTCCTCATAGTCGTGAGGCGCGGATTACCGCTTAAAAGTGCAATTTTTGAGTTGAGTTTGAGTGAGAAATTTAAAATAAAAGTTGGTGTTCCATTTTTTTAAAGAATTGAGATCGCTGTTCACTGATGTGAAATTTTATTTATTCTCATCTTTAAAAATATGTTTCCAAAATAGATAGCAATAATTTGCTCAAAAATATACCCGAACAAAATGTTCAAAGAAAAGCTCACAAAAATGTTCACGCAAAAAATTTTAAATCTTTTGCACGAGCTTTTGTTTGAGCATGTTCGTATGTGTAATTGCGCCTTTAGATGTCTCCTATTGATAGGATGTTACTATTAGTAATTCTCTAAGCAGAGGATGATGGTGGTAGTCAACTATTTTGAAGAAATTCCTCTTGGTCTCCTCTTGCGAATGTGTGGTCCGACACAACTGATCCCACGTTATGTCTCTCAGTTTGTCTGTCGGTTTGTTGTAGCATCACGCAAAAACTACTGAACGAATTTTAATGGAAGTTTCACTACTGGATTGATAATATGATATGACCATTTAAAGAAAAAAAAAACGAAAAAAGCCGCAGGCAAAAAGGCTATTCGACTGGATGAAGGGGTTTGAGGGGCGGAGGGGGCGCGAGAAAGGTTGTCGGAGGGCATAGAAATGGAAGAGAGGTGGGGAGGGGGTAATTTACTACTCGTGCTAAACCAATACTGATGATCCAACGGCCGGTCAGCTGTTTTTATAGCCCCGTGTACCTCTGATGTTTGCCAGATTGTGCACAATTTCTCCAACTTAGGGAAAACGTAAATTTGGCAGCGGCACGCTTCGTTAAATTACAAATTATTATTTAAAATAATTTGATAAAATTATCATTAATTTTTGCAAAAAATCAGGACTAATTTAGAGACCAAAAAACCCCCCTTCACATTACAGTTGCAAATTGGCTGTAAACGAGTGTCTTGTAAATTATTTACCTTCCATAGTCCTTCTTGCTTCATCATCTCTACCTCTATACTCAGAAGGCAACTCCGATAATGGTCTTGTAAATTCTTTTTTTTTCATAATTCTTGTACATTCTTTAACTTCCTTAGTACTTATTGCTTTTTGTTCTGTAGTACTCTACACCTGAAAAACATAGCTTCCTTTCTCGTCTTAGCATTTTCCCTTGCTTTCCACTTCAACTCACTCCTCGATTTTTGGGATATGTTCCTGGACTCTTCTGGTTGATGTTATCTGCTTCCTGGAGGACAGTGTATTACATACATAGCTTGGTTTGTATGGTGGCAGGGATGTCTCCTATGTATAAATTGTCCAAAAGTGGTCTTAAGGACGAGTCTTGAGAAATTCCAATTTGAAATAAGTGGATCAGTTTGCTGAGAAAAACCTTGTACGCTGTTTTAGTTTTAAATATACTTTTTTAAGCTTTTTTTAATGACTTAAAAACCCTTTTTTAATACTTTTTTTCGCCGCTCGTGAATCTGAAAAGTTCTTTTAATTTTCCGTTTAATTAGATAAAAAATCCCCCGAAAAAGTACAAGACTACAACTTTTTTCATCTCGACGACCGGCTTTTATTCAGTATATTAAGAAGATTTTTTTCGTGTTTTTTGTACATTAATTTGAATGATACGGCACATTTTTCGATGATTATGGCTTTTTCGAGTACGAGGCACAAAAAGAATAAAACAAACTTTTAAGTTGGAACTTGAGTTAAGCTGCCCGAAGAAAAATTTGTATGAGAAAAAATTTTGTAAGACAACATGTTCGTAAAGACGGTCAGATTTTGTTCCTGAACGGTGGGATTTACTAAAAAGGATTAGTATATTTATATACTATCACTGTCGAAATGTCAGTTTAAAAATATTAGCGCTGCGTTCAATCACAAACAGCGAGTTCGGATCTTTTACCTCTGCTTGCAACTTGGCTTGTTTCAGTTTTTAAATAAATTAATATAGTTGTTTTGGGTTTTTTTATTTAGTATATTTTTCGTGCATAATCAGTGACCTTCACTTATGTTTGTTTTGCCTCGTAGTGCCCTCATAAATATATTTTTTGTTCTGAAAACGGGTTCAAAATATGGCGTTTTCTGGGTAAAAAAGAATGTGTTTTATTTGGTAATGAACAACTTGGGATATTAAATCCTTGTGAAAATGGATACTTAGGGAAATTATAAACGAACTTATTACCAAATGCTATAAAACAATCCTTTCTGGGGGCTATAAATTTAAACCACCCCCCTGAGGTGGTCTAAAAAACACCAACTTTATAACCTCAAACACAAATAATGAATCTATTATGTGCCAAATTTTTAGCGTATTCACCATTTACCATTTTGAAGCCTGTCAAAAAAAAATTAGTTTTAGGGCATTTTCTCCTAAAATATGGTGTATTTTGAGAAAAAAAGCGGTTTTTCGGTGGTATTTTGCACTAACAATACAAAGTAATCAATAACTTTGGGTCTTTTCTATAAGAGTAAGAAAATCGGTTTTAAACTATTTTAGATCTTAATAAATCTCACTGTAAATCAAAGTTTTGATTGTTTTCCACAAACCAAAACTACACTTTTTTGCACTCGACGCGCGTTTCGCTAACAACGTTAGCATCATCAGGAGACGAGAAACAATGATTGTTTTGTTTTAGTGCAACCAAAGGTTCCAAATTCCCAACATAACTCACTGTAAATGTCTAAAATTAAATTCAGAGAAATTCTGATTGTTCTAAATTCAAGCTCTGTCTGAACATGAAATATTTTTCAAATTGACTTATAAATAAACTGTGATTTTGGAGAAAATTTCCTCGATATTCAATCCATAAATTTTACTTCATTACATTTTAAGAGAGCTAGAGTTTTATAAATATATCACCCTATTATGTGTCTTTTAAATGTAGCAGACAATGATAAACTTGAGAATAAACTAGAATCTTGGACTTCCATCATCTTTACTTTTTTACAACGTATCGTCATCAGGTGAATATAGTAGTATCCATGCAATTTTTACACTCGAAATTGCTTCTAAAAACTTACGTAGCTCTTGACCAACCAAACCCCTTTTAAAACTCAATTGAGAAATTATTTTTTGGTGAAGGATACTTTATTAGTTTACTAACTAATTTAGCAAGTATTTCGTCCCACTTAGGTGGTCGCTGTATGTATTCCCTTTATTTATCACATTGTGTCTAAGACAAAGATGAATATTTCCAGTAAACATATTAAATTGCTTTTCATTTAAGCCCCGTATGGGCTCCTCCGGTTGCTCTAGTATTAATCATCTCTCAACGCGCAGCCCTTTTTTACGTATATCCGTTGTTTCTTTAAAAAACGGCTCTTTTGTTTCTGCCTCGTCTTTTTCTCTTGTTTCTTGAGGCTACTTGATATCTCGTTGTGCGTTTTCAACCGCGGATCAAGTTAAATAAATAGAAACACCATTGTTAGTATTTTTTTAAAATTTTCTGAATGATGCATAATCAAGTTGCCTCCTTTGTCGCCTCATCTTGAAACTGCTAAATTGTTCCTGTCTTTGGGAGAGAGGGGTCGTTATTTGTATTCTAATCTAGAGAACATTAGTCTTAACTCTTGGTTACGTGGTTTTATTTTCTACTCATTAATTCTATCCTAATCCACCAATATTTTGTCTAAATTCTTGCACTCATAAGGCTCCAAATATTTTTCATCTAGCATTTCCTTCTGAGGAAATGCTAGATGAAAAATATCAAATCCACCAAAGCTTTTTTAGCACTGAAACTCTGCACTGGTATATATGTATAGATGGTGTGTGATAATCTTCTGGGTCCGTGTAAGGATTTCCAAATTCTCACAGTTACCTAGAATGTCTAAAGGTGTTTTTGTTTCCTTAACGCATTGTCTGGAACTTAGATCTCTGCTGTGTGCTTCTTTTCAGTCAGGAGCTATATTATTGTCTGTAATTAATTCCTAGTCAATCTCAGTATTTCTTGGGTTACTTTATTTGTCTGGGTATTCTCCTTCAGTATGTAGTCTGTTCCTTTTTCCCAGTTTAATTTCCACCATTTTCTAGTACTATTTTCTTTTTTAACTAGTCAGCCGGTATCTCATATCGGAGGCATCGAGTTAGCCTGATACCTTGGTGGAACCAGTCGGCTTTCGAGAGCTTTTAGTGCTGCCTATTAGTAGAGAAGGGGCGGCACGAAGCCTGGCAAGGGCCCATTCTGCCCTACCCCGAGCCTGCCCCTAATCCACCGCCTGCACCACTGGTCTGGCAGTTTGCTCATTTTGTCTCACTGTTCTTGTTGCAAAGTCCAGTATTTTGTCCCATTTGAGCGTGTGCAGGTCCTCCTCATCCAGGGTCGGGAAACCGAATACATGATATCTCGTCCTCTGGTTTGCCTCGTAGTTCGCTATAACGTGTCGAGATGTCTCTTCTGCCCGCCCGCAGTCCCGGCAGGTCGAGTCATTCTCCACCGCGATCCGGGTCATGTGCTTCCTTAGTCGGTTGTGACCTGTTATGATACCTGTCAGCAGACCAGCGTCCCTTCGCGATCTCCCCAGAAGCCATTTTTGTCTGGCTACATCCGGGCCCTTCACGAAGTCCTTGGTCTGTCTGCATCCTGTTCCTGCTCTCCAAGCGGTCGTCATGGCATCGTTGACCCATTTATTGAGTCGACTTTGCAATTGCCTCTTTAGTGCTGACTAACTAGTACTTTAGTATATGATTTGTGATATTGGTGGCGAGAAGAAAATTTTGTTAATTTGGGGGAGTTCGAAAAACTCTCTTTATTTTAAAATGTTATTTCCATTTGAATATTTTTGTTCCGAAGGACGCTGCATATTAATCGGACAAAGTTGCGGCACCATTTGTTTTCGAATATACACGAGAAATGATAAATGAAGGTTTGAAAATGGATTTCTTTCTGTGTTTTTTTTTTCGTTTTTTAGTGGTTTTTTTTCGAAACCGACCAACCACAAGACTGCGAGTGGATGTGATTCCGGTTTTTGTATTTAATCTGTAATTTCGTATTCTCGGAGATAAATGAGTTGGTTTAAATCAGAGATGTAATTAAGGGTTCGGAATGCGTTTGTTTCGTCTTGTTTTGGTTAAAAAAAAAATTGATTGCTTTGATAACAAATTTTCTTCCCTTACTCCTTTTGTAGTAGTAATAATACCCGTCCAGTAGCGTTTTCTTAAGCTTTTCCTTCGTTATCTCGACTTTCCTGTACAAGCGCGTTCAAGGTATAAAATATGATAAATAAGTATCTAGCAAAAAGTATATCATAAACGCTTGCTCTGCTAGGACAAAGATATTTAATAGGCTCACATTTTTTATTAAAGCAGATGCCTGAATTCTTAACCGGGCTTGCTGAGTAAAAATTCTAAAACCGAATAACAATAAAAACTCGTTCTATTTCCTGTCACATGATATTTGAATAAATCTGGGCGTTGGTCTCAGCTCGCTTTTTCCATCAAATTTTTGTGACATTTTAAGGTCATTGGCAAGATTAGGCTAAAATAATATTTAAATTTATTTTTTTACCCAATCTGGTTTAGTCATTAAATATTTTTTAAAACATCACTTTTATTTTATCTTCTAATAAATCAATATTCACTAAAAAAAACTACGTATATCAGGTCGACATCATACATTGGTTTAGAATTGCCTATTTAAATGATTTTATTTTTTGGGCCCCACGATTAACTGTATTTTTTTTTGCAACACAAAGTTTAGCGGTGTTTTTAATGAGAATTGTATTACCTTTAAGTAAATAACCATTTAAATTGCTATATATATGTTATTCAAGATTTTTTTTTAGATTAAAACTAATTTAAAAAGTGGTTTTTAATTTAGCTAAATAGATCCTTTGCTAGTAAATAATTTTCTAACGGGATCTGATTACCAATTTGTGGTTTTTATGTGGAATTGCTTGAGGAATATTTTTTCAATCAATTAAATAAACAGGAATACATCTTGGAGAGGTAAACCAATCCTTATTTTACTGTAGGGTCATGACAGGTCCTGTGAAGATCTGAAATATTGACTTTTTTAAATAAGAACCTTTTAAAACTGATAATATAGAACCTAAAACTTTATTCAATGCTAAAACATTTTAAAAACGAAAATGTAAAGAAAATTCAAGAAATTTCTCTAAAATGAGCCGTTAAGAATAAAGAGTAAATTTTTCTCTTGAGAAAATTTAAACAGAGCTCTCTGATAAGCAGACCACTTTAACATAATCCCACTATGCTTTTAATTTATTTAACTTTCGACGATTTACCCAAACAAATTAATAATAAAAATCTTACCAGCTAATAAATTCATTCAGCTGTTACATCTTTTGCTTAATTTAATAATATTACTTATTATTTGAAAAATAATTTTGAAATATTAAGTTGGTGAAATTTAAAGAGCTTCGAAAGAAAACAACTTTAAAACTAACAGAGAAATTATAACAAAATGTTAGATAAATAAAAATATTATACCTCTTAACAGAAAACAGCCATCTATCAGAATGTGCATTCATAAAATGTTATAAAAATAAAATTTTTGGAAACATATACATTGGCGTACGCAGAAATTGTTTCTGGGGGGGGGGGCTTGAGTAGTAGCCAAAATTCAACCTTTAGCCGTTGATATACGACAAAATTTATTGAAACACTAAACTTGAAATACAATACTTATCACTCTTTTCTGGGAGCCATGTGTGCTGCTTTTAATGCATTCCGTTGTGTTATTTTCAATATATCAGGAAAATTGATTTTAAAATTACTCTAAAATCACTTTGTTTTGACGTTTGAAATTCTGAATATAAATTTTGCAATTGATGTAACATTTGTTAAATCTTTGTGGAAGATTTTGTTCAAATTTTGTTGATACCTATCCCTAAAGATATGGTATTATTATTATTCGAAATTTAAATAAAGCTTATTATTAAGTAACAAAAGATGTAGATATTTTTAGTTAACTTTAATCGAAAAAAAATCCCATTACGCCTTCATAATAGAATTTGGCAATTAATTCTTATTTCAGTTTTTAGTAAATTAGGACCAAGGTTAAAATTTGCTACCAAAATGCTTTAGCGGCTTAATAGATGTTTTTTATTTCAATCGACTCATATATAAATTTAAATCAAAGTATTGTTGAGATAGATAGTATAAAATTTATAAAAATGGGACAAACTAAAAAAAAATGCATGTTCAGCAGTTAGCAAAAACAGTATCTTAGCATGTAAAATAACCTTACAAAAATCAATATTCCTACTAACTAATCAATAAACAATAGTAGTTATATTACCTTTTTGCTCACATGAAATTATTATGCACAGTTTGCACTTTCTATAAATTTTACGATTTCCTGGATATTTCGCGTTTTTATTACCTCAGTACGAAAAAGATCATTATTTTCATTTGCTCTTTACAAGTTTGCACTTTTTTTGATAAAAAAAGCATTTTAAATATAAAGCAAATGAACCTAAGCAGCGAATATTTTCACTAAATCAACCTTTGATACAGAGTGTTTTAACTAAGTTGACGAAGATAAGAGCGAGGCAGGTAATAATGCACTTGCTTGCTTGATGTTTGTTTCTTGTTAGTTGCTTTGTTGCTAAGCTTCAATAAATAGTCAAAGGCGAAAAAAATGTTTTAGCACATTTTTGATAATTTTTTTGGGAAATCTTTTAAACAAATTTAAGCGAAATGAATCATCACCGACCAGTATTAAGAATCACGTCTTTCATTTTTATACATAAGTTGTGAAATACCTTCTATAACCGTTATATGATAGGCATTCTAATGCTAATTAAGAGCCGACATTTTTTCCTGGATTCAGCACTGCTCTCAGGCTATGGTGAGCAATTCTTTTTAAACGACATGCCATCGCTTACAGCCCGAGCGGCGGATGAAAGATCGAAAAACAAAAGGTCGAAAGACAAAAAGGTCGAAAACATAAGATCGAAAATTAAAAGGTCGGAACAACAAAAAGTCGAAACGACAAAAAGTCGAAATTACAAAAGGTGGAAACTACGAAATGTCGAATACCAAAAGATCGAAAATACAAAAGATCGAAATTACAAAAGGTCGACTGCAAAAAGGTCGACATTACAGAAGGTCAAAACTACAAAAGGTCGAAACTACAAAAGGTCGAAATTACAAAAGATCGAAATTACCAAAGCTCGAATATCAAAAGGTCGCAACTACAAAAGATCGAAATTGCAAAAGGTCGAATCTAAAAAAGGTTGAAATTATAAAAGATCGAACATGAAAAGGTCGAAATTACACAAGATCAAAAATGTACAAAGGTGGAAATATTAAAACATAGTAAATTAAACCTAACTCAACTCTCATACAACCCTGACCCGACCCTATCCCGCCTTAATCCAACCCTAATCCGAGCAGATTTATTAACATACCTGGATGGTTTTAAAGAGAGTCAAACTACATATTCTAAGCAAAAAATGAGGAGGGGGATATAACGTATCAAAACCTTGCCCTTTTTTATTTTCGAGCTTTTGAGATTCGACCTTTTGTTATTTAGATCTTCTGTTATTTCGACCTTTTGTAATATCGACTTTTTTGCATTCGATCTTTTGTAATTTCGATCTTTTGTATTTTCGACCTTATGTAATTTCGACCTTTGGTATTTTCTACCTTTCGACCTTTTTGTCTTTCGACCTTTTGTTTTTCGATCTTTCATCCGCCGCCGCTTCCAGCCCTCAGCCTATCATTTTTTACGAAAATTTCATTTTAAACATACATTTTACCTATAAGACAAAAATGGTTACAAAATGAATATTGTGCCTCAATTTCTCATAATATTTAAGCTCATACCTTGTTAAGTGGAAAGCGTAACTAACAGCATTATATTTTCTTTTCCAGGTAAAATCTTCGAAAACCTCAACCTTACCCCTTCCAAATCCAACCTCAATTCCTCGCTTAGCGAACCGCCCACTCCTCCCTCCACTCCCCTGTCTCCTAAAAATACTCCCGATGCGTCCAGGATGTCAACCAACTTTGGAAGCATCACAATAACACCATCTAGTCAATCGTCAACCAAACTACCTCACAGTTCTACGCCTTATTTTGGTGCCCTTAACCTCAACAGAGAGTCTTCACCTCGACTAAGTTACTCCAATAGGTTAAGTTCAAGTCCTGGCGCGGATATGGGGGAGTTTTTGTATACTGCTTCCAAGGACAGTGACGGCAAGTCGGATGCAAAAGGTGTTCAAAGGGTAAGTGAATTGAGTTAATAAATTCGAAAAAACCACACCTTTTTTTTCAAGGGTCTCAAAGTAAAATCTTGCATAACACGCCCGAACTACTTTCCTGCCATAGTCATTTCTCCTCTACCAGGAGAGCCCGGGTAGTGTCGGATTCTTACCGACACAGACCTCTCGATTGTGTACTGCAATGCACTGCAGCCCTTACTGGCTTATCGTGCACCCTCTTGGTTCCTAGGCTAACCACTCCATTAATTTTGTCCCCTGTGCTAGTTTGTACAGGTCCTTAATGGAGTATTCCCCAGTCGATATTGGTCCAGTTCAACTTCGCCAAATATTAGGTGCCTTTTGCGATCCAGTGCCTCGCATTGGCATATTACATGTTCTACTGTTTCCGGTTCCTGATTGCATCGTCTGCAGCTTAGGGCTCCGTGATACAGGCCCATGTTGTTTAGGGAACTTTAACAGCCATATGAACGGTCATGATTCCTATCCTACTATAACTCAGTAGGTCTTTCGTGAGTGTGGCATTCAGGCCTTTGATAAAAGCTCTGCTGTTAGCCCCTGTCTTTCTAGCAACCACATCTTACTTACCTCCCAAACTTTCTGAATCATGTTTAGCAGTTTACTAGTTACAACATTAAAGTGATTACATCATTACATAATAATCAATAAGACAATATTAATAAAATTCCACAGTCAGTTGAGTCCTTAGAAAAAGTCTACAATTTTTTAAGCTTCCTCTAAACTGGATGAGGATCAGATAGACAATTCAGTAAGTAGATGTTTAAAAAATGTGGACCTGAAAAGAACAGAAAAGCCTATAGGTATATGGAATCAAACCAGGATCCCACTGGATCCCACTGGATATACTAACGCTTCAATCAGATCACAATTATGGTTATTTCAAACTGAAAAAACAGATTGGGAATATGCCAAGAACCTTTCTGTGGACTACTTGATAAAGACAACGAATTAACCTCTCTTAGAGTGCCCAGCACTCCACCCAACTGGATGAATCAACATCTTTTGAAAGAGGAAGGTTTCCAGAGTACACTAATAAAAAAACTGATGCACATAGCGAGGGTTTCAAAAGTAGGAGAAATACAGCAAATAATACAAACCATTCTCAACTTTTCCCAAAGCCTTTTACCATATCATTTCTTTGTTATTATCTACTATAGAAATTTAAAAAAAGATATATTTGACATTTAACTGAGAATGAAACAACGATAGATTTTAATTTTTAAGCATTTGTCAGAACTCTAGTTAAAGATATATAAAAAACAACCTCTAGTGGATTGCTTTGCCTAATTGTTCTAATACTTCAACAAAATTTGTACATGAAGCCCATAAGGCAGATTAACGACTTAATTACTTTTTCAGAAATCATCAGTATTAGACAAATCTTTCCCATCATCATACAAAAATAAATTATCTTTTTTTTTTCTCTCTTTTTTCACACATTTTGTACAAGAAACCAGAACCTAAACAGCGAAATCCAAGAAGATTGCTTTGTTTTCCGTGTAATTTTTTATCTTCATTATAATTACTTTTTTTCGACAAAAACGTAATCCTCGCACTCTGGGAAATTATGGGAATTTTTTAATGATATAATTCTATTTTATTTAGTTTTAATAGCCCAAAAAATTACGACAAACGAAAAAAAACTGATCGTGGGCACGATAAGCAGCATTTGATTTTTTTAGTTATTTTGTTGTTTCTAAAATTGTGGGAAAATTTTGCATTTTTTATCTTGAAAATCACACCTTTGTAAATTAGAATAATTAGCATTATTTATATTACATTTCCTAAAATTTTATTTGATTTTTATTTGTCTCTTTCCTTTTTTAAGGGAATATTTCCTGGCGCGCCACTATCCTATGTAAAGACTGAAAGTTCATCCCCACCTCCTTTGGAGCCATCTCCTTTAAGTGGTAAGTAATTTATTTTACATTTAATAATAAATTTAACTCGATAAAGTCGAAGGTTTGACGGACTTGGTAGAAGGCGAGGTACACAAATCGAAGTAACGACGACGAAAAAATCCAAATTATACACAAGTGATTTCCCATTAATTTTCGCACACTTATCAGTGCGGAAAAGGGTTTGGCAGTGGAAGAAGCAAAATTTTTGCCTGTTAATTTGGACCTTATTGTATTTTATAACACAAAAAACAACATTTTTAACAAGAGTGACTTGAAAGATTTTGGTATTATGATAAATGTCCTTTTTTCATTAAGATTTTTGTAATTAAATCCATAAGAACGTAATGTGAAAAATACTTGGGTTTACAAAATCAAAATTATGCTTTATCATTTTCAACTGGTTTGTTATTTTTGTAGTTTTTTGTAACTTGATTAACGAATTAATTTGTTGTATGGTAAAAAAAAGTCATTAAAAATGAGATCACCTTACTCACGAGAAATCTTAAGGAGGGATTTTGAATAAAAAAGGAGCTTTTGTTAATCAGCTAAAGAAGAAAAACCAGTATATAAAAAGTATACAAAAGTTTACACAGTAAAATTTATAAATCAGAACGAAAACAAGAAGCATGCTTAGACAAAAGTATCATTGAAGTCAAATAAATATGCTAACTACAGTAGGTATTTTCTTGGTTTCGGGTGTTCACACAGAGTACACCTAGCTGATAAGTCCCTAATAAGTTTATAGGGGACTATTAAAATCGTGAAATTTTGACTTTTCTTAATTTTATCAAAAATGAGTTGCTAAGGTTCCAAAACACCTTAATCGACGAAAAAAAAGTTGTCTGTCGGCTGTCTGTATACACGATAAATCAAGAACGCCTTAATCGATTTTAACGAAATTTGGTACAAAAATCCTCTACCGGCTGGCCATGAACTGATTAACTTTTGAGTAGGATGGTGCGGAGTGATCAAGAGGTTAAAAGGGAAATAAACATTTTTATGGACTACAAATTTTGTTATAAAGTCTAAATTCGTGGGAGCTTGAGTTTCCGAGTTATTTGAGAAAAGGTGAAAATATATTAGAAAAATCATAACTTTAGAAGTAAAGCAGCTATTCATATGCGGTTTTCAGATTTCGGTTTTCGTAAATGTTACCCAAAAATTTTGTTATAAGGTTCAAATCTTTCAAAGCTACAGTTTTCGAGATATTTTCATTTCCTTTCAACATAAAATAATTGATTGTATGTAGGACTATCCGTGCTTTCTAGCACCATTTCTTTTTCGTTAGAGTCACAGCGCCACAGCCATCTTCTGTTTGTTTTTTAAATAAATATTTGTTTCATATGTTCCAACCTAATATTTTTTTACCTAAAAGGAGATTTCTTTAAAACAATTAAAGTTTATTTCTTTGAAATATAAATATCTTGGAACAAATACATTGTTCACTTAAAACAAATAAATACATGATACTGTAGCAAATTTTTGGTGGAATCTCTAGCACAATCGGATGTGGACTAGTGAGTTAACATTGGTTAGCCAAACATGACCAAAAATCGTCCATCTTGAATCCGCCATATTGAATTTTCAAAATCTGATCAAAAATTCGTATTTCTTATCCTCAAAAGCCTCCGTATACCAATTTTGGTTGAAATCGGACAAACTTAGGTGTTTTCCCCCTCCACCTCCCTCGTAGGGGGGAGGGTATTGTCACCGGAATTATAAATGCATGCCAAATTTGAAGACAATCGGATGTGTATAAGTTAGTTTTCAAATTCTGATTCGTTCTGTCCATTTCGAGGTGCCCCAACACTCCCAATTTCAACGAAATCGGGCGTACTTCAACTGTAGCCCCCTCCACCCCCTTCGAGTAGGGGGGAGCTGTCAATTTCATCGCGCCATATTCTTATGTTGTCACCGCAACTATATAAGCATGCCAAATTTGAAGCCGATCGGATGTCGGTAAGTTGGTCAAAATTAAGTTGGAAGATTCCACCCTAACAAACATGTCTTATTACATACATAGTTACATACATTGCAAGTTAAATAAAAGCTTGTAAAAAGTGGTTTTAACTTTTTTTATGATTAAGACTTTAACAAAAACTAAACTAAAGACGAAGACCATGCCTTCTATGAACGATACCTTAGTCAAGAGAACCCGGTTTTATAAATAAAACATTTTCTTTGTACAAAATCCAATATTGGGGTACAAAACATCAATTTTGGGAACCAAAATCAAGCCTGAATACACACAAAAAGCTCAACTTTTCGAAAGAAACGTGCTTACAAATAAAATATCTGGATTTTTAATTTAAACTACGCGTCCACACACAAAAAACGCACTTGTACAAACATAAAAGAGTTGAGAGAGCCCAAAGGTACTTAAATTAAAGCTTTATAAAGACTTTTTATACTGACTAGCCTTACTTAATTCATTCTCCTCTCTGTTGGAAATATAAATTTGACCCTTTTTAAAATACTTAAAAAACATCTGGCCAAAGAGCTTTTCAGAAACTGGCATCATTTATGAAAGCGTAGTAAAGAACCGTGGCTTGTATGAAATTTTTACATTAAAATAAATTTGGCTGTTTGACGCTAGAAAATTTAAGCCTTGAAACAGCGGCTAACATAGAAATAAAATCATCTACATGTAGTTTTTAAAAAGTAGTGAAATCGATAATACCATCTGTAGAGATAAATGTTTCGCTGTCATTTAAAAAAGGGGTTCTTAAAATTAGTTTAGTCTGAATGGGACGAGAAACGTCAAACAATGCAACCCTGAATCTGACATATCAAAGCGAATTTAAATGCATTATTTGGACATTGATGATTGTTATTTTAAAGCGTAGCCAAATTTGTCAGACATAAAGTACTGGCCATTATATTCCTTTTCCCACATATTTTAATCTCATCTTTTGGGTTGAGAAACTTTTTTTACACTTTTTTTTTGTCGTCAATGGCCATTTTTCGATTTCATGTCTTTTACGCTTATAAAACTCTTTAAGGCGCAATTACACAGACGAACATGCTCAAACAAAAGCTCTAAAATTTTTTGCGTGAACATTTTTGTGAGCTTTTCTTTGAACATTTTGTTCGGGTAAATTTTTGAGCAAATTATACCTATCTGTTTTGGAAACATATTTTTAAAGATGAGAATAAATAAAATTTCACATCAGTGATCAGTGATCTCAATTCTTTAAAAAAATGGAACACTAACTTTTATTTTAAATTTTTGTGAAAAAAAGCCGACGGCAAGCGAAACATTATCCTTGGCTATCAGTTTTGTCACATGGATTAGGGTTACTTTTTTTTATAATATTTTTTTCTTAGGGTTTTTCCCGGATTTTTTTGCCCAGGGGTTTTTTTGGGATTTTCTTGCGAGTTTTTTTTATTTCCAAGGGTTTTTTCCTAAATTCAAAAAACAACCCAGGAAAATTTTTCTTTTCCAAAAAAATTTTGAGTTTTTCAAATATCGGCAAAAAACTCAAAAATTGGACTTTTAAGCGGTAATCCGCGCCTCACGACTATGAGGAGTGGTGGGGAGGGAATTTTTTTTAAACATATTTTTGTAACTTTACTTTACCTTTAGCTTTTATTGTTGTTTTTTAATTCCTCACCCCAGATTTACCTAGTTAGTTTAAGGTCCCAAGGGTTGCTTAAAAAAGCAAAAGGTTCATGAAAATGCTGAAGATATAAATATTTACTGTCAATTTAATGTAATAATTATGGTCGATTACTGACACTTAACCAACAATATGCAAAGGACAACATTGCGATTCAAAAGGGTGGCCGGCCTACTACCTGCGAAATCAAAAACGCGGGATGATAGATCGGCGACACAGTCTACTAAATTACTGCTAAATTATATTTTTTAGACAAGGGTCGGGTTCGTAGGGTTGTAAAAGTGGATAATAAACGGTTATTATTTAAACCGAACGTGCATTTGTTCATATATTTGAGATTTAATAAAATGTATATAGGTTTTTTCAATTTGACTTAATTATTATTTTAAAAGACTAAACTAGGAAGTAAAATAAAGGGACATTCTTTTAGACGTAAATTTTTATCATTATATTTTACAGGCAACAACAATAAATAAGTGACAATTATTATTTTTTTTATTTTCTTTTTTTTTACAACCCCAAAAAAGTTACAAGTATACTGGCATATCCCCTATAAAAATCAGATCAATCGAAGTTGCTTATGAGGTAAAATGTGAATTTCGGCATCAAATCGTTTTTCCGTCGGAAAGCACTTGATTAAAAATACCTTATTTCAAAACTTTGTTTTTCTATTTTCAGTTTAGTTCAATGAATTCCGATAACAATATATATTTTAAATTTGTAAAGAAATTTTTATACCCCCAATTATTCAAACAAATTTTGCTCAACATTCTCTCCAAAATTTACGTGTGTTTTTTTGTACGAGATTTTGCTCGAACATTTCTTTGAACATTTTGCTCAAGAGGCTCGTGTAAATGTTTGTCGGCATTTCAACATCAAAGGAAAGTTTGTCTGTGTAAATGCGCCTTTAGATATTTCTGGCAACAAATCAAACCTGACTCATAAAGCTTGTTGTAAAATTTCTTTCCGATTTAACTCTTTTATCAAATCTGAGTCCATTTTTGTTAAAACAGTAACTGCTTGTTGCACCATTTTCAAACAACCGATAAAAATTAACTAACGGTTAACACACGTTTAGATAAATAAATCATCGGATCAGCGGATATTAAAATATTCAACTAACCAGATTTGGTAGTTATTCCTTACCCTATTTTTGACAATTTTTTTATTATTTTTAGTTTGTCATTTTGATTGATATAAAATATAAAAATTATTGAAACTAGTGAAGAAAAACGATTAGAGCCATGATGAACCTTGAAATAATTTAGTTGAATACCTGTTAAATTATTTTTAGATGTGCTAAAATACACTTAGAGTAGGACACGTTTGTTGGTATATCTTAAGACTGTAAAGAACTTTGATTGAAAGAAATTAATACCACCTTATGTCTTACACACTTTACGCTTTGAACAATTACAATTTTTGCTGTTTTTTGGATAAAAATGGCAAAATAAAAATCATATTCTCGAGACTACTAAAGATGACACAACAGATGACAAAACAGAAATTTTTATTAAACAATTGCCTTAAATTATTTCCATCTTTCTCTAAAATACTTTTTTATAGCCTGCTGTCTCTCTTCGACATCCTTAAATATATTTTATTTTAACAGAAAAAACTCAAATCAATCAGTGAACAATATTGAAAGAGGTACCCGGTAACCTGGAATTAAATATAGCTCCCATCAACGCGATGTTGATGCAAAAAAAATCAAGCCGAACCAAAGCATGAGATTTATAAAATTGGTCTCCATCATCTTCATTCCCGGATGAAGTTTTTACATATTCTTTGGGACGAAAACTACCTAAACCCAAAATTGTGTCCTTAGTTTTAAAAATTTGATAGTTCCAAACAAAGTGATTTCTTTATTTTAAGTTATTTTACATATATCCATTTCTAGATGTCTCTGGTTAGGTACAAAATAAAGGTGCGTTATTAACTTAAATAACAATATATTTAATTTTTAAAATGTTAAAAAAAACCTAAGAAAAACAGATAGGTATTGATTTACTTTCGAAAACTTCTATCTCCTAGAAGGACTAAATTTGCAATATTTTCATTTTCATTTTGTATGTCATAATTTTGTACTAATTATGTACTTTTAAAGAAGGCTACTTTTAGTTTACAAAAACCATCAGTTCCTAAGATTTTTTTTGTTTGTAGCTTGATATCAAGGTACACACCCCATATAAATAAAAAAATGAAGTTATCATGAGGGTAGACAATTTTTTAGAAGAGAACGAAATTAGTACATAATTAGTAGCAAATTATGGCATAATTATTTTCATTGGCATAGATATTTTCATTTCCTTTCAACATAAAATAATTGATTGTATGGTGGACTATATCCGGGCTTTCTGGTACCAATTTTTCAATCTGTCCCATGTACAAAATTGTATGGAAATTAAAAAAAATATATAATTTTCATTTATCCAATGTAATATTTGGTAACCGTGATGAAAAAAAAAAAACTTTACTCCTAGCGACGAGATACAAAGAAAGACCAATAAAATAGCGAATAAAACGCATTTTTATATATATATCTCTTTCCTAGGCAGAGGAAGGTGTGCCTTGATATCAAGCTACACACCCTACACAAGTTGATATGTCATAATTTTGTACTAATTATGCAGGTCCTCTTAAAGAAGGGTACTTTTAGTTTACAAACACCATCGGTTCTTAAGGTTTTTGTTGGTTTGTTATGGAGTGTGCAGCTTGATATCAAGGTACACACCTCCTCTGCTTAGGAAAGAGATTCTACCAAACGTGACTATGTCAGAATTTGGTACTAATTATGTACTAATTTCGTCCCCTTCTAGAAAAGTGCCTTGATATCAAGCTACACACCCCATATAAATAAAAAAATGAAGTTATCTGAGAGTAGGCAATTTTTTAGAAGAGGACGAAATTAGTACATAATTAGTAGCAAATTATGGCATAATTATTTTTTTTCAAATCTCTTTCCTAGGCAGAGGAGGGTGTGCCTTGATATCAAGCTACACACCCCATAAAACAAAAAAAAAATAAGTTATCTTGAGAGGAGGCAATTTTCTAGAAGGTGACAAAATTAGTACATAATTAGTAATAAATTCTGGCACAGTCACTTCTGGCAGAATCTATTTCCTAAGCAGAGGGGGATGTACCTTGATATCAAGTTGCACACCCCATAACAAACCAACAAAAATCTTAAGAACCGATGGTGTTTGTAAACTAAAAGTACCCTTCTTTAAGAGTACATAATTAGTACAAAATTACGACATATCAACTTTTATTAAATCTGTCTCCTAAGCATGAAGGGGGTGCGGCTTAGCACCAAGCCACACCCCCCCCCCCTTTAAGTGCGAATAACTCCGTTATTCATTAAGTACAAAATTTTTTAAAAGGGGACTAAATTAATATATAATTAGTACATAATTTTTACAATATCCAAATTGAGTTTCGTTGAGGGGGGCGTTGTAGCTTAATTGAGCCAGATATTTTCATTTCCTTTCAACATAAAATAATTGATTGTATGGTGGACTATATCCGGGCTTTCTGGTACCAATTTTTCAATCTGTCCCATGTACAAAATTGTATGGAAATTAAAAAAAATATATAATTTTCATTTATCCAATGTAATATTTGGTAACCGTGATGAAAAAAAAAAAACTTTACTCCTAGCGACGAGATACAAAGAAAGACCAATAAAATAGCGAATAAAACGCATTTTTATATGATATATGAATAGATATGGAAACGCTTATGCCGAAGCATAAACGTCAACTTTAACAGGTTTAGTTTACGAGTTCTTTAAGAAAAAGTTCGCCAAGTAAACCAGTCTCCCTTTAAAGGTAAAAATTCGCTAAATCGTAAATTTCTGACATTTTTTAATCGGATTTTATTGTTTCTCTTGTCGGGTTTTAATGGCGATTTAATACTACTTTGTATTGCTCGCAAACTTTGTAAGATAAGACCAATAAGATAGTCATTTTTAATCTGTAAAATTTTGGGTTTTCCACGAGCTTAACTTAAAAAAAAATGGCCGCAAGAAAACTAATAAGAAAAAGAAAATAACATAAAACTCAAAAAAAAAACAAAAGATCAAAAAATCTTCTTTTTTGTTTTATTTGCCTTAGGAGCATAATCCTATTGGAAATATTAACACGTCAGGACGAATCCGTATCAGGTAACTTGGATAAGTACCAGTGCGGAATGATGCCTATTTGTGAGTGATTCAAAGTTGGAAATCAAAGTCTATGATGGTGTTTAATAATGTATGGTGGAGGGTGACCAGTGAAACCACGGATGAACCCACGCTGGTTACCCAGGGCGAAACATCGTTTAATCATTTCTCTTTTCGCTTTGGTCTTTTGTGGGTTCCTTGTGGGATGCTCATCCAAGTTTGAATTTTCGTTATTTCCACCCAAGATCTTTTGATCTTTTGTTTTTTAGTTTCTTTTCGGTTAAAGTAACTGATTTGGGGGTTTCTTAACTAACTTACTACTATTTCTTTATTAATATATCAGCACTTAAGGTGTAAACCTCCGTTATTATTGCAAATTAATGTATTATTATCTAAACATGCTCATATCTTGCCACCTATAAAGTTGACATAATGGAAGTTAATGACGTCCTTTATTAAACGTCGACAAAAAAATTATGAAGAAGCTCTGGCCGGACAGCCCAAACGTAGGTTTCGAATAGCCCCGGCAAGTAAGAAGACCGCAGTCTAACCTCAATTTTCTCATAATAACCAGTCCTGGGGCCCAATTCTTGAATCGCTCGAATTTCAGTCGTATACGGACCGCATTTTAGCAAAAAATTTACGAAAACAGGGATAAATTTTCCCTTATCCCCATATTAACGCATACACAACTTTGCATCGATTGCTTCTACACACTCGATGTAAATGCGAGCGAAAGCTTATTTTAATTAAATATTGTGGATTGCCCAGTTAGTATTTGGACGCCGTTTCGAAGTTGGTGTAGACAACCAACAATAACAAATCCGGGTTGTACCGATGTCGCCATACGTGCTTAGTGCAAATAGCTCAACGCCTCGGCAACAAACTTAGTTAATATTTTTGTCCAAATTTCGGAAACCCCTACGCTTTGATTCGAAATAACAACCAAAGGTCAAAAAAATATTCCTAGATTTTTACACTTGCAACGTTGGCAGACATAAATAAGATGTCGTCAGTGTCAAAATTATTACATACCCCATGAGAACATCAAGACTTGTAACTTATGCGAGCTTGAATTCCAGGCTGAACATCAAAAATTACCAACGCACTTCACTTTACACGATCGCCACGAATATTCTCGCCTTTTCAATAAAAAAATAAGATTTTATTAAAAAAAACTTCACCATTCTTTTTAAAATATGCCGAAATGATGCATTTAGATACTTCAACAATATTTTATTGCAAAGTTCATGGGATTTCATGATATTTCACACAAAAATATAAAATTTCCGATCGCCTTTATTATTAATCCACAACTACCGCAAGGAAAATATGGCTACGTCAGAGATTCCAGTAAACTTGCCCGATTTCTACAACTCCAGTTTTATTTTTCAAATCTGACTTACAATTGTGTAAAATTTTTACGCGAATTGTTCTTAAATTTGCACCAAGAATAATTTTTGTAAAAATTGTAGCCAATTCTAAAAATATATCAACAAAAATGTAGTTTTTTCGATGATTATATCTTCACAAAATTGTCCTTGGTGAAATTTTTTTTCCGTGTTGGTTTCGTCTACAGTGACGCCAGTGCAAGATCCTGGAGGTCGCCCGCCGTGTAAGTTTTACTCGATCTGGGCATTGTATCTGGGACTGTATTCTTGACGGCCTGTGAGCTGAGTGAGTAGTCACCGATGAGTATTTGCCTCACTCACTTTTCACATGGTTCAAAGCAGGTGAGAAGTTTGTTCACACTCACGGGAACGGGTGTCAAGAATACAGCCTCTGGTGAGTCGGACCGCTAGTGGTGTTTGGTTAACTTAATCTGTTTAGGGAACTTTGCTTCCAAAAAAGATTAATCTACTACGTCTCGTCCGACATCAGAACAAGACCCAGAAAGGTGGCAGCAGTGAGTTTTAACGGCCAAAAATTCTAACCTGCAAAAGTTTGTGATAATTTGACAAGACAAGATATAACGGTTTGCTGTAAACTGCTTTAAGAACTAGTTCAGGTAAATTTAAAGATGCGCTTCCACCCAAATTAATCATATAAAGCTTGATCTATACCTTCTGTTAGCTCCTGCTCATGCTGACTGGATAAACGTGATTTTTACGAGAGCAATTTAATTCTTTTCCTGTAGAACGTGGTAGAATATTTGAATTGGTTTTCCTTTAGCATTATTAGTTACAACACAAAAATGTACCGCACGAACGAAAATAAAAAAACGAAGTCTAATTTTCACTACTTTGGGTTGGATTCCAAACCCTAACGTTTAAAAACCGTCAGGTGTAGGTAAAATATCATCACCACATACATTGGGTACATTTGTTGCATCCCGGACGTGGGACGGACGTCATAGTTTTTACTGATTGCAACGTTGGCAGCACAGACGTTGGACCGTCGTCATAAAACTTTAATAACACAAGTACTACAAGTTCAGACGTCGGGCTAACTTCATACTCTGTACTACATGCCAACGTTCTCCTTAACGACGTCGAGAATCTGCACTAAACTACACACAACGGTTCCAAACGTTATCTCGACGACTTACGTCCGTCTATACAAGCTAAGACGTCGTAACAACGAAAGATAAAGTATAATCCTTGACTTAAACTACTAAGGTAGGCGAGTGACTATGATTTAGATGACGTTGGATGCCGTACAAAACTACTCGAAGACGGAAAAATGCTATTTGGGTGTGCGTACGAGAAACGAGGATATATATTCTCGTTGATACGAGTTAGAATTTGTGGGCATACTTGGTATCTGAATTAGTAAAAATGAACTCTTTTTTTCGACAATTTCTTGCTAAAATATGACTAAAAGTCGAGTGATTTAAGAAATGGGCCCCTGATAGGAATAACTATGTTTTCTTCTTTATAGTTGGATAAGGGCACTTAAAGAAAAATTAAGTGAAATATTCCTGAAAAATGCGAGGATTTCATTGATTATAGCCGCCTTTTTCCCGGAAGCTCACTAAAACAAACGGCCAAAAAATTGGGAAGTAATTTTAACGATCGTGACCGACCCACAGACTGACAAGGCGATGCCATCGGTTTTGTATTCGCAACGGTGTCGGCGTGCGTAAAAATCAAGGAAGTCACAGGCAAGCGAATAGAACGGTCGTTGACGATTGCGCGTCAAAATTTGAGCAAACGCTACGTGTGCCGCCATTTTTATGGAATCTTTTTTGCTTATTTCGATTTTAATAGCTACAGAAGCGACTGATATTTTTTTATTTGAGTTTTTCTTTGATTTTGGTCTGGTTTTTTTTTGAAATTATTTTTAGTTGAACGTTTTGAGTGAGATTTACTTCTTCTTCTACTTGTTAGAGATCTAGATGATCTGTTAATTCCTGGCTTGCCGTTGTATTATTTCCTGAGATGTGGACTGCCAACTGTTTCTCCATCCCTTTGGTGGACTTCCGGGTGGACGGGACCCTGCTGGTTTTCCCTCTAGTACAACAGTGGCGGATCCAGCAATTTCACCAGAGGGGGGGCGCAAGCAATAAAACTTATGTAGGTCGGCTCAAGCGACTACACACGAACATAGGGCAAAAAAGTCCTTTTTTATGGTAAGCATTGTTTTTGGGGATTTGGTTAGATTGGTATGTTGGTTAGTGGTGACTCCCTACTAACCAAACAGTTTCGACCTACATATGTTCGTAGTTACTTGAGCTAGAGTCAAAAACAAAAAGAATGTTCAAGCATCGGCGAACGCTGATGGCGTTTCCTCGATGCTCTCGTTGGTCTCAAAAAATGTGTAGTTATATATAGTAGTGGTAGTGGTAACAATGATGTTACAGGTTGTGAGGGGCACGTACATCAGTTCTTGAGATATGGACCTTAATGTGTTACCAGGCTGTAACAACATTGTTACCACTAGCAATACTACATAGTGTAAAACCACCCATAGTGTCGTGGCAGCGTCGCCGTCTTTTTGATCAGATTTAGATATGTTTATGGAGTGTCCTGTGCGTGATTCTTTAATGTTTTTAAGACTTTGATAATGTTCAGGGGGGGAGGCGTGCCCCCCGCGCCTCCCCTCCTGGATCCGCCACTGTAGTACAATGCGTGGTAGTCTATCGTCGATCATCTTCTTCACGTGGTTATACTAGTCTCTCTCCTTATTCTGTATCTCGAGTGTTACTTCTTCTATGAATAAAAATGGACTGAGGCCATCTCCCTGTCTAATTCCTCCTGAATTGGGGATACTAGATGTAATATTCTCTCCATTTTTGATTTGCGTTCTGTTAGTAGTGTTAAGGTTGTATGGGACTTCTTTTTCTTTTAGGATTTTTATGACGTCTTCTAGTAAGGTCGACGAAGCGAAAAAATGCTGGTGTATTGTTCTCTATTGCTTTCTCCTTTATTTGTTCCGTAGTGCTCAAGATTTTGTTAAACGTTGTTGTTAGTCTTGCTGCAATCCCTGGGCCGCCGTATTTTAGAAGCTCGTTTGGTATATCGTCTGTACCTGGAGCTTTTCTGTTCTTTAGTTTTTTTAATCTTGCCCTTGTTTCCATCTCGGTAACTGTTGCGCTAGATATTGTCTGATACCCTTCTGCCACTTGTATGTCCTCAGCATCATATAGCTTCCTAAAGTATTCCTCCCACATTTCCTGTACCTGTACCTGTTCCTGTACGTATTCGTTTACGGGTTTCTTCCTGTTTTTAAGTATCTCCACACACCTTGTACATTTGGCCCAATGTTCTCTTTTAATCACTTTGATTCTTGAGTTGAATCTGTTCCTGATTTGTATGTATTCGGTGTGTTTTTCCTGGGTTAGGGTGCTCTTGTATATTAGAAAGCTTTTCCTCTTTTCTTCAGCGAGGTCCTTGACTTCTTGACAGAACCATGGTTTGGTGGGATTTTTTGCATAACTGTTCGGCCGTTTGGTGCATGCAGTTCTTTGATTCATTCCAGCATGTTTCAACATTTTGGTTAATGAGGTCAATCTTACTCATTTTTTGCATTAATCTGTTTTCGTAGTTTCCAAGCTGTTATTAGTAACTTACACATGATAAGATTGTGATCTGTCCTTAAGTTTGCTGGAGTTAGGGCCCTACATCGAGTACTTGCGATGGTGTGATTGTTCTGTTGGTAATGATGAAATCGATCATTGATCTTTGCCCTCTAGAGTTATTGAACGTATACTTGTGCTGATCTTTATGCTAAAAGTATGTGTTATTGATCCTCATCTCGTTACTTGTACAGAATCGATTAGAAACACATACATTGATAGTGGGCTTGTTGTATTTTTGTTCTACGCCTGATAGTATTATATTACCTATTCGGGCATTAAGATCTCCAAATATTACGATTTTATGGGGGCAATAATTTTGTCTACTGAGGCCTGTAATTATTGGTAGAATTCCCCTGAGTCTCCAACAGGTTTGAATATATCGGGGGCGTACGTGCTTATAGGATGTATTGTGGTTTGGTTCAGTTTTAGGGAGGTTCTCAGTAGTCTGTCGTCTGAGATTTACTAAGATCTAAAATAGTACCCCCACACTGTGGGAGGTACTAAATTTACATTTACCCGTACATAAATAACACGACAAAATACTTATTGATTATTTTATAATAATATTGCAAAATACTACGGAAAAACTTCGTTTTTCCTCAAAATATATCATATTTTAACGGCAAATGGTGAATACGCCAAAAATTTGGCACATAATAGCTTTGCTATTCGTATTTGAGGTTATAAATTTGGAGAGTTTTTGAACCACCTCTGGGGGCTGGTTTAAATTTATAGCCTCCAGAAAGTACCGCTTTTTGGCGATTGAAAGTTAGTTCGTTTATAATTTCTGAATGGAACCTTTTTCTTAGAAGGATTATATTACCTTATTTTATATCCCATTATCTCATTAACCAATGTAACACGTCCAATTTTGTCTAGAAAAACGTCGAATAAACAAACATAAATGAAGGTGATTTGGAAAAAAAGTAAAACAACTATATGAGTGTACTTACAAACTGAAATTAAAACTTTGATGTTGTTTTCACATCGTATTCAATACGAATCGAAAATCAAGCATCTTGTTCTCTCATATATCACGCTCCTTGTCGAAAAATGAGAACATGCAATACGTATTGGGTACGATGTTAAAACAGTTCAATCAAGAAAACTTTCCTTTCTGAGAGCCCACTCATTTCAATGCTGCAGCTTTTATTCGTACAGGTTGTTTCAAGCAGAGGTAAGAGATCCGAACTCAATAAATTTTTGTGATCTACAAGAACCAAATATTTTGAAACTGATATTTCGACAGGCGAAGTGGAAAACGTCAAAAATAATTTAGCGGCTAAGCGCAAACAAGGTCATGGGCCCGCTAACTTCAGAGCGTGATGGCCGAATCAGTAGTTTTTCAAGAGGTTTAACTTTAAACGCGTTTTTCTTCGCTTACAGTTACTTTTTTCAAAAAAAGAAAAGATAGGGGTCGAATGTTTTTTACGCAGTTTCCAAATATGCGGGAACTAAAAAATGTGTAAGAACCACATGGTACCATTCCCGCCCCATTTGTTAAAGGATGTCCTCCTCTGTAAAGGGGTGTGGGGATTGTGACATCAAAATGGTCGCCTGACAACTCTCAATGCTCGGGCAAGTTCGAGACGCCATCTATCCGCTTCTCTTATATCCACGATAAAAACCTTCCGTTCGCTCTTTGCCGTTTTACACGGAAAACTCGTAAAAGCGAAGATATAATTTTCGAAACAAAAGGTTCAGACATTAATAAAATGCACGCAAAGATTTCGAAAAGTACCGATTCAAAAATCGGCGTAGACATTCTTGCGGCACGTAGCGGCCAGGTTCGCGGAAAATCCGTCGATTTTTTACGACATTTTAGTGCGACGAAGTGGGTACTTTTATTGTATTTTGCTCAACAATTTTTGGTTTTAATTTCCGTGCAAAAAATGTTTTTTACTTTACGGAACACATTTTTTTAATTCTTGTTTTGTTTTGACAGCTTTTATATTTTGTTAATTTCGAGAGTTTTGACATTTCCAAAAAAAAGTAATGGTAAATTAGGACTCAATATATTTTGATCACATTTTAAAGTTTTCTTTCCAAACTTTCGATTTCTAGAATAAAACACTCAAATTTTTCACTGTTTTTTAAGTTTTCAAAAAAAGTACTGCCAATAAACATTTTTTTCTTTGTTGAAATGAAAAATATTTAAGGTTATTGAAGAGAGACAACAGGCTTTAAAAAAGTATTTTAGGGAAAGATGGAAATACTATAAGGCAATTCTTTAATAAAAATCTCTGTTTTGTCACCTGTCTGTTACTTAAAACATTGAACTACTAGAAGGAGTCTAGTCTGTCTGGTTACACTGGTTGTTTGAGTGCAACATCTACAATGGGGAAAGGGGAGAAAGAAATCTGTGTTGCCAATTTTAATAACAAAATTATGCAACAAAAACTTATTAAATTTGGATTAAGTTTTGCTTATTTCTCAATTAATTAATGAGGTTTAAGATATATGTTGAAAAGGCTAATATACGCAATATATAATAGTCAAAACCTATTTAAAAATTTCGACGTTTTTTGAAAATTTAACATGTGTTTTCCTTGAACAGCTTCTTTTGTAGTCAACGTGGCAACATTGATTGTTGGTTGCAGTTTCTCGATTTTTCCTGGAATGTCATTATTGTTTTGAAAGTAAAAGTTTCAGCACTTGTCAGTAGTGTTTTTTTGATATTTTTGTGAAAAGTTAGTGTCGAAAAATGGTTCCGAAGTGTATTATTATATGCATGTTGAAACAGAAGCCGGGGGACCGCAGTATTAGGTTATAATTTGTCATATTTGGCCATTCTTGATATACAAAGGCAGGAAATCTGTGTTGCCGGCTTGTCATTAATTTCAGTGTTCTTATTTTTATAGTTGTGCATCCTACTATTATATATACATTTTTAGGTTTTTTTTTATAGAAACATAGATTTTTATTACTATATCTAGACCATTTAATTAAACGGAACTAAAAATTATTGAAGGTATTTTAAATAATATTAAAAACAGGGGAAAACGTATTAGGTTAACATGACAACAATGGGATGAAGATGTTGAACTCAAACACCCTGCCCTAGGTCTGAAAAAAAGCTCCTTTTAGTAGTTCAATGTTCTAAGGTATGTCATCTTTAGTGGTGTCGTGCAAAAACAGCAAAAATTGTAATTTTTTAAAGCGTAAAGTGTATAAGATATAAGGTGGTATTAATTCAATTTCAAGTTCTTTAGAGTCTTTAACTTTACCAAAAAACGTGTCCTACCATAAGTGTATTTTAGCACCTCTAAAAATAATTTAACAGGTATTTAACTAAATTATTTTATGGTTCATCATGGGTCTACCATTCTACCAATAAACACAAAATTATTTAATGTTTTATCTACAAAAATGGACAGAGATACTAAGAATATTAATGTAATTCAAAGTCTACATAATTTAATTTAATCACAATTTAAAAACTACCCAAAATTATTTAATCCATCACAACGCTAAATAATTTTATCGAATAAATCGTGCTTACGCGCATTATCAATTTTCTAAATCACCTCCAATTTCTCTAAATATGCATTTTAAATTATCAATTAATTTCCTCGAACGGTCGTTTAACATTAAAGAGATACATAAATGTGTAACATCCGTGCATACATAAGGGACATTATCTATATATGTACACATAAAATTTTATGAATAGTTAAAAAGCTCGACTCTAAATTGGTTAAATTGGTGCTCAATTGACGTGAGAGAGACGGATAACCGCGATTCTGGTACTGATGCTGCTCCAGCTCACTGGATTTTATTGAAACCAATTTGTTGTGATTACGGGCAATCGGGGAGACAACGAGGCATCAAGCAGGCTGGGGAAACGACAAATTATATACAAAAAACAACTGCAAGAGCGAAGAACGAATCTCGGTAAACGCGTGCATTCGACGTCTCCTTTTTTTTCGGTGCGTTTGGTAGACCAAGACCCAATCACACATTTTCTGAGTTAAAACTTTCACACAATAAACCAATAGAAAAGTATTGAAATTCTTAGGTTAAAAGTATCAGTCCTCATAGTTAGAGTTTTCAGTATTCTTCCGTTAAAACAGCCGATTTCGCTTATGGTTATTTGACGTATGCATACGGATAATTCTTTTCTAGGCACGGCAGTAGCGCAACGAGTAAGCCTATTAGGTGTGGATAACGATACTTAAGCATCGCTGATAACGACTATTTTTCGGATGGGTGACCGTAAGGAATCCTTGCTTAACTCTGCTATATACCTTACCTGCTAATAATTACCAACCCTTCTTCGCACAAGCTATGTTTTTGAGTACACCCAACACAGGGTGTGTCATCATTATTAAAGGTAAATTATATATTATTAGTTAATGTACTTCAAACTATGTTGTCGTTGGCTCCCGGTCCATTTTGTCGCTTATTCGCACACACACGTCGGGCATCAATTGAAGACAGTTGAATGTCGTCCAGCGACGGTAATTTGTCGTTTGTTTTGTCACGGATGACTTCTTCTTTGCGGTGGCTGCGGACCGTCGAACGATGGATTGGCTGGTCAGTCGATTCTTGTTTTCGTTTATATTAAAAATGCCGCATAATTCCAAATGGGCGATAAGTTTTCTGTTTGATTATTATTGACAGCCCAGACCAGAAAGCAATAAGTATTTACAACTTGTAAAAATAAAAAAGTTTTGCTTCTCCTTGACAACGACCGAAATAACAAAATGGTACCTATATGTGATATATCGCGTAAAACAGTGAGAATAGTTACTGTTCCAAGCCGAAACTCCTTGGATGAACAACTTAAACCTAACCCTAAATGCCCTGAATGCACTCAGAGCGACAACAATTGCCAATACTCTGGTGGAACAGTGCGTAGAAGCACTGAAAGCCTTGAGTCAAGACAAGAGAGTTACAGTGATGTGGGTACCGGGACGCACGGGAGTGTCGGGCAACGAAAAGGCGGATGAACTCGCTCGGATCGGAGCCAGCACTCAATACGTGGGGCCGGAACCATTCTTAGGTATAACAAGGTGGCAGCTGCAAAGTCGACTCATTAAATGGGCTAACGACGCACTGGCCGACTCCTGGGAGAGCGAAATAGGATGCAGACGGTCCACAGAATTCATCGACGGACAGGTCGCGGCCAGACTCAAATGGCTCCTGGAAAGGACACGAAAAGATATTGGACTACTGACAGGGATACTGACCGACTACCACCGACTCAGTAAGCACCTGACTCGCATCGGGATCGGGAATGACTCTATCTGCCATACCTGCGGGAGGGCGGAGGAGACATCCCGGCACCTCGTTGCGCAGTGCGAAGCACATACCTAAGGATGAGGCATCAGGTACTCGGACAACCAAACCTGGATGCAGAGGACCTACGAGCTCTCAAGTGGGCCAAAGTACTGGACTTCGTGAATAAAACAGGAAGGCCCAGAGAGCCCACTACCGTTCAAGCGGTACAGGTGGTGGATTAGGGGGCTGGGCTGGGGTAAGGTAAAAAGGGATCGATTGGTCCTACTTGCCAGGTCTTGGGTCGCCCCCTAGTTACTACTTCTACTACTAACCTCTAAATATGGTTTGTAAGCTCGCATTGTTATCTTCACTGTAAAAAAGGATTTGTCAAAGTCAAGAACCCCCGTAGCAAATTAGAAGGAAAAAAATGTGTTAAGGAGGTTTTTAAATTAGCAATAAAATATTCGAAGCACATGCTAAGAATAGATTATGAAAGCCCTAATCACATGTTACTGTAGATTCACAGAATGTTCCCTCCACCTTATAGCGCTCTCAAACAAATACTTTTCACTACATATACACATCACACATTTACTATTTTTTACTCCGGAACAAACAACTACAAAATGGCCACCTCCGGCGTGTTCCAGCGTATAACATCTATTTTACCGAATAAACACTGGACTTTTAACATAGCACAATTGAATATTACATTTAATTTTTAAATGGATTACATACAAATCACATATTTAACATTTTTTACTCCGGAAGTGATCTTCAAACGAACCACTCTGACACTGTAAAACAAACAACTACAAAATGACCGCCTCCGTCATGCTCCAGCGTATTACAGCTATTTTACCGAATAAACACTGGACTTTTACCATAGTACAGTTCAATATAAATAAAGACATTTTCAATTCAATTCAATATTACATTTAATTTTTAAATGGATTTTTTTTTAAATAGAATAATTAGTAAGTAATAAATAAACTCCAAACTACTGTGGAACTGCCTACAACTCCTAGTAACCCTAGCCAACCACAACAAGGTAATATTTGCATGGGTGCCGGGCCACACGGTGTTTCTGGCAATGAAAATGCAGATATCTAGCTAGGAGAGGATCTGAAAAACAGTTCATAGGACCTAAGCCTGTGTTCGGTGTACCAAAAACTTCAGCACGTGGCCTTCTAGAATATAGCAAAGCAATGGTGAAATATCCATCGGCATCCCTGGCCGAGGAGATACTTAAGCTCTCGAGAGGTCAGATTAGTACGTTACTTCATACATTTTTTTTCAGTGTTGAAACTGTGCATTATTAAGCTTGTAAAATGCGATATTGTAATGCGGTGTTATTAGACAAAGCTCTAAAATTATTGACAAGTTTGAGTTTAGCAACGAACATATGGTTAACAATGTAAACCTATGTGTAAAATTCAAGCGCGCGAATGATGGTCTTTGACTCTTTTCAATTACCGGTTTTATATCAGCACAAAATAAAATCTGATTGAAATTTATGCCCCGACAGTATAAGCAAATATAAATATGGTAGTAAAATTTAATTTTCTATGTGGTTACAATGTATATAAAAGCACGTCCGCGGTAATGGCTGTTTTATTGCGCATGGCGAGACATAAAACCGCATTTTTTGCGAAAAATTTACGATTTCAAACAATCTGCAGTATGACATAAAAACGCATTGCTCGATTCTTCTTTTGGTTTCGCCCGAGAGAGGTGTGACTCGCCTTGACTCACCGCAGATCGCAGACAATCAGAGAAACGTTGAAGAAAAACGTATCATATTTTTGTAGCAAATTTTGCTAGGTGATGGGTATGCTCTATCCTACTACATTTTTGCAACAAGCTTCATAATTTACAATTCCAAAAGCTTTAGAAATTTACAAGGCAATTGAAATAGTATATTACATAACGAGAGAAGACGAGCACTCCAAGATTTCACTAGTACAAAAAAATGGTTGAATCAAAATAAAAACAAAATTATGTGGGGAGTTTCTATGCGAATCCTAGTAATCCCAGAGAGCCAGTAAAGTTCTCTTGGTGCTTTGATAAGCTCTAAGCCTTTTTCGTCAGCACACGCGGAGTGGTTTCATATTTTGAAATTTTGAAAACACATTTTTGAAAGATAAACATAACCTCGAATGGTTTTCTGTCAGAAAACGTAAAAATACTCTTCTGTCCCACTGCGGCCCAATTCAAATTTTGTTGACAAAACACCTGCAGTTACCATGGAGTCGTATAAATTCTGCGGTCTATCGGCCAACACTTGAACTGTGCGTGTCTCCCAAATTCAATGAAGTATGATTGATTGATCAGTTTTCTTTTCCGGAGTGCACAGGCTTTTAGAAAAAAGGAAACTTGGTTATTATTTTCGCTAAAGCAAGGAAATATAAAAAGGAAAAATGTAATCCAGAGGAAACTGTGAGTATTTCTCTATTTTTTGTGTAAATCGGGTTTATTCTAAACCGGAATTATTTTGAGGCTTTTGGGATAGATGACAGCACCGGAGCTTTTATTTTGAAAAAAAAATAATTGAGAATTCTCAGATATTTTTGTTAAGCATTTAAAAATGATTACCCCTGCAACATTTCAGCTAATTCTGATGTTTAGTTTTCCCTGTGCACTCTGGCAAAAGATTAAAAAATTAAAGAACAAGGCGTTGCCACTTGTACTTTTTTTTACTTAAAATCTGGGGAGAAACTATAGCTTTAAGATGATATGATATTTTTGTTAAGCATTTAAAAATGATCACCCCTGCAAAATTTCAGCTAATTCTGATGTTTAGTTTTCCCTGTGCACTCTGGCAAAAGATTAAAAAATTAAAGAACAAGGCGTTGCCAGTTGTACTGTTTTTTACTTAAAATCTAGGGAGAAACTATAGCTTTAAGATGATGTTTTTCTAGAGAAAACACTCTTGCTTCCATTGACCGCACGCACGACTATTACGTTCTATGACCAACTTAATCTAGCTAACATGCGACACCTTTAAAGATGAAAACTTACCGATTAGCAAAGACTAATAGGCGTCGCCCGAAACACGTGTCTAATAATTTAGTCTCGACATAACCGTGTATTAATCAGCCTCCTAACAGCGACATCTTCCTTTGATATGAATTCACAAATGTGAAAATGTCTCCCTGCTAAAATATCAAGGTTTTCGTCTAATTTATTTTGCGTAGTGGCCCGTGGCGTAAAAACAAATGATACGTGTCGCACTGTCTGGGATTATCCTATTGCTATTGTTCTCGCGTTCCTGGACTTTACCTAAAATTAGAAAGTGCTTCCTTAGGCTTGGTCCAAGAACACAGAGTGCTATAGAAGCAGTGCTTTAAGTAACCTTACTTTTTTCTTGTACAGACGAGCAGCAATAATAGCATCATGAATTTACATTTGAAGATCATTTGTCTTGTTCCTACAGATGCTTTCTTTGGAGCACATAAGTTTTTAAATTCTTTACTTGTTTTAGAATTATTCCTAACAATAATATTAATAATATAAAAATTACATTCTGTATTGGGTGCGAGAAAGGCTTGGCAGTTTTTATAACAGTTCACAGCACTGCCTTGGGCTAGGGATAGACAAAGTTTGTACTGACATAGCATTTGCTTAAAATGATAGGAAAACCCCAAAAAGCTAACCATTTATCAGTTTTAGCACGGCAGGGTCTATGTAGCGGTAACCTATCCAAAACATAATCGGGACCGACGATGCTTAGGTATGGTTACCCACACCCATTAAACTTACTCACTGCGCTACTTCCGTTCTTATTTATTTGGATAAAGTACCTTAAATAAATACAATGGAAGTTAGTTAGGGTCATTTTGGACTTAATTGGTTCGATTTGATTTGCTCCCTTACCAAAGTGCTACAAAATAGTAAAATTTCAAAAAAAATTAATTTGTTGTCCGTGAAAAATAAATAAAAAGAAAGGTTCGTGGCATATCGGACACACTTTTCAATTCCTTACGACCAGTCCAGAAATCTTTTTTTTTTTTTGTAAAAATTGTGTCTACTTTATTAAAGTCAGGTGAATTTTTAGTAGACAAAGGATTGGTTTTGCACTTGTTATATTTGCAAAATCCACTATCGAACGTTCCCTAAAAAATATCACTTGCCAAGAATCTTGCGCTTAAGTAACAAAGGAATTTAAACAGACTTATTTAATTGATTTGATTTATATAGGGTTTAACAAACAAATAACTTGAAGATAAAATAACGCATTCTAGAAATTAAGATTTATTTTTCGTAAGTTTAAGTCGAGCATTTTGGAAAAGCGAACACCAGACAACAAAGACCGCAGAGCAAATGTGACAATTAACAAATATTATTTTATACATGATTTAAAAGTTGTTAACAAGCCAAGTACTGAGCAGATTTATAAAATAATAGGCTTGGTTCATTGAATGTTCACTGTCAATGAAATATAAAATAGGAGACCATCTGAATTTTTTTTTTTTTATTATGTAAAACATGCTTTCCCAAATTCTTCTTTAAGTACCATGATCTTGTAAAACCTTGGCCATCATCAGCGCAATTTGCAACATGACCAATATATTAAAGTTTACGTCTTTTGATGGCAAATAAATTTGGTGTTAATTTTGTTCCGCAAAAAAAAATTAGAGCTTACGTTTTCTAAAAATTGGCGCATGCGCTGCTAGGTTCCGTGAGAAGTCAGCAGCTAATTAAGAGAATTCAGAAAACAAAAGGTACCCAAGCAGCATTTGGACGTCGTATTTCGGTTCTCTGACGGCGGCATTCACAACGCGACGTTGTAAACTGACTTTATGACGACGACCTTACGACCGGCATTTGCACTGAAATGGAGCATCAAAATTTTGGTCGTTCCGACGGCAGTAGCCGACTCTCGTAGTAGTGCCCGACTGACCAAATCCGACGACCAACAAGATTTTCATTTTTGTACTAAAATATTACATTTTTAGAAGAATTTTCCGGCCACTGCACTTAATTTTGACTGGAAGTAAATAGTTTTGGAAATCGCCAGATATTTATTACTTTGAAGAAAATAAATGTGTGTGATTATATTATATAGCACTTTTTGACCATTCAGAAGTCGGAATTCTTCAACCAAGGCCACTTTAGTGATAAACATGAACAAAAATCGTTGAAAAAAATAAACCCGCCCTCAAAATTCTTTCAAAATACGAAGAAAAAAATAAATAAAAATATTTATGGCACCTATATCATTTTTTTATTAAATTTGTAGATTTTTCACAAAAAAAGGATCAACTAATCTGAGCCAAATTTGAGTAAAAATTTTTACAAAGCTTCGTTTGATTGCTTAATAAACAACAAAATCAAAAATGCCTTCACAATGTCGAGCCTATTTCTGCTTTGATGTCACGGCGTTTCTGACGAAATACGAAAATTGAACCAGATTAGACCATTAGTTAGTGCCTTAACATATTTTAATAAATTGGATAGCAAGAATTTTGGGTTAACTAAATGAGATAGACTTAAAATCTAATGCCTATAGGAGAATTTTCCCGAGGAGTAGTTGTTTTTTGGTAAAAATGACACAACTCTGTAGCACTAAATCGGTCGTAGTGATTCATGTGACTTTTGGAGTTAAATTACGTTTAGTCTGCTTACAATCACTTGCACTTCTTCTGCAGAAGCTAGCATTACACACGCTTTTATTTAAAAAAACGAGCTCCACATTTTTTTATGCAATATACGTTTAGTATTTTGCCCGGTTTTAATAGTTATGTTAGTAAAAACAAGAGATCAAAAGATCTTGGGTGGAAAAAATGAAAATTGAAACTTGGATGAGTATCCCACGAGGAACACACAAAGGACCAAAGCGAGAAGGGGAATAATCAAATGATGTTTCGCCCTGGGCAACCAGCATGGGCTCATCAGGGGTTTCACTGGTCACCCTCCCCAAACATCATTCAACACCATCATACACTTTGATTTTCAACCTTGAATTACTCAAAAATAGGCATCGTTCCGCACTGGCACTTATCTAAGTCACCTGAAACGCGTTCGTCCTGACGTGTTGAATGTTTGGGGAGGGTGATCAGTGAAACCACTGATGAGCCCATACTGGTTTTTGTGTTCTGCTTAAATTGCAAGGTATTTATAGGTTCACAAACTTGTGATTACCTTTTCAATAAAACATTTTCAGGATGAAAAAGTTTAAATAAAAATGTTTTTTTTTTTAATTGGAGCTTGTAAAATAAGCTGGATTTTTTTAATTTTGGTCAGGAAAATCCTGGCAAAGTCTGGAAGCTGGAAAACCCTGTATGTCATTAATGTTTTAGTTTTATTTTTGTCAAAAACAGCAATAGAGAAGAAATGGCATTTTTAAAGCATTCAAGAAGAAATTACATTTTTTATAGGTACAGTGTGGCGACAAATATATAATTGAAACTATATATAACCCAACCCACTTTTTAATAAATATTTTACAAAAAATTTAAATTTTCCAGAACTACATATTTGCTTAAATTATAACATCATTGCTTGTTATAAATTTTCTATGAAAAACATTTTTAACGTAATCTTCTTAAAATTTTCGCCTGCGGCGGATTTAAGCTGTGATTTGATTGAACCATTAAGTTGGTTATTTTAAAAAGTGCATTTTTGCAGCAATGTCCGGATTTTGTCCGGGTTTTTAAGTGTTTTTTTCCTACAATAAGGTGGAATTTGGTTTTCTTTTACGGTTCATCTCAGAAGAACTCCAGCCAAATGGTGTTTCAGGACACCAAGAGCCACTGCACGAGATTGGTCCATCTTTGACTGAAACTTCATCAGGTTTAATCCTCTTTCATGTTCGGATAATAACTTCCCTGCGGAATCATTTTGTGTTTTATTTAGTATCACATGAAAAAACTTCGTATCATTTCCCGAATATTTGGCATTATACAGACACTTCTCCATTGCCTCGGTTATTTTTCGATCGGTGCTCGAATTCTGCGTCTTACGCCAAAAATTTAACATTTAGAGATTTCGGAAAAAATCAGGGAAAACTTGGCAAAAGCCGCGCGAGCATTATTTTATTACTGTCTGTTCGTTGCTTTAATTAGCGACCACACTAAATAGCTGAAAATGCAATTAAAAACAGAATCGGGGAAAAGGTTATAACAGAGAAGTGTATTTTCCACCGGGACATAAGAAATAAGAGGATTTATTGTCTGTGCGTAGCGAAGTGTCTAGACGCGGCCAGTGCGAATGTAGAACTTTGTAATATTTCAGAAAGATTAGATGCAAAGTATGCCAGATTTATATCGAGAACCATTTGTTAATTTTTACATGCAGGCTCTCTCCCTCTCTCTTTTTAAGCTTTTTTTGTTTTTCCGGACTGAATATTCTGTTGCACTCAGATTAAAACTTAACTTGCATACTCCGCGAGTTGACGAGCACTACCATTAACCTAGCGACCCCAGCTCAAGAAAATCAAAATTTAGTCACACCATAATTATGTGCTAATTTAGTCCCCAATCCCCAAAAAAGAAAATGGGGTCGATAGTAGTAGTAGTAGTAGTAGTAGTAGTAGAGAAGGGGCGGCGCGAAGCCTGGCAAGTAGGCCTCCCTGGGCCCTTTCTGCCCTACCCCGAGCCTGCCCCTAATCCACCGCCTGCACCACTGGTTTGGCAGTTTGCTCATTTGGTCTCACTGTTCTTTTTGCAAAGTCCAGTATTTTGTCCCATTTGAGCGTGTGCAGGTCCTCCTCATCCAGGGTCGGGAAACCGAACACCTGATATCTCGTCCTCTGGTATGCCTCGCAGTTCGCTATAACGTGTCGAGATGTCTCTTCTGCCCGCTCGCAGGCCCGGCAGGTTGAGTCATTCTCCACCGCGATCCGGGTCACGTGCTTCCTTAGTCGGTTGTGACCTGTTATGATACCTGTCAGCAGACTAGCGTCCCTTCGCGATCTCCCCAGGAGCCATTTTTGTCTGGCTACATCCGGGCCCTTCACGAAGTCCTTGGTCTGTCTGCATCCTGTTCCTGCTCTTCCCATTTGTTGAGTCGACTTTGCAATTGCCTCTTGGTTGTTCCTAGGAGTGGTTCCGGCCCTACATACTGAGTGCTTGCCCCGTGCATCTCGTTACCCGGCACCCCCATATGTCCCGGTACCCACATAAGTATCACTTGTTTGCCCTCTCCCAAGGATTCAAGATCACATTCCTCCACCAGGGTGTTGGTGATCTTGGGCGCCCTTAGTGCCTTTAGGGCTGATTGGCTGTCGGAGCATATATAAACATGCTCCTCCCTACCGTTCTTTATTTCTTCCATGCTTGCAGCTAAGGTAGATAGGTTAATATTAATTTAGCAACCTCACCAGAAAACATGGAGCCAAACTAAAGATTTTTGGTTTAAATTATTATGTTTTTTTACAAAAAACGTAATTTAAAATGAAGAATTCGATTTTTTCTTATATAATCGTAGACCACATAATTTTGGTATATACATTTAAAAATTTTAGAACCGCATTTTAGGGTGGGGTCGCTACGTTAATATTAAGCTAACTGCTCCACTAAAAAACTGCGCTAAAAACAAAAAATTCGGATTTTTTGGAATCCCACTTCAGATTGGGAATGCTAGGTTAATAATAATATAATGTATAACCAGACGGGTACAACATTCTCTGAGCCTAGAGGAAATTAGCACATAATATGCATATAATACTGGTTTTTGAAATTTTTAAAATCCGTGACACCTAATCATGTGGGGTCGCTAAGTCAATATTAACCTAGGTACCCCACCCTTTTAAAAACAAAAACATAATTTAAAATACAAATTTTGATTTTTTTCTTATATATTCGTCAAGCAAATTCTCATCAAGTATAGATGAAATACCTCCAGCTATTCTCAAAAAAGTCGGCATCAACAATTCCTTCCTAACAGGATTTTTCCCAACAAAACTAAAACTTGCAAAAGTAATCCCAGTATATAAGAATCCAATAACATTTTATCCAAATCTCAATATGGCAGTAGACCAAAAAAATCAACGGAACTAGCAATATTTGCTACATTTGACTACATTACAAAAGAACTCGACAAACGTAACAAAGTAGCATCATTGTACTTCGACCTATCGAAAGCCTTTGACACAATAGACCATAAAATACTATGAGGCTATCTGGAATTTTGTAGCATCTGAGGGATTGCACTTGACCTGCACATGTCCTACATGGACTACCGAAAACAAATCTCCATCTGCAGAGATGGTGAGGAATATTTCTCAGATTGGGGCAACATCATTATTGGTGTTGCCCAGGAGTCAATTTTAGGTCCTATCCTATTCCTCATACATGTCAACTTGTTACCTGAAGCCACCAATCCTCTTTATCCCTGCAAAGGTATGCCTGCCCAGTTCGCTGATGACTATTCTTATGTGGTAGTTAGTGAATCAATACAGACTCTCTCAAAAGGATGTTCGAAAGTTGCAAATCTCATGTCTCAATGGTGTAGCGATAACTCGCTTATTTTGAACAAAGACTAAACCGGGCTAGTAACTTTCAGCAAACGAAAAAATACTTCATCATCTCTTTATGTCCAACTGGAACAAAAAACTATCGCTACAATCAGTTCCATCAAATTCTTAGGTGTTCAACTGGATGGTATATTAAGCTGAGAACTTGTGCTGTGTGTACTTGTGCTCTATTTCGTAGACTGCAGGACGTTATTAGCCTGAAATGCTTAAAAATTTATAATTTTTCTATTACACAAAGCAGAATATCATGTGGGATTCAGTTCTGGGGCTCCTTATGCAATGAATATTTTTATTGTTCAAAAGCGACTATTAAGATGCATGCTAGGATTAAGTCCGCAAACATTCTGCAGATCATATTTTAAAAGGTTAAGTATCCTGTACCATCTTTATATTTTGTGTCCCTAGTAATGTTTGTTATAAATAATCCTGATGTTTTCCTTATAAATCAAAATAACCATTCTGAGGATATGACTATAAGAACCAGGCAGGCATCAGAATTGGCTATACCTCATCACTCCTCTATATTCTTTGAGAAAGGTGCCTTTTATCGGGCTATGAAAGCATACAGATCCTTACCAATGAAAATTAAAAGTATTTAAGCAGTTAAGGGATATGCCCTTGAAAATTGTTTTTATAGTTTCCAATTTACTTAAGTAGTTAATAATAATAATAATCTTTTTTTTCAAATCTAAAAATTTTTAGGTTGCTTGCTGTTGAGCAATAAACTAAGTAAGCACCTAAATTTTTAGTTTGGCGCCATATTTCCTGGTGGGGTTGCTAAGTCAATATTTATTTCGATTTTCTCAGAAACCAGAGGAGCACAACATTTTTTGATTGGGGACGAAATTAGCACATAATTATGGTATAACTAAATTTTGATTTTCTTGGAGGGGGGTCGCTAGGTTATTGGAGGTTTGACGAACTGGACTGGAGTGGAGCTCGAACTTGAAATAACTAAAACAAAATAAGATATTGTACATAATATAAAAATTAAACTAGAATTAAACACTCTGGTGGTAATCTGATGAATTTAGCTTGAGTTAGGTATACACTACGCTGAATTGATGTAGTGATCCAATGTTGAGCTTGTAGAAACCAAAATAGAAGAAGAAAAAGTATTAAGTTAACATTTAATGGTATTCTTAAAATGATTTCCGAAAAATGCTAAAGTGATTGAATTTTACAAAGAAAAAGGTAATACTTATTTTTAAAATGCCCTTTTCGTTTTTAAACAATTATATAGACTTTAAAAAACCTACATAAAACAAAAGAGAAACATCTCTAAAACTAGGTGAAATGTATATCTAGAGTGTCGAGAGTATCCTGAATTGATTGCAATAAAATCAAAAGAAACTGTAAATGCAATATCTAAAGGGTATGGAGAGCATACTGAATTCTCTTCAAAACCTGTAATAGCAGTGGACAAGATAAAAGTTATCCGTAAATTTTGCAAAAACTGTAATAATAATGGGGACTGTAAGATAAAGTTTTAATCAAGGTGTGAAAAACCGCTAGCTAAATAATCCACAAAACATTTTTGCGGCTATTTAACGTTTTATAGCATTAAAATCAAAAGAAACTGTAAAACGCTTCTATACAGGCAATTCGTACAGCTTTTAACTTGTAAAATTTGCCATTAAAAAGGAACATAAAATTATTAATTTCATCTAAAGACTTACGATCAGTTGAGCTTCTCGGTAAAGCGTTTAACGGAAAATCTATGATCTCAAGCAGTAGTTTATGTTTATTATTTTTTACCGATTCGTACACTTTATAAACGGGTCCTATTTTGTACATATTTTCTGCTTGATCACACTTTGTACAAATAATTCCTTCTTTTGTATATAGTTAGAAAAGTGTCGTAGTACTGACGAGTAGTGTCAGTGCCTTCAATTTTGTCTTTTGTTATTTATATCTGTAATTTTTAAAATTTATCCAAATGCTCATACCGCCACTCCCACTCCTGATTAGAATACTAATTAGAAATATTTTAGAAACGACGAAAAAAAATTGGTGCTAGAAAGCACGGATAGCCCACCATACAATCAATTATTTTATATTGAAAGGACATGAAAATATCTCGAAAACTGTAGCTTTGAAAGATTTGAACCTTATAACAAAATTTTTGGGTAATATTTCGTCGCCTTAGATGTGAATGATACTAATCCATATAACACTACTTTTGAGTAAAATAAGATTAAAGATTTTTTGTAGCATAAAAATGGTTATTTTTTTGTTTTCTATCTTAAAAAAAGTAATAAGTAAAAAAGTAAATAAAACTCAAAATTGAATATTTTGTGGACTAGGACCATTTACATCTAGACGATTTACGAAAACCAAAATCTGAAAACCGCATATCAATAGCGGCTTACTAAAGTTATGATTTTTTTAAATATATTTTAAGTTTTTTTTCAAATAACTCAGAAACTAAAGCTCCCACGAATTTGAAATTTATCACAAAATTTGTAAACATAAATCTAAAAACCGTATATCGCTATTTGCTTTTGTACCGAGAAGTAAATGCACGAAGTAATATTCTTAGGTGTGAGGCATATGTGGAGCGGTTAATAAATGTTCAAAACTCATACCGCTACTAGGGTTGCCAACTTTTAATTTTCATTTATCTGGATATTTGTTCTAAATTATCAGGACATTTGATGCAAAATCGGGACATTTTCAAAAAGGCTTAGAAAAGATATAAAACAATAAATATTGATGGTTTTTTAATTTAAATTTACAAGCTAACTAAGAAATTTCAATCGAAATAAAACAAAGTAATAGTATATTACATAACAAGAAAAGAAAGTGACAAATTTCACACGAGCGTGAATATTGTGAACGAGGCGTTAGCCGAGTAAAACAACTCGCGAGTGTAAGAATGTTACTTTCTATCGAGTTGTGTACGCTACTTCTCCTACGAACACTGATGAATTGACCTAATTTTTGTAAAAATTGGTCTTCACTTTCGCATAAATCAAATGCAACTGCTCTTCCGTATATATGCGCAAAAAATGTCTGCATGCGGGTGTTTTCATATGTAGTCGTAGGAAAAAATAGTTAAACTAGACAAAAACCTGTGGCCCAGATGGTTTACCAGTAATTTTCATAAAAAACTGTAAGTTTTCTTGTCCAGTATTTTGACTAAAATTTTTAATAGATCATTTTCTACAGGAGATCCTCCGACAGCTTGGAAGCTAAGTTAACCCCAATATTCAAAAGCGGAGATAGGTCATAAAACATTAAAAACTAAAGAGGTATTTCAAAAATTTCTTGATTTGACAAATAAAATTGCACCATATTTTCAAAACATAATTATAAACCAACAACACGAGTTTTCAAAAGGTAAATCATCAATTACTAATCTCTTGATAGATGAAGAAACTTTGTTGGAAGCCTTGGAGAGTGGGTATCAGGTAGATGTCATCTATACCGACTTCGGCAGGGTCAATCATGACCTAATACTTGATAAACTTAAAGTCATGGGTATACATGTCTCATCTTTCAACTGGATTGGGATTAATCTAACTGAAAGAAGCCAGGAAATAAAAATAGAGAATGCTGTCTCCGCCGAATTTTAACGTTTGATATATCTGCCGCTTTAGAAAACTGTAACTTTGTGCTTCTTGCTGATGATCTAAAATCCTTTAGAATTATAAGAAGTTTGGAGGATTGCCATATTTTGCAACAAGAGTTGAATGGGTTTTCAGCATGGTGTGAATATAACAATTTATCCCTGAATGTTGACAAATATAAAACTGTACATTTGTATAGAAAATTAAACCATATAGATTTTACTTGTCAGTTGGATAACTCCAATTTGGAGAAACCTTGCAATTATCATGAGTTTTTTTTACACAAAAATCAGATTTGTTGAACACATATATATTATTGCAAATAAAGTTATGAAATTCCTAGGATTTTTGTTTAGAATATTGAAAGACGTAAACAACATTTTTACATTGAGAAATGATTACTTTGCAATTGTAAAAAATACAAAGAAAGTTCTTGCGCTTTATATGCTATAAATTACACATACCTTGAGTCGATTGATTATGACCAGCTAATGAGTCTGTTGAACTCAATAAATCTACACAATCGTAGAAAGTACTATGATCTTGTCACTCTGTTGAAAATACTAAATAATGAAATTGACTCTGTAGAGTTACTATCAATATTCAAGTTTCATGTGCCATCACGGAACACAACCCAGCAAACCTATCGCAAGTACAAAAATAGCACTGATTGGGAATACGGCATTTTACAATATTTGTACAATTTGTGCTGCAATGAGTAGCAACAATACAAAAAAAACGTAAATATTGCACTGGCATGAAGTACTTTCATTACAGTACTGAAATATTGCTTTATTTGTTATGGCACCGCAAAGTGCAGCATAAAATGTAGTAAAATAGTAAAATGTCATGTTCCAAATTTGTACTTTTTTTGCACAGTGAATATTTTACATTTTTAGTAATTCGATGTTTGCTGGGAAGAAATCATAAATTATTTGCAACTCAACATCATCACACTAACTATGGTTTTAACACCCCTATCAACAGACTCAGTAGGCTCGGTAATGAACTGGTTGAACAAACTGGTGTCGATTTTTTTAACGCTACATTGCCAATAGCCAAGTATTTCAAACGCGGCTAAGAAAAAAGAAAGCATTTATAGTTAGTTAGTGCCGATTTCGCTGAAAACTTTTCATCGGGACATTTGGCGTACTGACAAGGGTCTTGTCAGTGGGCAGGACATTTTGCTCCAAATCGGGACAGTCCCGACAAATCGGGACGGGTTGGCAACCCTAACCGCTACCCCCTTCCTACTCCTGATTAGAATCAGTGTCTTCACTACTAAGGGTGTACTTATTGTATTCCCCTATACCTAAATATTTTAGAAACGACGAATAAAAAGATAAAACCTGTGCACGATATAATATTGTGTACAGATAAGTAAATGTACGAATACATATATTAATATTCTTTGGCGTGAGACATATGTGGAGCGGTTAATAAATGTTCAAAACTAGCTAAAGGAAAATTCAGTGCTAGGTTTAATATCTTCCGGTTACTTAGAAATTCGAAATTGTTGTCTAGGGCATAAACTTCGAATTTCCCAAATGCAAATTTTAGTCTTACCAGGTGAAAGTCAACTTGAACGACCCATCCTAAGTAAAGGGTGGGCCAAAAAATCTTGCACACTTTTGAACTTGCTATAACTAAAAAAAAAATATGTTTGCTACCTATACTGAACAAAATCTAAATTAATGCGACAAAAATTCCCTCCCTGCTCCATATATGAAGGTTTCACTAAATTAAATCGGTTAAGAAATTAAAAATTGATCGTCAAGTATGGTGACATAAACTAAATGCCTCTTTGCTTAAAATTTGTCTGTTTCTGCATATAGAAAAATGTCGCAGGTGAGGCTCGCATTGAGTGGCCTCGCATTGAGTGGCCTGCTAACAGCCCCGATTTGAATCTGGTAGACAGCCATTTTTGGGGAGATTTCTCGGGAGATTTAGAGAAAGAAGTGTACGGAAATGGCCGCAGCTACAGCGACATTAACGAACTATGTCAAGGAATCACAGAGGCCCGTCGAAGTTTGCCCCAAAGAAACATTACCAAAATCTGAGTAGTCCGATCTAGATTATTATACGTTAACTATTGGTGGTTTTTATTTAAAAGTATAAGTGTGCAAAAAAATTTCTAAAAAATATAAGTGTTTGATGATTAATAACAAAATAAACTCAGCTTAAGCTCGGCCAAATAACCAATACATGCCACTCTAGCTAAAAAATCAGTAGCTTAAAACCACAGCAATTTTTTTAGTTTTATTAGAAGTCACAATTTTTATTGAAGAAAAAAGTGATACCTCCATATACCTAGCAGAGATGGGAGGTAGAATGGCCTTGATTTTGTTTTGTTTCTCTTTTAGGGGAGTGAAATTATCCAATGGTTAAAAAGATGTCCGTCATCTTGGATGTTCGAAAAATGTCAAAGCCGCAAGCTTTGATCACCCAAAAATGTAAAAATATTTAAAATCAAGTAATGCGATCAAACGTTAAAGCAAATGCAAAAACTGCGATTTTTTTTTACAAATGACAATGTCGAGTCAAAAACTACTTATTGCATAGGTCTATAGTTTTCTAATCTCTTAACCGATTTAATTAAGTAATGCTTTGGTATAGAAAGCATACATAGGGCAATGACTTAAATTTGCTCCAGTGCCTTACGTATTTCTTTTGCAGGGGGGGTGAAAATTGCTCAATATTCAAAACGTTCCGCCATCTTGGATTTTTGCGAAATGTCAAAATTTGAACCGAATCGGAAAAATCTCGTGTCTGGTCTTTCAAAAAAGTTTAAAAAATCAAATCAGAAATTATAGCAAATTTAATAGTGTTCAAGATTTTTTGGACCACCCTATAGAACTAAAGACGTATACCTCGACACAAACATCGAAAAAATAATTTGAAATAACAATAAAATGTTAGCAATATGCCAATTTATTTCGAGGTGTCCAATGATGTTGCAAATCAAAAGAATATGGCGATGTTTTTTCACAAACAGAACATAACCCAATAAAATAACGTCGAGCTTCATAAAACGCTCTAAATTGACTTAAATTGAACGTGACATTTTTGATTTAATTCGTTTTAAAACCGACTCCCAATTTATTATTTAAATTTTTCATTCTCCGTTCCTTTAAAAACACATCAATTTGATTTTATTACGTTTTGAACTGAACCCGCGAGCTTTCGGTTAAGTAAATTGCCAATAAAGATTGTTGTTTAACAAATTTTACTGGTTAACTTTTTGTTCCAGAAATTGTTTTTTCCAGTATGATTTTGGATTGGGGAATTTCGGAACCATAGGATTCCTTTAAATTTTAATATGTTATAGGCACGGATAAGTGCTTCAGAAAAATATATATTTAAATATGGTGGCCTCTCCTTCGTTTGGGTACAGAGGCGTATCAAATTCGATGCTCACCATGGGGATCTCCCAAGCGTTAGGAGATACGAGAATTTTTAAATTAGGGCAAAAAAAAAGATTACAAAATCCGAGTAGTTCCGGAGTCGAAAAAAACCGAAATCTTAATTTTTAGTTTTTATATGTTTGCGCCTTTATTATAGAAGCTGTCAAAAAACGGTTAAATCTTTCTACAGGCACTTTTTCAAGATCTACGTAACGACAGGTCTGTTTTTGAGATTTGACATTTCAGTGTGAAATGAGCAGTGCCAAGTTTATTTTTTCTTATGGACACGTGCTTTTTTCTCCTGCCGTTTTGTTCGTGAGGGATGATAGATAAGATTTTACAACATTATTTTGACAAGTCACCTGACGTTTTGGGGTAATTAACCATCATCAGCCAAATTTAATTTTTGCTTTTAACTTACTCCAGATATTGCCCCAATTTAAACCTTTTCGTAACAACTACCTTTCAGGACAACCCCATGTTGAGCATCGAATTTGGAACACCATTTATATCGCAGTTTTTGGCTTTTTTAAGTTAAAGTGGAGCAGTTTCTGCATGGATAATGATAGATACGGAGGTACACAATGTTATCACAAACTTTTTAGTAGACTACTCCGGTGCCTTACATAAAAATATTATAAATTAAAAAGGGATATTAAGTGAAAAACATTTCCATTATATTTTACCATATTATATAGCCATTTAAATATAAAGGTTAAATTTGCTACAGTGCACAGTGGGCTCCCGGGTCGAATTTTTGGCCAAAACTAATTGAGAAATACGTAAATAGTCAGTTTTCATAGAAATGGTTAAGCAATTAGATGAGCATAAAGTCATTGCATTATAATGGCAAAAAACATTAAAATTATTATTTATAAACGTACCTTGCTTTAGACATTTCTCTAGGAAAAAGGAAAGACATTATAAAATGCAAAATTGCAGCAAAAATCAAAACAAGGGAACCCTTTACATTCGTTCTTTTTAATAATTTTTGTACTATCTATTAAATTATCGATTTTAACGACAAAAACTATGTTTTGCGAAATTTTCTTAACACGCTTTTAGTAGGTAGATACCTTTAGTGGTAGTAAATTTGTATACAGACCGCTTCAAGCTACTGCGAACATAGGGGGAATCAAGTCCAATTTACTCTCCGTGCCGTACGACCGAGGTGGATTCGAAGCACGCTGCAGTGTTATATTTTGGAAATTCATTTTGTTTTTATTATTTTGTTTTATTTCTGCCTTGCTCGAGAAACAGATGGGTAAGTTCTTAATTGAAATAATACATTTTTAAAACTAAAAATGGATGTCTACAAATTTGGCGAAAAAGTGCAGATGGTCAAATGGTCAAATCGTCATAACCCAACACACGTTCGATATTGGTCGAGGGAAAATTTGCATTTGTATTTTGACGTAAGAACACAGTATCCCCAAAAACTAAATGTTTGGGAGGTGGTATTGTAGGGGAACACGTAATTGGGCCATTTTTTATTAAGGGCAATTGCAATTTGAATGGTCCTAGATACTTCGATCTACTGCAGCAGCACATTATTCCAACTGCTAGGCAGTTGTTAGGTGTAAGATTTGGTGAAACATGGTTTCAACAAGATGGTTGTTCCGCTCACAATGTTGGCCTTGTTAGGGAATATCTTGATAATGAATTTCCTAATCGGGTTATAAGTACACGGGGAACTATTTTATGGCCAGCTCGATCTCCCGATCTTGCTCCTAATGACTTCTATCTGTTTTTGAAGAAGCTTTTCAAATTATCACCCCTAACATGCTTGGAAACGTTGGAAGGGGTTTTTATAGTAGGCTCGGATATTGTCTAGCCGAGCAAGGAGGACTTTTCGAACATTTGCTTTAATTTGTTTTTGACTGGGAGAATCTTTTTGGTTTTTAGAATATATTATTTTATTTTGAGAAAATTTTGTTTCTTCTTATTATTTTCATTGTAACACTTCGTCACTGATAAATCTGAGCAGTTGACAATAAAACGCTCTTATTTATCAGTGACAAAAAATAAGAAAATTACGTTATAAAAATTTGCGTATTTATTGACCAAATTCCGGTTTTATTGACTACGCTCCACACAGCACCGTGGTTAGAGGCGTACTAAATACAAGGAGAACGGCGGCGAACGGCAGCGAATGGCGATCGGATGCCTAAGTGTTGGTTGCTTCACTGATAGGCGTGCGGTGTCTCTGCATGTACGTACACTGGCAAATTAGACTTCTTTCGCCCTATGTTCGCAGTAGCTTGAAGCGGTCTGTATATGTATCTATGTAACAAATCTAGAAAGTCGATTTCGACCGACTTCCACTTTATAGTTCCGCTGACAATACAATACTATGTTATTAAAAAGTTTTCACCTCCCCCTCCGCCAAAGGTAGTGGTGGGAGATACTACTTAAGCTTGTACGATTTCGTTTAAAATTGGTATGAGGGGGTTTTGAGAATAAGGATTACGAATTTTTAGATGGTTTTGACCGACTTCTACTTGTCGAATTGACTTGAAATTTGGCACCCATTTAAAGTACCCGTGACAATACAATACAAAAAGTGTTCAGCTCCCCTTCTGCCAAAGGTAGTGGTGGGGGGTACTATACCAGTTGGTTCAAATTGTCCAAAATCGGTATGTAGGGGTTTTTGAGGATAAGGATTATGAATTTTTAATCAGAAGACATGCATTTCTACAAATAGTTAAAAGTATTGATATCACTGCTGTATCGTAAGATGTCTCCAATTCTATAATGGAATGCTTGCGAATAAATGGCCACATATCGTTACCTTAGAATAAGAAGGTTCTATCTACCTGCCTTGCAACTTTTGGAAATTGCATTTTTTTAAAATCGTGCTCTAGAACTATGCCATCTGTTTTGTTTAAATAATAATAATTTAATTTGACTTAATTTCGAAGATTTTAAAAAAGTTGGACTGATCTATTTTTTTCCACAGGAAACTGTCAATGTTTGACACGGAAAATTGGGATAGAACTTTGTAATTCTCAAAATAATTTTTATATTAAGACACTGGTAGATAGAACTTTGGTACATTCAAAAGGTTTAGCTTCTCGTTAACCGAGTTTAATAAAATTTGGTAAACTTATGTAATTCCAGCCACATTATAATATTACAATAAAAACTGCGTTGGTGGGGGGCACGTTAAGAAGGTAAGTGGGGGTTAATTTATTTAAAAATTAAAAAAATCATAACTTTTAAATCATAGCTGCTATGTATATGCAGTGTTTAGATTTAAGTTTCCCTACGTCGTTTTCTAATTTTATAACAAAAAAACGATATTGTTGAGTGCTCTAGGGAGTAGTAGGGGGTTGATATATTTAAAAATCCATAAATTTTGAATCAATAATGCTATGAATATGCAGTTTTCAGATTTTACTAAATATGTCCTTATAATGAATAAAAAAGCTATGATGATGGGTGTGGGGTGATTGAAGGAGTGAGAGGGGTTGATATATTTAAAAATTCGTAACTTTTGAACCAAAGCTGCAATTTTTAGATTTATATTTACTCAGTATCTCCCAAACAAAAAAAAATACACTAAGAAGCAGAAAGTAATTAATTAAATAAAAAATAAGTTTTAATAAAGCTCTCCGTTTTTAGAACGGACTAAAAAGATGAAGACTAGTTTAATGAAAAAATAAATAAATTCTTAGGGCTTTTAAATGCACTAGTTTGGAAAAAAGAATACTTACTTTAAGTTACGGTTCCTATGATTCGGCGGACGCATGCGGCTGACGGACTGCGTCTGACTCATACGGTTGAATATAGGCACGAAACGCAGACGGGCCAAAGGAAACGATTACTTGCGTCAGACGCCCGATGCGTCGGCCGCATCATAGAAAACGTACCTTAAAAGGGGGGGGGGGGACATTTTTATTTGAAAACGGCAAAAAGATAATTTAAAAATCAGGACCGGCAGAGAAAAAAAGTATGATCGAAATCGCGACTAAAAATATTTTGGTCGATAGAACTTTGTAATTCTAAAATAATTTAAAATCATCCACTTAGAACTTTGTAATTTTCTTAATAAATCTGAAACTACCCGCCGGTTTTTTTCTATTTATTTTTTGTTTGATAAAGCTCATAATTATACATTCATTTTTGCAAAAAAGTCAAAATGTTGTAGGTAGAACCTTGTAATTCTGATGTGACGATATCGTTCAAACGCAAATGAACGCTAAAATTTTTGTTTAATTTAAAATCCTTAAAGTATGTAGTTTTACAAAATATAAACCTTAAAGTGGAGGTTTATGGAGAAGATAAACTTTTCCTCCAACAGTATCAAAATTAATGTTTTTTTATTTACCTCTCTCATTTTTATTATGTACTTACCTTCCTCTACTAAATTCATTTTGGTCTTATGTCACTATAGGAACCAGTTCTGTAAAAATCTCTGTTAAACTTTCTTAAAATATGGATGGAACTTAATGGCTCTTAGGCAAGACCCGAAAGGACATTGCACTGCTGACAGAGATGCTGACTGGGCACAATCAGCTGAACAAATATCTGACTCAATTAAGAGTAGCAGGAGATCCCGTGTGTCCCGCTTGCGTGCTCGAAGAGGAATCGGTGCAGCATTTGATAGCAGAGTGCGATGCATATGCCACATCAAGGCAGCTGAAGTGGGGATTGCCCACGACAGAGGAAGAAGAGCTGCACTCGCTCAAATGGGCCAACATACTAAGTAAAGAAGAAGGGAGGCCCGGAGAGAGAGTTGCAGCGGAGGGGGTAAGGAACGGGGTATGGCAGAAAGGGCCCATGAAGAGGCTTAATTGCCAGGCCCTCAGGCCGCCCCGATACTACTACCACTGCTCGATATTGCAGAAAGATCGATCGGTTTTAAATCCGGAGTAACAGATTCCGAATCCTTTTCGGATCGATCTTGAAGTACGCGAGAGTGGTTTTAGAGCAATAAGTGAAAGCGCTATTCTTTTAAGAGCGGCCAAGTGCAAGCATGGCATGGGCGCGACAACCTCAGAGCATTGTGCAAGGACCCTATTCTAAACCGCTTAAGAAAAAGACACTGGCAATAAAAATCATACTGAAATCCAATCAATCATTTAAGACAATTTGTACCAATAAAATCTGAACGTACGAGATCCCCTATAGTTACAATGGATTGTTTAACTAATATAGATGCATAACGTACGTAAATTGTTGCACGATAGGTATGTCTATGACCTAGTACGGCAGTGATAAAATGAGTTCCAAACAAGCATTTTTTAAATCATTATACAGGGTGTTTTTGGTAAAAAAAGGCTTTTCGGCCATTTCAAGCGGTTGGACGGGACAAAAAAGTAACCCATTACTAGAAAAACCAGCAGTGACTTCTATATGATTAAAATCATGACTATATTTTCTAATAAATAAAAACTAAAACCATAGGTTATGCAATAAAATAGTTTAAAACAATAAGTTGTAACCAGAGCTTACAGGGCGAGCCTTTAAACTTTGGGTTGGACGGGATTAGAAAAACCAAAACCTAATTTTAGGAAATTTTTACTTTTATATATTTCAATTTTTTAGAAAAATGCTTTGTCATGGCTTTTAAAAACTAATCAAAAGGCATTGGAATTAAAGTTGTTAAAAATTATTGTAAACCATGAACCAGTAAAGTAAAAATACAATAATTGAAAAGATATTATTTGCTTTAGATCCGAAACTGTATATTTCGGCTTTTTTACATACAAAGAAAAAGTGTTATAGTGGTTTTATGATTTTTAACAAAAACCAATAAATTTTTAAAGTTTTTTTATTTTTTTCCATAAAATTATATTTGCTTGAAATGGCCGTTTTTACTAGACAAAGTGTTAGTTTAAAAAAGGACGGGGCACAATTAAAATGGACTTTGGTTGGCACAAGAATTGAAGCAAATTTTGCTTTGTTGTAGATGTTGAGGTGATGATCACTTTTTTAAAATTGACCAAAAAAAAAATCGTATGACCAGTTTCCAAGATACAGGGGTTTATTTGATATTGCTAATAAATTAACCAAATATGAATATTAACACGAAAAATTTTGTTTTTGCTGCAATATTGCTTTTCACGAGATAGTGAAGGGACATGTGTCCGTGGGATTCTTTATAAAGGAGTTTTGTGACTTTGTGAGATTGAGAGCTCCTTAGTCACACAGTCAAGTGTTACCGGGTGTTTTGTTCGCATTCGTGTAGAAGGGGTTGATATGACGACATCTTTTAAGATGGCGGCCAAAAATCATAAAAAATACAACTTTCGCAACCGGGGCATGATTATACTCGATTCCGTATAATTCAAGGACGAGGATTCAAAGGTCATCCGACCTTAAATGACCTTAAAAATCGTAAAAAATAAGATTTTTGGCATTTTCTCTTAAAAAAATCTTAATAATTCGACGTTTTGTCAGACCAACTTCAAATGTACCTCAAACTATTAGGCATGTATGCCAAATTCGATCCTTAGAGTTTGATACAGTTTGAAGCTTCATGACCTTGAAAAATAACCCAGTAAAATTAAGATATTGCAAAAATAACATACTAAAGGGCGCTATTCATCAACTATTAAAGCGAAGAGGACCAAATTTGATAGGAGAAATAAGAAAGTCAAGTCCAATAATATTGCTAAAAAATTTGGTTCAGCTATGACGCGTTTCAATATGGCGGCTGATATATCAAAATGGTAACCTATAACCACATTTTATTTTATCTAATTTCGTAAAAAAGCAAAAATGACCAGATGGCCATCAATTCTTGTTAACTTATCGCCGCTTACTATGAAAAAAAAGTTTAGTTGATGCATGACCTTAATTGACGTTGAAAATACCATGTACACATGAAAAACCAGCTTTTTGTGGTGTCAATCTCAATTTACCACTTCGCAAAAACTTTAAGTTTCGGAAATGAAATTAATATGTTAGCGTTAGATAAACACTTTATTTTATACCTCTCTACCATTTTTTTTGACTGGCGTCCCAGATGTTTATACTATCCTTCGTTAAAAATGACCTATATTTTTTTTTCGGAACTGTGAATTTTATGTTCTACTCACTTGTCTAGCCAACAAAGTCATTTAAATTACCTATAAGAGAGTTAGCAGAAGAGATATACATTGCCATATCCTGGACCAGGTGTTTTTAGATGCCATTTTCCAAAATGGCGGTCGAAAAATAATAAAAAATACAATTTTCGCAATCGGTGCATGATTTCATACAACTCGATGACGAGAATTCCAAAAGAATCACTTTCGAGGTCATCGGACCTCAAATGACCTTGAAAATCGCAAAAAACACAATTTTTGCCATATTCTCTTTAAAAAAATCTCCATAATTTATTTTCATCTCCGGCACTTAAAGTTTTTGCGTTGTGGTATATTGGAAAAAAAAACACTACAAAAAGCTGATTTTTCATTTGTACATAGTATTTTCAAGGTCAATTAAGGTCATGCATGAACTAAACTTTTTTTTTTCATAGTGAGCGCTGATAAGTCAACAAGTTTGCTTTTTTACGAAATTGGATAAAATAAAATGTGGTTATAGGTCACCATTTTGATATATCAGCCGTCCTATTGAAATGGCGAAAATCTTTTTTTTGCGATTTTCAAGGTCACTTGACTTTGAAAGTAATTTTTTTGGAATCCTCATCCTCGAATTATATGGAATCGAATATAATCATGCCCCGGTTGCGAAAGTTGTATTTTTTATGATTTTTCGACCGCCATTTTGGAAAATATCATCTGAAACACCTGGTCCAGAATGCAATGTATATCTCCATCTTGAAAGATGTCGTCATATCAACCCCTTCTACACGAATGCGAACAAAACACCCGGTTACACTTGATTGTGTGACTAAAAATCTATCAATCCCACATAGTCACAAAACTCCTTCATAAAAAATTATCGACATATGCCCCTCCACTAAGAGTTTATGGGACTAAATAAAAATTTAAAGGGCCATAACTGATGCACCAAAAAGCCATTTGGTATAGCGGGCAGCCTTGAGAAGTACCAAAAAGTTATTGGTAAAGTATTAATTTATTTTTCTTTTTTGTATGTAAAAATAATATGCGTACAGGGTGTTTGTTTATAACTGGAACACTCAGTATCTTTTTTCAAATAAAAACGTTTAGAGGAGCTAATAACTCGAAAAGCATAAGAGCATTTAATTTGGGAATGGAGCATTTAATTAGCCTTAAATGAGCCTTCTAAGATGACATGATAAAATCTTTGCACTGCCGACTTTGTACTGCTAACTTTACGCACGTGTTAATTGGAAAAAAAAGGCTGTATAGGTAATTTTAACATTTTCCCAAAATCATAAAAGAATAGAATGATACCAAAGAACAGAGCGTGATATAAAACATACACAGGATGTCTGTTTCGAAAATTTATCTTTTTTATTTCCCATCAAAGAGCAATGCACAGCAGTCAAATTCTCATCGACAACCAAGAATCCAAAAATATATTCGTTTCCTTTTCTTACCAACGTTACCTGCAAAGGATGGCGATAGAAAACAATACGCCCCGGTTAAGATGAGAACTTTAAGAATTTATTTCTTTTATTAGTGCTCTTTTGACTTGACTTTGATGAATGGTTTTAAATCATTTTTAATATACATCCACCTTCAACTTTTAACGTTTTACGGCATCCTACATAAGATATGGAATTTCGGTTTACAGTTTCGGTAATGTAGGCAGGGGCCCGATTTACCTGTTTCTGGCTTTAACCATGATGCTGTGAACGTTTTCCTCGTATTTTTTTGAAATTCACTTTCAATATATTTCAGTTTTACCTATAATTGCATTAAATTACTTTTTAATTATTAAAATGCCGTAAAAATTAGCCATTTTAATCGATTTTATTACAAAAAGTAAACAAGCTAACAAATATTTTCTAATTTAAGCAGTGTTGTCACATTTTTACAAGCTTTTATTTAACTTGCATGTATCTATGTAAATGTTTGTTCGGGTGGAATCTTGCAACTTAATTTTGACCAACTTCCCGACATCCGATCGGCTCCAAATTTGGCATGATTATATAGTTGCGGTGCCAACACAAGAATATAGTGTGATGAAATTGACAGCTCCCCTTACTCGAAGGGGGTGGAGGGGGGTACAGTTAAAGTACGCCCGATTTCGTTGAAATTTTGTGTGCTAAGGCACTTGGGGATGGAGATAACGAATTTCGAATCAGATTTTGAAAATTCAATATGGCGGATTCAAGATCGACGATTTTTGGTCATCTTTTGCTAACCGATTTTAACCAACTTATTTACATCCGATTGCCTTAAAATTTGGCATGCATTTATAGTTCCGGTAACAATACAATAATATGTCATTATTAGGCACCCCACCCCTACGAGGGGAGTGGAGGGAGAAAACACTTAAGTTTGTCCGATTTCAAACAAAATTGGTATACGGGAGATGTTGGGGATAAGGAATACGAATTTTTCATCAGATTTTGAAAATTCAATATGGCGGATTCAAGATGGATGATTTTCGGTCATGTTTTGCTAACCAATTTTAACTGAGTTATCCACATCCGATTGTGTTCAAATTTGGTATGCGTTTATAGTTCCGGTGAAAATACAATATAATATAGTATTCTCAGGTACCCACTTTTGAGGGAATTGAAGGGGGAAAAAGATTCAGTTTATTCGATTTCAATCAAAATTGGCATATAGGGGTTTTTAAGGAAGGAGATTACGAATTTTTGATCAGATTTGAAAATTTCAAAATTCTAAAATTTAAAAAATTAATTTTTAGAAAAAAAAATTAAAGAACAAGCTTTTATTAAATGCACTCAAAAGTATAAAATAATTTTTTATCTTTTTTATAACATAATAAAAGCGATGGGCGCAAATTAAAAATTTTAACTTTACTGTGACAAAGAGAGAACTACAAAAGAAGAACTAAATTCTTCTTTTATTCGATAAACATAATGCTTTCATCTAAAGAAGTTGAGAACGGGTGAGATTGCCGTGCTTGCCAAGCCTTTGAAAATGTCCTTAGGTTATAGAGTAATAGAACTGTTTCTTAGGTGAATCGTCGATGTGACCGATATACGATACCCAGCCACTGACGATACCCAAAGTTAAAAATTTTTGATTTGCGCCCTTCGCTTTTATTATAGTATAAGAAAGATGAAAAATTATTTTTGAGTGCATTTAATAAAAGCTTGTTCTTTCAAAGTTTTTTTTAATAAAAATTTATTAAAACATTTACGTGTTGCAAGAAAATCTATTATATATTTTTCTATCCGCACTTTTATATTTTTATACCATGTTGTATTATAATAAACCTAATGTACCAAAAACCAAATTAACTCATTTTGCGCGCTCAGTTGAACTTTATCTGCCAATGCCGTCCCCGCAGAGTACAAAAAGATAACGCCATCTGTATCGAGTTTCGGAAATATTATGACAAAAAACCAATAGGGCATAAAATTCGCTCCATTTTAAAAAAGCAATAAAGGACTAAAATTAGTCTTTGGAAGTATACTGGGGATTAAAAAAACGCCAAAGTTGAACGAAGCAACCCTTCTTTTTAATATTGAATTTCAACCCCATTTTTAAGCTTTCATAAGTAGACTGGCTCTGGCACTTTATATACAGCAGCAGGGCTGTACTTTTTATGGTTTTGGAAAATCTCTATCTAAGAAAGGATTTCTAAAAATGTATTTTATATAATGGTTAAAAAAAATAAAACCTTTAAGGTCGTAGTTACAATCTGGGGAATTGTTTTAGCAACACTGTACGGGAAATGAATTTAAATATGTCGACCTGATTTTTTTGCAAAATTTTACGTCATAGAATTTGTTTTCCATGGCAACGCGGATACTTTATTTATGTTTATGTATTAATTGTCTGGTAAAAAAACGCTACTCAACTAAGTATTAAAGGAACTTGGTGTAATGTTTATATAATATTATATCATATAATTGAATTGGAAACCTTCCCGCTAGCTGATACCGACAACAGGTTAACTTAAAAGCATGCAGATTTAAAAATCGGCTACTGGCACTACACGAAATAATCGTATTCTATTTTAAACAGGAGCTTGAACGACTAGCAAGAGTCTTTCCAACCTCTAAATGGAGCTTTACTCCCCTTTTTTGTTAGTACTCAAGTATCCGTGGGTTTTTGAAACTGAGGTTTCAAAATCTATCCTTTACACTTCAATATTTCACTAGTACACTTGCACATAACTATGCCGCAATAATTTAAATTAAAAAAAAATGGTTGAATCAAAATAAAAACAAAATTATGTAGGGTTATGGGCGCAGAATGTTTTTATGCGAATTCCTAGTAATCCCAGCGAGCCAGTAAAGTTCTCTTGGTTCTTTGATAGACTCGTGGTAATGCCCGCGCAACGCTAGGCTTTTTCGGCGGGCGACCGCACACGCTGAGTGGTTTAATATTTGTTTTAGAACAATGTTTTTGAAAACACATTTTTGAAAGATAAACATAACCTCGAATGATTTTCTGTCAGAAAACGTAAAAATACTCTTTTGTCCCACTGCGGCCCGATTTAAAGTTTATTGACAAAACACCTGCAGTTACCATGGAATCGTATAAATTCTGCGATCTATCGGTCAACATTTGAAATGCCTGTTTCTCCCAAATTCAATGAAGTGTGATTGATTGATCGGTCAGAGGAAATTGTGAGTATTTCTCTATTTTTTTTGTAAATCGGATTTGTTCTAAACCGCAATTATTTTGAAGCTTTTGGGCACCAGAGCTTTTATTTTGAAAAAAAAATTGAGAATTTTGAAAAGCATTTAAAAATGATCCCCCCTGCAAAATTTCAGCTAATTCTGATGTTTAGTTTTCCCTGTGCACTCTGGCAAAAGATTAAAAAATTAAAGAACAAGGCGTAGCCAGTTGTACTTTTTTTTACGTAAAATCTGAGGAGAAACTATAGCCTTAAAAAGAGAACCAAATTAGCAGTTCAATCAAGCTACACCCCCCTCTCAACGAAACTCAATTTGGATATTGTAAAAATTATATACTAATTGAGTCCTTTCTTAAAAAATGTTTTCCTTATTGAATAACGGAGTTATTCGCACTTAAAAGAGGGAGGAGAAGATAAATTTAATGAAAGTGTATATGTCATAATTTTGTACTAATTATGTACCTACTCTTAAAGAAGGGTACTTTTAGTTTACAAAAACCATCGGTTCCTAAGATTTTTGTTTATTTGTTATGTGGTGTGTAGCTTGATATCAAGGCACACCTTCCTCTGCCTAGGAAACAGGTTTGAAAAAAAATAATTATGCCATAATTTGATACTAATTATGTACTAATTTCATCCCCTTCTTAAAAATTGCCTACCCTCAAGATGTTTTTTGTTTATATGGGGTGTGTAAATTGATATCAAGGTACACCCCACAAAATAAAAAAAAAGTTATCTGGAGAGTACGCAATTTTTTAGAAAGGGACGAAATTAGTACATAATTAGTACCAAATACACACCCCAATAATAGACACTCCATAACAAACAAACAAAAATCATAGGAACCAATGGTTTTTATGAACTGAAAGTACCCTTCTTTAAGAGTACATAATTAATACAAAATTATGACATATCAAATTAGCTTTCTAAGGATGTGCCACATGCCACATGATGTTATAGACGTTAAAGCATAGATTAAATAAAGAAAAGATACCCGATTCTTACCGAAACTTTGGTTATATTATTATCTGAGATATCTTGGGACCTAATTTTCGAAGCCGCAAGAGCAATCGATCACTCAACAGCCCAAGCACATCAAATACACGCTCACGGTTCAAGAATGACCGCGACAAAACCGACGCTCGCTCCGCCATTCACCTGTTCATTTAGGCTTCGAGAAGATTTCTTTTATTAATGGGTTTGCCGTGGATGCAATCTACACAGACTTCTCCAAGGCTTTCGACAAGGTAAATCATGAATTTCTTCTGCAAAAACTTAAGTCTTTTTGTCTTGATGGCACCTTTTTAAACTGGCACAAATCCTACCTAACCGATCACAAATTAGTCATAAAACTGAAAAACTGCTACTTCTCAGAACCATTTTTCGCTAGCTCAGGTGTCCCCCAGGGCGCACATTTAGCACCTACCCTGTTCAATGTGTTTATAAAAGATGCAGCAGACTGTTTCGAATCAGCTGAGGTTGAAAGTTACGCTGATGATTTAAAATCATACATCATTGTACTAAATGATGAAACACAGCCACTTATGCAGTCCGACCTGGCAAGATTCTAAACATGGTATGGTAAAAAGGGAATGATCCTAAACGCAAGTAATTGTAAATATGTACAATTTTCAAAAACCTCTAAGCCTAAACCTAATAAATATTACCTTCAAAATATTGAAAGTTAACATCATGAGAGATCTAGGGGGATTTTTTACTAATGACATCTTACAACTTTATCCAAGAGAGCTCTTAAAATACTGGGGTTCATACAAACTCAAAGGAAAGACTTTACAACCATTAACTCAATAAAAACCTTATATTGCACCCTTATACGCTCTATACTTCATTTTTCTCCTATAGATAGATAAGCAAATTGCAATTAAAGTGTAAATTTGTCTTTTTAAGTGGGGCAACCCGTTAATAAAACAGTAAAGCAGTATTCCTGGGTGCGCTACTATGTTTAGGTCTTTTTAAAAATTACTAATAGTTTTCCGAGAGTACCAACATCATTTTGAATGAGACACCCTGTACAACAATATATCTCAACTAAAAATACGCATAAATTCGAAATATCCTTTCCTATTGTGTCAAGCCTTTAAAAAGGTTATTGCTCCACATAAATACGAAACAAGACATGGCCATCAATCAAAATCTCAAGTCCCGATCCTGTTTTAAATTTTAACCCTAAATATAATGGGGGCACCAGCAGTATTTCGAAATCTAACTAAACTCTACACACACGCTCTTCTCCATAAAATTTTATATTAAATTAGTTAAGGTTTTTTTAATTCCACCCTCCCAAATAAGTTTTCGTCGTGAAAAGAATAAAACTCCGTTAAAATAAATCGTTGGTCCACTCGAACACTTCCAGTGGACCGTTGGCACTTGAGTTGCCGATGCTTTATATTGTCCAAAGTATTTTGTTTGGCCGATTGTAGAAATCTGAGTGAGCTTTATTCTGATTTTAAAAAAGGGTTAAAAGATAAATAAAGCGCGTTTTACGTACAGAGTACAGCCAGGGGCTTTTCTTTTATATAGAATCAGTAATTTTAAACCCCATTATTTTGGTAGGAGATTTTTTTTTCGAAGTAATTGTATTATATGAACACACGTGTACGCATGGAAGTATAAAAACGAGTTGAAATTTTAAAGAGATTCTGGATTAAATTGGTGCAGACTGATGGAGGGGGATTTAAATCAAGAATTTAGGGAGTATGTTTTAGTTAGTGAATATAAAATACAGGGTTTTGTAATAAAAATATAACCTTTTGGCCAGCTGTCAACTCTTTGACAGCTCAATGTTCATAGAAAAAAATAGCTATTTTCCTAACAAGTGCGGATAATAGATTTTTCCGCGCGCAACTGCCGTTGACGGACGCGCAGCGGAGTTCTGTCAAGCAGTTAAGTGCGGCAAAAAAGGTTTTCGCGCGTGTTAGGAACAATTGTTTTTCTACGAGCGTGAGGAAAATACACTGAAAATAGTTTTTTAACATTTTTATTTAAAATAATATTTATTCACTTATTTATATTATAGTTAATGATAAATGTACAATGATTGGCACTATTCAAATTTATAGTAGATGCCATTTGGTTGCGGTTGCCCAATAAAGATTGCGGGTGCTGTTGTACAGGGATAATTACTTCAGTAGACTGCAGCTCGTTTATGGATTCTTGATTCCCAGTTTGTTTGTGTTGTACAAGTGCACTTGTTTCAGCATCCGAATTAGAAAAGGCTACACAACTGGTGGAAGCATTGGCTGGAGAAGATTTCAATATTTTCCTTGCGATGAATTTTTTATTTTCCAGGGATTCATTCAGGTAACCTTCGGCTACTTTTGTGGATTGCCATCCTCCATGGCGCTTCAAGTTCTTCTTCGATAGCAATGTCCAGTAAACTCTTCTGGATTCGGAAGACGTAAATATGCCGCTACCTCAGATGGCATTTTTCCAAATTTATTTATACCGACGCACTGGATACTTTGCGATAATGGACAAAAAACCTTTGGTGTGTTGTATGTTTTGGTCTAAGTAACGCATATTTTCTTACCAAGTTCAAATTTTTCTCTCAATTGATCATAAAACTTCGGCTTGTGTGCGTTTTGTTGTCGGCTATTTTAACCACAATCATAGATTTTCCCAGCTGTACGTTTTCCAGTAATAAGTTCGTTAATTCTTCCCGTCTGCACGCCCCTGCTGGCCCGAAAATTGTTGCCACTTTAATAAGGAGGTAAATGTCATCGGGAGCGCTGTAAATAAATTTCTCCACGTCATTTATGGTTAAAATTTTTGATTTTTTTGGTCTAAAGCCAACCCATTTTTTTCTTGAGAAAAGCAATTAACTTGAAATGCCTACTAATATCCACATTTTTCTTTAGCTCATACCTTTTTCTGGATTTATCTGGCAAAAAATCTTTTTTTGCAAATTCAGCCGCAAAAGAATCTCGTCAGGTACCTCTTCTACCGAATTTTCGGTAATTTCTTCATTGGAAGTCATTTAAATTTTTTTGCCACTGACAAATAAATTCATATAAACAACTGGTTAGGGACCATAGCGACCAAGGCATTTCATAGGCAATATGATGAACAGAAACTTCGAATCAGTACAGGTTTTTCGAAATTTGACATATCGTTGCGGAAAAACGAATTTTCCGCACTAAAAATAGTGTGGAAAATGCGATTTTTCGCACGCTCGTAGAAAAAAAAAACATTTTTACATTGACGATAAGACCTAGAGAACTATTAATTATAGTATTATGTTGAAGATAAACTTTACTTGATTATTATAGTTACAACTTCTTTTTCGGTTATCAATTCACTACATTTTAAACCTATTCGAGTCATGTATCCAAACAATCTTATGTTTTAAAATTTTATTTTTGTATTTTTAAGAAATTAAATAATAAAAAAAATACTAGTGCATTTGAAACATATCTGTAAAAAAATATACCTAAGGCTTTTGACACAGTAGATCATCATATATTATATATACTGGAGTTAATATGTATACGTGGAATAGTGAAACAGTTGATTAAAAGTTATCTTCAAAATAGAACCCAGCAAGTAAGAAATGGTGATACCCTAAGTAAACCATTACCCGTGGAATATGGTGTACTACAAGGTACAGTATTAGGGCCTTTATTATTTTGGATGTATGTGGACGAATTCACAAAACAATATATGTTTTGCAGATGACACACTAATTTTAATAGAAGATGATACGTGGAAAGAAACCATATATAATGCAAAGCAAAGTATAACAACGGCAAAACATTGGCTTGATTTTAATAAGTTTACATTGAACATACAAAAAACAAATTTCATTGGCTTTAATAAAACAAAAAAAATATGCCGGAAAAAACACTTAAATTTCACAGCACTCTAGGTGACCGCATGCTGTGAAATATCACAAAAACTCACACAAAATACCTACGTGTAATCTTCTTTTATCAACTTAGATATACTATGACCACGGATCACCTACCGGTACTCTGTGATCTTATTATCTGGACCAATCATATACAACAAACTACCGGAAACTTTTAAACAGAAGAATTACAACAAAATAAAACACAAACTGATAAAATGGATAATAAGCAATAATATTGATACAAAACTACCCTATAGATAAATTTTATTTTATAAATCTTTAGTTACTATTTTCAATTAAAATTTAAGAATATTTTATTGTATCTTATACTTATACCAATATTAGCTATACCATTTTATCTTGGAATATTTTAGAATTTTTTAAGAGATCAGTCATATGTATGTTAAATTAAGATTAAAATTATTAATGAGTAATGATACAAGTTTTTTAGAAACTCAATACTAAAAAGAAAAAAATTTGAGCACTACATGGCTTAAAAAAAAAACATATTTTAAAAATCTCCGCCAAATAGTCGTGACGCAAAATAAAGTGCAATATACAAGTTATTTTCGTAAAATAATTATAAGGTTTCTACTAATACAAATTGTTTTACGCCAGACAAATATTTTAGAAAACACTTTCAAGAAGCCGTGTGTTAGAATTTATAGTCTTGAAAAAAATGTTGTCTATTTTCATTTAGCAATTACAGAAATGGTTTAAATATTTCCTAAATGCGTGTGTTTATTTGAAATAAAACAAAACCACGCTATTACTATTAGAGTATTTTTATTTCTTACAGTTAACGATAACGGAATGTTCTCAAAAAGAGGTTTTGGTCAGGTCCACTTTAATTTTGTAGTTGACGTTTAATGTAACCTAACTTCGGTTGGTTATATATAAACATATAATATATATTACTTACTGATTTTCTTCAAATTATTGGGGATGAAGTTAAGAGAAAACATTGCGAAAAAATAGATAAAAATAGCGATAAGCCTACAGTTATTCCTCCTTGCATACGGAACGTCGTTATAGTTGATAACCACAACGGAGTCGCAGAAATAACCATAACGGGACAAGAGCATAAACTATTTTCTGCTTCAAATGTTAGTCGCCATATTGAAAGTGGTGCGGAGAATTTGAAATAAACATCATGTTGAAACTTTGTGTGTTCTAATTATTATCATTTAACCTTTTGTTTCTTAAGATTAAATTTGGTTTCTCTTTGTTTCAGCAATGATGCATCAATCGATGACCACCTCTCTATCCAGAGATTCTTTGTCAATAATGAACAAATCAACGTCGACAATAGACTACTCAAAATACGTAAAAAAATACTCGTCAAATGTGGAATGTGGAAGCACGTATTGCAAGGATCTGAATTACAAGTAGATAGTATTTTATATATTAATTATTGTAGCTATGTTTAATGCTTTTTGTGCTTATCTATGTCGAATTCTTTATCTATTTCTATTTCTACTTCTATTTCCATTTCTATTTCTATATCTAAAGCTATGGTTGAGATTATGATTAAATTGGGAACCCTCAAAAAAGCCGAATTTATAAAAACCGAACCCCAATTGAACAGAAAATAAACGCCCGAAACGAAATATGAATAAAAGACACGAATATAATTTAACCGATTATAATTTTCCCGAACAACAAAATATCAATATTACAAAAGTATCGAAAATAATTGTCTAGAAAGGAAAAACACCCCACAAATTGATAGAAAATAATATGACCGATTATTAAATGAGCAGAACCACAATCCAGCCGAATCGCTATTGGGCATGCGCAAAATTTAAATCTCTACAGCGCCGTATTGGAAAATAACAAGGGGATTCGTTTTATCAAACGATTTTATTTAACTTCACAGTTTCTGGCTGTCTAACTCTCTATCAAATCTTGCGATTTATTTTTGTAAGGGGTGGTTGAAGATTGTAAAGAGGGTAAATTAATACAATATCACAACTTACTTCACTATCAATACTATCAATTTTGGTTAAAAATTTTCTAACATTTTGTGTTTCTATAAAAATTTGTTTCGTTTAAATTTCATTCTATTCTATTTCATTTTCGAGACAATTTTTTTCGGACCAATTATTTTCTTTTCTTTTAAATTCTGACAAATTATGTTTCTGTCAAATTTGGTTTCGAGTTTTTTATAGGGACCCTTATTATCAATATAATTACCTTGGGTTTATAGAAAAACTGTCGGAAAAAAACACTTGAACATTTTCTTGTTTTTAGGGAGCATTTTCACTGCCTAGATTGCAACGCCCGAGTTTTCCTCAAAAAGGAGGAGATGATTCGTCATTTTAAGTGGCACAAAAAACGCGATGAGTCTCTTCAACACGGTTTTATGAGATACAGGTAAGCATTCATACCATCAGAAACTTAATAACTACTTTAAAGTCTATTATTCATACCACTAGATAAAAAAATGGGTAACTTACAAGCTCAATGAAATGGCAGATGCTGCTTTCCCATACCCCAAAGCAATAGTTTTTATAAAATAACAATCAACAAAATGAATCTCGTATCCCCAAATAAAAATGAAAGTAAAACTCGTGGCATATCGGACAAAGCGTTTCTTGTTTCTGACTTCATTACGACCAGGCCTCCTAATGGAGAATCCAGACACCTACAGACCTGTTTCATCCTTATTAGGAAGCATCAGGGAGTCATAGGATAATACCTGGCAGTTGAAGCTACACAGTGACCATGCACACCTCTAGAATTTAAAACAAAAAGTTTGTGATCCTTGGGGACGTAGTAACTGTGTGCGCCACCTGTCGAATAAACCGAGAAACAAAAACATCAAAATTGAAAAGTGCAAGACACCGTAAATAGAGAATCCTGTACCGTTCAGCAGGTTATAAAGTAGAAACCTGTAAAAGTATAAGGTCACTGTAACATGACTCTTAAACAGAGGTAACGTTCGCAGCAGCACCGCCCCCAATTGGAGCTTCATAGTACGTGGCCCTAATTTTAAGGCATCAGCAAGCAAGCAACGATCACAAACGTCATTGTGTAGCTTCAACTGCCAGGTATAATCCTATGACTCCCTGATGATTCCTAATAAGAATGAAACAGGTCTGTAGGTGTCTGGATTCTCCATTAGACATTGGAGGCCTGGTCGTAATGAAGTGAGAAACAAAAACGCTTTGTCCGATATGCCACGAGTTTTACTTTCATTAAAACAACAATTTTCTCTTTTTAAAACCAAAGTTACATTAAAAAAACACTTGGCGATTTTACTTTTAGTCCCTTAGATGACTGCGGTGAACGCTACTCCAATTGTACGCACAACAAAAAGCAAACCCACTATCACTGTATCCAAGAAAACTGTGATAAGGTATATATTTCTACTTCAGATGTACAAATGCACTCAAACTATCATAGAAAAGACAGTGCCATCATGCAGGAGGGTTTTCAAAGGTACGAAAAGCAAATGGATTTTAACTCATTCATCAGCTATCTTGCTCTTTCACCAACTTCTTAAAAGTGGCTTGAAATACTAAGGGATAAAAGTATTTTTCTTTCGCCAATTTTAAATTTCTATCATTTATTATGTTTTCACATCGTAAAGATCCGAGGAAGAGTGTATGTGAAAGAACAAGATGCTGGATTTTCGATACGTATTGAAGACGCATGCAATAAGTTGTTGTATGTTGTAGGTATAGAGCAACTGAAGAATGTGGAGCAAGCTACTGCGCCTTTTTTGGTCAAAGAACAACCCACTTTCATTGCAGAAGGTCTGGATGCAGATTTACCTTCAAAAATAAGTCTGATATGGGTAAGTTATTTTTGAAACATCTCAAGGGGGATCAAACACGTTTTTAAGTTATACCTTTATGGGGTAGATCCACACCATACGCACTTTATTGTCTTATTAATTATCTAGAACAACCCGTAATAGCGCAAAAGAATTCCCAGAACATTTGCTGAATGTCTATATACGATATTTAGAAAATCCCTGGAATGTACTGCAAAATATTATATAAATATAATTCTAGTTGACAGAATATTCAAAACGCATTTATATTTGATAGTTTTTTATTGTAGAACTTTTCCCGGATATTTCAGAAATGTTCAGGAAATATCTCTGAAACATCAGAATTAATAGAATATTGATAAGATATTCGTAATAGAGGCAGAGCCTCCAACCTCCATGATCTAACGAAGTATGCAGAAACCAACTGCTGGGTCTATTTCACAAGGGAATACCTGGCTTATATGAAATAACTTTAGTAAAACACTTGGCGCAGTTAATAGCACATTATAAACCTAGGGACTAAAGTGCCTCTTTAACTCCCGCGGCGAAAAGTTTGTAGCCCGACCGTACGGAGGGCTACAATTGGCCAAGGGATTAAAATACACTTTAGTCACGAGTTTAATATGCACTTTAGAATGCGAGAAACTAAAAACAAAAAATCACAAAACTAACAGTGGACCACTTAACGGTACTCTAGTTTCAAGATTGACAGCTCGTATTACTGGTAGTTGTCATTGATTATTGTTGGCATGGTGGATTCACTCAAAATTGCTATGGCACAAAACAAATGTCAGTCAGTTGTTGTTATCAAACGGCGTCACCAAACGGTGAGTCCAGAAAAATCGTACAGCATTTTTTTTGAAAATGAACATTGAAGAGGCCGCGGAAAAGGCCATCGCTAGCCTTCTTCCACAAAAATCTCACGAAGTTTACAAGAAACAGTTTCGTGATTACCGAAAATGGTGCGCTGAACAGCATGCAGATAATTTTACGGATGAAAAGCTGCTCCTGGAATACAGAAGCCAATATTCGACATCAGCAAATATAGTAAACTCACGGCATTTTTAACAAATAAATAAAATTTCAATTAAATTATTGTTTAATTTGGAAAAATTTACTTTAAACCCCGAGGGATTAAAAGTGCCCCTTTTATTCCTAAAATAAGGGATTAAAAGTGCACTTTAGAACCCAACTATATGGCGTATTCTGAGAAAATGTGCTAGTTATGGGATAAACTTAAAGTTATTTATGCGCCAAACTCAGACTTAAAATTGCCGAATAGTCTAGGAATATCCTGTAAATGTCTCAGATATTCATGGCACATTGAAGGGATAATCAAGGAATATCGGGGGCTAGGTAACGTAACGTAATTTTATTCGTTAAAATTTTTAATGATTATTCAAATGAATAATATTATTTTTTCCTTTTTCCTTTAGAAAAACACAAAACCTACCACATCAAAGACGAGCAACTTTCCCGGGACGGATTCAAAAAATTTATGAAAAACGAAATGTGTCCCTTTGACAACTGCCGATTTTCGAAAGTCTGCAACCATATTCACTGTATCAGACCGCAATGTTCCTATGTCCTACACAGTTCAGGACAACTGTTCTCACACAAAAGAAAACACGAGAGGAAAGACAGCGAATTGGCATACAGGTACAAATATATATAAATAAGTAACTAGTAGTATAATAGAAACTTTAACAAAGTAAATACCAAAAATTAAAGTTTGATCTAACTTTTAAAATGTGTCCGTACTTTTTACATAAAAAACAGAAAAGTGGATACCAATTTTATGCGTGCTTTTAGAAAATACAAACTAGCCCAAAGTATGATGAAAACCCTTTCTGACGGTGGAGTACCACAACCACAATTGTCTTACACTGCTTTAACAAGAGACTACGAAGCCCAGATCGATTTAGCCAATTTCTACAACTCGCACAGCATGTCAAACACCTCAAACGTATCAGAGAGCCTTAGCGATCGAAATTCACCCTTAAGTTTTAACGATGAATCTGAAGGTAAGCTATTTATGGGTATTCCTAATAATAATTTTTTTAAAACAATTCATAAAAGACCCATTTTAAATTATAGAATACCCTTATGTGAACCCATTTGAATATATGACTCGATTACCTTATTCACTTTGGTGATTTGTTAAATAAGTGTGTCTTATTCCTTGTTAGGAGCTCTTGCAATGGACTTAAGCGAAAACTCGAACTTCCAAGAGGATTCCTACAACTCGGAAGACTTTTGGAGAAAGTACTGTCAAGTGGTACCCGAGGGCCAGTGCAAGGAATCGTGCGAGTTCCATTTTCAAGAGCATTACCATTGCGTGACTGACAACTGTCATATTATACTGAATTCAAGAGACGCTGTGAGAGAGCATGCGAGAAACCATGAACAACAAGAAATGATTACAGACAATTTCTTTACCATTGCAAACGAAGGCGAATTTTGCGAAGAGACCTGTGTTTATCATAACAAAGAGAAACACTATCACTGTAACATCGATAATTGCAAAGAGGTAAGTTACATGTCAGAGAAATAAAAAGTAGATCCAGAAAATATGCTTGACTTAAAATTGTAATTTATTACATTATCCTAAATTAGTTTATCTTTATTTCAGGTAATCTTATCGTCAGACAAACCGTTTAGAAGACTGGAGCACTATAAAATGCACCAATACAGCCAAAAGCTAAGCATGACCAAAGACCCCCTTACCGCAACCCACCTAACTACCACAGTCGAAGGTATGTTTGGTAGAAAACGAGGCAGACCACCGAAAAATCGTGTTATCGAAGTGTGGAACGATTACAACAATACTACGGGTGGATCGATAAGTTTAATGGACAGTCCTCAAGCCATCTTCACGAGTTTCAAACTCCCCAAACCATCAGCAACGTCATCTGGAGTTAAAGAATCCGTAGAAGACGACGACCAGAATAGCAGAAGCCCTAACAACGATTATCTACAGGGTTTTGATCATTTTGGGGAAAACATCAAATGTCCAGATAACCTTTGCATTTTCTTGGGCAGAACGCACTTCCATTGTCTTAGATCCAGGTGTTATTTTGCCACCAACAAAGAAGGGACTCTTTTGTCGCACGCAAGGGATTTTCACGATAACGTAAAAATATTGGATGGATTTGAATTTTTTGACAGCAACGTCGATTGCAGGTTGCCAAGTTGTGTGTCTAATAAAACAAACAGGCACTATCATTGTACTCGGTGCCGGTACACGTTTGTGCAATACTCCGAAATGAGCTGTCACAATTTGAAGCACAATATGGAAGATGCGGGTCAAAGTTTTCCAAGTATAAGAGTTAAAAGTGAAGAGCTGTTGGTGAAAAAGGAAGAAGCAAAGGACGACGTTATGCGAGCGATTAATTTAAGTCAACAAGCTGATGCTAAACATGGTAAGTTGAATTTTAAACATTTATCTGTTGGTTTTTCACTCGTTTGTGAAAATTAATTAATTTTTAGTATGAAAAATAGATTTTTTTAGGAGAGGGGAGGGGGAAGTCAAATCCAAATCAAAATAAAACTAAATAAAAGGTATGCATGCGGGATATCAACAATGTGTAAGAAGGAATATGAAAAATTAACTTTGGAGTAGTCTTTTTACAAAACTGGCAGGGTATTGTACTTACTAAATTTATCCATACCAAATCAAGGTATAAAGAAACACTACACCATATTTTTTTGTTTACAATTTCAGTAGTAAAGGCAGCAGGAACATTTTATCCCATTTCAACTTTACCTGGTCATCAACTTTTGTCCGATCACAAAAATCAAAATAACTTTTCAGGTACGAAAAAGTACTAACCCAAAAACTTACTAAAACAAAATATTACAAAATGTGCGCTTCATATCTTAAACTGCATGATTTTGCGAAGCCGGAATTGCATGATATATAGGTATAATCCAACAAAAATCAGCAAAATGTGTTTTAACAAAATAATTACGTAAGGGTAGGGTTTTTCGCAACCAAAAATACCAAAACTTTAGCTTCAGTCTACTGCGAACATAGGACGGAACTAGTCTAATTTCAATTAACACTCACGTTGGCCTTCGCCGTTTGCGGCTTGCGTTTAGTACGCCTCTAACGTAGTAGTCGATGAAACCGAAATTTCGTCAATAAATTATATACGTAAATTTTGATAACGTAATTTTCTTGGTTTTTGTCACTGATAAATTAGAGCATTTTATTTTCAACTGCTCAGATCTATCATTAACAACGTGTTATAATGAAAATAATCAGGAGAAACAAAATAAAAGCAAGTTCTCAAAATAAAATATCACATTCTAAACACCAAAAAGATTCTCCTAGTCAAAAAAAATTAGAGCAAATGTTCGAAAAGTCCTCCTTGCTCGGCTAGACAATATCCGAGCCTATTATAAAAACCCCTTCTAATGTTTCCGGCATATTCGGAGTGATAGTTTGAAAAGCTTTTTCAATTTTAATCCGAAGTCCTTCCAAATTAATAGCCCTTTCATGCCTGTAAACTTTATTTTTGATATAAGTCCACAGATAGAAGTCATTAGGAGCAAGATCGTGTGATTGAGCTGGCCATAAAGTAGTTTCCCGTGTACTTATAACCCGATTAGGAAATACATTATCAAGATATTCCCTAACAACCATCTTGTTGAAACCATGTTTCACCAAATATCACACCTAACAACTGTCTAGCAGTTGGAATAATATGCTGCTGCAATAGATGCAATTATCTAGGACCATTCAAATTGCCGTCAATAAAAAATGGCCCAATTACGTGTTCCCCTATATTACCCCACCAAACATTTAGTTTTTGGGCATACTGTGTTCTTACGTCAAAATACAAATGCAAATTTTCCCTCGACCAATACCGAACGTGTGTTGAGTTATGACGATTCAATAATGGAAAAGTGATTTCATCTATGAAAATAATAGATCTCAGAAAGTTTTCATCACGATTAGCCCTTTCCATCATTGTTTCGCAAAATTCCATACGACGATAGCTGTCCTCCGGAAATATTTGATATATTTTTGACGCTTTGTAAGAATGATACCCATTCTTTTTGGGAACACGTAAGACAGTGGCTGAAGACGTATCAACTGCTTCGGCAATTTGGTGGCTAGTTAACTTTCGATTTTCCCTTACTGCAGCGCAAATCATCACATCTCGTGCTTCCTGCTCGTCATTCAAGGTTCTGGGCGATTTGAAAAATTCTCCAAAAAAAACTCTTGAATAAGTCTCAATGATTTGCTCTGCTAGTACCATTTGACCATCTGCACTTTTTCTCGTATAATAAAAATAAAATAAATTTCAAAGAGATAACACTGCATCGTGCTTCGAGCCAACCTCGATCGTACGGCACGACGAGAGTAAAGTTTCCCCCTATGTTTGCAGTAGCCCGAAGCTCATTCTTTAAGTACCATATTCTCTTCTAATGTTGATTATCATCAGCATCATGCACCTTGTCTTTTGCTTTTCTGAAGAGTATCGTAGTATCAACATGCTTCAAATTTTAAAGCCATGATATTCGACTCCATGATGTGACCTCTGTTCAATTCTTGCATGATATCCCAGTTCTCATTGAGCTGGAAACCCAGGCATTTTTACGAGTCCACGCGTGCGACTTGTAGGCTATGGAATTCTAATATGCCCCTAATGATTTTTTCATTAGCTGTAACCATCCATTTTGTTTCTCTAACATTCAGATTTAACAGCTTATGCAGATCTTCCAGCGTATCGGTGTTGTCTAGTTGTTGATTTTGATGCTGTTTATTAGTCAGACCCTGTTCGCAGTTGTCAAGTACATTCTCTATAATCTATTATTGTAAATATTTTTAGATCAAAATCATCCAGATCATCTGCTTTAAGACATTCTTTAAGTTTTTCGTGTTAAGCTCGATCAAGAACTTTATCATATTCTATGAAACAGGCATCGCATATATATTTTACAATTTCATTGTAAAAAATTGGAAAGAATACCTACCTAAGTTTTGAATGGTTATGCCTTAGTTACAACACATATAATCTATCAAGCATTTAAAAATTAAACTAATTTAATAATGGAATTACAAACTGTGCTTACAAAACCCATTATTTATAATTAATTTTGTTTTCCTTCCAGACCAACCTTTTACACCAACGTCAGAAGCTTCGGTGTCGGCATCTCTTCAACTTTATGGACCGGAAACATGTTGCAGTCGACCCTTCTGCAAACTTAAACGGAAACCGCATTACCATTGCAACGCCTGCAACCAGGCATTTTCCGAATTGGACAAGTTGCTACCTCATGTTGCTAGGTAAGTATATTTTATTGTGCTTTAGAAAAGATGGTGATTCTTCTTTTTGGTCCTGGTCTTTATAGTGTTTTTCCTTGGCTACAGCCATCTATATTGTTGTTTCGACATTCCAGAAATCTTGCAAACTTTTCAGCGTGTCTGCAATTCTGACAGTGTTGAGAGTAAGTTAGAGTTTCGGACTGCCGTTGTCTCATTTTGCCTCTTTCCATTGATTGTCCGAGCAATGTTGAGCTATTTTTGATCCAGTTATATCCCCTTGCCAAGTTTTGCGTTTATGGTAGATGCAGCTCTTGGTGTCTTGGTGTTGTGGTTTAGTTTTTGTTAATTGACTTCTTACTGTTGTGGTCGTTTTGAAGAGGGTTTCGAAGATCGTATTGGTTGCCTATTCTTCTTATGTTTTATGAGATTCTTTTGATGTATGGAATTATAAGCGTCTCCTTCCCCTTTTAATGTTTACGTCTGTCGTCCTTTGTGTTGGTCTGGTCTGAAGAGTTTTATTGATCGTGTAGTTGGAGAAACCGTTCGGTCGGAGATCGGATCGAATTTTTGTCTTTTCTTTATTTAAAGCTTCTTCCGTATTGCAGATGTAGATGGCTCGATCTATGAGAGATTTTGCAATTCCCAGTTTGGTTGACGTGGAGTGGTTTGACTTGAAGTTTAGATGTTGTCCAGTATGAGTTGGGTTGCGATATTGTTCTTTTTGGTGATGAGAACTTCGAGAAAAGGCAGCTAAAAATTTTATTCTTTTTCCAGAGTTAATATGATGCAGTTTCTTATGCTACTGACGTGATGGAAGAATTGTTCTAGTGTCTTGTTGTCCTTTTTCCAGATGATAAATATGTCGTCTACGTATCTGAGCCATAGTTTGAGTCTCTGCCAAGATGTTCGCAGAGCTTCTTCTTCAAAGGATTCCATAAGATGTTGGCCACTACCGGCGAAAGTGGAGATCCCATGGGTAGACCATCTTCCTGTCGAAAATACCTGTCTTTTTTCTGGAAGTAAGAATTCTGCAGACAACATTTCAACAAATCCATAGTGGCAGTCTTTTCGCAGTTATTACTGTAGCCTTGGTGAACATGTCTCCCATTTAAATTTGGCTTATTTTATCTTTAAAAAAACTTTTTTCTGCAGACATAGTTCCGGAGCCCTTCATCCAAGTGGCAACATACAAGAAGACAACAACAACAGTGATAACGTGGAGGAAAACGGTGCACAATCACCAGAAAATTTAAGCAATCGACTTGCCGATCAGAAAATCACTGTAGCACCTTTACAAAGTTTACAAAATCCCCGAACTTCACTCGAAACGCAGCACACCTCTCAAAAAGAACCAGAGCAACCGACTTATTTTACTCCAACTTTCGACACCTACAACCATTTTGCGAATTTTTCTCCAAACTTTGCCACTCAGATATCTCTGATGCAACAGCAAAATCCCATGTTCCATCAAGGGTTGTACCCGCACGGGTTGCCGCCTCAGTTGATGTTTCAGCATGCTCAGCTGATGCAGAATCCTTTGATAGGACACCAGGCGCACGGGTTTTCGGTAAGTCAATATTTTTTCGATTCAACACTGCAGTTATGAAAGATTTTTAACGGTTCATTGTTTGTTTGGTAATTTTGGTAATGTAATTCCTTAAAATATTTGCCTCAGTAACTATACTTGAATTTTTAATAGTTCAGATGTAACACGCAAAAAAAATAAAAATATCAGAGATAATCAAAATATTTAATTTAGTTTTTTGATTTCAGGCTGAAAACTTGACCTCACCACTTGCAGCCATGGCAGCCAACTTAAACAAAAGAACTTTAAGCGAGCACGATATGACTCCCGAAGCGAAAAAGGCGAGGGTGCAAAGTTCAATGAGAATGCTAAAAGACGAACCCGTTCCTTCGGGGTACCTGAGGTTCCGATTCAATGAGGTAAGCAATTCTAAATCTAATATTAATAAATGCATATTCTGTTCAAGAAATTTAGACGGATGGTGCCACCTAAGTGACCTTAATTTCGGCTTTTACAGCTAACCAAATTTTGGGAAAACCTTTGCTGAAATTTACAGCAAAATGGTTGGTTTAAAAACTATTAACTTGCTTAGAAATAACCATATCCATTTAGTTTGCTTTGATTTTAGAACAACTGTAGAACCCAGCATAATGCAAAAATTCAGTATCAATCAAGGGATTATTTTTCAAAATATAAAACCAAGAGCTTATTTTTTAAAATACGACTTTTACCGATCTACAGAGGGTTAAGGTTTTGTTTAGTTTTTTCTTTACAACTCCTACAGTTTTTAAGCCCTTTTTCCTCTATAATTTTCTTTTTCTGGTTCGCAGCTGATGAATTCTAAAATATGAAGTTAATTTTTTAAACAATGAATTTAGCGTCCATATAAAGTAAAGCTTCAATTAAATTTAGTGGCTGTCGGACCAACATTTTCCTTATAGGTTCATTCCCGGCATCCAAGATTTATGTAAAAAGTTCAGGAACTTACAGGCCTGCTTCATTCTTATAAGGAATCAAGAGGGAATCATAAGACTGTACCTGGTATATGAAAGCATACGTAATCAATCACTCCCATTGAATTCAAACAAAACTTTTCTGAAATGGAACAAGATTTTGCTTGCTTTAAAATGTATGATTTCATATTTCTTCCAATTTCCTCTCAAATAGACCTATTCAAAGAGAATAAATGATCTTAAGCGTAAGACGTTTTTTTTTGTTGGTTAAAATATGTGATGGTGATGTTATACTGTTTGAGTGTTTTTAGGTTGAGTACTTTCAACTACACTACCGAAAGGTTTTTCTTTTTCTTCTTTGTTCTATTTCCTATACGTTTAAAAATATTAATTCTTTTAAGGTCATTTGTACTTAAATGTTTTTACACTTCCGTGTGGCATTACTCAGAAAGCAAACCAGTAAGTAAATTATACTGTATTTATTATATTTGATAGCATAGATACTTTATTAAAACCAAACTCTTAGACATTGTCTATAGAAACAATAAAGTTGAATTGAATTGTAAGCTTTCCTATACCATCAGGTACAGTCCTATGATTCCCTGTTGATTCGTAATAAGGATGAAATAGGCCTCTGGACTTTTCATTAGATCTTGGATGCCTGGTCCCAGTGGCGCACCCAGGGATTGGCCTCGGGGGGTTTAAGGATAAATAATAAAAAACACTTAATTTGAAGTAAAATTGTTTATTTACCCAAAATTTGATGTGAAAAAATCATGACTCAATGCGCCGCAGGCAAAATTTCTTGATAAATTAATTAAAAAGACCATATTGATGGTGATCCAAATTAAAAACAAATAAAAAAATCAAACATTTTTATAGCGTTCATAGACGAACGAAATCGTAAAAATGAAAGGTGTTATAGCGCCGCAGGCTAAAAATTTTTAAAGTTTTTTGTAAAAAGTTAAAGCCCAGGCTCTTCTATTTTATTCCCTATATATTTTATTTCTGCTGTTATTTGATTGTGCCAATTGTATATAACCATGCTTCTCGGGGGGAAGGGGGGTTAACCCCAAATCCCCCTCCCCTCGGTGCGTCACTGCTAGTCCTAATAAATCGAAAAACAAAATGTTTCTTAGAGAAAACAATAATTGAAATTTATTCTTTGCAGGACTGCAAATATCAACACTGCGGCTACCGAGAACACCAAACCCACTTCCACTGTCAAAGGCACGATTGCGGTTACAGTTTTTGCGACAAGACCCGATTCGTGCAACACACCGCACGGCACGAGCGACTGGACACCTTAATGGGGGGCGATTTTCAGCAATATAGGGCCAACGTGTCGTGCGGAAGACAGGATTGCAACTACATTGCTAATTTAGGTACCTAGTTGTCTGTTTACTTATTTTTGTACTTTTATAAATTATTTTATTATTTTTTATTTTTATTATTATTTTTTTATTCTTTTATATATTTTTTTTTCTTCAGAAAAAAATAACAGGACATTAGGAATGAAGCCTAAATCAAACCATCAAACTTAAGTTAACAACGTTTTTTAGATTTTTCTGGCAACAAATTATTAAACGCGACTCGCAAAGTTTTTGTAAAACAAACATTAAATAATCTTTTGTTTATTTAAAAACCGGACGCAAAGTTCTAACATTTCCCAGATCTGTTTGAACAACAAAAAACTGACCACAAATACAATACAAGACAAAAGGACAATTTAAAAGCAAATATTCCGCAATTTAATTATATACAAAAAAATTTTCCTTTTAACATAATAAAAATATGGAACATGTTGCCAATCTGCCTTACAAAACAAAATAATAATATTATCAAACGGAAATTGAGAGTGCTTTTTAGGGATGACAGAAAGTCCGATTATTTAAATTAAATCTTTTAATTAACTGGTAGCCGTTTACATCTAAATTTAAAAAAGTACCTCTATGTTATATATGTTTATAAAAGATCTGACAAATGCTTTTAATAAGTTAAATGTATAAGTAAATGTCGAACTTGTTTATGTCGTCGTGTCAAAAAAGACATTTGTTCTATTTTGTAATTTTATAAAAAAATTATTTGTATATTTAAGCTAAAACTCTGACGTGATCTACACCTTAAAGGGTAAAAAAATGTAAATTTTTTATATGGATCAAATAAATTGAAAATAACTAACTAACTAACTAAAAAAGTTTTATGCCTGCTTACAAGAAAAATAAAATAGAGATTTGATAAACAGGTTGAATCAAGAATAAACTTTACAAAACGCTTTAAGCAGGTTTAATTTGTTGCCAGAAAATCTAAATTTTGATGGTGTGAGGTAGGTTTTATTCGTAGTATATTTAAAAACGATTTAAAATAAATATTAATAAATTAACAAATAATATGTAATAAGACAAAACTTTTAAAAAAATAAAAAGGAAATCAGTTAACTGTCAAAAATAACAAAATTTAAAACATGTTAACACAAGTCATGGTCAACTTGACTGAAAAGGGGAAAATTTTGATGGTTTGTAATGTATCCTTTAATTTTTTGTTATATAAAATTGGAAAAAAATAATAAAATTTCAATTTAAAAATCTTTAAAAAAAAAATAGAAAAAAGTGAAAAATATTATATAACAAAACAAATAAAATAAGAAATAAAACAGTTAACTGTTAAAATTATAAAAATTTCACTTAAAAATGAGCGTAAACGCAAGAGCTGCCCAGTAAAGTAAAAAAAAAAATATTTTTGAATCTGTCCCGTACAAAATATCCGTACAAAAAATTGTACAAAAAGAGACTATATATATTTTCTGATCGCTTGAAAAAAAAACAAAAAGTTAAAACTAACCGTAGCCCATTTCTTCCAGGTTCCACTCAAAACAAAGCTTCCCACTTTCACTGCATGAAATGCGAATTCGTTTGCACCGACACCAACAAAGTGGTCGCTCACAGGCGACAACACCAAAAACTGGACAGTATACAGGCGGCCGGCTTCGAAAAATTCACCCCAAGTCAAATATGTCGAGTGCCGAATTGTCAACACAGCGGCAAACAGACGCACTACCACTGCCTGCAGTGTCAGTACGCCGTGTTGGGACTTGCGCAGATGTCTGCGCATAAATACAGACACATGGACAGTTGAAAGGGGTTTCAAGTCAAATATGTAGAGTGTCAAATTGTCAACACTGTAGAAAAAAGACTCACTACCATCGCATGCAGTGTCAATACACCGTGTTGACACTTGCGCAGATGTGCACGCATAAAAACAACATATGGATAGCTGAGAGCAGTGTTTCAAGTCATATATGTGTAGAGTTCCAAATAATTGTCGACACATCAGCATACATGATTACTGCCTGCAGTGCCAATATAACGTTTTGGGACTTGCACAGATATCTGCGCATAAATAGAGACCCATGAGTAGCTGAGACAGTTCTTACGCTATTGTATTATAAAAAAGTCAAATATGTAGAGTGCCAAATTATCAACAAACTTACCTACCGACATTGCCTGCAGTGGACGCCGTGTCGGAACTTACGCAGTAGAAACACTCAGCTTCTGCCTAATTTAAAAATAAAGAAAAAGTTTAATACCTTGAGAAAAAAATAAACAAAATAAAATTTTCGATTTTATTTCTGTGAACAGAACGTACTGAGCAATAAATAATTTTAAATTAGTTTTCGCTCAAATAATAACAATAATAATATTTTACAATTAAGAAATGTAGTAACTACGTCCCTGTAAAAAATTAAGAGAGACATGCAATGTACAAATTTTAATTTAATTTAAGGTTTAGTTAAATTATTATTTTAGTCTTGTAAATAATTTTGTAAATACTTAAAGTTAGGCAGTATTTGGTTTTGTGAAAACTTAAATAATTTAACGGCAAAAAAGATTAGTCGAAGTTGTTTTAAAAATTCGATTAGTTTGGGTTCAAAACTAAACCAACTATTTTTAAATTCATTTAATCGTATTATTTATAAACATACCAACCTTCTAAATTTGAATTAAAATAAGGGTATCAGATTATAAGTCGAGTCAAAATTGTGTTTAACTAAATTAATTTTTCGATATATATAGTTATATCAAAAAACTCCATTTTTTGCCTATTCTATAGAAAATTTCGACAAGTTTAAGTACATAATTTTGGATGATGAATACGTGTAATGAGCTAAAAATTTTTTACCAATTCAGCAACCGAACTTCCCTTTTTGTGATAAGAAAAAATTATTATTAAAAAACCCTATTATACAATATTTTTAGAAGTAGATTACTAAAAAAAAGAGACAAATAAAGACAGATATAAGTATTTTTCTGTAACGTAGTAGACTTTGAACTAAATGTAGACTTTTTGACGTATTCTTTTTTCTTAGAAAACTTTTTTCATAGATAGTATAGATTGTGCCTTAGAGGAAAAAAGACATATAAAATTTGTGCCTTCCTAGGTACCTCTGATTTTCTCCAGATATTCAGTAGATATTTGTAGTATCTGAGCCCTGATTCAGGTTAAAACATTTTTGGTATGCAATTATTTTGGTTCTGATAACAAAAGTCTAACAACATACAGGGTGATTCAAAATTCCCGAGAAAGACTTTAACTGTAGGTAAAATTTCTTGTATTAAACAAGAATTGGTAAAATATATTTTTGTAAACACTTTCGTTTCAGAGATATTTGCATTTAAAAATTGTTAATATTTTCTGAAAAGCATCCTTTACTACGTGATAGAAACATCAATTTTTCAAAACAAAACTTTGACAACTTTCAAAATGCTTGAAAAAAACCCTAAAACATGTCATTGTCAGCACACACAAAAAAATACAAAAGTTTTACTCCTAAATTCAGAGAAAAAAATTATGAAATTTAAACAAAATAGTCACTATTTAACTTTTCTTAGAATAATGATGTCTAACCACTGTTAAAATCTTCCTAGGGAATTTTGAATCACCCCGTATACAAGGTGGATTCTTTAAACAAAATGGTGCTTCTAGCAGCTTTAAGGATGAGGTTTCAAAAAAGATAAAAGCGAATCTAATGATTTTTCGGACTTTCCGTCCATGATAAAAAATAATTTGGGGCCCCCAACTGGAGACCCAGGGGCTATCAACTATTTTTTTAAATCAAAAACTACATATTTCTTTATTTACTAAGTTGAATAAAGAAAATATTACACAAAAACATTATTGGCGCTTCATTTGGGGGCCCTCACTCAAAGCCCAGGGCCTACCAATTTTTTTTTTTCGAGTCCACTTGTGGCACCTTTTTAAAAAGCTTGTTAAAAAAGAAAAATTACACTAAATATTTTTTTGACATCTTTTAACCCAGGTGTCAAATAAAAAATTAAAAAAAAGTTTTACATATGGGTTGACATATTATAACAAAAAAATTATTTAATCTAAATTATGTTTTGATATATTTTTAAAAAAAAATTTGGTAGATGCTGGGCTTTCAGTGAGGGACTCCAAATGGGACTCCAATAATGCCCTTATGTGGTATTTTTTATTCCATTTAGAAATTTTAGAAAATAAAGAAATTTTGTTTATTTTGAAGCTAAAGCAATTGACAATTGGCTTGACAGATATCAAAAAAATTACCCAGTGGAATTTTCTTTTTTAACAAGTGGTACTTTCTCATTAAAAAAAAATAGTTCACTATTCTGGCCCTGACTGGAGGACCCAAATTATTTTTTGATCAAGGACGGAAAGTCCGTAAAAAACCATTAGTGTCGCTTTTTAAAACGTCATCCCTAGAGTCGCTAGAAGCACCGTTCCGTTTAAAGAATTCACCCTGTATATAATATTTTTCCCTATTTGCATTTGTTATTATAAAATGCTTTAACCTAAATCAACAGCCCAACAGTGTATAGGTCATTCCACAACAACATAATTATATACCATATGTGCCATATACTCACTTCTAAAATATGATATATAAATATTACTTATATACAAGTTAAAAATTGTAGAGTTTAAAAAGTTTTTACTATATTAGAAACAAAACGATTTGTGTCATATCAGTAACTGTAAAAACCTACTATACAACAATCTAAGGTAGTTTTGTCATTTTATTTATTATATTTTATTTCTTTCATTGTGAATCCATTGCCATATAATGATTTTGCGTTTCTTTTGTTCATAGACTAGTCTTTCATTTTCTTTTTTGTTATTTTTCTTTATTAGATGCACAGCAGTAACACATTTTAAGCATTGTTTTTTTTTTAATACAAGAAAAAAACAAAGCTAAGGTTACCCAACCAAGTTGGGAAAGTTGGAAATATCACCTTCAATTTTGCTTTAAAATATTTTCTTTTTATTTCGTAGGAATCATAAAAATGATTTTAAAAATTTATAGATAAAGGTTTACTTTAGTATTATTTAAGTAAGTGTAAGAATGTTTTGAATGTGGAAGTTGACAGAACCTTGTATGATTTACGTATTTTATTTGTATTTATATTATTTTACTGTGATTATTTTTTTTTAACAATCAGTATTTAATAAAAATACTATTTAGTAAAGAGTACTTTTGTTTAAATTTTTCTGACTTAGGGCCCAGTTACCCCAAGTTTTAATGTCTTCTCTCTTTACTTTTTGAAGGGGAATAGACAGAAATAGAAATAAAAAATTAATCATTAGGCACTAAGCATTATGCAGTCCCATAAGGTGAAGTCTTATTTTTTATTTTAGGTGGATTCTAAGAGCACTTAGCGTAACTTAATTTAGCGTAAGAGTTGCTCTTATGAGATTCAATGATCGCCCTGCCAAAAAAAACACTTCAAAACTCTTAAAAACTGATCAAGTCTTGATGAGGTTTTAAGAGATTTTATTGTTTTGAAGAGACTTGACCTGGCAAAAATGTATGCCACATGAAAACTGACAAATTCTTATGATGTTTCGTGATGTTACACCAGACACAATTTTCAAATAATTTCTGGCTATATATATAAGGTTTAGCAAACAAGATTTTGATTATATTTTGCAAGATTTCACAAGTCTAAAAGAAGGGACGCGTTTTCAAAAGATTTTACAAGATTTCATGAGAAATAGGATTAAGGGTTGTGAAGATTTGACAACATTATATAAGTAATAAAGTGTAGAATATAGACAAACAAGATGCGAATTTAAAATATTTTATGAGTACCTATAAACTTAACTATAACTTAAAATCTGCTGAAAACTGCTAAAAACATGTGGATTTTCTCATGTAATCTTGTAAAATCTGATGGAGGATGGTGCTTTTAAAAACTGCTGCTTTGATTTAACTTTTGGTTAAGATCTGTTCAAAACTTAACAAAACCAGTGGAAGCAGAGCCTTTAAAATACTGGTGAAATCTTATCAACTCTTATCATAAATTGTTTTAAAAAATTTTCAAAACTCGTAAAAATTCATGAAGTTTGACGAGTTTTGAATCTTCTTCCAACACTGAAAGTTCATCAGGTTTCAAGCTGGATTCATACAGAAATAAAATAACATAAGATAATATAAGATATGATAAGTTAAAAATAACATAAGATAACATAAAATAAAAAAAATCAAACACATAACATAAAACATAAAATAAGAGATCAGTTCCAGCCAATCAATTTTGAATTTTACTATCACTTTATTGTCACCTGTCATTCGTTCGTCGCGAACGCGATTTCAGATAAAATAAAATAGGAAGATAAAAGTGTGCCATCTTTGTGTTATGTTATGTTATCTTATTTTTCTGTCTGTATGAAGTGAAATCAAAATTGCGCATGACCAAACAAAGATGGACGCCGATTTTTCACAACTTGTAAAAATACAAGAACAGAAAGAATTTGATTGGCCAGCTGACAAAATTTTTGACAAAAAACAGCAAAAATTGGCAGCTACTTAAGGAAGCTCTATGAACACCCTAAATTTTCCTTAAGTTAGGGTAAATTAGGTTACGCTAAATTAAATTAACGGATTTTTTCCCCGGGACAAATGGTTAAAAATTGGGACTGTCCCGTTCAAACCGGGACGGTTGGTCACCTTACGTTAGGTGCTGTTAGAATCCACCTTTTCTCTTATCTTATGGTATCTTATCTTACTTTTATTTCTGTATGAACCCAACTTTCATAAGTGCTAAAGGAAAAAGTTGAGCCAAAGTTACAGAAAAGGAATTTAACATGAATCGAGGATGAACCTGCCTTAAAATTGGTAAAAACACGAGAAATGATAATTAAACTTACAATTGCGGACGTTTCCTCGGCTCTGGCGAACGGTTGGGTCAGGTTGTCTTCTCATTTGAATTTGCAAAGATCGAATTTTGTACGAATTGGGCGTTTTGTTTAACGAAAAAGCCTTTTTACCGATAGCTAATGTAGAACTGAGCTTAGTGCGATGGCGCAGTTGCTCGCGAAAACGAAAAATCCTGCCCGCGAGGACAAGACCAATCACAACGCCCCATTTGAATTTTAGACGCTGATGTTGGTGGCGCGAATTTTAAATTAAAGAAATGAAAATTTAACATATACAAATTAAGCAATTAGTTCGAGGTATTTACTTTCAAGACAGGTTCAAACACAAAGCATTTGGACGTTATATTACGTTATGGTCACGTAGGGCAAGAAATACCTGACTCGATTTAGCACCTAAGTGGGGAATCAAAATTCGAGTCGTTTCGACGTCGGGTGCTGCAGTGTTTTGGTCAAATATTACGTCAAATTACGTAGACCCACGACCCAAAGTTTTACTGTGCACACCAAGTTTAAACTTATTAGGTAAAAACTTTTATATGTCTAAACACACACATCCCAATGAACTGTGGATGACAATAATTATTATCTTAGTTATTGTAGGTAACTGAAAAAAGTTAGTTTTACACATTCTAGGGATCCAAATCTTCCAACAAAGGTCAGTTTACTGATAAATATAATTAAAATAGACATTAAAAAAACAGAAACCCACAAAAATAATTTAAAAATATTAAGAAATTAATTTTGAAAAAAATTAACCTAAAAATAAAATCTTTATAAGGAAGCCCGTTTCTTGTAGTAAAACATTATAGGCATTAAAAAAATGCATTTTAGTTGTCAACAAATGAGTTAATTTACATATTAAGCCTTTAAAATTAAAAAATAAAATGTACTGTTGTAGTGGCGCATCGATGCTAAACGTTTGAAATGGCGTTTCGGGCGCCGACCAAATGTGTAATGATTATTTACCTATTCGGACAAGAACACCTCCTGCGACGTCGCCTTGTAGAACGACCCGACCTAGAATATTATAGTATAATTGTAGATGACGCACCCACGTCGGTGGACCTTGGAATAGTTACATTTAATAAATAAAAGTTTGGCAACGTCAATTTTATTACAATTCTACTTTAAAACTCATACTAAATACAACGTCTCATGAATTGGACGTTATACCGGGTGCGTGGCGTATAAGATTATTTTGGAAACTATACAATAGAAACTTTAAAACTTCCGTTGTAAAAGTCCATGTAAAGTATATTTATAGAATACTTTCGTATTTGCAGTGTTGCCATTTACAGGAAATCTTGGCAACAACTAAATTTATTGAAGTCCGTTTTCACTTTGGCCCGACCTTGAATTTTATTCTAAAAATTACGTCGCCGTAATTAACGTTAATTTACGTCGCTGATAAGTAGCGGGTATCACCAACATTTGGCTACGTCAGTTTTGGTAAGTATCAACGTCACAACTGTTGTACTAGTTGTTGGCGACGTCAGGTCTTAGTAAAAAATACGTTGTTTGATAGACAAACCAACTGCCGACCTAAATTTGGGCCAAAACCGACGTCATGTTAGGTTGTAATTAGTCGGAAGTCAGAAAAATGCTGCTTGGGATATGTGTCAAAAATGTATGTACGATTGACTGATTTAAACTTAATATACTTAAAAAAAATAAAATGATGCAAAACATTTACAAAATTGGCTATACTATCACGGTTGTTGTGTAGCTTGGCAACATAAGGATTTTCAATACATGTAAAAAATGTATTTTATAGCAAGTTTCAACGTCTTTATTAAGAATGCCAAATAATTTACAAGCACAAAGAACATTCTTAAATCTAACAATCGAATCCCTTAGGTTTAAAACTGCATTGGTTCTTGTTCTTGGCCCCAGTGATGGAAACACCTTTAAAATTAAAATCGGAGCAAGCAGCACATATAATTTGTACAGCGGAGGAGTATTTACCATTCATGTAACCTGTCACGCCTGAGATTGTAACGTTGCTAATTGGAACGTTGCCTTTCGGCGTACCAGATGGACCTTGTTTGGCGTTGGAAAAGTCTTGTTGGATTATGATGCCGTTGACGGATGCTCCTGTAAATTAAAGATCAATATGGAATAGTTGTTTTTAATTTTTGATTTTATATTTTGGATTTTAAATTTTTGTTTTTTATTTTTTGAATTTTTAACTCTGGAACTATTTAAACAAGCCAAGAATTGAATGAAAATAAAGGATTTAGGTTGCTTATTTAAACTTTTAACTCACCCTGTATTTGAATGTTTTTATAAACAATATTGTAAATCCTTCCATTACCACCATCATTGCAGGACAATATGTGAAGGCCACATGCACCATTACTGAGGACAGAGTTGGCAAAAGTGATGTCATGTACAACGTTGAGATCGTATTCGAATCCTTGGCCCACAGCGATATCAAAACCTAATACAAATAAACCTTTATAAAGTGAAGGCAATGCTTTCTTAGCAACCATTAGTGAAAAGGGAACAGCACTGCCGTGCAATTGATGCGAAGAGCCTAGTCGACTTACTAAATTAAACTCAATTTTTTTTTCTAGAACTGTAAGGGTCTGCAAATTTACAAAAGGTTTAAAAAAATTCTTTAAGAATTTCCATGTTTAGGAAAAAATTTAAAAATAAAATTTAGTAAGTCGACTTACTAGGATCTTAAATTGCATGGCAGAGCAAAAGATTCTCAGGCTATTTTTCCAATATCTGCTAAGCTGCTGCCTTATATTTTCAATTTCTTCTTAGATGTTCGGGCGATTTGAGTAAATAGTCTCCTTTAATTGTTCCCACAACCAAATATCCGGAGTTTTTAAATCTGGGGAGTTTGGTGGCCTAAATATCTTATTCCGTTAAAATACCACGGTAAAAAAATTCCATCAATAACCTTCCTTTGGATATCCAAGAGCACCCAATAATATTGCAGGAGGACGGGGCATCAATTCAATGACAATACTCACGCAATAACAAATTTTCTAAATCAAAATTATCCCATATGGCTTGGTTCAAAAGGGACCATTTTGGTTGTAGGTCGATTTAAAGAAGACTATTTACTCAAATCGCCCGAACACCTTGGAAAAGATTAAAAATCGAGGAAATAATGAAGCAATTAGTATTAATAGAAACCTGAGACAAAAGAAGGCGTTATGAACTTTGCGTTGAAGTAAATGGTGATGTGTTTGAGCATTTGTTAGACTAGTAAATATTTGTTGTCGTTGTTGTTGTCGTTCGTATTTAAAAATAGAGTAGTCCTAATTTAGTATAGTTATTTATACATTTGACATAAAAATATATGGAGATAAAAATGACATTTGACATTTTCTGGCAAAATATATATAAAGTCCAAAAAAAACTGAAGAACTTTTGTCTTTAAACTTTTTTTCTATCTTTAATATTAAGAGCATTAACGGGAGTGTAAAAATCCACCAAAAACATGCAATATCTCGAAAACTGTTTATCGCACCTAGACAATTGATATATTTTTGAAATGAGAAAGGGAAACAAAACTTAACAAAATAAAAAAATACAGGGTGTTTAATTTAAAATAAGAAAGTTGATGTCAAAATTGGACATATGGAATGACTTTTGTCAAAGTTTTCAAAAAATTTGGACAAAATTATTAAAATATTACCTTAAAATATTTTTTCTATCATTAATATTAACCGCGATAGCTGGGGTGTCCAAATATGATGAATCACCCTGTACACTATGTACATACATTGTCCGTACCTACGATCATTTTACGTCCAGTTTTGGTCCTACATGGGACATAAAATGTACGTACCTGTCAGTTATGTACATAGGACGTACATAGTACGTACCAGTACGTACGTCACGTCACGTCACGTCTCAGGTACGTACCGTGGCTGTAAGGGAACCTGAACGAGGGCCATTATTCCTGATTTTGAGAGAAAGGAGTGCTCCCGGGAAACAAAAAACAAAAAGCATTTCAGGCTGACGTGTTACTGGAGACATAGCAGACCACCGTAGAGATTTTCTTTGGTAGTTTTATCATTTTTTTTTCTAAGTATAGGTACATACATACCGTGCGTTCCTATACACTTCAAATAATTAATCAAAATAAAGTTTCCGGAGTTGATAGCGACACAATCATCTTGACCAATGACAGTAGAGTGTTGAATGGTCACATAGGAGGACCTGGCAACATCAAAGCCGTCAGTGTTGTGTCCAAGCTGAAGAAAAAAAAGTCATTTTATGGATTATGTTATCAGGGTGTTTTAAAATAAGACTTTTTTTTGCTATAAACTCTTATATATTAATGCACAATTCTTAAATTTAGTTATGTTGGGAATTTGGAACCTTTGGTTGCACTAAAACAAAATTATGATTGTTTTCCACAAACCAAAATACACTTTTTTGCACTCGACGCGCGTTTCGCTAACAACGTTAGCATCATCAGGAGACGATAAATTAATCTACGCTCTATCTTATATACAATCCTTTAGTGGGCGGAGATAAGACTAATAATTTGTGATTGATTACGATTTTTAATCCTATCTCCCCTCATTCTTTTGAATGCATATGAAAGTATGGAAATCATTAAATCCAGAAATAGTTTAAATAAAGATAGAGGACCCATCCTGTTTAGTTCACTTTATTCTTTGGTTGAGGGTAGATAGGATTAAAAATCGTGATCAATCACAAATTATTAGTCTTATCTCCGCCCACTAAAGGATTGTATATAAGATAGAGCGTAGATTAATTTAGTTCATTGTTTATCGTCTCCTGATTATGCTAACGTTGTTAGCGAAACTCGCGTCGAGTGCAAAAAAGTGTAGTTTTGGTTTGTGGAAAACAATCATAATTTTGTCTTAAATTTAGTGCTTAATTTTTCATCTTTGTCTTTTTAAATTTGATCAAAATATCTAAATATCTCAAAAACTGCAAACAGGGTCATTCAAAATTCCCTAGAAAGAATTGAACAATAGTTAGATATCATTATATAATAAGACTTTTCGGAAGGGGGGGGGGGAGTTAGCCCCAAACTCCTCCCCCCTCGGTGCGGTACGTACTCACTTTGGTTCCCTCAGAATTGTCTATATTGAATCCGTCCAGAACGACGGTGTGAGACCCGTCCAGAGCAACGCATCTTTCCGGACAATTTTTAAATTTGAGCCCATGGTAATTGGAACCGGTACCTCTAATGTAGACAAAAGTCGGTTTACCCGAGCTTACTTTGCCGTTCCAATATTTTTCGCCTTGTCCATGAAAAAGATGACCTGAAACAAAAAATTAAATATTTTTGATCCTTGGAAAAATTAAAAATATTCAAACTTTTTATAGCGGACTATACAGGGTTCCTAAGATTTTCCTTAGGGATAGGATTTCAATAAATCAAACAGAAATGGCATAGAAAGTTCTGCGCGCACAAAAGAAACAGGTATATTGAGCAATGGTGCCAGTTTGTTATTATCTCCGGAATGCTTTCATGAGAAAAAATTGTCGCCACTCTTTCATTGTGAGCATAAATCATAGTTGCAATAATGACCGTTGACAAGATGTCTGCAAATTCCGCTAGATGACGGCCACACCATGAGATGATCGAGGAAAAATTAGATGTTTTCAGGTCCAAACCACAGCTTTTGCTTGCTTAAAGTAGGCGGCAGGGTCCATTATTTACGATACTGAGCGATAAACTCGTGAGGTTGTTAACATTAGAAAGAAATATCTTCGCTTTTAATTAAATTTCTTTCCATTCTGTTCTACTAGTGACATCTATCCGGAAACGGCCAAACCATGCAGCTAGCATTAGCAGCCAAAGAAATCAATAAACGGCGCTGTTTTTCCTGCAGAGCTTTTTGCTTGCGATATTATTGATTTTAAATAAAGCTGGCCCTACACTACATTTGATATTTTCGAGGTGTTTTATGACATGATCTCGAAACATGTAGCGAACCAATTCTTCAAAACTAGCGGGAGGGTAAAAGCGAAAAATAAGGGGCTGCCAATATTTGTAACACCCAAAAAGGGGTGAATTTTTTTTACAAAAAACGTTTTTTTTTACGAAAAACTTGAGCTCTGCCACTTTTTTTATTTTTTTCTTCAACTTTTTCGAAATTTTCGTCATACCATAGAAAGAAATTATTTCCCCATGATCATACTCTACTTTTATTCGAAAAAACTTAGAAACAGAGACGGGATCAGTTTTCCTAAAACGGGGGATCTTGGTTTCGAGACAGAAGATAAAGGGCGCCGCAGGCAAAAATTTTTGAATTAAATTAGCCGAACGCAAAAATGTTAGAAAAACAAAGCACGAACTAAAAATGGCGCCGCTTACAGTTTTTTTTCAAAAATTACGTAATTTCGGGATAATAGGTCTAAAGAGAAATAGGTCTCGCCCTCCTCCACTGGGACTACAGGGGCCGTGCACAAATTACGTAATGGTCATAGGGGGGAGGGGGGTTACAAAACGTTACGTAGGGGGGAGGGGAGTTTTCGACAGCGTTTGCATTTGTGTGAAACTAAGAAAATTTGGAACGAAAATAAGTGAAAAGTTTTTTTTTGGGGGGCGTAGTGGTCTTGAAATCATTACGTAATACTAGGGGAGTGGCGTGCCAAACCGTTACAAAACATTACATAGGGAGGGGGTCAAAAATTGGTAAAATCACCGTTACGTAATTTGTGCACGGCCCCACATCTGACTGTTCCTCCTTTTTGATTTCGAATTAAACTGCAAAACCCGGGTTGGACGTTCGAAGGCGTCAACCCGTCCTATTTGCTTGATAAAGTTTCTACGGAAATATCTCAGTCGATTTCTCCGGCCGTGTATGAACGCTTTAGGTTAGACATTTGCATGTATCTCAGTCCCCAGCCTGTAAACAGTGCGTAAGGACAATGGTTACAAAATGAAAAGCCGAAAAATATTATTTTTTACGATATCTTTCATCAGTTTGGTATTAGAGTCGAGCAAAAACAATTTTTATTCCAGTCCTAAAGGTATGAAAATGGAAAACATTAGAAAACAACAACCTGGAATGGATTTACTACGAGTAAGATGTAGTGACAGAGTCTTATACACGGCTGCTTGGCCCCCTAAGGATTTGCTTAGGAACCCTGTATAATAATATGGCTGTGTTTTTATAGTCGGTCTATTTTTTTAGTTTTTATTCACCATCTACGTTAAAAACTCAAAACAGGAAGAAAATCTTACCGCTGGCTCCGGTTACCGTTACAGCATCCCCGAAGATTTCCATAAGATATCCATTGTCCCAATAGCCCGAGTATTCCCAAATTATTTGGCCAGTAAAGGTTAATTGGGCGCCCTAAAAGTTATTAAAAATAGAAGAAATAATATTTTCCGGTAATTAACTTTTAAATCAGTTTGGACATTTTTATCAGAAAAAAATAATACACAAATCAGTTTGGACATTTTTATCAGAAAAAAATAATACAAACCAAATAACATTATCTCAACTATGTTGGGAATTTGAAAACTTTTTTGCACTCGACGCGCGTTTCGCTGACAACGTTAGCATTATCTGGAGACGATAAACAATAAACTAAATTAACCTAAGCTCTATCTTATATACTATCTTTTAGTGGGCGGAGATAAGACTAATAATTTGTGATTGATCACGCTTTATAATCCTATCTCCCCTCAACTAAAGAATAAAGTGTACTAAACGGGATGGGTCCTCTATCTTTATTTAAACTATTTCTGGATTTTATGATTTCCATACTTTCATATGCATTCAAGTCTTTTGTTTGGTACACTTTTTAGAAGTTTTAGGTTATCTAATGTGAATCTATGATTGTTTTCAAAAGCATGCTCGGCTGTGTTGAAATATCTTTGCTCTTTGAATATATAATATTAACATCTACTGTACAGGGAACATAGTGGCATTAGCGCTATCTCTTCCTACTAGGAAGAAACTATTAAGCACTGGTCATTTCTTTCGTTTTCATAATATCTTTGTTAATTTTAATTTGACGTAAATCGCGTTATAGAGCGTTTACGTAATTTAGATTATATAAATATTACATAAAATGTTTTACGTAATAGTTATGTAAACTTTTGAATTTAAACGTAATGTCTAAATTGTTACATAATAGTTATATAATATTTATTACTTTCATTTAAAGTAAATAATTTGATGTAACGTTTACGGAAATTAGATTACTTAAATATTACATATATTTTTTTATATAATAGGTATGTAATGTTTTTATGTAAAATTAAGGTCCCACTATTTACTTAATATTTACGTAAATTTTAGGAATTTATTTATAAAGTCATATTATTTACGTAAAATTAACATTGCTTATGTTAACTTAAATGTAGAGTCAATCATTGTACATCATTTTTTTTATAAAAATATTTTTATGTGAGATGTACGTAAATATGATGTAACATATTTTACATAAATATGTGAACCTTAGATGTATATAAATATTAGGTTAAAGTAACAAGTGTGTTTACTGGGAGCTGTCTAGCCTAGAAAACATTATTATTTAACAAAAATAAAACACAAGAAATAAGAGCTGTACTTATAACTTACCTTCTTGAGGTCGAAAATAAGAGTTGTCTTTGCAGGCACCCTGAAGGAACTAACGTGAATGACGTCACAGTTGGACAAACCCTTGACTTGATCATAGGAGTAGATTAAGCAGTTGTTTTTTAATGTGTGGTTGGCTGGAAGACCACTGACCTGTTAAAATTTATTAGAAGTAAAGGATATTCTCATATTATTATTCTATTTAGTTTATTTTATTTTACAAATCCAGAAGATATCCAACAGGCAGACCAGGCTGCCCAATTACAGGATAGCACACAATAAACTAAATCTAGTTATACAGTAAATATTTCTAGCTCTAGAAACAAACTAAACCGAAACGTAATTTATTTCATAATTGACCGCAACCCCAGAAATTCAGCAAAAAATGTTTTAGTTTAATCGGTCAGGAATCACCTTACGAAATGTGTTTTCTAAATTCATGATATTTGTAAAATAGTTTAATATATTTTTTCTACTAGCGTGCGGAAAATTCACTTTTTCGCACTTTTTTGCGTGCGGAAAAGTTAACTTTATGGTACTTTTCCGCACTCAACCAAAAATACAAAAGAAAAGATATTGCTATATTTTAAAAAACTTTCTTTTTTGTGTTAGGTTAACAATTTGGTCACGATAAATAAAGAGTAACATTTTTAAAATTCTTTTTATTGGGTTAAATGAATACTTAAGTCAAGCGAGTAAAAAAAATATTGTACCTAACTCGCGCGTAAAGTGGCAATTGCGTGCGGAAAAGTGGCACTTTCCGCACTACTTAGGTAAACTGCTATTTTTATAGACATAAAATAAAAAAACTAACCTATTACCCACTATTAATTAATTCTAATTTAAATGGTACTTACTCCTAGGCCAACAAAAAATATTGAAATCAGCAACGTTAATTGATACATCTTGACAATAGTGAGCATTTCTCTTATCAACTGCCTCTTATACCTAGGTTTTGATATAAATCTAAACAAATATTACTTACGTCAGATGCATAAGTAGTACGGTGCTTTTGTAAAAAATTAGTTTTTTAAAGTGAATAATAGTTTGACGTCAAATTTAGACATAATTAAAATATCATTTTTACGGCCCAAAAATTTAAGATTTTAGTAAAAAAAATTAGGTATGTTTTAGAAAGCTTTTTTTTTATTTTTATAAAAACATCCGTATTAAACAACTCTTAAAAAGTAAGTCTTCAAAATGTACTATATTGGACGTTTTTACAACGTTCAATTTTTGAGGTTTTAAAAACGTTCTTTTTTTTGTCCAGAGAGTTCGTCATTTTATAAACAAAAAAAAACTACCAGGTAAGTGGATGGTTACTTTTCACTTTTTAGAAACATCGTAATTTGGAGACTTGCTACCTCTAAAAAAATCCGTTCAAGAACGTTTTTTAAATGTAGCGAATTCGACGTTTTAAAAACGTCAAATTTAGGCATACTTAAAATGTATTTTTTACGTCGCAAACATTTGATATGTAAAAGGATTAAAGTAGGTACTTATAGGAATATAATAATTAGGTATATACTTTTTAAGCAAAAGATCCATTTCCAACAACTCATAAAAAGTACACCACGGCTCTAAAATGGATTGGACGTTTTTACAACGTTCAATATTTGCCGTTTTAAAGACGTTCTTTTTTCTCCAGAAAGTTCGTCATATAAATATTATTATATAAACTAAAAAATACTAGTTGGACTTTTCACACTAGAAGGTGTAACTTCAAAGTTCAAGCAGCGTGGGGAAGTTAGGTTGAGTTTTTATTTAATTTGATCAAAATAGGCGTATAAAATAGAAATATGATTTGGTGCAGCTGACCGTCTACAATCTTTTTAAAGAAATTTTTGAGATATTTTCCATTTTTCAAGTAAATTGAAAAAGGTTTTTTATTTAGAATTAAATTGCTTTACCAGAAAGTGACAGTTGCAGTTTGATAATCGTTTCTTAATGTCGTGCAAAAAACGTTCTCAGTGGTCTTGGTGTAAGAAAGGAGGACATCTCCGAGACGTCGGTAAAACGTCTTTCAGACATACCTATAAGGCTGATCACACACAAACTTGCATAACACATAGCATAACAGTTCGACCAATCAGAGACGAATTTGGAGCCGCCATATTGCATATACATAGATATATTTCCATAAGGTTGAACTTTTTATGCAGCCATGCTATGCACTATGCAATTTTGTGTGTGATCAGCTTAAGTCCCAAGAGCACTTCCCTGGGGCGTCCGGTAAGTCCGACTGGAACTTTAAAACATTTTAGAAACCTCTTTTAAAAACTTTAATAGGTCTTTGAGGGACGTCCAATGGACGTCTTTTTGAGTCTTGGGGAAATTCTTTTTAAGTCCTGAGAACATCCCGAGTGCGTCTTAAAAAAGTCCGAGCTCGTCATAATAAAAGCGGACAACGTCCAAAAACAGTTTTTAAACCTTCAAAAAACGTTCTGGATGGACGTTCCCGAATTGTCCTAGGACTACACAAAAACGTCCCCGAGACGTCTTTAAGACATATAGGTCCCAAGAGTACGTCCCCGGGAGGTCCGGTAAGTTCGACTGGGACGTTTTAAACATGTTTTTAAAACGACCATGTGGAAAGAGGCCCCCAATATGCCGTAACCCCCCCCCCCCGCCTTGCGGAGACGCCGGGGGCGTTTGACACGCCCCTGCTAAGCTTTCTGACGTTTTTAAACCAAGGTTTACTTGATCGGCCAGGGTTAAAATTAATTAACCGGCCCTATATACTATTTTTATGTTTATAAATGATTCAAGCGAGTAAGTGAATCAAGGCTTTTTATTTTTAAAAAATTCGTTGGGTTTTATAATAATCTATTAAAACGCCTTATTTATTTTCAACTTAAAGATAAGAAGACAAAATAATATTTAGAAATTCGATAACTATATATTTTTTTTTAGTAAGATGAAGGCCCCTACTCAAGATATTTTGAAATGCGCTAGGTACTTGTCATTCAATATCATGTTTTTTTAGAAAATGATAAATAAATATAAAAAAAATTGTTTGGCACACATTTTTGAACGACTTCGACACGTTTGTAAATTAGTAAGTTTTAACATTTTTCAAATTCTTACCTATCGAAGTCCATGTCGCCAGGATGACCGCGCATGGGAAAGCATAGGAGGGAACCACATAACTATGATATACTATATATAACGACCCTGTCAGTCAGTTAGCTTCTAAAAAGTGCAGAGGCAAAAACTCTTTTGGGCCAGAGTTTTCGCCTTTGGCATTGCCAAGGGGCCAACCCCGAGTTTTAAATAATTTTCTTCGTTTTTAAAAGTTATTATTACATATTTTGCAATGCTTGGGCCATTATATTATCTTATATTATGTAATTATAGAGGAGGAACTGAGGATGAAAAGGCTTTTCTTATTTAAGAGGGTAGTGTTCTCGCCAAAATAGAGCAGCAATGCACCAGCACCAGCTCGAAAGAACCTCATTCTTCTATCTCGCCTTTCGAAGGAGACAGATTGGTGAGATATGGTAAGCTGCGTGAAAACTTGCCTTGTCCCAACCAAGACTTATTCCATTCTCTGTTTCTAACCATACAAAATTTGTCAAAAATATGGCAAACGTACGTATAATTTTAAAGCCCCAAATTTTTAGCCTTTTAAAGGGCGAAAGTCTTCCAAAAAACGCCCTAGTTACGTGCAAACGGTACCTCAATTACACGGCGATTCCCTATGAGAAAAAGCACGACCCTGCTCCCTTATTTTTTGACCAAAATGTACAAAAATTATTAAAGAATTTAACTCGGGTGGATCTAAATAAAGTGTACAGAAAGAAGAAACAGGGCACTGCAAACTTGAGCGACCCTGTGTATAAGTTTATGACTGATGAAGAATTGGAGGATGCTCTTGAGGTGAGTAGAAATAAATGGCCTTATCTCCGACTTGTAGATGGCATACTTGCTACAGTCATTTTTTTAATACTCTGACTTCCCATCCATTAAGTTGGATTCAGAGTTCCGTAAGGTCAGCGGTATGAAGTATGCAGTAAGACTCTTGCAGCTTACAAAACACTAGAGTTTAGATGACAGATATTTCCTTCCTTTTTAATAAACTTTACTCCATGGAGGCTGTTAGTCATTTTAATTTGCAACTAACAAACAACTCGAGAGGGGTAAACTAATTTCCAAATTTTGTTGACCTGCAGGATGGCAGGACCTAAAATAAAGGTGTTTTTCAATAAGGACCCAAGTATTTTGTACACCTGGCAGATTGGTTCATTGGTTGGCATTGCTATGGATATTCAAATTTTTTCAATTGCCATTACAATATACATGTATGTATCAATTTTGGGTCAGCTGTTATCCCCCTTGATGCTGACTGATGGTTACCAACTGTACATAATAATATTTAACAAAGTGAATCTCGTGTCCGCAAATAAAAATTAAAGTAACACTCGTGGCATATCAAACAAAGTGTTTTTTGTTTCTCACTTCATTATGACCCGGCCACCAATGTCTAATGGAGAATCCACAACACCTACAGACCTGTTTCATCCTTATTAGGAATCATCAGGGAGCCATAGGATATGAAACAGGTCTGTAGGTGACTGGATTCTCCATTAGACATTGAGGGCCTGGTCGTAATGAAGTGAGAAACAAAAAACACTTTGTCCCATAATAATATTTGTTGCCAAAATCATTTTAATAAAAATTCCATTTTAATATTTTGATTTTTTAATATTTTGTAAGCAAGAAATATTAAAAATTGCATGGTACTCATTGAGAGTCACTGTGTAAGTGATCCATATAATTAATCTCTAGAAAAACCATTTCTGTACATTAAATATATTTTTTTTAAATTCTTGATTTGGGCTTTTAAACAAATAATATAGATTACAAAAATCCAGTTTTTAGAATTTTTGTTGGCATTTGAGGCAATAAAACTGGAAAAAACTGTAGGCAAAGGGGGTTTTCGAGTGAGTGAAGGAGTTTAAGGGGCTGAAGGTTTGAGGGTATAAAAGGGGGTGAGGCGGAGGGGGAATTTACACATGAACAAAGGCATGAGTGACCTAGCTGGTTTTTATAAATATATTATTTTTGTGAATATTAATTAATACCAAGCATGGTACTTACTCAATATTTTTATTATTTCTAGGAAGTAAAACAAAAATGGGAAGACTTTAAATTCCACCAGTAGACAGCAGTTGTCTCTTGTTGTATAGGACAGTGTACCTGTACCTGGACAATTATACCTTTAAGTTTTTATTATTTGCAGAAAGCGAAACAAAAATGTGATGACTTGCTTCAAATTCCACCAGTAGTCAGTGTTAGAGACCCAACCTGCAAAATTATATCTAATGATCCTGCTCTAAAGGATTTGGATACATGCAGACTGGTTTTTACAGATATTACTTATGGCGTAAAAGATTCTGAAAGGCTTATAGTTGTTAGGGAGATTGATGGAACTTTAAGAGTAAGTACAGTAATAGTGTACTGTATTAAAACTGCATTCCTCATTATTTAATTACTTTATTATATTTTATCTACAAGGACAACTTTTAATTTTTAATCATGCCTATTCTATAATTAATTAAAAAAAAAACTAAATGGCAAGTCGGTAAATAAAAGAAATTACAATTAAATTAATAATATTGCTGTTTGATAATATTAAAATGCAAATTTGTCCTAAACTTCTCTTGAAAAAAAATAGATAAAGAGTATAAGTAGGAACTGATTTTAAAAAATTTTGAAAATTTTACACACTTGTGATTTCTAGGCTTACATTTAAAAAAAAAACCTGTCGTGGCTTATTGAAATGAATGGAACTCTCTTATCTTATTTCAGTTCTTTATGGTTGCAGAGTGTGTCATTTAGGATTTAAAGGATGCACCTGGATTTTTTCAAGTTTAAAAAAATCCAAAACACATCAATTTTTCTTGCAAAGGATACATATGTTCATAATTTCACTGCTCAGAATAAATATGGTGATATAATGTACTATTAACTAAAACAAAGTAGAGTTGTCCCAGGAGGAAAAAAAAAATATATCATTTGGCCTTCTTTTCCTATTTAAATTTTGGGGATGATGCTCATTCCTTAAAGTGGAAGCGAACAAAATCGGAGTGGGATTTTTTAAAAATTTTGGATCAGTTTCTTCTACAAAACTGGTTTTGTTTCCCTTTTTTTTACAACTGAAATTCTAATTTTGAGGAAGCAGAATACGACGTTCGTCGCCGCATGAACCAAATCTATTTCCCGATCAAGGGCCGAGAGTTCGATCACCCGCAACTGTTCCAAGACAACTATTTGGAAGACCTTTTGAACCGACATGAATACCTCTTCGTTCTCGACAGTGCCTGTATTAATTTTGAACCGGACGACCCGGAGTATCAAAGGATTGTTACGGTGACATATCAGCATATAAATGACCATCATCAATTTGATACACTTAGGTAGGTAATTCTAAAGTAGATCAAAATATATAAAGCGTTTTATAAAAAAGAATAAAATTACACACTTAAGGCGATTTTCAGCCTTGAAGAATGTGTCTCAAAATATCTTCAGCTCTAACCGTAAGTAGCAAATTTTTTAGCTCTTTTAAACAGCTAGCTAACCTTCTATGAAACTTAACAAACTGTATTATTTTTTTGGATAAATCACTCTATATAAACTCTACTTACTTAAGTGTCGGCCACCATATTGAAATTGGTCCAGAGAATTTGGAATGAACAGTAAATCCCTTTTTTTTTATATCTTCATCAAAAACATGATTTTAGTAACTGTCTTAAGATAACTAAAGCATAGCTTTTTTGGTTACCAATGCACAAAAACTTTTTTGATAACGTGTGCAAAAAAAAGATTTCTGTCTGTTCTGTACCCAAAATTAAAGAGAAATAGCGCAAAATAGTAATATTGAAAAAATCCAATTATTCTTGCGAAAAAATTAAGCCATTTCCGCCAGTTTTCACCAAGTATTTACGAAAAAAAGCAATATATCAAGTTTATTCAGACAGAGTTTTAGGTAGGGCTGTAACGAGCCCTGTTTTTTAAATTGACCGAGTACCGAGTACTCGGCTGCCGAGTAGTAGAATTGTCGGTATTTTAAGTCTTCCACAATTTTTAGCCAAAGATTATTTTTAGAAGCAGGAAACGTCTTTGAGATATAAAGAAATGCTTTTCATTACATCATAGTCTTCCTGTTTTAGATTATAGGTTTTAAATTGTTATTTCACTGTGTTTGTGTTACTACCTAGTTTATTTTATTATTTAGGTAGTATTCCCTGTTAGTAAGGTGAGTTTTTTCTAAACTTTTAAAAACTATTTTTTAGATCAACCAGGCACTTTGGATCGCTGGCGTTTTTTCTCGCATGGAACCAAACAATCGACAATCTTCTGCTCGAATTAATCGAAACTATGCATTTAAACGAAGCGACGGCAGTATTAGACCTGTACTCAAAGATTCACAAAGTTGAGTTTCAAGGTGAGAGTAATGGTTTTTGTGATGGTACGGCCATGATGAACCCTAAAATATTATTGTTTAATGCCTCTTAAAATATTTTTAGTAGTAGGACACGTTTTTTGGTAATTTAAAGGACTATAAAGATCTTTGATTAAAAGAAATCAATGCTACCTTATGTCAGAGAGCATATAAATCTAAATAGAGAGGGCATGTAATGGTAATACCCTACCAGCTAGTCAATTAGTTGAATGCGCCAGGATACTAGTTGCTAAGGGAGCTGGCAGAAAGATTTGATTGTATATATTTTTCAAACATTTATTAATTGTAATAATTTAGAAAAAACCAGAGACAACAGCAATTCTTCTGCATGATTGAATTGAATCATGGGTTCTATCAGGGACTTACCTAGGTCCCTGGTTCTATTGACAGCTTTCTTCTATTATCTTTTTTTTAATTCATCATATACTATTGGGTGTATATAATTGTAATATATTTGAATTTCCCGCGCAGTTGCGCGGAAGTGCGCTCGAAATATGTCAAGGTCAAGGACGACCTCTTTGTTCCCGGTTTTCCGATTGGCACGTTTCGAAATATATTTATAGAAAACCAATATCGTTGAACGTCTTTTCAGAAAACCTCTCAAAAGGGTTGTCAAAATCTATGAGGTATATTTTTTCAACTCGCTGATATGGTGAGAGGGGTTCTTCTACTTCTATCATATCCTGAGTAGTAGTCCAAGAAATCTTGAAGGTTGTCCATTATTCAGCTAGTATGCTAGTATATAAGATTAAATGACGTTAATGACATTCATCGGGAAGGCTCACCGGCCCCCAGAGTCGGTGAGCATCGATGCTATCAATTGGTGAATTGGTGGAATCAATCTAATTTAAGAACTCGATGAATATCACCAAGAATCATAGATGAATTTACAAATTCGATTGTTTTCATCGGTGAATTTACAAACTCGCCCTACATAATCTTATGTAGTAGCATGTGCCTGATGAACCATAAAACTAACCTGTGTTCAGTGAACCATGAACTTTACACCTGGTTGGCTCCGCTCTTTCACATTTTTCAACGATAACCACTTCCTTATATTGCAAACCAACTCATACTCAACAATACCTAAACTTCAAATCAAAACCACTCCACATCAACCAAACTGGGAATTTCAAAATCTCTTATAGATCGAGCCACCTACATCTGCAATACAGAAGAAGCTTTAAATAAAGAAAAGGCAAAAATTCGATTCGATCTGCGAAGAAACGGTTTCTTCACCAACACAAAGGACGACAGACGTAAATACTGAAAGGAAGGCAACACTTATAATTCCATACATCAAGGCTGGAATTTATAGTCGATCCTTAAGGCCTTCCTTCGGTAAGGATTCCTTGAGGACTCCTCATTAAGTCCGTTTTATAAAGTCTTCCTCGAGAAAGACTTGCTGAAGGGCAACAGGATTTTGTGTGGTGAACTGTGGTGGTTGTGAAGAATGTTAGGTTATTTTTTAGTTTGTGTGATTTTACTGATTTTGTTAAATTGTACTATTGTAATTTTCAAAGCGATATAAGCCATGAAAAAGAAAAAGGAGTACTTGTGTTTACTGGTGGCAAAATTTTCCAGGTTGGAATCCAAAAAAAACAGATGTATGCCACATCACTTCAAAGAAAACAAAGGGCATGTTAACCAAATATTACAACAGCAATTTTTCTGCATGATTGAATTGAATCATCGTTTGTATCAGGGACCTATATAACTTACCTAGGTCCCTGGTTCTATTAACAGCCCTCTTCTATTATCTTTTTTTAATTCATCATATACTATTGGGTGTATATAATCTTGAAATATATTTTTAGAAAACCAATATCGTTTTTTGGACATCTTTTCAGAAAACCTCTCAAAAGGGTTGTCAAAATCTCTGAGGTATATTTTTTCAACTCGCTGATATGGTGAGAGGGGTTCTTCTACTTACCATATCCTGAGTAGTAGTCCAAGAAATCTTGAAGTTTGTCCATTATTCAGCTAGTATGCTAGTATATAAGATTAGGTAGTCTTAGTTTTTGTTTAGTATTCACCTGAAGACGATTGCAGATACATAAGCAAGCAAAATGTTGTAAAAAAGTAAAAAATAAAGACAAAGGAAGTTTGAAAACTAGTTTACTCTCTACCTTATGTCTTACACACTTTAAGCTTTAAACCATTAAAATTTTCACCTTTTTTTGGATAAGGTAAAATAGAAATCACATGCACAACACAACTCAAGATGATAGACGGATGACATAACAGAAAATTCAAAATTTTTAAAAAAGTGGCGCTAAATTATTTTCATCTTTCTCGAAACTACTTTAGCATTCTTAAATGGTTTTCATTTTTCCAGATGAAACATATTTTATGGCTTAAAAATGTCGAAAACCTACAAAAAATCCAATAAATCAAAACGTACTATATACCTATACCACCATTTTCGAAAACCAAAAAGAAATTGTCAAAAAATAATCTTGATGTACTACTACCGTTCAGGAAGAAACCAAACTGGACGATCAAAATCTCCAATTCGGCAAAATATCTTGGTATCACAATAGACTGCTACCTTAAATGGAAATTACACGCTGACAATCTTACCAAAAAATTAATATCATTGATATATCTTCCAAAAGTCAAAACAAATACTTTCTTTTATGACGCTAAAAACAATATACTTCTCCTTAGTTCAGTCACTTCTGGAATACGGAATTGTGGGCTGACGGGAAGCATATCACGAAAACCTTTCAAAAAAAAAATCTTAAACTTAATATTTAACCTAGACCACAAATTTTCTAGCACTGAACTTTTCGAATTCACAAAAATGCTCACTACTAAACAACTATACTACAAAGCATCAGTAAGTCAATGCATAAAAACAACATTTTTACAACTCAATATATGGCCCAAAAATATAATACTTGATTTCAAGCAAATGATAATGTTACCACTAAAAAACTCAACACGACTCTTGGACAACAAAACTTTATTTATATTGACCAATTACCCTCATACCTAAAAAAAACAAAACGGGCTTACAGGTTTCAAAAAACACTTGACAAAACGGCTCACACAAATTAACCTAGTACTTCCTTATCCAAATTCTCAAAAATCTGTTCATTAATATTATTGTTGGTATAACGTGTTTATAATAAGAATTTATAAGAATTAACAAACCAATTATAGGCAATAATTTTTGTTATATTATTATTCGTTATTAGAATAAGTTAATACTTGTATAGGTTACTAACATAACAATGTATTTATATATATTTTTCTTTGCTTCACCCATTATAATCAATATGTTCTGAATTTTGGCAGTCTAAGTCTTAGTAACCTTAAGCCAAACTACATTTTTCATCATTTTTTTAAAAAACTGTACGTAAATTACTTTTTTTTAATACCTTCATCACAAACATGCTTTTAGTAACTTACTTACTTACCCATGCAAAAAAAAACTTTTTTTATCACGGGTGCAAAAAAAGATTTCTGTCCGTTTTTTATCCAAAGTTAAAGAGAAATAGCGGAAAATAGTAATATTGAAAATATCTAATTATGCTTGGCTAAGAATTAAGCCATTTGCCCCAGTTTTCACCAAGTATTTACGAAAAAATCATTCAAAAATGAACGTTACCGAGTAAAAAGACACATCGCTATGGAAACGATGGTTATTTCATTTGCCAGCCGCCTTGATTTATAGTGTAAAGATGGTGTTTTGCGAGAAGTTCTCTTCGTTCGAGATTTTTAAAAGTATTTTCCTATTTTTCTTGGATTTTTTAATAAAGGTATTAAAAAAACTAGTATTAACAACTCGCGGCTAAACTGTGTTTTTTTTTTTACTCGCGTTTGTAAATACCTCGCTGCGCTCGTTATTTAAAACAACGCTTGTAAAAAAAAGCACGATTTTAGCCACTAATTGTTTAGACTACTATTTGTGGCATGTATTTTAAAATAAATTAAATTAAATGAAATAAGACTAGTGTGAAAATTTGCTGATAAAGGATTCCACCAAAGTCAATTTTTGCTCAAAAATTTTTCAAATAACATGGCACTAAACGTTTCAAAAAAAAATCATTTTTTTTTAAAATACTTAAGTATTACTTTAGAAATATTTTACTTCGGCGCTATTTCAGGAAAAAACATTTTCTTTACTATGTTGGGAATTTGGAACCTTTGGTTGCACTAAAACAAAATTATGATTGTTTTCCACAAACCAAAACTACACTTTTTTGCACTCGACGCGCGTTTCGCTAACAACGTTAGCATCATCAGGAGACGATAAACAATGAACTAAATTAATCTACGCTCTATCTTATATACAATCCTTTAGTGGGCGGAGATAAGACCAATAAATTGTGATTGATCGCGATTTTTAATCCTACCTCCCCTCAACCAAAGAATAAAGTGTACTAAACGGGATAGGTCCTCTATCTTTATTTAAACTATTTCTGGATTTAATGATTTCCATACTTTCATATGCATTCAAAAGTCTTTTGTTTGGTACACTTTTTAGAAGTTTTAGGTTATCTAATGTGAATCTATGATTGTTTTCAAAAGCATGCTCGGCCACACTTGACTTTTCTGTTCTTCCGTATTCTACAAACAAGTCCCAAAGAACCCCTTACCAAAAATGATTAACGAAGTAAAAAACACAATTAAAAAATGTAACAATATTATTACTGATAATATTAAATATAAACTACAAGTAAGCAATCCCACTATGCCCAAACTGTATTGTCTTCCGAAAATCCACAAGCCTGGAAAATCGGTTAGACCTATAGTTTCTGCTGTAGGATCACCTACTTACAACATTTCGAAATGGCTAGCAAACGAGTTTGAAAATTTACCGATAAAGGAAAAAGGTTTTTCTGTTCAAAATTCCCTTGAATTTATCAACAAAGTTAAAGATATTTCACTCCAAGAAGGTGAAATTTTAATCTCGTTTGATGTTAGTTCGTTGTTCCCTAGTGTGCCGATCCCCAATACCTTACAATACCTGGAGGAACTACTAAGAAAAAACAATCTAGAAGACAAACAGACTTTAGAATACCTATCTTTAACAAAACTCTGCATGAATCAAAATTACTTTCAATATAAAAATAACTACTACCAGCAATTAGAAGGAACCACAATGGGTAATAGTTTATCACCTTTTATCGCAAACCTATTTATGAGCAAATTTGAATCAGATATAAGTAAAGAATTTGAGTATTTCCCCAGAGTATGGTTCAGGTATGTAGACGATGTGTTTGCAGTATTCAACACTAAAGTAACTAGTGTTGAAAATTTTATGGAAAAAATAAATAACAAATTTCCCACTATTAAATTTACTTATGAAACAGAGAACAACGGTACACTGCCATTTCTAGACACTTTAGTTATAAGAAATAAAAATAAATTGGACTTTGACCTATACAGAAAAGGCACGGCTACCAACAGGTATATTCCAAATGACTCTTTTCATTGCTTACAACATAAGCTTGCAAGTTTGCACTTTTTAACATATAGATTAGTAAATTTCCCCTTAAACAAAGAAAGATTTGAAGCAGAAAAGAATAGGATTAGGAATATAGCTGGCGAAAACGGTTACGACGAAGGCTTAATAAATAAGCTGATAAATAGACATTCTTTTCAAAAGACCTTTCAGAATTCTACCTTTTTCAGACAAAAAGATACCTGCGACTCAAAATTTGTATCAATTCCGTATAATCCTAATTATACGAAAGGATTACAGAAAGTATTTAATAACACCGGTCTTAAATTAGTATATCAATCCGGTAACACAATAAGAAGCTTACTAGGAAATCCCAAGGATAAAACTACAGTTCTAGAAAAAAGTGGAATTTACGAAATTAGTTGCATGGATTGTGATAAAAAATATGTTGGCCAAACGAGACGCTCTATTCAAACACGTTTTAAAGAACACTTAGCACACTTAAAATACGGAAGAACAGAAAAGTCAAGTGTGGCCGAGCATGCTTTTGAAAACAATCATAGATTCACATTAGATAACCTAAAACTTCTAAAAAGTGTACCAAACAAAAGACTTTTGAATGCATATGAAAGTATGGAAATCATTAAATCCAGAAATAGTTTAAATAAAGATAGAGGACCTATCCCGTTTAGTACACTTTATTCTTTGGTTGAGGGGAGGTAGGATTAAAAATCGTGATCAATCACAATTTATTGGTCTTATCTCCGCCGACTAAAGGATTGTATATAAGATAGAGCGTAGATTAATTTAGTTCATTGTTTATCGTCTCCTGATGATGCTAACGTTGTTAGCGAAACGCGCGTCGAGTGCAAAAAAGTGTAGTTTTGGTTTGTGGAAAACAATCATAATTTTGTTTTAACATTTTCTTTGTTAAAATATTTAAAACAAACACCTTTCTTCCTAAAATTTTCTACATTTTTCTCCCTGTAATATCTAGGCAGTATTTTTTCTTGTGATGTTTGCTAAGATTTTAATATACTTTTCATATTTTTTTCAGGTTCAAATGAGTTGGGGCTTTTGCAAGACTTTGCTCACAAATGCTCGTCGAAAAAGGGCGCTTTGGAACTTGCAATACAGGCTTATAAGGATGTGACATTGAAAAAAGACGCCACCCTACAAAATAGTTAGGAAGCGGAATTGTTGATTGTTTGAAAACCTGATTTATTTTTTTTTAAAGTGGATAACGTCCAAGGGTACATTTTTTAATAATTTTATACAGGGTGTCATGTGGAAATATTTTAATGAGTTACAGGGAGGGCCAAAACAGTCCTATAAAATGGGGGTGAAATGTCCGTTGTTTTCGAGATACAGGGTGACCATTCATAAAATTGATAAAAATGTCTCACCCTATCCATTGCATGGGTTTTTTGACAGCCTGTAACTCTTTCACCCTTTTCCCCCACTTCTCTCGAAATTTAAAAAAACAAATATCTTTGAAACAGAGGGTTACATTTACATTAGTTGATTTTTTTCTTATTTTTTCAACAGTATTTGTTTACATTTTGGGCATGAGAGACTCGTGAAAATAAAAGTATTTATAAATACCGTACAATTGGACACTGACATGTTCCCAAACAGCATTTTTTTCTCTGTAAGAGCCGAAAGAACATTCTTGCAGCACAAACTGCAGGAATAAATGCCTGTATAATTTGCTTATATAAGGGTTCTGTAAGACGCTATTAGGCCGGTTATAAGTGCAAAATGGGCACCACCATATAGAGCAAATTACTTCTATTGATAAACCAATAAAAACTGTATAAAAGATCTGCATAACTCTTATTTGGTATTTATAGCATAGTTTCAACACCTATCCATACTATAAAGGGGATCTTCTGGAAACAATTATACAGTATTTTACTTCTATTGATAGAACCTGAACTCCTAAAGTAAGAGAAGAAATGTTTTTTTAATGTGGTTTGAATAAATATTTAAATAACAAAATGGGCTTTTAACTATGACTGATTTTTTTTTTCCACTGTAGGTATTAACGACGACACCAAAGCTATCTTGATGATAAATAAATATTACGCGAAAACCTATTTTAAAACACATACACCACAATTTTGTTAACGAACACCACTTTACTGCTAACGTCCCTATCATTTATTTAAGAAAATTTTCACGCGCCATTGAAATATCTTTGGAGTTTAAAATACTGTCTGACTGGATAAAAATAAAAAGTGACAAAATATATACAGAAGACGTTTTTTAAGCAAATTATGCAATATTTGTGCATAGTTTATTGTTTTTATGTATTTTTATGAATTATACCTTCATGTTATTGATGCTTTTGTTGCTTGGGATAGATTGTTAAATTCATAGAAAGACAGAACATTTCTAAGATGGACGTCTTGATGTAAATGTTTATAACATATAAATAGCAAGTATACAATAATCATACAGTAATTTTTAGTTGTAGGGATTCCCGTCCGCCTTGAGTGCTCCGTGTTTATATTTTCAGGTCCTTTAAGGCGGATTTATAAAATTAAACTTTCTGTGTACTGTTTGTTGTTTAAGGCTATGTGAGACTGAGAAATGACGTTTAATTTCAATTGAGCAGGCCAATTATGAGGATAACAGAAAAGCAAGGAAAAATTAGAGAAGTAGATTTTTGTTTTATTAGAGAGATCGAATATAATGGTTATCACCTTTTTGCTCTTGTAATGTATCTTCATAAACCAAAATTACTAATTATAGAGCCGTTTTGATTTAAAATTGTTGTATTGGGCCTGAAACACTCTTATGCAATACTTTAAGAGCCGAAAGTAATTTTCAGCCATTCTGCTCTGTAGTAAAATCGTATAAATATTCTTACAGAAAGAAGCAGAGCTTTTATAGGGCATTCCTTTAATTGTTGCTGGAAGAACATTCTTACAAAAGGCAAAATTACAGGTAAAACCTTATAAAACCCTTTTGATTTATTGTTGTATTATTGGGCCTGAAATACTCTTATACAATACTTTAAGAGCCTGAAGTACTTTGCGGCAATTCTGCTCTGTAGTAACACCGTATAAATATTCTTACAGAAAGAAGCAGAGCTTTTATAGGATACCCATTTAATTGTTGCTGTAAGAACATTCTTACAGATAGCAAAATTACAGGTAAAACCTTATAGAACCCCTTCGATTTAAAATTGTACTATTGAACTGGAAATAATCATCGCTAAATTGCTTTTAACATCAATTTATTATTATTATATTACCGAAACCGTAACACAGCAAACTGGTAATCTGCTGACATTTATAAGGCACCTACATGACAGAACTGCCCTGTAGTACATAAAAATTGTTAGTTGGGTTATAACAAAATGTATTGTTATTTTTGGTTAGATAATGGACAAATATTTGGAATGATCCGTTTATGGAAGAGATGCTTTTATCGCAAAAATTATAGATAAGAAGATGTGGCAAAAATTTTTTTTATGAAATTTTAATAACAATACTATCAATGATTAAAGTAAAATTAAAGAAAAACGTATACACTTTTGATCTGAATTGAATAAGGTGGTCTGTTTCTGGCAGTTGCCTTGATCAGCAAGACCTGGCTTGGCAGGAGTGTTGTTCAATGTGCAGCCGTTCAATGACTAGTACACGTGACCTCTAAAATTGAGTTGTCTGACGCGTTGACTTCAATGAACACATGTTGACCCCCAGGCGCATGACATCAAACGGAAGAACAAGTCTGGTGAACTCGGAGTACCATCCAATAGGATGGAATACATGACCTTTTGAATTAATTAAGTTGGTCTCTTTCTGGCATTGACTTAGGTTCGTTCCAACAAAGGAATACAAAAATAAAATGACCTGTTATCATGCCTTAAAAGATGCCTTAATCACAGCAAATAAACACAAAAATATAATAAAATAACTACTTATTATGCTCTGATCAAAACCCATGGGCATGAAATTAAAAGCCAGCATAAGTGTCCCAAAGATTGCTTATAAATTAATACCTTGCTGGTGAACTCTGTGTGTCATTCACTGGGCTGAAACCCACGACTTTCTAAATTGAATAAGTTGGTCCCTTTCTGGTGTTGACTCCAGAGCGTTGCAACAAAAGAATACAAAAATAATCACTTTCATGCTTACTAAAAACCAATGCGCATAAAATCAAAAGTCGCTTTAGTCAAGATAAGGCGTGACAGGAAGATTATTCAGAATTTATTTATTTCCGTGCAGGTTAACTTAGTTTAGACTTCAATAAATATAAAAATACAGGGTTCCTAAGCAAATCCTTAGGGGGCCAAGCAGCCGTGTATAAGACGCAGACAAACGGAAAAGCACATTATGCAGAAAAGGATGGGCATGGGACGATGTTGTCATTACATCTTACACGTAGTAAATCCATTCCAGGTTGTTGTTTTCTAATGTTTTCCATTTTCATACCTTTAGGACTGGAATAAAAATTGTTTTTGCTCGACTTTAATACCAAACTGATGAAAGATATCGTAAAAAAAAATATTTTTCGGCTTTTCATTTTGTAACCATTGTCCTTACGCACTGTTTACAGGCTGGGGACTGAGATACATGCAAATGCCTAACCTAAAGCGTTCATACACGGCCGGAGAAATCGACTGAGATATTTCCGTAGAAACTTTATCAAGCAAATAGGACGGGTTGACGCCTTCGAACGTCCAACCCGGGTTTTGCACTTTGATTCGAAATCAAAAAGGAGGAACAGTCAGATGTGGGGCCGTGCACAAATTACGTAACGGTGATTACCAATTTTTGACCCCCTCCCTATGTAATGTTTTGTAACGGTTTGGCACGCCACTCCCCTAATATTACGTAACGATTTCAAGACCACTACCCCCCCCCAAAAAAAAACTTTTCACTTATTTTCATTCCAAATTTTCTTAGTTTCACACAAATGCAAACGCTGTCGAAAACCCCCCTCCCCCCTACATAACGTTTTGTAACCCCCCTCCCCCCTATGACCATTACGTAATTTGTGCACGGCCCCTGTAGTCCCAGTGGAGGAGGGCGAGAAAATTGATATTTTTTTCTTTAAAATTATACTCTTTAGACCTATTTCTTTGCGTTCCCGAAATTACGTAATTTTTGAAAAAAAATTGTAAGCGGCGCCATTTTTATTTCGTGCTTTGTTTTTCTAACATTTTTGCGTTCGGCTAATTTAATTGAAAAATTTTTGCCTGCGGCGCCCTTTATCTTCTCACTCGAAACCAAGATCCCCCGTTTTAGGAAAACTGATCCCGTCTCTGTGTCTAAATTTTTTCGAATAAAAGTAGAGTATGACCATGGGGGAAATAATTTTTTTCTACGGTATGACGAAAATTTCGAGAAAGTTGAAGAAAAAAATAAAAAAAGTGGCAGAGCTCAAGTTTTTCGTAAAAAAAAACGTTTTTTGTAAAGAAACAGAGCAAAATAAATCTTTTCACCCCTTTTTGGGTGTTACAAATATTGGCAGCCCCTTATTTTTCGCTTTTACCCTCCCGCTAGTTTTGAAGAATTGGTTCGCTACATGTTCGAGATCATGTCATAAAACACCTCGAAAATATCAAATGTAGTGTAGGGCCAGCTTTATTTAAAATCAATAATATCGCAAGCAAAAAGCTCTGCAGGAAAAACAGCGCCGTTTATTGATTTCTTTGGCTGCTAGTGCTAGCTGCATGGTTTGGCCGTTTCCGGATAGATGTCACTAGTAGAACAGAATGGAAAGAAATTTAATTAAAAGCGAAGATATTTCTTTCTAATGTTAACAACCTCACGAGTTTATCGCTCAGTATCGTAAATAATGGACCCTGCCGCCTCCTTTAAGCAAGAAGAAGCTGTGGTTTGGACCTGAAAACATCTAATTTTTTCCTCGATCATCTCATGGTGTGGCCGCCATCTAGCGGAATTTGCAGACATCTTGTCAACGGTTATTATTGCAACTATGATTTATGCTCACAATGAAAGAGTGGCGAAAATTTTTTCTCATGAAAGCAGTCCGGAGATAATAACAAACTGGCACCATTGCTTAATATACCTGTTTCTTTTGCGCGCGCAGAACTTTCTATGCCATTTCTGTTTGATTTATTGAAATCCTATCCCTAAGGAAAATCTTAGGAACCCTGTATAATAAAATAACTACTTAATAAGCTTTAGTTAAACGTGCGGTAGTCAAAACGTTGGAGTGCTGTTGGAAATCCCAAAATCCCCTATATACTAGACCCAATGGTTATCCAGTGTAAAGTTGTAAAGTTTTACAGACTAAGTCGCTTGTTTGCAATTCTTAAAATTGATAGAAGAATGTGGTTTTTAGATTATTAACAAAAAACGTTAGCTTCGTTCAAAAAAAGTATCGCCTTTTGTCTAGCGTTATTTTAAAACTAACGTTATAAAACGGGTTATTAACGTTTTTTATTTCGAAAACTTAGCGGGTTATTAACAAAACACGTTAGCTGAGACTAAAAAAAGTATCGCCTTTTGTTTAGCGTGATTCTGTAATTTTAAAAAAACAAAAGTCGATCGAAATATGTTGTTTAATTTTAGCCTATTCGCTGACTATTATCTTTTGTCTGTCATTTTTGCAATTCTTAAAACGGATAGATTATTAACAAAACCCTTTAGCTGAGTTCAAAAAGTGTGACCTTTTGTCTAGCGTGATCCTCTAATTTTTAAGAAACAAACGGATAGGAATTTTCGTTTTTAGCCTAGTCGCTGATTGTTATCTTTTGTCTATCGCTTTTTTGCAATTCTTATAGCCTTTTGTCTAGCGTGATTCTGTAATTTTTTATAAGCAAAAACCGATAGAAACATGTCGTTTATAGCCTACTCGATGATTTATTGTCGTTTGTCTATCGCTTTTTTGCAATTCTTAAAACAGATGAAGACTCCTTGTGAAACACTTATGGTGAGGAGGGGCAGGAGAGAAGGAGGAGATTAACAAAACACGTTAGCTGAGTTCAAAAAAAGTATAGCCTTTTGTCTAGCATGATTCTGTAATTTTTTATAAGCAAAAACCGATAGAAACATGTCGTTTATAGCCTACTCGCTGATTTATTGTCGTTTGTCTGTCGCTTTTTTGCAATTCTTAAAACAGATGAAGACTCCTTGTGAAACACTTAAGGTGAGGAGGGGCAGGAGAGAAGGAGGAAGCGAACGAAGTCGCGGGTAAAACTGTAGTTATAGTATATAAGGCAATAAGGTCTGAAGTTTATTTTTTGCATTCTACTATACTGTTCTGAACCTTCAACAAGTCAACTTTAACAATATTGTTGCAAAAAGAGTTTTACCTTACAGCAATTGGCATAACCAGAAAAAATATGAATAATTAATGATTTAATGAGGTCAACATCATGCCCTATATATATATAAGAATTTTTTCTTTAAGGACAGGTTTTTATTTTTTCCCAATAAATTTTTATATACAAGGCATTTCTCAAACATTTTGATGTTGACCTCATTAAATCATTAATTATTCATATTTTTTCTGGTTATGCCAATTGCTGTAAGGTAAAACTCTTTTTGCAACAATATTGTTAAAGTTGATTTGTTGAAGGTTCAGAACAGTATAGTAGAATGCAGAAAATAAATTATTATTGAAATTTTACAATAATTTTACACAGTAAGTGTTAGTAAGTAAGATAGCACGTACCATTTTAAATAAAAATTTGTGATATGATGCCCTAAATTTTTACATAGTTAACTAATTAGTTAATATTTCATTTATTATGTTTATACGCGCTTTCTTAAATTGCGTTAAAATAAAATAAAATCGATTTAATAGTTTTTAGTTCTGCGCAACAAGCCTCCTCCGGAGCGACTGCTTGCTGATGCCTTAACATTAGGGCCACGTAGTATGACGCTCCAATTGGGGGCGGTACTTTTACAGGTTTCTTCTTTATAATCTGCTGACAGGTACAAGATTCTGTATTTACGGTCTTCTACACTTTTCAATTTTGATCCCAAGCAGCATTTTTCTGACTTCCGACTAATTACAACCTAACATGACGTCGGTTTTGGCCCAAATTTAGGTCGGCAGTTGGTTTTTCCATCAAACAACGTATTTTTTACTAAGACCTGACGTCGCCAACAACTAGTGCATCAGTTGTGACGTCGATACATACCAAAACTGACGTAGCCAAATGTTGGTGATACTCGCTACTTATCAGCGACGTAAATTAACGTTAATTACGGCGACGTAATTTTTAGAATAAAATTTAAGGTCGGGCCAAAGTGAAAACGGACGTCAATAAATTTAGTTGTTGTCAAGATTTCCTGTAAATGGCAACACTGCAAATACAAAATAATCTTACAGGCGACTCACCTCGGGACACCCGGTATAACGTCCAATTCATGAGACGTTATATTTAGTATGAGTTTTAAAGTAGAATTGTAGTAAAATTGACGTTGCCAAACTTTTATTTATTAAATGTAACTATTCCGAGGTCCACCGACGTGGGTGCGTGACCTACAATTATACTACAATATTCTAGGTCGGGTCGTTCTACAAGGCGACGTCGCAGGAGGTGTTCTTGTCCGAATAGGTAAATAATCATTACAAATTTGGTCGGCGCCCGAAACGCCATTTTTAACGTTTATCATCGATGCGCCATTACAACAGTACATTTTATTTTTTCATTTTAAAGGCTTGATATGTAAATTAACTCATTTGTTGGCAACTAAAATGCTTTTTAAAAGGCCTATAATGTTTTACTATAAGAAATGGGCTTCCTTATAAAGATTTTATTTTTAGGTTAATTGTTTTCAAAATTAATTTCTTAATATTTTTGAATTATTTTTATGGGTTTCTGTTTGTTTAATGTCTATTTTAATTATATTTATCAGTAAACTGACCTTCGTTGGAAGATTTGGATCCATAGAATGTGTAAAACTAACTTTTTTCAGTTACCTACAATAACTAAGATAATAATTATTGTCATCCACAGTTCATTGGGATTTGTTTGTTTAGACATATAAAAGTTTTTACCTAATGTTTAAACTTGGTGTGCACAGTAAAACTTTGGGTCGTGGGTCTACGTAACTTGACGTAATATTTGACCAAAACACTGTGCAGCATCCGACGTCGAAACGACTCGAATTTTGATTCCCCACTTAGGTGCTAAATCGAGTTCTCAGGAAGACTGATGGACGTCGGAGCCGACATCAGGTATTTCTTACCCTACGTGACCATAACGTAATATAACGTCCAAATGCTTAAAAAACAAAAGATCTTGGGTGGAAATAACGAAAATTCAAACTTGGATGAGCATCCCACAAGGAACACACAAAAGATCAAAGAGAAATGATTAAACGATGTTTCGCCCTAGGTAACCAGCGTAGGCTCATCAGTAGTTTCACTGGTCACCCTCCACTATACATCATTAAACACACTTTAATACACTTTGATTTCCAACCTTGAACCACTCACAAATAGGCATCGTTCCGCACTGGTACTTACTTATCCAAGTTACCTGATACGAATTCGTCCTAGCGTGTTAATATTTCCAGTAGGATTATGCTCCTAAGGCAACTAAAACAAAGAAGAAGTTAAAAAACCTTCAAATCAGTTACTTCAACCGAAAAGAAATTAAAAAACAAAAGATCTTGGGTGGAAATAACGAAAATTCAAACTTGGATGAGCATCCCACAAGGAACACACAAAAGATCAAAGCGAAAAGAGAAATGATTAAACGATGTTTCGCCCTAGGTAACCAGCGTGGGCTCATCAGTAGTTTCACTGGTCACCCTCCACTATACATCATTAAACACCATCATACACTTTGATTTCCAACCTTGAACCATTCCCAAATAGGCATCGCTCCGCACTGGTACTTACTTATCCAAGTTACCTGATACGAATTCATCCTAGCGTATTAATATTTCCAGTAGGATTATGCTCCTAAGGCAATTAAAACAAAGAAGAAGTTAAAAAACCTTCAAATCAGTTACTTCAACCGAAAAGAAACTAAAAAACAAAAGATCTTGGGTGGAAATAACGAAAATTCAAACTTGGATGAGCATCCCACAAGGAACACACAAAAGATCAAAGCGATGATCTTTTGTTTTTTAGTTTCTTTTCGGTTGAAGTAACTGATTTGAAGGTTTTTTTTTAACTTGTTCTTTGTCCAAATGCTTGTTGGGATGTTTCTGTTTCTCGGTTTATTCGGCAGGTGGCGCACATAGGTACTACGTCTCCGCGGATTACAAACTTTTTGTTTTAAATTCGAGAGGTGTGCTTGTTGCCTGTGTAGCAGTGATGCCAACTCTAGGGAACTGTCCCTAGTTCTAGGGACAATTGAGCAATTTTTTTTTACTAGGGAAATGGGGAAATCCTAGGGATTTTCTCTTCTTTTTTGTGCGCACTTTGTTGCTAGGAATATCAAGGTATTTATAGGACTTTTTTGTCCTCCTTGTGCAATCTATCTTCTAAAACCAAACCATAACATAGGTTCAGCTGAACAGTGAATAGACACCTCTTATAAAAAATCCCCGTTAGGTGACTTTATCGCTTAATAACGCGTTGTGACGTAGCTAACGTCACGTTATTTTTAAGACAGCATTTTTAGTTTTTGCACGCCGCCTTTGATTTGTTAAACGTCTACCGAAATGTAGGGACCTCTATTGGGCGGCGCATCGTTCATGTTTTCGGGGAATTATCGAGTATATGTGCGGTAAAATACATATTGATTTTAATGTCAGAAATGATCACATAAAACTAATGTCAACCAAACCGTTGTATGCGCCCAATAAATGAAGTTTTGTATTTTTTTAATAAAAATAGTATATAATTATATGTTTTAGTTTTTATTTCTCTTCTTATCAATTTTTTGTTTTACATATTTTTTAAATTTTATAGTCTAGGGGATTCTATGGAAAAATTTCTTAAAATATAGGTATTTTTAACTTGGGACAGTTGGCAACATTGCTGTGTAGCTTCAACTGCCAGGTACAATCCTACGACTCCCTGATGATTCCTAATAAGGATGAAACAGGTTTGTAGGTGTCTGGATTCTCCATTAGACATTGGAGACCTGGTCGTAATGAAGTGAGAAACAAAAACGCTTTGTCCGATATGCCACGAGTGTTACTTTAATTTTTATTTGCGGATACGAGATTCACTTTATCCTCAGTATATCCCATTACCATCAAATCTCCTTCAAAATTGTGTATTTGTGCGTTCATAAAATTTTCTCCAAGCCCACACCCTTATACAAACTGATAAAATGTCCTAGACTTTGTCTTATAAATATAAAACATCCCTGATTCTCATAAAAGTAAGCAATCTTATAAATTATTCTAAAACTACAAGCTAATAAAATATCATATATTTCCTATATAATCATCTCTGCTTCTAAAAGATTATAAAATATTATAGAAAAAAATATTGGCCTTCTCATTGAATCTTATAAAAACATGATAAAAACTTTTCGGTCTGGATGAGATTTGAGGGGACAATTTCAGCAGGGTACTGAATTTTAAAACACCCTGTATAATCCATCCTAAAAATATCAGCCTTCCCAAAGTCTTGCAGTTTTTTCTTGGCGAGCTCTCGAACTATTACTCCAAAGGGAGCGTTTGCGGTTCCCGCGCCGCCGCAGCTGAGCTGAACCCACGTGTGCCCGTGCTGCTAAACTTACCCCAATTTCAATGGTTTTTCGGATTCCGCGGAAACCGGTGGAAAACTCGACTCGCTGCTCAGTGTTTCCGCTTACGTGGAAATTCGTCGTTGTCTTAAACCAGTAGGTAAAGTTAGAGTGCGTTCGAAGTATCCAAACTATTAATCCGTTGCAGTATAATTTGTGAGATAATAGTGTTTCATTTTGAATGATCAGGTAGTGGTAAAGTGCCCACCAAAGTTTTTCGTACGAATTAACATAAATATATTCACACAACCAAGCTGGATTTTTGACTGCTCCGGGCGTCTGCCAATAAAAGAGGTGAGAACAAAAGCACTGTTAAGTAAATGAATGAATGTAGGTGCTCACCAAGGTTTTTTGTACGAACATCCAACAAACTTTACTGGATTGTTGACGGCTTAAGGCGCATTTAGACAGAGCGAATAGGTTCGTCCAAAAATTCGGACCAAATCTGGCGAACCTTTTTCTACGAACGTTTGCCCGAACACTCGAACATTTGCAGCGAACATTTGCCACGAACATTCCGGCAAATTTTCGCAAGATTTTTGGGAAATATATTTTTGAAAGTGGGAATATATAATATTTTTGGTCTCACATCACTGACCTCAATTCTTGAAATTAAATTGAACCACCAGAAATATTTTATTTTATTTTTCGTTTAAATAGTAAAAGCCGAGGGAAAGCGAAAAATTATTATTTGCCGGGTGGTAGGTTTTGAATTTAGTAGATATCTACTAAATAAAGTTTGTACCTAATTGTTGCTATGCTTTATCACTTTTTTGGTTTTCCTTAATTAAGTGTTTAGGTTTTATAATCAGACCCCACCACCAAACCCCATCACCAAACCCCACCACCAAAACCCCACAAAAGGAAATAAAGTAGGTAATCCTCATTATTTTTTTATCAAGTGCGTCAAATCGTTTTTCCGTCGGAAAGGATTTAAAATTTATTTTTTTTATATTACAATAATTCAGTTCAATGATTTACGGTAAATAATTTTTCTAATTTTTATTTTATTCCACATATTTCTTTCAGCAAATTTTGTCCGAACACCACGAACCTTTTTACCCGAACCCCGAACCTTTTGCGCGAATCTTTAAATAAATAATTCGCGCGAATGTTTGTCGGCATTTAGAAGATCAAAGGAATATTCGCTTGTGTATATGCTACTTTAGGGCTGTTTTGAAGATCTTTTTGCATTTTTTGTCTGTTATCAGTTAGTTTCTTGTTTTTGTTACCCTATTACAATGCCTATAGTGATATAAAAGCAGCAAGCTAACCCAAGTAACACAAGGTGTTAAAAAACTTTTGCAAAAACGTTGCGACAGCAAAACTCCTCTACTATTGTGTTTTTGCTGTTGTTTGCCACAACGTCTTGAAAGTGTTGATAAAACGTCACACAGCCCAATTTGGCAATCATTTTTTGACCATTGCAGCACTTTTTGCAACCGATATAGCTTTTTCAGTTAAATTAATTAAAAAAAAAACATTTCTTACAAAACCTACAGAAAAAAAAAACAAAAATAGATTTTTATACAAATAAATAGGTAAATTTTTTCTAAAGCTTTACTATAGGTACAAAAAGTAAAAAAAATATAAACCTAATTATATCGGAGATTTTCAAAAACAAGTTTTATTTACATTACACGATATATTTCAGTTTTCAATATTACGTCAAATTGACGTAATTTATATTTTAGTCAATTTGGTGCCCAAAATTTCACGCTACTTCAACGTCACATTGATCACGTCAAATCTTATTATTAAATTAGACATCAAATACAGGTGTGTTGACACATCTGGTTGCCTGGGAAATAGGGAGTAGGGCGAGTATGAACAATATTTCAGATTTTAAAAGTTTTTTGACACTTGTGATTTGGAAATATTAAAGTTAATAATAAGAAACTAACGTCATTCAAGATTTTCCGAGTTCGTTCACATAAATTACCAACACAGTGCCTGACTAATGAGAAAAACGAATAGATAACTAGTTTGGTTAAATTTTAAATTAAGCTTCTTCTGCTTTTGGTTTCTTTGAAGCTATTAAAATACAGAGGCGGTATAAAGTTTTTACCAGTCTTAGTTTAGTTGGAAACTTAGTTAAGTGGTTATAATTTCGCTGTGAGCTTGTTAGCAAAGGAAATCTTTGTTTTGAAGAAAGTAAATTTTGGTTTAAATGGGATCTAGAAAATGAAAAGAATTAAATAAAATGTTTTTTTCTTTGTAAATTCATTACCTACAGGTTCTAACAGAGGGTCCAGAAACCTACATACCGGTTTCGTGCTTATTAGGAACCGTCAGGATATAGTCTGGAGGAAATAAAAAAGGTGGAAATGAGTGAGAGAATACGAAATTTTTTCGTCAGTGTGTCGGCATCGGCGACTACACTCTGACCCGATGTTGGTCAGATTGCGATTTTCAGTTTTCGGTCAATAATCGGGAATTGACGGAGGTCCACATTACTACAGTCGACTTTATTCCGACCGACGATGGTCCGATTGGAACTTTGTTTAATCGGACGAGAATCGGCAACCGACGATGGCCCGATTTACTATAGTCGACATTATGCTAACGCAAACCTTATCTGCTTTAGGGCCGATGGTGGTCCGATTGGAACTTTCTTTAATTGGTCGAGAATCGGCAACTGACTATGGCCCGATTTACTATAGTCGACTTTATGCCGATGACCACTTTATCTACTTTAGGGCCGACGATGGTCCGACTGGAACTTTGTTTGATTGGGGGAGAATTGACAACCGACGATGGTCCGATTACGTCACCTTAAAATTTTTAAGCTGCTTAATAGTTTCTTACTAGTATGTAGAGATAGCACTAGTGTCACTATGTACCCTGTACAGTGGAAGATAAAATTATATATATATATATATATATATATATATATATATATATAATGAGCAAAGATATTTCAGAACTACAATGCGGACTTGACAAGATGGTGGTACTTCTCTACAAGAATCACCTCTTCTGCCACTTAAACCAGCCCGACTGGTTAAGCACCCTCATTATCGAAACTTTGTAGTTTGCTAATGTCGGGCCGCTTTAAGCTACCACCGACGGACCTCCGTCAATCGCCGACGTTGGACCGCTTTAGGAAATAAATATCGGACTTCAATAGTTTACCGATGTCGGGCCGAGACCAGCTTGCCTACGTAAGACCGACCAAATTAAGCAGTTATAGGCGGATGGTCGGTACCATGTGGTTAAACCATATCGGACCTTAATCGTACGGCGACGGTATGCCAATGTCTGAGTGTATACGAAACAAAGATACTTATTTTTATTACAATTATACTAAAATGCTATTTTTTAGTTTCAAATGTTGTTGACAAGAAAATTGCTTAAAATGAAATAAAATTTGAAAAATATATAATATTGCTATAACGCTGCAGGCGAAAACTTGACAAAAGAAAAAGTATAGATTGGGTTAGATGCCAAGAAGGGCTGGGTTGGGTTGGTTTTACCAAAAGAATTTCATTGATTACATGTTTTGAGTACTGATGATAAAAATTCTTTAGAATTAAAATAAAATTGTAATAATTAATGATGTCATAGCAGCAGGCAAAATTTTTAAAATTTAAGACATCACACCAAACACACGTCAAAAACAGGAGTAAAGGGTCAAAAAAGTGGAAAGCTATAACTCCTGGGGGGGTTAACCCGCACCCCACCCCACTCCCGCTGGCTACGCCACTGGATCATTCGTATTCGTCTATAAAAATTTACGGCGCACTGATGATCCCTACGGGGAAGGGTGAAACACGTGTTTGCGTCGAGTCTCCAAGTTGCACTCGGTATATCGACAAATATTCCCTCTTTAATTTTAGTCACTGATTCTAGGAAAATTTTCTTTTAAATAACTAAAAGCATAGCTTTCTTTGTCCATGGCCTTCACAAAATTTTTCATAAGTCCTAATTTTATATCAAGTGGCGGTAGTAAAATCGTTTCTGGGGGAACTAATGGCGCTGGTTAAATTTTCTCCCCTGTCTTAAAAGCCAAATTTTCTTTTTATAAGGCACCACTCACCTTGGAACACCCGGTTAAAGAACACCGCACGAAATACATTGAAAAATTATTTCGGTGAAATTTAACGAAATTGTATGTTAGAGTGCGTTATGAGATAAGAAAAATGTGTAAATAAAAATTGATTTCCATGACTAGTTCCAGAGATATAGACGGTCAAAGTTTAAAAAAAAACGTCGTTTCGGGGTATATTGGGTACGCTCAAAAAGGATTTCCTGACCGAAATAAAATAAGTGATCGACGAATATGGGTTCCCGAGGAACCACACATGGACTTCCTTATTATTTTGTTGAAAAAACGTTAACAGGTTGTATATAGGGGCTAGTCAAAAAAAGCATTTTTTGACACATTTTTATTTTCCTCTATACAAGAATTAAAAAATTATTTTTGAGCAAACATTAATGTTTTAGTATTTTCTGGATAAACTGAAAAAGTTTTTCTTCCCAGTAACAGTTACTTTGTCTTACATGTTTTTTTCAATTTTTTTGTTCATGTGTGGTTCCTCGGTAACCCATATTTGTCGATCACTTATTTTATTTCGGTCAGGAAATGCCTTTTTGAGCGTACCCAATATACCCCAAAACGACTTTTTTTTAAACTTGAAATCAATTTTTATTTACCCATTTTTCTGATCTCATAACGCACTATAACATACTAAAATTTCGTCAAATTTCACCAAAATAATTTTTCAATGTATTTCGTGCGGGTTCTATTTAACTGCCTGAATGTTCACAGTTTACTTTTGCATTATCTGTGATAAATAAATTTTAAAACTTATCAATTGTACCAGTCCATTTTAGACCTTCACTATCGTCTAAGCGCTAGGTTTCCCTATACCCAGCTTGCTGACTCTACAGTCCTTTTATACATGGTGGAGACTTTAAATGGTATATTGGCCGTAGCAGGTTAAAAAATTGTTTTTCCAAAAAATCCAAAAACACGTCAACTAAGATTTTTAGAAGCTAAAATTTTCAGCAAAAATTTTTTTGTGAACGGACCCTCAGAAAGGGGTCTTTTCACATACAACTTTTTTTTTAAATGAGAAGACCCCCACTTGTGGCACCTTGTTTGAAAGATTAACAGCCATTTGCACTAACATATTTACTTATTTAGGGGTCACCTAGAACCTAGGTTAGAGAAAAGTTTTGTTTGTATTTAGAACTCCCCTAAACTACCTCAGGTGATCCCTAAATCTAGGAGCCCGTTTTTGGTCCCCTAGCGCTCCCCTAACCTAAAACTAAACTAGATTTATGTGCCACCTAATGCTACGTTACCCCTAAATATGTTGGTGCAAATGGCTGTATGCAAAGAGAAAAACGCTCGTGTAATTTATTTTAACATTTGTCAATCTATTTGTCAAAATTCTCAAAAAATTTGTTTTTTGGAAAAATCACACATCAATTAATATTTTTAGCAATCAAAATTTTTGGCATAAAATTTTTGTGAACGAACCCTCAGAAAGAGTGCCCCGCTTCTGGAACCTGGTTGGAAAGCTTATCGAAACAGAAAAGCGCTCGTGTAATTTTTTCTGACATTTGTCAATATATGTGTCAAAAACTTCAAGAAATCGTTGTGTAGCGGATTAGAAATTCGTTTTTAGAAAATTCCAAAAACCCGTTAACTAATATTTTTAGAAATAAAAATTTTCGGCTTAAAATTTTTGTGAACCTCTCAGAAACGGGTCTATTCACATACAACTTTTCTTTTCAAAGGAAAAAACAAATTTCCAACCCGCCTGGGGCAGTTCCATTTGAAGTCCGACACAATCATTTTTTGAGAATTTTTGACACATGGATTGACAAATGTCAAAAAAAAACACGACCAATTTACTTTTTTGATAAGCTTTCCAACAAGGTGCCACAAAAAAAAAGTTCTATTTGAATGGACCCCTTTGTGACGGTCCGTTCACAAAAGTTTTATGGCGAAAATTTTGATTACTAAAAATACTAGTTGACGTGTTTTTGGATTTTCTTAAAAAACGAATTTCCAACTCGCTAGGGGCAATGTTCCATTTGAAGTCAAACACAATGATTTTTTGAGGACTTTGACACATACAGACCGCTTCAAGCTACTGCGAACATAGGGGGAATCAAGTCCAATTTACTCTCCGTGCCGTACGACCGAGGTGGATTCGAAGCACGCTGCAGTGTTGTCTTTTGGAAATTCATTTTGTTTTTATTATTTTGTTTTATTTCTGCCTTGTTCGAGAAACAGATGGGTAAGTTCTTAATTGAAATAATACATTTTTAAAACTAAAAATGGATGTCTACGAAGTTGCCGAAAAAGTGCAGATGGTCAAATGGTCAAATCGTCATAACCCAACACACGTTCGATATAATAAGAACATAGTATCCCCAAAAACTAAATGTTTGGGGGGGGGTATTGTAGGGGAACACGTAATTGAGCCATTTTTTATTAACGGCAATGCCAATTTGAATGGTCCTAGATACTTCGATCTACTGCAGCAGCACATTATTCCAACTACTAGGCAGTTGTTAGGTGTAAGATTTGGTGAAACATGGTTTCAACAAGATGGTGGTTCCGCTCACAATGTTGGCCTTGTTAGGGAATATCTTGATAATGTATTTCCTAATCGGGTTATAAGTACACGGGGAACTATTTTATGGCCAGCTCGATCTCCCGATCTTGCTCCTAATGACTTCTATCTGTTTTTGAAGAAGCTTTTCAAATTATTACCCCTAACATGCTTGGAAACGTTGGAAGGGGTTTTTATAGTAGGCTCGGATATTGTCTAGCCGAGCAAGGAGGACTTTTCGAACATTTGCTTTAATTTTTTTTTGACTGGGAGAATCTTTTTGGTTTTTAGAATGTATTATTTTATTTTGAGAACTTGCTTTTATTTTGTTTCTCCTTATTATTTTCATTGTAACACGTCGTCACTGATAAATCTGAGCAGTTGACAATAAAGCGCTCTTATTTATCAGTGACAAAAAATAAGAAAATTACGTTATAAAAATTTGCGTATTTATTGACCAAATTCCGGTTTCATTGACTACGCTCCACACAGCACCGTGGTTAGAGGCGTACTAAATACAAGGCGAACGGCGGCGAACGGCAGCGAATGGCGATCGGAAGCCTGAGTGTTGGTTGCTTCACTGATAGGCATGCGACGTCTCTGCATGTACGTACACTGGCAAATTAGACTTCTTTCGTCCTATGTTCGCAGTAGCTTGAAGCGGTCTGTATATTGACAAATGTCAAGAAAAAATTGCACGAGCGTTTTTCTTTTTCGATAAGCTTTCCAACAAAGTGCTACAAGCGAGGTCTTCTCATTTGAAAAAAAAAGTTGTATCTGAATAGACCCCTTTCTGAGGGTCCGTTCACAAAACTTTTTTGCCGAAAATTTTTTAACCCGCTACCGCCCATACTCTAATAATTCAGACTGAAAAACTTAATTAAATTTCTTTAAAATAGTGTGTATGTTGTAATATTCCCTTTTAGTAACAAGTTTGTCCAGGGTTATACAGACCGCTTCAAGCTACTGCGAACATAGGGCGGAAGAAGTCTAATTTGCCAGTGTACGTACATGCAGAGACACCGCACGCCTATCAGTGAAGCAACCAATACTCAGGCTTGCCATCACCACTTGCATGACTTTCCTTTGGTATTTAGTACGTCTCTAACCACGTTGCTGTGTTGAGCGTAGTCAATGAAACCGGAATTTGGTCAATAAATACGCAAATTTTTATAACGTAATTTTCTTATTTTTTGTCACTGATAAATAAGAGCGTTTTATTGTCAACTGCTCAGATTTATCAGTGACGACGTGTTACAATGAAAATAATAAGGAGAAACAAAATAAAAGCAAGTTCTCAAAATAAAATAATACATTCTAAAAACCAAAAAGATTCTCCCAGTCCCGGCTAGACAATATCCGAGCCTACTATAAAAACCCCTTCTAACGTTTCCAAGCATGTTAGGGGTGATAATTTGAAAAGCTTCTTCAAAAACAGATAGAAGTCATTAGGAGCAAGATCGGGAGATCGAGCTGGCCATAAAATATTTCCCCGTGTACTTATAACCCGATTAGGAAATACATTATCAAGATATTCCCTAACAAGGTCAACATTGTGAGCGGAACAACCATCTTGTTGAAACCATGTTTCACCAAATCTTACACCTAACAACTGCCTAGCAGTTGGAATAATGTGCTGCTGCAGTAGATCCAAGTATCTAGGACCATTCAAATTGCAATTGCCGTTAATAAAAAATGGCCCAATTACGTGTTCCCCTACAATACCCCCCCCCCTCAAACATTTAGTTTTTGGGGATACTGTGTTCTTACGTCAAAATACAAATGCAAATTTTCCCTCGACCAATATCGAACGTGTGTTGGGTTTTGACGATTTGACCATTTGACCATCTGCACTTTTTCGGCAACTTCGTAGACATCCATTTTTAGTTTTAAAAATGTATTATTTCAATTAAGAACTTACCCATGTGTTTCTCGAGCAAGGCAGAAATAAAACAAAATGAATTTCCAAAAGATAACACTGCAGCGTGCTTCGAATCCACCTCGGTCGTACGGCACGGAGAGTAAATTGGACTTGATTCCCCCTATGTTCGCAGTAGCTTAAAGCGGTCTGTATACTATAAATAAATATAAGTACCCAATAGTTAATAACATATCCTTGCCCTGTATTTTAAAATAGTCTAGTAATGTCTCTTTGTACTTATGTAAATAATTAATTTTATTGTCATATTGTCTATCTAATTTATATATGCATATTTATTAACAAATTTAACTTAGATAAAAGCCTATATGTATAGATTTTTAATTTACCTTACTTTATTTACTCATGTTTACTTTTGTAATAGTTTATTTTTGACATGTCTTATCTAGTAGTAAAAAGATAAAAATAAATACAATACAATACAATATTCCATTTAAAGTCTCCACCCTGTATACTTGAAGTATAGCCCATCCTAAGAATATTAGCCTCTCCAAAAATTTTGCATTATTTTCGCGAGAACTCGGACTATTGAATTAAAAATTCAGTCCGAAGTGAATCTGAGTGTATACCTGTAAAATATATCATACATTCCGGTCCGTAAAGGAGTATTAGGGACATTATCTTTCCCCTTTCAATTCCTAGCAAAAGGGCGGCCATATCAGCCGCATAAGGTGTAGGCAGGACTCCTTCCGTTAGCGAAAGACGTGATTTTCATACGAAATGAACTGATTTTGTCCCTCAAAATGTACGTAGCAGACATCCCTAGCTTTTACGGGCAAATTTTCGTGAGTTTGTAATGTTTAAAGAGCTATTTTTACCTACAAAAATAATATAATAGCGGGCATTTCCATTCACATATAACTATGAGATACTACCCAAGTAGCACAGTATGTACACTTTACATTTTACAGCTATCCTATAGCTGTCACAACGTTGCGGCAACTACGTTTTTGCTGTAAAGTAGCTAGCTTTATTTAAAAAGTTAAGTCAAAAAGAACTTTCTGTGTTTGACGTTTGCTGCATCACTACGCGTAAACATGGAAGCTGTTAGTTTTAGAAAAAAAATTGAGGAGTTATTCAATGTTCTGAAGTGAATCTGGCCCACAGTGCGCCGCAATGCTACATTTTTGGGGAATTTGATCGCCTCCCTTTGAATTCGCCACGTGTGACTGTACCGGCACGGGCCTGGACCGGTATTCTCGTAACTAAATACGCTCGGCGTTTCGTACTTGCTGACCGTATGATAACGTAATATTCGCATACAACGTGACCAAAGTAACAAAAATGGTATTCACGTATATTGAACGCAAGGCGTCGACGAAGTGCGCTCAGCGCGTGGCGACCGTTTGAGAAACACCTACCATTTGCCAGCTGTTTTGCCATCCGCGCGTACGATTTTCCTACCCTACAATACTTTGTAGAGTGTTGCAGAAAATATAGTAGTTTTTTCAGTTTGCGTTTTTATTAATAATAAGAAAAATAAAAATCTCTTGGGGACGGGTGAAAAACACATACACATGAACCTTACTATTTGATGCTCGATGTAAGACAACTTTTTTCCAAAAAATTGCAAGAAAAACTTTTCTTATTAAAATCGACATCGAAATAATTGAGCATCCGTATAATACTAGAAATAGAAGCAATCCAAATTCTGTAACATCAAGGGTAAAAAAGCCATTGGTCAGCGGTGCTTTTTGTATCTTTCATCGGATGTGTACCAAAACTTATCTGGTTTTGTTAGGCTCATGCCCACATTAATTGTTTTCTTTCAAAAATAAACTAAAAACTTTCATGAAATATGAAATTAGCAGACATGAAATAAATAGCTTAATTGATATAAAAAATAATTAGTAAACAATATAGGTAACTATCTTTCTGTGTTTTCGTCAGTATTTTCTTTACTTTTCTGAAAAATCGCAGTTTTCACACTAATTACTATTTTTATTATTTTTATCTTTTGTCATTTTATTTATTCATAACTGTACTAAAAATTATTATTATTTTTTTTTAATTCAACAGTTCCATGAAAACATATATTTTTCCACGCGCGAGGTTTCTCTTGTGGATGTATGAATTCTGTGTTTGTTGTTGAACTGGTTAGGTTATTTTTTGTGTAACAAATACCTTAGAGTTTTATTTTCTGTTTCTTAAAATGTAGAATACGCATGTTCACTATAATTATAAGATATAACTTACTAGATATATAAGTAACTATTGTGAAACCATTTTAACAATAAATGCTACATAATAAAGTATCAATATCAATATACGACCGTGCCGGAAACATCACTTTCCCTGACTGAGTGCCGGAATAAATTTAAACTTTCCCGCACTGAGTGCGGAATTTTTTTGTAGGTGTGCGGTTAAGTCACGGAGTAAACTTTTTCCCGCACACTGTGCGGGAACGTGCTATTAGTTTATATCACGGACGGGTTTAACTCAGCTAAACCAAACCATCAAGTAATTTTTTACAGGATCAACATACACTTGTGCAAGTCACCATTTGCTGAACTACGGATCGAAATCGATCACGTAATGGCTTCCTTCTTACACATAGAAAAAGAAAAAGAGCGACAAGGCTAACAAGAAATAAAAATGCAAAATTCGGTGCTGCCAAGATGTGCTAAGCGAATTTGATTCTGTCTGCTCGCAGGGCAGCGCGTTCGGCAGAGCGAATACGGAAAGTCGTCGGTCAGCGTTCCGCTGAGCGCGCTGTTCGCTATTCGTTTCGCTTAGCGACTTCAAACCGTTGCAGCGCAAGGCGGGCGATCGATATTATGGATAGTTCCCAACGCAGAACTCGTTCAAAAATACGATTTTCCTGTGCACCGCCACTGCTTTGAAGTTTCCAAGCCAATAACCAAAAGAAAAACGATAGCTGCGCCACTTGGTTTTCAAGTCAGTTGAGCGGGGTCGCAAATCTCCCATTAGATGTCCTCTCTATTTAGATTTATATACTCTCTGCCATTATTTAAGATAAGCTGGTAGAGGAGAGTGCTTTTAAAGATGATCCGGAAATTTCGGATTTTCTGGCCAGAAGCAACTTGGTTTTGTTTTATACTCTCAGGTGATAGTAAGCCCCATGCGTTTTAAGATCCACCTGCCTTTTTAGCTGCTCTGTTGATCTCAGGTTAAGGCATTAAATTCTATTCGGCTGTCCCAAGAAAAAACACAGTAACTGACATTTTTCTGAAAATTATGTTTTTATTGGATTTAAATTGGCCGAACTTTTCCGTACGTTTCTGTCTAAATTTGAAAAAAATCTGATAAAAAATAAGCGAGTTATGGCGCAAAAACCAAACACAGTGAGTGTGACATCAAGCTTCAAAATTCAAAATTTTCACAAAAAAAAAACATTTTTCCAATGCTGCTCCATCTAATATCAATTTAGAGGCTCTAAGCTTTAAGGTGTATAAAGCCACTTTCAGCTGTATTCACAGGCATTATTAGAATATCAATATATGTAAAACATGTTGCAGATCAACCATTTCATTTAAATTCATTTTTCTCTAATTCTTTCCCAAGTCACTTACTGTGTTTTTCCTTGGAACAGCGGAATTGTTACTTTATCCCAGTGCCCCTATTCTTCAAATGATAGAAATTCTGCTCCCTCCCAGAGAGTCGGTTTCTCTCACTTTTGCCCGATATTGATCGAAAGTAATTCTCTTAGTCAAGATCAATACAATTACTTTCTATCAATATGGGGCAAAAGTGAGATAAAACGATTTAAGCCGAAGATTTGGACCAATGACAAGCATAGTAGCAAGAGAATTTGACTCTCTGGAAGCAGAATTTCTATCAGTTCAAAAATAAGGGGTTTTCTTCGCCATTTTCAACAGCATTTGTTTGCTGGTTTTCCAAAATGTACCATGTCGTCTTGTAGGCAACGTAACATGGCTGATCTTTATCCTGTGTCGGTTTGTATTTGAAGCTGCTTGAGTGTGTAGCGTTGACAATAAACGTGAGCACAAGCCACAAACCATCGAACATAACATTGTTGTCTACACAGCAGCCGTTGATTAAGAAGCGGTTCTAAGAGAAAATATGCATTATTTTGTCCACATACTAAAAGTAAGTATACAATAAGGGTCCATATCGGACTTGATACTTGATGTGTAAGCTTCTCTGAAAACGTTGGGATTTCATTGTTTATTTGACGATATATCTGGCAATGCTTAGAAGTTCTGCAGTTAATTTAGGCGAGTGCTTCTTAATTAACACCTTATCAACTAAAAGGCCAGTTAACTGTTTTTCCATCAATGTTTTACCTGCCAATTAGGTTATAATAAATTTTTATTAAATAAAAACTTTTAAAGAACAAGCTTTTATTAAATGCGCTCAAAAATAGAAAATAATTTTTTATATGTCTGTATATGTGTGTAAAAAATAATTTTTTATCTTTCTTATACCATAATAAAAGCGATGGGCGCAAATTAAAAATTTTAACTTTAGGTATCGTATATCGGTCACATCGACGATTCACCTAAGAAACAGTTGTATTACTCTTTTGTCGTTCTTTCTTTGTCACCGTAACGTTAAATTTTTTAATTTGCGCCCATTGCTTTTATTTTGGTATAAGAAAGATAAAAAATTATTTTTTACTTTTTGGTGCATTTAATAAAAGCTTGTTCTTTAAAAGTTTTTTTAACAAAAATTTATATTGTAATTTTTAGATTTGTACCCTAAATCGTCCATTTTGAATCCGCTATATTGAAATTTTAAAATTCGATCAAAAATTCATATCCCCTTCCCGAAAAACCCCTGTATGCCAATTTTGATTTAAATCGAAAAAACTAAATCTTTTCCCCCTCCATTTCCCTCGTTAGAAGGAAGTGTGTACCTAATAATACCACATTATTGTATTGTCGCCGGAACTATAAACCCATACCAAATTTGAACACACATCCTTAATTTTTAGATTTCTAGCCTTAATCGTCCATTTTGAATCCGCCATATTGAAATTTTCAAATCTGATCAAAAATTCATAATCCTTCTTTTTAAAAACCCCTGTATGCCAATTTTTCCTTCTCCACTTCCCTCGTTAGAGGGAGGTGGGTACCTGAGAATACCATATTATTGAATTTTCACCGGAACTATACACGCATACCAAATTTGAGCACAATCGGATGTGGATAAGTCAGTTAAAATTGGTTAGCAAAACATGACCGAAAATCGTCCATCTTGAATCCGCCATATTGAATTTTGAAAATCTGACTAGAAATTCGTTACCTCCCAAGTGCCCCAACACACCAAATTTCAACGAAATCGGGCGTATTTCAACTTTACCCCCCTCCACTCCCTTCGAGTAGAGGGGAGCTGTCAGCAATTATACATAAAGTTAAATAAAAGCTTGTAGAAAGGGCACTGAAGAGGTAGGAGTTAAGTGGCTTTTTAGTTGAGAACGGTGTTGCCTTAATGCAGTCCGGTCTGACTTTGACAGGGAGATGTTTTTTTATTACAAAGTGTATAAATTTAATAGTCTTAAAACATTTCAGGGAATGAGTGTAATATGTAAACTTATCCTACTTCTTCATTTACGCCGGTAACCAGGCCTGGTGGGATCGGATATTTCGTGGAAGCGGATAAGACACTCCCTAGTCGGTAGACTCCTTTGCAGACTAAAGGACAGAGAGCTCAAACGGCGTCTCAGGGTTAAAGAGGTCAGTCGAGGACCGTGGTTAGGAATCCACGTTAAGCAGGATATCCCGCCCCTGGGGTCTAATTCTTGAATCTCAAGAGCAGGAACGATCCCTCAATAAAAGATGCTTTTTCTTGAAACCTCTTCGAAATTTTAGATTGAAAAATATACATTATGCACATGCTTCCCTGAGAAATGAGACCGATCCCTGGCTTTGCAGTCAGAGAGCGGGGAAACCCAATTTTTGATAGAATGGAATGAGCGATCTCCGCTCAAGAATACGAATACTGCGTTCGACGTGGGATCATTCGACACAGGCCCAGATAGGCATCGAATGTTGCGAAACTGAAGTGGGATTAAGCAAAGCATGCATGTTGCTTATGCATGCAAAACCCTGATGCGGTGGAAGATCTTGATAAATTCTTTGGTCAATAAGTAAAGTTAAGGTGCGTGACCAATAATCCAAAGTTACTTGATTACATAGAAACCATATAACTATGAGATACTATAATGTCGCAAGTGTCGCAAAATGTGTAACGAAAATAACTTTTTCTACAACCGAGCGTAAAGTTACCATGTTCGCGCTTCAAAAAGAAAGCGCAAAGTTAGACTTTTCCGAGGAGCGAACGTTTTTTTACTTTGTCGCTCGGCGAACGAAAAAATATTGTGTGTACTTCGAGCGTAAAAACTTTGTCGCTTTCAAAACATATCCGCGCCCAGCTTTGCGTCGTTTATAAAACTTTTTTCTTAAGAGGCAAAGTATTACTTTAAGTAAAAAAAACGTACAACTGACAACGCCTTGTTCTTTAATTTTGTTAATCTTTTACTAGAGTGCACAGGGAAAACTAAACATCAGAATTAGCTGAATTTTTGCAGGGGTGATCATTTTTAAATGCTTAACAAAAATATCTGAAAGATTTTTCAAAATTCTCAATTATTTTTTCTTCAAAATAAAAGCTCTGGTGCTGTCATCTATCCCAAAAGTCTCAAAATAATTGCGGTTGAGAAAAAACCCGATTTACAAAAAAAAAATAGAGAAATACTCATAATTTCCTCCTTGCTTTAGCGAAAATAAAAACTAAGTTTCCTTTTTTTCTAAAAGCCTGTGCACTCCGGAAAAGAAAACCGATCAATCAATCAAAATTTATTGAATTTGGGAGACACACGCAGTTCAAGTGTTGACCGATAGACCGCAGAATTTATACGATTCCATGTTAACTGCAGGTGTTTTGTCAACAAACTTTAAATCGAGCCGCAATGGAGCAACACCGTTCTCAACTTAATAACGGTGTTGAGTGGAGAGTATTTTTACGTTTTTTGACAGAAAACCATTTGAGGTTATGTTTATCTTTCAAAAATGTCTTTTCAAAAACATTGTTCTAAAACAACACACCGAAAAAGGCCTAGCGCTGCGGGGGCATTACCCCGAGTCTATCAAAGAGAACTTTACTGGGTCGCTGGGATTACTAGAAATTCGCATAGAAACATTCGGCGCCCATAATCCCACAAAATTTAGTTTTTATTTTGATTCAATCATTTCTTTTAAATTTAAATTATTGCGGCATAGTTATGTGCAATTGTACTAGTGAAATCTTGGAGTGCAAAGGATAGATGTTAGAACCTCAGTTTCAAAAAGACACGGATAACAAAACAGGTCAGTAAAGCTCAATTTAGAGATTGGAAAGACTCTTGCTAGTCATTGACGCTCCTGTTTAAAATAGAATACGATTATTTCGTCTAGCGCCAGTAGCCTATTTTTAAATCTGCATACTTTTAAGTTAACCTGTTGTCGGTATCAGCTAGCGAGAGTGTTTCCAATTCAATTATAAATGCACCTGTAAATGCAACCTTAAACATTACACCCAGTTACTTTAATAAGTAGTTGGGTAGCGTTTTTTTTACAAGGTAATTCTGCAATAAACGGTTTTCTTTTATTTTAGTAGTTTACTTGAAATTTTGCAAAAAAATCAGGTCGACATAGTTAAATTGATTTCCCGTACAGTGTTGCTAAAAATAATTCCCCAGATTGTAACTACGACCTTAACGGCCCAATTACATCGTTAAACCGGCAACGCTGTTGGGTCCGTTTATTAGGCAATTCTTTTTCCGCATGTTTCTCGGAAACAGGACTTCCAAATGGCCTGAAATTTTGCCTAAATTGTTTATTGGACTATGTTTTTCCATCAAATCTTGGTACTTTTTTAAAATTTTGTTTATTTTTTGAAAAAAACTGTTTTAGCTTTTGTGGTGTTTCAAAATTGGCGCGCCCATATTACGTCAGAAACAGTCAGAAATACCCTTTATAGAGACCTGTAAAACTAAATTGGAAATATTTGTAATTTTCCAAATAATGGACACCTAATTTCAAAAACTCTCTAGATTGTATTAATAAGCTTTGTAATCCTCTTCCTCTAATAAAAAACAAATTGAGTATTATTTTCCTCTAAAGCTAAAACATGCGGAAATGTAAAAACATGGACTATACTGGTTACCTATCAATATTAGTTATATGCCTAGCATCAAAAAGTACTTAAATGGTTATATTATAGATACCGCCACCATCAAAATTAACCACCCACGTCTTTTTTTTGTGAGCTTACCCTAGGCATAGTTTCTAGTGTTCTCCTTTCCTAAATGTATTCGGCTAAGAGAGATCTAGCATATATACCTAGGTAACACCCCTTACCAGGAAAAAAAATTTATGCCATGCAAACATCGAAATTGGTCGACTCACTGTATTTGCAACTAACTAATGTCAGTGTGTCTGCCTGACATTCTTCATAACCTTAGTTTTGTCGTTTTGTTTTGGAGTTCGTCGGCCTGGTTTTTGTGTTTTATTTAATAATTTTTCCTTTGGTGAAAAGCTACTTTTTAGAACCCTTAAGTGGTCTGTGTGTATGGCCATTTGACTAGTTGTCACTGCTCTCAATTCGATCACCTAGGTGATAAATAAACAATCCCCCATAGGGTCACTGGATCCTGAGACCTGCGGTCCCAGCCGCAGGTTTTAGGATCCAGTGACCCTAATCCCCAATGATTCGCGGCGCAATCTGTGAACAGGAGAATACAGTAAAGAAACCAGAGATAGTAATGAGTGGTAGATGACGTATTGAAATCGATTGACAAATTTATATTATCTCTGGATTGTTCTTGCGCCGTTAATACACAAATAACTATTGAAAAACAGAGTAGAAAATTCAAAATCGCGGTTGGCTTGGGCACTGTTTGGGCCAGGCCAAAGACAGAAAATCTACTGCGCATGCACGAACAAAGTCGTGCCATAAGACAAAAAATATTAACGTTGCCCAATGTACCATGAAAAATAAATACTTACTTTAAATGTGCTTCAACTACAGCTTTTCAAACGCATTGGCGTCGTTTAAAGTAAAATTTATCCAATTTGACGAAGAAACTAATAGAAAAATGCACAAAAACCACAACAACATTTTTTCTCTGGGAATTTTTGTTGTTGTTGTTCGCAATTTTGTTTATGTTATTGTGGTGTTTTCGTATTTTAAAATTTTGTGGCGTTATTTTCTGTGATTAGGGATTTATTGAAATACGGCCGAACTGGATAGTGCCTACTTAGCGCCGACCTTAACACAGGCTGTGCCTGGCTCTAAAAGGTGCAAATTATAGAATTATTGAACGCGCCTCTAGCAAAGCGGTGACGATACGACTTTATTTCTAACCTACAAATATATGCTGCCTGTTTTCGAAATTCTGTGTTGTTTGTTTTATATTTTGAGTGATGAAAAGCATGGATGATGTGTTGGAAGCAGAGGTCTTTGTGGAGGGTGGAGAGAAGGACCATTTAGACTTCTGAAGGGATTTTGTTGAACTACTTCTCATAGCAAACAAATATTGTCTTCATCGGTAAAACGAAATATTTGAGCCTTGCTTTTTTTAATTTTCTTGTGCTATGTCATCCGATTTCATAAAAATATAACTATTTTGTCCCAATTTTTGATTTTTTGGCCGTCACACACAAAAAATTCCCGAAAGTAGGGGTAAGGTAAAAAAAAATGGCGAATAGTTGCCAAAAACGTCAAATACAGCTAGACACAGTCAAGATGCGGCCCAGTATAATTCCTCCACAAATAAGGGCAGGTCCTAACCTTATTAGTGTCGGCACTAAATGTGGTCGTTCTTGCGCATGCGTATCTGTCAACAGTGTCAAAATAGTGTCTGGCCTTATTAGTGCCGGGCCCCAACTGCGTTTCAATAATTCCCTATTAGCAGTCTGTGTGTTATTTAAGTAAACATGCAAAGCACCTGGCGCCTTTTGGCATCTTAGACCTCCCCTCCTAAAATAAACCAGTGGCGTAGCCAGGGTGGGGGGAGTTTGGGGGTTAAACACCCCCCCCCCTTCCAGGAGATCCAGAGGTCCAACCAAATCTACAATAAATTAATCATGATCAAGGGCCCCAGAAAGAGCTATAGCTGACTCTTTACTCCGGTTTGTGACGCGTGTTTGGTGTCATGTCTTAAATTTTAAAAATTTTGCCTGCGGTGCTACGACGTCATTAATTGTTAAAATTTTAGATTAATTCCAAGAAATTTTTATTACCTGCATTAAAAACGAGTAATAAATGGCATTCTTAGCATATTTTTTCTTAAAATTTTCTTCAGTTGATTTCTGGCTACGCCACTGAATAAACTATGCATTAGTTGGCTCTTATCCCACAAAATGTCTCACTTCTCTCAAGAGTACTTGTATGCCCAACTTTTACGCAAAAAATTAAAAAATAAAGTCCAGTAATACCTAGCACGTGGGTTTTCTTTGGAGAAAGTCATAGATGGTCCCAAACTCTATAATTTTACTCACTAATTAAGCATCAAAGATTCTGGTTTTTGTTTTCTAATACTGTTTTGTCCGTGATTAAATCCAGAGGAATCCAATTTTCTATTAATATCAAATTACGGTTAACACTAGGCAACACTTTTTAATTTTCTTTAAGGTAGTTTCCACTCTATTAATAAATTTTCCAAAAGCAAACAAAAATATTAAACATAACCTAAATTTTCGCTGTCAGATGGTTGTCAGTTGCTTTCACTACTGACGCAATCGACGGTAGACGCTTCGCCTCTGGATTATTTCCAGGCTAACTTGATTGGAAGAGTTATTAGGGAGATTTTGGTCAGATTTTCTGGGCAGGCGCAGTAGCGCTCTGTCAGGCTGTTACCTTTATCAAAAGTAACCACTGGCGTTAATTAGCGTCGAATAGCGACTACATTTACGAAGATTTTTAGGTTATAAAAGTTTGTTTTGTTTTACGAAAATTTAGTGTATTTGGATTTTATTTTTTGTTAACCGTGTTTATAGTAGTAGTAGGGTGCCTTTTTTATCGTTTTTTTTTTTGGTAAACAAATGAGTAAGTACAAATAAGTTTGCAGAAGCTCGATTTCTTCTATTACCCCACCAAAGATATCTTGCAAAATCATTTGTCTGACTAAATTTATGTCGGGATGTCGGTCTCCCAGTCATATCACTAAATTAATATTTTCCTCCATGATATGGTAAGAACAGCAAATAAAAAAAAAGACTTGAGAAAAAAACAACAAAAATCAAAAAAAAAGTAAAGTTATGTTTACCGCCAAACGATTGACTACGTTCAAAAGCTCTATTTTTAACCCCTTCAAGTTACCTTTATTTACGGTAACGGTAACCATAAAGGCCTGACCAAAATCTCCCTATTATCGGTACTCAGAGTTATAATGATAGAAACAAAGCAACAATGCGACGTATTGAAGCTGTGCAGATGCCGAGTAGTGGATATCGGAGTATGGAAAATAGTTTGAATTAAAAGTCGAAAATCCATATTCGATACAAACGGGAGCTTATTTTGCAGATGCAACCAAGTTTAAGTCATATTAAAAAAGTAACAAAGTTACGTTTCCAATAAATATTATTCCAATATTAACAGTCAAAAAAGTAATAAACTAGGTAATAATTATATATATATTCATAATAACCTTATCATGCAAGTTGCAGTTAAAAACGTTTCAAAATAAAACTCTACTATTTCTGGATAGCGTAATCTTTAGTCAAAAAAAAATTAACCTGAAATCTGCATGATTTTGATAAGCTTTGAAGAATATTTGCTTCAAAAATATGTCAATGAACTTAAACGTATAAAAACCTGCCAATTTTTTCGCCTTTAGCGACGTTACTTTAAAATTACTTATTTTTTAAATAAAATCCTATTATATGCTTAAAAATCCGCTCATTATGAAGTTAGGTATCGATCTTTTTGTCGTTTTTAGCCAGTCATCGGCCTCATTAAGAACCTGCTGCATTAGCTGAGAGTTAATTAGTTTCGGCTTCCAAATAAGAATACTTACAAAAAAAATTACTTTTATAAAAATCCGCAATTAAGTCCTTAAAATGTTTGTGTTCTTGTTAAGATATATTCTGAGATTTCGGTAAAGCATTTTACATATTTAATTGACGTCAAATATCAACGATAACTTTCGATCTGACCTTTGGTAATTTTGTTTTTCCCTAGAAAACCATATGGCCATAGTTTAGTCACTGCCACATTCAGAAAAATGATTTTTGTTTGAAAGTTTGGGACCATGATGAATTTAAAATTAACTCTGTGTTTCGGACTTTCATTGTCTAAATTTTATTTATACACGACGTTTCGATCAGTACAATATCTGATCGTCTTCAGATGCAAACTACAATCTATTCCTAAGGCTACGTACTTATATACTATGGGAAATCACTCAACCGTGAAGTTGGCTTCGCCTAAGGAGGGGCTTCCAAATATTTGGAATTTCAACTCTTCGTCTACTAAAAACACCCTGATTCTGCCCAATAAAGGCAGCTTCAAGGAATTTTCGTTTCTTCCAGTGTGACTCCTTGTGCAAAACCTTTGCTTCTGTCCACTTCATTCGGTGTTGTTTTGACCATGCGTGTTCGGCGATTCCTGATTTCGTTGTTTCATGTTCCTTAAACCTAACAGATAGTGGTCTTTTTGTTTCACCTATGTATGATTCACCACAATCACAAGGAACTTGGTAAATACATTCTTTATTTTGTTTGTTCTCCGGTTTTGTTTCACTAAGAAGGCTTCGAATTATATTATTATTACATTTAAAAGTTATTTCAATATTAAAGTTGTTCGTTACTCTTCGAATTTTCTCTGATACTCCTTTAATGTATGGAATTGTAAGGAATTGGTCTTGTAATATCTGTCCTATTTGCTGAAATTTAGAAATAGTATCTGTTATAAGTTTAAGGCTGTAACCATTATGCTGCAGATCCTTCTTACTGTGTCTTATTTCGATTTCCAAGTCATGAGAATTGTTACAAATTTGAATGGCTCTATTATACAAAGTTCTTATTATGCCTCGTTTGGTTGTAGCAGAATAATTTGAACCTTGATTTAAATATTGTCCTGTGTGAGTGGGTTTACGATAGACTGTTGTTCTGATGTCGCTTTCTACTCGTTTGACAAGTACATCAAGAAAAGGAATTTGACAATTTTTCTCCAACTCCATTGTGAATTTAATGGTGGGTCTTATGTTATTTAGGTGGTAAAGAACTTTGAAAGTTGTTGGTCATACAATAAAAGTATCATCAACATATCTTAGCTTAGGTTTATATGTTGCGGTATCAACCGCGTGTGATTCGAACCACTCCATGTAAATATTGGCCACCACTGGCGAAAGCGATGAACCCATTGGCAGACCGTCATTCTGAGCATAAAACCTATCTTTTCCCTGAAAATAAGAGTTATTTCGGGTCCGGACCCGAGGATAAATTGTCAGTTTTGATGTTGAAAGTCTATACACCAATGTCCCGATAAAGGAATGGCTAGACATTATTAGACAGAGACCGGTTGATGACGAATCCCTTCGTGAACGTACAAGCCAAAATTAAAAAAATCCAGCTTATTTTACAAGCTCCAATAAGCACATTAAAAAAAAATTATTTTTACGTACTGAAAATGTTTTAAAAAGGTAATCACAAGCTTGTGAACCTATAAAGACTTTGCAATTTTTATGCAATATAAGCAGAACACAGAAGTTTACATATTGAAAAAAAAAGTGGGTTGGAGTGGGATCCAGTCTCAATTCTTCAAAAATGTTTCGTTTTTTTGTGCAATTTTTAAAGAAATGCAGTAACCTGGAAAATTCAGTCTACAACAAAAATATTTTGTTGTTTATTGAATTTCGTTTAATAGCTCAGACTGTTCCGACTGCAAAAATCATAAAATTCTAAACATGTGTTTTAATAGTTAAATTTGGTAACAAATCATATATTTTATGTTTGTTTGAAAGTTTGAGACAATGATGTGTTTGAAATTAACTCTGTGTTTCGGACTTCCATTGTCTATATTTTATTTATACACGACGTTTCGATCAGTACAATCTCTGATCGAAACGTCGTGTATAAATAAAATATAGACAATGGAAGTCCGAAACACAGAGTTAATTTCATATATTTTATGGTTTCAAAACTATTTTTGAAGGCACAAAAATTACCGTACTGCATGTCGCAGAAATTCCGGACAATTTTTAAAAACCCGCCCGGACTTCCCCGGACGCTTCCAAAACCCGAACATATCCGAGGAAATCCGGTTTTTTTGTTTTTTACTGACTTTTCCGTGAAACCCTACAAATTCCCTGACTTTTCCAGGTGTTCCAGGTTTTCCCTGACCACTTTGAATCCTGAAAAAGCCAGTTAACTCCTACCGCCCTTTAACCTAGTGGCTGCAATTTTTATAACCAAATTGACAGGTAAAAATGAGTTAACTGGCTTTTTAGTTGAGAACGGTGTTGATCCACCAAAGCAAACATTTTCCGAGAGGCTTTAATCATGATTAGTCACTAATCGGTGTTTAGCATGTGGTGTTTTATATTGAAACTTTGTTTGCCAAGACTCATTTCAAACTCCGATTAGTGTCATGACTAAAGCTTAATCGGAGAATTTTCACGTTGGTAGATATGGACATTAAAGTCATCAATGGAAAATCAATGTTTAAAAATTGGGCTTTGAATTATTTACAATTCATAATAAAATATTCTCCAACTATTTATAAAGCTTCAATAAATTTATGGTGTGTGCATAAATTTTGACTAAATTTATTTCGTGTTTCGTATAAGTGTTAATTCCTTTCATTTTGCATTTTAGTTTTATTTAAAAGGTTTTTAAATTTTCATAAATACATACCAATTAAAAAAAAGTAATTAAAAACTGCGGAAATTTGAATAGGGATTTTTTAAATTTATGGGCTGTTTATTAATGGCTTAAGCATAAATTAGCGTTTGGACGTCTTCTATATACTGAAAAAAGTGGGCAGTGTAGGGTATCGATTGATGTTTTTGTGTTTTTTTAAGGTACCACTGTAAATGAATGTTCCTGGATGTACCAATAACTTGGTGTTGGTGTTTTCCATCCAGGCTTTTTATGAAAGAAATAATATTATTGGGTAGGTAGGTATGAAACCTCCTGTTCAGTGCTGTGGTTTCTGGCTACATGCCAAACAATTTTTTTAACTTCTACTTCACAATAACAGCAAAAATGTGGTTACCCTAGAATATTAAGAATATCTTAAAGCCTCTATATTGAAACAAAAGGGGCCGCCATATTCTAACACGAATTTTTGTTAAGCACTTATCCGTGAAGGAAAATCGTATGGTTCCGAAATTCCCCGAGTCGAATACAGTTTCATTTGTGTTAAATCTACTCACGCTTATGCGTAAGCATATTTCAGTCAAAACTTGGCTCTAATTCCGTTATCGCCGGCAAGATAGAACCCAAGCAGCCTTTCAGAAACTTACGTTTTATCAAATAAAACGTTCAAACTTTCCTATAGTCAGTTAGCTAGAAGATTCCACTGAATGCACGAAGAAGCACTCAGTATCCACAACATAAGTAAAAGAAAAATATATTTTCTTAAAATCACTAAATAAAAATAAATGCTCTGTTTGTAACTGTTTTCTAAACGAAATACAATCTTTCCTCTTCTAAGAGCCAAAGACAGGGTTAGAAAAAGAGTTTTATTAAACTCTTTTTCTAACCCTGTCTTTAAGTGGGCTCTATAGCGTCCTCGTGAATTGTAAAGGAGTTTTCCTCTTTTCTAAAGGATCTTCTCCCAAAATTGCAAGTTGGTCTTGCTTCAAAGCACTCTAATTTCAAATTGTTGTCCTCATTGGTATTGGGCAGTAGTTGCCCCAACATACTAGTCTTCATCTGTAAAAAAAAATTGCAACCTGGCCTAAAACCTTTTGAGCCCTTTACGGGAAAGAGTGCCCCCATTTGTACTTTTTGATTAGGTCAAGTGATTTTACTAGAACCTAATTAGAAAAAAGATCGAATATAATAAAATTAACCCAGATCCTTTTTAAGGGATTTTCTTTAAATCCGCCAGAATTAAGCTAAGAGAAAATCATAAAAATCCGAAAACAAAAAAACCGTTTTGTCTGATGGGTCCATAAACCTTCACTCTGTCACTTGATTTTCAGCCTTTTTTCTGTATAAATTGGGAAATTTGCTTCTGTACTTATCGAGCAAAATACTGGGTTATAACTTATAAGACACAACACACAGAACAATTCTTTAATCATATCAACATCATAAGAAACTGGATCAAATTCACTCTGGAAAAAGAAGAAAGCTGTCCTTTCCTCGACATTATCATCACCAAAGAGAACTCAACCATTATCACTTCCGTGACTCAACCATTATCAATATGTAAACTTCAAATCAAACAACTCCACATCAACCGCAACTGGGAATTGCAAAATCTCTAGCAGACCGATCCACCTACATCTGCAATATAGAAGAAGCTTTAAATATAGAAAAAATTTGATCCTAACTGCGAATTAATGGTTTTTTCAACTACTCGATCAATAAAACTTTTCAGACCGCACCAACGCAAAAAACGACAGACGTAAATGCTGAAAGAATAGGCACTGTCTTCAAAACGACCACAACAATAAGAGTAGTATTAGTAGTAGTATAGACGCGGCATAAAATTCTAAACACGTGTGTTTATAGTTACATTTGGTAAAAAATCATATATTTTATGGTTTCAAAACTATTTCTGGAGGCACAAAAATTGCCATGCTGCCTGTCGCAGAAATTCCGGACAATTTTCAAAAACCCGCCCGGACTTCCCCGGACGCTTCCAAAACCCGAACATGTCCGGGGAAATCCGGACGGATGGCAACCGTAACTATGGGTATCTTATTATCTGCCTTTTTGATGACTTTTAGGTCATTTTTGTTTTTTTTGCACCTACTTCAGCTGCACCACTCTCTCCGGGCCTCCCTGTCTTCCTCTTCGAGCCCGCAAGCAGGACACACGGGATCTCCTGCTACTCTTATTTGTTCAGCCGATTGTGCCCAGTCAGCATCCCCATCAGCAGTCCAATATCCTTTCGGGTCCTGCCTAAGAGCCAATTAGTTCTGGCTACATTCGGACCATCCACGAATAGCTTGGACTGTCTGCACTTTGACTCTTGCCTCCAGGACGTCTTCAGTTCATTGTTCGCACATTTGTTGAGCTCAGTCTGTATCTGTTTCCTTGTTATTCCCAGAAGAGGTTCCAGTCCAATGTATTGGGTTTCGGCCCCTAACCTGGCAAGTTCGTCCGCTTTCTCGTTCCCTGGTATTCCCTCATGACCTGGGACACACATCAGTGTCGCCCTTTTGTCTTGAGCCAGTGTTTGCAGTGCTTCAGCGCACTCCTCCACCAGACTACTGACTATTTTGGGTGCACTTAGAGCCTTGAGGGTAGCCTGGATGTCAGCGCATATGTATATGTCCCTCCTCCCATTTCTGACCTCGGGTAGGGTTGCTGCTATGATAATGTCAAACACCTCCGCCTGAAACACCGTAGCGTGTTTTCCAAGTGGATAACTTTTCTGAAATTCTAGGCTTTCCGCGCTCCTGAGCCTGTTGTCTGCCTGGCTGACAGTTTAGAGCCATCCGTGTATCAGACCGTCGCCTCCTGCTTAATTCCGTTCGAAATTCTTCCCTTCATTCCATTCCGGTATTGTAGCCTTGTACTTTTTTATCGAACCTCCATGGTTTAAGCGGTGCTTTCACTGGCAATCTTAGGAGGGGCAACTCTTTCGTCACCAGTTCCTCGACCGCCAGATGGCCCTCTCTTTCCTCCCTTTTCTTCCACAGTCCCTGGTCCCTTAATCGCAGGTACGTCGCCATCGCCTCCTTCTTGATCCAAGTTGGAAGCGAGGGGAGACCCAAGATTGTTTCCAGAGCGTGGATGGGAGTCGTCCTCATTGCGTCAGTCATTCCTCTGCAGAAGAGTCCTTGCAGGCTCGTAATCTTCTTGGATATGGTCAGTTTCTCTACAGCGGGCCACCGGACCACTGATCCGTATTGGATCCTTGGTCTTATGATGGCCGTGTATATCCAGTGTAGGATCCTCGGGCTAATGCCCCAGATTCGACCGACCACTCGGCGCAACTGCCACAATGTTGCCTGGACTTTAACAGTCATTCTGGCAACATGCTCGCTCTACTTGAGTCTCTTGTCCAGCGTCATCCCCAAGTCAAAGTTGTGATACCAAAGATAGGGTTCTGCCATACATTATGGGAGCTCTGAATCCCCCTAGTTTCCTCTTTCTGGTGAATAGCATCATCTCGGTCTTTTCAGGATTTACTGTAAGACCATTCTGCCGTCGGGATATCTACATCGGAGAAACCAGCCGAGCCATGGAACTTCGCCTTACAGAACACAAACGACAAGGAGACACAACTGGATCGAAAATAGCTCAAAAATGCCGAGAAAATCAGCATCCCATCGAATAGAAAGAAGCAAAAATCATCGTCAAGGAGGAAAATTTATTCAAGGGACAGTTTAAAGAAACAACATTCATACAGAGGAACCAGAATGTATTTTCACCATCAAGAATATTTGAAAACCAATCGCAATTACAGCAATGTAAACAAAAATTGAAGTCAAATAAATAAGCGAATGAGAGACACAAAATACATCGTACACAAATTGGAGCTCAGTGCAATACGGTGGTTTCTGCCATGAGTAACTCACTTAACTTAATACGCTCTGAGATTATTACCAAGTTTGCCATAAGCAATCAACTAATAGAATCACTTTTGGCAATTAGTTAAGCTCGGGATGTGTTAGTTTAGGCAAAGTATAATGTCGAATTGGATTTATTCCGTTTTGATTCAATCGAAGATAAGGATGGTAAGTTGCGTCGATCAATTTTGCCCGAGCGGTTAAGTTGCTATACCCTTTAAAAAGGTTGTTTTATACATTCGATTTAAAATATTAAGAAAAAACGTTTTTAAGATTCACTTCTGGAAAAAAATGTTTATTTTGATAATAAATTAAGTGAGGGTATTGATTGATTCATTTATTTGTAAGTCTGGCACTATTATGTTCTCCACTAGAGTATGCTAAGCCATCTAAAGAGGTTTGCAATTGCTTGCATCGATTTGTGGTTTGCCAATACAAGCTATCACAGTTCGCACAGTATACAGGATGGTCCAATAAAATTGATCACCAGATTGAGGAAAAAAAATGTTTTATAAATTCAGACCTGCCTTTTAATCAAAAACAACCCAGTATGTCTGGCCATCTTATCATCCTCCATACAGTCTGCATTTGGTTAAACATTGTCTGGATCTCTTTCTTAATGAATTCCTGCAGGGTTTTGTAATGCACTCTTTGGTATGTGCCAGTCCAGGCAATTCTCTTCAGTACTGCTGGGACATATTGTCCATAATGTGCGAAGAACCATTACTTTCCCTACACTCTTCCTTAAATTCGCGCTTGTTAATCCGTTCATCGTATTTTTTCTGTAAATATAGTCGAAATTATCGTACAAATGTTCCTCTATGGCCGCTCGCGTTTTACTAGAATAACTTCATAGAACAAAAGTCTATTTTGGCTGAGCGCGCTAATCTACAGGGATTTAGGCGTCACTTAGTCAACATTAACCTTTGTGTCCTTTGCAATTTACCCTCGTGGCTTTTACCCCCTTTTTGAGATCGATTTACGTCCACTCCAATACCAACTAACTGCAATGCATTTTCTATCTATACCTAACTTGTTTAGGCAAATCGGAAGACCATCAATGAAGCATAATGTGTATAAGAGAGCTAGTAGAGTTAACTGTTTTGCAGAAAGAGGAGACATATTGGCACCTAGTGGGAGAGTACGCGGCCTACAATAACTGTAAAAAAACTGCACTTTCTCTAATGAAGAGATTTTTTTTGCAATATTTTTGATATTTTGAGGAGTATCTTGTGCGGTGTTGAAAAAAAGTTTTAATTCTGGGCTTTCTTTTGCAGTTGTTTTTTCTTTACCTAATATCTTATGCAATTGTCTCTTCATTGATTTCTGTTTATTTTCCTTGAGACTTCTCTCATTCAATTTTCTCTTTCTTATTTTAGGTTTTATCCACCTTCTTGCGTGTTTTCTCTTCATTCTTCGGTAGGGGCTGTAAATATTTAACCACTCATAATTAACTTGGTGACTTTAATTTTTGTTGTTATTCTTTCGTTTTTAAGGATGTTGGCTGTTTTTTTTAATGAGTGCTTTGAAAGACATATTTTTATTCTTAACACAGGTCAAGAATTATTTTAAAGAAAGTAGACAAACCGAGATAGAACACATTATCAAAGTGCACTTGTAAGTGGTGTTAAATTCCAAACTGGTCGGTTCTGTTTTGCTAGAAAACTGTTTTTGTGACCTACATAGCTACGGCATAAAAGCGGAGAAATTACAGCCTCAAAAATGGTTGCGCGGTTGCTGAAATTTGCTGAAAAATGTAAATTAATTAAATAAAACGGCTTTTATTTTAGACTCGGTAAAAGTCAGCACAAGCTGTTATTAACTGTTACTTTAAAGTATATTGCTGGCATTACATTTGACCAAAAAAAGACGATCATACAAATCATACTGTTTAAAAATCCACCTCCACAGCAAATCTTTTTCCAAAAAAAACTTGCTGATGACAACGTTAAAAAATAACTTTTTGAATTATAACTCTTGCAATCTCTAAAATTGTAAAACTAGGACAAAAACACTTAAAAGTTCGGATAAAATCCGGAAATTGCTGCAAAAAATTATTTAACACTTTGTAGAATAACCAACTAAATGGTTCAATCACGCCTTCAAAAATTTTAAGAAAAAACATTAAAAATGTAATTTTTTACGCGTTTTAAATGGTTTTGACAAAAAACTTGTGACCAGTAATGATGTATAATTTGAAGAAATACTTAGTTCTAGAAAAAATTATTTTTTTTGTAAAATATTTATGAAAAAGTGGGTTGGCTTATATATAGTTTTAATTATAGGTTTGTCGCCAAAATCACCTCACAAATGCGTCGCGGGCGAAAATTTTGAGAACACTCCCAGCAAACATCGGCTTATTAAAAATATAAAATATTCACTGTACAAAAGAAGTACAAATTTGGAACATGGCATTTTACTATTTTTGTACATTTGGTGCCACTTCAAATAAAGCAATATATTAGTACTCTTATTAAAGTACTTTATGCCAGTGCAATATTTACGATTTTTTTTGTATTTTTGCTACGCATTGCAGCACAAATTGTTCCAAATTAGTGCTATTTTTGTACTTGCGATATGTTTGCTGGGTTGTAACTATAAAAAATGTAATTTCTTCTTGAATGCATTAAAAATGCCATTTCTTCTTGAATGCTGTTCCTGACAAAAATTAAACTGAAATTACAACCATTAATGACATTTTATACAAGGCTTTCCAGGTTTCATTATTTAAATTTTTACGAACTAATAATGTTTTAAAGAAAAGATAATCACAAGCTTGTGAACCTATAAATACTTTGAAATTTTTCTGCGATATAAGCAGAACACAAAAGTTTACATTTTGAAAAAAAAAGTGGGTTCGAGTGGGATCCAGTCTCAATTTTTCAAAAATGTTTCGTTTTTTTTTGTGCAATTTTTAAAGAAATGCCGTAACCTGAAAAAATCAGTCTACAACAAAAATTTTATTTAACAGTTCACACTGTTCCGGCTGCAAAAGAAAATCATAAAATTCTAAATATGCGTGTTTATAGTTAAATTTGGTAAAAATAATATATTTTATGGTTTCAAAATGACTTGATGACACAAAAATTGCCGTGCTGCCTGTCGCAGAAATTCCGGACAATTTTCAAAAACCCGCCCGGACGCCACCAAAACCCGAACATGTCCGGAGAAATCCGGACGGATGTCAACCATATTATAACAAAATTTGAAAGCTCTCTCAGGGGAGCGGAGGCGTAACAGCTGCCCGGTAAAGTAAAAAATAGTTTCTTTTTAAATCGGTCCTGTAAAGTGTAACTTTCCATACGAAAAGAACACTTTATCATATTTGTAACCGGGCTTTAATCAAAAATGCTTTTATCATAAATAAGGCTGCGCAGAATGTTAACACCCGTCTGTCTGATAAATTTCTCCTAAAACTGAAGAGTCTGATAATTTCCCTAGAGTATGCTGCCAGTGGCTGGAAGCCTTATTTATAGACTGTGGTTTCTCCATAATAAATCGTTGTTAGAACATCGATTACATAAAAATGAATACGCTATTAAAAAGTTTATTATAATAACTATGAGATACTATAACGGCCCAAGGGTCGCAAAACGTGTAACGAAAATAATTTTGAAAAATAAAGAAGAAAATTCAAAATCGCGGTTCGCTTTGGCACTGTTTGGACCACCAGGCCATAGGCGAAAAATCTACTGCGCATGCACTAACAAAGCCATGCCAGTATCTTAGTGACCTTACGATAATTTAATGACAAGGTATTAATATGAGTGACAGTAACTACGTCATCATCTGTCCGAAAACTTTGATTTTATTTAAGGTCGTAGTTACAATCTGGGGAATTGTTTTTAGCAACACTGTACAAGAAATCAATTTAACTATGTCGACCTGATTTTTTTGCAAAATTTTACGTCGTTGAATTTTTTTTGCATGGCAACGCGGAGACTTTATGTATGTTTATCCACAGTGGGACACCAGAGATTTTTTAGCACCGGGTCAAAAATTTGGGGTTAGGTTACTTATTTTGACTTTTCGCGTTCTACGCCGCTAAAAAACCAACTAAAATACTAAAATAAAAAAACCATTTATAGTAGAATTACCTGCTAAAAAAATACTACCCAACTACGTAATAAAGTAACTGGGTGTAATGTTTAAGGTTGCATTTACTGGTGCATTTATAATTGAATTGGAAACACTCCCACTAGCTGATACCGACAACAGGTTAACTTAAAAGCATATAGATTTAAAAATCGGCTACTGGCGCTGGACGAAATAATCGTATTCTATTTTAAACAGGAGCGTCAACGACAAGCAAAACTCTTTCCAACCTCTAAATGGAGCTTTACTGACCTGTTTTGTTAGTACTCAAGTATCCGTGTGTTTTTGAAACTGAGGTTCTAAAATGTATCCTTGCACTCCAAGATTTCACTAGTACACTTGCACATAACTATACTGCAACAATTTAAATTTAAAAAAAAATGGTTGAATCAAAATAAAAACAAAATTATGTGGGGTTATGGGCGCAGAATGTTTTTATGCGAATTCCTAGTAATCGCAGCGAGCCAGTAAAGTTCTCTTGGTTCTTTGATAGACTCGGGGTAAGGCCCGCGCAGCGCTAGGCCTTTTTCGGCGGGCGACCGCACACGCGGAGTGGTTTTATATTTGTTTTAGAACAATGTTTTTTAAAACACATTTTTGAAAGATAAACATAACGTCGAATGGTTTTCTGTCAGGAAACGTAAAAATACTCTTCTGTCTCACTGCGACCCGATTTAAAGTTTATTGACAAATCACCTGCAGTTACCATGGAATCGTATAAATTCTGCGATCTATCGGCCAACACTTGAACTGCGTGTCTCCCAAATTCAATGAAGTGTGATTGATTGATCGGTTTTCTTTTCCGGAGTGCACAGGCTTTTAGAAAAAAGGAAACTTAGTTTTTATTTTCGGTAAAGCAAGGGAATATAAAAAGGAAAAATATAATCCAGGGGAAATTGTGAGTATTTCTCTATTTTTTTTGTAAATCGGTTTTGTTCTAAACCGCAATTATTTTGAGGCTTTTGGGATAGATGACAGCACCAGAGCTTTTATTTTGAAGAAAAAATAATTGAGAATTTTGAAAAATTCTGCATATATTTTTGTTAAGCATTTAAAAATGATCACCCCTGCAAAATTTCAGCTAATTCTGATGTTTAGTTTTCCCTGTGCACTCTGGAAAAAAGAATAAAAAATTAAAGAACAAGGCGTTGTCAGTTGTACTTTTTTTTACTTAAAGTCTGGAGAGAAACTATAGCCTTAATAGGTCAGTCCAACGATCTGTCACTGTCGCTTGATTGACAAGTCACGAAGGGCGAACAAAGCGATTTTCCATAAGACGAGTGATTTTCCGGATTTTCCAGTGACCTTTAATAGGTGAAAATGCATTTTTATTATAGTTTGTTCATTTTGAAAAACGCAGTTTATTAGTGGATTTTTGTAGGAAGATCCAAAAAACCATGCCAAAAGTTACAGTGTTTGTTTTGTTTACATTGGGTTTTATTTTTAATATCTGCCCTGACTGCCTTTAAATGACCTTTTTCCCTTGATTGAGGTTAGTAAAAATACTTACTTTTCCTCTAATTATGTCTTTACACCCACATTTTAAAGTTCCACAGCTTTGGATAAAGCCTGCTTTAAGTCTCTTGTATGCCTTCATTTGCTGTTTTGTGTAAAAACTTGTTGTTAACCCCAAATATGCTACAACGTCCATATTGCGTATTGATGGTAAATTCACATGTTTTGAACTAAATTTATTTTCTATGTATCTCTGGGCCACATCAGTATGCCCACTTTTTAGCTTGTTTAAATAGGCTTTCATTGTACACTTTGGGTTAAGTTGGGTCTGGTGTTTTGGTGGGGTAATACAGAAGCGGCATTTTTCATTTAAATCTACCTCTAAATTCCTTAAAACACATTTGGCACGGTTTTTTTGGCTCTTCTAGCAAAAATCCACTAACAAACTGCCTTTATCCGTTTTTCAAAAAGAACAAACTGTAATAAAAATGCATTTTCACCTATTTAAAGTTACTGGAAAATCCGGAAAATCACTTTGTTTGCCCCCCCGTGACTTGTCAATCAAGCGACAGCGACAGATTGTTGGAATGATCTATTGAATGTATTTATTATATTATATATATTTTTTTATGTCTCCAACCGAAAGTTTAACCTTACTCGAGGGTTTTAATCTACAAGGTAAACCCGTTACACGAGGACATGGGCCCAAGTGCCGAACCCACTTCCTGAGAAAACTCAGCATCATCGAAAAGTTTGACTGACGCGATCGACGCGCCTGCCCATTACACTCCTAGTCTCTGGGGTTTTTTCCAGTGCGTCTATTCTTGAATCGAGGGAAAATTTGCTCCCAGGCAGTCAAACTATCTCGCTGCTATGCATCTTATTGGTCCAAATCTTTAGTTTAAATGGGTTTCTCTCACTTTTTCTCGATATTGATCGAAAGTAATTCTCTTAGTCAAGGCCAATAGAATTACTTTCGATCAATATCGGGCAAAAGTGGAGAAACCGATTTAAACCGAAGATATGGACCAATGAGATGCATAGTAGCGAGAGACTTTGAGTCCCTGGGAGCAAATTTTCTCTCCATTCAAGAATAGACGCACAGGCCAACTATTATCGGTACGCATTTTTCTCGGGAAAAGCATGGGGGGGGGGCCGTTATATTATCTCATTGTTATATGATTATAATAATAATTTATGCACATGGCGTTAAAATGCCTTTTACCGCCCGCGCTTTAGAGCGATAAGTGGCACTTTAACGCCCTAGAGCTCACTTAACGCCCGCTGAAATTTGATAGTAATTTTGTTTTTCTGTTGCTGGCTTGCATTTTGTTCGTTTAAAACAAAGAGATTTTTTACCTAGATATGTTTTTTGTTCAGGTTTTTCATAGATGTAACAGCAATGAAAAGCAAGATTGTCTTTTATTTTTTCAATTTTTATTTCAAGATTGGTGTTCTAAACAACAAAAGATCAAAAAGATCTTGGGTGAAAATAACGAAAATTCACAATTGGATGAGCATCCCACAAGGAACACACAAAAGACCAAATCGAAAAGAGAAATCATTAAACGATGTTTCGCCCTGGGTAACCAGCGTGGGCTCATCAGTGGTTTAACTGGTTACCATCCCCATACATCATTAAACACCATCATACACTTTTATTTCCAACTTTGAATCACTCACAAATAGGCATCGTTCCGCACTGGTACTTATCCAAGTTACCTGATACGGATTCGTCCTAACGTGTTAATATTTCCAATAAGAGTATGCTCCTAAGGCAATTAGGACAAAAAAAAACGTCCAAATCAGTTACTTCTAACGAAAAGAAACTAAAAAACAGAAGATCAAAAAGATCTTGGGTGGAAATAACGAAAATTCAAACTTGGATGAGCATCCCACAAGGAACACACAAAGGACCAAAGCGAAAAGAGAAAAGATTAAACTATGTTTGGACCTGGGTAACCAGCGTGCACTGGTCACCCTCTTTATACATCCTTAAACACCATCATACACTTTGATTTCCAACTTTGAATCACTCACATATAGGCATCGTTCCGCACTGGTACTTATCCAAGTTACCTGATACGGATTCGTCCTGTCGTGTTAATATTTCCAATAAGAGTATGCTCCTAAGGCAATTAGGACAAAAAAAACGTCCAAATCAGTTACTTCTAACGAAAAGAAACTAAAAAGCAGAAGATCAAAAAGATCTTGGGTGGAAATAACGAAAATTCAAACTTGGATGAGCATCCCACAAGGAACACACAAAGGACCAAAGCGAAAAGAGAAAAGATTAAACTATGTTTGGACCTGGGTAACCAGCGTGCACTGGTCACCCTCTTTATACATCCTTAAACACCATCATACACTTTGATTTCCAACTTTGAATCACTCACATATAGGCATCGTTCCGCACTGGTACTTATCCAAGTTGCCTGATACGGATTCGTCCTGTCGTGTTAATATTTCCAATAAGAGTATGCTCCTAAGGCAATTAGGACAAAAAAAACCTCCAAATCAGTTACTTCTAACGAAAAGAAACTAAAAAACAGAAGATCAAAAAGATCTTGGGTGGAAATAACGAAAATTCAAACTTGGATGAGCATCCCACAAGGAACACACAAAGGACCAAAGCGAAAAGAGAAAAGATTAAACTATGTTTGGACCTGGGTAACCAGCGTGCACTGGTCACCCTCTTTATACATCCTTAAACACCATCATACACTTTGATTTCCAACTTTGAATCACTCACATATAGGCATCGTTCCGCACTGGTACTTATCCAAGTTACCTGATACGGATTCGTCCTGTCGTGTTAATATTTCCAATAAGAGTATGCTCCTAAGGCAATTAGGACAAAAAAAAACCTCCAAATCAGTTACTTCTAACGAAAAGAAACTAAAAAACAGAAGATCAAAAAGATCTTGGGTGGAAATAACGAAAATTCAAACTTGGATGAGCATCCCACAAGGAACACACAAAGGACCAAAGCGAAAAGAGAAAAGATTAAACTATGTTTTGACCTGGGTAACCAGCGTGCACTGGTCACCCTCTCCATACATCCTTAAACACCATCATACACTTTGATTTCCAACTTTGAATCACTCACATATAGGCATCGTTCCGCACTGGTACTTATCCAAGTTACCTGATGCGGATTCGTCCTGGCGTGTTAATATTTCCAATAAGATTATGCCCCTAAGGCAATTAAGACAAAAAAGAAGTTAAAAAACCTCCAAATCAGTTACTTCAACCGAAAAGAAAAAACAAAAGATCAAAAAGATCTTGGGGGGGGGAATAACGAAAATTCAAACTTGGATGAGCATCCCACAAGGAACATACAAAGGACCAAAGCGAAAAGAGAAAAGATTAAACTATGTTTCGACCTGGGTAACCAGCGTGCACTGGTCACCCTCTCCATACATCCTTAAACACCATCATACACCTTTATTTCCAACTTTGGATCACTCACATATAGGCATCGTTCCGCACTGGTACTTATCCAAGTTACCTGATGCGGATTCGTCCTGGCGTGTTAATATTTCTAATAAGATTATGCTCCTAAGGCAATTAAGACAAAAAAGAAGTTAAAAAACCTCCAAATCAGTTACTTCAACTGAAAAGAAAAAACAAAAGATCAAAAAGATCTTGGGGGGGGGGGGGAATAACGAAAATTCAAACTTGGATAAGCATCCCACAAGGAACATACAAAGGACCAAAGCGAAAAGAGAAATGATTAAACGATGTTTTGCTTTGGGTTTCTGGATTTCGAGGGCAAAAGGTCCTTCTTTGTCTCTTCGGCGGCATCCAGCATTTCCCAGGGGAGACTTGGTGAACTCTGTTCCTCGATATCCATTGAAATCCCGAAAACAATGCAGTTTGTATGAAAATTTAGAAGAAACTCTTCTCAAGTGACGCTCAGTTTGTTAATTTGGTTGCTACGTGTTGCTAGGAGCATTTTTCAATGTTTTCGTCAGATTGCTTGATTAAAAAGTGACATGGATAGACTGGCCGTTCGCTTACTGATATTGATTCGTATGTTGTCCAAATATTAAAGAGCTTTAGTCTAACAATTTTTTTTGCGGAATAATTCATGAAGTCTTTTTTCTCCTAAAAACACGGTTGTACATAAAACATTGTCAGTGGTTACTATACGATCATTGACATTGCATGTATCGCGTTCTCAGCTTGTAAAAATCCTCGCCTATCGGCTCTGGTCTTTATTTTCACGCCGAGGGCGTTAAACACAAACTAAAGGGCCAAAAACACAGAAAATTGACTCCCAACACAAAACTATCAAAATTAAGTTTACAAAATACCGAACTTTCTACCACATTTTCGTAAGGTAATGTAATTCGAAACAATCCTTTTCTTAAGAAAAAAATGGATGCGCTATCAGAACCTCTTTAAATTTGTCATCGCAAAATAAATTCTTTTCACCCAAAAATGTCAAAGAGGAAAAGCCGACTCGTGATAAAATACGAGATGGTGTCTGATAAAAGGCGACAAAATGAATGATGGTTCAGGAGTGACACGGAATAAGGCTGCGTCTTGGAAAAAACAAACGAAAATGTTTATTGATCTTTGGGTCCGGTAAACCTCTATCAAGATTAGAGGAAGCTGGGTCTGCTTAGAGGCCCTGTATACGATTTTTGACAGTTTTTGTTTTACCAGAGGTAAGCAACTCGATTAGGCAGTTGTTAGGGAAATGTTGATAATTTGTTGGCAACCATTGGAAATAAATAAATTTGTCGTGTCAGATTTTTCATTAATAAACGTAGATTTGATTATTTATGGTAGAGCCATGATGATCCTTAAAATAATTTAGTTAAATACCTGTTAAATGATTTTTAGATGGTAAGACACGTTTTTTGGTAAATTTAAAGTATGTAAAGAACTTTGATTGAAAGAAATTAATACCAGCTTATGTCTCACACACTTTAAGCTTTGAAAAATTACAATTTTTGCTGTTTTTTGCATAAAAATCGCAAAATAAAAATCATATGCACGACACCACGCAACATGACAGAGAGATGACATAACATAAATTTTTATTAAAAAATTGCCTTAAATTATTTTCATCTTTCTTTGAAATACTTTTTTATAGCCTGTCCCTCTTCAACAACCTTAAACATTTTTGCACTTCACTAAATTATCTCTCGATCTACCTTTAAGATTTTGCCCTCTATCTCTAAATATTTTTCATTTTAACAGAGAAAAAATGTTTTTGGTAGTAATTTTTTTGAACGTTAAAGAAACAGGGAAAGCCTGAAAAATTTGAGTGTTTTATTCTAGAAATCAAAAGTTTGGAAAGAAAGCGTTAAAATGTGAGTAAAATCATGGCATAAACAGGTGAAAAACATTGTAAAAATAGCTTAAACAAAAACTTTACCCCTTAAATTATGCTAAACAATTATCCACTTTGATTTCCAACTTTTTCCATTTCGCTTTGGTCCCTGAAGTGTTCCTTGAGGGATACCCATTCGATTTTGAATTTTCGTTATTTTATAATGTGAGCTAGCCAGGTTCAATTTGTTTTCATGCACAAACATCTATCGTTCGAAACTTTATAATAAAGTTGTGCCAAAATTAAAGTTATGCGAAAAAATAAACCACCAACATTTTAGATTTATCCGTAGAAATTTGTTTTGCAGGAATTTTTCCGCACGTTTGCGTTCGCAAACAAAAAGTTCAAAATGAATTCGAAAATTTAATTTTGCCCCATCGTTAATGCAGCTTTGTATTTTACATTGATTCGAATTTGGTTGCGGGACTGAAATTTTTATTGTTTTCTCTGGTCGCGGGTTCGATTTTTCATTAAAAAGTAATAAATGCTTAATTATAGTGTAAAGGCTTTGTTTGGTTTGCTGGATTTGTTATTGAATTCGATATGGCTTTATTATGTAAAGCCAAATTACCTATGATTTTATTGGCTCCGTTCATGACAAAAGTGTTTGGTATAAAAAAAATCTCTCTTGGTGGTATTAGCCGCCTTGTTACATTGGAAGTCCAGCAAGATACCGTGTCGTACCCTCTGTGCTCCTTTGTAGTAGTAGTAGAGATGTCTTACACTTGCGAAGGCCGTGCACTCTTCCTCTAGGTGCCAAGATGTCCTCCAAACCCATGCGGAAAAATGTTTCCTTAATCGGTTTTGTCCGGTTAATATGCTTGTGATCATTCCTATGTTTTTGCGGTTTATCTCCAGAGCCATCTACTTCTGACTGAATCTGGTGTGTCTACACTCTTGTACTTGGCTCCATGACTTTTTAAATGCCTTAAAATGTTAGCAACTGCGTCCAAATTATGTTACTTAAAATAAACGCTTTGTTAAGTAAACTACAATCAGAAATTCGACTCGCTCCGAGACATTTAGCTCACAGCTCTCCAAAGAGTAAATAAGTCTGGAAGACATATAGCTCAGTTTTGCCGTTCAATATTTGTCGCAGCTGTTTGCTCTAAAGGGCTTTTACGACAATGACATATATTTGAGAGGGAAGGTTAGTGGTTGATGAATGAGCACAATCTGGAAATCTCACCGAATTTAGTCGAAATTATACCCAATTTTAATGACGTCATTTTTGTTTGTTTAATATATTTCAAACAGCGGTAACAACGGGGTCAGTATGATGTCATTACAAATGGGTATAATTTCGACTAAACTATGACAAACATAGGTGACAAAGGTTGACAAGACATTGAAAATGATTTTTCTTGTTTAAACATTTATGGCAAAGGACCCCGCACCCGATTACACAGGGCTTATGGAGAATTTTTTCCTCGGTGGAATTTAATATAATTTTAGTATGTTGCAGAGGACAACAAGCTGACAAAAAATTATTAAGGGTAAAAAAAAGTTTTATGTACAGTTTTTGAGATATTAGGGGTCAAAGTTCGAAAAAAGGCCAAAATGCTGTATGTTTTACTTATTATAACTCTGACGTATTGGCCAAGGAAATGTTAGTTGTTACAAAAATGATTCGACAGAAGGTCATATGTAAACCTAGTTATGCTGTCATTTTTGACAGTGCATCAGGTAATATACAGGGGGTGGTCAAAAAGTAACATTTTTTATGTTTGCACTATTACCGAATTTTGCAAATAGCAGATTATATTTTGACAAAAAGTAATAGTTTTGGTTAATACTTAAAGAAAAAAATAAGTTTAATTTTTTGGTAGCCCTTAGTATTATTTTTATTAATTTTCAAATTCAATATGTGAGGAATAAAATTTAATTTGTAAATTATTTATCATTTGTTAGGTCACAACAAACGATCTTAACAGAAAAAACAAAATCGGTTACTTTTGGTTCACTCACGGGGTCTCCTCAAAAAAAAAGTTGCATTTGCTCTAAAATGGGTTTTCAATTATTTTTGGATAACGGCTCGGTCAAATTCGACGTAACTTTGCCAGAATAGTGTCAAGACTTGGTACTACCCCAACACAAAAATACAGATTATTTCTATGTCTGGTTTTAAAAATATCAATTTTATCTTTAACCTTTTGCATATCTCTTATTTTTAGATTCTGTTCTGATTCCTTTTTTTTCCTGTCTTTTTTCTGTTTTTATAACGAATTAGTCTAAGCCAGAGTAAGCGGGTAGGGTTTCCATAACCAAGATATAATTTCCTTTAATTAATTGTTTCCACACTGAAAGGAACATAATAATACCTACTCTCTTAATCTATGTATTTATTGTTTTTTTGTATTTCTCCATTACAAGGAGCCTGACCTCATGTTTTAATTTTTACCTATCCTCATTTGAAAAGAGGAAAAGTGATTTTTTGGACTTGAATATTAGTAGTGGTAGTAGTACTAGTAGCAATAGTGGTAGTAGTAGTAGACAACTTAAGGCACAACATCCAGTAGATTGCCAGGTCTTCTGCAACTGGATTCGAATATCCGAGTATCTGGCGCCTTATCCTCATACAGGGTTCCTAAGCAAATCCTTAGGGGGCCAAGCAGCCGTGTATAAGACGCAGACAAACGGAAAAGCACATTAGGCAGAAAAGGATGGGCATGGGGCGATGTTGTCACTACATCTTACACGTAGTAAATCCATTCCAGGTTGTTGTTTTCTAATGGTTTCCATTTCCATACCTTTATGACTGGAATAAAAACTGTTTTTGCTCGACTTTAATACCAAACCGATGAAAGATATCGTAAAAAAAATATTTTTCGACTTTTCATTGTGTAACCATTGTCCTTACGCACTGTTTACAGGCTGGGGACTGAGATACATGCAAATGCCTAACCTAAAGCGTTCATACACGGCCGGAGAAATCGACTGAGATATTTCTGTAGAAACTTTATCAAGCAAATAGGACGGGTTGACGCCTTCGAACGTCCAACCCGGGTTTTGCACTTTGATTCGAAATCAAAAAGGAGGAACAGTCAGATGTGGGGCCGTGCACAAATTACGTAACGGTGATTTTACCAATTTTTGACCCCCTCCCTATGTAATGTTTTGTAACGGTTTGGCACGCCACTCCCTTAATATTACGTAACGATTTCAAGACCACTACTCCCCCCCAAAAAAAAACTTTTCACTTATTTTCATTCCAAATTTTCTTAGTTTCACACAAATGCAAACGCTGTCGAAAACCGCCCTCCCCCCTACGTAACGTTTTGTAACCCCCCTCCCCCCTATGACCATTACGTAATTTGTGCACAGCCCCTGTAGTCCCAGTAGAGGAGGACGAGAAAATTGATATTTTTTTCTTAAAATTTATACTCTTTAGACCTATTTCTTTGCGTTCCCGAAATTACGTAATTTTTGAAAAAAAATTGTAAGCGGCGCCATTTTTATTTCGTGCTTTGTTTTTCTAACATTTTTGCGTTCGGCTAATTTAATTGAAAAATTTTTGCCTGCGGCGCCCTTTATCTTCTCACTCGAAACCAAGATCCCCCGTTTTAGGAAAACTGATCCCGTCTCTGTTTTTTTCTACGGTATGACGAAAATTTCGAGAAAGTTGAAGAAAAAAATAAAAAAAGTGGCAGAGCTCAAGTTTTTCGTAAAAAAACGTTTTTTGTAAAGAAACAGAGCAAAATAAATCTTTTCACCCCTTTTTGGGTGTTACAAATATTGGCAGCCCCTTATTTTTCGCTTTTACCCTCCCGCTAGTTTTGAAGAATTGGTTCGCTACATGTTTCGAGATCATGTCATAAAACACCTCGAAAATATCAAATGTAGTGTAGGGCCAGCTTTATTTAAAATCAATAATATCGCAAGCAAAAAGCTCTGCAGGATAAACAGCGCCGTTTATTGATTTCTTTGGCTGCTAGTGCTAGCTGCATGGTTTGGCCGTTTCCGGATAGATGTCACTAGTAGAACAGAATGGAAAGAAATTTAATTAAAAGCGAAGATATTTCTTTCTAAAGTTAACAACCTCACGAGTTTATCGCTCAGTATCGTAAATAATGGACCCTGCCGCCTCCGTAGTAAGAAAAAGCTGTGGTTTGGACCTGAAAACATCTAATTTTTTCCTCGATCATCTCATGGTGTGGTCGCCATTTAGCGGAATTTGCAGACATCTTGTCAACGGTTATTATTGCAACTATGATTTATGCTCACAATGAAAGAGTGGCGACAATTTTTTCTCATGAAAGCAGTCCGGAGATAATAACAAACTGGCACCATTGCTCAATATACCTGTTCCTTTTGTGCGCGCAGAACTTTCTATGCCATTTCTGTTTGATTTATTGAAATCCTATCCCTAAGGAAAATCTTAGGAACCCTGTATATGTATCGCACTTTGCGATGAGGGAAGTTTTCTCTGCCCTCACACATGCCTATCAGATGAAGTAGTTTCCGACCCACTTTCTGAGTTGCTTATGACCGATCAGTATCTCTATGAAAAGTACAATGTGTCTCCGTGTCTTTTTCAGGAGAATGGTAGAGATAATTGCTAAGGTTAAATAAACGAGGGCAACTGACTTATATTCTTACTGTAAAAAACTTTCTGTATATGAAAAACATATTTATTATACGTCAATGTCATCGCTTAGTTTGCTGTCCCGAACGATATTTCGTGTCTCCGAAAAACAGTGTCTTAAATTGCTCGATAAAATTTTTTGCTTCGAAACTTTTTATTATTTTCAGCTTTTAGTAATAACAGTATTAATAAGTTATTTTTTCACTCGATTGCCTGTTATATTTCTTCTTGTTCCTTAACGCTTTAAGCTCCCTACAAACACGCATTTCGGTTCGAAGGGTGGCCTGGAAGCCATGGTTTCCACAGGTCAAATTTAACGATAAATATTGCCTTCAAAAGGCGTATAACAGTGATTATGAGTATTTTCTTATTTTAGTTTGAAATTAGAATCCGCTAAATCAATTTAACTGCCCATTTGTCCACAAACTTTTAATACCGATTGACGTTACTCTTTCAATAAAGCTGCGAAAAAAAGAATAAAAAAAAATAAAAACAACGTAGCGCAGTCTTTCAAATTGCAACCCTTTCTACTGAAAACACTTTTTGTAACCGTTGTCATATCTTGTTTATTTTTAAAATGAATTTAAAGCTGTTATTAAATTTAATAACAGAGGAGTGTCTTTTTAAAAAAATTCTGATTCTTGTAGACTCCTTTATATTACAAAAATTGCCGAGGAAACGGGGCTTCTGTCCGCTCTTCAGGTCTTACATAAAAAGTATTTTGTGCTATTTTAGTTACATCATTTCAGTATCAAATAAATAAAAATAATCTTAAGGTCTTCTAAGTGGCTCAGTCAAGCTACCACCCTCAACGAAACTCAATTTGGATATTGTAGAAATTATCTACTAATTTAGTCACGGATTTATTCGCACTTAAAATGGGGGGGGGGGTGGCTTGGCGCTAAGCTGTACCCCCCCCATGTTTAGGAGATAGATTTAATGAAAGTTGATATTTCATAATTTTGTGCTAATTATGTACTCTAAAGAAGGGTACTTTTAGTTTACAAAAACCATCGGTTCCTAAGATCTTGATATTAAGGTACACCCCCTCTGCTTAGAAAAGAGATTCGACCAAAAGTGACTATGCCAGAATTTGGTACTAATTATTTACTAATTTCGTCCCTTTGTAAAAAATTGCCTACTCTCAAGATAACTTGATTTTTTATGGTATCAAAACAAAAAAAAATGAAGTTATCTTGAAAGTGGGCAATTTTCTAGAAGGGGACAAAATTAGTACATAATTAGTAGCAAATTATGGTATAATTACTTTTTTGAAGTCTCCTTCCTAGGCAGAGGGGGGTGTGCCTTGATATCAAGCTGCAAACCCCATATAAACAAAAAAAAAATCAAGTTATCTTGAGAGTAGGCAGTTTTTTAGAAAGGGACGAAATTAGTACATAATTAGTACCAGAGGGGAGTGTACCTTGATATCAAGCTACACACCCCATAACAAACTTAAAGTACTCAAAATTATGACATATCAACTTTCATTAAATCCATCTTCTAAGCATGGGGGGGGGTGCAGTTTAGCGCCAAGTCACACTCCGTTATTCATTAAGTACAAAATTTTTTAAAAGGATACTAAATTAGTACATAATTAATACATAATTTTTACAATATCCAAATAGTTTCGTTGAGGGGGGGGTGTAGCTTGAATGAGCTCTTCTAAGTGATTAACTAAGAAAAATTATGCCTCCGATCTCCTTCATTCTCCTCCATAATTACACTGAACTTGAACCAAGATTCGAATGAACTAAACTAAAACTGAATAACTCCTGTATAGACATTTGGAACCTGCTCGAGAGCAAACCTACATAGGGAGGTTTGGTGAAAAACATAGAAACTTTTTATGAGCAAATAATTTAGACAACATAAAAACAAGCAGTTTCCTAATGGTAGTTTAGAAAGTTTAACACCAAGAAAAGAAATAACACCGTTTCGTTTTGCTCATTAGGGACAAGTCAATAAAAAAGCTCTAAAAAGTTTTTCGTGGTTTTTGCGTAGCTGACGTACTAAGAGAACGTTTTGCTTTAGCATAATAATGAATACAAACTGTCTTTTTTTTTAATTTTAAGAGGTAGGTAGTATAGTAAGGTAAAACAAAGATGTATGAAGTAGTAGCTAAATCTGTCCTTTTTTACGACCATTAGTTTTAAAAAAAGGCACTCGATAAAGAGAGACACCTTATTATTTGATCCATATCTACCATCCCTTAAATTGCTAATATCGAAACCATTAAAACAAGACACTCTAAATTAAATGCCTCATATCAAATAAGATCCTGTAATCACCAATCAGTATAGAAAATAATTATTCGTTCTTGAACAGTCGAGAAATACGAAACTGGATGACCCTAGATATTTAATTACATCTGCACCTTTCGCTTAGAACATTCTCTAGATATTTGTATGAAAAGGGGCTGTCTGCTAAAAGATCTGACAGATATACAGGGTGTTTCAAAACTCAGCATCAAGATTGTAAACACGTATTTTTCAGGTTAAAATAAGACTTTTTTCCCATAAACAAGTAGTGCCCTCAACCGCTTCGATAACAATCTACACAGCGTTAAAATTTCCAAATTTTTTTAATTATTTCGTAATAGCTCTTGCAGTTTGTAAGATATTTAGATCAAATTTAAAATATGAGTTACACTTTAGGGTACGTCGAGAGAATATGAACTGAATTCTTTGTTCTGTTTGTAATCGTTTTTGTCTCCAGTATCCTGTCTGAAATTCCAGATGCTTTTCCTTTATTTAATTTTATTCGGAATTTCCGTTGTTTGCAGGCTATTGACACAAGCAAATCCAAATCTGGAGGAGTTGTTGGCCAGGTAATTTAAAAGATTTAAAAGAGCAAAAAACAAAATATATAGTGCGATTAAAAACTCGCGATTTACAATTTTGCTGGCAGAAAACTTCTAGGGCACAGAATTTTCCTTCACAGCTAAAGAAGACTTTGGCGCATTTTTAGTGATAGTTAAAATCAATCACCACCCTCTGGATCCAGAGGCGCAGGCAAAAGATCATTTTTAGAAAATTAGCATGACACGCTCCAATGTACATCATCCGTGTGTCAACATTTGACAGCCCACAAAGTTCTTTTTTAGCTTAATCGAGAGCCAAGATATATATCAACTCGTCGGTGTAAGAAAAATTTTTGTGGGACTTAGCTGAGTATTTCTTTTCCAGGTCAAAATAAAAAATTGAAAAAAAAATTATTATCACTTTTTTTACATATTTTCAATAAAAAAAAATTTATGCCTTGCGTATTTCTACGATTCTGAGTTTGAATATTTAAAAAATATGTAAAACTTTTTGTGAATCCTGTAAAACCACAATTTTAGTTCAGGCCCGCTCCATAAAGTTGAAATAATTTTTTGAAAATCGATCTTAGCCGTTTTTTAAGGAAATTTCGATTTTGGTAGTTGACTGACAATTTCCATGAGAGTTCGTAGAAATCCCACACAGGAAAATAATTTTTATTTTATGATATTCAGCAGAAACCAACCTTCTCAAAAAGTCTAAATTGAATCATAGTCATGATCAATTTTGAAGAGCGTTTATCAAAAATCATGGAACAGTGAAAATACTAAAAATTGCACCTTTTGAAAAAGTGATCCATTTATCACTCTTTTGCATATTGCAAAATTACTGAGAGGATAATTTTGTTAAAACTATACCAAAATAATCTGCATGATATTCTCTAAATGGTTGTGTCACAATTTTTTAGTTCTTATCCATGAAGCCAACACGAAGGTTGACCTTTTAAAAATTTTCACCTTTTAAAAATTTTCGGAGTTGCTTACTTAAGAGAAATTATCGGTAAATTTTTGTGATTTGGTAAAATTTGCATTACTTTTTCAGTTTCTGAGTAATGCCTCTCCAAACACAATATTTAATTTTGTAAATTTTCTTAAAAAAATCTGAAATTTTACTGATTTCATTTACAGATAGGGCATTTCTTATCAATTCGAAAATGTACGATTTTGGTATTTGACTGACAATTTCCATGAGAGTTCGTAGAAATCCCACACAGGAACATAATTTTTATTTTATGATATTCAGCAGAAACCAACCTTCTCAAAAATTTTTTTCAAAAATTTTGAAGAGCGTTTATCAAAAATCATGGAACAGTGAAAATACTAAAAATTGCACCTTTTGAAAAAGTCATCCATTTATCACTCTTTTGCATATTGCAAAATTACTGAGAGGATAATTTTATTAAAACTACACCAAAATAATCTGCATGATATTCTCTAAAAGGTTCTGTCACAATTTTTTAGTTCTTATCCATGAAGCCGACACGAAGGTTGAATTTCGACATAACGACACATTCTTGTAATATTTCGGAGTTGCTTATTTAAGAAAAATTATCGGTAAATCTTTGTGGTTTGGTAAAATTTGCATTACTTTTTTAGTTTCTGAGTAATGCCTCTCCAAACACAATATTTAATTTTGTAAATTTTCTTAAAAAAATCTGAAATTTTACTGATTTCATTTACAGATAGGGCATTTCACGTCAATTCGAAAATGTACAAAGTACGATGTTAGCTTAACTGGATGTCAGTTTTTGGTTTCACTTTTCGGTAAGGCACACTTTGAAACTCCGATACCTCAAGATTGGAGAATAAACATATGCAAACATGAGCACATAAAACGTTCTTTTGTACTATTTTGAATATAGCTCTCCAAAAAGTAGGCACAGTGCTCAAAAATTAAAATGGTTAATGGTGTTTCTTAAGGCGCATTTACACAGACAAACTTTCCTTTGATGTTGAAATGCCGACAAACATTTACACGAGCCTCTTGAGCAAAATGTTCAAAAAAAAGTTCGAGCAAAATCTCGTACAAAAAGACTCACGGAAATTTTGGAGAGAATGTTAAGCAAAATTTGTTGGAAGAAATGTTGGTATAGAAATCTTACAAATTTAAATTTTATAGTTTTATGGGAATTCATTGAACTTAACTGAAAATAGAAAGACTAAGTTTTAAAACAAGGTATTTTTAATTAAGTTCGGAAAAACGATTTGATGTCGAAATTCACATTTTACCTCATAAGCAACTTCGATTGACCTGATTTTTATAGGGGATATGCCAGTATACTTGTAACTTTTTTGGGGTTGTAAAAAAATGAGAATAAAAAAATAATGATGGCATTTATTTATTGCTGTTAAAAATTTACATTTAACACAATACAATAATAATTAAGTCAAATTAAAAAACCTTTATACATTTTATTAAATCTCAAATATATGAACAAAAGCATGTTCGGTCTAAATTATACCTGTTTATTACCCACTTTTACAACCCTACGATCCCAGACCCTTGTCTAAAAAATATAATTTAGCAGTAATAGACTAGATTTCTAAATCGGAATGTTGCTCCTTTACATATTGTTTGTTCAGTGTCAGTAATCGACCTTGATTATTACATTAAATTGATAGTAAATATCTATCTTCAGCATTTTCATGAACCTTTTGCTTTTTTAAGCAACCGTTGGGGCCTTAAACTATGTAAATCTGGTGTGAGGAATGAAAAAAAACAATCGAAGCTAAGGGTAAAGTAAAGTTACAAAAATATGTTTAAAAAAAAATCCCCTCCCCACCACTCCTCATAGTCGTGAGGTGCGGATTACCGCTTAAAAGTGCAACTTTTGAGTTTTTTGCCGATATTTGAAAAACTCAAAATTTTTTTGGAAAAGAAAAATTTTCCTGGGTTATTTTTTGAATTTAGGAAAAAACCCTTGGAAATAAAAGAAATTCGCAAGAAAATCCAAAAAAAACCCCCGGGCCAAAAAATCCGGGAAAAACCCTAAGAAAAAAATATTATAAGTAACGCTAATCCATGTGACAAAACTGATAACCAAAAATAATGTTTCGCTTGCCGTCGGCTTTTTTTCACAAAAATTTAAAATAAAAGTTGGTGTTCCATTTTTTTCAAGAATTGAGATCACTGATCACTGATGTGAAATTTTATTTATTCTCACCTTTAAAAATATGTTTCCAAAACAGATAGCAATAATTTGCTCAAAAATTTACTCAAACAAAATGTTCAAAGAAAAGCTCACAAAAATGTTCACGCAAAAACTTTTAGATCTTTTGCACGAGCTTTTGTTTGAGCATGTTCGTCTGTGTAATTGCGCCTTTACATTTTTGCTACTGTAACTACCTGCATAATAACAATTTTGGAGCATATTGTGATCTAGTTTTGAATGTATATACTGCTTGTAAACTGTTCATAGGATGCAGAACAAGCGAGCGCACAGTGTTCCAGAAAATGAATGATACAATTATGGAAATCACTATATTTATAAAAAACTGTAAAGGTAATCCAAATTCTACCACAACACAAAGACTTACCGATAATTTTTCCTAAAAAACCAACTCCAACAATTTTTAAAAGGGCCAAAATATTTTTGCAATACAAGAATGTGTCGTTATGTCGAAATTCGTCCAAATTTCATATATTCGAACACAGCGTGCAGGGCAACTTTCGTGTCCGCTTCATGGATAAGAACTGAACAAAATTGTGACAGAACCTTTTAGAGAATATCACATAGATTATTTCGGTGCAGTTTTAACAAAATTATCCTTTCAGTAATTTTGCAATATGCAAAAGAGTGAAAAATGGATGACTTTTTTAAAAGGTGCAATTTTTAGAATTTTTGATAAACACTCTTCAAAATTGATCATGACTATGATTCAATTTAAAGTTTTTGGAAGGGTTGATTTTTGGTGAATATCATAAAATAAAAATTATTTTCTTGTGTGCAGATTTCTACGAACTATCATGGAAATTGTCTGTCAACTACCAAAATCGAAATTTCCTTAAAAAACGGCTAAGATCGATTTTCAAAAAAATATTTCAGCTTTATGGAGCGGGCCTGAACTAAAATTGTGGTTTTATGGGATTCACAAAATGTTCTCGTACAAATACGTAAGGCAAAAAAAAAATTATTCAAAATGTGTAAAAAAAAGTGACAATAATTTTTTTTTAAATTTTTATTGTGTCCTGCGGAAGAAATACTCAGCTAAGTCCCACAAAAATTTTTCTTACACGGATAATATACATTGGAGCGTGTAATGCTAATTTTCTAAAAATTATCTTTTGCCTGCGCCTCTGGATCCACAGGGGGGTGATTGATTTTAACTATCAATAAAAATGCGCCAAAGTCTACTTTAGCTGTGAAGGAAAAAGTTTTCTGCCAGCAAAAATAGAAATCGCGAGTTTTTAACCGCACTATAATTGTACAAAAAAATTCATCAGTTAAAAAAAACAAATGAAATAAAGTTGAGGCGGCATTAAAAGAGTCAGAGTCGGCACTTATTGTCGGAAACTTATTTTTTAAAACGACAAATTTTTTTTGCCAGAATATTTTGTCACAAAAAGTTAAAACAACTAGTGATTTTCTCCTGACAAAATTATCTAGGCACGGGGTATGACAATGAAACAGCATAAAGGTTACTTTTTTTAACACTTCATACGTTTGTTTGACTTACATCCCCGCGCGAGTTTTTAACCGCACTATAATTGTACAAAAAAATTCATCAGTTAAAAAAAACAAATGAAGCGGCATTAAAAGAGTCAGAGTCGGCACTTATTGTCGGAAACTTATTTTTTAAAACGACAAATTTTTTTTGCCAGAATATTTTGTCACAAAAAGTTAAAACTACTAGTGATTTTCTCCTGACAAAATTATCTAGGCACGGGGTATGACAATGAAACAGCATAAAGGTTACTTTTTTTAACACTTCATACGTTTGTTTGACTTACATCCCCGCGCGAGTTTTTAACCGCACTATAATTGTACAAAAAAATTCATCAGTTAAAAAAAACAAATGAAGCGGCATTAAAAGAGTCAGAGTCGGCACTTATTGTCGGAAACTTATTTTTTAAAACAACAAATTTTTTTTGCCAGAATATTTTGTCACAAAAAGTTAAAACAACTAGTGATTTTCTCCTGACAAAATTATCTAGGCACGGGGTATGACAATGAAACAGCATAAAGGTTACTTTTTTTAACACTTCATACGTTTGTTTGACTTACATCCCCGCGCGAGTTTTTAACCGCACTATAATTGTACAAAAAAATTCATCAGTTAAAAAAAACAAATGAAGCGGCATTAAAAGAGTCAGAGTCGGCACTTATTGTCGGAAACTTATTTTTTAAAACGACAAATTTTTTTTGCCAGAATATTTTGTCACAAAAAGTTAAAACTACTAGTGATTTTCTCCTGACAAAATTATCTAGGCACGGGGTATGACAATGAAACAGCATAAAGGTTACTTTTTTTAACACTTCATACGTTTGTTTGACTTACATCCCCGCGCGAGTTTTTAACCGCACTATAATTGTACAAAAAAATTCATCAGTTAAAAAAAACAAATGAAGCGGCATTAAAAGAGTCAGAGTCGGCACTTATTGTCGGAAACTTATTTTTTAAAACAACAAATTTTTTTTGCCAGAATATTTTGTCACAAAAAGTTAAAACAACTAGTGATTTTCTCCTGACAAAATTATCTAGGCACGGGGTATGACAATGAAACAGCATAAAGGTTACTTTTTTTAACACTTCATACGTTTGTTTGACTTACATCCCCGCGCGAGTTTTTAACCGCACTATAATTGTACAAAAAAATTCATCAGTTAAAAAAAACAAATGAAGCGGCATTAAAAGAGTCAGAGTCGGCACTTATTGTCGGAAACTTATTTTTTAAAACAACAAATTTTTTTTGCCAGAATATTTTGTCACAAAAAGTTAAAACAACTAGTGATTTTCTCCTGACAAAATTATCTAGGCACGGGGTATGACAATGAAACAGCATAAAGGTTACTTTTTTTAACACTTCATACGTTTGTTTGACTTACATCCCCGCGCGAGTTTTTAACCGCACTATAATTGTACAAAAAAATTCATCAGTTAAAAAAAACAAATGAAGCGGCATTAAAAGAGTCAGAGTCGGCACTTATTGTCGGAAACTTATTTTTTAAAACAACAAATTTTTTTTGCCAGAATATTTTGTCACAAAAAGTTAAAACAACTAGTGATTTTCTCCTGACAAAATTATCTAGGCACGGGGTATGACAATGAAACAGCATAAAGGTTACTTTTTTTAACACTTCATACGTTTGTTTGACTTACATCCCCGCGCGAGTTTTTAACCGCACTATAATTGTACAAAAAAATTCATCAGTTAAAAAAAACAAATGAAATAAAGTTGAGGCGGCATTAAAAGAGTCAGAGTCGGCACTTATTGTCGGAAACTTATTTTTTAAAACGACAAATTTTTTTTGCCAGAATATTTTGTCACAAAAAGTTAAAACTACTAGTGATTTTCTCCTGACAAAATTATCTAGGCACGGGGTATGACAATGAAACAGCATAAAGGTTACTTTTTTTAACACTTCATACGTTTGTTTGACTTACATCCCCGCGCGAGTTTTTAACCGCACTATAATTGTACAAAAAAATTCATCAGTTAAAAAAAACAAATGAAGCGGCATTAAAAGAGTCAGAGTCGGCACTTATTGTCGGAAACTTATTTTTTAAAACGACAAATTTTTTTTGCCAGAATATTTTGTCACAAAAAGTTAAAACTACTAGTGATTTTCTCCTGACAAAATTATCTAGGCACGGGGTATGACAATGAGATAGCATAAAGGTTACTTTTTTTAACACTTCATACGTTTGTTTGACTTACATCCCCGCGCGAGTTTTTAACCGCACTATAATTGTACAAAAAAATTCATCAGTTAAAAAAAACAAATGAAATAAAGTTGAGGCGGCATTAAAAGAGTCAGAGTCGGCACTTATTGTCGGAAACTTATTTTTTAAAACGACAAATTTTTTTTGCCAGAATATTTTGTCACAAAAAGTTAAAACTACTAGTGATTTTCTCCTGACAAAATTATCTAGGCACGGGGTATGACAATGAAACAGCATAAAGGTTACTTTTTTTAACACTTCATACGTTTGTTTGACTTACATCCCCGCGCGAGTTTTTAACCGCACTATAATTGTACAAAAAAATTCATCAGTTAAAAAAAACAAATGAAGCGGCATTAAAAGAGTCAGAGTCGGCACTTATTGTCGGAAACTTATTTTTTAAAACGACAAATTTTTTTTGCCAGAATATTTTGTCACAAAAAGTTAAAACTACTAGTGATTTTCTCCTGACAAAATTATCTAGGCACGGGGTATGACAATGAGATAGCATAAAGGTTACTTTTTTTAACACTTCATACGTTTGTTTGACTTACATCCCCGCGCGAGTTTTTAACCGCACTATAATTGTACAAAAAAATTCATCAGTTAAAAAAAACAAATGAAATAAAGTTGAGGCGGCATTAAAAGAGTCAGAGTCGGCACTTATTGTCGGAAACTTATTTTTTAAAACGACAAATTTTTTTTGCCAGAATATTTTGTCACAAAAAGTTAAAACTACTAGTGATTTTCTCCTGACAAAATTATCTAGGCACGGGGTATGACAATGAAACAGCATAAAGGTTACTTTTTTTAACACTTCATACGTTTGTTTGACTTACATCCCCGCGCGAGTTTTTAACCGCACTATAATTGTACAAAAAAATTCATCAGTTAAAAAAAACAAATGAAGCGGCATTAAAAGAGTCAGAGTCGGCACTTATTGTCGGAAACTTATTTTTTAAAACGACAAATTTTTTTTGCCAGAATATTTTGTCACAAAAAGTTAAAACTACTAGTGATTTTCTCCTGACAAAATTATCTAGGCACGGGGTATGACAATGAGATAGCATAAAGGTTACTTTTTTTAACACTTCATACGTTTGTTTGACTTACATCCCCGCGCGAGTTTTTAACCGCACTATAATTGTACAAAAAAATTCATCAGTTAAAAAAAACAAATGAAATAAAGTTGAGGCGGCATTAAAAGAGTCAGAGTCGGCACTTATTGTCGGAAACTTATTTTTTAAAACGACAAATTTTTTTTGCCAGAATATTTTGTCACAAAAAGTTAAAACTACTAGTGATTTTCTCCTGACAAAATTATCTAGGCACGGGGTATGACAATGAAACAGCATAAAGGTTACTTTTTTTAACACTTCATACGTTTGTTTGACTTACATCCCCGCGCGAGTTTTTAACCGCACTATAATTGTACAAAAAAATTCATCAGTTAAAAAAAACAAATGAAGCGGCATTAAAAGAGTCAGAGTCGGCACTTATTGTCGGAAACTTATTTTTTAAAACGACAAATTTTTTTTGCCAGAATATTTTGTCACAAAAAGTTAAAACTACTAGTGATTTTCTCCTGACAAAATTATCTAGGCACGGGGTATGACAATGAGATAGCATAAAGGTTACTTTTTTTAACACTTCATACGTTTGTTTGACTTACATCCCCGCGCGAGTTTTTAACCGCACTATAATTGTACAAAAAAATTCATCAGTTAAAAAAAACAAATGAAATAAAGTTGAGGCGGCATTAAAAGAGTCAGAGTCGGCACTTATTGTCGGAAACTTATTTTTTAAAACGACAAATTTTTTTTGCCAGAATATTTTGTCACAAAAAGTTAAAACTACTAGTGATTTTCTCCTGACAAAATTATCTAGGCACGGGGTATGACAATGAAACAGCATAAAGGTTACTTTTTTTAACACTTCATACGTTTGTTTGACTTACATCCCCGCGCGAGTTTTTAACCGCACTATAATTGTACAAAAAAATTCATCAGTTAAAAAAAACAAATGAAGCGGCATTAAAAGAGTCAGAGTCGGCACTTATTGTCGGAAACTTATTTTTTAAAACGACAAATTTTTTTTGCCAGAATATTTTGTCACAAAAAGTTAAAACTACTAGTGATTTTCTCCTGACAAAATTATCTAGGCACGGGGTATGACAATGAAACAGCATAAAGGTTACTTTTTTTAACACTTCATACGTTTGTTTGACTTACATCCCCGCGCGAGTTTTTAACCGCACTATAATTGTACAAAAAAATTCATCAGTTAAAAAAAACAAATGAAATAAAGTTGAGGCGGCATTAAAAGAGTCAGAGTCGGCACTTATTGTCGGAAACTTATTTTTTAAAACGACAAATTTTTTTTGCCAGAATATTTTGTCACAAAAAGTTAAAACTACTAGTGATTTTCTCCTGACAAAATTATCTAGGCACGGGGTATGACAATGAAACAGCATAAAGGTTACTTTTTTTAACACTTCATACGTTTGTTTGACTTACATCCCCGCGCGAGTTTTTAACCGCACTATAATTGTACAAAAAAATTCATCAGTTAAAAAAAACAAATGAAATAAAGTTGAGGCGGCATTAAAAGAGTCAGAGTCGGCACTTATTGTCGGAAACTTATTTTTTAAAACGACAAATTTTTTTTGCCAGAATATTTTGTCACAAAAAGTTAAAACTACTAGTGATTTTGTCCTGACAAAATTATCTAGGCACGGGGTATGACAATGAAACAGCATAAAGGTTACTTTTTTTAACACTTCATACGTTTGTTTGACTTACATCCCCGCGCGAGTTTTTAACCGCACTATAATTGTACAAAAAAATTCATCAGTTAAAAAAAACAAATGAAATAAAGTTGAGGCGGCATTAAAAGAGTCAGAGTCGGCACTTATTGTCGGAAACTTATTTTTTAAAACGACAAATTTTTTTTGCCAGAATATTTTGTCACAAAAAGTTAAAACTACTAGTGATTTTGTCCTGACAAAATTATCTAGGCACGGGGTATGACAATGAAACAGCATAAAGGTTACTTTTTTTAACACTTCATACGTTTGTTTGACTTACATCCCCGCGCGAGTTTTTAACCGCACTATAATTGTACAAAAAAATTCATCAGTTAAAAAAAACAAATGAAATAAAGTTGAGGCGGCATTAAAAGAGTCAGAGTCGGCACTTATTGTCGGAAACTTATTTTTTAAAACGACAAATTTTTTTTGCCAGAATATTTTGTCACAAAAAGTTAAAACTACTAGTGATTTTCTCCTGACAAAATTATCTAGGCACGGGGTATGACAATGAAACAGCATAAAGGTTACTTTTTTTAACACTTCATACGTTTGTTTGACTTACATCCCCGCGCGAGTTTTTAACCGCACTATAATTGTACAAAAAAATTCATCAGTTAAAAAAAACAAATGAAGCGGCATTAAAAGAGTCAGAGTCGGCACTTATTGTCGGAAACTTATTTTTTAAAACGACAAATTTTTTTTGCCAGAATATTTTGTCACAAAAAGTTAAAACTACTAGTGATTTTCTCCTGACAAAATTATCTAGGCACGGGGTATGACAATGAGATAGCATAAAGGTTACTTTTTTTAACACTTCATACGTTTGTTTGACTTACATCCCCGCGCGAGTTTTTAACCGCACTATAATTGTACAAAAAAATTCATCAGTTAAAAAAAACAAATGAAATAAAGTTGAGGCGGCATTAAAAGAGTCAGAGTCGGCACTTATTGTCGGAAACTTATTTTTTAAAACGACAAATTTTTTTTGCCAGAATATTTTGTCACAAAAAGTTAAAACTACTAGTGATTTTCTCCTGACAAAATTATCTAGGCACGGGGTATGACAATGAAACAGCATAAAGGTTACTTTTTTTAACACTTCATACGTTTGTTTGACTTACATCCCCGCGCGAGTTTTTAACCGCACTATAATTGTACAAAAAAATTCATCAGTTAAAAAAAACAAATGAAGCGGCATTAAAAGAGTCAGAGTCGGCACTTATTGTCGGAAACTTATTTTTTAAAACGACAAATTTTTTTTGCCAGAATATTTTGTCACAAAAAGTTAAAACTACTAGTGATTTTCTCCTGACAAAATTATCTAGGCACGGGGTATGACAATGAGATAGCATAAAGGTTACTTTTTTTAACACTTCATACGTTTGTTTGACTTACATCCCCGCGCGAGTTTTTAACCGCACTATAATTGTACAAAAAAATTCATCAGTTAAAAAAAACAAATGAAATAAAGTTGAGGCGGCATTAAAAGAGTCAGAGTCGGCACTTATTGTCGGAAACTTATTTTTTAAAACGACAAATTTTTTTTGCCAGAATATTTTGTCACAAAAAGTTAAAACTACTAGTGATTTTCTCCTGACAAAATTATCTAGGCACGGGGTATGACAATGAAACAGCATAAAGGTTACTTTTTTTAACACTTCATACGTTTGTTTGACTTACATCCCCGCGCGAGTTTTTAACCGCACTATAATTGTACAAAAAAATTCATCAGTTAAAAAAAACAAATGAAGCGGCATTAAAAGAGTCAGAGTCGGCACTTATTGTCGGAAACTTATTTTTTAAAACGACAAATTTTTTTTGCCAGAATATTTTGTCACAAAAAGTTAAAACTACTAGTGATTTTCTCCTGACAAAATTATCTAGGCACGGGGTATGACAATGAGATAGCATAAAGGTTACTTTTTTTAACACTTCATACGTTTGTTTGACTTACATCCCCGCGCGAGTTTTTAACCGCACTATAATTGTACAAAAAAATTCATCAGTTAAAAAAAACAAATGAAATAAAGTTGAGGCGGCATTAAAAGAGTCAGAGTCGGCACTTATTGTCGGAAACTTATTTTTTAAAACGACAAATTTTTTTTGCCAGAATATTTTGTCACAAAAAGTTAAAACTACTAGTGATTTTCTCCTGACAAAATTATCTAGGCACGGGGTATGACAATGAAACAGCATAAAGGTTACTTTTTTTAACACTTCATACGTTTGTTTGACTTACATCCCCGCGCGAGTTTTTAACCGCACTATAATTGTACAAAAAAATTCATCAGTTAAAAAAAACAAATGAAGCGGCATTAAAAGAGTCAGAGTCGGCACTTATTGTCGGAAACTTATTTTTTAAAACGACAAATTTTTTTTGCCAGAATATTTTGTCACAAAAAGTTAAAACTACTAGTGATTTTCTCCTGACAAAATTATCTAGGCACGGGGTATGACAATGAGATAGCATAAAGGTTACTTTTTTTAACACTTCATACGTTTGTTTGACTTACATCCCCGCGCGAGTTTTTAACCGCACTATAATTGTACAAAAAAATTCATCAGTTAAAAAAAACAAATGAAATAAAGTTGAGGCGGCATTAAAAGAGTCAGAGTCGGCACTTATTGTCGGAAACTTATTTTTTAAAACGACAAATTTTTTTTGCCAGAATATTTTGTCACAAAAAGTTAAAACTACTAGTGATTTTCTCCTGACAAAATTATCTAGGCACGGGGTATGACAATGAAACAGCATAAAGGTTACTTTTTTTAACACTTCATACGTTTGTTTGACTTACATCCCCGCGCGAGTTTTTAACCGCACTATAATTGTACAAAAAAATTCATCAGTTAAAAAAAACAAATGAAGCGGCATTAAAAGAGTCAGAGTCGGCACTTATTGTCGGAAACTTATTTTTTAAAACGACAAATTTTTTTTGCCAGAATATTTTGTCACAAAAAGTTAAAACTACTAGTGATTTTCTCCTGACAAAATTATCTAGGCACGGGGTATGACAATGAAACAGCATAAAGGTTACTTTTTTTAACACTTCATACGTTTGTTTGACTTACATCCCCGCGCGAGTTTTTAACCGCACTATAATTGTACAAAAAAATTCATCAGTTAAAAAAAACAAATGAAATAAAGTTGAGGCGGCATTAAAAGAGTCAGAGTCGGCACTTATTGTCGGAAACTTATTTTTTAAAACGACAAATTTTTTTTGCCAGAATATTTTGTCACAAAAAGTTAAAACTACTAGTGATTTTCTCCTGACAAAATTATCTAGGCACGGGGTATGACAATGAAACAGCATAAAGGTTACTTTTTTTAACACTTCATACGTTTGTTTGACTTACATCCCCGCGCGAGTTTTTAACCGCACTATAATTGTACAAAAAAATTCATCAGTTAAAAAAAACAAATGAAATAAAGTTGAGGCGGCATTAAAAGAGTCAGAGTCGGCACTTATTGTCGGAAACTTATTTTTTAAAACGACAAATTTTTTTTGCCAGAATATTTTGTCACAAAAAGTTAAAACTACTAGTGATTTTGTCCTGACAAAATTATCTAGGCACGGGGTATGACAATGAAACAGCATAAAGGTTACTTTTTTTAACACTTCATACGTTTGTTTGACTTACATCCCCGCGCGAGTTTTTAACCGCACTATAATTGTACAAAAAAATTCATCAGTTAAAAAAAACAAATGAAATAAAGTTGAGGCGGCATTAAAAGAGTCAGAGTCGGCACTTATTGTCGGAAACTTATTTTTTAAAACGACAAATTTTTTTTGCCAGAATATTTTGTCACAAAAAGTTAAAACTACTAGTGATTTTGTCCTGACAAAATTATCTAGGCACGGGGTATGACAATGAAACAGCATAAAGGTTACTTTTTTTAACACTTCATACGTTTGTTTGACTTACATCCCCGCGCGAGTTTTTAACCGCACTATAATTGTACAAAAAAATTCATCAGTTAAAAAAAACAAATGAAATAAAGTTGAGGCGGCATTAAAAGAGTCAGAGTCGGCACTTATTGTCGGAAACTTATTTTTTAAAACGACAAATTTTTTTTGCCAGAATATTTTGTCACAAAAAGTTAAAACTACTAGTGATTTTGTCCTGACAAAATTATCTAGGCACGGGGTATGACAATGAAACAGCATAAAGGTTACTTTTTTTAACACTTCATACGTTTGTTTGACTTACATCCCCGCGCGAGTTTTTAACCGCACTATAATTGTACAAAAAAATTCATCAGTTAAAAAAAACAAATGAAGCGGCATTAAAAGAGTCAGAGTCGGCACTTATTGTCGGAAACTTATTTTTTAAAACGACAAATTTTTTTTGCCAGAATATTTTGTCACAAAAAGTTAAAACTACTAGTGATTTTCTCCTGACAAAATTATCTAGGCACGGGGTATGACAATGAGATAGCATAAAGGTTACTTTTTTTAACACTTCATACGTTTGTTTGACTTACATCCCCGCGCGAGTTTTTAACCGCACTATAATTGTACAAAAAAATTCATCAGTTAAAAAAAACAAATGAAATAAAGTTGAGGCGGCATTAAAAGAGTCAGAGTCGGCACTTATTGTCGGAAACTTATTTTTTAAAACGACAAATTTTTTTTGCCAGAATATTTTGTCACAAAAAGTTAAAACTACTAGTGATTTTCTCCTGACAAAATTATCTAGGCACGGGGTATGACAATGAAACAGCATAAAGGTTACTTTTTTTAACACTTCATACGTTTGTTTGACTTACATCCCCGCGCGAGTTTTTAACCGCACTATAATTGTACAAAAAAATTCATCAGTTAAAAAAAACAAATGAAGCGGCATTAAAAGAGTCAGAGTCGGCACTTATTGTCGGAAACTTATTTTTTAAAACGACAAATTTTTTTTGCCAGAATATTTTGTCACAAAAAGTTAAAACTACTAGTGATTTTCTCCTGACAAAATTATCTAGGCACGGGGTATGACAATGAAACAGCATAAAGGTTACTTTTTTTAACACTTCATACGTTTGTTTGACTTACATCCCCGCGCGAGTTTTTAACCGCACTATAATTGTACAAAAAAATTCATCAGTTAAAAAAAACAAATGAAATAAAGTTGAGGCGGCATTAAAAGAGTCAGAGTCGGCACTTATTGTCGGAAACTTATTTTTTAAAACGACAAATTTTTTTTGCCAGAATATTTTGTCACAAAAAGTTAAAACTACTAGTGATTTTCTCCTGACAAAATTATCTAGGCACGGGGTATGACAATGAAACAGCATAAAGGTTACTTTTTTTAACACTTCATACGTTTGTTTGACTTACATCCCCGCGCGAGTTTTTAACCGCACTATAATTGTACAAAAAAATTCATCAGTTAAAAAAAACAAATGAAATAAAGTTGAGGCGGCATTAAAAGAGTCAGAGTCGGCACTTATTGTCGGAAACTTATTTTTTAAAACGACAAATTTTTTTTGCCAGAATATTTTGTCACAAAAAGTTAAAACTACTAGTGATTTTGTCCTGACAAAATTATCTAGGCACGGGGTATGACAATGAAACAGCATAAAGGTTACTTTTTTTAACACTTCATACGTTTGTTTGACTTACATCCCCGCGCGAGTTTTTAACCGCACTATAATTGTACAAAAAAATTCATCAGTTAAAAAAAACAAATGAAATAAAGTTGAGGCGGCATTAAAAGAGTCAGAGTCGGCACTTATTGTCGGAAACTTATTTTTTAAAACGACAAATTTTTTTTGCCAGAATATTTTGTCACAAAAAGTTAAAACTACTAGTGATTTTGTCCTGACAAAATTATCTAGGCACGGGGTATGACAATGAAACAGCATAAAGGTTACTTTTTTTAACACTTCATACGTTTGTTTGACTTACATCCCCGCGCGAGTTTTTAACCGCACTATAATTGTACAAAAAAATTCATCAGTTAAAAAAAACAAATGAAATAAAGTTGAGGCGGCATTAAAAGAGTCAGAGTCGGCACTTATTGTCGGAAACTTATTTTTTAAAACGACAAATTTTTTTTGCCAGAATATTTTGTCACAAAAAGTTAAAACTACTAGTGATTTTGTCCTGACAAAATTATCTAGGCACGGGGTATGACAATGAAACAGCATAAAGGTTACTTTTTTTAACACTTCATACGTTTGTTTGACTTACATCCCCGCGCGAGTTTTTAACCGCACTATAATTGTACAAAAAAATTCATCAGTTAAAAAAAACAAATGAAATAAAGTTGAGGCGGCATTAAAAGAGTCAGAGTCGGCACTTATTGTCGGAAACTTATTTTTTAAAACGACAAATTTTTTTTGCCAGAATATTTTGTCACAAAAAGTTAAAACTACTAGTGATTTTGTCCTGACAAAATTATCTAGGCACGGGGTATGACAATGAAACAGCATAAAGGTTACTTTTTTTAACACTTCATACGTTTGTTTGACTTACATCCCCGCGCGAGTTTTTAACCGCACTATAATTGTACAAAAAAATTCATCAGTTAAAAAAAACAAATGAAATAAAGTTGAGGCGGCATTAAAAGAGTCAGAGTCGGCACTTATTGTCGGAAACTTATTTTTTAAAACGACAAATTTTTTTTGCCAGAATATTTTGTCACAAAAAGTTAAAACTACTAGTGATTTTGTCCTGACAAAATTATCTAGGCACGGGGTATGACAATGAAACAGCATAAAGGTTACTTTTTTTAACACTTCATACGTTTGTTTGACTTACATCCCCGCGCGAGTTTTTAACCGCACTATAATTGTACAAAAAAATTCATCAGTTAAAAAAAACAAATGAAGCGGCATTAAAAGAGTCAGAGTCGGCACTTATTGTCGGAAACTTATTTTTTAAAACGACAAATTTTTTTTGCCAGAATATTTTGTCACAAAAAGTTAAAACTACTAGTGATTTTCTCCTGACAAAATTATCTAGGCACGGGGTATGACAATGAGATAGCATAAAGGTTACTTTTTTTAACACTTCATACGTTTGTTTGACTTACATCCCCGCGCGAGTTTTTAACCGCACTATAATTGTACAAAAAAATTCATCAGTTAAAAAAAACAAATGAAATAAAGTTGAGGCGGCATTAAAAGAGTCAGAGTCGGCACTTATTGTCGGAAACTTATTTTTTAAAACGACAAATTTTTTTTGCCAGAATATTTTGTCACAAAAAGTTAAAACTACTAGTGATTTTCTCCTGACAAAATTATCTAGGCACGGGGTATGACAATGAAACAGCATAAAGGTTACTTTTTTTAACACTTCATACGTTTGTTTGACTTACATCCCCGCGCGAGTTTTTAACCGCACTATAATTGTACAAAAAAATTCATCAGTTAAAAAAAACAAATGAAGGCGGCATTAAAAGAGTCAGAGTCGGCACTTATTGTCGGAAACTTATTTTTTAAAACGACAAATTTTTTTTGCCAGAATATTTTGTCACAAAAAGTTAAAACTACTAGTGATTTTCTCCTGACAAAATTATCTAGGCACGGGGTATGACAATGAAACAGCATAAAGGTTACTTTTTTTAACACTTCATACGTTTGTTTGACTTACATCCCCGCGCGAGTTTTTAACCGCACTATAATTGTACAAAAAAATTCATCAGTTAAAAAAAACAAATGAAATAAAGTTGAGGCGGCATTAAAAGAGTCAGAGTCGGCACTTATTGTCGGAAACTTATTTTTTAAAACGACAAATTTTTTTTGCCAGAATATTTTGTCACAAAAAGTTAAAACTACTAGTGATTTTCTCCTGACAAAATTATCTAGGCACGGGGTATGACAATGAAACAGCATAAAGGTTACTTTTTTTAACACTTCATACGTTTGTTTGACTTACATCCCCGCGCGAGTTTTTAACCGCACTATAATTGTACAAAAAAATTCATCAGTTAAAAAAAAACAAATGAAATAAAGTTGAGGCGGCATTAAAAGAGTCAGAGTCGGCACTTATTGTCGGAAACTTATTTTTTAAAACGACAAATTTTTTTGCCAGAATATTTTGTCACAAAAAGTTAAAACTACTAGTGATTTTGTCCTGACAAAATTATCTAGGCACGGGGTATGACAATGAAACAGCATAAAGGTTACTTTTTTTAACACTTCATACGTTTGTTTGACTTACATCCCCGCGCGAGTTTTTAACCGCACTATAATTGTACAAAAAAATTCATCAGTTAAAAAAAACAAATGAAATAAAGTTGAGGCGGCATTAAAAGAGTCAGAGTCGGCACTTATTGTCGGAAACTTATTTTTTAAAACGACAAATTTTTTTTGCCAGAATATTTTGTCACAAAAAGTTAAAACTACTAGTGATTTTGTCCTGACAAAATTATCTAGGCACGGGGTATGACAATGAAACAGCATAAAGGTTACTTTTTTTAACACTTCATACGTTTGTTTGACTTACATCCCCGCGCGAGTTTTTAACCGCACTATAATTGTACAAAAAAATTCATCAGTTAAAAAAAACAAATGAAATAAAGTTGAGGCGGCATTAAAAGAGTCAGAGTCGGCACTTATTGTCGGAAACTTATTTTTAAAACGACAAATTTTTTTTGCCAGAATATTTTGTCACAAAAAGTTAAAACTACTAGTGATTTTGTCCTGACAAAATTATCTAGGCACGGGGTATGACAATGAAACAGCATAAAGGTTACTTTTTTTAACACTTCATACGTTTGTTTGACTTACATCCCCGCGCGAGTTTTTAACCGCACTATAATTGTACAAAAAAATTCATCAGTTAAAAAAAACAAATGAAATAAAGTTGAGGCGGCATTAAAAGAGTCAGAGTCGGCACTTATTGTCGGAAACTTATTTTTTAAAACGACAAATTTTTTTTGCCAGAATATTTTGTCACAAAAAGTTAAAACTACTAGTGATTTTGTCCTGACAAAATTATCTAGGCACGGGGTATGACAATGAAACAGCATAAAGGTTACTTTTTTTAACACTTCATACGTTTGTTTGACTTACATCCCCGCGCGAGTTTTTAACCGCACTATAATTGTACAAAAAAATTCATCAGTTAAAAAAAACAAATGAAATAAAGTTGAGGCGGCATTAAAAGAGTCAGAGTCGGCACTTATTGTCGGAAACTTATTTTTAAAACGACAAATTTTTTTTGCCAGAATATTTTGTCACAAAAAGTTAAAACTACTAGTGATTTTGTCCTGACAAAATTATCTAGGCACGGGGTATGACAATGAAACAGCATAAAGGTTACTTTTTTTAACACTTCATACGTTTGTTTGACTTACATCCCCGCGCGAGTTTTTAACCGCACTATAATTGTACAAAAAAATTCATCAGTTAAAAAAAACAAATGAAATAAAGTTGAGGCGGCATTAAAAGAGTCAGAGTCGGCACTTATTGTCGGAAACTTATTTTTTAAAACGACAAATTTTTTTTGCCAGAATATTTTGTCACAAAAAGTTAAAACTACTAGTGATTTTGTCCTGACAAAATTATCTAGGCACGGGGTATGACAATGAAACAGCATAAAGGTTACTTTTTTTAACACTTCATACGTTTGTTTGACTTACATCCCCGCGCGAGTTTTTAACCGCACTATAATTGTACAAAAAAATTCATCAGTTAAAAAAAACAAATGAAATAAAGTTGAGGCGGCATTAAAAGAGTCAGAGTCGGCACTTATTGTCGGAAACTTATTTTTTAAAACGACAAATTTTTTTTGCCAGAATATTTTGTCACAAAAAGTTAAAACTACTAGTGATTTTGTCCTGACAAAATTATCTAGGCACGGGGTATGACAATGAAACAGCATAAAGGTTACTTTTTTTAACACTTCATACGTTTGTTTGACTTACATCCCCGCGCGAGTTTTTAACCGCACTATAATTGTACAAAAAAATTCATCAGTTAAAAAAAACAAATGAAGCGGCATTAAAAGAGTCAGAGTCGGCACTTATTGTCGGAAACTTATTTTTTAAAACGACAAATTTTTTTTGCCAGAATATTTTGTCACAAAAAGTTAAAACTACTAGTGATTTTCTCCTGACAAAATTATCTAGGCACGGGGTATGACAATGAGATAGCATAAAGGTTACTTTTTTTAACACTTCATACGTTTGTTTGACTTACATCCCCGCGCGAGTTTTTAACCGCACTATAATTGTACAAAAAAATTCATCAGTTAAAAAAAACAAATGAAATAAAGTTGAGGCGGCATTAAAAGAGTCAGAGTCGGCACTTATTGTCGGAAACTTATTTTTTAAAACGACAAATTTTTTTTGCCAGAATATTTTGTCACAAAAAGTTAAAACTACTAGTGATTTTCTCCTGACAAAATTATCTAGGCACGGGGTATGACAATGAAACAGCATAAAGGTTACTTTTTTTAACACTTCATACGTTTGTTTGACTTACATCCCCGCGCGAGTTTTTAACCGCACTATAATTGTACAAAAAAATTCATCAGTTAAAAAAAACAAATGAAGCGGCATTAAAAGAGTCAGAGTCGGCACTTATTGTCGGAAACTTATTTTTTAAAACGACAAATTTTTTTTGCCAGAATATTTTGTCACAAAAAGTTAAAACTACTAGTGATTTTCTCCTGACAAAATTATCTAGGCACGGGGTATGACAATGAAACAGCATAAAGGTTACTTTTTTTAACACTTCATACGTTTGTTTGACTTACATCCCCGCGCGAGTTTTTAACCGCACTATAATTGTACAAAAAAATTCATCAGTTAAAAAAAACAAATGAAATAAAGTTGAGGCGGCATTAAAAGAGTCAGAGTCGGCACTTATTGTCGGAAACTTATTTTTTAAAACGACAAATTTTTTTTGCCAGAATATTTTGTCACAAAAAGTTAAAACTACTAGTGATTTTCTCCTGACAAAATTATCTAGGCACGGGGTATGACAATGAAACAGCATAAAGGTTACTTTTTTTAACACTTCATACGTTTGTTTGACTTACATCCCCGCGCGAGTTTTTAACCGCACTATAATTGTACAAAAAAATTCATCAGTTAAAAAAAACAAATGAAATAAAGTTGAGGCGGCATTAAAAGAGTCAGAGTCGGCACTTATTGTCGGAAACTTATTTTTTAAAACGACAAATTTTTTTTGCCAGAATATTTTGTCACAAAAAGTTAAAACTACTAGTGATTTTGTCCTGACAAAATTATCTAGGCACGGGGTATGACAATGAAACAGCATAAAGGTTACTTTTTTTAACACTTCATACGTTTGTTTGACTTACATCCCCGCGCGAGTTTTTAACCGCACTATAATTGTACAAAAAAATTCATCAGTTAAAAAAAACAAATGAAATAAAGTTGAGGCGGCATTAAAAGAGTCAGAGTCGGCACTTATTGTCGGAAACTTATTTTTTAAAACGACAAATTTTTTTTGCCAGAATATTTTGTCACAAAAAGTTAAAACTACTAGTGATTTTGTCCTGACAAAATTATCTAGGCACGGGGTATGACAATGAAACAGCATAAAGGTTACTTTTTTTAACACTTCATACGTTTGTTTGACTTACATCCCCGCGCGAGTTTTTAACCGCACTATAATTGTACAAAAAAATTCATCAGTTAAAAAAAACAAATGAAATAAAGTTGAGGCGGCATTAAAAGAGTCAGAGTCGGCACTTATTGTCGGAAACTTATTTTTTAAAACGACAAATTTTTTTTGCCAGAATATTTTGTCACAAAAAGTTAAAACTACTAGTGATTTTGTCCTGACAAAATTATCTAGGCACGGGGTATGACAATGAAACAGCATAAAGGTTACTTTTTTTAACACTTCATACGTTTGTTTGACTTACATCCCCGCGCGAGTTTTTAACCGCACTATAATTGTACAAAAAAATTCATCAGTTAAAAAAAACAAATGAAATAAAGTTGAGGCGGCATTAAAAGAGTCAGAGTCGGCACTTATTGTCGGAAACTTATTTTTTAAAACGACAAATTTTTTTTGCCAGAATATTTTGTCACAAAAAGTTAAAACTACTAGTGATTTTGTCCTGACAAAATTATCTAGGCACGGGGTATGACAATGAAACAGCATAAAGGTTACTTTTTTTAACACTTCATACGTTTGTTTGACTTACATCCCCGCGCGAGTTTTTAACCGCACTATAATTGTACAAAAAAATTCATCAGTTAAAAAAAACAAATGAAGCGGCATTAAAAGAGTCAGAGTCGGCACTTATTGTCGGAAACTTATTTTTTAAAACGACAAATTTTTTTTGCCAGAATATTTTGTCACAAAAAGTTAAAACTACTAGTGATTTTCTCCTGACAAAATTATCTAGGCACGGGGTATGACAATGAGATAGCATAAAGGTTACTTTTTTTAACACTTCATACGTTTGTTTGACTTACATCCCCGCGCGAGTTTTTAACCGCACTATAATTGTACAAAAAAATTCATCAGTTAAAAAAAACAAATGAAATAAAGTTGAGGCGGCATTAAAAGAGTCAGAGTCGGCACTTATTGTCGGAAACTTATTTTTTAAAACGACAAATTTTTTTTGCCAGAATATTTTGTCACAAAAAGTTAAAACTACTAGTGATTTTCTCCTGACAAAATTATCTAGGCACGGGGTATGACAATGAAACAGCATAAAGGTTACTTTTTTTAACACTTCATACGTTTGTTTGACTTACATCCCCGCGCGAGTTTTTAACCGCACTATAATTGTACAAAAAAATTCATCAGTTAAAAAAAACAAATGAAGCGGCATTAAAAGAGTCAGAGTCGGCACTTATTGTCGGAAACTTATTTTTTAAAACGACAAATTTTTTTTGCCAGAATATTTTGTCACAAAAAGTTAAAACTACTAGTGATTTTCTCCTGACAAAATTATCTAGGCACGGGGTATGACAATGAAACAGCATAAAGGTTACTTTTTTTAACACTTCATACGTTTGTTTGACTTACATCCCCGCGCGAGTTTTTAACCGCACTATAATTGTACAAAAAAATTCATCAGTTAAAAAAAACAAATGAAATAAAGTTGAGGCGGCATTAAAAGAGTCAGAGTCGGCACTTATTGTCGGAAACTTATTTTTTAAAACGACAAATTTTTTTTGCCAGAATATTTTGTCACAAAAAGTTAAAACTACTAGTGATTTTCTCCTGACAAAATTATCTAGGCACGGGGTATGACAATGAAACAGCATAAAGGTTACTTTTTTTAACACTTCATACGTTTGTTTGACTTACATCCCCGCGCGAGTTTTTAACCGCACTATAATTGTACAAAAAAATTCATCAGTTAAAAAAAACAAATGAAATAAAGTTGAGGCGGCATTAAAAGAGTCAGAGTCGGCACTTATTGTCGGAAACTTATTTTTTAAAACGACAAATTTTTTTTGCCAGAATATTTTGTCACAAAAAGTTAAAACTACTAGTGATTTTGTCCTGACAAAATTATCTAGGCACGGGGTATGACAATGAAACAGCATAAAGGTTACTTTTTTTAACACTTCATACGTTTGTTTGACTTACATCCCCGCGCGAGTTTTTAACCGCACTATAATTGTACAAAAAAATTCATCAGTTAAAAAAAACAAATGAAATAAAGTTGAGGCGGCATTAAAAGAGTCAGAGTCGGCACTTATTGTCGGAAACTTATTTTTTAAAACGACAAATTTTTTTTGCCAGAATATTTTGTCACAAAAAGTTAAAACTACTAGTGATTTTGTCCTGACAAAATTATCTAGGCACGGGGTATGACAATGAAACAGCATAAAGGTTACTTTTTTTAACACTTCATACGTTTGTTTGACTTACATCCCCGCGCGAGTTTTTAACCGCACTATAATTGTACAAAAAAATTCATCAGTTAAAAAAAACAAATGAAATAAAGTTGAGGCGGCATTAAAAGAGTCAGAGTCGGCACTTATTGTCGGAAACTTATTTTTTAAAACGACAAATTTTTTTTGCCAGAATATTTTGTCACAAAAAGTTAAAACTACTAGTGATTTTGTCCTGACAAAATTATCTAGGCACGGGGTATGACAATGAAACAGCATAAAGGTTACTTTTTTTAACACTTCATACGTTTGTTTGACTTACATCCCCGCGCGAGTTTTTAACCGCACTATAATTGTACAAAAAAATTCATCAGTTAAAAAAAACAAATGAAATAAAGTTGAGGCGGCATTAAAAGAGTCAGAGTCGGCACTTATTGTCGGAAACTTATTTTTTAAAACGACAAATTTTTTTTGCCAGAATATTTTGTCACAAAAAGTTAAAACTACTAGTGATTTTGTCCTGACAAAATTATCTAGGCACGGGGTATGACAATGAAACAGCATAAAGGTTACTTTTTTTAACACTTCATACGTTTGTTTGACTTACATCCCCGCGCGAGTTTTTAACCGCACTATAATTGTACAAAAAAATTCATCAGTTAAAAAAAACAAATGAAGCGGCATTAAAAGAGTCAGAGTCGGCACTTATTGTCGGAAACTTATTTTTTAAAACGACAAATTTTTTTTGCCAGAATATTTTGTCACAAAAAGTTAAAACTACTAGTGATTTTCTCCTGACAAAATTATCTAGGCACGGGGTATGACAATGAAACAGCATAAAGGTTACTTTTTTTAACACTTCATACGTTTGTTTGACTTACATCCCCGCGCGAGTTTTTAACCGCACTATAATTGTACAAAAAAATTCATCAGTTAAAAAAAACAAATGAAGCGGCATTAAAAGAGTCAGAGTCGGCACTTATTGTCGGAAACTTATTTTTTAAAACGACAAATTTTTTTTGCCAGAATATTTTGTCACAAAAAGTTAAAACTACTAGTGATTTTCTCCTGACAAAATTATCTAGGCACGGGGTATGACAATGAAACAGCATAAAGGTTACTTTTTTTAACACTTCATACGTTTGTTTGACTTACATCCCCGCGCGAGTTTTTAACCGCACTATAATTGTACAAAAAAATTCATCAGTTAAAAAAAACAAATGAAGCGGCATTAAAAGAGTCAGAGTCGGCACTTATTGTCGGAAACTTATTTTTTAAAACGACAAATTTTTTTTGCCAGAATATTTTGTCACAAAAAGTTAAAACTACTAGTGATTTTCTCCTGACAAAATTATCTAGGCACGGGGTATGACAATGAAACAGCATAAAGGTTACTTTTTTTAACACTTCATACGTTTGTTTGACTTACATCCCCGCGCGAGTTTTTAACCGCACTATAATTGTACAAAAAAATTCATCAGTTAAAAAAAACAAATGAAGCGGCATTAAAAGAGTCAGAGTCGGCACTTATTGTCGGAAACTTATTTTTTAAAACGACAAATTTTTTTTGCCAGAATATTTTGTCACAAAAAGTTAAAACTACTAGTGATTTTCTCCTGACAAAATTATCTAGGCACGGGGTATGACAATGAAACAGCATAAAGGTTACTTTTTTTAACACTTCATACGTTTGTTTGACTTACATCCCCGCGCGAGTTTTTAACCGCACTATAATTGTACAAAAAAATTCATCAGTTAAAAAAAACAAATGAAGCGGCATTAAAAGAGTCAGAGTCGGCACTTATTGTCGGAAACTTATTTTTTAAAACGACAAATTTTTTTTGCCAGAATATTTTGTCACAAAAAGTTAAAACTACTAGTGATTTTCTCCTGACAAAATTATCTAGGCACGGGGTATGACAATGAAACAGCATAAAGGTTACTTTTTTTAACACTTCATACGTTTGTTTGACTTACATCCCCGCGCGAGTTTTTAACCGCACTATAATTGTACAAAAAAATTCATCAGTTAAAAAAAACAAATGAAGCGGCATTAAAAGAGTCAGAGTCGGCACTTATTGTCGGAAACTTATTTTTTAAAACGACAAATTTTTTTTGCCAGAATATTTTGTCACAAAAAGTTAAAACTACTAGTGATTTTCTCCTGACAAAATTATCTAGGCACGGGGTATGACAATGAAACAGCATAAAGGTTACTTTTTTTAACACTTCATACGTTTGTTTGACTTACATCCCCGCGCGAGTTTTTAACCGCACTATAATTGTACAAAAAAATTCATCAGTTAAAAAAAACAAATGAAATAAAGTTGAGGCGGCATTAAAAGAGTCAGAGTCGGCACTTATTGTCGGAAACTTATTTTTTAAAACGACAAATTTTTTTTGCCAGAATATTTTGTCACAAAAAGTTAAAACTACTAGTGATTTTCTCCTGACAAAATTATCTAGGCACGGGGTATGACAATGAAACAGCATAAAGGTTACTTTTTTTAACACTTCATACGTTTGTTTGACTTACATCCCCTGGTAAAAGCTTTTCAGTGATTTTGTTTGACTAGCGTGTAACGCGAAACCCTTTCAACGTTCATTTAGCCGAAATAAGTAACATAATTCGATTTGTCTCTGTTACAAGTCAAGCGAGTCGCGACACCAACGCTAAGGCTTCTTTAACACCTTTGATATTGTTAGGTATTTTATTTAAACCACATGTATAGTCTGGGTAAGTAAGGGTGTTCGAATGGAAGCGGGGATGCACTTAGTGTTGTAATAGATCAGTGAATTTCTACCACCTTAAAGGTGAAGAAGATAATATGTTTTATTGACGGTTCGGTCTAAAAATGTTTATAGACACATCCTACACCTACAAAATATATTTGCTCATAGAGTAAAAAAAACAAACATAAGTTAAATTTATAAAATTGAGTTTAACAGGTACATACATATACAGACCGCTTCAAGCTACTGCGAACATAGGGCGAAAGAAGTCTAATTTGCCAGTGTACGTACATGCAGAGACACCGCACGCCTATCAGTGAAGCAACCAACACTCAGGCTTCCGATCGCCTTTCGCTGCCGTTCGCCGCCGTTCGCCTTGTATTTAGTACGCCTCTAACCACGGTGCTGTGTGGAGCGTACTCAATGAAACCGGAATTTGGTCAATAAATACGCAAATTTTTATAACGTAATTTTCTTATTTTTTGTCACTGATAAATAAGAGCGTTTTATTGTCAACTGCTCAGATTTATCAGTGACGACGTGTTACAATGAAAATAATAAGGAGAAACAAAATAAAAGCAAGTTCTCAAAATAAAATAATACATTCTAAAAAGCAAAAAGATTGTCCCAGTCAAAAAAAAAATTAAAGCAAATGTTCGAAAAGTCCTCCAACGTTTCCAAGCATGTTAGGGGTGATAATTTGAAAAGCTTCTTCAAAAACAGATAGAAGTCATTAGGAGCAAGATCGGGAGATCGAGCTGGCCATAAAATAGTTCCCCGTGTACTTATAATCCGATTAGGAAATACATTATCAAGATATTCCCTAACAAGGCCAACATTGTGAGCGGAACAACCATCTTGTTGAAACCATGTTTCACCAAATTTTACACCTAACAACTGCCTAGCAGTTGGAATAATGTGCTGCTGCAGTAGATCCAAGTATCTAGGACCATTCAAATTGCAATTGCCGTTAATAAAAAATGGCCCAATTACGTGTTCCCCTACAATACCCCCCCCCCCAAACATTTAGTTTTTGGGGATACTGTGTTCTTAAGTCAAAATACAAATGCAAATTTTCCCTCGACCAATATCGAACGTGTGTTGGGTTATGACGATTTGACCATTTGACCATCTGCACTTTTTCGGCAACTTCGTAGACATCCATTTTTAGTTTTAAAAATGTATTATTTCAATTAAGAACTTACCCATCTGTTTCTCGAGCAAGGCAGAAATAAAACAAAATAATAAAAACAAAATGAATTTCCAAAAGATAACACTGCAGCGTGCTTCGAATCCACCTCGGTCGTACGGCACGGAGAGTAAATTGGACTTGATTCCCCCTATGTTCGCAGTAGCTTGAAGCGGTCTGTATAGTACAAAAAAATACGCATTAGTAAAAAAATTACAAATTTTAACATAATTCAGTTTCACTGGCGTCATTAAAGTCTATGATAATTTTTTCTCTGGGTAGCAGATCTATATTTACATATGATTTTTCTATTTCGTGGACATGAGCTACGCAATTTTCGCAGCTTTTACTTAAAATATTCTGTTTCGCCGAACTAATTAAAGCTACCACAAAGGAATTTAAAGTTGGCAAAACATTATTTCTTTTAACCGTTGCTTTTAGCTCATGCCATATGTGTTCAATTAGATGAAACATGCAATGGTAAGGAGAAAGTCTCAACACTGTATGGCCCATTTATTACGCCAAAGTATCACAATAGTATTGTTTTTGTACTGAAAATGCGTTAATTATTTTAAGCAATTGTTTTGTACAACACGGAACTTTATTTAGCCTTCTACTATAGTTGTTCGCATTATCCATCACAATTACACTATTTGGAGGTGTATTGGGTAACAGTTTATTCTTGAACAAGTCTTTAAATAATTCCTCTGTGGTCAGTATGATAATCCTTCATATTTTGGGCTGATAAGGCCAACGCATATGGTATAAACCCATTTTTTGTTCCAGCATGAATTATTGTGATACGCTTTCCTTTATTTGATGGACCTTTAGTTGTGCAATGAATACACGAATCTACCCAACCTTTATCATGGGTATCAAACCAAGTTTCATCGAGATAAACAATATCCCTATTACTTTCTCTATACTCGTGTAATTCAATTAAATATTCCATCCCCCATTCTTTTATTATTATTTTTATTTTAAAACCGTTTTTTTAAATACATTTTCTCAGTGTCTCACGGCAACACTGTATTCCTGTATCATTTTTTTTAAATCTTTGAATTAATGTTGGTAAAGTAGGAATCATTTGTTCCCTATACATTTGATATATTTTTCTACGAATGATATCCACATTACCCATGTCCAATTTCCAAGAAGTATTTGAATCCTTCCTTTTCCTTCTCCCAACTACACGCCACTGTTTTTACCGTGTTAAAGCTGTCGCTTCCTTCACTGCACCAAATTTTGATAACCCACGTTCAAGAAGGGTGGTATAAACGTCAAATATCACTTTTTTTTTGTATCAAGTGACAAAATATCGCGATTAAATTGTTTTTATCACTTATTTCCCTCGTAACGCCATTATTCCCCGTATCTCCACGTGACGTACTCGGTTGTTCCTCCCACGGACGAAACATTTTTCATACAATCACAATTAACAACAAATAACTTCTTTTGTAACCAAACACCAACTGCTAACTGATTTTCAAAACTACAAATTAGCTTGGTATCTTAAGCCTGCCCTAATTAGTTTAAGAAAATTAATTTGTAACGTAATCAAACCCTAATTTTATAATGTTTCGTAATTAGTCATAAATTTGATAAATTTTAATTTGGCCAAAAACGTATACTTATTAAGAAATAATTGCACATTTTTAAATCCGCACCTGTAATCCTCAGAAGTGGTAGCATGTTTACAGCTTTTTTATTTACTTTCACACCCCGAACAATAGGTGATTATTAGGGTAAGGGATTAGCATTTATAATGAGTCTCTTAGATCTATGGTCGTACTATATCTGGGATATAATTAAAAGTGTGCAAAAATGCAATACTTCAAACTTAGTTACAGATACGTTTCGTAATTAGTCATAAATTTGATAAATTTTAATTTGGCCAAAAACGTATACTTATTAAGAAATAATTGCACATTTTTAAATCCGCACCTGTAATCCTCAGAAGTGGTAGCATGTTTACAGCTTTTTTATTTACTTTCACACCCCGAACAATAGGTGATTATTAGGGTAAGGGATTAGCATTTATAATGAGTCTCTTAGATCTATGGTCGTACTATATCTGGGATATAATTAAAAGTGTGCAAAAATGCAATACTTCAAACGTAGTTACAGATACGTTTCGTAATTAGTCATAAATTTGATAAATTTTAATTTGGCCAAAAACGTATACTTAATAAGAAATAATTGCACATTTTTAAATCCGCACCTGTAATCCTCAGAAGTGGTAGCATGTTTACAGCTTTTTTATTTACTTTCACACCCCGAACAATAGGTGATTATTAGGGTAAGGGATTAGCATTTATAATGAGTCTCTTAGACCTATGTTCGTACTGTATCTGGGATATAATTAAAAGTGTGCAAAAATGCAATACTTCAAACTTAGTTACAGATACGTTTCGTAATTAGTCATAAATTTGATAAATTTTAATTTGGCCAAAAACGTATACTTATTAAGAAATAATTGCATATTTTTAAATCCGCACCTGTAATCCTCAGAAGTGGTAGCATGTTTACAGCTTTTTTATTTACTTTCACACCCCGAACAATAGGTGATTATTAGGGTAAGGGATTAGCATTTATAATGAGTCTCTTAGATCTATGGTCGTACTATATCTGGGATATAATTAAAAGTGTGCAAAAATGCAATACTTCAAACTTAGTTACAGATACGTTTCGTAATTAGTCATAAATTTGATAAATTTTAATTTGGCCAAAAACGTATACTTAATAAGAAATAATTGCACATTTTTAAATCCGCACCTGTAATCCTCAGAAGTGGTAGCATGTTTACAGCTTTTTTATTTACTTTCACACCCCGAACAATAGGTGATTATTAGGGTAAGGGATTAGCATTTATAATGAGTCTCTTAGACCTATGTTCGTACTGTATCTGGGATATAATTAAAAGTGTGCAAAAATGCAATACTTCAAACTTAGTTACAGATACTGTGAATGCAGGATGACAATTTACAAAGTTTTGGTGAGCTCTATATATGTAAAAAAGTGGAAATTATGTAAAAGCAGGTAAAAAATACTAGCGCCTGAGCAGAAAAATGCAATCCTTAACTTAACACTATGCACGTAATGCCGGGTCCAAGCCAAACCAACAAAACAAAAACATCAACAAAACAAAAGGAACACATTGTCAACTGCTGTCCAAAACAATTACTTAACTTTGTGATGCCCGATAGAAAATGTGGCGTACTCGAAATTTTGAATTACAAAGGAACAATGACTTATTTATTATGGCATCTAGTTTTCTATTTTTAACCCAAACAAAGGAAACCCGTTTTTGGGTTACACCGAGCTTAAAGAACCGACAAAAAGACTATGTTGACGAATTATTGGAAGATTTACAAAAATATGATATCAGCATTAGTAAAGAAATGCGATCTAGCTTCAAAAACTTTTTAAGAATGACTACTGATCTTGAATATCTAAAGGCGCATTTACACATACAAACTTTCCTTTGATGTTAAAATGCCGACAAACATTTACGAGAGCCTCTTGAGCAAAATTTTCAAAGAAAAGTTCGAGCAAAATCTCGTACAAAAAGACTCACGGAAATTTTGGAGAGAATGTTAAGCAAAATTTGTTTGAAGAAATGTTGGTATAGAAATTTCTTATAAATTTAAATTTTATAGTTTTATGGAAATTCATTGAACTTAACTGAAAATAGAAATACTAAGTTTTAAAACAAGGTATTTTTAATTAAGTGCTTTCCGACGGAAAAACGATTTGATGTCGAAATTCACATTTTAACTCATAAGCAACTTCGATTGACCTGATTTTTATAGGGGATATGCCAGTATACTTCTAACTTTTTTGGGGTTGTGAAAAAACGAGAATAAAAAATAATAATTGGCGCTTATTTATTGCTGTTGCTTGTAAAATGTAATGATAAAAATTTACGTTTAAAAGAATCTCTTTATTTTACTTCCTAGTTTAAAACACAATACAATAATAATTAAGTCAAATTAAAAACCTATATACATTTTATTAAATCTCAAATATATGAACAAAAGCACGTTCGGTCTAAATAATACCCGTTTATTACCCACTTTTACAACCCTACGATCCCAGACCCTTGTCTAAAAAAATATAATTTAGCAGTAATAAACTAGATTTCTGAATCGGAATGTTGCTCTTTTGCATATTGTTTGTTCAGTGTCAGTAATCGACCTTGATTATTACATTAAATTGACAGTAAATATCTATCTTCAGCATTTTCATGAACCTTTTGCTTTTTTAAGCAACCGTTGGGGCCTTAAACTAACTAGGTAAATCTGGTGTGAGGAATGAAAAAAAAACAATCGAAGCTAAGGGTAAAGTAAAGTTACAAAAATATGTTTAAAAAAAATCCCCTCCCCACCACTCCTCATAGTCGTGAGGCGCGGATTACCGATTAAAAGTGCAATTTTTGAGTTTCTTGCCGATATTTGAAACACTCAAAAATTTTTTGGAAAAGAAAAATTTTCCTGGTTTTTTTTTTAATTTAGGAGAAAACCCTTGGAAATAAAAAAAACTCGCATGAATATCCCAAAAAAAACCCCGGCCAAAAAAATCCATGTGACAAAACTGATAGTCAAGAATAATGTTTCGCTTGCCGTCGGCTTTTTTTCACAAAAATTTAAAATAAAAGTTGGTGTTCCATTTTTTTAAAGAATTGAGATCACTGATCACTGATGTAAAATTTTATTTATTCTAATCTTTAAAAATATGTTTCCAAAACAGATAGCAATAATTTGCTCAAAAATTTAACCGAACAAAATGTTCAAAGAAAAGCTCACAAAAATGTTCACGCAAAAAATTTTAGATCTTTTGCACGAGCTTTTGTTTGAGCATGTTCGTCTGTGTAATTGCGCCTTAATACAAATCATCGGACCCTCAATAAAGAAAAAAGATACAAATTTTCGAAATGCCACTAGTGTAGCAGAACGTTTAGTGATTACTTTGAGATTTTTGGCAATTGGGGAGTATTACCAGAGTCGGATCCAAACAGACAATATATTCTTGTCGGGCGCATACACACTAAACCAACAAAGTTGCCCGAAACGTAAAAAGAACATCAACACTTTGATCTTTACCAACAGGCGACGGGAAAATAAAAAGTTGCTGAAAACACCAACAAAACAATGTTCTCGTTTTGTGTTAAAAATGTTGAGTTGCTGTTTTTTTTTGTTTTGTTGGTTTGGTGTGGATCCGGCATAAGGTAACTACAATAAAGCTACAAACACCAAATCCTGATTCCAAAATCAGGTGACAATAGGAGCACTCGAACCCTATTTTGAAGACTATCCGTGCTGCAATGATTCTCCTGCCAACAACAGAATCCTGAGGTTTTCCTTCGGTAATATAGGGGTAATACTCCAGATTCCAACCATCCGCGGAATCATACCAGCAAAATGTTGTATTAAAACTTACACTAATCCAGAGGCTGTAACTTCAAATCTCTTATGTGCCATTTACCCTTGACGATGCCATCTTCATCGGCTATCTCGTACGTAATAGGGTCTACTGTCAATGGCATTGTTCTTCACTAAAGTATGTTTAACCCCTTAAAGAGGCTTGCAACTTCGTTTGTTACAGCATTATTTAGATCCACTGCGTCGATCTATGGCTCGCCGATTATAAGCTGTATTCATTGTCCTTGCTTAGACCCTTTCTGTGCAATGGCACCCTCAGCTTGCAATGTCCGGTATATAGATCAACCATTAGCTCAATGAGTTTTCCGCCCCTCAAACAAGAATTTGACAGTTGTGGCAATTCTTTGCAGTACTGGTTTCTTGTTTAAGAGTGCAGTGTTGACCTTGTTGTATGCTATTCCCTCTAAAGATGAATATCCGCATATTATCGCAGATCCCTATACGCGTTCGGGATTAATATTATTCCATTTAATGGTTAATTGTTTCAGGAGCACAATGGATGTCCGCATTGTTATCAATGGAAGCCATTATCATGTTTGTCTTTTGCATTTGAAATAATAGTAATTAAACTTGTATTGTGGACGGCACTATTGATTCTGCTTTAGTTCATAATAACGTTATGATTTTACAGCATAATCCCAGAAAATATATTTAGAGTTCGTAAACAATAGATGTTAGAGTGTTTTTAGTCCGCACATTTATCGACGATATAGTGCTTTTCATTATACGGGGAAATAAATATTATTTTCATTATCGGTGTAGTGCAGATGCAGTCATTTCAGATCCCTAAGCTGGATACATGCTTTCTGAGTCGGTTATTACCGATCAGTATGGCTATCAGAAGTCCAGTCTCTTTGTGTCCTTACCAGGAGCCACTTCAGTCCGGTGGCATCTGGTTGGTTCACGAATTCTTTGGTCTACCCGCATCCTGTTTCTTTCCTCTCATGATATTGACAGTGTCAGTGTGAGCCATTTGTGGCCGCCTTTATTACTTCAGTTCACTATTACTTCTTGCCTAGACACCGAGCTTCCGGTGCTTCAACGCACTTTTACACCAGACTACTGGCAATTTTTTTTTCCAGAGTAATTTTGTATAAACTTTAATACAATAATACTCGTTTTCTGTGTCCTTTTTAAACATATGATGCGTTTTCTTTTATCAGCCGTTTCACCAAGAAATCCAAACCATCTTTTAAATGGAACAAATCTATTATTTACGGCTGTAACTTTCGCAATAAAGAATAACAGAGGGGCTATGCTTTAAAGCTTTGCCAACTTCCTAAGTGGCCATGAATTAAACATGTCTTTTATAGAACGCTCTTGAGAAATTTATTAAAAACATTCTCCATAATTTTTTAAGGCCTACAAGGTACTTTAACAAATTTAAATTACATTTCCGGGATAATGGTTCAAATTTTCGGTGTTTACAATTTAGCATGGCCAAAAGTGATTAGTTCCACGGTTTCTGAGATAGAGAGGTCTCAACTTTAGTTGAGGGTTTGAGAATTTAGTTTAGAGTTTTTCACATTAGAGTTGAGTTAACCCAAGTAGCACAGAGTGCTGAAATTTGTTGTTGTTGCCACAGCCAAATCTGTAACAATATGGCTTTAGCTGTTGTCTGCGGTAACAGCTGTTTTTACCCCTCATTTTTTGGTTGTCACAATGTTGTGGGCAGCAATTTAGCTGTGTATTTTAAGCTTAAAATACAACTAAAATTCAGCATTTTTATACAGGCTGTATTAGAGAACATATTTTTATAACTAAATAAAAATTAGAAAAAGGAAATATGGATCACAAAGTTTTAAGTCATAATAATATATTAACTTACTTACTTTACATCATCATAATCCGTAAAAAATACCATTACACGAGTAAATTTGGGTGTCCCAGGCAGTTTATTGATAAAACCCATCATAATAACTCACTAAAACACACGGGCCTCAAAAAATCAGCATATTACTGTTTTTGTTTATTAATTTTTTATAGGTTATGTTTATCTTTTTTCAAGAAATTTCGTTATAAATGCCTAAGTTATGGATTATGCATAATTTGTATTGCACTATTTGGTAAATTAAGGTATTTTTCAATAAATAATTTTGAATTTTACAGAGAATTTAAAGCCAGTTACTAGCAAAATACTTATTGGGCCCAGTAGAACAAAAAAAGAAGAGAGCAGAACTGGAAGTAACGCATAGTTCACATTCTACCTTTTTTCCGCTACCCATTATTTCCTTCTTTGTCATATTGAGCAAGAGGGCAATATATTTTCTAATTCCTCTCACTTTTTTCTGCAAATATATAAATAGATAACAGTTGCAAGCACGTGGAATGTGGACTAGACGCAATTGATTATCGTAAGTTTTGTATACACCGGTAGAAGGCGCGGCATTCGCAGCTGTTGGTAGCATTTGGTTTTGGCTACAAATGTTCAAAAAAAATAAAAATTTAATAGACAACTTTGCACTAGTAACAACTTGGTTATTAAAGTAAGTTGCCATAACAATTTGACAGCTAAAAAGGCAGCTTAAATAAAGCTAGCTACTTTACAGCGAAAACGTAGTTGCCGCAACGTTGTGACAGCTATAGAATGGCTGTAAAATTTAAAGTGTACAGACTGTGCAAAAAGTCGATTGGTAAAATAAAGTAGGATACGAAAGGAAATTATTGTAAAAAATTTTTACCGAAAAAAGATGTATTTTTTTAAGAAAATGAATTAAACCAAAATGTGTCAGAAAGTAACTTGCATCTTACCAGTCCACAATACTTTGTGGCTGAGACAAGGTAAAACTTTATTTTTCAAGGTGGAGTTTTGTGCTGAGTCCATTTCCGAATGCAAACTATTCTCCTGAGGCGATCGAAAATAATCCTTTCAGTTATCTATCCAATTAATGGCTGTAATAGTCTACTCTTAAAAATAATAATAATTTCTGAACTAACAAAGTTTCTAAAAGTGCATCTGTATATGTTTGGTACAAATTACTTTATTACATTTACACACCTAAAGGGGTCCGAGCTCCTCAACAAGCCGCAGTTTTCTGCGGACTTCCCCCATTAAGTTTTGAATGGCTCCGACATCTACCTCTCTAATCTCGAAAAAAATAACCCCCTAATGCACCCCAGGCTTGTCCAATTGAAGATTGTTAGTCACTTTTGTTCAGAAAGGTTTGTATATAGTCGAGGATGTACATGATTACTAGAGAAAAAGATGTCGAAGCCGTACAATACTTAGTAGGGGATTCCCCCAAAAAATTACGACTTAATTATTGAAGAGCACGGACCCCTTCATTTCATTTGACCTGTTAATTATGTTATTTATAAAAATTTAAATTAAAATATTTTTGTTCGGGGTATAAAATATGATGGATAGGTAACCCACACCGTTCTTTGCTTAGATGTGCATTTTCCGTCCTAATGCATAATGAACTGTCTGGCACCTTAAAATTGAAGGTGGGTAATGCTGAAGTTCTTGTATTGCATAGGTTAACCCCCAGTAGCAGTACCCCTTACCAAAAATCAACTGATGTGTCTGACTTCATTCTTGCCTGAGGGTTTGGTACACCACTCTAAAACTGGTGTTAAAAACAATACACAAAAATTTACCTCAAGGAATTAGTAATAGTTTGAGGTGCAAGACTTTAAATTTCATATTGAGGAAGGGTATTTATTAATAAAGATTTTTTAAAGGTCAATAATCATTGTTGTATATAACATATTATAGGTATTTACGTCACTAGACCGGAAAATTGGTCTTTATAGTTCTGTAAACTGTATTTTCTGCTTCTTGTTGGCTAGATAGCCATTGCCGCTAAGGCCGGTAGTTTTTAAGATGAAAACTAAGAAAAACAAGTAAAGTTTTGTGGTTAGAAATGATTTTTGTATTTCTAACTTGTGCAAAATTGTATAAAACATTAGAAAAATTATAGTGTAGTGCCTATTAGCTTCACACAGCTAAATCAGTGATGACCGACGACCAGTTATGGCCAACCATGGCCAACTTATCAAGCAAAATAATGATAAAAGAGATCAAAAGGCAGATTTCTAGGTTTGTTCTTTATTTACCTATATTTATGGTATACTCTTACTTTGAGAATTAAAAATGTGTGGTTGATTTTTCGGTGAATGTGACTCTTGAAGCAGCTTTTATTATTTTCTCCGGATTCAACTCATTTTCCAGATTCCAGAGTCCATTTTTGTAAACAAAACTTTTGAAACAAATTTAAAAAGCTTTTTTAGAAGTGTCAAAACTGCCCAAAAAAACAAACTAAAAGCTGTCAACAAGAAGTCATAGCCAACTTGGCCAAAAATGGGACCGGAAAAGGATCAAGGGACCGGAAAATTGAACAAAAAGGTCCTTTCTGGAGTGTGGAAATATTTCGAAAGAACATGCCATGTAATGTAGAACTTTCCGTATGAAAAACCGTACGGAAAGTGGCTATTTTCCGGTCGTTTGAAAAAAAAATATTAATGTCCAAATCCAAACCGGACTGTTCACTTCCACGGCCTAATCAATCGGAAAACGGGCAAATCTGCTACAGACGGCGGACCTGATACGCCAACTTTTCCGCACGGAAATCGATGAAATTCTATGCGGAAACCACATTATTTGCCTCTGGCCTATATATCTTGAAAATCTATCCGACTTCACATTCGCAACACCCAACCCTAGAAAGATAAAATTAAGGTGGTGGTTACGATTTAGGAAGATGGTTTCTGGCAAGCATGTCGATAATTACAATGAAACGGCGCTAAACCCGACAAATGACCTTGACCTAACACCAAAACAGTACTGCGATCTGTAATGCGACCCTTGAACTAGGCGTTTTTCTTGACATTCAAGAAACTGGACAGGTTTAGAAAGTAGCATTGATTGTCTTTGACAGAATGCTAAGGTTTTTAGAAATAAGAAACATTACTTTTATTTTTTGCTAACCTAGAGAATTATGAAAAGGAAAAAGGTAATCCAGAGGAAATTGTTGATAAAACTCCAAATTCTTTAAAAATCGAGAAAAATGCCATTAGCTTGCCAAACTTTACATAACCTATTCTTCGATTTCTTTTCAGTAGTAATATAACTAGTGCATATCAAATTTTTTATTTAAAACATTACTTTTCTAGGATTCTTCATCGATCTTTTCTTTTGATAAATTACCAAATTTTGCCATTTTCGTTGGATTAAACTCACACTTTGTTTGCATTTCTAGACCTACTTACATAGAACTCATAATAACTATATATTTTAGCTGAAAGAGTAAATTTTGCTGGTTATTTTCGGACAGAAAATGAAGCTATTACTGACTGTAGTTTTGGCACTAGTTTAGATGAGCGCCTTCGTGATCAGTTAATTATTGGTATTAACAATCGTGAGTGGCAAGAAAAAATTTCCAGTTATTAATATGAACAAGGTATATTCTCACATAAATAACCCTTAAAGCAGCCCTGAAACACACGTCGTTATTAACCCTCTCCATCATTATGACGAAATGGTTGAAAACATAAACTTTATGATACTGAGCCCGAACCAAGATCACGTTAACTAAACTACTAATAGATGGTCAGCATTCACATTGATACTGCTCTGAAAAAACTTATTTTATTAGTATTTCTTAGAGTTCATTAGCCCCCTCCCCCAAGTGCTGGGGGCTGATTCTAGCCGATTTACTCGTCCGTGACGGAACTCCAGAAGGACCCTCCGACAACCAGAAGGTAACACATTCTAAAGATAAGGATCAACCAGGAACTGTTCAAGGACCCCGTAGATCTTCTCTAACACAAGAGGCCTGACAGGGAACTGCATAAGTACCCATTGGACACTGAAACGCATCAGGAGCGCCCACGGATGCCGCTAATGTAAACAAATTGGCCAAAGAGCTCAGGAAGCTTCAGGTCAAAATCATGGTGAGCATGGACGGTACAACCGAAACAGAGCTGACTAAAGAGCACCTGCTCGAAGTCCTTGTTCCACCTAGGCAGGAAGGATGTGAAATCAGCAACAGGGCTCCTAACAGGACAGTGTTGCCTCAACAAGCACCTAGAGATGCTGGGAATTGCTGGAGACTCAGAGAGTCGATGGTGCATGAAGGACGAAGTGTGACGAGTGTCCGGCTCTGGCTAGGTCAAGAGAGTCGCATCTTGGGAACTATCTATTAAAAATATCTTATTTTGCGAAAGAGGTGGGCTTCCAGGGCTAAACCATGGATTGTGGGCGTTCAACGGGCCCAGCAAGATTATCTACGTACATGGGCATTGTCCCGCCCAGACTTCTACATTCATTCATTCGTTAGAGTTCATTGAGGAACACCAGGAACAAAGACAGGAAGACCGCTAGAGTCCTAGTCACTGCAGACTCGATAAGAACATGTGCACGTTGAGTTTGGCGGAAGAAGCCTCATGTCGCTTCTGCCGGAAAGAGGAGGAAGAGCAAGGGTCTCACTGGGAGACCTAGAATCGCCTTTGCCAAAAAGTTACACCCAAGGCTCACTGGGGCTCAAAGGGCCTCACTACAACTTGTTCTTTAAGAAAAAAACAAGGGAAAAAAAACAAACACAAAAGATCTGCAAAGGTCTATTCTAATTTTGTATAAATTTTAGTTTTTTTAGTTAAACACACCTTACCATGACGGCCGTTCTGATCGGATTTTGACTTGAATTTAAATTCTATTTCGGTTGTGTGAAGTAAGCAGCTGTTAGGCATTACTGAAAATAAGCTCTCGAAAGTCTTTAAAACAAAATGTTCACTCTATGCAACTGCATGAAATATTATTTTTAAAATAAATTCGAGAAGTTGGAGTTATAAACTAAAGGCAGTTAGCGGTGGAGAAAAACATGTTTGCGTGTATTGTCCAAAATAGGTAGATCCTCAATACGAAAGGGGCAGTCCTGCACCTCAAAATTGCGGCATAGGGCTCAGCACACCACCCTAAAGGTGAGCAATTAACCCTCTTGGAGCGAGAATAGGTTACAACACCAGATTTTATATGCAATATTTTTGTCAAATTAAAAATATTAACAGTTATTAAGACAATTAATTGTCGAAAATCATAACCAAAAAATGCCCACTTTTAGAATGGTGTGCAGAACCCTTTGGCAAGAATGAGGTCAGGCACACAAGTTGATTTTTGGTCAGGAGGTACTACCACATTATATACAAGGTAAGGAAAAAGAATGGAAACCACAAAATATTTCGGAAGATTTATTTAAAAAAAAGTGTTTTACTCTAGAGAACTTCCAACAACAATTCTAATGGTGACCTTAATCTTGACCTTAAACCTCAATTTCAAGGTCATTTGAGGGTTAAGTTACTTTTTTAAATAGAAAACTCTATTTTTTCTACGTTTAGATACAAGTTCAAGTCACAAGTTTGCGTGACCTCTCGCAGACAAATAAAGGTCAAAACACGCTACCACCACAGAATCTCTTAAAAATCTCGCGGAGTTTGTAATAAAAAAATGTGTAATAAAAAAGTGACTTAAGGAGGAAAACAATAGTGACCTTGGATTTGACCTTCCATTTATTGAAAAAGATTTATTCCATCGTGATTTTTAGCGTACCCCAGAAACAACGACGCAGACGTAGAAGACTTATTTTTTATTCGGGGTGATTTTCTGAAGTAAGTTCCCCTTACCTCTCACTTTTGGGGTGCTTTTTGGATTGAGTTCCCTTGACTCTCACTTTTGGGGTGGTTTTTGGACTGGACAAAAGAAAGCCACATCCAAAATCCTCCAAAAGAATAAAATTTCTTTCCTTAAATTGAAAGTCAAATCCAATTTCATCATTGTATTCCTCGTTGACATTTTTCAGAGATTATTTTCTGCTCTTTTCAATTCCGAGATCAGAAAGAGAGGTTTCCATTTAAGAAAATAAGTTGACCCTCAAATGACCTTTAAATTGTAGCTCAAGGTGAAGTCGAAGGTTACCGTTAGATTTAGTGTTGAAAGTTATCTAGGGTACAATACTGGATTTTTTTTAAATAACTAATCTTCCGAGATATTTTGTAGCTTCCATACTTTATCCTCGCATGACTTCTCAAATTGCTTACCCTTAAGGTGGTGTTACCTACTTATCATATTTATACCCCGAACGCTTGCACTATATAGTTGCCTAAAAAATAAGTCCGGCAAAATGTTAGCTGTTATATTATTAGGGTCACAATGCTGTTACTACTACACAAACGTTTTGTAACATTTCTAAAGCTCACTTAGCTCGGTTCACGACCGTGCGACAGCACGTTTAGAAAAATATTCAATACAGCCTGTCCTATTTCCGATATACGGGAGACTTAATTCATTTTACGCGATTTCCAGTAATCGAAAAATTCTGGAAGGCGCGCTCTTCGCAAAGTTACTTCCGATATTGACACATGGCTTTGGGAAAAGTTTGTTCCTAAGAACAATAAGTCCCGATGAAAAATACGAGGAACGAACGTCTACACACAAATAAAGTCCGGGGACACAAAGATCATAAAATATTTTTTTTTTACTTATTTACCTATATATGAGAGGAAACTACAGTTTCACGTCTGTAGTCTTTATTTTTTTGCTTTACAACGTTTTGTATCTGCTGATTGTTTATGTATCTGCAATCGTCGTCAGGTGAATACTAACAAAAGCAAAGACTACGTAAGCTTATATTCACAAATAAAAATGTATTTAAGAACAACTATAAACATTATGAAATACTTGTATGACAATTATTGGTTTAAATAGTCTCTTTACTTTCCCTAAATACTGTTTGAATTTGCTTTATATAACTTATGGTTGCCTTAAGAAAAGCCTAAATATCCATCCAAGTTGTCGTGTATACTTGTTTCAACGACTCACTAATATTGAGGACTATCAAAAGGAAGTTACGCTGGGATAAACATGTATCCTCTTGACAACAGTACATATTTTTTTCCGTATGCTAATGTGTTGAGTATGGGTTTTCAAATATCTTTTACCTCCTCGGCTTCTTTGGACCCTTGTTTATATAGATGTTTTTTCTTGACTAGGGCCTTTGCCTTTTTCTATTAATTATGATGTTTATTATCCAATCAAGGTTGTACTATTTTCAGACTCGCACGATACCAGTGCCCTTATTCTCGAACTGAGAGAAATTCTGCTCCCAGGCAGTCAAATTCCCTCGCTACTATGCCTCTCATTGGTTCAAATCTTAATTCGGTGTTTCTCACTTTTGCCTGATATTGACAGAAAGTAATTCTATTGGTCTTGACTAAGACAATTACTTTCGATCAATATCGGGCTAAAGTGAGAAAAACTGATTTAAACCGAAGATTTGGTATTGGTTTCCTATCCTTCTTATCTTTTCTGCCTGCATATACCTTTAATTAAATTTGTGCAACACCGTACTTAACTAACATGCCTGTTAACTCCTACCGCTTCCTGCCCTTTAGCCTATTGTGGCTGCCATTTTTATAACCAAATTGACAAGTAAAACATGGATTTTCTGTCAGTTTGGTGTCAATATGGCGCCCATCATAGGCTAAAGGATACTGAAACGAAAATGAGTTAACTGGCTTTTTAGTTAAGAACAGTGTTGATTTGTGCTACAGTTTCAAGAGAATAAAGTTTTAACTGAATTGTCCAAAAGTGTGATTTGACAAGAGTTGAATTTTATCCATTTTAAAACTCAGTGTTACCTTTCTGTGGAACATCCCTAATGCTACTCTTAATGTGCTAAACCGAATTAACCGGGAAAGGGGAAAGGAAGTTTAGTATACTTTAAACTTCCAATCGTTTAAAAAGCAATATCAACCTCACGCTAAACTCTTCTTACTCCGAGCCGATCTGACCCAATTCGTCCTTATAACCCGAGCCACCTCGATTCACGGAAAGCCAAATAACTAAATCAAATTATCGTTTTTTATCGAATTTCCTGGGTGTAAATTCGAGGGCCTGCGTTTTTTTGATATGTTGAAGATATAAGTCCATGTCTGGATTTATTTTGAGATAACAAGTCAATCAATAAGGATTAAATCAGGATAATAAAATTAGTAAATAAAAAAGTCATTACAGAATTGTCAAATATTTTAGCTCCTATTCTGTTAGTAACATATACTGGAGAACAAAAAAATGCAACACCAGAAAGGACAAGTATTTTTAGAGTATTTTATTTATATATTAATACATTAGGATGCTCTTAGTAATTGATTACATTTCGAAGAAGATTCCTCCATGATAATCATCAAAAAATATATAATGAGTGGCTCCTTCATGGTTATTTATGCACTCGTTTGTTCTATTGGGCATTGACAAAATAAGATGGTCGATATCATATTGAAGAACACTTATTCAAATCCTCCTTACGACATGCCAGAGCTCATCTAAGTTTCCAGGGGGACATGGTAATCGACTAGGATTGCGCCCTATCATATCCCATACGTGTTCGATAGGCGACAAGTCAGGCGATTTTGCTGGCCATTCCAAAATCTCTATGCCAAGTTCATGTAAGAAGTCCATTGTTTTACCAGCAATATCCGGTCTGGCATTATCTTGTTGAAAGATTGCATTTGGGATTTGTAGGTAGGGATGTAAAACTGCCGAGCTCTGCACCACTCCAAGCGGCGAGCCTTGTGTTGTGGGGTCAAAGGTAGCACCAAAAGCGGACGGAAAGCCCTCAGCCTCATACCAATCAATCTTCGATTAACTGTCAACCTTGAAAACACTCGTCCTGTAGCTGCAACTAGAACCTCTCTTACTTGGCGTATACTGTCCCGTCGATTTCTAAGAGCAAGAAGTCCGAGATGCCGTAAATCCCAACCTTGTAATAATCTGGGGCATCCAGAACCCGTACGACGTCTATAAGTCTCATCATTGGACCACCTTCTCCAAACTCTTAACACTGTTAATGGATTGGCATTAACTCTTCTTGCTTTATTTTTTAAGTAAAATATAAGCAATACAAAAAGACCAAAAACTACGAGAAAAATTATTTCAAATTTTCAGAAAAGGTTTTTTATGTGTTGGTGTTTTTTGAAAATGAATAGAAAAATCTGTGGAAAAGGAAAGATTAGAAGACAAAAAATTTATCAAATATTTCTTTTGATATACCTTATACATACAAATAATTTTCATTCAAATAATTATCCATATTATCTATAAATTAGCTAATTAAAATAAATACAAGGACAATTGATACATTCGCGTGTTTTTGTTTTCATTTTGAAGAGATAAAAAAAATAACAAACAACAAAATAATAGCATCAAATTGCGAAATATGCAATACAGAGTTGGTAAATCAGCGTAAACAAATAATTTGTTCGGAAAACTCCTGCGCAAACGTGTATCATTCAGAATGCCTAAAAAATCTCTCTTTTCTAATAGATGTTCTTACGAAGATTATAAAGTTAAACGAGAATATAGAAAGTATGGAAGAGGAGAAGAGCTACTAAATTGAGGTCACAAATAAACAAATTGACAAAAAAGCAGAACGGTAAGCTACAACAGTGTTTTAGCGCAATTGAGCAGTTAAAAACAGAATGAGTTAAGGTCGAGGAGAGAAACGATATTCTTGGCACTGGAAATAGAGGGTTTTCCCGAAACAAAAGAGGAAAATGTGGCGAGTACAGTTGTTAGGATTGCTTAAAACTTGAATATCAATCTCAAAGAAGACCACATTGACTATTGTTATGGAGTGGTGGGGTTAAAGAATAAAGAAAAAAATGGTTTAAAATCCATTTTGGTTAGATTTATGTCTCGGATTAAAAAAGAGGAGCTGATGCAAGCAAAAGACATGGTAAGACTTTTAAATGTTAGTCTGTTCTATCCAGAAGTTCGAGGGGTTTTTACATTAATGAATCTTTAACCGGACCAAACAACGCGCTATTTGAAAAGTGAAAAAAAATTTGAAATTTATTAATTAAAGGCCATTTTTTCGGAAAGGAATAAGAGTATATAGAACTGGATAGAAATTAACTTTCTTACACTCGCGTGTTGTTTCACTCGGCTCGCATCTCGTTCACAACATTCACGCTTGTGTGAAATTTGTCACTTTAATATCTCGTTACATAATATACTATTTCTTTCAAAAAAATAGATATGAATGTAACAGAACGACAATATTCTTTTATTCCTTTCTTAAACATTGAGTTACAGGATCTAAAAAATTGATATTAGCCAAGAACGATATCGAAACCCCTTCATAGAAAAAAGAGATTTGCGTAAAAATTGGAAAGAAAAAAAATCGAAAAAGTGCATGGGAAGGCTAGAAACATGCGTCAGGTTTTCCCAGGTATATATCCTTGTGGTACTCCAGTACAAAGATTGTTTTGTGGCTGACTGGTTGATGGACTGGTTTCAATGCCAGCTGGCAAAGTTTTTCTTTTATTAAGTCTTAACCTACCGTCTTTTACTACAAATTGAATGATTTATGCAAAAAAAGTAAATTATTTGCAACAGTTAGTATTCCCGAGCTTTGTTAGAATATATGACATAACCTCAAGTTTCTAAAGTGTGCTTTTAGCAACTGCTTTCCTTTTTTCATAGTTCGCGAGGTTGAAACGCCATTATTCTTTTAAAGAATTTTGATTAAAATAGGGCTCGCCAAAGTATCAGACTAAAAAACGATTTCCGCTTAGAGACATTAATCCTCCCGAGGGAATAAATAAGAGTCAAGAAATAAAGCTGTTCGCCTAAAAATTCCAAAGGCGATTCCCAGTGAAAAACATAATATATAGCTTGACTTACATGACGGCGAAGTTGCAGATATTGCAGATGCGCTTGTAGGTCTGCAATTTGTACTTAACTTGAATGTTGGAAAAACAAAATGGATGGCTGTAGCTAAAGAAAAAAAACATTCTGGGCATACTAGAAGTAAATGGCGTCGGACGCGTCGATTTGTACAAAAGGCTAGAACCCTGGTTGGCAACTCATGAAGAAAAGACAGAAGACGCCCAAATCTTAGACTATGTTATGGTGTTAGGGCCACGACATTTTCAAAGAATTTTAACTAAAATAGTAGCCAAAGTAGCAGACTAGAAAACAATTTCCGGTTAAAGACATTTAATCCTCCCACGGGCATAAATAGAAGCTCCTCGCCTAAAAATTCTAAAGGTGATTCCTACTGAAAAACGTAATATATAGCTTGACTTACATGATGGCGAATCGCCCCAGGGAACGATATCTTCAATTGCACGGGCCGCTTTACCGGCACACGGATGACCGGATAATAGAGCCCTTGAGGTTTTTTACTGATCGTCATTAACTCTTCGCCTTTTTCCGGGCAGTTCGGACGTGAAATGTATCGTGCGGAGGGCACACCCTAAGGCCTTTGAAAAAGGGAGGTAAATCTATAGTAATGAATCTATAAATTTTGCTATTTAGTTTTTTAGGTTTTTTTGGACGAATTTGTTCGAATTTTCACGTATGCAGGAAGTTCTAAAGTTGTTTAAAATGGTCTTAACCATAAAATAATATTATTTTAGGAGTAAATGTAAAATAAGTTTATTATTTTAAGTTACAATATATACTATGTAATTGACAAATTTTTCCCCGATGTCTCAAAATAATGTTATTGTGGGTTGTACCCCCTCCTCCCTTTTATTGCGGTTGTACTTTTACTTACATTTCGGCAAAAGCATGTCATCCATTTCGATCTATTCAGGGCCTCTCTTTCATAGATATTAGAGACATAAAGCTATTTGTACCTCATCGCGGTATACGTATCCGCATCTAGCGAGAACCAAGCACATTAATTGGTCAGAAACTTGTACTACGTTCGACAAGAGCAGATATATGCTAATCTAAGGTATTCTCAGCACCTTTTGCGTTCAGAAACACCTTAAATTAGCATATATCTGCTCTTTTCGAACGTGCTACAAGTTTCTGACCAATCAATGTGCTTGGTTCTCGCTAGATGCGGATACGTATACCGCGATGAGTTACAAATAGCTTTATGTCTCTAATTACTTTATGTTAACACACAGTCAAGAACTCCCGATATTTTATCTTAAAGCCTTCAATACCAAAGTGTCACATTGGTAGAAGCAACAAGCTTATGGACATGTGTTTAAATAGTATATAGGGTGTGCCAAAAAATTTGTCACTTTTTGAACGGGCTGTTACTTTCGACCAAATTGGCCGATTTTCAAAATTTTTGGCTGTATTTAAAGAAAAAAGTTGGAACTTTACTGACGCAATTAAAAATATTACATATTTTACAAATTCAAGATGGCGGAGAGCCTTAAAAAATGGGTAAATTTTACCGCCCTTGCGAAAAATTTGTGTGTGACCCTGGACTTGATTTTTGTTAATAAGGCAAAAAGCCCCATACATTCTTCGCCTACCGAGCTACTAATTAGGGATATTTTGGAACGCTTAAAATTTTGACAACTTTGACAGCCGCTGTGGTAGTGTTTAACAACCACTCGTAAGAAAATTTAGAGATGAGAAAAAACATAAAATTGGTATTTATTTTATAAAATAAGCGTTTTATATGTTGGAACCTGGTAATATTTTATTATTTTTAAAATTAATTGTGACAAAAATATAAGACTAGATTAGTGTAGTGCACCTTCCTACAGACATTACCAGCGGGATTTATTAAGATCTAAAATAGTACCCCCCATAGATCTAAATATTTACACCTCTTGGCAATACCCTCTCCACATAGGCCGATCAGCTCTTATCGTTTTAGTGTCCTTTTCTCCACCTTCGCCGCCATTTTGACAGAAAACTAATGGATTATCTGTCACTTTTCAGTGAAAATTGCGGCGAAGGTGGAGAAAAGGACACTAAATCTGATCTAAATCTAAATCTCTGGGGGGTATTAAATTTTAAAACCACTTTTCGAAAAATACTTACCCATACAGAAAGGAAACAAAGTTATTCATTATTTTGTATTGTTATTGCAAAATACCACTGAGAAACTGCTTTTTTTTCTCAAAATATACCATATTTTAGGAAAAAATTCCCTAAAGCTATATTAAATGTGTTTGAGGTTATAAAGTTGGTGATTTTTTATACCACTTCTGGGGGGTGGTTTAAATTTATAGCCTGCAGAAAGGATTGTTTTGTGGCAATTGGTAATAAGTTTGTTTATAATTTCCTTAAGCAATGAAACACCTCCAATTTTGTCCAGAAAGACGCCATATTTTGAACCAGTTTTCAGCACAAAAAATCTGTTTATGAGGGCCCTACGAGGAAAAAAAAAACATAAGTAAAGGTCACTGATTGTGCACGAAAAATATACCAAACAAAAAAGCCCAAAACAACTATATTAATTTTTTTACAAACTGAAATTAAAACATTGAGATTATCTAAAAGCTTAGTCAAGAAAACTTTCCTTACTCAAAACCAACTCCTTTCAAAGCTGTAGCTTTCATCAGTAGTAAGAGATCTGAATTCGCTGTTTGTGATTTGAACGCAGGCAGTGACAGAAGTGTAAACAAAACTTGCATTTAATTTTTTTAATACATTAAATAAATAAAAACACTTTTTAAATAAATACAAAATTAATCTACTTCTTATTTTATTATTACCCATCTAAATCGTTGTGTGACATCAAGTATTAATTGGAAAAATTAATTAACAATGGTAAGTTTTAATTAGAGTGACATATAACCCCAATTTCAATTTGTTCTACAGAGTGTTTACTATTTAAATCCCGCGTGGGTTTAAATTTTTTTATTGTCTTTTCTTCTAAATAGAAACTTTCTTCTTAAATCCAACAAAAGATTTTGTTAAGATGATTATTTAATACACCAATTTATCAAAATTCTTCTTATAAATCAAACTATGTCCAAAACGCAAGGAGGGTTGGTTTAAAATGCTTAAAACCAAAAATTTCTCTTAAACTTAGGACCGTTCTAAAATTGACTAAACCCTTTTAGTATATCCCACCGTACAATTTTTAGTCTAAATACTCCTGATTTAAACTTTGTATAACTTTTTTATCTTATAACCAATTTAGATAAGTGATACCTCGGTAGGCAAAGAAAGTATGGTGCCTCGTTGGCAAAAATCCAGTCCAGGGTCGCACATAAATTTTTGGCAGGGGGAGGGGGGGTGAAATTTAACAATTTTTTAAAGCTCTCCGCCATCTTGGATTTTTGACATATGTCAAATTTTTAGTCGCGTCAGTAAAGCTTCATCTTTTGTCTAGAAAAACAGCCAAAAATTTCAAAAATCGGCCGGTTGAGTCCAAAGTTGTAGCGCGTTGAAATATTTTGACATATTTTTTAGCCCACCCTGTATGTTTCAAAAAGGATGAAAAAATCATGGGTGGAAATAAGGAAAATTCAAAAATGGATGGATATCCCCCAAGGAACATTCAAAGGAACAAAGCGAAAAGAGAACGAATTGAAGGATATTTCGTCAACAACGATCAACACCATCATACATCATACAGAATTGAAAATCTTGTTTTGAAATTTTTTAATGCGATTTTAGGACCTGACGTACTAAGGACCGGTTTCTCAATAGCGTTTGAACCATGAGTTTATGTAACCCATAGTTCAACAGGCCCAAAAGTCTGTATTTCTTACGATTTTATTAATTCTTTTGGTTTTGCTTAAAAAAATATTGATTTAAAAGTAACCAACAACATTTCTGTCTTTATAACTAAAAATACACTATTTTGACAGAGGCTTAACCCGAAGTTATTTTAACTCGCGGGCCACCTGCTCTTGAGAAACCGTCTCTAAGAAGGTCAAAATAAAGGTCTCAATTCGCTATTTTAAATTACTTCTTTTTGAACTAAATTGCCGTCTACTTTTATTTACAGCATAATGAATCCATTTCGCTATTTCTGTACCTCTCCATTTTCGAGTTAAAAGGTACGGTAATACACTACTTGTTGCGACTATCTAGATAGCAGCCGATTTTGTGATAAGAAATAACATAAATAAGGAGATAAAAGGAAAACGGTAATGTATATGATCAAAATTTTTCGCCTCTTTATTTGTAAATATGGAACAATTAAATTTGTTTGGTGTACTGGTTACGGTCATTGACTTGTATACTTCTTCGGAGTAGACTTGGCATACCATTAAAAAAATAATTTTTCATTAGTCATTAGCAGTGGCGGCGGGAAAAATATTTAAGTACATTAAGGACATAATAGAGGAAGTATAAAAATATACTTAATTTTTTTACAAAAGAGCGTGAAATTTATTATAAGGCGTTTTTCTTGAAGTAACTTTTTTTTATAAACATTTTAAGAAATAAAAAAACATTGGATTGTATACAGACCGCTTCAAGCTACTGCGAACATAGGGCGGAAGAAGTCTAATTTGCCAGTGTACGTGCATGCAAAGACACCGCACGCCTATCAGTGAAGCAACCAATACTCAGGCTTGCGATCACCACTTGCATGACTTTACTTTGGTATTTAGTACGCCTCTAACCACGGTGCTGTGTGGAGCGTAGTCAATGAAACCGGAATTTGGTCAATAAATACGCAAATTTTTATAACGTAATTTTCTTATTTTTTGTCACTGATAAATAAGAGCGTTTTATTGTCAACTGCTCAGATTTATCAGTGACGACGTGTTATAATGAAAATAAAAGCAAGTTCTCAAAATAAAATAATACATTCTAAAAACCAAGAAGATTCTCCCAGTCAAAAAAAAATTAAAGCAAATGTTCGAAAAGTCCTCCTTGCTCGGCTAGACAATATCCGAGCCTACTATAAAAACCCCTTCTATCGTTTCCAAGCATGTTAGGGGTGATAATTTGAAAAGCTTCTTCAAAAACAGATAGAAGTCATTAGGAGCAAGATCGGGAGATCGAGCTGGCCATAAAATAGTTCCCCGTGTACTTATAACCCGATTAGGAAATACATTATCAAGATATTCCCTTACAAGGCCAACATTGTGAGCGGAACAACCATCTTGTTGAAACCATGTTTCACCAAATCTTACACCTAACAATTGCCTAGCAGTTGGAATAATGTGCTGCTGCAGTAGATCCAAGTACCTAGGACCATTCAAATTGCAATTGCCGTTAATAAAAAATGGCCCAATTACGTGTTCCCCTATAATACCCCCCCCCCCAAACATTTAGTTTTTGGGGATACTGTGTTCTTACGTCAAAATACAAATGCAAATTTTCCCTCGACCAATATCGAACGTGTGTTGGGTTATGACGATTTCACCATTTGACCATCTGCACTTTTTCGGCAACTTCGTAGACATCCATTTTTGGTTTTAAAAATGTATTATTTCAATTAAGAACTTACCCATCTGTTTCTCGAGCAAGGCAGAAATAAAACAAAATAATAAAAACAAAATGAATTTCCAAAAGATAACACTGCAGCGTGCTTCGAATCCACCTCGGCCGTACGGCACGGAGAGTAAATTGGACTTGATTCCCCCTATGTTCGCAGTAGCTTGAAGCGGTCTGTATAAATTTTATTGCACGAATAATTTTTTATTTTTTTAGCAGTGCAAGCAAGTAAAAAATAACAACCTAATTTACCTCCTTACTGCCTATGCGTGCACAATTGCATCCAAGATGCTGTGCGTGCACCTTTATCAAACTAAGATCATTTGACGTTTTAGTTTGTTTATAAATTAATATTTGGTCTCTAAGAACTTAACTAAATTATATATTATATTTAAAGTATTATGCATGAATAAAAGCTATTGATTTTATTTTACCACTACACAACAAAGTTTACTCTATAATTACTTGTTTGCAACCATTTTTATACCAAACTATTGTATATTTTAGGTATTTAGCTAAATTCTTTTAAGGGTCATCATGGTTTTACTATATTACCTGGTACATGATTTTTAGATGTGCTTAAATTCACTTAGTAAAATACGTTTTTTAGTAAATTTAAAGACTGTAAAGAACTTTGATTGAAAGATATTAGTGCTTTGAAAAATTATAATTTTTGCTGTTTTTTGTATAAAACTAACAAAATAAAAATCATATGCACGACACCACTCAAGATGACAGACAGATAACATAACAGAAATTTTGACGTTGTCTTCCTCGTTCCGCTTATCCGGGTTTTTACACAAAAAACACTCGCGTACCATTATGTTGTCAATATATAGTTTTCTTTTTGAAATAAAATTATTAAACTTTAAAAATTTGTACAACTCACTGAAAAAAAAATCTCCAAAATCTCCACAAACCGCACAAACCACATTGAACAACGCCGCCCAAATGAAACACCCACAAAGCATATACCTACGGACTTAGAGAAAACTCTTACTAAGGGCATCGCAAAAAACAAGTTACAGTGCCTCTGGGGACTCGATCTTGAAGCTCACGCGACAAATCGTGCCGATGACATCTATCTTAATCAATGTCCATCAATATGTTATCGTCTTTTCGTTCTTTTCATGAGGTTTCTTTTGTTGAAGTTTTTTAGTTTTATGTGTTTTTGACCTTTTTTAAACTGTTACAGCAATTTGTTGGATTTGTGTAATAAGTACAATTGGAAAACTATGCCCAAGTGTTGTGTCCCAGTATCCCAGTGATCCTCTGCTTCATCGGTTTCCATACCCCAGAGATCAAGCTCGCCAAAGACAATGGTTTAGAGTATGCACCCGACATTTTAAACCAGAAAACTATTCAAAAAAACTGTGGACGAAACCTTCTAATTCGACATGTAATTCCATCCTTGCATTTACCGCCAGAGTCTGAAACAGTATTTAATGGTAAGCGTATTTTTTTGCACACATACAAACTGCCAATGTAAATAGAATAGAAAAGAAAACAACAATTCCTGTTTTTGCAAATTCACGTTCACAAAAAAATTAAAAACCTATAACCAAACAAAAAAACGAAGCGGGCCCCGTTAAGCCTCCGTAAGTAACGTATTTCGGTTAATAAATAACCGATTTTGGCTACGGTATCACCAATTTTGATGTCTATTAACGCTCTAATAAGACTGATAGATGCATTTATTTAGCCTATTTGTTAAGTAGGTACATTTTTTTTAGCCCATTCCGCTCAAAAAGGCTTATGGGTAACCAGTTAAACCAAATTTTTTGAAAACGTAGAAAACTCGCAAGTCTTAAAAGAAACTGCTGCTATTGAGGACGGCATGGGAAGCAGAATAAATAGTTTATTAATAAATACAATAGTTTCGATATGCATACTATTATATCTTCTTGAAAGAATAATACAGGGTTCCTAAGATTTTCCTTAGGGATAGGATTTGAATAAATGAAACAAAAATGGCATAGAAAGTTCTGTACGCACAAAAGAAACAGGTATATTGAGCAATGGTGCCAGTTTGTTATTATCTCCGGACTGCTTTCATGAGAAAAAATTCGCCACTCTTTCATTGTGAGCATAAATCATAGTTGCAATAATAACCGTTGACAAGATGTCTGCCAATTCCACTAGATGGCGGCCACACCATGAGATGACCGAGGAAAAAATTAGATGTTTTCAGGTCCAAACCATAGCTTTTTCTTGCTTAAAGGAGGTGGCAGGGTCCATTATTTACGATACTGAGCGATAAACTCGTGAGGTTGTTAACATTAGAAAGAAATATCTTCGCTTTTAATTAATTAATTTCCATTCTGTTCTACTAGTGACATCTATCCGGAAACGGCCAAACCATGCAGCTAGCACTAGCAGCCAAAGAAATCAATAAACGGCGCTGTTTTTCCTGCAGAGCTTTTTGCTTGCGATATTATCGATTTTAAATAAAGCAGGCCCTACACTACATTTGATATTTTCGAGGTGTTTTATGACATGATCTCGAAACATGTAGCGAACCAATTCTTCAAAACTAGTGGGAGGGTAAAAGCGAAAAATAAGGGGCTGCCAATATTTGTAACACCCAAAAAGGGGTAAAAAGATTTATTTTGCTCTGTTTCTTTACAAAAAACGTTTTTTTTAGGAAAAACTTGAGCTCTGCCACTTTTTTTATTTTTTTCTTCAACTTTCTCGAAATTTTCGTTATACCGTAGAAAAAAATTATTTCCCCCATGGTCATACTCTACTTTTATTCGAAAAAAATTAGAAACAGAGACGGGATCAGTTTTCCTAAAACGGGGGATCTTGGTTTCGAGTGAGAAGATAAAGGGCGCCGCAGGCAAAATTTTTTCAATTAAATTTGCCGAACGCAAAAAAACAAAGCACGAAATAAAACTGGCGGCGCTTAGAACTTTTTTTCAAAAATTACGTAATTTCGGGAACGCAAAGAAATAGGTCTAAAGAGTATAATTTTTAAGAAAAAAATATCAATTTTCTCGCCCTCCTCCACTGGGACTACAGGGGCTGTGCACAAATTACGTAATGGTCATAGGGGGGAGGGGGGTTACAAAACGTTACGTAGGGAGGAGGGGGGTTTTCGACAGCGTTTGCATTTGTGTGAAACTAAGAAAATTTAAGTGAAAAGTTTTTTTTTTGGGGGGGGGGGGGTAGTGGTCTTGAAATCATTACGTAATATTAGGGGAGTGGCGTGCCAAACCGTTACAAAACATTACATAGGGAGGGGGTCAAAAATTGGTAAAATCACCGTTACGTAATTTGTGCACGGCTCCACATCTGACTGTTCCTCCTTTTTGATTTCGAATCAAAGTGCAAAACCCGGGTTGGACGTTCGAAGGCGTCAACCCGTCCTATTTGCTTGATAAAGTTTCTACGGAAATATCTCAGTCGATTTCTCCGGCCGTGTATGAACGCTTTAGGTTAGGCATTTGCATGTATCTCAGTCCCCAGCCTGTAAACAGTGCGTAAGGACAATGGTTACACAATGAAAACCCGAAAAATATTTTTTTTTACGATATCATTCATCAGTTTGGTATTAAAGTCGAGCAAAAACAATTTTTATTCCAGTCCTAAAGGTATGAAAATGGAAAACATTAGAAAACAACAACCTGGAATGGATTTACTACGTGTAAGATGTAGTGACAACATCGCCCCATGCCCATCCTTTTCTGCCTAATGTGCTTTTCCGTTTGTCTACGTCTTATACACGGCTGCTTGGCCCCCTAAGGATTTGCTTAGGAACCCTGTATAATATTTTAAATACGACGTATTTGATTTATTTCTTAAAGTTATAGTCATTAGAATCAACAATACTTTGGAAAATAAAATTAATTATTGATGAAATAGGTTTTCCAAAATAATGTTGTTTCTAATAAACTGAATTACTTTCAAAAATACCCGAATTCAAATATCCCGGCGCCGGCGCCGCTACCCTAATTTAAACTTCGGGACCGAGTCACTAGAGGCGCAACAGTAGCAAAAAAACTTATAACATGGCCCTAAGTCGTCAGATCGCCTTCTATACCCGTAGGTACATATTTTGTGGAAACACCACCAGGCAAATGTCAAGTTTAATTGAATTGCGCTCACTGTTGTCACAGATCAGCTTTTGTGGTGGAAGGTCGCTGTGTTTACAGTCACAATGCAAGCATCTGAGAGAGATAGATACTACTCAAGATAATGTGAGACCGCGGAACTATGAAAATAATTAAACACCTTTTTTGTCTTTTCCTATCTCACAAGGCTGCATTTTCCGGCTTTGTTTAGTGTTTCAGGAAAATACGTGATAAAATTAAGTTTTGTATATCTGGTGGTCAGGTATGTTATTCCTCCGCTAAGCCTCTGGCTTATGGAACTCAATGGTCACGGTGTTGTCATAAATGTATTTCTGTTGTCAAAACTGAATGGGCATGGGACCAAAGCGAAAAGTACCTATCCGTGAGTGATTCAAAGTTGTAAATCAAATTGAATGAAGATGGTGATTTTTTTTTGAGGGGGGGGGGTGATAAGCCCAAGTTAGATGTCAGCGAAACCTCGTTTAATTGTTTGTCTTCTCGCTTGAAATTCTTGTGGGCTACCTATTCTATATAATTTTAAATTTTCGTTATCTCCACCCACAATCTTATGATCTTTTTTGATTTTTTTTTCCGTTGGAGGTTTTTAGCTTTCTTTTTTTCTTTTAATTAGAAATATTTGGATCTTTTCTGGAGATAGTTTACCTTTGAAATATTTCAAAACTAAAATAGCTATTTTCCTAACAACAAGTGCAATAAATCGGTTTTTCCACACGCAATTTCCGAGGTGTAGGGGAGGTTTGCCAAGCAGTTGCAGGTGGAAAAATAATGTAGGTAATTTACAAGTGTAAGAAACATTTCCTTATCCATGTGTGTGTGAGGTGAAAATAAACTAAACCTTAAACTTTATATAAAAATCTTAAATGATATTATAGTTTTTTTAACAAAAAATCCATTTTATTTTTTAAAAAAGTTTAATTGATGTTTTTGTTGTCGTTTTGGAAGCAGCGATTGAATTTTCAATAAAATACGAAACTGTCCTAAGGTTACATGTTTCATGCCATGAGTGTGCTGTATCAGATGTGTTAGAAATGTGACATTCATTATTTTTGCACGTATTGCACCTTATTGCATCAAGATATACATTTTCAGCTCTGCAGCAATTACTTTGCGCTTCTTTTATTTTTAGTAGTTTCAGGGCAAATACAGTTGACTGAAATTATTGGGCTTTTTTAACCACACTTCAGAGATATTCTGTTTTTATTTTGTGCACAATCTAACAATACATACGTTGCCCTCCCTCTATATGCAAGTGAAAGTACTAGGACTGTTTTCCAGGATAGTATAGATATTAGTATGCATATTAGTTTTGTTCATTCTTGACCATAGTTTAAATTAAATTAAAGTGTGTATTTATGTTTGCAATATGACGAAATCTCAAAACCTCCAATTTTTCTGTTAGTTATCGCAAAATCAGATTGAACTGCCTCTGTTTTCCCAATCAAAGTCCAGTGCACGCAACCATCCACCTAATATCTATACTCAGAATTTAATCCCCAAATTGAGCTACGAAAACAAAATATCCACGCACCCTGTTCCTGAATTTTCTATCGATCCAAATCCAATATCCACTTATCAAGTAGTGTTGTTTTGTATCATATACCTATTCGGTTTTACGATCATACTACAGCACCGTAGAGAGGTTGCTTGGAGAATTTGTAATAAGATATTGCCGATATAGATTTTGCTTCCGGGGAAAATATGGACACGTTGGAATTTAGCCTCTCTAACAATTTATGTTTGGGGTAACACGATTTAAGGAATTTCTGGGTGGGTAAGGTACACGTTTTATTATGATCGCCGTTTTAGTGATATTTCTCTCTTTATCGAAAATAGTGAGATGGCAATAGAAAATATATTTCCCTCTTTGTCCAAACGACGAAGAAAGAAATAGAAGTGAGCTCGAAGAAGTGAAACTGTGGATCAAGCATAACAGTTTGAGGTACATTTGAAGTTAGTCAGAAAAAACATCGAATTATTAAGATTTTTTGTAGAGAAAATGGAAAAAATCTTGTTTTTTGCGATTTTCAAGGTCATTTAAGATCGGATGGATGGATAAATGTTTACAATTTGGCCTTTGCGCCAACTGTCCTTGATAAATATATTGTCCATCATATTTTTTTTCTTTCATCCAGTTTGATCGTCTGACTAAAGTAGGAAGATATTTTTGGATCCATCTATTCCAAAAGTTATCCCTTGATCCCATATATTATTGCTTTTTGATTGTTTTGGCAGTTTAGCTGAAGTTAAAGTTAAAATTAAAAAATTATTCGGCGTCAAACGCTCAACATATTCATGAGGTGTCAAAACATGAGTTGGGGGTGTGCTTTTAACGATATTTTCGGTTTTTAAAATAATTGGTTCCAATTGGCTTCTAAGCGAGGTCTTTGCGTTTTCAAAATGACTTTTAAATATTCTGATCATTCTCTCACAGACTCTGACTATACTCATATTTTAAAAATGGGTTAATTAAAAACCATACCTTATGTCCTTTATATCCTAGATGTGAATTATTATTGTTCTATTTTTGTTTTAGGTATAATCTAGAGACAAAAGAACGTGGATTTCTATCGAAGGAAAGTCATTTATCATTAAAATTCATCACACTTCTATCTAAGCTTTAGGTTAGGACAGCTCTTTTAAAGCACATTTGCTTTGTAGGTCACAATATTAGAAAGCTTATGCCCTACTGGATTCGACAGTTTGATAGTTCAACGGTATTGGGTCCAAACAAGTTGCACCCCGTACTAATGTTGTGCCAAGAAATAAGAGTTTATTTAATTATTTTTCAAGACCTTATCTAAACAAGGATTAAAAAGACGGTTTTTTGATCTGTCAAAAACCTTTGGCATCATTGACTTTCAAGGTTCTAAAACATTTTAACAGGATCACAATATATCAAGAGAAACCTATGCATAATGAATAAGCCAGACAAACCCAGAGCAAATAGCTCCTGGAACGATCAAGGAACACCCTGGGAGTAATTACAGGTCTGTTTACAAACCAGTGCCGACTCAACAAACACATGGATGTAATTCCGTGGAGAGGAGGATGAAAGGCCAGAAACTACTTGGTCATGGGACGAAAGTGTTCCAAGACTTCGAGGAAGTCACCTTTATCAAGGAATTGATTAGCCAGCAGAACAGATATCACAGGATCGGATCTCGGCAAGTACACATTGCTTCACACAACACCGAATACGACTCGAGACGACGGGCGGCCTACTTCTCAGCAGGTCTGCAGTCGACGTTTTGCATAGAATAACAACAAACGAGGTAGAAGTAGGCGGTACGGTTGACACTGTACCGAAAACTTTGCGGGACTCAAAGGTGGACGGCCGAGGACCCACCAAACTCGGTAGAGGAGACTAGCCGGTGACCCAAAAAAGAAAAGGCTCGCTGAACTACAAAGACTTATGCCCAACATAAACGGGCTCAGTACTAGCAAGAGGAAGTTACTATACAGTGTAATCCATTTAATCGTGATATATGGTGCAGTGATATGGAGTCCAGTACTGTGCACAAAGAAGTACAAAAACATGCTGATAAGAATGCAACGGAAGTCTTACTAAGAGTAGCCTGCGCCTACCGAACGATATCAACGGAAGCTATTCAGGTTATAACAGGAATTCCGCCCATAGACCTAATTGTCGAAGAAATTGTATATGAAGATAAAAATGGACACAGTGAAGAAAACAAAGAAGCTGAAAAAGAGAAAACACTGGAATCTTGGCAAGCAAGATGGGAGCGGAATACCGAAAAAGGACAATGGATGAAAATAATTATTCCCGACATTAAAACATGGATAGAATGCAAACACAAACAAATGGATTACTATATGACAGAAGCTCTAACGGGCCATGGATCTATCCGGACATACACAAAGCGTATAGGGAAAACGGACGACATATGTCTGTACCATCCAAGATTTGAGAACTACCGCCAAACAAGACACGATCTACAGATAGAGACTATGAACATAGGGAACCTGTTTGAAGAAATGATACAAGACGTAGACAAATGGAACCAGGGACATGATATGATCAGAACGATTTTAAAAACTAAACACGAAGACGAACGCACCTAAGAGATCAAAACAGTAAACGGCGAAATAGTGACGTTATATTCCTGAGAATGGTTCTGCTATTTCGACCAGATCTACAGCGGAGGGTTTTAGTCTGTTCGCGTCCTCAAGAGAGGATGAATCGGGCATATTCGGTAGACCACCAGATACCGGTGTCTACGAAGATGTCTCGTCGCTAAAAAAAAGACCACTCCAAGGAATGCGTCTGAACACTCCGACGGCGACCTTGACCAGCAAAACCGGGACTAGACCTCGATTTTCGGGTCAACCCATTTGACGGCGGACTGCTGGGAAGAAAAGTCTACCGTCAACCAAATTCTGCGACGATAGTGATGTTAGATAGATGCAAGTTTAACATGTAGCAGGACCACCCTTCGGAGGGGGTGTAAAGCCGGTAATCCACTGTGTATACTTGCTACGCATTTTAAAGATCCTTGCCCTCGACAAAGAGGTGTCCTCTTAGAGAAAGAAAACTTGCATCATAAGGGGCACGTACATTGGTTAGGGGTGCACGGGCTGCTACTACTACCACTACTACGACTAACCGCTCACATTTATTTGAGTGCCTAGGAAACTTAACATCTTTCATAATGGGAAGTGTCTTGCGCCTGGTAAAGTCATTAATTTTTTGAATAAAACCACGTAATTTAACGTCGGTAAAGATGCCGTAAACGTGACCTTGATCAAGGAAAAGAAAAAGGCAAAATTTACCGCTCCGTTCTACGTTAACACCAACATGCTTTACATAACTTAAAGTATTCACTGTTTTTGCCAATATCTAGCCTCCTCAAATAAATGTCTCGACTTAAATGACACACAGTATAGTAACGTTCATAAAGTGTCCGTATTCCGCAAAAACGACTATTTTTATCCAATTCGTATGCAGCGCATTGCTGCAGCAGCTGCTCTCTTTACCAAGGCTGACACTAACGATGTAGGCTTACGTATAAAAGTGCTTTAAGTTTGAATATTTTTAAAAATTGTCCCATCTAATAGAGAGATTCTTGGGAGATTTAAATGCTTGTTCCTTATTCATGAAAGCAGAATTTACTGCATCAACAGAAATTCAATTGTTCCGTTATTTTGTTGATTTAAAAAAATACAATTTTTGTTAAAATCCCTTAAATCCAAAATACTATTAATTTTGACCACAACGACTAGACCATATTGAAATTATTTTCTGGCTATGCATATTAGGCCAATACCAAAAAGTTTTTGATATTTTTAGGGTTGTAGCGTTAACTAAAAAAAAAATTATTAAATATTACTACTTAATAGATTAATTAATTTGCTGAATGGCGAAGCTCAAACTTCTTATGAGCTTTTGGATGCACTTGAGTTTGATCTCAATAATAGGGCGATTGTGGTCAGATTTTTAAGCATCTGTCAAACTGTATTAAAGGAAACGACAGGTACTAATTAGCGCCGAATATCGACTACTTTTACCATTAAAAAGGAAACTAACCAAAATTGGTGTGATTCGCTTGTGGGATATTTTAAGGTTAGAAAGTTTATTTTATTTTACACAACAAATCTTTATATGATTCGTAGTAGTGATATGATATGATTAAACACAAAAGCGAATAGTTACCTTTATTTAAAGTGAATGTAACCATAAGAATAACGAAATTTGTCCTTAAACTCTCTGACCATTGAATTATTTTATACTACTCCATAATTTATTCGGTTACTAAAATTTCATTTTAAGTAAAAAAATAACCAAAACAAAAATTTCCTCTTATTTCATTAGTACAGGAAAGCTCTGAAGAGCGAACACCGATGCCAGAGTTCCAGCTCTTTTGTCCAGTTGTTATAACATTTTTTAAACTCATTAGGTATATGAATGCAAGGTTAAACGTTTATTTCTTTATTATATATTTTCTTTTGCACTAAATGTTCTTTGGAAAACTCTTTTAAATTATTAGTCTCTTTTAATCATTCATCATCTTTTAATCATTCATCAGAGAATAATTATATATTTTTTTCGTGGTCACTATCTTGTCTTGCATGGATAAACCTTGTTTCTTTCTTTCTTTTGTTTAAAGAATTCTTCGGTAAGCTCCCTTCCACTATTTAAAATTTTTTCAAAACTCGATGAAATTTGTTATACTTTTACAACATATTACATTTTCCAAAAACATTTATGGGAGGTGTTACTTAGGTGTTTATTTTTAAAACTTTATCCATCCTTTACTAACCATAAAACTTTTGATTAACCACTATAATATTCATAAGGAAGTTCTCCCAATTCTCCGGCTTATAATCTTGCTAAATATCTTCTACTCATCATCCAGCCTCTTCAAGAAAAGTCACCATCATTCGCCAAAAATTCAAAGCACTTTAGAGACATCAACCTACAGCCTGACGACCAGTTTGTTAGTTTTGACGTCGACAGTGTGTACACGAACGTACTAGTGAAATAATCACTTCAAATCATTGAACAGAAGCTACTCAAGGATAACCACCTCTTTGATAGAACCAATCTAACAATCAATGCTATTATGGATTTGTTGAAATGCTGTTTGCAGAATTATTCCAGGAAATGGACAGATATTTTCGACAGGAAGATGGTCTACCCATGGGCTCTCTCTTTCTTTATGGAATCCTTTGAAGAAGAATCTCTGCGAACATCATGCCAGAAACCCAAATTCTGGCTAAGATACATGACATATTTATCATCTGGAAAATGGATAATACAGCACAGCACATAATAAGTATATATAAATAAATATAAAATATACATATATGTACACCAATAATTATTAATTTACCGAGTTGCATAAAACTCTTTTGTATAGTGTAAAAACAATTTTCAAAGAGGTAGTCTTTTATTTTTCTTCGGAAAGCATTAAAATTGTCAAGTTCTCTTAATTGTAGGGGCAGATGATTAAAAATTTTACGGCTTTCATATATTAACGATTTTTTAATTCTTTAATTCTTCAATCATGTTAAGAGCATAAGAAACTGTATCATATTAACTCTGAAAAAGAAAGAAAATTGTCAGCTCCCTTTTCTCGACGTCCTAGTCACCAAAAAAAATTCAACCATAATCACTTCCGTTTATCGCAAACCAACTCATAATGGACAATATCTAAACTTTCAATCAAACCACTCCACATCAACTAAACTGGAAATTGCAAAATCTCTTATAGATCGAGCCACCTACATCTGCAATACAAAAGCATCAACACAAAGAACGAAATTCGCAAATACTGAAAGAAAGGCCACACTTATAAGTCTATACATCAAAGGAATCTCAGGAAAGATAAGAAGTATAGGCAACCAATAGCATCTTCGGACTGTCTTCAAAACGCTCACAACAATAAAAAGTCAATTAACAAAAACTAAACCATATCGCCATAATACCAAAAACTGAACCAAGAACACAAATACAAAACTACGACCAGGGGACACAAATGGATCAAAGATAGCTCAACATTGCTGGGAAAATCAACATCATCATCACATCATATGGAATGGAAAGAGGCAAAGATCGTCGCCAAGAAGGAAAATCTATTCAAGCGGAATTTCAAAGAAACAGCATTCATACAGAGGAACCACAATTAATCCCATACTTTTCGGAGGCAACAGATTTCAACTGCGAAAGGGCGGAATCAACTTCATACATAAGCAGTCGAAACGTTGTGATAAATAAAAAATAAAGACAATGGAAGTTTGAAAGTTTATTCCTACAATGATATAGACAAAGAGAGATGATCACCATAGCCTGAGAGCAGAGTTGAGTGCAGGAAAAAATATGGATCTTCATATATGCCTATCTGATGACGATTATATGTAAAATAATCAAAGATAAAACTTTGATGACGACCGTGATTGATAAAAGTAATACATTTTCCAGTTCCTTTAGTTTTTACTCTTATTTATTTGGCTATACCTGAAATTCGATTACACATGAATATTTTAGAGTCGTTTTTGAATAATAGCCACCATATTCCAAACGTGTCGTATGATTTATTTCATAGATATGACAATAAAACCGAAATATTATTGGAAGCGATTTGAAATGTCAATAGATCCTTTTATTTTAGAATTTACGGACAAACGTGCCCTGAAAGAGAAAATTTAGTTATGCGGACGGATTTGAATTTGGTATATGTGAGGCACAAAAAATGGGACATATACTTCTACAGGGCAAAAAAATGTAAAAGCATTGTTAAAAACAGATTTTTTTTCTTTAAAAAACTCACAATTTATTCTTATAACATAGGTATAAATTGTCTAAAAAATATAATAAATGAACACAAAGAAGTATTAAGATTCAAGCCAAATAAACCATTAAATATAAAAAAAATTGTTTCATGCTAACATCCTCAGGAATAATCCCAAGTATCGACGGGGCTTTACCATGTGGAAAACTAATTTGTTGCGTAATGTAACTACGAGCATTGTATGTTTTTTATTGATTTGGCAAGGGCACAAAACTGCATTCTCTTGTTTTCAACTCTTCGTAATTTTTGCAGGTTTTCTCTAAATAAGAATATGTACTTAATTGTGTAATCCTGTAAATTTATAATAGCAGGCAGTTTAGCCGTTAAAGCTATTGCTTCGCCTATAGAATTTTAATGTTCACTTTCTTGTACTGTACTGAATCATTGTTTCTGCACCTTTTTTTATTTCATATCGACTTTAACATGCTTCCTATCGCCACGATATAAACCAGGAGTTTCTAGCACTCAGGAAATGCCCACAGACACCAAGAGTCCTCCGAATAATTTTGTTAGAATTCCATGACAAACGACCGGCACATTTGTGTGGTTCGATTAATAACCCGGGACGGGTGGCTACGATTGGGGCTCCGGTACTGGTATCTGCGATTCGGGCTGCGAAACTGATGGCTGCTGAGTATGTTGCTTGGTTATCTGCGGTTTCATTTTCAGGTAAGCTAGACCGTGTTGGTTGGACATGAGTGGCCCACCAGGTAATGGTTTTCTCATTAGTTTTTGCTATATATTCGTCGGAGTGGGAATGAAACTACGCAAGGGGACAAAACCTCAATAACCAGTTTATGTATAAGATATTTTTTAATTTCTTGCTTCTACTTTACTTGCTATCGTACTATGAAACTTACCCAAACATCAAAGGCATAAGAAGTAGCTAATGTACATTCTGAAGGACTATTTTTAGTTATTAAAATGGATCCCTTTGCCAGTTTTCTTCAATCGCATGACCATCTGGGTCTTTGTTATCAAAAGATGCTGAAGGAGTGCATCTGCTTTAGAATTCCCGATTTCTTTTTCAAAAGAATGGTTTCTGTCTTTAAATTTATCAACTTTTTAGGAAAGGATAAATTGAGCAAGATTTTCCAAAAATATTCTCATCAATTCGTTGTCTTCGGCATGATCTATAATTAAAAAATCCTTTCCTAGGAGCCTTTACGGTGTTATTCATATTCATCAGCCACTAGTTAAGCTCAACGTCCTTATCACCTTTTTTTTTTAAATTACGTCGTTGAGGGGTTTTTAGCGTTTCGTTGAGTTATTGATGCAAGGTTTTCTTAAACACACCTTCTAAAGTACATTTACTCTATCGAAGGAAATAACACAGCAATCCCTTTACAATTTTCCTTCAATAACATTACCATCTTGATTTACCTTATCAGAAAACTTTGAGGATGTGTATGGTGCAACTGAAACACACATTTATTTACATTTAATTTAATATTTTCTAGCGTTTCAGTCAATCCAACTCAAAACCCCAGTTATGGACTAAAACATTTATATTTAGTGCGAATTCCTTTAAGCACACGACAAAGTCTGTAAATTCTGTAATGCATAATAAAACTGCCTTGTTTAGTTTTTTATCCATGCCTACATGCCTAGATACACTTTTTATGCTAGCTAACGCATACATCATACACAATGACATACTCGTAAAGTCTGCCAAGCTATTGTTCGACGTGTCGACCAAGTACCATTGAGAATAATGATACGTGGCTTAACGCTGCGCTACAATTAAGCAAAGCATTGTCACCTTTCGTAATCTAGACTTAGTCCAATGCAGTTAGAGGCATGTTGAGTCTATGCACCTTGTGTTTTAAAAATTGTTATGTTCATTCAATATAAAACACCACCTTCTTAACACTAATCTAATCAAAAGATTAAATTTTAGAAAATAAAAACATAATGACAAAATATTTTAAAAATACCTATATGGCGGACATTTTTTAAATTATTTTTTTTTGACTCTGGAAATCTGTAAATTTATTTGCCATTCTACATCAAATTTGCTTAAGGTTTTCAAATTTTTTTCGGGAATATGCAGTTTATCCTAACTGTAGGTGACCATAAATTTGATTTTGCTGCTGCTTTTATAAAATAGAGTTTTCCTTATACGCTCTATAACAAAGAAGCACTGGTGTTGCTATCGTTCATACGTTTTTTAGAAGACGCCGTATTTTGCATTATACAAAAGAGCCCATAGAAATATGACATAATCCATTATTGCATAGCCTGACTTTAATAAAGTCGGCATTATTTTTGACAATTTCGCACGAAGCTTAAACAACTACTACATACTTTTAGGCACTTTACTCACCTGTTTTGAAATTACTGGAACAAATCCTCGCATTTTTCATGTAAATTCCCCACCCTCCTTGTAAGACTTACAACACTTCCACTTCCACCTTTCTCCGTTACTTAATTTATGGACGGTCACTAAGTTGGTTACCTAACTTTCTTGCTACTATTTCTGACATTTTTTGTTTGTGAACGTAGGTTTCGGATAGTCCCGGCAACCAAATAGCAATTTTTTGTGAGCTTACTATAGTTAGTATTTTTCTCCTCTTTTAACTGCATCTATCTGAGAGTGATCAAGTTTACCAGAAAGTGCTTCCCCTGCCCACGAAAATATATTTCTCCTTAATGTTGTTGTAATAATAGGGACTTATCGACTTATAAAGTTGGCATAGCCTGACTTTAATAAAGTCGACATAATTTTTTACTGTTCGGCACAAAGGTCAAACAACTACTACATATGTTTAGAAACTTTACCCATCTGTTGTTGTTATTTTTTCTTGGATCACTTGTGTCAGAAAAGTAATTCTTGGTATTCTTTTCTTGAACTTTTAGAAACATGATTTTGGCTTTTAACTTGTTTACAATTGGCCTAAATAAGTTTCCTTTGTTAGCGTGTATAGATTTACGAGCGATTATTTTTTTTTAAATAATTAAAGTTGTATTTTATTGTAAGTTGGAAATTTTGCGAAGACATTAGAAAGACCCCAAAATCCATTTTTTCCATACTTTTATGCCCCCTTAGTTCAGCAATATATTTGGAGCTTCGTTTTTATTGTTTTCCTGGCGCTCATTTTCTTCACAATCTTTTTCTTTTGTGTCTTTTCTGTTTGTGGTTAACTATGGTATTTGTAAAATTTATTAATAATAAATTTAAAAATCAATTTCTTGTTTTTTAACTTTAGGAAGGCCGGCAGTAGGTAAATTTTGTTAAAAACGTAGTATATTTTTTTGGCTTTGTTCCATTTTCTCTTTAGGTTCATTTTCTTAGCGTGTTATCTTGTCATTTTTATTTTTCCCTTTTGGGATTTCACAACATTTTGGGCGTAAAAATAATTTAGTCAGGCAGATGTTTTAAAAATTGAAGAATAGTGGACTTGGCATGCAAATAATAATGAAAGCTTGAGGATCGCTTTGTGAAATACTAATGAAAACAATAGCAAAAAATAGCTTATTGACTATAATATATAAAAACACTTTTCGACATAATTTCGATCGCTAAAACATTGAACATTTACCTGAGAATTATATGATAACAAAATATTCTTTTTAGTTTGTGCGTCAGTTGTTTGTCATCCATCTATCCTTCTGCGTTTCATCGATCCCGTTTCTTAAAAATGTTTAGCTTTCTGATGTGTGTTGTTAAAGAATTCGTTATTCACTGAGAATCATCCTGGTTGATGATCTCTGAATTTCCGTCTCTCTGCCCGACTAATAAAGATCTTTTCGGCAACGCCAACGTAAGGGCAAGATTTATACGGGCCATTTTAGGCGGAATGTGAACAGATAAGCTTACTGCCTCGGATTCTATCTTTTCGCCATCTGGAATGCGTGTTTGGCACGAAGAATACAATATCATACATAAGGTTGCTTGTGGGAGTTTCCTAACAGCGTAATAGGCCAACCATTAGCATTATCTTTTAATGATCCCAACTTGGTATTGGATTTTTCCTCTTTAAATTATTTCTTCCAAAATCTGTGGTCTTTTTATTTTGATTACAATTAAGAAAAAGGCTCGTTAGAATACTATTTACAAATATTTTCATGGTACGTTTAATTAACATTAAATTTTGATTGAATTTGAATCTTATTTCCACAAGAACAAAATATCCCACATATGGTGTCCTGCCAAATTAAGGCAGCTGAGGTGGGTCCCCCACCACAGAGGAGGAGGAGCAGCACTTGCCACCGTACAGGCAGTGGATTAGGGGAACGACTCTATAGAGGCTATTTGTCAGGCCTTCTACTGCTCCACTTGAGCGGATATTCTGAAGTTCGTAAATAAATATTTATTAAACAAACTTAAAGAACAAGCTTTTATTAAATGCACTCAAAAGTAGAAAATAGTTTTTTATCTTTCTAATAACATATTTAAAGCGATGGGCGCAAATTAAAAATTTTAACTTTAGGTATGGAATATCGGTCACATCCACGATTCACATAAGAAACAGTTGTATTACTCTATAACCTAGGGACATTTTCAAAGGCTTGACAAGCACGCAATCTCAAGATGAAAGCATTATCATTCAAATAGAAGAAGAATTTAGTTCTTCTTTTGAATGCATTTAATAAAAGCTTGTTCTTTCTTTAAGTTTTTTTTTTAATAAAAATTTATTTTTTAATTTTTAGATTTGTACCCTAAATCGTCCATTTTGAATCCGCCATTTTGAAATTTTCAAATCTGATCAAAAATTCATATCCCCTTCTCGAAAAACCCCTGTATGCCAATTTTGATTTAAATCGAACAAACTAAATCTTTTCCCTCCTCCACTTCCCTCGTTAGAGGGAAGTGTGTACCTAATAATACCATATTATTGTATTGTCGCCGGAACTATAAACGCATACCTGAATACACACACTTAATTTTTAGATTTGTATTTGTATTTGAATCCGCCATATTGAAATTTTCAAATCGAATCAAACATTCATAATCCCCCTCCTTAAAAACACCTGTATACCAATTTTGATTGAAATCGAAAAAACTAAATCTTTTTCCCCCTCCACTGCAATCGTTAGAGGGACGTGGGTACCTGAGAATACCATATTATATTTTCACTGGAACTATAAACGCATACAAAATTTGAACTCAATCGAATGTGGATAAGTCAGTTAAAATTGGTTAGCAAAACATGACCAAAAATCGTCCATCTTAAATCCGCCATATTAAATTTTCAAAATCTGATTAAAAATTCTTCTTCCTTATCCCCAAAAGTCTCCGTATACCAATTTTGTTTGAAATCGGACAAACTTAGATGTTTTCCCCCTCCACTCCCCTCGTAGGAGGGGAGGGGTGCCTATGCCAAATTTGAAGGCAATCGGATGTATATAAGTTATTTAAAATTAAAAAGATGACCAAAACTCGGCCATATTGAATTTTCAAAATCTGATTAGAAATTCGGTATCTACATCCCCAACACACCAAATTTCAACGAAATCGGGCGTACTCAACTGTATTCCCCTCCACCCCCTTCGAGTAGGGGAAGCTGTCAATTGCATCACACTATATTCTTGTGTTGTCACCGCAACTATATGAGCATGTCAAATTTGAAGCCGATCGGATGTCGGGAAGTTAGTCAAAATTAGGTTGCAAGATTCCACCCTATTCGAAAAAACATATTTACATACATTGCAAGATAAATAAAAGCTTGTAAAAAATAGGAAGGCCCATGAAGCGGCCTAATTGCCAGGGCCCACAGGTCGGCCCCTGTCCTGCTTAATCAAGAAAGAAAGCCTTGCTTTTAATATGTGATAAATTATGCATACATAGGAATAGGTGCAAAACAAAATTTGCGAAAAACAGGCATCATAGCTAAAGCTACTTCAGGGCAATCTATAGAAAGGAGCAGTCTTTCCCAGATTTCCACCAATTACAAAGCTACGTACGTACGTACGTACGTAACGTCGAGCGCGAAATCCAGTAAAGCACGACGTAACATAACCGTCTGCAGCTCGGTTGTATCGAGATTACTCTACTCTTTGGACCAGTAGATATTTTTCAATCCAAATGTGATAATTCGGGAGCGATCGTTCGGCTTTTGCACAACGGCGATCGATGAAAATGTACCAAAGGGTACTTCTTTCTCTCTATCGAATTTTCTGTTAAATCAATTAGGACAAACAAGTTTCAAAAATCTCTGATGATTGTTTTTGGTACTTTAAGAACGTGTTCAAGTGTTTTTAATAATTGTTTTTTCGAAAAAAATGTAACACAAATATAAGTTCAAGACACTCATTTTAAAAAATCGGATAGATACTTTCCAGGGAGGTACCAGGCAAAATTAGATCCTTTATAATAACGAAAATTGCCGAGATGTAATGTATTTTCATTAAGAGCTCAGGAATGTCAGAAACAAACGCTCCCTTAAAATGTGCTGAACCAATTATGTAGACACTGTTGATGTGTATTATGTTCCCTTATGTGAAGATAAGTAATTGAAGGTCATCAATCACAGCTAGGGCGGAAAGAACACCTGTTTTTAGGGGCTTTTTTTGTAGAGTTTTTCAAAGATGTACTGGGCGTCTCATTAAGGCGCATTTACACAGACAAACTTTCCTTTGATGTTGAAATGCCGACAAACATTTACACGAGCCTCTTGAGCAAAATGTTCAAAAAAAAGTTCGAGCCAAATCTCGTACAAAAAGACTCAAGGAAATTTTGGAGAGAATGTTAAGCTAAATTTGTTTTAAGAAATGTTGGTATATTGTTGGAAATTTCTTACAAATTTAAATTTTATAGTTTTATGGGAATTCATTGAACTTAACTGAAAATAGAAAGACTAAGTTTTAAAACAAGGTATTTTTAATTAAGTGCTTTCCGACGGAAAAACGATTTAATGTCGAAATTCACATTTTACTTCATAAGCAACTTCGATTGACCTGATTTTTATATATGCCAGTATACTTGTAACTTTTTTGGGGTTGTAAAAAAACGAGAATAAAAAAAATAATAATTGGCACTTATTTATTGCTGTTGCCTGTAAAATGTTATGATAAAAATTTACGTTTAAAAGAATATCTCTTTATTTTACTTCCTAGTTTAAAACACATACAATAATAATTAAGTCAAATTAAAAAACCTATATACATTTTATTAAATCTCAAATATATGAACAAAAGCACGTTCGGTCTAAATAATACCCGTTTATTACCCACTTTTACAACCCTACGATCCCCACCCTTGTCTAAAAAAATATAATTTAGCAGTAATAGACTAGACTTCTGAATCGGAATGTTGCTCCTTTGCATATTGTTGTTCAGTGTCAGTAATCGACCTTGATTATTACATTAAATTGACAGTAAAAAAAAAACAATCAAAGCTAAGGGTAAAGTAAAGTTACAAAAATATATTTAAAAAAAATTCCCTCCCCACCACTCCTCATAGTCGTGAGGCACGGATTACCGCTTAAAAGTGCAATTTTTAAGTTTTTGTCGATATTTGAAAAACTCAAAATTTTTTTGGAAAAGAAAAATTTTCCTGGCTTGTTTTTTGAATTTAGGAAAAAACCCTTGGAAATAAAAAAAACTTGCAAGAAAATCCCAAAAAAACACCCGGGCAAAAAAATCCGGGAAAAATCCTAAGAAAAAAATATTGTAAGTAACCCTAATCCATCTGACAAAACTGATAGCCAAGAATAATGTTTCGCTTGCCGTCGGCTTTTTTTCACAAAAATTTAAAATAAAAGTTGGTGTTCCATTTTTTTAAAGAATTGAGATCACTGATCACTGATGTGAAATTTTATTTATTCTCATCTTTAAAAATATGTTTTCAAAACAGATAGCAATAATTTGCTCAAAAATTTACCCGAACAAAATGTTCAAAGAAAAGCTCACAAAAATGTTCACGCAAAAATTTTTAGATCTTTTGCACGAGCTTTTGTTTGAGCATGTTCGTCTGTCTAATTGCGCCTTTAGATTTTGAACCTTTCTGCTAAAACATTTTTAAACTAAAGTAATATAAAAATACTGGCTAATTGAAAAATTTTAAATATCATTCTTACCGTAAAATATTAAGAAAAACTTTTGTACTTTGAATGGGAAACCTCGCATTTTATGTTAAGGACATGTTCTGTGACAGATTTCATAACCCTTTATGTGGCTGCCGTTAAATTTTGTAATAAAATTAGTTGGTCAAGTGCTACAAGTAAAACTAGATTAAAAAATTCTTACCTTTATTAACAAAGGTCTTCACTAAAAAAACACAATCAATCAAATCAACATACTTGCTTAGGTGATCATCATTTTAAATAACATCTCGTACTCCTCCATTATTTTTTTATTAAACATTTCAGTTAAATAAAATATTGAACCAGTTTCATGCAAAAAAATATTTTATAAATTACAAAATTTACATGCAAAAAAATATGTCGTTTTGGTAATTCCTCAGTAGTTAACTTTTAGGGCGATATTTACTAAGATGGGTTAGGGTTTAGGACTATGGGACGTACACTTCCGGCCACATAAAATGCGTACGCCGAATTTATACAGACCGCTTCAAGCTACTGCGAACATAGGGCGGAAGAAGTCTAATTTGCCAGTGTACGTACATGCAGAGACACCGCACGCCTATCAGTGAAGCAACCAATACTCAGGCTTGCGATCACCACTTGCATGACTTTCCTTTGGTATTTAGTACGCCTCTAACCACGGTGCTGTGTGGAGTGTAGTCAATGAAACCGGAATTTGGTCAATAAATACGCAAATTTTAATAACGTAATTTTCTTATTTTTTGTCACTGATAAATAAGAGCGTTTTATTGTCAACTGCTCAGATTTATCAGTGACGACGTGTTACAATGAAAATAATAAGGAGAAACAAAATAAAAGCAAGTTCTCAAAATAAAATAATACATTCTAAAAACCAAAAAGATTCTCCCAGTCAAAAAAAAATTAAAGCAAATGTTCGAAAAGTCCTCCTTGCTCGGCTAGACAATATCCGAGCCTACTATAAAAACCCCTTCTAACGTTTCCAAGCATGTTAGGGGTGATAATTTGAAAAGCTTCTTCAAAAACAGATAGAAGTCATTAGGAGCAAGATCGGGAGATCGAGCTGGCCATAAAATACTTCCCCGTGTACTTATAACCCGATTAGAAAATACATTATCAAGATATTCCCTAACAAGGCCAACATTGTGAGCGGAACAACTATCTTGTTGAAACCATGTTTCACCAAATCTTACACCTAACAACTGCCTAGCAGTTGGAATAATGTGCTGCTGCAGTAGATCCAAGTATCTAGGACCATTCAAATTGCAATTGCCGTTAATAAAAAATGGCCCAATTACGTGTTCCCCTATAATACCCCCCCCAAACATTTAGTTTTTGGGGATACTGTGTTCTTACGTCAAAATACAAATGCAAATTTTCCCTCGACCAATATCGAACGTGTGTTGGGTTATGACGATTTGATCATTTGACCATCTGCACTTTTTCGGCAACTTCGTAGACATCCATTTTTGGTTTTAAAAATGTATTATTTCAATTAAGAACTTACCCATCTGTTTCTCGAGCAAGGCAGAAATAAAACAAAATAATAAAAACAAAATTAATTTCCAAAAGATAACACTGCAGCGTGCTTCGAATCCACCTCGGTCGTACGGCACGGAGAGTAAATTGGACTTGATTCCCCCTATGTTCGCAGTAGCTTGAAGCGGTCTATATAGTGTATTATGGACCTTGCAACTCAGTAACCTTTTAGGTATTTCAAATTGACAAAAAATGTCACTGTCAGATTATTGCTATGTTTTCATGGGTATTGAGTTCGTTTTCAAAACTCATTGTATCTTTTTCTTTTATATAGCGTGTTCTTTATGAAGACCAAGAACACGCTATATAAAAGAAAAAGATAGAATGAGTTTTGAAAACGAACTCAATACCCATGAAAACATAGCATATGTTGTTGTCATACGATTATATTTAAAAATTTCCCAACTAAACGAATTCGTAAAAGCCCAAATTTTGAAAAAATTAGACGGTGGTTGGTCGGTTCGAAGAGTAGCGGCCCATTATGGACGAAACAAGGCTACAATTGTAAGAATAAGAAGAAAGTATCAATAAGAATGAACTGTTCGACGAAGTCGAGGCACTGGCTTGACCCAAGTCAGTACGTCTCAGCAACTGATCAACTTTCTTAAAGACCACCTATTTGCGATGGCCCCAGAGGCGAAAATTGAGGCACATTTTCCTGGATCCATAAGAAAGACGCGCAGACGGATAAGCCTTTCTAGACTTAGATGTCGCATTGCTGCCAAGAAAATCTTACTTAGTGAGGAAAAGAAGCAAGCCAGGTTAATTTTTGCACTATTCACTACAAGAAGAAGAATTTTGGCAACAAGTGGTCTTCACGGATAAAAAAATCTTTCAGTCCCACAAAGGATTTTCGTTTTACAATTGGTCCTGGTTCTGGTTAAACCAGAACCGCAATCGGTCCTTTCGTTGACAATGACGTCACAGTGGCAACCCGGTTATGAAATTTTAGAACCAGCCTAGGAGGTTGGTTCGGCCCTTTGGTTGTAAACATAACCCCTAAAATTTTGCAAAATTATAGATAGTCTTTTTTTGAGTAAAATCAAAGATATCTTAATAATATTTTAAATGACGTCATTATTTTAGAAACGCTGTCAAAATTTATGTCAAAATAATGTCAACCAGAACCAGGACCAATACTTAAATCGAAAATCCTTACAATGACAGCAAACAAATTTTGGTATATCGCCCGCCACGAACATGCTAGATAGCGTGTTCGAAAAATATATTGCTGGGAAAGAAAACCGGGCTGGAAGATTTTCCGTGGTTGTGTGGAGTTTGATATCGGCGAGAGGACATGGGGCTCTTTTTAGAATCCATGGAAGATTTACGGCTGAGGTTTATGTTGATATGATGAGAAATATCCTGCCAGAAGCAACCATTCTTCATCCAGAAGGTGTGTATCAACAGGATAACTGTCATATCCATACAAATCAAAAAATACTATGACGTCATCTACTCACGATGACCGATGACATGTGGCAGATTGAAAATGTTCAGTTGTTTAACAGATCAACAAATACAACAAGAAAAAAAGAAGACCCCGGCAAATTTGACATGACCAGAACAAATGGACGTAGATAGCACATCCTGTGAAGATCCATAACTTGAGAACCGCAATCATTCTGAACCGGCAAAATAGACTGGTTCCGATTGTTAAGGCATCGAACATGACAGGATGCGCCGTCTACATCGATTTTTTCTGTTTATGTCATAGCATTTTTGAAAATGGAAAAAAAAGTATAATCCGGAAATTCAAAAGAATTAAAAACTTTTGAATCTATACACACGTAAATATAAACAATTATCTGTAAATTTAAACAATATTCAATGATATTACACAATCGAGGTTTCCTTCGTTTGCTTATACTTCTGGGAAATTTTGGGACCAAGGTTAACCGTAACCGCGACAAAAATAAAACGAACGAAATAGTGGTTCGAGCAAAACAACATCCAAAATCCCATGGAAAATGTGTGGGACCTTCTGGCAAAAAAGTTAACAGACATGAATATTGTTCCCAGAAATTCCAACCACTTAATGAAGCTCATAGTCAGAGGGTTCGACGAAGAAGACGTCATTATCGAGGCTCACGGGGCAATGACACGCTACTGAAGAAACGTTTTCTTGTTTCTTTTTAATTTACGTAGTGTTTTAATCATTTCTTTTTGATTTTGAAAATTTTTGGTTGTCTGCAAAGACTTTGATTACTGATCCTGCAGAGGTGCGCTGACTATGATTAAGTTATTGCTTTCCTTTCGCCAAACAGTTCCTTCTTCTCGATACTTTTTCTTATTCGCACAATTGTAGTCTTGTTTTGTCCATAATGAGCTTTAACAATAATTTTTTATAATACAATTTTGAATAATTTCAAAAAATTGTTTTGTTCATTAGTATATTAGTTTTTTAGTAAAGTGTGGCCAGTCTCCTTATGTTTGTGTTTACACTGTCAAAGATCTAACCTGTAATTCGAAAACGTGAAAGTCAGTTACAATAAGCAACGCAATTAGCAAAACTAAAATTCAACAGACCTGCATCTAACTTCTGCTGTACGCATTTTATGTGGCCGGAAGTTATGTGGTTTTTAATCTAATTTTGCTTTGTTTTCAAATTTGAATAAAACTTGTTGGAATTTTGGACTTACTAAAAAACACAGGTTTTCCAAAAATTTTGTGAAAAAAATGGAAAAAAAGCAAATTGACGGTTGTTTTATCCCCGTTCAGTAGGCTTTTTAACTAAAAATACTCTGTTAAATGGATTACTTACTTATATTTTTTTATCGCTTTTTATCCCTAAATGTGCAGCAAAAAATTAAATTAAAATTTTTAATTCTTGTATTTTTATCGATTGAAAACTGTCAAAACACTTAACTCACGTTTCGCTCGGTGACGTTTTGCTCATTTTGAACGAGAATCGTACCTTCTGAAGTAAAAGATAGCCTTCCACATCTACGCGTGAACCACCAATTTTGACTAATTTTATTTTTTCCATCTTTGTAAAATTTCCTATACCTTTCTTCCCCCCCCCCCTTCTTAAAATAAGGTAACAAATATTTTTAATGTTGAAGTATTTAGTTATTTTATTATTTTACAGTTACAAATGTTAACGAAAAGCAATTCGCAGCGAATCTGGGAGAAATGCAGGGAGGAACAAGAGGAGCCAATTGCTCTCCCTCTTCCATGCAAAAAAATCTCCGAATTTTCATAAAAATTTAGAAAAATTGCTAAAATCACACGTTCCTCTCGCCCCTAACTCGCAAGAATTTACCGCTGAAGACTTTTACCGGCGGGTAATATGACATCACCGCACAAATCACAAAACCGCGCAAAACCACCAAAACAATAAAAAAATAAGCAAATCCCCAACAACCGAAAAATGCATTTTTTAGCTTACGCGGTATATTCTGCGTGGTTAAAGCCGCGGAACTTTTATTATTTGTATTTTTTACATGCGCTATTCTTTAATTTGCGCTGAATCATATATTATCTAGGCGAAGATTGTCACGTTTGCGCGCCTTGTGAATATGCCGGAATCAGTTTTACACTATAATTGCTTGCTTGAAAAAAAAAATAATAGCGCACAGCGATTATAGCGCTAAATTTATACCGTGAAAAATTGCTTTTTAAGATTCCGCGCGCTATCAGTTACCACAAAAATTAATTAATTTTTTAGGCGCGTTGTTAATCGCCTTTGACAAGGTGTGCAAACGCCTAAGCAAACCAGATGTGTGTATGTAAGAAATATTTGTTTTCATTTAATTATTGAAAATTAATTTTAAACTTATATGTATAAAGCTTTTTTCTTGATTTAAGAGAGCAGTGATCTCCCTAAATCAACTTAAAGTGAGATTCCATACGTTCCTATACATTGTCTTAAAAAACGCGCTGGAATACCCAATTGAAGCAAAAAAAAGTCTGGAATTTGGTTTTTTAGTAATTAAAATACTTCAAAATATTTATTTTGAACAAAAAAAGCAGATAAACCACCTCTTGGCATTGGTCTATAATATACGATGATTTTACTCAAAATACAACATCCCGTGTCACTTTGACATTTCTAAGATTTCTTGTTTACCCATATTTTATTAATATTTACAGATTATTTGGACTGTTTTGAGAAAAAATGGCTCTATACGTCCCATTCCAGTACATTTTAACGTCTATTCAGGTAAAATTACCTTATAAATTGTGGTCTGGTTCGGCTTAAAATCAATTTTTTGAGACCCATGTATATGTCTGCCTTCAAACCAAACTTTCCATAAACTATAGTCCTTAGTAAATACCGACCTTAGAGTTCTACTTCAGTGAAAAAAAAACTAAAAATTAAGTAGCTTAAAATTAATATTTGTGAGGACAATGTTGAATTGTTCCAGGATTTAATATTCAAAGTTCTTTTTTTTTAATAAAATGTCGAACTTTTTAATGTTTTACGTACCTTTTAATTTTTATGTAATTTCATATAGTAAAGAAGTTAAAGCTCTTTTGCGAAATAAAACCATTCCAGACCAGATATTTGGCTTGCGGCTGATTAAGCTACGATAAATACGTTGAACACTAAAGCGCCAGGCTAAATCAAATTTACGTTAAAGGTAATAGTTGTGTGAACAAAGCAAATAGTAATTTAAATAAAACACACACACTTTAGGTAAAAGATTATATAAAATCAAGCTTTAATAACAATAATTTTCAAATAAAAAAAAATCCGTCAGTTGTTGTAATCTTTCTTCTGCCCACCCGATTATGTCCAGCCGGGATTCTCCTTTAGCAGACCATTTGAAAATTAGTTTGGACTATGTGAAAGTTGTTGCCTCCCAGATAACCTCGATCACTAATTGAGTACCAAGATGACCATAGTCCACTGTTCGTCTATTTATTGACGCTACTTTTGTCTGTCTTACTTGTTCTGCATCCGATCCTGGTAATTTCATCCGCCATTTCGTTCCCAGATAGCTCCTCAAGACCCAACACTCAAAATTATCATTGCTTGCAAACTTTTTCGAAATAAAAATCTCTGGTAGTATTTCTTTAAGGTTTTTGGTTAATTCATTAATTGCAATAAGTTTGTCTTGTCGAATAGGGAACGTGAGCTGGGTTTAGCCTGTCACGTCGTCGTGAGACAGGTTAGTTTTACCTACTGATGACTCGTCGTTAAAATAGTAATCCTGCTCAGTACGAGAGGAACCGTTCGGTTCTTCGGACATTTGGTTCACGCACTAGCTCGAGCGGGCTATGGTGCAAAGCTACCATCCGTTGGTTTATGCCAGAACGCCTCTAAGGCCGTATCCTTTCTAGTCAAAGGTGGAAACAATATCTCTTGGAGTTTCGAGAGTCGAAAGGCTCAAAACAATGTGACTTTACTAGGCGGTCGGCTCTCGAGCCGATCGTCGCACTACTCGATTACCGCATGTAGTCATCGGTCAGCGGAGGAATCGATCCTTGCCACGTGATTTCTGATTTATATAATGAGAAAATGTATTATTGGATGCTGATGCCAAGGCACCAAGTCCCATAAATGAGTCCTTAGTTGGATCTGTTCTGGGTAGCAGTGATTTCATTTGGGAATTTAATTTTGGGGGATATTTTTCCGGGATGGTATGGAATCGTTGGTATGTAGCTCCTAAATGATCCTTGGTTTTGTGTGTTTTGAAAGGCAGTGCCTCAATTTCAGGATTTAATTTAAAGGGATTAATTGAGGAATTACTTTCCAGGGTAGAATATTTCGTTTGGGTCGGCTGGGCCTTATAGGATTACTCCACAGGATTTTATCAATGTCTGTTCCATGCTGGTTGATTCGTTCCTCAATTGGGTATTTAAATTGGAAATAACAACGTAAATAAAATTGAAAATACCAGGCTGCTGTCCTGGGTGACTTGTAGGAAAGCTCGTGTGAAAAACGTCGCTCTTCGTATTATTTCAGAGCACGCTATTGGTCGAAAGCCGGGCCCCATCGATATTTTAGTTGCTAATGCGCATGCTAAGGAAAACTTGACCGTCTTGCTCCTGGGACAGTGAGACGCGTGTCGAACGAATTTTGTGCTATGGAAAAAAACTGTGTCTGCAGAATACGAAATTTTGAATTTTTCTAGAAGCGGTTGGTTACTTCTCAGGGTATGATCGTCCTATTACGTCCATAATCGGGCCCCAGGATGGATACGGTATCTGGTAATGTTAAATACGTTGGCGGTTTAGGGTTATAAGTGGACACAACGCGTTTGCCGACTGGAACAAATTTCATTATGGGATTTGCACTGCTGATAACGTCATGCTGATTTCCACTTGCGCGGTTTCGAAAACAAAGAGAATTAACTCGTAAAATAAACAGAACGCGGGAATTTGGTAAAAACTTCAAATTGCACTGAACCGCATCAAAAATTTACCGTGCCCGTTTTTTCTTCGACGAACGCAAACAAACTTTGGATTGACAAACACTAATTTATCGGAATGTATCCCTTACTCTTGACTTGATAAAAAAATCGATAAAAATGAGTACTTTCTCTGCTGTCACGAGTTCCCTTAAAGCCAGTCAAACGCGATCAAGCTCCCTCGTTTGCAGAGTAGTCCTATCGGGATGAGTCCACTGCTTTTTACTAGAAGAAATATTTAAATTCGCAGATAGTAAGTCGGGTGTCAGTTGCATTATTTAAACAAACACATTCTTTAGATGAAGCTAAATTCATAAGCAATTTTGGCCATTACAAACTTTAGACTCATACTTAGTTTACGATTTTATCAGCGAAAACACCTGACTAACTACTAACTAATTGTCTTGGGAACTGTGCGGGCAGTAATGTACTTTGGCCCCAGGACACTTTGTAATGACAGCGTAGCCGCTATCAACAGTGCAGGAAGCCCCGTAAAACCAACAGAGTAAGGACACTAAAAATTTTAGTGAGCTGTCCACAGTAAAGGAGGTTTTAGAAAACGTGGCATTTCAGCTCTAATCGTTTGATGATTTAGTTTCTTTTATGAGAAGATGTATTATTGGAATATTGAAATAAATTACAATTGTGCTTTAACACCATATAACTCGCAAGGAATTAGCCAAGTGGATTGATACAATGGTATAATCTGGAATGCAGTGTCATTAGCTCTTGAAACAAGAAATTTACCGATCGAACAATGGGATACTGTTCTTCCAGATGCATTATATTCGATTCGGTCTTTGCTGTATACAGTAATCAACTGGACACCTCATAAAAGATTTTTTGTCTACCAGAGAAGATCTATGAGTGGCACGTCAATATCATCTTGGCTGTCCATACCACAGAAAAAGCAAATATGATCCTTTAGTGGAAGAAGCAGATCTTATAGATGCTAATCCTGAATATGCATGGACACGTTGTAACGATGGGAAAGAAGCTACCGTTTCAGTGAAGCACTTAGCACCAAGTTTCAAATGACTAGATGCAATTTTTGATTCTAAAACTAATGCTAGAACAGAAACTGATGTTAGAACAGAACAACTTGAGAAGCCCAAAAGAACTCGGAAATTTTCAAAGTATCTTGAAGATTATCAGTAAAAATTAAATCCGGGCGAATATGACATATTTGCTTATTATTTATGTTGTTAGTTATCAGTCCAGCTGAATTTAGTTTTCAAACATTGTCACACAAAGCATATACATACGAACTGTAGGTACATATTTTGTGCATTGTCATTCATTTATGTAATGTTTTTGCTGATTAAAGCCTATTTATCTAAAGGTTTATCCATTATAAACAAGAAACAGAGAATTGTGTTCGTTTGTTTTTCTATTTTACGAAAATACCATTCAACTTCGAACTCAGATTTTTGCAATTATAAAAAGCATCTTTTGTACAAAAATGATCAAAATTTCTGGTTGTTTGCTGTTTTTAAGATTATGTTCTTGTAACTAGTTTTCGAAATTGAGGTATTTCTAGTTTTATAGTATAATTTATGCGTTTTTTAAAACTTTTACGTTTATAAGAAAACAAATCTCTGTATAACCAAGATGAACATATGCTTAAACACCCAACAAAAAAAGGGTAAAGTTACGGTCTTAAAATATACCCCTTAGAAACAGGAATTCTAACAAAACTGCCAAATCTAAAAAACAAATTTAACTACCAAAAGAGTTAAAAACGTTTTTCAACAAAAACATTAAAGAACGCAAGAACTCAGCAGCGATCCCAAACATGATGGCGTTGGCCATCATTGTGAAGGGTGTTTACAATCACCATAGGGTTAGGTCAAATACAAGATATGGAAAAAAAAGAAGACTATGAGGTTGGCCCACATAACCTCTCATCCTGTTCCACATGCGAGACATGATAAGCATATTGATATACTCGTACTTTTTTTTATAAAAAAATGAACCTTTTAAAAGTGTATGATAACTTCGACGGCCGAGTACCCCACCAAATTTGTCTCCGACAAGTTTGGTAGCAGGAGATGATAGAAGGTAACCTAAAAGATGCGACCTACGCTTTCACGCAGCGGGTCTACTGAGTTCTACTGAGTGAAACCGGAAATGAGCTTCAATTTTTGAGTCAACTTATATGACTGCGAGCTGCTTGGAAGAAAAAAGTCTACAGTCAAAAATCAAGATCTGCTGGGGCGCTAGCGGTGTTAGATAGATGCAAGTCCCCCCCCTTGCAGGGGGTGTAAAACCGGCAGACGACTGTGTACACTACGTAGTCTAAATATTCCTGCTCTCGACAAAGTGATGTCAGGCAAAACTAAGCCTCATAGAGAAAGAAAACTGGCATCCTAAGAGGCACGTTCATCACTCGAGGTGCACGGGAGTTTGGTAAAATAGGTATTTACGTCACTACACCGAAAAATTCGTCTAACTAATCTAACTTTTTGTTTTAATTGTCTTAGGAGCATATTCCTATTGGAAAGATTAACACGCCAGGACGAACTCGTATCAGGTGACTTATAATAAGAACCATGCGGAACGATGCCTATTTGTGAGTGATTCAGAGTTGGAAGTCAGAGTGTGCGATAGTGTTAAATGATGTCTGGATTGAGGGTGACTGGTGAATCCATTGATGAGCCCACGCTGGTCACCTTGGGCAAAACATCGTTTAATTGTTTCTCCTTTCGCTTTGGCCTTTTGTGTGTTCCTTGTGGGACACTCATCCAATTTTGAGTTTTCGTTCTTTCCTCCCAAGATCTTTTGATCTTCTCTTTTTTAGATTCTTTTCGGTTGATGGAACTGATTTGGAAGTTTAACTTCATGTATTGAGTACGTTGCGAAAACATACTAAATAAATAGTCAGGTTTTATAGGTAACCAATTATAGTAGTTTTATTTGCCTTTTCCTCCATATAATCATAAATCATCAATAAAATTTGTTTTTTTAAACAACCTCAAATTTTACGTTGGTTTTTGACAGCTGACAGGTAATAATCATGATCACCACACAAAAAAATGCAGATAACTGCTACGTTGCCAATAATTTCCTTACTTTTTCCAAGCGGAACATATTCGGAACTTTTGCAAACCAAGTAAATCTCAAGGGTCACCCTCAGTTCAAGCGGCACTTGAACAAGTGAAAGAAGTAAGGGGAAGTGGTGCACACGGGCATTAATTTAACAATTAAAATCCATCTTAATTAATTTTCTTAACGTGTTTTGATTCGCTCCAGTTTATAAACGCATCAAAGCTCCGCCGCTCCTTAGATTTTTCAGGCAGCAAATCGAAAGTGTCTGTAGAAGCAGCTTCTATTATTTCCTCAGGATTCAACTCATTTTATAGATCTGAGTCCATGTTTGTAACAAATTTAAAAGAGCTTTTTTTTAGAAGTGTCAAAACTTCCAAAAAAAAAACAAAAGCTAAAATCTGTCAACAACAAGTCATAGTCAACTTGGTCAAAAATCAAAAGAAAGCTTGAGAGTGGAAATATTTTGAAAAAACATGCGTTGTAATATAGCACTTTCCCTACGAAAAATGGTACGGAAAAGGGCTATTTTGTGGTCGTTTGAAAAAAAGGCTTATAAAATCCTAATTGCCAGTCTTAAAACGCCTACTTTATTTTTAAAAAACGATTGTTTTTTTTCAGAAAAACAAAACCTTGCTCCTTTATTCTCCAAACGGTTGTACGACGAATGCAGTATCCATAAAGAGGATTAAGTGTGAAGTTCTCAAAACTTCGTGTTAGGTAAGTTGAGGAACTTTAGCACCTATGCGGGCACAACAACGCGGCTGACACCAAATACAAGTTTAATAATAATACCCCGAAAACTTTGGTAGTTAGTAGTCAAGTTTAAGTTTACACTTAAAAAAACCGGTTTTAGAGCGAAATTTACCTATTTACTGTTAATAAAATGTCTGCCTAACTGAGGAAGAATATTTTTTAGGGTTATAATATATGGCGAAATGGTGCTGTGCTTTTTCATCAGCGTGGTTTTTAATACCTTCATTTTTATGCTATAGATTAAGGACGGCTTTAGACCGCGATCCAATGGACGGCTATTTTTCATAGCGACCCGATTTCTCGATATTACACGCTGGGAACATCACATCTTGTGTGATTGCTAGGATGAGTTGTTCTATTAATATGCAACACCAGGTATACGGATAATTATTTGAATGGAAATTATTTGTGTGTATACCTTATTTCAAAAAAATATTTTATAATTTTTCAGTTCATTTTCAAAAACAACCAACATATAAAAGACCTTTTCTGAAAATTTTAAATAATTTTTCTCGTAGTTTTTGATCTTTTTGGATTCCTCAGAGTTTACTTAAAAAACAAAAATGTCAATAGTTCGCGGTCGCCAACAATTTCATCATTTAAACGACTTCGAGAAAGGACGCATTGTGGGCATCAAAGAGGCTGGTTTTGGTTTACGGGAAATTGCAAAAGTGTTAAAGAGTTTGAAGAAGGTGGTCCAATGATGAGACTTACAGACGTCGTGCGGGTTCTGGACGCCCTAGATTATTACAAGGTCGTGATTTACGGCATCTCAGACTTCTTGGTCTCAGAAATCGACGGGACAGTATACGCCAAGTAAGAGATGTTTTAGTTGCAGCTACAGGACGAGTGTTTTCAAGGATGACAGTTAACCGAAGATTGCTTGGTGTGGGGCTGAGGGCTTACCGTCCGCTTTTGGTGCTACCTTTGACCGAACAACATAAGGCTCGCCGCTTGGAGTGGTGCAGAGCTTGGCAAAACTGGAATGACGAATGGAATACCATAAGCTTCAGCGACGAATCCAGGTTTTGTTGTTGAACGTGATACAGCAAGACAGCAAAGTATCATGGTATGGGGTGCTATATATGTTTAGGAAGCAGATCACCTCTATTCCTTATCAACGGCGATCTGACTGCTCGGCGATATATCGATGAAGTGCTGCAGCCAGTTTTACATCCCTACCTACAAATTGTCCCAAATTCAATCTTTCAACAAGATAATGCCAGACCGCATATTGCTGGTGGAACAATGGACTTCTTACATGAACTTGGCATAGAGACTTTGGATCAAGATCGCCTTACTTATCGCCTATCGAACACGTATGGGATATGATAGGGCGCAATCTTAGTCGATTGCCATGTCTCCCTGGAAACTTAGATGAACTCTGGCATGCCGTAAGGAGGATTTGAATGAGTGTTCCTCAATATGATATACACCATCTTATTTTGTCAATGCCCAATAGAACAAACGAGTGCATAAATAACCATGGAGGAGCCACTCATTATTCAGGAATCTTCTTGGAAATGTAATCAATTACTAAGAGAATCCTAATAAATAAATTACTTTAAAAATATTTGTCCTTTCCGTGTTGCATTTTTTTTGTTCTCCAGTATATTTGCTGACTTGTCATTTTTGTTAGTTTTATTTAGTCAAATGTGCCTTTTAAAAGTGAAAAATCAAAATAGGTAGAATATTTGAACTATGGAAACCTTCATTCTCTTTTAATTTTATTATTTACATTTACCTCCTTCTTTCACTTTTCACGCAACACAAATCTGTTTCTTTACCGAGTTCTTTACAACAAAAATAGTTTTTAAAACAACACTCGCGTTCGAAAATTTAAAGGAATATTCTACCCAGGGTCACTTCCTGATTTTTGATGACGTGATAAACATCACCTTACCCTTGCAACATTTGGTACTGGAAAATAAAATTTCTTTTTATTTTTAAAATCGTTATTAGTTCTTTTTGTTTTATAACTTTATTATTTTTAAACTTTCCAAACCTTGTTATGCCTAGGTTAACTCAGATTTTTGTTTTTGAGAGCATTAGGGCGTGGGTTCTAAAGAAGAAAAAATCTAATTAAATTCAACAAAAAGTAAGTCAGATTAGTGGGCGCCAGACAGCTTAGACTGTCAAAAAGGATACAAAGATTCTTAAATTCAATAAATATTTATTATAAGTTTTCAATATAGGTTATATTTTTTTACATTAAAAAATAATGAAAAAAGGTAAATATCACAAGTGTCTTTTTGTTTTTATCACAGAGAAAGGAAAAATCACTAAGTTTTGGTTTACTTAGAAGTAAAAATCCAATGCAAAAATAAAAAAAGTCAATCACTTTTTCTTAGAAAAATATCACGCTAGTAAGACAGCAAAAATAACTAATTATTTTTAGCAAACTACTTTACAAAAAACTGAACTAATTTTGAAGTAGCCACAAATGTCTGTTAAATAACTACTCCTCTGGCACATACCCCGATAGGCATTGAATTATAAATAGAGCATTTATAGTCACTACCCAAAAATGTTATGACACGAAAGCTAAAAAGTTTTAATTACCTTTGCCAAACAACTGTCAAAGAACTACTCCTCGGGCAAACACCGCGACAGGTATTGAATTATAAACAGTTTGTTTGTATCCTCTACTTCATTTGCAAAAGAAAAACAAATAAGTAAAATAGTTTACCTAGATCATTCTAGACCAAACCTAAATAATCATTTAAATTAGAAATAAATTACATAAAACACATGTTTTAAGAATTTAGGGGGTAGGGAAAAACAGCTTTACCATTTAAAGTAACAAAGGGAAATCTTTATAGATTTCTACAAAAAAAAAACATAATAAAGTATGAGCCTTTTACCGAGTAAAGAAGCATCATAATAGTTTACAAAAAAACACATATATACCCATGGGTTATAAAAAAACCCTAAACATTAATAACGCTACACTCTTTAAAATGTCCAGCATCACAATTATGTGCACAAGGAAACTTAAACTAACTTCTAAATGCTGAAATGTATTTGAGAAGGCTTATCACATTTTAAAATTTAAATTATTTGAAATAAAAAAATATTAAAAAAGTGACATTCCGCAAGCATACAGACAGACAGACAAACTCCAGAAAAAAACTAAACCAGCATAATGATCCGCAAACTGCCGAAGAAGGGTCCTATTCTAGATTGGTACTTACCTTTTGGATATGATAAATCCTACAAGCTCCCAGCCCCTCCAAAACAACGCTCCTCAACTCCTCACATGCAGCACCAGAACGGAGGCATCTCCAGTGCAGACAAACTACAAATCTGAAGGAGGTAAGGTGGTGGCTCTGAACACCATAAACTTCACCCAATGACGGCGGGACAACCCAAAAACTGAAAAAAGGCAAAGCCAGAAACGGCAAGAAAATTGGCAGGACTTCATCTTTCCAATCCAGAGGTTAGGCTCTCAAAAAGGCATTGCAAAAAAAGGCTGCTTGGGTTAAGTCAAGAAAACAAAAAAGACAGGAAAAGGTACAAAAAAGGAAGAAGAAACAAAAAAAAGCCTGAAAAGGAAAAAAACAAAATGATAGAGCATGTGGTCTGATTTTTACCTGATGTACTGGCTTTAAATTCGGTCGCAGATCACTGCTTTTTAGTAGACTTAATAAATTAAGGAAAAAAATTAAACTTTTCACTGCATTTTAGTAAACTTTATAAATCCCATTTAAGGAAAGAAAAGTAAAACTCTTCTTTTAGTTACTTCTTGCTTCTTGTAGCTGGCTGGACCAAAAATCTATTTAATTCGTCTTTTATAGTGGGCCGAGATTTTTTTGGTTAAAAAACACTGATTTTTTGGCAGGGATTAAAAATGGAGACCGGAAATCGTGGTAAGGTCAGAACATCGCCTTGACAGAAGGTTTTGGTAGGTTAGTAAAAGAACGATTTACAGAAACCGAGGGTATTCTGAAAGGTTGCAAGAAGAATTTTCTAGATGTACGAGAAGAGGTCGCTACTGGTGATATTCAAAATTAGAGAATGAATTGTTGATATTTTACGTAAAAAATATCGAAAACAAAGGACTCTAACCACTCAAAATTCCAATCTTTTAGCAAAAATTAATACACTCAAAAAATCAATACAACAATGAGGCCCCCTTTTCATATGTGGCCAAATTCGGTGCTGAGTAATGATTTTTCAATTTGTGAAAACCCCTCTCACGTATTTTGGTTGAACTAAAATCATCGAAATGCATTTTTTGCTAACATTATTGAATATTTTGCTCGGTCCCTACCATTGATACTCTTTAATTGAACTGTGCGCGTAAAGGTGGCGCTACTTACTCTAATTTTCGTTGTAATATTCATTTTAATAAAAATGAATGTTACACCCTACCCTCGCCTCACCATAACCTTTTATTTTCAAACGCACCACCCCACCACTGGGGACAGCAGATAGTTCCCAAAGTGCGACTCCGACTCTCTTGACCTGGCCAAAGCCGGACACTCCAACAGGACGTGCAATTCCCATCGATTCTAGGTGCTTGTTAAGGCGATAGTGTACCTAGGGGGAGCAAGGACTTTGTTTATTTGGTGCTCACCTCACCAATCAGGAGCTTGGCAGGTCTTATGCCCTGCGTACTATTCCAGAGCTCCTCAGAGCGGCTGTCTAAGTCACTTTTCAGGGCCATTATGACTTAGCATGCGGTTGATGATCCTTGTCTAGCCAATCTATCGGCCTCTTCATTTTCCGGTACATGTCCCGGAGCCCAGAGGAGATTGACCTTGTTGTGTCTTGCCATAGTTGTCAAGACACGTTTGCACTCCAACATAAGGGCAGAGTTAACCCTGTCCGACCTGATAACAGACAGTGCAGCCCTACTATCTGAGCAAATATAAATATCCTTGCCTGAAGCACACATTTCCAGATTTGTATATCCACACATCTAAATGGCATATACCTCAGCCTAAAAAACAGTCGCGTACCTTCCTAGGGAGAAGTGGAACTTCGCCCCCGTGGTTTTACAGTACACTCCCGCCCACGACTTGTCCTATATGCATTCATACTCTGTTTTCCATTTACTTTTTTGTAAAGTATAGTTTTTGGTCAAGGAAAAAAAACATAATTTTGTAGAGATTCTATTTTTTCAGATACGCTTATAACTATGTGCCAAATTAAAAGCTAATTGACGGAACTAATGGGCTTGCCACCAGTGGCTTTTGCTCTGTCCAGAATGTTGGATGGTTTAATATTTTACTATAGGAACTTACGTTAAAGAGAAACAACATTGTGGTCAACAATTTTTTGTTCTTGCACATAAAATAATACTTTGGTAGCTTTAATATGATTATTACCGATATTTTTAAATGATAATTAGGATTTGGTTTAAAACAATAGACAATTACGGTGGGATTTCCTAAAAGTGTATAGTCTATTTTAGAACGGTCCTAAGTTTAAGTGGAAGTTTTGGTTTTAAGCATTTTGAACCAACGCTCCTTGAGTTTTGGACATAGTTTGATTTATAAGAAGAATTTTAATAAATTTGTTTATTAAATAATCATCTTAACACAATCTTTTGATGGATTTAAGAAGAAAGTTTCAATTTAGAAGAAAAGAAAATGAAAAAATTTAAACCCACGCGGGGTTTAAATAGTAAACACTCTGTAGAACAAATTAAAATTGGGGTCACTCTAATTAAAACTTACCCTTGTTACTTAATTTTTCCAAATAATACTTAATGTCACACAGCGATTTAGATGGGTAATAAAAATAAGGAGTTGGTTAATTTTGTATCTATTTAAAAGGTGTTTTTATTTATGAAATGTATTAAAAAGCTTAAATGCATCTTAATGTTTTTTTTACATTTCTCTCACTGTCGAAATGTCAGTTTAAAAATATTAGCGCTGCGTTCAATCAGAAACAGCGAGTTCGGATCTTTTACCTCTGCTTGCACCTTGGCTTGCACCAACCTCTAATGATGAAAGCTACAGCTTTAAAATGAGTGAGCTTTGAGTCAGGAAAGTTTTTTTGACTGAGCTTTTAGATAACCTCAATGTTTTAATTTCAGTTTGTAAATAAATTAATATAGTGGTTTTGGGTTTATTGTTTGGTAAATTTTTCGTGCATAATCAGTGACCTTCCCTTATGTTTGTTCTGCCTCGTAATGCCCTCATAAATATATATTTTGTGCTAAAAACGGGTTCAAAATATGGCGTTTCTCTGGATAAAATTGGAGGTGTCTTATTGGTTAATGAACAACTTGGGACACTAAATAAGGTAAATTAATCCTTGTGAAAACGGTTACTTAGGGAAATTATAAACGAACTTACAATCCTTTCCCATCCATCCCAGAGATGGTCTAAAAAATCACCAACTTTATAACCTCAAACACAGATGATCAAGCTATTATGTGCTAAATTTTTGAAGCCTGTCAAAAGAAATTAGTTTTAGGGCATTTTCTCCTAAAATATGATATATTTTGAGAAAAAAGTAGTTTTTCAGTAGCATTTTGCAATAACAATACATAATAATCAATAACTTTGTGTCTGTTCCCTATGGGTAAGTGTTTTTTGTAAATTGGCTTCAAAATTTAGTACCCCCCACAGGTGTAAATAGTTAGACCTGTGGAGGGTACTATTTTAGATCTTAGTAAATCCCACTGTTCAAGTTAAATTTCTGGTCTATCGGCATTCGTATCCTTATCTCGATCGAGTCGACCTATCGAGCAGGTTAAGTAATTTAAGGGGTATAAACTAATGGCGAATGCGTGACAGCTCCAGCTAATCAAATGCGTCAAAACATCATTTCGTATGCAGGGACAGTTGTAATGTTACGACTCCCTTATTGGACCTAACGAGGTTTTCGTGCATTTAATCAGCTGGAGCTGTCACGCATTCGCCATGATTTTAAAAGTGCACCTGCTTGATTGGTCGACTCGATAGAGATAAGAATACGAATGCTGATAAAACTGAAAATAACACTTATGATTGTCACCATACCTATAAAAATTATGGATTTTAGAAAAAATATGATTGATTGAATGATTTTTGTTTTTTGTTTTTGTTTTGAATTTTCTAAAGGCGTATTTTTTATTTTTTGTCAAAAGAGCAAGAGCTATATTGATGAAATTTTGCACAAAAGCTTAAATTTTTGAGCCGAAGGTCGCTGAATTCTTGGTTGTTGCCAAATTTATGTTTTGATTTTTTTTCCAAATTCCATTTTATATTTTGCCACTGAAATTTCTATATTTTTCTTCCTTCTGTGCGTTTAATTTGTATTTACCGCTACTTTGAACGTACTTAACTGTATTGAACCCATTAAAAACAACAAAAATTTAAGGCTTAAAATTTTTTAACGTAATTTAAGGGTTTTAAGTTTTTTAGCGTTCAAAAAAAGTACTGCCAAACTGTTAAAATGAAAAATATTTAGAGAGAGAGCAGAATTTTAGAGATAGATGGAGAGATAATTTAGTGAAGTGTAAAAATATTTAAGATTGTTGAAGAGAGACAGCAGGCTGTAAAAAAGTATTTTGGACAAAGATAAAAATAATTCAAGGCAATTGTTTAATAAAAACTTCTTTTATGCCATCTGTGTCATCTTGAGTTATGTCGTGCATATGATTTTTATTTTGCCATTTTTATACAAAAAACAGCAAAAATTGTACTTTTTCAAAGCATATGGTGTGTGAGACATAAGATGGTATTAATTTCTTTCAATCAAAGTTCTTTACAGTCTTTAAATTTAGCAAACTATAAGTGTATTTAAGAACATCTAAAAATAATTTTAGGGCGTAATAAAGCACTTTAACGCCCGAGGGCGTTAAAACCGTACTTTAAGGCCCGCGGTTGTTAAAACTTGTTTTAAGGCCCGCATTTGTTAAATTTAGAGGCTTTTTTAATTATCTATGAAAAGCAGTCATTCTATAGTTTTTTGTAATACTCTTCTTGAATTTGTATACGAAAAAATGAAAATTTTTTTTTCAATAATTTTTATTAAACGAACGCAACAATAAAATAAGCTATAGTAAAAAAATAATAACTATAATAATAACAACTAACTATAATAACTCCATAGGGAAGATGGCTTGTATTGTTTCACTTTTTCGTTAAAGTATGCAAGTAAAGCGTCATCTTTTACGATTAGGTTGCTTTCCGGAATGTTTTTACCAGTTCACCAAAAAACATTTTTTTTCGTATAGTTTTCTTGATTTGGCCGACAAGATTCATCTTCGCCTCTTCAGCGGCCTCCAGTATATCTTTAGGAATTATTTTTTTTTCAAATTCCATAATATTTTACAAGAAAAACGGTAAAAACAGCGACTAAAACGCAACATTAGTTGTAATTATGACTTTGTTGATATGGTTGCTAATGACAAGCAACTGTTTGTGTCTCAGATTGCTTGATTGAAAATGACAGAAATAACCATACAACAGGTCACTTTCGAATACTTAACCAATACCCTCTCCACATAGGCCGATCAGCTCTTATCGTTTTAGTGTCCTTTTCTCCACCTTCGCCGCCATTTTGACAGAAAACTAATGGATTATCTGTCACTTTTGAGTGAAAATGGCGGCGAAGGTGGAGAAAAGGACACTAAATCGGTATGAGTTGATCGGCCTATCTGGAGAGGGTACTGACTTAACTATTTGTCAACTGGTGATTTATCTATTGTCAAAATATTAGAGAGATTTTGATACCAAAAACAAAAAACATTTTAAAATATTTTTTTCCAAAAATCATGCGGTTGTGCATAAAACATTGTATGTATCTCAGTCATAAAATGCGTTTAACACCCTCAGTGTTTATCTGAGCGTGTAATGACTATAACATGCGAGTTAGTGTACTAAAAATATTAAACGCGAACACTCTTAAGTCAACAACTTTCATAACCTTAAGTTTCAAAACAAATAAGATTACTAAGAGACTTTTCACATATCTTTTTAAAAACAAGGACTTATTTTTGGTTAGGTACTAAAATTATATTGGATTAATTTACGTTTAGTGAATATTTATTGTCCTAAAAATATAGAAAAATAATTCACATTTTTGAGTTAATTAGTGCCCTTATAAAATAAAGTTTCATCGCTTGTCACGCCATCTTGTGGTTTACGTCTAAGTTTTATTATTATCCTAGGACCGTAAATGTGCCGTTAAAATAGTGTTAAATTAATATTATTCGTTGGTCGTAGGTGAAAATAATTATTATTGTCAAAAATAGGAATTATTGAACTTTTGTCGACTGTACTTACTTTCTAAAAAAGGTAGGGAGCCAGCGCCATTTTCTAACCAATTTCAGGGATCCATGCAAAACTTGAGCTTTCTGACGATGCCGTGCGTGCTGCAAATTAAAACGATTTTACAGATTTTTTCCAATAAGATTCAAGATTCTTTATTCCACCAAAAGATTATTACAATAATAATATAGGCATTGTCAAAAATTAATAATTATAAAACATAAAATAACAGTACAAGAAGTTAAAATAAAATAAAGTAAAACAAAATAATAACGTCCATATATACGAACGAATCTCAATAATTATCTATCAAAGTTTATAGTAAAAATCACAAAGTTCACCAAAATATAAATAATAATTAATAATCTTCATAGATAGCTCAACGATGTCTTGCAATTTCTAAAATATGTTTGTAAGTTACTGAAGGCAAATTTTTTGAGATTTGGAAACTCAGACCTGGCATAGATCAACAGACTCTTAATATAGCTGCTGTATAATATTTTAAGTTCCCTAAATATAGTTTTACAACTTGTTCTATTTGAAACTCGTTTTATAATTCTAATTGCTCGTTTTTGTAATTTAAAGATATGCTTTGTTTCTAAAAAGCAACCCCATGTAATTATTCCGTAGGACATTCTTGAGATAAAATGGCCGTGATAATACATGAGCAAAGCATCTCTAGTTACGATATCTTTCAATTGTTTTAAACAGTAGCAAGCTGATGATAGTTTTTTCTGTAAGCTATCAATTTCAGTTTTCTATAAGCAGTTTTTATTTATGTATGTATGCCTAAAAATGTTACACATTCAATTTGAGGTATGGAGCCTTTCCGAGTACTAATTAAAACACCGCTTTCATAATCTTTCACATGGTTTGCATTAAATCTAATTAGCTATTATGGCGATTTTATGGCGAATGCAATAGTAGAACAGCTGACTGCACTCATTGCCACGTGTGCATCGATTGCAGTCAGCTGTTATGGTTATCGCCTCCGCCATAAAATCTAGACTCGTTCGAAAAATGTTTTTTTTGACTCGTTGGGTATAAGTATACCGATGAGTTTAAAAAATAGCTAAAAGCACGTAGTATTACAACCTTTTGCTAAAGGTCCGTGACTATAAGTCGTTCATTGCTTACTCGGTGACCTTATTATATTTATTTGTAAGCGATATTTCAAGTTTCAATCGAACAACTTCCAGGTGTTGTACCACGTTTGGTGTCACTTTGTAAGTAAAGTACAAAGTGCCTTCAATAAGCGAAAGATAAGCCAAAATCCAGGGCACAATAAGAGCTACAGAGCGCATCGAGCCGAAAAGCCCCATCAATATATTTCCCATTAGTTTCAGCGCCCAAGTCGGAAATAGGCCTCACCCTCCCGCTGTGGAAACGGTCGACCATTAAGACTGTGGTAATAAATTATAGCGAATCAGTGAGAGTTTGTGTAAATTTGGAAATAGAAACGACCTAATTTTTGTTTTAGTTAAACACCTTTATGAAAAAGAGAAGTTATTAAACCGGATGGCCCACGATAAGGAAACATAACTTTTTTGTTCCACTACCCTGCCATAAAATGACATTTTGAACACGCTAAGGAGAAAGAACATAGTACTTTAGCTCCCGCCGGGAGTTTGAAATCAATGTCAGTTCAGTAGGACCCTTTTCAATTCTATACAATTTTTAGCCATGACTAAATATCAAAGCAGCACCTTTACATTATTGGCAAAAACCGACGAAAAATTGCAACTGTGTCATTCATTATACAGTGTAATATTTCACGTATTTAGATATTATCTTGAAATTTTTGTAGTATTGTAGGGGGAGAGGTGTAGCTCGACATATGCGTATTTCAGTAAAAAGCTTGGAACTCAAAAGATGAGTGTGTCACCATTAAGTGCTATTTACATGCTTATATGTGCTGCTTTGTTCGTTCGTGTTTCTTCATTGGTATATTTTGAGAGCCGAAACCTAACAATATTTTTAAATAACTTCTTTTATAGTACAGAAAATGAAGATATTTATTTTGAGAAAAAAGAAATTTGTGACTGCTATTATTAAAGGTCAGTACTTTCAGAAGACCTTTTGTTTGAAGAAATCGTTGACTATCTAATAGCTACGCGTTTGGTACTTTGGAGCAAATATCTTAAAAACCAAGGATTTTATTAAAAAAAGCAAAGGAAGATGTTTTAAAGAAAATAAAATTATCTTCCAAATGAGGTATCATGCTATAAAATAGGATTAAATATAACGAAGTTACATCCCAACCCGACGCCACTGTGATTTACTCTAAAATAAAGCAATACTTTAACCAATTGTAATAGTTCTTGATACATACCCCACATCATCTCTGAAGAAGAAAAGGCAGGGGGGAGCTACAACTATAAATTTGGGGTCATTTTATTGTTCCTGAATTTTTTGACAGGTTTGAATGTCAAAATTGTGAAACAAAACATCAAAGCGGTGGCTGAACTGTAATATTTTTCAAAGTAATCTTATAAAAATTAACAACTACATGAAGTTTTACAGGGAGGGCTACTATATACAGGGTGGATTCTTTAAATGGAACGGTGCTTCTAGTTGCTTTAGGGAAGAGATTTTCAAAAAATCTAAAAGCAAATCTCCTCCCCCAACTGGAGGCCCAGAGCCTACCAAGTATTTTTTTAAAATGAGAAATTAAAAAATAAATCTAACGCACTAGTTTCTTTTGACATCTGTCAACCAATGTGTCAAAAAGTGGCGGCCCACTTGGGGGCCCTCACTGAAGACCCAGGTCCTACCAACATTTTTTTCATGAGGAGCTACCTGTGGCACCTTTTTGGAAAGCTTGTTAAAAAAAAAATTCGATTAAATAATTTTTTTGATATGTCAACCCATGTGTCAAAAATTTTAAAAAACCTATTTTTGGTCAAAATAAACTACATATTTCTTTATTTGATAAGTGGAATAAAAAAACTACAATACAAGAATATTATTGGCGTAAAATTTTTAACACGTGGGTTGAAAAAATTTATTTAGTCGAATTTCTTTTTTAACAAGTTTTCCAAAAAGGTGCCACAAATGGTAACGCCTCATTAAAAAAATGTTGGAAGGCCCCGGGCCTTCAGTGAGCCCAAATGGGCCGCCAATAATGTTTTTGTGTGGCATTTTCTTTATTCCGTACTTGGTAGGCCCTGGGCCTCGAGTTGAGGGCTCCAAATTTTCTTTTTATCATGGGCGCAAAGCCCGTAAAAAAATCATTAAATATTTGCTTTTACTTTTTTTTAAAACCTCCTCCTTAAAGCCGCTAGAAGCACCATTTTAAAAATTATAATTTGATCTGGTTTAAAATGACTTTCCCTGCTTTTTTTCCTGAAATCCTTAATTTTTGAGATATTGGCAGAAGTCCAGTTTTGCCCTTCTTTACCCTCCTCCCCATATTTCATGAGGTACTCAACGCTCAGCTAGAGACTGCACAGTTTCTTAAAATAGCTGTTACAATTTTTTTCCGTTAAAAATCTTATTTATTTTGAAAAGTGTGTGCTTTCCAGTTTAAACGATGGTTTTCTTAACCCTCTTTTCTTTCTTCATAATGGTTGGTGGCATAATGATGAGAGTCTAGCTTCTGAAACATGTCGGTGTTGAGTTATTTGCTTTTAGTGTCCTATCATTAGGAATAAAGAAACTTAATATTTGCTTTAAATTTTTGCTTTTATATTCATCTCGTTCCACAACTTGTAGAAATAAAGAATGTGTAGTGTATAGTGTATCTTAAATAACACATTGGTCATAGTAGCCATCTGGCCGTAAAAACTACTATTTAGTAACAAAATTTCAAAACTGCAAACGGGCTCTAGACCTAACCACCCGCAACGTAACATAGTTCACACAAATTTCCTGTTTGTTCGTGTGCGGTTTGTTCAAACAACAACTTCAAAGTAGATGTAATATACATTGTTTCAGTACATTCGCATAAGGTGTGTGTGTGTGTGCATTTGAAATTCCATCGAGTTTCTATGTTCTATCAGAATTTATCTTTATCCAACTATTTTTTATAAAAATTTTCATCGTAAAAACAATTCATCTTAGGCACCGTAATTGGGTAGCCCATTTTTCATCAAAATTACAACTTGTATAGAATCAATTCTTCGTCAGACAATTTTTTATCAGAACTGTAACCTATCAGAACGAAAGGATCATCTTTGATCAGAAACAGGTACCATGCGAGTGTGGGGATGTGTGTACATTACATTAAAGAAGACAGAAAAACCTATTTAAGTGGAAATTCAGAAACAGCATTCATCCTGAGGAACCAGAATGTATTTTCTCAACAAAGCGTTATCAACAAGGATATTTGAAAACTCATACTTTTCGGAGCTAATGTATTTCGAGTACGGATCAGTAGTCTGGTGGCCCGCTCTAGAGAAGCTGACCATATCCAAAAAGCTCACGAGCCTACAAGGGCTCTTCTGCAGAGGGATAACCGGCGCAATGAGGAAGACCCCCATCCATGGCCTGGAAACAATCTTGGGTCTCCCCTAGCTTCCAACTTGGTCAAGAAGGAGACAATGGCGACCCACCTGCGATTAAGGGACCAGGGACTATTGAAGGGCAGGAAGGAAAGAGAGTGCCATCTGGCGGTCGAGGGACTGGCGACGAAAGAGTTGCCCCTCCTAAGACTGCCAGTGAAAGCACCGCTTAAACCATGGAGGTTCGATAAATGATACAAAGTCACAGTACCAGAACGGAATGCATGGCAAAGGGAAGAATTCCGAATGGAATTAAACAGAGAGGCTCTAAACTGTCAGCCAGGCAGACAACAGGCGCGGAAAGCCTAGAAGTTCAGAAAAGTTATCCACTTGGAGAACACGCTACAGGGTTTAAAGCGGAGGTATAGGCCTCTATCATGGCAGCAACTCTACCGGAGGTCAGGAATGGCAGGAGGGATACATACATATTCTCCAAAAGCCAGGCTTCCGTCAAGGCTCTAAACCCTGGCTCAAGACAAGAGGGTGACACTGATGTGGGTTCTAGTTCGCGAGGAATACCGGGGAACGAGAAAGCGGACGAACTTGCCAGACTGGGGGCCGAAACCCAATAAATTGGACCTGAAACTCTTCTGGGAATAACAAGGAAACAGGTACAGAGTGAGCTCAACAAATGGGCAAACAATGAATTGAAGATGTCTTGGAGGCAAGAGTCAAAATACAGACAGTCCAAGCTATTCGTGGATGGTGCGAATGTAGCCAAAACTAAATGGCTCTTAGGCCAGACCCGAAAGGACATTGGACTGCTGATAGGGATGCTGACTGGGCACAATCGGCTGAACAAACAACTGACGCAAATAAGAGTAGCAGGAGATCCCGGGTAACCCGCTTGCGGGCTCGAAGACGAATCGGCGCAGCACTTGATAGCAGAGTGCGATGCATATGCCAGATCAAGGCAGCTGAACTGGATATTTCCCACGATATAGGAAGAAGAGCTGCACTCGCTCAAATATTTTTAGTTTTTGTTAGTATTCACCTGATGACTATTTCAGATACATAATCAATCGAAACGTTTAGAAAAAGTAAAAAATAAAGACAATGGAAGTCCTAGTTTACTATCTAAAATAATGTTTTTTAATAAAGCTTTATAAAAATCGTAACCAAAACAAACAGACATTTAACAAATTATGTCAGTCGCATCATTAAAGAGTTTAAATACAATCAAGGGTACCTGTGCATAGTTTACCGCACCAGACAGAGTCCCAACTCAACCTGAGGCTTCGGTCGTCGATAACAACTTTATTGTTTGAAAGTTTCAAACTGTGCGTTATGTAGACAATGCAAAATATACCTTTTGTCCTTATACCAGTATAGCTACACTGAAAAGTAAATTCTAAAACAAGGCAAATACGGCAAGCTTTAGACGGATGGTTAGCAATGGCTTACAATGCGGTAGTATAAGAATGAAACCTCTAAGGACCTCGACCGCAATAAAGTTTGATCGTGCTAGCAAGAACCACGCAAAGCGGAAGAAATTAGAAAAAACTGTAATTTATTGATTAAAAACCTGTTATTTTTATTGCGAAGTTTTTAACTTGCCGAAAGATTGCAGAAAATTTTCTATTGCCACGATCACCGGGTGTTTTTGCTCTGAATATTTAAAAGCAATGACATTTCATACTCTAGTCATAGTTTTTATAGTTTTTTTTTTAAATAGGGACTTTTTGGTGAGCATACAAAAGTAACAACGTTTGTGGATAACGTTATATGAAAAACCGTCCAAAATAAAGTTATTACGCTTTATTTTCCCAACTGTTTTTATGTTTACTCATAAGGCAAAATATTCTGCATCTTCCATAATGAAAATTCTAAACATTCGTTTAAAAAAAATTGCCAAAAATACAAAGACTTTGACGTGGATTGACAAAAGTAAATATAAACGAAATAAAGTTAATATCCAAAATTAGGTGAGTTTGCCGCTAATAAGTGTTTTGTTTATCTTTATCTACAATTTTTATGCTTATTTCCATATTCTTCTGTCAATCAATTTCAAAGTCTTTGTACTTTTGGCAATTTTTTTCAAAATGAATGCTTAGAATTGTTAGTTTTTGATTGAGAGAGACAATGAATACATTGTTTTATATACAGACCGCTTCAAGCTACTGCGAACATAGGGCGGAAGAAGTCTAATTTGCCAGTGTACGTACATGCAGAGACACCGCACGTCTATCAGTGAAGCAACCAATACTTAGGCTTGCGATCACCACTTGCATGACTTTCCTTTGGTATTTAGTACGCCTCTAACCACGGTGCTGTGTGGAGCGTATTCAATGAAACCGGAATTTGGTCAATAAATACGCAAATTTTTATAACGTAATTTTCTTATTTTTTGTCACTGATAAATAAGAGCGTTTTATTGTCAACTGCTCAGATTTATCAGTGACGACGTGTTACAATGAAAATAATAAGGAGAAACAAAATAAAAGCAAGTTCTCAAAATAAAATAATACATTCTAAAAACCAAAAAGATTCTCCCAGTCAAAAAAAAATTAAAGCAAATGTTCGAAAAGTCCTCCTTGCTCGGCTAGACAATATCCGAGCCTACTATAAAAACCCCTTCTAACGTTTCCAAGCATGTTAGGGGTAATAATTTGAAAAGCTTCTTCAAAAACAGATAGAAGTCATTAGGAGCTTACACCAAATCTTACACCTAACAACTGCCTAGCAGTTGGAATAATGTGCTGCTGCAGTAGATCGAAGTATCTAGGACCATTCAAATTGCAATTGCCGTTAATAAAAAATGTCCCAATTACCTGTTCCCCTATAATACCCCCCCCCCCAAACATTTAGTTTTTGGGGATACTGTGTTCTTACGTCAAAATACAAATGCAAATTTACCCTCGACCAATATCGAACGTGTGTTGGGTTATGACGATTTGACCATTTGACCATCTGCACTTTTTCGGAAACTTCGTAGACATCCATTTTTGGTTTTAAAAATGTATTATTTCAATTAAGAACTTACCCATCTGTTTCTCGAGCAAGGCAGAAATAAAACAAAATAATAAAAACAAAATGAATTTCCAAAAGATAACACTGCAGCGTGCTTCGAATCCACCTCGGTCGTACGGCACGGAGAGTAAATTGGACTTGATTCCCTCTATGTTCGCAGTAGCTTGAAGCGGTCTGTACATATAAGCGTAGAAAAAGTAAGGACCGAAAAAACTTTATTCCTAATGGATTTTCAAATAAAGATAGCCACAAAAGTTGTTATTTTCGTGAACTGTCCGTGGAACATTCACCAATTAGGAATAAAAAAGATAATAAAATAATGGTTATGGAAAACTAGGTCAGAGCTTTTTGGAACATATTTGTTTGAAAAAATAATATTTAAATATTTAAAAAAAGCTGGTCAAATAAATCCCTGACATAAGATATAAAACAGAATCGCATAAGAAGTTTTCCAAATCCATTTTGAACTGAAATTAAAGCGTTTGCATGAAACTCAATCGGATTGAGAACGATCTTACAGTGTGCGTGGATAAACCAATAAAATAGAGATATCTGTAATCAAGATTTGGTTGAATATGCTAAAACCAAGAAAGCCTTAACAAAAACAAACTTGGTTCATGCTTGCCCCGCCACCTAGCTTTTCAGACTGAAAGCTCGCATTCGCTCTTATCGACTTTTCGAACAAACTTTAACTCTTCATTATCGACTTTTTGAACAAACTCTGAAACTCTCCAGGGATCGAGCGCATAGCGCAAAATCAATAATCTGGATATTCCCTCCAACGCGAAATATCGGGAATTTTGCGCCAGGTTTGTTTTACGACTTCTAGGTGGCGCAATGGGGTTTGTTGTGCTTAAAACCATTGAATAGGGGTTTGTTTATATTAGCTGAAGTTACAGAAGGAATACACAGAGCGTTATATAAAGGCGCAATTACACAGACGAACATGCTCAAACAAAAGCTCGTGCAAAAGATCTAAAATTGTTTTCGTGAACATTTTTGTGAGCTTTTCTTTGAACATTTTGTTCGGGTAAATTTTTGAGCAATAAAATTTCACATCAGTGATCACTGATCTCAATTCTTTAAAAAAAATGGAACGCCAACTTTCATTTAAAATTTTTGTGAAAAAAAGCTGACGGCAAGCGAAACATTATTCTTGGCTATCAGTTTTGTCACATGGATTAGGGTTACTTATAAATTTTTTTTCTTAGGGTTTTTCCCGGATTTTTTTGGGGTTTTTTTGGAAAACTCAAAAATTGCACTTTTAATAGGTAATACGCGCCTCACGTTTATGAGGAGTGGTGGGGAGGGGATTTTTTTTTAAACATAGTTTTGTAACTTTACTTTACCCTTAGCTTTGATTGTTTTTTTTAATTCCTCACACCAGATTTACCTAGTTAGTTTAAGGCACCAACGGTTGCTTAAAAAAGCAAAAGGTTCATGAAAATGCTGAAGATAGATATTTACTGGCAATTTAATGTAATAATCAAGGTCGATTACTGACACCGAACAAACAATATGCAAAGGAGCAAAATTCCGATTCAGAAGTCTAGTCTTTTACTGCTAAATTATATTTTTTTTAGACAAGGGTCGGGATCGTAGGGTTGTAAAAGTGGGTAATAAACGGGTATTATTTAGACCGAACGTCATTTTGTTCATATATTTGAGATTTAATAAAATGTATATAGGTTTTTTAATTTGACTTAATTATTATTGTATTGTGTTTTAAAGTAGGAAGTAAAATAAAGGGATATTCTTTTAAACGTAAATTTTTATCATTACATTTTACAGGCAACAGCAATAAATAAGTGCCAATTATTATTTTTTTATTCTCGTTTTTTACAACCCCAAAAAAGTTACAAGTATACTGGCATATCCCATATAAAAATCAGGTCAATCGAAGTTGCTTATGAGGTAAAATGTGAATTTCGACATCAAATCGTTTTTCCGTCGGAAAGCACTTAATTAAAAATACCTTGTTTTAAAACTTAGTCTTTCTATTTTCAGTTAAGTTCATTGAATTCCCATAAAACCATAAAATTTAAATTTGTAAGAAATTTCTATACCAACATTTCTTCAAACAAATTTTGCTTAACATTCTCTCCAAAATTTCCGTGAGTCTTTTGGACGAGATTTTGCTCGAACTTTTTTTTGAACATTTTGCTCAAGAGGCTCGTGTAAATGTTTGTCGGCATTTCAACATCAAAGGAAAGTTTGTCTGTGTAAATGCGCCTTTAAGGTACGGCAACTGAGCGACTTTTAATGTTTAGAACATTATTGGGAAATTTTCGAAAACTTTTTTTAAACCTTCATCAAAAACATGATTTTAGTAACTGTCTGCAGATAACTAAAACATGGCTTTTTTGGTTACCGATGCAAACATTTTTTTTTTTTTTTGATCACGGGTGCAAAAAAAGATTTCTGTCCGTTTTTTTAAGAGAAATAGCGGAAAATAGTAAAATTGAAAAAATCTAATTATTCTTGCCTAAGCATTTTCGACAATTTTTACCAAGTATTTACGAAAAAATCGTTGACAAACATCGTTAAACTGTCAAACATTAAAATACCGCAACAATGAACGTCACCGAGTAAAAAGGCACTTGGCTATGGAAACCATTGTTATTTCATTTACCAGCCGCCTTGATTTATAGTGTAGGTATTAGGTGTGTTGCGAGAAGTGCTCTTCGTTCGAGATTTTTAAAAGTATTTTCCTGTTTTTCTTGGATTTTTTGATAAAGGTATTAAAAAAATAGTGTTAGCAACTCGCGGCTAAACTGTGCTTTTTTTTACTCGCGTTTTTAAATACCCGCTGCGCTCGTTATTTAAACCAACGTTTGTAAAAAAACCACCATTTTTACAGACTAGTTGTGAAGACTAGTATTTTTCTATCACGTAAATAGTTTTATTAATTTATCAATGTAATTCGAGTAAAACTGCTAACTTCTTATTAATATATGTGCCCACATTAAAATATAAATTAATGGTAAAAAGTTTATATTATATACAAAAATAGTAGTTTAGATAACAGGCATGTTATGATGGTCATTAAACACCAAGATGAAGTTTAAGTGTTTTAATTTATCTGAGCGTGTACTGACCATAACATGCGAGTTAGTGTACTTTACCTACGACTAATGAAATTTTCACCATAAATATCAGAAATTATTAAAAATATTAAACGCCAACTCTCTTAAATCAACAACCAACAATAAGGTTACTAAGCGACTTTTCATACATCTTTTTAAAAGCAAGGTTTTTTTCTTAAAAATGCGTAATATGTCAATTTAACGCAACTTATTGTTGGTTAAATAATAAATCATATCATCATAAATATTTATTGTCTTAAAAATATCAAAAAATAATTCACATTTTTGCCTCAATTAGTGCTCTCATAAAATAAAGTTACATCACTTGACCCGCCATCTTGTAGTTTACGTCTAAGCTTTATTACTATCCTAGGACCGTAAATGAGCCATTAAAATCGTGTTGAGATGGTCGTAAAATTAGTTTTATTCGTTGGTCGTGGGTAAAATTAATTATATTTAATTTTTTCCTTGGTGTTGAAAAGTATCTTCTATTTTTAAACGCCAGCAGTAATAGGAACATTTTGGACCACTTAAAATAATATTTTTTGTGGTTATCGTTATTTGTACGGCTGCGCAGTAAGAGAAAAGAGGAGAGGCTAATCAAATAAGGATAACGACGAACTTTATTTACGCCAAATAGGAATAACGATTTTGTGGTTATCTTTATCACAGACTAAAAAATGGTTGGGCAATTCATTAATTTTTTCGTAAGATATTTTTCACCATTTTCTAATTACTTACATTTTCCATCTATATATATAATCTAAATAAAAATCCACAAAATTCACACCACACACTGACCTCACAAAAGTTAGGTTATGTTTCGTTTAACGAAATTTTACGTTTACATTCTTAAAACTCTTTTAAATTTGACGGTAGTTATTCTTATCGTTAATTACTATAACCACAAAACTAGTTATTTTTGCGTCCCAACAACCTTGAAATCGTTCCTCGGAAAAAAGAGAATATTTTTATATGCATTTAACGAATATCCAACCAAAAATAAAATAACCACGTTAAATGAACCTATTTTCTCAATAATGATTACATCTACACATATAATCAATCCCTAAATTTATATTTATATTTGTCTATCTGTTTGTTCAGTCTCACGCAAAAGCAACTAAACGGAAATAAAAGTTATAACTATTTAAGCATTCGACAGGATGGAAGGGTTTGAAGAGCAGAAGATGAGGGTAAAGGGGAAGTGGCGTGAGGCAGAGGGGGAAAGCACTAATTTAAAATACACGAACGAAGTCGCGGGCAATGGCTAATTTACTAATGTGGACAAAATGAGGGTCGCCTAAACAAGAAGGTTATGGGTGTGTACCTCAAAAACAAAACGTGATCAAAACAAGAGACATTCACTATCTACATTATATAACTAATAGTGTCATGCCAGTGTAATTTTTTGATGGTGGCAATTTAAAAGTCTATTAAACCGAAGGAGTAAGTGAGCATGTTCAAAGGTTATCGTCAAAAACAAAATGTAGTTTTACTTTTTAACAATTAGAGCTCTTTTCAACTTTTCATTAAAACAATACAGTATAGAGCTTGGCATATACCGTAATTATATTGGTTTCAATAAGGACAGGTGAGGGATTTCCTTCAGAATCGGGGCCCTTCTGCCGTGGCAACACTTGGTTGCCTTTCGCATATCCAGTCCAGTTAAGATATTTTGAGGAATTAATTCCCAGCGGCCTGGAAATCATTTTAAAACCTTTATTCGATCCTAAATGCATGTAATCCCAGGGCTTGACTTTTGGTAGCCAATAAATATTATCTAAAATATTTGGACCCCTTATGATTGGCCCCCAGGTTAACCGACGACGTCGCAAAATGTAATTTTTCACCAAAATGAAAAATTATCCCTATTTTCATATTTTCATATTTCGGCTATAAAACTAAACCGAATTTGACGTTTTTGATTTCATTTGACGAAGTATTTAGTCCTCTGCATTGTTAAATAAAATGGCATTTTCCGTCAGACGCACCGTTTTCCAGCTACAAGCAAAATACTAAAAAAGGTGCAAAAAATTTGGCGGTTCCTTGGCTACCAAAAGTTAAGCTTACCTGGGATGGTCGAAACTTATATTACAAACATATAGGAACAACTGGAGGTATTAAAATGGTTTCCAGCTCGCTGGGAATTAATTCCGAAAAACGGTTTTTTTCCGACCTAATTTGTCTGGCCTATCTGCGGTTGCCATTATCTATTTTGACGCATACAGGCTATTCTATTGTTTTTAATTTTGTTAAAGGTTATGTTATGGTTAATGTGAATAGTCCTCCGAATACTGTGCTATTAAACTATACAACAAATTACCTACAGAAATGCGAAGCGTAAATAATATGACAAGTTTTAAAAAAATAATTAAGTTGAAACTTATAGAGCTATGCCCTTATAGTATTCAAGATTTTTTCTTGTAGTAAAACTAGTTTTTTTCCGACCTAATTTGACTGGCCTATCTGCGGTTGCCATTATCTATTTTGAGGGATACAGGCTTTTTTTTCCGACCTAATTTGACTGGCCTATCTGCGGTTGCCATTATCTATTTTGACGCATACAGGCTATTCTATTGTTTTTAATTTTGTTAAAGGTTATGTTATGGTTAATGTGAATAGTCCTCCGAATACTGTGCTATTAAACTATACAACAAATTACCTACAGAAATGCGAAGCGTAAATAATATGACAAGTTTTAAAAAAATAATTAAGTTGAAACTTATAGAGCTATGCCCTTATAGTATTCAAGATTTTTTCTTGTAGTAAAACTAGTTTTTTTCCGACCTAATTTGACTGGCCTATCTGCGGTTGCCATTATCTATTTTGAGGGATACAGGCTATTCTATTGTATTTAATTTTGTTAAAGGTTATGTTATGGTTAATGTGAATAGTCCTCCGAATACTTTGCTATTAAACTATACAACAAATTACCTACAGAAATGCGAAGCATAAATAATATGACAAGTTTTAAAAAAATAATTAAGTTGAAACTTATAGAGCTAGAGTAAAACTAGTGAATTTTTTAATGTGTTTAATATTAAGTTAGTCTGTACCAATCTTTTTAGATACGCTGCCACTGTGCTAACTTTAACCAATGTTCTGTTTAATTTGTACCAATCTTATATTTTAAACGTAAGTTTAATGTAATTTAAAATTACTTAAGTATACTATTTTATGTTGTACTTTAGGACAACCTCTTTTTTTGAGATATATTAACATTACATCTATATTGTAAAGTTACAATCATTTGGAAATATATACACTATTCTATTCTTTTGTATTCTATTAAAAAATACCCACTATTGGTGGTGCATCCGGTATAAGAGAACATTTATTTTCCTGAATTTCTTTTATTCAGAAAGTCGTATGAGTCTGATCTCGAATAACAAAGATTGATTTAAGAAAGTTTTGCTATTTAGTAAAAGATTATCTCTTTCCCTTTTAAAGTCTCAAAAAGTTTCAACCCTATGCGACGCAAGAAATCTAACTTCAAACTTTAGCAAAATAAATCTAGACTAAGAACTTTCCCAAGATGCCTTCGCTAATAATAAAGAAATACTAGTAAGTAATTGGGCTTCAAAAATAACAAATATTAAGTTAAATATATTAGTGATTCCATTTAAAATATCTTAGTATCTCAGTCCACGTTTTGTTAATTTTCGTTAAAAATAATGAGATACTTTGGGAAGAGGAGCGCCTGACGTACGTTGTTGTTTTTACTTATTTTTTAACACTCTTATGGATACTGTAACGTTACAGGGTTTAAAGAAGGGTTTTCTAAGACCTCCAATCTTAGAGCAAGAACATATTGAATCTCGTGGAATCTTTTAGGGCCGTATTATAGTCATTCCGAAGGGTTTCCTTCTTCCTTGGGTAATAAAAATACTTATGGCGAAGAAAGGAGGCAGCCTTCAGGTAGGACTATGCATACGGCCCTTAAAGAAGTTAGATAACTGCCAATCTTAAGTTGTTATAGTCTAAATAAAAGTTAATGGTCGAGGATTGCAAGCTGTCAGAGGGTCTAACTATAAGCGGTCTAACTATATGCTGAAGAAACTGTCATAATTGACACGCCAGACGGTCTGCAACAGATGTTTTAACTTTGGGTAGTTTGTCTAAGCTAAAGTAGAAACTCTGGAATACCATTTATTTAGCAGAAGACTTGCGTTCTTACCGAGAATTAGTTGAATTGGAAAATTTATTTTATCTCTCCAATAAGTGCACATGTTTTATGGTCTCCTTTAATTTAACCAACTCCACTGAACTCGAAATTCCGGTGGCTGTGTTCGCAATTTGTTACACTCTGTTAAGTACAAAGTTCGGTTTAAATGCGAACCAATGTGAAGTGCTAGTCCCTGCTCCGACGTCCCGATAATTAATAGTATGCCAATTATCCGTGTGTATTATTAGCCAGAACGTCTTGGAAAGTTTAAGTCAAAAGTTATTCTACGAAAGTGTTGAGTTAGGCTAGGATTGTATACTGAGGCTTGTACACTTTTCATGAATTATACTAAGGACCCTATTGTCAACACTATTTGTTCTTAAACACTGCTTCTTTGAAAACTGTCCCGGTACGAACACTATCCGTTTATTATCCTGACAAACTGATCAATGTGCGTTGTTTTGCCATCAATCTAAACATATAAAATTCTCTACAACCCGGATTTCTGGTTTGAATCTTTCCTTGTGTTTTTAATTGTAAAAGTTCATATTGATGGTCATCAATAGGTTTATATCTTTAAATCATTATCGAATCTAAACAAAACATCTACTTTACGTGTCTCTCCATCCAAGCAAAATATCTTGAGCATTCTGCTATAGCAATGTTCGTTGTTTTAGCATCAATCTAAATAATAATATATAAGATTGTCTAAAACTTCTTCTGCCTTCAATTTTATCTTCTATTATTAATTGTAAAAGTTCATATTTGTATTTTTTAAAATATGGTCATCAACAAGTGCGTTCTCTGTAATGTTACTATTGTAGATATTAACAACAGTGAAGACAAAAGTTTAAAAAGATCTTGGACGGAAACACACAAATAACCAAAGCGAAAGAGAAATAATTGAACGAGGTTTCGGCTAGGGCAACCAACGTGGGCTCATCGGAGTTTTCACTGATCACCCTCCCCAAACATCATTCACCACCATCATACGCTTTGATTTCCAACTTTAAATGACTCACAAATAGGCATCGTTCCGCAACTTGTAACTAATATAAGTCACTTGATACGGGCTCTTCCTGGCGTGTTAATATTTTCAATAGGGATATTCTCCTAAGGCAATTAAAACAAAAGAGAAAGTAGAAAAAGGTGTCAAAAATCTCCGAATCAGTTGCTTCAACCGAAAAGAATCTAAAAAAAAGAAGAGGGAGGATTATCAGTGAAACCACTTCTTTTTCGCTTTGTTTCGTTGTGTGTTCCGTGTGGAATACTGATCCAATTTTGAACTTTCATTTTTCCATCCAAGATCTTATGATCTTTTCTTTTTAGATTCTTTTGGGTTGAAGTACCTGATTCGAAGGTTTGTTAACATCTTTTTCTCCGTTCTCTTTTTACCTCTTCTTATTTCTCACCGGACAGTCGATCATCAATTTTTACTTGATCTTTGTCTTCTTTAAGAGATTCTATAAGGTTTTCGCCTTTATTATAACACAGAAACGTAACCACAAGACCTACTTTACACAGCATCCTGTCTATTTATTTCATTTAAATATTGCGCCAGGCGAACAACTTATCTGCGAATTATAAGCAAGTAAGTTTGGTAAGGAGCAAATCCTAAATTTAAAGCCTTTGTATGAGCCCACTTTATAATCTCTTGCTCCGCGTTCGTGTTCGTATATCCTATTAACACTTTAATACTTAAAATAAATACACAATAGTTTAGTATAGGAGCTCATTATCATGGAAATAGAACGACTATTTTTCGAACCAACACAAGCTCATATTTTAACAAGTTATCATGGTTACCACTAGTCTTGCTCAAACTCTCTCGTACTTTAACTACATCAAAATTCCACGTGCAAAAAATTGGAGGACCTTGAAATATGGTGCACTATCGAAGATTATCTTGAATGGAGAGATTCGATGGGGACATTAAAATTTTTTTTACCATCAAAACTAATAATAGAAAACAAAACTGAAGGCAGAATAGGTTTCAGACAATGACATGGAGTTAGTACTACGATACTTTAAGAAAGCAGTAGATAGGGTGCAACTCGCGCTAAGGATTCTTACGTTGAACTTTATTGTGTGTCTAATTTCCTTTAGACAATATATTCATTCAACAAAAAAATCTTGACACCCACACTATATTGGAATGCTTTGGGGATTCTAAAATCCTAATAGTAATAATTTTCCTATGCTTTCTATAGAGACAAAATTGTATTTTCGGAGACTTAATCCAAATTCATGTTTTGGGTTTAGTTAAATTCATAAACCAAGAATTTAAGGCAAATAACAGCAAACACATAACAACTATGGAATTAATTGCAGGTGTTTCCTTAGTTTTTACACGCATCAATAGGAGTTCTCATCCATCTTCTTAAATGACAAGTCCATAAAACACTTCCTTTATATCAATTATTAGCTTTTATTCATTTTTTATTCAATGAATTGTTGTTATTGACTTAAAGGGATCATTAGGAAAATTTCTAATTGTCATTCAGTAATATGGATGGGAACTTCTATTGATGCCACCTCATTGTTTTTCTATGTAAGTAACTTGTTTATTGTGGAAAATAATTACTCTTTATTGCATGAGTGGTTATTATTCTATCAAATTTCTGATAAATCTATAACTATTTATAATTTACCGCATCAGCTGATTGTCAATTGAGAGATCTGGCAGAAAATTGACAGAAGTGGGCATCTCATATTATACCCTGATAGATAAATTTCTACATTTATATATATTCTAAGAATAGTGAAGAAACTAACTTAAGTAATTTATATCAAGAATCTTTTAAAAAGTTTTTCCTTTGTACCACCAAACTAAGTTAGTTTATATAGTTGCAAAATAATATGACTGCACAGCATTTTGTCTTGTGTTGACTTTTACTTCCCAAATAAAGTTTGGGTCAAGGTATATAGATGTTTTAAAGCAGTAAAGGAGTATACGGTGTAGGTTAAAATTAAAACTCAGGTCGTTCTGAAGGCAAGAGTCAGGATGCAAACAGTCCAAACTATTCGTTCATGGCCCGGTCGCAGCCAGAACTAACTCTTGAGCAAACTATTCGTTCATGGTTCGGTGTAGTCAGAACTAACTCCTGAGCAAAACTCGAAAGGACATTGGACTGCTGACAAAGTATCAGGGGATGGTGCAGCATGCTAATAGGAGAGTGACGAACATGCGCCAGATTAAGGCAGCGGACGTGGGGTTCCCCCACAATAGAGGAGGAAGAGCTGAACTTGCTTCGATGGACCGATATACTGAACTTCGCAAAGAACACAGGAAGGACCGAAAAGAAAGTAGCAGTGGTAGTAGGAGGATAGGGGTACACAACGAGGTATGGCAGAAAGAGCACATGAAGCAGTCTAATTGTCAGGGATCTTTTCATCAAACCGATGCAATTTGGTGGCCCAGTCTTAGTAGCTCTATATTTATCTACCCATTCCAGTACGAGTTTCTCCTCTCTTTATTTTGACTTTCTCAACGTCTTTGTTTAAGAATTTTAATTCTTACTTTCTAACCGTCTCTAAAAACATTTTAAAGGCTGCGTCAGAGCTATTTAGTTTCACAAAAGTTTTGCCTAACTTAAAAACATCTTTTCTCTTTTGATAGTTCTAAATAGCTTCAATTTATATTTTATTTTCCAAATTAATATCACATTATCGCAAAAAGTGGCGAGAAAATGAAATTTTCTAGGCGACAAGATGTAATTAGAGGCTTTGAGCGGAAACAAAAATTTCGCGACGACGAAATTACAGGGCCATTAGAGCACGAGATCAGATCAGGAAGAAATCTGCATATAACGTTGTATTTTATTTGGATACGGGCATGGTGAGACATAAGAGCTTCCCCTTCAAGTGCCATGCTCTCTTCGAACATTGCTGCTTTTCGAAAAAATCTCGTAGTAGTAAAACCATTTTCTAAGATTTCTAAGCCATGATACCCCTCTGAATGACATCAGTTACTGTCCTTTGGTCACAACTTCAATTTTTCAAACTATCTGCAAATCTCTATAAATTTCCAGTGACCGTTTCCATTCCTTTTTGGTTGCTCTTCCAAAAATTCTCACAATTTTTATACAAACTTAAAAAAAATTGTCGTCTTTAAAGCTATCTACCCTTATTTTCTGTTAAAATATTAAAATTTACATCAAATTCCTCAAAAATTTCTTCTATTTTTTAACATCGCCTTCCATCCTTTTTGGACGAGCTGTATTCACTACTGTATTGCCCTTTGATAAAGCTATCGTTTCTTTAAGGAACATTTATGAATTTTTATTAATTTTTCACACGGTTTAAACTACAGTCGTCAGAGGGGCGCTTGTTTCCACTCCACCTGCTTGAGAACAGATCTTTCTTCCTTTTTTTGTCTCTTTAGAAAGTTTACATCCTTCCTGTTGGGTGAATTTTAGTCATCTACGTCAAGCTCTGGTAATGAGCACTTGTTTTCAAATATGAATGCGGGTTGCTATGAAGAAATATTCCAGAAAATTCTGACCAAATTTCTATTTGCAGAACCGGAATCTGGGATAAAAACAGGACCAATATTTTTAACTTTTGAAATCCTCGACCAAGTGGCGTGTGATTTCTTAGACAAAGAACACTTGCATTCTACTGGACAGGTGCATTAATCAAACGTGCTCTGGTCAGGGGTTGTTTAGCTTTTGCATATAGCTACTTTCTTAGGCCTCGGGTCTACTGAACAAATAAAATTAACCTCCCTCCTTACGAGAGAGCTATTTGCGTCGTGAGCCAGTTATAACTAGTTGACGTCCCTACTAGTAAACGTAATTATGTCCTTACGACGATGCTTATCTTTTAAACACGATTGCTATGAAAATCTTGTGCTGAAATACCAATAAAATTGCATATAATAAGAATTCCCAAAAACCTTTTAAAGCTCGCGCTAAAAGCTTTTTAAACTTTAAAATTTGATTATAATTTTCGCCAGCGCGTTACGTTATTTTTCCTCCTAGGAAAGACAAAGTTTAAGAGCGAGATGTGATTTTATTATATTTTTTTTTGTTTCGTAGACAAAACTATTCGTTTTCGCGAAAGTTTTTCCGGCAGTTCCTTCGCATAATATTATTTGCAGTTGCCCACTGTAGTTTTTAAATTAGCTAAAATGTACGTCTGGAAGAGATATAATTAAATAAAGAATTAAGCAGGGTAAAAATTTAAAAACTAACATTGGCAATACGCCCAATCACAAGTTCCAGAAATTCTCCAACAAGCAATCTATCGAAATTCCTTTTGAAAATTATTCAACCTCTTGCAGGCAAGACCATTTCATTTGTAGAAAATTCCAACCATTTTGTTAATATTCTTAAATCTTTTGTTTTAGGACTCGAGGATAGATTTGTCAGTTTTGATTTCGAAAGTCTATACACCAATGTCCCCACAAAGGAATCGCTAGATATTATTAGACAGAGACTGGTTGATGACGAATCCCTTTATGAACGTACCAGCCTTCCGCTGGAGGGAGTGATGGAGTTGTTGGAGTGCTCTCTACATGACTCTTATTTTTAGATGAAAGATAGGTTTTAGCTCAGGATGGCGGTTTGCCAATGGGTTCATCGCTTTCGCCAGTGGAGGCCAATATTTTCATGGAGTGGTTCGAATCACATGCGGTTGATACCGCAATATATAAATCTAAGCTCTGGCTAAGATATGTTGATGATGCTTTTATTGTCTGGACCGGGAATGACCAACAACAACTTTCAGAATTTCTTCACCACCTAAATAAATTCACAATTGGCAAGTTCCTTTTCTTGATGTAAATGTCAAATGAGTAGAAAGCGACATCAAAACAACAGCTTATCTTAAACCCACTGACACAACAGGACAATATTTAAATCAAGGTTTTGCTACAACACAGGAGGCATAATAAGAACTGTGTATAACAGAGCCGTTTAAATTTGTAAAAATTCTCAAGACTTGGAAATCGAAATAAGAAACATTAAGAAAGATCTGCAGCAGAATGGTTACAGCCTTAAACTTTTAACAGATACTACTTCTAAATTTCAGCAAACAGGATAGAGATTTGTTTGAAAGTTTGAGTCAATGATGTATTTGAAATTAACTCTGTGTAGACAATGGAAGTCCGAAACACAGAGTTAGTTTCGGGACAGAGATTACAAGAACCAAAGCAGGCAAATGGATTCTTTATATAGTTCAATTTTTTAATGAGCAGCCTGACATCATTTTTTTGGATCTTTATTTGATACATTGTTTTAGACAGCGGCAATAAATATGTAAAAACTGGTACTTAAAATTAACAGCAACAAATTATTCGACATGCAAACTATTGTCAATAAAGAAATACGTTTTCAGAGGCAAAAACGACATCAGTCCGCTCATCAAAAAATTCGACTATAATTCCATATATTAAAGTGAAAATTCGAAGAGTAGCGAACAACTTTAATATTAAAGCAGCTTTTAAATCTCACAATAAAATTCGAAGCCTTCTTAGTGAAACAAAACCGGAGAACAAACAAAATAAGAAATGCATATACCAAGTTCCTTGTGAGTGTGGTGAATCATACATGGGCTATACAAAAAAACACTATCTATTAGGAGGAGCATCAGACGAATACCAAAAGAGGTGAAACAACGAAATCAGGAATAGCCGAATATGCATGGTCAAAACAACACCAAATGAAGTGGACAGAAGCAAAGGTTTTGCACAAGGAGTCACACTGGAAGAAACGAAAATTCCTTGTAGCTGCCTTTATTGGCCAGAATCAGGGTATTTTCAGTAAACCAAGTGTTGAAATTCCAAATATTTGGAAGACTCTTCTTGGACGAAGCCAACTTCTTAAACTTCACGGTTGAGTGATTTCCCATAGTATATAAGTACGTAGCCTTAGAAATAGATTGTAGTTTGCACCATCAGAGATTGTACTGATCGAAACGTCGTGTATAAATAAAATAAAGATAATGGAAGTCTGAAACACAGAGTTAATTTCAAACACATCGTTGGATCAAACTTTGAAACTAACTTGGCTATTTAGATGAATTTCCACTTGGCTATCCCCTGTGTTACCCAAATAATCAACATTAGAACCCACAATTGGTCTAGAGAGAGGTTTTAAGAAAAAAATATATAATCTTTAAAACATAGATTTTTGTTTTCGATTCATCGCCAACTACCATTTAGTGTAAAAAGTAAAATCCCCTATGTAGCCCTTTTCTGGGGAGCTATTTTTGGAAAATATTCTGAAAATATTACATAGCAACTCTCTATTTTCACTTCATATTTGAATTCTCATATTTAAAATGTAAAGAAATTCAATTTTTAAAGGACCATAGAAACTAAAGAAAATATCTCTATTGTGTTCAATATCGATTTTAGCGGCTTTTTGCGAGGAAACAAAAATGAAAATAGTTTGACAATTTAACCTTCTACTTCATACTTTTGGAATAATATCATCAAAATCACTGAAAATCACTGACCTGTAAATAGGAATGCACAAACTTCAATCTATTGTCATTTTTATTTGCTCTTAAAAAAACCCTCAAAATCCATAATAAACACAATAGAGATATTTTCGAAGATATGGGCCTTTGAAAATTGAATTTTTGACATTTTGAAAGCCAATATCTCGAAAATTAGTAAAGTAACCCTCATGATATGGTGGAGAATTGAAATACGGAGTCAAAATAGGAGGTTGCTATTTAAGGTTCTCAGAATACTTTCCAAAAATAGCCCCCAGAAAGGGGCTACATAGGGGATTTTACTTTTTACACTAAATGGTAGTTGGCGATGTTTTAAAGATTATATATATTTTTTCTGAAAACTCCTCTCTAGACCAACTGTGAACCATTGTTTATTACAAAGGAAAGTTGTACAACCTTATGAACAAACCAGTTGAGACTTTTTAGAATCAATCACTTTTTAATTAGTTCTTGGTTAAATTGGTTTCTTGGTTGCCGGTGTGTCGTGGGTTCAAACATCACGCATAGTGTAGGGGCATATATCGATAATTTCTATCCCGTGGGATTTTGAATGAAGGAGTTTTGTGATTATGTGGGATTACTAGCTCTTTAGTCACACAATCAAGTGTTACATATGCCCCTTCCCTAGCAGTCCTAAAAGACTTTCTAAAAAAGTGTTCGGCCTTGGGTAACACTTTATAGGCTAAAAAAAAACAGGAAAGCGTGTAAAATGTAACTTGTTCCTACCCGTCCATTCACGTCGGGTACTAGGACGGATGGGGTCGGTATCCCGTGGAGGGGGCCGTAGTTACACACTCCCCAAGTTGATAGGCTACTGAAGGATAAAAAGACCAGATAAAAAATACCTGGTGTGGAGTCCGATTGATGATGATCGTCCGATTAAGTTAATTGTGCATACAGGAGTCAAAAAAGTGACGGTAAACGAAAAGGAAGAAGAACAATTAGTTCTAGGTTACAATAAAAAACAAATTTGAATATAAACTTGTGCGCCCCTAGTTCAATATATCGCAGCCGTCACCGTCGTACCTTTTAGGATTGAAATAGGGTGAACAAGCAATAAGTTTGCGACCCCTAAGGCCAAAACCATGATCTGGTGTCTTAAAACAAGCGTTCAATTTGTAATGGCCCTTAAAAAGATGTTCCTTCACTTACGAGGGGTATTATGCAATATCAACATATTGTTAACCAATGTTCTTGTTTCTACGTAATAAATAGAACAAGTGAAATAAGATGATAGATTTTACAAAAAGTTTGTGAACAAGTCCATCACAGGGATCCGTAATGATGGTCAACAACATTCTAATGTATCTTGTTTAACCACTTCTAAAAATGTATTTGTTTTGGATGAGTATCCCACAAGAAACAGTCAAAGGAAAAAAAAAGTAATTGAACAACATTTAATACCATCATCCATTTTTATTTCCAACTTTTCATCGCTCACAATAGGCATCGGGCCGCACTTGCACCTAATACATTTGATACGGATTCGTCCTAATAGGCTTGTGCAATTAGCAAAATGTTAAAAAAGAGAAAAAATAAAGAGAATTTAAAAAAGAGAATACCTGTGCAGATACGTCATTTCTACTTTGGATGAAAAATTAATTAAGGATTTACTAAAAACCTTTACGAGAAGTCTAAAAGCAGCTGTTTCTGCGACTTTTTGTTGTTATACTGAAACTATCTTTTTGGGTTTTTCACCACTAAGTTAAGGAAATTTTTTAAAACAATTTAAAAACCACTTAAATTCCTAAAAAAATAATTAATCGGTTTGTCAGTAGTACGAGTCAGTAGCCCTACTACTTTGAAAATGTTTCATTAAGTCTACTGCTGTTATAGTAATACCATAAGTGCTTTAAGAATTGTCGATAATTCTGAAAAAAACGCGTTTTTTGAAAACTGCACAAGTTTATTTTTTTCCGTTGTGTCAAAGCAGAAATTTTTTGAAACAACGAAAAAAATAACCGAGTGCGGTTTAAAAAATTGTACATTTTTTTATAGGAAACCCAGCGCGTCGGCAAGCTTGTTTACTCCAGGTACGCGTTGCTAAGGCTGTAAGTCGTTCTGTTTATTCCATAGCGATATACATATAATGCTTTGCGGGAGGATGACCTGCACCGCTTCATGTATTATTGAGATCGCCTCAGATCAGTGGAATTATCAACTACTGGGGAATTATGACTTATTAACTCAGCGATAATTCCACACCTCTTACGGACAGTTTTACATATGAGGAAAATTTTTAAAGAAATTATGCTTAAACTTAAAAAAATAATATAAGACTTAAAATATTTAAGCATAATTTAAGGGCTAACGTTTTTATTTAAGCAATTTTTACTATGTTTTTCACATTTTTATAACACGATTTTGCTGACATTTCATAGCTTTCTCTCCAAACTTTTGATTTCTAGAATAAAACTGTGAGTGTTTTTTCAAGTTTTCACTGTTTTTTAAGAATTCGAAAAAAGTACTGCCGAAAAACATTTTTTTTCTGTTAAAATGAAAAAGAGAGACAGCAGGCTATAAAAATGTATTTTAGAGAAAAATGGAAATAATTTAAGGCAAGTGTTTAAGCAAAAATTGTAATTATTCAAACCGTAAAGTGTGTAAGACATATACATGGTATTAATTTCTTTCAATCAAAGTTCTTCACAGTCTTTCGATTTACCAAAAACGTGTCCTACTATATTAAATTATTTTAAGGTTCATCATGACTCTACCATAACTTTGACCAATAAAAAAATATACAAAAAAATTAACACTTTGACAGTTTGGTGTGTCGATAGTAGCCCACATAATCCTTTGATTTTTTTTTTAATTTTAGATTTCCCCATAGAAATTCAAAAAAATAATGTTTAATTTAAAATATGAAACATAAAATTATTGTGACTGACGAAAAAAAAATTAGAAAACCAATGAACATCAATGCTTGATGGTGAATTTTGATGTGTTAAGCCTTTTCACAAATTTTCCTGCAGACAAAAGCCTTTTAATGGTTAAAAACCGATTAGAAAATTATCAGAATTTAGGAGAAAGAACAGAAAACCACATATTTTCAGTGGGAAAATAATTTTTTCAACAAGATTTTGAGTTGGCAATGGGCTCTCCACTTTCGCCTCTGATGAGTAACATCTTCATGGAAGATTTCGAAAATAATTCTTTGTTTTTTGTTTAAAAACCACTGACAAATGGAGTAATTTATTTTCTTAACTTAGTGACGAAAACCCCAAAAAAGGTGCTTCAGTATTATGAATCCACCACAAACATATTGATTTTATTTTATACTATTGCGGTTACTTATTTTTAAACTACAGCTTAAAATTTGCCTATTCGGACACTATTTAGATGCCCAGCAGTGATCGTAAAGTATTAGAACATTCTCAGTTTCCGATGTCAACAGATATGTTATAACAAACCTAATATTTATCGGAGAAGGACGAACTTCCTTTAATTATATTTGATCAACACTCCCTCGTATATTAGAGGCGTTTTGAATAACGTCTTCTGCAAGTGATGTCAAGTTATTAAGTCAGATGCAGCACCGTCCAACTTTAAGTTTGGAAATTGATTACGGCCCTCACATACTATTACCCCCTATTATACAGTGAAGGCTACAATTATATAAGGCTGTAGTTTCAGCATAACGTCAACTAAGCAAAGTCTGATTTTAATAAAGCCGACACTAAAGAAATCCTAAGAAAAATTCGTTGTAAGTAGTCTTCATTTTTTGACAGTTCTTCAATAGGGCTGTAGAATCCAGTAACAATTGTGCAAATTTTCTAACCCTTCTTATAAAATATTTTATGCGCTTCTGGGATTAAATAGGTACTTTTAATCCCTCTTTTTAGAGACTAAAGTGACATTTTGAACCCCTAAGGGATTCAAAGAAAATTTAATCCCTAAGGGATTAAAAATAAATATAATCCCTCAGCTTAGGGACTAGAAGTAAATTTAATCCCTCAGGGATTTAAAAAAAAACTAATCCCTGGAAAATTATAATTAAATTTATGGCAAGTCAAGCCAAACATTACTTGCTCTTGGCCAAGATTTCATTCTTAGCACCCTTTCTTGTAGTTGACAAACCATTTGGCGTAGAAATAACGTAATTTAAAAAAAGATCTTTTCCTAAAGTGCATAATAGTACACTATAAACCTAGGGACTTAAGTGCCACATTAAATCCCGCGGCGAAAGGTTGCAATTCGCTAAGGGATTAAACGACACTTTAGTCCCGAGGTTTATATACTATTTTATGCAGTTTAGGAAAAGATCTTGGTTATTTCTACGTTATTTCTACGCCAAATGATTGGTCATTTATAGGAACGGGTGCTAAGAATTAAATCTTGGCCAAGAGCAAGTGCTGTTTGTCTTGACTTGCCATAAATTTAATTATAATTTTCCAGGTATTAGTTTTTTTTTAAATCCCTGAGGGATTAAATTTACTTCTAATCCCTTAGGGATTAAATTTTCTTTGAATCCCGTAGGGATTAAAAGTGTCACATTAGTCCCTAAAAAAGAGGGATTAAAAGTACCTAGTTAATCCCTGAAGTGCAAAAAATAGTATATAAACCTCGGGACTAAAGTGTCGTTTAATCCATTAGCAAAAACCTTTCGCCGCGGGATTAAATGTGGCACTTTAATCCCTAGGTTTATAATGTACCATAGTTGATCAACCAAAATAAAACTTGCATTAATACAAAGAAGCGATCTTGTGTCATTCATCTCAATTAATTTATCAAAATAGTTCGGTCAAATACATAAACTTTCCATCCATTCTATGCATAGTTATACATTCGTTTCGTTGCTAAGAAGTTTATTTTTGTAACATATCTCGCAGGACGCCTATGGTTAATCAAACCAGAAATTTATCAGACCGTATTTAATAAAACAATTCATCGTAAGATCGATTCACCATAGAAACTGCAATTCGTAAAACCAATTTTTTATCCGTACCTTATTTCATTAAACCCATTCAATAACAAATTCTAAATTTAACAGACCCGTTTTTAATCGAACCACTGTTCATCAAACTCATTCAATATCAAACCCGGAATTCGTAAAACTCGTAATTTATCAGAAAATTTTTGCCAAATTGACTGCGCATTCTCCAATAACACATGAATGCAAGACCGGTGAATGCAAGTGACATCTATACAAAAACTATTGGATGCAACCTGTAAGTATGCGCGCGTAACAGCGACAAATGCATCAAAACGCCGCGCCGCTGCGCCACCTGCGTGTACGCCTCCGGTTCATGTTGTATTGGCGAATGCGCAATTAATTTAACAAAAATTTTCTGATAAATTACGGGTTTTACGAATTCAGGGATTGATATTGAATGAGTTTGATGAATAATGGTTTGATTAAAAACGGGTCTTATAAATTTCGAATTTGTTATTGAATGGGTTTGAAGAAATAAGGTTCGGATAAAAAATTGGTTTAACGAATTGCTGTTCCTATAGTGAATGATTTTATAATTGAACTTTCTTTTATTTAACGGGTTTGATTTTGCACATTCTGATAAACCGTGGGCGTCCATCTCGCACATTTAATCCAATCATATCAAGTATTTTTTATTATCTTTGAAAAATTGATCAGGATTCCTCAGGAGTTGACCGGCAGTGGAGAATTTTTGGGCCAACGAGCTAAGTGGTCACTCAGTTAAGTCGGCAGTTAGAATGCAAGGTACATTCCAACCACCCACTTAAATAAGTGGCCACTTAACTCGTCGGAGCTTTTGCCAATCATCAATAGATTCTCCTAAATTAGAAGCACAATTACTCTACATACAATACATTCTTAAACGATGTAAATGTTTTTGTTACGAAATGTTACTCATTACTTGGTTGAATCATTTGTATTAAGTAGGCGTTCTATTTCTCTCCTGATTTCTATGATCTTGTCTTATAACCCCCTCAAAAAACAGGAGGTCACAAGGCATTTACTTTGATTAAATTTTTGCGCCATGTGTCCCCAAATATCTTACTTATGTTGGCAATATTTTTTATTTATTTGACTTTGAGTCGAATCCTTGCGACTTTGCATAAAAACAACGGCAACAGCTTACATTTATATTTATCGTCGGGACAGGGCATTTTATTTTTGATGGATAGATTTTTTTATGGAATAAATTGTTTTTAGTTCAAAGAAGATGTAATAAGTAAGAGTGCTTAATTAATATATTAAAAGATTGGTAGCATTCAACCACCCCAGCTTACTGTTATTTTGAGCTGCAGAAACACGTACCAGTATTAGTTTCTTAAGGTGCAGATGGACTGTGGTAGTGTAGTCGTCGTTGCATTGCAGCTGTATTGAATTTTTTTCTATAGATAATGCAGAACAGGATATTTTGCAGATAAATAGTTAACAATATTTTTTGGTACAAACTTTTTAATATAATTTACCTTGTTTAATGTTTTAAACAAATATTGGTGATAATTGCAAAATTTTTGAACATGTTAAAAGATCCACCTTACATATTTCTTTTGTACTAACCAAGAAAGTTCCGTTTTTTCTTAATATAAGTTCAAAAATGCTTTAGTTTTAAAATTAGGGTTGATTGGGTACCAAAGATGGACAAAATAAAACTTGGGGAAGAAAAACATATGGTTATTTTGTATTTGCATATATACATACATACATACAGTCAATAGTGTATCCAGTGGTATTAGCGATAAATTAGCAAGGTACTATAGTAGTTATATCTGATCCGCTGATTAATCATTCTGATTTATTATAATTGCGAAGAAATCAGAGCCTTTTTTCTAAGTGACAAAAAGCGCTTACTTTTAGCATGACTTCGCTTGCATGGACAAATTATATCAAATAATTTACCTTGTTAATCTTATACAGACCGCTTCAAGCTACTGCGAACATAGGGCGGAAGAAGTCTAACTTGCCAGTGTACGACATGCAGAGACACCGCACGCCTATCAGTGAAGCAACCAACACTCAGGCTTCCGATCGCCATTCGCTGCCGTTCGCCGCCTTTCGCCTTGTATTTAGTACGCCTCTAACCACGGTGCTGTGTGGAGCGTAGTCAATGAAACCGGAATTTGGTCAATAAATACGCAAATTTTTATAACGTAATTTTCTCATTTTCATCAGTGACGACGTGTTACAATGAAAATAATAAGGAGAAACAAAATAAAAGCAAGTTCTCAAAATAAAATAATACATTCTAAAAACCAAAAAGATTCTCCCAGTCAAAAAAAGAATTAAATCAAATGTTCGAAAAGTCCTCCTTGCTCGGCTAGACAATATCCGAGCCTACTATAAAAACCCCTTCTAACGTTTCCAAGCATGTTAGGGGTGATAATTTGAAAAGCTTCTTCAAAAACAGATAGAAGTCATTAGGAGCAAGATCGGGAGATCGAGCTGGCCATAAAATAGTTCCCCGTGTACTTATAACCCGATTAGGAAATACATTATCAAGATATTCCCTAACAAGGCCAACATTGTGAGCGGAACAACCATCTTGTTGAAACCATGTTTCACCAAATCTTACACCTAACAACTGCCTAGCAGTTGGAATAATGTGCTGCTGCAGTAGATCCAAGTATCTAGGACCATTCAAATTGCAATTGCCGTTAATAAAAAATGGCCCAATTACGTGTTCCCCTACAATACCCCCCCCCCCCAAACGTTTAGTTTTTGGGGATACTGTGTTCTTACGTCAAAATACAAATGCAAATTTTCCCTCGACCAATATCGAACGTGTGTTGGGTTATGACGATTTGACCATTTGACCATCTGCACTTTTTCGGCAACTTCGTAGACATCCATTTTTAGTTTTAAAAATGTATTATTTCAATTAAGAACTTACCCATCTGTTTCTCGAGCAAGGCAGAAATAAAACAAAATAATAAAAACAAAATGAATTTCCAAAAGATAACACTGCAGCGTGCTTCGAATCCACCTCGGTCGTACGGCACGGAGAGTAAATTGGACTTGATTCCCCCTATGTTCGTAGTAGCTTGAAGCGGTCTGTATATTGATTTAGTAATAACCTTTATAAAAGTTATAGTACCGTATTATCAGCGGTGCACGGTGGTTGTAGTGAAAAAAACTCACAGAGATTGGTAGATATTTTCGGGCGCGTATGAAAGAGATGGCATGAATACACTAACGTTAAGCATGGGAATGATTTCGTGCAAAAGCATACAGTCGATCTTTGCAATAAAATAAAATGAATAAGGTATTATATTTACCTTTGTCCCCATCTCCTGACCAACCGATGTTAATAATATTAATGTTACCTACGTACACTACGCAGTGGCGATACAGTAAACCCCCCCCCCCATTTTTTTACGTTAACATATTAATTTTCTAAAATTTATTGCTACATTTATTGGTAAATCTCTAATTTCTCTACATTGAATATTTTTTAAACCAAGGAATATAAATACCTATAGACTTATATAGTCAATATACATACTGCAATACCTACAGCTATCAAGTAGAGGTGAGCAAACTTTTTATCTCTAAATTTCTCTCTTTCATCACAGCAATAGCAATATTATAAATAAGGCGCTCGTGTTATTTTTATTACACATAAACAAAAACTTATTAGGTACCGGCTATGTAGTAATCTAGAACTCTATTTTTAGCCATCCATACTATAGTATAGGCTAATGGGATCGGCAAAAAGAAAAACCCAAATATAAAATTTTTTGATGGTGTCTGTCTGTCTGTTTGGGAGACAATTAGGCAAAATCCACTGAACCGAAATTTTATGAAATTTGGAAAAATTGCCACTTATCCCCCTGACTATAATTAGTTGTTTATCTATACATATCATAAATCTCTAAAAGGACCATATCTTTACATTGAATTGTACATTAACTATTTTTTTATATTTTATTGTTTGACCAAACGAGATACCAAAAATTAAAAATTTACAAATTTGTCTCTATGTATGTCTGTTTGTTCCAGCATCACGCATAGACCGCCCAGCCGATTTTGATAGGACTTTCACTATTGCATTTCTTGTGTTCCTAGCAACATATATGCATTAATTTCATCAAAATCGGTTTACGGAAACAAAAGTTATGGCATTTAAAGGAATAAAAGCGGGAAAAATGGGTAAAACCGCAAGCAAAGCGGCGCGGCGGTGTCTAGTGTGTAATAAAAGTAATATGTCTAGTGGGTAATATAAGTAATATTTGAGGGAAAATGTTCTTTAAAAAAGTTAATTTCAAAGAGTTTTATAAACAATTTTAGAAAATTACTAGTTTGACGTAGAAAAGGGGAGAGGGGTAATATAGCGCCGCTGTTTATTGTAGGTAGGTACCATTATTAATTATTAACTTCGGCTGGTCAGGGGATAGGGACATAAATAAATATAATACTTTGGTTATTTATTGAAAATATCGACTGTCTGCATTTCCACGAAATAACTCCCATGCTTAAAGTTGGTGTGTTCAAGCCATCTCTTTCATGTGTTCAATGTAATGGAAGGAAATTAAATGTGAATATAAAACAAAATAAAAAACGACCTAAATTGAAAGAAGCAGAAATGATGAAGTCGTTCATGATCTTAAGGATCATTTAGAATAGCACGCAGCATCTTAAGCTGACAGTTGATAATTTTTGTATTTGGGTATTATATCGCTATTATAAGTGTACAGTCCATTACCGACCAAAAGTAAAGTCCTATTTACACGGCGTCTTGTATATGTAAGCTTTTCACCTATAAATCAACAAATATAGATGAATACCTATTCGCAGTCAAGACAAAAAGGACAAAAACTTCTTAGTGTTTGTATACAATCGATAAAATTTTTGTTTGATCACAGCAAAAACCTCCTTTTTGCACACTTACGCCCCTTTAGTAATATACCGTGTTAACTCTCCGAACCTTCCCAGATTCAATAATTCGATACGGTTTTCCTTGCCATTAACTCTGAGTGCACCGGCATCACTTTCTGGAAGGAATATCATAGCCTTCGTACAAGACTTGGAATAATGGGAACACGCCGAAGCTGCAGTTTGCATAAGATTGTTGATTTTTTTTATACCCTACTACTGTACCAAAACAATAATCGCTTACCGTCTATTCAGAGTTTTGTTGGGTTCTTTGCAAAAGAGTAGGCTTGATGTTTTTCATTGAGTAATTTGATTTTGTTTAATTCAACCGTGTGGCCATACTTTTTTAATTTTGTGATTTTCTACGAAAACGGGTTGTTTCTGTATCCTTAATTAGTCAAAGCATTTGTCAACAGAGAAGCTCTTTGACAAATACTGGCAAAAGCTGGATGCCTTCAAAAATATATTCAAATTCTTAGACTACTACACGACAATATGAATGCAACAGTCCTGAGCAACGATGGACCAGATTACGACAGGCGTTAAACAAGGCTGTGTTATTGCGCCCACCCTATTCTCTATATTTTTAGGTGCCATGCTTCACCTTGTTGAGGAACATCTACCGCCGGGAATGGAAATTCTATATGGATTCGACTTGACGGTGGCCTACTTAACCTAGGCAGACTGCGAGCAAAAACTAAGGCCTCGACGACCTCGGTAATCGAACTGCAGTACACCGATGACAACGTCGTTATGGCCGATACAGAGGAAGGTCTACAGCTGCTAATCAACGCATTTAACCAAGCCTATAAAAGTATTGGCCTAGAGGTCAATCTTACCAAAACGCAAATTCTTGACGCAGAAATACAGTATCGCCTAAAATGTGCCAGCGCAGCATTCGGACGGCTTTCGGAGAGTCTTCAAAAATCACGACGTCAATACGGAGACGAAGCTTCGCGTCTACAACACAGTTATAATACCAACTCTAATATACGGATGCGAAACGTGGACCACCTACAGAAGGCATATCAAACGACTAGAAAAATATCACCAAAGTTGTTCAAGACGAATCCTGAGACTCAAATGGCAAGACCGACAAACAAACATAAGTGTTTTAGAAGAAGCCAGAACAACTAGTATAGAAGCCCTTATCTTTAAGCACCAGCTTCGTTGGACTGGTCACGTTATCCGCATGCCCGAAGCACGTCTCCCAAAGCAGATACTTTATGAACAACTGAAGGAGGGAAAGGGAAATCAAAGAGGTCAACAAAAAAGGTACAAGGACGTTCTCAAAGGCAATATGATAAAGGGTCACATCGATATAAACAACTTCGAGACCACGGCAAACGATAGGGCTTCATGGCGCCGAACATTTCATGAGAGAGCACAAAATTTTGAAGAGCAACGACGTAGACTAGAGACGAAAAAGAAAGAACGTAGAAAGGAGCGACAAAATGAACGAATGATGGACGATGACCAACAACACCCGGCTGCTGCCGGAGATTGGGTGTGCCAGGACTGTGGAAGGATGTGCGGCTCGAGAATTGGCTTACATAGCCATCAAAACACGCAAAACAGATATCGACGATATATGATGATGATGAATTAACTCAAAGTGTTCTTTGTGTTATTCTCTTAACTCTTGTAGGTCCTAATCCTTTTAACCCCCTGAGTTTTCCTTTACCAAGTGAAGCTTTTTAAGGGTCGAAGCAGACACCTCTATAAACAATCTTACCAATCTGTCCTTTTCTTCTACCTCCATATTAGTCGCGCCACCATCCTGTAGGTTCAGCGGTTCCCAGGACACCGGAGCATTTGTCCTCTCGGAACTCGCCATTTTGGTTGGATTTAATTTAATGCTAAGAAAGATTTCTATGCTATTTTGTGGATACCCCTTAGAAGGATTTTTTTTAGAAAACACAGAACAAAGACGTGTGTCCGCGACTCGGACATAACCGCAAAAAGCGTGGGTCTTTTCTTTTTTAATCAACCCAAATGGTTGATTGCAGGTGTTGAAACTATTCAGATTTTTTGTAAATCTTTGGCCTGTAACTTAAAGTGGTGATTTACACATTTGAAGGTAATTCTTTAAAACTAACCCCACTTTTATGCCTTGGTTTTCACACAAATGAGCTAAATTCTCGTTTTGTCCTATCCTTTTCACTACAAGCTTGTTGAGCGATCACAACGAGCTTTGTTAATGGTCTTGTCTTTTTATCTTCCTTTAAAATTCTAAGACTGGTTCATTCATCTCCATAAATAATAGGGACAGCCATTATGGTTACCCCTTCCATAGAAGAACAGTGTCGGCTATGTCGTAAGCCCCAAAATCCTTTAATTTCTTATTTAGTTAAGTCTCGGTAAGTTCGATAATTAGCTGAACTCTCTCTGCTCATCTTCACAAGTAATACAAATTAAAACTGAACTTGTATTTGCAGGTTCTTTTTGGTCGAGGAATGATATTATTTGAAAGATATTAGACTGATTTTTAAGAACTGAACACAAAACTCTAAGAGAATATCAGAACAACATCAACATCAGAACGCGGTAATTGTATCTTCTCTGGATTTTTATTATTCGGTGATAAGCTCCTAATTTTCCAACGTGAAACAGGCATGTGTCTGCGTTCTCAACAAATTTAATCTCCATCAAAACAGACTGACGCTCTCTGATATAGCAGATAGAGCAGACACCTTTGACATGTACAAGATATGGCTCAACTTTAATAAGAGCTTTACGCTGCCGAGCGGAAACTTAAAAGACTGAAATTCCATATTTATAACCGACTTAAAAAAAATTATAATGGTTAAAAGGATTACATAATAAAATACCGATATGAAGTAGGTCACGCAACCTGTTGTGGATGCTGATTGTCCACAGAGCTGCCTGCTTGGTGTCGGGGTTAACGCCGCGACTTTCAAGCAGAGATACCGGATCTTGCAGTTAGTCTACTTGGAATTTTTCTTATAAAATTACAGAATTTTTTTAAGATTAAGGAAAATCGCAGTATGAAGCGGAGTAGGCCGAGTTAGCTAGAAGGCAGGCTAATTCGTTTCCATACCGTCCCTCGGAGAGGACGTTAAGAGGACGGTCCCGTGTGATCGATATATTGATAGTGGAGCACGTTAAAAATCCCTAGCCTCGACAAAGAGGTTTAGGTCTAAATTAAATCCTTCTAGGAAAAGAAAACTGCCTTCCTAGAGGGTGCTCATCGAACCGGTCTGGTGAGCGGAAGGGGTTTACATGTATATATATATTTCAGGACACTTAGGTGACTTAGAGTCAGACAATCCTGGGTTCTACCACTTGAGCTGGCATATTAACTCCCTAAGAGATAGAGCCAATAAAAAGAGAGATAGAGAGATTGTCCACAGGTAGACATGAGGAAGGACAAGTGAGAGTAGAATGAAAACATCGGGTTAGAATAATTGCATTGTAGAATTATGAAAGTTTAAAATGTTTTATCCAAACCATAAACAATTATTATTATCAAATACAATGAAACCCACTAAATAAGAATTCGGCAAAAAAATCAGTGACTTAAAACACTGATGAGGCACCAAGATCAAAAATTTTAAAAAAGAAACACCGTAAATAATAATATTTTTTATGCGTTTTTACTTTGACATAAAAAAAAATTATATTTTTATATAGAATGACATTATTGCACAACATTTCAAATAACATTGAATTTTTGTATTTTAACGCCCCAGGGCGAAAAAATGACCCTAGGGCTTTAATAACTTTAAACACTAGTTATCCCCTCACGTTTGTGCATAAATAGTTATTATACATGTTCATTTTACAATTTTTTTGTTAGTGACAAAACCAAAATGTGCAAACATTTTGATTTTGATAAAAAATCACTTACAAGCGTGATGTACATATTATATGAGCTATCAAGGCATGGGCAGAGATCTCGTATCCACCGAGATGCGACAGTCGGCGTCGGCACCTTTGAAGTTGGGGGTCAAGTTTTTCGTATCCATCGCTGTAAATGAGTGTTAGATCCGCTCCGACTAGCTCGTCAGATTTAGTCCATGAGCCGGAGCCGAAAAACCGGTTTAATAATTAATTAGCTATACGTAGATAAAAAAGCAAACGAATTTCTTGGAGAAGGGGAATAGAAAGATATGTCAAATAAATTTCAAGTAATTTTTTAAATTCGGTGTACTATTATCATTATTAAAAAGAAAATAAGAAATAAGCGATAATTTTTTGATATAAAATAATTTAAATAAATTGTACAAATACCAAACATACATTTTTTACAGGTGAGATAAAATTCTGATTTTTCTATTTTTTTTTATTTGACCTAATATCTCTATTGTTATATTTAACAAAATTTTACGGGTAGTCGTGACTGATTAGTTGAGAAAAAACCTCGGTTGGTTAGTGGGTATGCAGTCTTATATGGGCCGGAATAAAGTAAACTCCTTTTTTGACAGTCAAGCGTTCGAGAATATATTTTTCTCTTCTTCAGGACTTCTACAATAAGTTAACAAGCCATTAGAATAATTAACTTAATTAAATTACAACCATTATAGATAAATTATACAGGTACCCATACAAATATATCTAATAAATATTTAACGGTATAAAAATTTTTTAATCTAACAAATAACTTATGAACATATGTAAAATAGTATCTCTAGGAAAAGAGAACAAATGATGCCCATTACAGTTTTTGACACACAGCCGCGATAAGCACACCAAGTGCCCGGCATAATTCAAAATACTGATAAATAAATCAAAACCAAAATGTGGCAAGAACGATGTTGAAAATAGAAAAACTCTAACGAATAAGCGCACACCAACAAAATGCGAAAATCTCTTGGACTACTCGGATCAATAAATCAACGAGCGTTTTTGAAGCTTAGACCCGCAGTCCCGATCATGCGCATAAAAAAACGGCTTACTGACTGTCGCATCTCGTTGGATAAGAGATCTCTAGCATGGGTGAAGCGGATCTTTTATACAAGGCTTTATACAAAGAAAAATAGGGTTTTTAAATGTACGATTTGTTGATTTTATAATTGCAATAACAAAAACGGGATTTCGCGTTTTGTAATTTACAAAATTTTAATGCGTCCAGCCGGGGTTGATGCGGCACACAAGCTGAGAATTCATTCTCGCCTCACCCAGCCACCGTGAGCTCTCGGCAGGCTCTCGGACAGCGTTGATAAAAAGAAGACCGAAGCAAACCCGTTGCAGTGTGAGAAAGCCATGCAACTGGAATGATTGCTTCATCCATCTTTGATGGAACATACAAAACAAAACAAGGCAGAATAAGAAATGAATGACATAAAAGAAATAGCACCCTAATATTAAAATAAAAAAAAATGTTTTGAAGGACTTTTTTTTCCTACAAAAATTAAACACAAAAAATCTCGAAAAAATAAATTTACCAGTTTTTCCAAAAATGTTAGTGAGGCGCAAATATAGCCTCATTTGCCTCATCTGACAAGCCGCCACTGAAAAAAATGTTGCCATAAAACATGGGCCATTAAGAATCGAACGCAATATAAGACATCTTTGATTAATTGAAAATTTTTTCAAATCTGTCTGTTTTTGCTTGATATTTACTTTTTTCATTTTGGGAGCTGAATCCTATGATGTCTAAAACGCTTTGGTGTAAAATATGTTTATCCAGAGTGGCAAAGGGAATTCTAACAATATCTTAAAACCTTGATATTAGTAAAAAGAGAGGTTCGTGGCATATCGGACACACATTTTGCTTTTCAATTCATTACGACCAGGCCTCTGAGTCTTAATATAAAGCGACGTAGTATAAACTCCAATTGGGGGTGGAGTTGCTGCGAACAGTGTATTTTGAACGGTCTTCTTTCAATAAGAAAGTATTGAACATATTTTCGAAAAAACTTGTTTAGTGTTTTCAGTCCTTGGCTTTTCTAAAAGTTCTGTGGATCTATGATGTCCTGTAAGTTAATTAACTTATGATTACGACTTATAATGACCTTCCGATCGGCATCATTGCAAAGAAGCTTTAACATGTACACTAGTAGACGAACAAACATGTGTGTGTTTAGAAAAAGCCAGAACAACTAGTGTAGAAGCCCTTATCGTCAAGCACCTGCTTCGTTGGACTGGTCACATTATCCGCATGCCCGAAACACGTCTCCCAAAGCAGTTTATAGACAACTTAAAGAGGGAAAGAGAAATCAAGGAGGTCAACAAAAAAGTTACAAGGACGTTCTCAAAGGTAATATGATGAAGGGTCACATCGATATCAATAACTTCGAAACCACGGCAAACGATAGGGCTTCATGGAGCCGAACAGTCCATAAGGGAGCACAAACTTTTGAAGAGCAACGACGTAGAATAGAGACGGAAAAGAGAGAATGTAGAAAGGAGCGACAAAATGGAAGAATAGATGATCAACAACGCCCGGTTTCTGCCGGAGACTGGCTGTGCCAAGACTGTGGAAGGGTGTGCGGCTCGAGAATTGGCTTAAATAGCCATAAAAAAACGCACAACAGATAGCGACGATACAGAATAGAGTGATTGCCTATGATGATGAGTAAAGGGGTGCAGAAATGAAGGCAGGAGCAGCCGGATGCACTTCATTGTCGTGCTCACCGAAAACATCGACCTGACATTTTACATAATTTTTTTTTCTGCTAGACACGCAGCATAACTTGCCTTTTTAGTGGTTTCTTTCACAAAGGACGACCAACTTTTAGAGCTATGTGTATTCGAAAAATTAAGTTGGCAAGAAGGGTCCCTAGATAAGGCAAAAACATTTATTGCTCATAAATCCTCGAAGAACTGAATATACAAAACTCCAATTAACCAGGAGAATCATCACATCGTGTAAAATCTACTCGCTCGATGTAACAATTAAGGCACAGAATTAGGTGTAAAACTTTTTCCTTTGCCAACGTAAGAGGGTCAACACGGTTTGCAGGTGTATTTTTTCTCACCGCACCAGAACGAGATTTTTCTACGTTTAACACTGAACTAAAAAAAAACTTGAAAGTGGATTCTGGTAAAGACACGAGATTATAATTTCTAAGGTTTAAACCTACTTACCACCAATAAATAGTCCAAACCAAACAAGGTTTCACTCACCCAATTTGTTGTCCGGAGAGTAGGAGTAGCAACTTGAACCACAGATAAGTGGGTTGTCTGGTACCGGACGAGCACCCACCAGCATCGTTAGCTCCTTTAAAAAGAACTTTAAACTGATACCCTCTGGACTAACAACTAACGTAGAGGGGGTAGGTATTTCTAAGGTTTCATTTATGCCTCGGGGCTATTTAAAGATGAATGGGGCTAGCTTTCAAGCGTGACAATTGAGGTTCTCATATACCGGCGAAGATAACGTTTGTATGTGTGTACATGTTTGCAAAGTTTCTGGTCTATATCATTATGTAAAATCTGCTGAATTCGTAGCTTACTAGATAATGCCTTAACCATTATCTGAGTTAAATACAGTAGGCACGTGGACCCAACGGATCCAGATGGGCGGTGTACGTAAAAGATTGCTTCTCCCAAGGGTGCTAACAATCGCTGATTCCTTTAAGATTTTACACCTTTCTCTTCTTGGTCTTAGAGGTAAAAATGCCTATATCTTTTGAAGTCTTAATTAAATTATACTTCTAAAAATACCTGACTGTATCGAAATTGTTTAGGGAGTACTGCCCTGCTATTTCTTATGAATTACCCAAATATGAGAGTGTCTTGCGATTTCAGCAAATGATGTGAGCTGTTCAGTTCTTGCTGTTATTGTGTCAGTTACAGAGCTTACTAAATAACTTGTTGTTTGCCCCGACTCAAATGAGTACTGTAAATCATTAAATTCCTGCGAAACCAAATAATATAATAATAATAATAATAATAATAAAACCCGGAGGCAATGACGCTTACAGATGGAACAGTAATCGAAGGAATCGGGATGGAGAGCACATATAAATATCTAGGAATTAAGCAGGCATTAAACATAAAAGAAGACATAAACAAAGGACGAGCAAAAAAAGTATTTTACGAACGAGCAACAACAGTACTAAAAACACAATTAAATGCCAAAAATATAGTAGCTGCTATAAACGCAAAGGCAATACCAACGTTCACATTCACGTTTGGCGTACTACATTGGTCCACTACTGAAATCAGCGAAGTGGAGAGAAAAATTAGAATAATGATGACAAAACACATGATGTAGAACGTTTGTACTTACCTAGGAGTGAAGGAGGCAGAGCACTAACTAACCTTGAGCTGGCACACCTGCAACAGAAAGAAAAACTAGTCAAATTTTCCAAAAATAAAAACTTACCTGTTATCGGAAGCATCATACAGGCAGATCAAAACCTTAGCTGCCTCAATCTGTCACGACCGGAACGCCAGAAATACGCAGAACAATGTCTTCAAATAAGAGAAACTTGAAAACAAAAAGCATTACATGGCAGATTCGCAGCCAGCCTTGAAAAAGACTTTGTTAGCAAAGGTGGTACCAACTCGAATGCACCGAAAACACATCCTAAAAGCATTCAACACATCATATCAGGTTGTATAGCGCTGGCGGCAACAGCATATACAAATAGACACAATAATATGGAAAAGGTGGTTCATCAAGCGATATGCCTAAAGCTTGGAATAATTCAAATCAAAGTAGAAGATTATAAATACTCACGAAATTCACTCTCAGAAAATAATAAATATAAGATATATTGAGACACAACAGATATACTTGTTGTCGACAAAGACGAAAAGTCAGTAGTGATAATAGATTTTGCAGTACCTTTGGACGATAACATCGTTAAAACCCACCATGAGAAAATAGAAAAATATGAACCACTTTCGAGGGAAATAAGAAATCTGTGGGAGCTAAGCATGGTGAACACATCGCCTATGATCATCTCTGCGAATGGGTTAGTACATAATAAATTATCAGCTTTATCTAGAATCTATTGAGATCTCAACACGGATCATCTCAGCTATGCAAAAAGCTGTTATACTACGAAACGCCAGCAATAGTGAGAAAAGTTATCTCCTTGAAAAAAAAGTGGTAAACCTGTAATCTTGGTCTCAAGATCCGGTTATAGGAGAAACCCGGAGAAAAACCCCGTGAAAAAAAAATAATAATAATAATAAATCTCCCTCCTTATATAAACCCCATTGGGTTAGCAATTATTATTACAGTCAATTGCCTTGGGCTGAGAATATACATAGTTGGTACTGGCAAATCACTTGCTTGAGGTGATAGGACAACCACAAAAATCTACCGCTCACCAGTTCTAGCACGGCAGGGTGTATTTAGCGGAATTAAGTAGAGATAGGAATCTCTACTTAATTCCGCGGTCACCCATCCGAAACGTAAAACATAATTTTTAAATTTATTTTTAGATCAGTGTTTTTTCCTTTTTCTCTTTTTCCAAAGTTTGTCACGATTTTATTAATCTACGTTTTGTGCGGAATCATCCAGCCCTCGCTGCCGTGACACGTCCTGCTACCTGTAATTTGTTACTCGCTTTATTGAGACCTTTCCTTCCCGTTTTTTTTTCCTAAAATTAATATTAAAAAGAGATTAGGTGGAGGAGAAAATTTATTGTCATCGTCATTTAAATTCTTTAACAATTTGAAGGACTTTTTTTTCTGTTTGTTTCAATAATTACTAAAATAGGTCATTTCACACTTTTGAAGTTACGTCATATAAATTTGACTTTAAGGCTATAGTTTCCCCCCAGATTTTAAGTAAAACAAAGTACAACTGGCAACGTCTTGTTTTTAATTTTTTAAATCTTTGCGAGAGTGCACAGGGAAAACTAAACATCAGAATTAGCTGAAATTTTGCCGGGGTGATCATTTTTAAATCCTTAACAAAAATATCTGAAGGATTTTTCAAAATTCTCAATTATTTTTTCTTCAAAATAAAAGCTCTGGTGCTGTCATCTATCCCAAAAGCCTCAAAATAATTGCGGTTTAGAACAAACCCGATTTACAAAAAAAATATAGAGAAACACTCACAATTTCCTCTGGATTACATTTTTCCTTTTTATATTTCCTTGCTTTAGTGAAAAGTTTCCTTTCTTCTAAAAGCCTGTGCACTCCGGAAAAGAAAACCGATCAATCAATCACACTTCATTGAATTTGGGAGACACACGCAGTTCAAGTGTTGGCCGATAGACTGCAGAAATTATATGATTCCATGGTAACTGCAGGTGTTTTGTCAACAAACTTTAAATCGGGCCGCAGTAGGACAGAAGAGTATTTTTACGTTTTCTGACAGAAAACTGTTCGAGGTTATGTTTATCTTTCAAAAATGTGTTTTTAAAAACATTGTTCTAAAACAAATATGAAACCACTCCGCATATGCGGTCCCCGCCGAAAAAGGCCTAGCACTGCGCAGGCATTACTCCGAGTCTATCAAAGAACCAAGAGAACTTTACTGGCTCGCTGGGATTACTAGGAATTCGCATAAAAACATTCGGTTCCCATAACTCTACATAATTTTGTTTTTATTTTGATTTTACTATTTTTTTTTTCAATTTAAATTATTGCGGCATAGTTATATGCAATTGTACTAGTGAAATCTTGGAGTGCAAAGGATAGATTTTAGAACCTTAGTTTCAAAAACACACAGATTCTTGAGTACTAATAAAACAGGTCAGTAAAGCTCCATTTAGAGATTGGAAAAACTCTTGCTAGTCGTTGAAGCTCCTGTTTAAAATAGAACACGATTATTTCGTCTAGCGCCAGTAGCCGATTTTTAAATCTGCATGCTTTTAAGTTAACCTGTTGTCGGTATCAGCTAGCGGGAGTGTTTCCAATTTAATTATAAATGCACCTATAAATGCAACCTTAAACATTACACCCAGTTACTTTAATACGTAGTTGGGTAGCGTTTTTTTAGCAGGTAATTCTGCAATAAATGGTTTTCTTTTATTTTAGTATTTTACTTGGCTCTTTACCGGCGCAGAACGCAAAAAGTCATAAGTAACCTAACCCCAAATTTTTGACCCGGTGTTAAAAAATCTCTGGTGTCCCACTGTGAATAAACATAAATAAAGTCTTCGCGTTGCCATGGAAAACAAATTCAATTTTGCAAAAAAATCAGGTTGACATAGTTAAATTGATTTCCCGTACAGTGTTGCTAAAAACAATTCCCCAGATTGTAACTACGGCCTTAAACGCAACGTGTTTCAACAGCGTTGGATATTACTAAGTGTCCTTAAAAAACTTAAAAATCACTAAAATACAAATGTTCCCCAATGTAGTGGGCAAAGTTTAAACAAATTTGGCCTATTCCACTAGTGATATCATAACTGGTTTTGGAGTCCAGAAAAGAAACTTTATACCGGAGTGGAACCTTTCCATCCTTTGGATAAAGGTCATGATATTCGACCATTTGAGTGTCAGAAAATGTTTCAGCTCAAATTTCTCCTCTTGGAAGATTCCTGCTCTTATTGCTCCTTAGAATAGATTTTTTTCAAGGTGGTCGAAGAAGGATTGGTCGTCTTCCCAGCATTCTCTGCAAATTGAGTCCTCCTCTACCTTCATCCTTTCCAGGTGCTCTTGGAGCGCGCAGAATCCAGTAAGGATTCCTCTCAGAGGCTCTGTCTCTTTTACAAAAATGTGCCACTAAACTATCTCTTAAACAATAACTAAATCGGGAATGTGATGAGAATTTGGTTGGCCCTTGCGGATTCTGTATAGGACATATACACAAAAAGCTTTAAACTGCCTTTCCTGAATGCATTTTAAAGTAGGCAAAGTTCACAGGCCCTGAATTTACGTGAAAACTGATTGGACCGTAAAGTGTCTATAACCGAAAAGGGCGCATCTCGTGTTTGGCCACCATCCAAACCGCTCCTGCAGCGCGGGATGCCTTTCTTTGACCCGCAATAAGTTGCCAGAGATTTTCAAATTGCTCCAGATTCGTTTGAATGCCGAATGACTAATGGCCCCGTGGTTTTTAGCTTGTTGTCGAAAGTGTGCCAAAAGTGGAGATTTATTCAATGGCGCAATGTTCCACTGACCGATGCGCTTTTCCCGACGGTTACGTGAAATTTTGCGGTTGAAAGGTTACTTGTAGTTTGTTTTGTTGGCCCACGATTTATTTTGAAAATGGCCATTTTTGCTTTAGGACAACATAAAATCGAAGATTTTTGGGTCCCTATACAAATTCCGAATCGTAATTCGGTCCAACCCCTCGCAAAAAAAAATGGACGACCAAAGTTACGGGTCGGGTAAATTCCATTTCGGCCGAATTATTTTCGAGGTTTTGGGTGATAATTGTCGGAAAATTAACGTTTATTATTTATTATATAATTATCCCAGCTTCTGAAGGTCAAGTACAAGGCCTAAATCAAGATTTGTAGTCTGCAGGAAGTTTTATACAAGGTTCAAAGTGGTCAGGGAATATGCTGTCAGAGAAAAGTCAGTAAAAACCCAAAAATTACCTAAAAGTTAGGAAAAACCTGGAGAATAAGATACAGTATGCAACTGTTTATGATTATTTTATAAATAAAACTGGTATTAGTATGTTTGAATTCTTCCTTGTATGTAAACACCTCGGTGCGGCATAGGCCAAAAAAAGAAACAGAGAGTCACTACGTTTGTCTGAACTATATTCGTATTTTTGTCTGCACCAATGAAGATATAAAAAAAGTGTCAGGGTATTTGTTGTTTAAGTCCGCCCTTATTGCACCGGCTCTAACCCCCATTTTTACCAACTTATTACCAAACTAAAGAGACAGATGGGTAAAGTATTCGTCTTTTCTGCACTTGTTGTAAAAGAGAGTTTAAGTAAAGAGGTGAAAGAGGGTGACACTGACACACAATATATTGGACCGGAACCGCTCTTGGGAATCACAAGAAAACAGGTGCAGAGCGAACTCAATAAATGGGCGAGCGATCAACTGAAGTCGTCCTGCACCACAATTTTTGAAACGGGAACGTGTGGTTTTTTGTGCGAATCATCACCAGTCGGTAGGGATCTATCCCGTGATGTATTTTTGAATGATGAAAACCTGCTCACATTCTCGCAAAAAGTGGGAGATCCGATCCAGCGGGTTTCAAGTGAGAGAAATTCGTTTTTTTCGAGAGACGCCTGCATAGAACACACGATTTTCTAACGTCTATTACTCGTTTTGTTTTTTTTATTTGTGTCCGTTGTATTTTTTTAAAAGTATAAATTGAGAAATTAAAGGTAGGAGAATCAACAAGATGCACCCACAAATTTTGAATCGTTCCTGCTCGAAGTTTCGGGTGTTTGGCCATAAATTCTTTGATAATTTTTTTTTGGATTGTATTAAGTGGGGCCTTCCTTTTAAAAGGAACTCCCGAGCCTCCTTCCTCACTCATTTTTATTTTAAAAAAACCAGAAAACCAACCACAGAGGTGAACTACAAAAACCAAAGAAGTTTTTCCTAAAAATGAGGTTAATTCGGCACTGAGGCAGAGAAAACGTAATACCTAGTTAGTTAGATTAGGCCTTTAACATGAAAAAGTTGTTTGTTTGTACCAAAGTAAATATGGCAATGATGCACACGATCAAGGGCAGGTTGAAAAATACAGCGATCGAATAGCATACGACGTGATCTATCCCGGGATCGATCACATTGCTTAGGAGAACGTGAGTGGACCAGACGCAGCCAGAGCTAAATGGCTCCTGGGAAAAACTCCCAAGGACATTGGGTTGTTAGTAGGAATGCTGACAGGGCATAATCGGCTGCGCAAGCACTTGACATGCATCAGAGTGTTGGACGACTCCGCCTGACCAGCATGTGGGTGGTCAGAGGAATCAGCGGCGCACTTGATAGGAGAGTGTGACGGGTACGCCAGATTGAGGCAGCAGACGTGGGGTGCCCCCACAATAGAAGAGGAGGAGCTACACTCTCTAAGATGGGCTGACGTGCTGACCTTCGTAAGGAAGGCAGGAAGGCCCGGAGAGAGAGAGAAGGGCAGGATATGTAGAGGGAGTGCGAGGATAAGGGTGCGAGACGGGGTATGACAAAAAGGGCCCATGAAGAGGCCTAATTGCCAAGCCTGCGGGCCGCCCCTTACTACTACTACTACTACTAAAGGACACTCTTTTTACTTGTTATAATTAAAGCGCGTAAAAATTTTCCTGTTTTCTTGCAGAAATGTATTTTTTGTTCTGTAGTTTGTGTGTGTTTTTTTCTGCCAGTGAAATAATTTTGAAAATGTCAAATAGAAAAACTAATTTTAGTATTAATTGTATTAATCCTGATGCGAAAGATCCACCTGATTGGGTTAAGTGGCTTAAGACAGTAGAAAAAAATCAAAATCAGTTTTTGTGATAAAAATAAAGCATTGGAACTATCCAACATGGGCCGCCGCCGGGCAGTAAAATCCCACTTCTAAGGATCCAAACACAAAAATAAAGTTGAACTTTTTCAAAAAACGCAAAAATTAAAAGAGCTTGTTAAAAATATGACAACAAATGTGTGATGAGAAACAAAAATAATGAAGCTAGTACCTCAAAAAATTCTAATAATATTTGTGATACTCAGAAAAACGTATTTATGACAGATTTTATTCTAAAACAAGACGTTATAGATGCCAAGATTTTATGGTGCTTAAATAATGTTGAAAGTTTGAGACAGTGATGTGTTTGAAATTAAATAAAATATAGACAATGGAAGTCCGAAGCAAAGAGTTAATTTCAATGTAGTGACTGTTATTAAACCCAATATTTTGTATAATTTCTCTTTTCCCTTTGATCTTTTGTGTGTTCCTTGTGGGATACTTATCCAAGTTTGAATTTTTCTTATTTCCACCCAAGATCTTTTGATCTTTTGTTTTTTAGTTTCTTTTCGGTTGAAGTGACTGATTTGGAGGTTTTTTTTTAACTTCTTTCTTTGTTTTAATTCTCTTAGGAGCATAATCCTATTGGAAATATTAACACGCCAGGACGAATCCGTATCAGGTAACTTGGATAAGTACCAGTGCGGAACGATGCCTGTTTGTGAGTGGTTCCAAGTTGGAAAAAAAGTGTATGATGGTGTTTATTGATGTATGGGGCTGGTGACCAGTGGAACCACTCATCAGCCTACGCTGGTTACCCAAGGCGAAACATCGTTTAATCATTTCTCTTTTCGCTTTGGTCCTTTGTGTGTTCCTTATACGTAGCTCATCCAAGTTTGAATTTTCGTTATTTCCACTCAAGATCTTTTGATCTTTTGTTTTTTAGTTTCTTTTCGGTTAAAGTAACTGATATGATTTTTTTTTAACTTCTTTCTTTTCCAATATTTTGTGTTAAGCAGGGTTTGCAGTTTGGCGTATGCGTCACTTTCTTGTATTAATTAGCAAGGTTTGGCGAATGTGTTAAAAAAAAGTAAATTTGCTTGAGTTTTATAAGTTGGTGGAGACGGTACTTGCCTATATCTGCATTTTCACAGAATTATTGAGGTATTAAAACAATTTTAAAGATTTGGCGAATGCGTTGGAAAAAAGTAAATTTGCTTGCATTTATAGTTTGGTGAAGGCGGTGGTAACATTTTGTTTGAATAATAATTTAATTAATAAAGGAAAAAATATTGTACAGAGCAGACTATGAGACTAAATTTGAAAAAGTGTAACATGGAAAAAAATGTCAGGATTTTTTTTTTAAATGGTCAGGGAAAACCTGAAAAAGTCAGGGAATTTCACAATTGAAAATCACTTTGAACTCTGTTATATCAAAGAACCCCTCTTGTTATTGTTTTATAGTTTATTCGTTGTTTCACTATTATCAACATTCGGGTTGATTTTGTGCGAATTTTTGAATAGACAAATTAGCTACGTCAGAGCTTTTTCCACAAACTACTGTAATAGGATCAACTATTGAGCATGATCGCTATTAGCTTTTTGCGAAGGCCCTCTATTGTTACCAAAATGTTCTTCTCTTCGTCTGCTTTTTTTTTTGTTGTCATGTAATTTTTGCCTTATTTTTCTCCAGCATGTTTGTTGCAGGAAAATTATCACAGCTTTTCTTACTATTTCGTTCCTGTAGCTCTTGACATAAATTAAACTAAACGTTGGACACCAATATGTGTGTTCCGTAAGGTACTAGGAATGTCGGAACTAACCAAATTCAATTTATATAAAAATAAAAAATGCATCTTTAAAAAACAAACACAAAGAAAAAGGCCCTTAAACAATACGTCCAATGCACAGATTAACTTTATTGTTATTTATTCACGACTGTCAGTCGAGGTCAGGCAAAGAGCTTTTAATTATTTTCGGAAGACTTAGCTAACAGACACAAGTATTGTCAGATGCACAAAGACAATACCCGAAGAGAAATGCAACTTCAAAGAAACTGTTCTTAAGATTTAATTAAACCGTTTATTAAGGCTAGGGGCGCACAGTGGACTACTGTTATCGAACAATATAGAGTAGCGTGTGTACGATAAAGAAGAAAGTGGTTTGTCTTGCTCTGCTTAACGCCACTTCAGTTTCACAACTTTGCTTAAAGTGCCTTCCGAACTAAAATCCTCGACTTAGCTCTATAACCCCGAGACGCCTACCGCTCCGACACAGTCTCCAAGGTAGTCTACCGTCTAAGGGGTATATGCTTCCATGGGATATCCGATCCCATCCGGCCTGGTTACCGGCGTGAATGGAGGGGTAGAATAAAATGACATTTTGCACTGATTCCCTGAATTTTCTGGGGTTGTCTACTTGTATAAAGCTAATTTATTTATTTTTTTCGGATGTGCGGATATAGCTTTTTGTTGAAAAAGTAGAAGACAAGAGGCAAAGTTATAAAAGATTTTACTTTATTATAAAATATGCTGTTAAAATTATATTTTTATATAAAAAATAATTATTTAAGTCACTGTTCGGCATCGACTGAGTTTAGAGCAACTCATTCTCTTTGTTCCGATTTCTATATCAGTTTAGCAGATTACTTTTATTTGCAGCTATTTGTTTTTAAGCTCTCTCTTAAACTAAAAAAACTAAGGCTGTTTATGACAAATTATGTATTTATTTCGATTTTGTCGTGACCACGAAAATGTGGGAAAGGCTTTAACTGAGATAAAAAGAAAAAACACATAGTTTATAGGTTCAAATCATTCTGCTACAACCAAACGAGGCATAATAAGAACTTTGTAGAAACATTACGAATTATATGCAGAAGAATGATTACAGCCTTAAACTTATAACAGATACTACTTCTAAATTTCATCAAACAGGACAGAGATTAGAGGACCAAAAACAGGTAAATTCATTCCTTATCCATATTAATCCGATACATTAAAGAAATGTCAGAGAAAATTCGAAGAGTAGCGAATATTAATAATATAATATTAAAACAGCTTTTAAATCTAATAATACAATTCAAAGCCTGCGTAGTAAAATAAAACCGGAGAACCAACAAAATACGGAATGAATTTACCAAGTTCCTTATGAGTGTGGTGACTCATATATAGGCTAAAAGACAATTATCTGTTAGGCTTAAGAAACATCAGAAGAATACCCAAAGAGGTGAAACCACGAAATCAAGAATCGCCGAACATGCATGGTTAAAACTACATCGAATGAAGTTGACAGAAGCAAAGATTTTGCACAAGGAGTCACACTGGAAGAAACAAAAGTTCCTTGAAGCTGCCTTTATTGGGCAGAATCAGAGTATTTTTAGTAAACTAAGTGTTAAAATTCCAAATATTTGGAAGCCCCTTCTAATTATTTAAGTCACTGTGCGGCATCCACTGAGTTTAGAGCAACTCATTCTCTTTGTTCCGATTTCTATATCAGTTTGGCAGATTACTTTTATTTGCAGCTTTTACTATTTGTTTGTAAGCTCTCTCTCGAACTAAACAAAAATAAGGGCGTTTATGACAAATTATGTATTTATTTCGATTTTGTCGTGACCACGAAAATCTGGAAAAGGCTTTAACTGAGATAAAAAGAAAGAAATAAATAGTTTATAGGTTCAAATCATTCCGCTACAACCAAACAAGGCATAATAAGAACTTTGTATAACAGAGCCGTTCAAATTTGTAACAATTCACATGACTTGGAAATCGAAATAAGAAACATTAAGAACAATCTGCAGCAGAATGGTTACAGCCTTAAACTTACAACAGATACAAGAGAACTTTTGGACGCTTAAAATTTTGACAACTTTGACAGCTGGGGTAGTGTTTAACAACCACTACCAATACCACGCATATATTTTAACAGAGTTTTTGCAACACATTAAAAACAGTCACTTGTAAAAAAATTTAGAGACATGAAAAAATTAAAAATTTGGCTTCTTTTTACAAACTAAGTGTTTTATATATTAAAACCTGGTAATATTTTATTATTTTTAAAATTAATTGCGCCAAAATTCTCTAAAATAAACCAAAAAAATAACCATAAACACAACGAAATGGATTTGTAGCTTACGGCAGTGGTAGTGGTTAATTACCACATCAGAATGACGTTTAGCTATTGCCCAGACTCAGTCATTACCACAACCACTACGAAGTGTCAAATAAGCGTTACAAAATATCCCTAATATTTCCAAATTTCACCAAGCAGGATAGAGATTAGAAGACCAAAACCAGATAAATGCATTCCTTACAATCACATACCTTAAAGGAGTGTCAGAGAAAATTCGAAGAGTAGCGAACAACTTTAATAAAACAGCTTTTAAATCTAATAATACAATTCTAAGCATTCTTAGTGAAATAAAACCGGAGAACAAACAAAATAAGGAATGCATTTAGCAAGTTCCTTGTTAGTGTGGTGAATCATACATAGGCGCATCTGTTAGGCTTAAGGAATATCAGACGAATATCCAAAGAGATAAAACCACGAAATCAGGAATTGCCGAACATGCATGGTCAAAACAACACCAAATTAAGTGGAAGGAAGCAAAGGTTTTGCACAAGGAGTCACACTGGAAGAATCGAAAATTCCTTGAAGCTGCCTTTATTGGCAAGTCAAGGTATTTTCAGTAAACCAAGTGTTGAAATTCTAAATATTTGGAAACCCCTTCTTGGGCGGAGCAAACTTCTTAAACTTCACGGTTGAGTGATTTCCTATAGTATATAAGTACATAGCCTTAGGAATAGATTGTAGTTTGCACAAAAGCATTAGAATTGTGAGTATTCCCTCATAAAAGGTAAACTTCACAGTATTGATGCAAACGTAATGAAAATAATAAATAAAATCTCCATTCAGGTTAAAAAAAAACGTTTTGAATACATTAAGGACCTTCTCCTTTTATGACAGTCGACTAAACGTAAATACGCGCAACGATCCAAAACATACATCGTATCCATATTTCATACATATATCCGACGGGGGCAAAATAATGAGAAGTAAAAGTTAAAAGTTGCCCGAAGGGGAAGTGTTCTTCCGCTCGTCTCCATATATCTCCTTCTGCAATTTCCGCATGTCTTCCCGACTCGAGAAAGTCTTAAAATATTTGCCATTTTTTTAAAAAACTGCGTATATCATAATATCCATGTTGTGAGTGAGTATAAAATAGTTAAAAAAATGGCTATCTACACTTTCAAATCCAAGTAAACAACAAGGATTTTTGTATTAAAGAGGAAAAACTCCGGATTTTCCTGGTTAGGTCTGATTGAAACTTATACAGAGGGCTTTAGAAAAAAAAAACAAAATCTAAAAAGGAAAAATGTTGACGTAACTTTTGCGCACGCGTCGCTTTTGAAACGGAAATGGATTCCGTTTCGAAATATGTTTAACCAGTTTAAATGTGACGTCACCATTGCAACGCGAGAAAATCAATGTTTCAAACTTTGGCAAGAAAAAAACTTATAAACCCTTTATGTAAACATTCGAGAAAAACTTTTTTTTTAATCATCAACTTTTAGTATTTCAAATACAAACTGTAAAGTTAAAGGGGCGGTGTGTTTCTGTCTGTTTTCATATATCTCCTTCTGTAATTTCCGCATGTCTTCCTGAGAAATTCTCGTTTTTATAACTGTGTAAGGATAATATCGATGTTGTAGCGCAGAAATTTACACTTTAAATTCCAAAGAAAGAAAATAAGATACTGAAAGTGCAAATTGAACCCCTAATTTTCGACGTTTCAAACAGGGGATGGAACGGGGTACGACGCCGTTTCGTCTTATTGGGACCTTTCAGCTAGGTGTAGGCACATTCAAAGGTAGATGTAAGAGGACCAGGCCAAATTGGGTGGAGGAGACTATGACGGCAGCTGGCCACCCAAAAAAGGATGACTTGGACTTCTCCGATATCAGAACTCTATGGGTCGCGGCTGGACTCCGCCAGATTTAGTTTCGGGAGATGATAGAAGGTGACCTGCTCTTTCGGGCTGAGGGACCACTCCAAGACATGTGTTTGACGGTGACCTTGATCAGCAAAAAAAAGTTCTGCTGGGTCGGTAGCGATGGTAGATAGATGTGTTTTAAGTATGTAGCGTGAACACTCTCCTGAAGGGGTGTAAAGCCGACGGTCCACAGTTTATAATTGTTATGCAGTCTGAATATCGCTGACCTTGACAAAGAGGTGTCAGATAAAATTAAGCCCTCTTAGAAACAGAAAGTCTATAAAGGCCTACTTGTCTGGCTTAAAAAGCCACTCCTCCTCTACTACTACTGCTGTCAGCTAGGTGTACCATACAGACAAAAGACAATGCTACCCACAGTAATAACCACCACAGTACGGCCAGATCGAGATAATTTTAAACACAAAGCAGGCATTAATTTCAACACCCATCAAACCACCACATAAACCGCAACTTAGGAAACAAATGAAGTACTATATGTAGCGATCTAAGAAGTGTTAGATAGAGTAGTGCAAAGAAAAAATGACAAAGCCTCTGATTCTGGAGGTATAAATGTGGAAATTATTAAAGCAGCTCCAATGGTTAGTACAGAATTGCGTACAATCTCATTATAGCCCACAGCTTTCATTTTATCAATATTCAAAAAAGGAGGCTGCAATAACTATAGGGGTATCAGTGTTTTATATACTGTATGAGTGAAATAAGAAAAACATCATCAAGAATGTGTGAAATGTTTACTTATATAAATTGGGGCCAACCTTTTTTAATAAAAATAGTTTTGCGCAGCTTAGCCTTCCCAGAGCCAGAAATTATTATAAATTAATAAGACACTTAATAAAAACTAAAATTAAATTAAAAATATTTCCTTCACTTCCCTTTTCTCCCTGACAGTTCCCAAAACCGATGCTGCGTTCTCCCTTTGTACTGCTATTCCGAGGTATTTTGGAACTTATTTCAGAAATTAGAGTCTCACCCAGAGGACCGAAAGCCTCGACAGTGAAAGCGCATTTATTTGTTGTTTTAATTATATATGAAGATGCTAGAGTGTGACTTCCCGTAGCATAGCATCCCAAAGCAGCTCCTTGTCCAATTGCCACGGTGTTAGTGTCATCCCATCGCATATCGACTCGCTTTCCATCACTCCGACAAATATTAAGCGGCTCTAAAACAGATGGGTGTTGATCTGAAATTAGATCTCGCCAGATCCTGTTATTAATCTGCCTCTATCTGAAAGCACAACCTACACTCTTTTGGACCATTTTTGTCAGCTTTTTTGCCGCAAACACAGGTAAGTTCCACACACAAAAGCAGACCAAATCTAGTTATATTGTATTATTAAATTATTTTAAAACGATCACATCTCTTTCTAATATCAATCCCCAATCGATAACATTGCCCATTATAAATCACTTTTTGCAAATCAAGAGACGTGGTGCGGACAGCTGTTACGCCACATACTTGCCGAAATTTTTTCGTCAGCCAAATTTTCGTCGCTTTGCATAAGTAAATGTAGTTTAATCGGATAATTTTCGTGCAAAGCTGAGCAATAAATCTAATGTAGTACCGGCTGTCTCGTTATATTTGAAACCCTTTGTTAACTCGTTTAATATGAAATAGCAAAAAAAAAACTTTAAATAAAAAACGTTTTATCATTTTTTAAGTGCTTTTATATTTACCTGCCAACAAAAGCGAATTATCATTGTAAATGTCAAAGTTAGACATAAAGTTTGAATTTTTAAAGAAACACCCATTATTGCATTTTTTAATCAGTATTTATTTGCTGATTTCAAAAATACCAAACACGTTATTTCTATCTAAGCAAAATTTTTTAAACTCTTATGATTTCTCGAGTCCTGTAGTGAGCATTTTAAGATTTAATTAATATTGATTTATGTTTTACGATGAATGATTTAATTTTAGAATCGCTGGAATTTGAACAACGGAATAAAATACTAGAATTTAAAAGAACTGATGAGTTAGTGGAATGTCAGAAAGCAGTTGACAAAAACATCCAGTTTTGAGGAAAAAAAACAGAGCAAGAATATTGATAGCCCATAAAGAAGCAAAACTTAAAAAATATTAGCTCTTGGACTGGTCCCAAAAAAGTTAAATAACAAAGGCACCACATTTTAGAACACAGGAAGGTTTAAGGAAAACATCACTGATGTTTCCATATTAAGTGTCATGATGTAAAAAGCAACGCTACATTAAACAATAAAAACCACATATAGAACTTGATTTATTTGTTAAGAAATAAAGGATTCACCGAAATTCAGGTGTCTAAAAAACTGATTGAAGTCATAATAAAACTTGTCGAATAAAGGCAAGAAACTATTAGCCTGGAATTACATATTGGCAATAGAGTATGTACAACACATAAAGCTAGTTATCACCCTCAAGATTTACATGACATAGTAGATTATGCTTCGAATAGCAGATACTTGACTTGTGATACCGATGTATCTGACAGGTGAAAAGGATATTATCAAAACAAAATAAAGTAAGTTATGAGACAAATTTTAATCAATCGAAATAAGACAAATGGGATGTATGTAAGAAGTATAAATAATAAGAAAAACATATGTTTTAAAGCAACTGAATAGATTTGGTGAGAGTTTCATCCCCTTTGAAAAGCATCACAAAAATTATGTTTTGGCTAGAACTGAATGCAGAAATGATAAAGAAACAAATCGATCAACTTCCCAAGATAACATTTTTTTGCAGACATGCAAAAGATTTTACTTTTGCAAAGATGTGGTATAACTATGTGCCGTTCGGATACTTCCTCCAAAAGCAAAATATCAACTCAAATAAGACAGTTAACTTCGTAAAATTTTACTTGCCTCGATTTGCCAACCTCTTGCGTCGCTCAGGTTTTGCCAAAAGTTTTTCCGAGTAGGATTTTCTGATGCACATAATTTTTGTCAAATTAAAATCTCTTTAAATAAGATTGATGGCTCCGCAATGACTGCCTGGAAAATGGACTCTTACTTCGTTTATGCGAATCCGTTAAAACGTTTAAAGCTCAAATCAAATCAAAAATAAATAATCCGAATTTTTCAGGGTTTCTTTGACCGGAGATTAGAACCCAAAAGTAAACAATATAAGAAGCACAAGACACCAAAAAACTATATAGATATTGAAGTCAGATTCACAGTAAACAGCTGATCCGAAAGCGTTTCTGATTTGAGGGTAGGTATAAAAAATGGGTCGCCGTAAACCGCATTAAAATAAAAACCTCGTGTAAACGTAACATCTGAGGCGAATAAACAGAGTGAAAAATCGAGGGAAACTGCTGTTTGTGCAAAAGCGTTATCCGTTGCTTATTTATATTTATTTTTGCATTACCGTATTTTTACTGTGCAGATATTTTAAATAGTGTGCGATTTATTTATGTGTGCAAACTGCAAAATCTGAACTTATTTTTGTCTTATTTCTACCTTTTTAAATCTGACCACAATATCATAATAAATCTCAAACATGCTTAATGGAAAAAAAAATCATCTTTCAGCCTACAGACCAATTGGTAGAGCAAATGTAAACTCCTCCCAAGTCTATTTTCTTGTTCGCAGAATCTAAAAATTTAGTAAACGTATGATCAAAAACTAAGAGAATTTCCTTTTTCCTTTTATCAAATTAAAGTTAATTATTCTCCATTGTTTCTGGTTTCAAGTGCTTTTTGTGTAAGGTTGTCACCAACTTGTATTTTATATGTGTAGTTTTTAATTTGTTTTTAACTTTTTTAAATATTTTTGTCTCAGGACCCATCTTACTACTTTTTGCTTTCTACCCCTTATGTTAATTGTAATTATTCCTCTCTGAAAAATCTTTCTTAATGGTTTGTTCGAAATATGTTATGAACTACCCGCTGATTTTTTTTTAATTAAAATGCTTTTGTCAGAATTTTTAATTTCAAAGAGGCAAGTAATTTACTACTTATTTTTCCATTGTTAGTTTGACTAAAAATATTTACTGCTATGCTTAATCATTGTTCGTACTCGTTGATTCCATTTTTCTTTATTTGCATGTATCTGTAGTTGTCTTTTCGCTTTGACATCAATCATATGAGAGCAATCAAAAGAAAATCCAGCTCTTCGCCTAGGGAGTACGAAAAAACTTTGATGGTTGTCATGTATAAGCATACAATAATTGTCTTTAAATTTTCAATGGTAGCCGAAAAAAAAAACATGCAGTTAGGATTTTCTTAATTACTGGTCAAATAGCATTCAGATCGTTTTTCGAGCATTTTTTTGGTTGGTGGTGAATAATAGTACATTATAAACCTAGGGACTAATGTGCCACATTTAATCCCGCGACGAAAGGTTTGTAGCCCGACCGCGGGGAGGAGGGAATACTTTTCCAGGATTAGTTTTTTTTTATCCATGAGGGATTAAATTTACTTCTAATCCCTAAGCTGAGGGACTAAATTTATTTTTAATTCCTTAGAAAGCAAAGAAAATTTTAATCCCTTAGGGATTAAAAGTGTTACTTTAGTTCCTAAAAAGAAGGATTAAAAGTACCTATTTAATCCATGAAGTGCATAAAAATAATTACTAATGGGTCTCTCCCTCTAGTTTTCAGGTTTCATCCGCTATGTCCCAACCAGCATTTTTTTCTCTGTAAGAGCCCAAAGAACATTCTTACCGCAAAAACTACAGGAATAAATGCCTGTATAATTTGCTTATATAAGGGTTCTGTAAGACGCTCCTAGGCCCGTTATAAGTGCAAAATGGGCACCACCATATAGAGCAAATTATTTCTATTTATTGAGAACTGTCTAAAATATCTGCGTAACTCTTATGTGGTATTTGTAGAATAGTTTCAACACCTATCTATATCATAAGCGCGTTCTTCTGGAAACAATTATACAGTATTTTACTTCTATTGATACAGCTTGAACTCCTAAAGTGAGAGAAAAAATGTTTTGAATTTTGAATCACGTACACCACAATTTTATTAGCTAACACCACTTTACTGCTAATATCCCTATCATTTATTTAAGAAAATTTTCACGCGCCATTGAAATATCTTTGTTTGGAGCTTAAAATACTGTCTGACTAAAAATAAAAAGTGATAAAATATATACGAAAGACGTTTTTTTTAAGCAAATTATGCAATATTTGTCCTTGGTTTATCGTTTCTATGTATTTTTATGAATTATACCTTCATGTTATTGAGGTTTTTGTTGCTTTTGTGATAGATTGTTAAATTCATAGAAAGACAGAACATTTCTAAGATGGACGTCTTGTTGTAAATATTTATAACACATATATATCAAGTATACAATAACCATACAGTAATTTCTAGTTGTAGGGATTCCCGTCCGCCTTGGTTTTCCATTATCCGCATCTTTTCCAATTTAAGTGGTCCATGTTTATATTTTCAGGTCCTTTTTTAAGGCGGATTTATAAACTTTCTGTGTACAGTTTGTTGTTTAAGGTTATGTGAGACTGAGAAATGACGTTTAATTTCAATTGGGGAAAAATTAGAGAAGTAGCTAAATATTTTCATCTACCATCAATTACTTAAGTGCATTTTTGTTTTATTGGAGAGATCGGATATGATGTTTATCACCTTTCTGCTCTTGTAATGTATCTACGTAAAGTAAAATTACTAATTATAGAGCCTTTTTGATTTACTTACTTACTTTTTACCTTTTATTGACCGCAGCTACTATGGCTATTTGGTCAGAATTTGCCATCCGGCAATATTTTTAGACTGATACTGAATGTATACCCCCCTACCCCACTCACCAGACCGGTCTGATGAGCACCCCCAGGAAGGCAGTTTTCTTTTCCTGGAAGGATTTAATTTAGCCTAAACCCCTTTGTCGGGGCAAGGGATGTTTAACGTGCTCCACTATCAATATATGGATCACACGGGACCGTTCTCTTAACGTCCTCTCCGAGGGACGGTATGGAATCGAATTAGCCTGCCTTCTAGCTAACTCGGCCTACTCCGCTTCATACTGCGTTTTACCTTAATCTTACAAAATTCTGTAATTTTATAAGAAAAAGTCCAAGTAGACTACCTGATGCAGGGGCTTGAACCCGGCATCTCCTGCTTGAAAGTCGCGGCGTTAACCCCGACACCAAGCAGGCAGGTCCTTTTTGATTTCAAATTGTTTTATTATTGGGCCTGAAATACACTTATACAATACTTTAAGAGCCTAAAGTACAAAAGATCAAAAGATCTTGGGTGGAAATAAAGAAAATTCAAACTTGGATGAGTATTCCACAAGGAACACACAAAAGATCAAAGCGAAAAGAGAAATGAATAAACGATGTTTCGCCCTGGGTAACCAGCGTGGGCTCATCAGTAGTTTCACTGGTCACCCTCCACTATACATCATTAAACACCATCATACACTTAGATTTCCAACCTTGAACCACTCACAAATAGGCATCGTTCCGCACTGGTACTTACTTATCCAAGTTACCTAATACGAATTCGTCCTGTCGTGTTAATATTTCCAGTAGGATTATGCTCCTAAGGCAACTAAAATAAAAAAGAAGTTAAAAAAAAACCTCCAAATCAGTTACTTCAACCGAAAAGAAACTAAAAAACAAAAGATCAAAAGATCTTGGGTGGAAATAAAGAAAATTCAAACTTGGATGAGTATTCCACAAGGAACACACAAAAGATCAAAGCGAAAAGAGAAATGAATAAACGATGTTTCGCCCTGGGTAACCAGCGTGGGCTCATCAGTAGTTTCACTGGTCACCCTCCACTATACATCATTAAACACCATCATCAGTAGCCTAAAGTACTTTGCGGCAATTCGGCTCTGTAGTAATACCGTATAAATGTTCTTACAACAATATAATCATCGCTAAATTGCTTTTAACACCTAGATGAGTTTTTCGAAACCGTAACACAGCAAACTGGTAATCTGTTGACATTTATAAGGCACTTACATGCCAGAACTGCCCTGTAGTACATAAAAATTGTTAGCTGGGGTATTCTTGTGTAAAGTGTATGACTGATGGACTAATTCCTAGGCTCAATCATGGCTTGATGCTCATAATATGCTGTTAAATAAAGACAAACCACATATCCTTAAAATACCAACTGATCCTAAACTAACAGAGGGGTATCATATAAAACTACTCGGAGTAATAATTCAGCAAGAAGGTTGCGTTCTTTCATTACCTTTGCAGTTTTAAAGACTTGTTATTATGCATTATTTGATTCTAAGATATCATATGCCATACCTTTCTGTGGTCAAATCTGGGCCTCAATGAAAGTGTACCTTAAAAGAAACTTATTAGAGTCTTATGCGGTGCAAAATATCGAGCACACTGTAAACCTCTGTTCTTAAAACACAGAATCACATATATATTTTTCACTTTATTGCAAGTAAATACAATTAAAAATAGAATTCCATCTTCAAGTCAGAATCATTAAATAAAAATAATTACTAATGAATGAATAAATGAATCAAAATCTTATTCACTAAATCTAAACCTTCATAACAAATTGCTTACAAAAATAAAAGAGTTTTCTTTAAAACAATTTAAAAAGTTATCAAAAATCACTTGCTTCAGAGATATTTCGACAGTTTTGATGCATATTGGGATGGACCGTTTGAAATATAAGTTGGGATGAGATTCGCTTATAGTGACGGCTCTATACTTTGTGTTTAACTTTTTATTACTTTATGAAAATTAATGTTTACGTTATTTTACATTATTTGTACTTCATCTTTTAATGATTTGCTATAATTTACCTTTTTATGTAGAAAAATAGTCAATAAAGGTTCTACTTCTACTTCCAAAACCAGTTAGTGGTATAACTAGTGAATTAGGTCAAATGTTTTATTGTGTATTTTTTTAAATAATATTGTACAGCATTTGAAATCAAAATTTGGAACAAAGCTGAGCTAATTTACAGTTTCTCCTCGTAATTAATGCCAAACGAGAAACCCGACTAATGGCAATTGTCATTTACTGAAACGTCGTAATTTTTCACGGCCGTAAATAAGCTATCGGTCGTAAACAAACCATTAAGAAGAGGGACACACGTGACATAGACCAGTGACCATAAAGTAACTACCCTCTGTTTTTGCTATAAGGTCACTTGTCAAAAATGATAGCGTTAATACTTAGTCTGTTTTAGGTGCATAAGCCTATTCATAACACGCCAGAACAAATCCATTTCAGGTAAATTAGTACAAGAGCGAAAGGATGCCCATTTTTGACTGATTTAAAGTTGAAAATCAAAGTGTATGACGGTGTTCAATGTTATTTGGGGTGGGTGGCCAGTAGAACCACTGATGAGTCATTCATAAATCGCTTTGAAACGCGATCAGTCCTTAGATTTAGGGAATACCATTTTATGTTCCACTGGCAACGCTGCACCAGGCATGCTCCCCTTCACACATGCTCCATCCACCAAATTTTGAGCAGCGAACAGGAGCGACTCGTTATTTATAAATGTAAAATAGGTGGTCTTTATTTTTAGACTTGTTAAATATATATGAAAATACATTTAAATTTTTTTTATACTTAACCGTTCTCAATTATGTTTCCTAATTGCCTGCGTAAACTTTTTCGCACGCATTTACATGCGAAATGTTTGGATTTCCCACATGCAAAAAAAATTAATTAATTATTTACCGAAAGTGCGGAAAGTGGTACTTTTGCGCAGTTGACCGAACGACGCGTAGAAGAGTTCGGTCAAGCCGTCAAGAACGGAAGTCGCTTTACGCATGTATTAGGTACAATGTTCTTCCTATGAGCCACCAATCGTCGCTGATTTATTAGAAATTATTTTTAAAAAATAAAAATTTATTTTATTGAATAAAAAAATTAAGTAAAACTTTAATGAACATCGTTATATGTTGTACTTAATTTTAAATTTTTTGCGATATAAAAAGATGAGTGCGAAAAAGTAACTTTACCGTACTAGTGCGGCAAAGTAAAGCAGTTTGTGCTACTTTCCGCACGTTCGTAAGAAAAAGTATTTTTCGAGCACAGCGTGAATTTTAGTTCCAAGTGTTTTATGCAAGTAGGAAACTAAACAGGTGCATAGTTGCTTTTTCGCCCTTGACCTCCGTCACGTGCACAAAAGTTTCACCTTCCGCACTTGTTGGGTAAATAACTATTGTGAAAAAATATACACAGCGTTTTGTAAAAACAGCTAAGTCAATGTGGAAAATTTAAAAATAAAAGAAATATTCTGAAAAGGAAAATATATTATACAGATGTTATTAATGGTTTTCCATTGTTTAAAAATAAATAATATATGCTATAATTTTTATTTAACACATAGAAAAGATCCTTACGTTTTTATTAAATACAAAAGAATCTTATGTAGAGTAAGTTTGTTTTTCTCATTTCAATTTTTTAAAAATTATACTGCCTTCCTTACTGCTTTTTAGTTAAGGACGGCACTATATTATTATGTATTTATATATATATGATATAAAGAATGTATGTTTGTTAAAACTTTTTATTTATAATATTTACATATAATAACATCCAAACACTTAAAAAAGTAGGGTTATGGTGAAAACTCGTAAAAATGGCTTCGTGATCATGCGCGAAATGTGATTTCACATGACATAAATAACTTAACATAAAAAGATAAAAGTTGGGCTGTTGTTATGTTATTTTATGCTGTTATTCTTCTGTATAAACACCAACAGGGTTTGTCATAAGCTCAACTCTTATTTCATTTTATGTTATGTCTTAGTTTATAAATTATCTTATCTTATTTTTCTGTATAAACCCAGCATTACCTACCTATTTTGTCCATCATATTTTATACCCAGAATGCTTAATTAATTGCACTATTAATAAAAAAATCTTGGCAAAAAAATGAGTCGACTATAGATAATATTAAAACTATGAAAGTAGCTAGTTATAAATAAATACCATAGGCACATTTTACATTTTTTTTTCTACTTATGTAGGATATTCAAAAATGTCGCAGCTGGGTTTATTTGATTATACCAATTATAGTGTAATTAAATAAGATTGCTTACTATATTGTTTTTATTAGAAAATCGCGAAAATATCCTAAAAAAAACTTATTTCTTTTCTATATTTATTAATTATATTTTGAATTTATTGCAACACAAGTTGCACGCCAATGGCGACCTATGACCTGTGAAATATTTGGTTTTGACCTGCAATCTCCAGTTTTGTTCACACTACGCACTTTGCCATATCACTATTGTCACAAACACAGAAAAATCTATGGAAGAAATATTAAAAACTGTCCAATAATCTGTAAAATATACCAAAAACCCAAATCCACTAAAACAACAACTGCGTCTACAAATAATGAATAGAGCAGAGTTCACACGATTATATAGCTGATCTGCCACAAATGCGAGGTTGCCAGGTTGTTGTAGGTTTAATTCCCGATGTATATTGGAAAATAAAAATAATTATGTTTTCGGTCAAAATTCAGGTATTTTATCTGATATTTCGACCGAAGAAATAAGGTTTCAAGTACCATAACACGTACCTATACATTATAAATTCTTTATTGACTTCAAATTGTGAAGATTCAAAGAAATTTAAATGCAATATTATGTATTTTCTATACCTCAATTTCTTTATGTATGTGAATAAAAATAAGGTGTTTCTCCATGTTTTAAAAAACATGCCAGAGAATTTGCATAAATGCAAGGAAATGAAAAAAAAGTAATAAAAATAATGTGTTTGTAAAAACATTACGTGCGTAGATACAACTCTCAGCGAAATCTGGCATCGTCGCCAAATTGTTTACCTTATGTCTGATCGCAACTGTGGTAAACATAATCTCTCTATTTAAGTTATACCTTTATGGTCTCCACCCATGATATTTTCTTTTTATAGATTCTTTTCGGTTCGATTTGAAGTTTTTTAACTTCTTTTTTGTCTCTTTTTTAAGGTTTCATATAATCACATTTTTGACAAAGTAAAAGTTAAGATTTCAAATTTTAGCCCGCTTTTCTCTATGCGAAGGTCTCTTAATTACATACTTTTTTGCCAGCTTGTTCTTTCCTGTTTCAAAATGAATGTCACATTTTAAATTTTAATTGTTTACCTACCTTAAAATATTATCTTACACGTGTCTACTATAACTATAGTATAAGCTTCGATGATCGTATCAAAAGCAAGTCTTATGTGGTATCAAATAAATAGTAATTTAGTCAGGATTTTTTAACAGTGGGGGTTCGAGGAAACATACTGGTACCAAGAGGATACTTTCATAGACCTCAATATTAATAAGTCGTTGTTACCAGTATACACAACTTATATGGATATTTGGGCTCCTCTTAAGGCCAGCATAAATTATTTAAAGCAAATCCAGATAATACTTAGGGGAAAGTAAAGAAACCAGTTAAACCAATAATTGTTAAACTTAATCCAATGCAAAATTCGTTCTCCAACTCAACCTCCAATATTTTTTTAATAGTGCAAGTTTTCTTAAGTTAAATTTTGTGTTATTATTGATTTAGGTTTATTTATCTAATTTAATTTTTTAAAATTTGAGAATAAGCAAATAGTTGTTCGAAGTATTTATTAATGTTTATAGAAGAGCAATAGTCTTGCATTAAGTATAGGGCAATTCTTAAATATATAATACCATTTTTTTTAGTGTAAAATGGAAAAAGGAATCGTCAAAACACATTTTAATATAAATATAGTTAATTAAATGTGAGCTTAGGTGCCCATCAATTGGCAGAGTATTTTTTAATCAGTGTCCTTAATGAGAAGCATAAAGCAGGCACCGCTTGTCCTAAACGAAAATAAATGACTGGATTCCGATGGCAAATCCTGCTAATCTGGACTCTCTCCTCGACGATTATCACAGGATTTATTGTCCTTTTGCCGAATTAGGCGGTTTAGGAACCTACGACGAACTCCCGTCTAATTTCGATTTGATTCGGGATTATATAAATATTTAATTTTTATTTATTACTTGCCTGCTTTGCTTAACGCCACGCCACTTCAAATTCACAACTTTACTCGGTGCCCGTCGGGCGGGACCTCCCACTCAAAGGGGTTCTCCATCAAAAATAGAAGTGAGGTTTATTTTGTAGTAGAATCGATACCAAGTTTAGAAGTGAACTTCGTTTTTTGATACCACTTCTAGTAATCGAGATATTCAATTTTGAAAGTTAAATCCTGCTATTTCGTCATTATACCCTTAGACATAACCACTCCTTTTTGAATATATCATACACCTTGTCTTTGAAGTGTCACATACAGACCGCTTCAAGCTACTGCGAACATAGGGCGAAAGAAGTCTAATTTGCCAGTGTACGTACATGCAGAGAAACCGCACGCCTATCAGTAAAGCAACCAACACTCAGGCTCCGATCGCCATTCGCTGCCGTTCGCCGCCGTTCGCCATTAGGAGCAAGATCGGGAGATCGAGCTGGCCATAAAATAGTTTCCCGTGTACTTATAACCCGATTAGGAAATACATTATCAAGATATTCCCTAACAAGGCCAACATTGTGAGCGGAACAACCATCTTGTTGAAACCATGTTTCACCAAATCTTACACCTAACAACTGCCTAGCAGTTGGAATAATGTGCTGCTGCAGTAGATCCAAGTATCTAGGACCATTCAAATTGCAATTGCCGTTAATAAAAAAATGGCCCAATTACGTGTTCCCCTACAATACCCCCCCCCCCAAACATTTAGTTTTTGGGGATACTGTGTTCTTACGTCAAAATACAAATGCAAATTTTCCCTCGACCAATATCGAACGTGGGTTGGGTTATGACGATTTGACCATCTGCACTTTTTCGGCAACTTCGTAGACATCCATTTTTAGTTTTAAAAATGTATTATTTCAATTAAGAACTTACCCATCTGTTTCTCGAGCAAGGCAGAAATAAAACAAAATAATAAAAACAAAATGAATTTCCAAAAGATAACACTGCAGCGTGCTTCGAATCCACCTCGGTCGTACGGCACGGAGAGTAAATTGGACTTGATTCCCCCTATGTTCGCAGTAGCTTGAAGCGGTCTGTTTAGCTATGACAATGACATATTGTATTTGTTAACTTATGTCAGTATCGTCAAGAGAAGGGAACCCCACTATATAGCACAACCACAATATGGCAACGTTTGTTTAAAAAAAACATTTATAACCATATTCTGTTAAGTTAAGCAGGGCCGTCTTTGAACCTCTCTCAATTTGTTTTTAGGAATTTGAAAAGATATTGTTAATATCAAATAAATACACGAACGAACCTACGGACGCAGATACGAATTATATATTTATCCACAAATGATAAGCTGGGTTTATACAGGCAAGTTAAAAATGAAGAAAAAAATATAATTAACATAAACCTTGAGCTTCTGCGGTACACTGTTTGCGTTTCTGAAGCAGAAATACAATTAAAAAATAAAAATATTCGGCAACTTTTATCATTATCTGAAAACGAATTTTGGCGTGCCCCATTAACGCACTTGCTTTTCAGGTTTTTTGCATTATTTGGTTTTTGTTTACTTTTGTTTACATGTGCTATCTGCTGTTTGGTTCAAGAGTACGTTATTCTTATTTTTATTTGACTGTATAAGATTCAGTAAAATACTTTGGCATTTCATCATCTTCGGGTGCTTCGATTATTATATTGTCGTTGTTCGGTATCGGCATATCAGTATTATTTAGGCAAAGAGCGCCATCGTTTCTGGAAGATTCCACTTGGTTTTCACTTTTAATGACGGAAACAAATTTGCTCCTAAGAAAAAGTCATATTTTTTTAGCTGTTATTTAAAAGTTACCTGACTCTTTTGCACCGGAAACTTACGCTCTTTTTTAAAGACGGATAAATGCGTTTTAGGGTAATATTTTGATTTCGGTCCATCACTGATAAAGTCGTAATGAAAATGTCTTCCACATTGGTGACACCTTCAGAAATAAGGATACTTTATTCACAAAGTTTCCAGCCACTGTCATGTTAAGTAAACTGATAATCTGGGTTTTATTTTTTTTGTGTGGACAAACCAAGTGAATTTGAAATAAGAAATTCACTTAAAAATTGAAGTTTTACATCTAGAAAATAAAATCAAAATTCAGTGTTTCAGATGCCTTAAACAGTGGTTGCTATATTGTGCAAAATAGCAATTTCGTTTTATGGAAATCATAGAAAGAAGAATACTAGAGAAATCTAATTTCGCATACAAGCTTAAAATTTCACTTCCAAATGTGCTACAGAGAGCTTTTTTAGAAAAAAAACTTTATTTACAAAAAAAATAAATTCAAAAATTAAGATTTGGCACATTGGGCTCTGTAGCGCAATTGAAAGTCACATAATTAGTAAGTGTGCAAAATTTCAGCACTCTAGCACTTTTTGTTTGGCGAGGATTTCCAGAATACGATTTGCCCTGGGGGTCCTGGCTCTTAAGACAAAAAATATTTGGTTGCGACAAAGAAATTTTATTAACAGTCTAAATAGCACCCTACAAAAATAACAACCTTTGCGGTTATCGTTATTTGACATACCGTCAAGAATAAAGTTATTTCGGTTTATTTTCCTAACTAAACTATTACCTATAAAGCAAGGCATTCTGCATTTCCCTCAAAAAGTACCTAACAAATTTGAGCTTTCGTTTCGCAAACTTCACCAAAAACACAAACATTTTGACAAAAATTGACAGAAGTTAATATAAACGAAATAAAGATAACTTCAAAAATCGTTGTTAATAACCACTGGCGTGCTTATTACCGACAAAATGATATTAGACACTTAAAGTAAATATTTCAACGCGTCGATATCGGTATACGTAACGCGTTCGAAACAAAGTCAAAATACACTACATTTTTGATTGATGATTGATGCCTGCTTCTTTGACGAATTTTGCAAAAAAAATATTAAAACTGGTACTTTTTGATTAACGAAGATGCAGAATATATTGATTTATGAGTAAGCATAGAAATAGTTAAGAAAATAAACCAAACTAACTTTATTCTTGACCGGTTCTGAAATAACGATAACCATAAAGGTTGTTATTTTTGTATGCTGACCAAAAACTCCCTAATAACTTGACTCTGGCGTTTTGGTTATCGCAGATTTAGACATTTTCTGCACGTAATATTTGCGTAAAAATATTTGGAAAAAGCCCCTAATAACAACCAAACGCATTGAATATAGGCCTGAACGCAAGATATCTTCATGCCCTGTCGGTCTCCCCATTCTTAAATCTCACTTTGGCCACTTTCTGGTCCACTGCTTATGGTTAGGGTTGCCGTACGAGCTGTCTAGGGCGCTAATGGATTAGGGTTGTTAAGGGCAACAGATAACGAAGGTATAGTTTTTAGGTCAGATCTCGTACTATGCAGAATAACGAAAAATATATATATTTAGGAATTTTCGCAGTGGTTTTTAACATATTTAAAAAAAAAAATATTTTTTTATAACTTTATCGAAAACATGATTTAAGTAATTGTCTCCAGATAACTAAAGCATGGCTTTTTTGGTTACCGATGTATAAAAACTTTTTTTTATCACGGGTGCAAAAAAAGATTTCTGTCCGTTTTTTACCCAAAATTAAACAGAAATAGCGGAAAGTAGTAATATTAAAAAAATCTAATTATTCTGCCTTAAAAAGTAAGCCATTTCCGGCAGTTTTCGCCAAGTATTTACAAAAGAATCATTTAAAAATATCGTCAAATTATCAAAGATTAAAATGTCGCAACATTTTCAATTACCAGCCGCCTTGATTTATAGTGTAAAGATGGTGTCTTGAGAGAAGGGCTCTTCGTTTTTTTTTTTTCTTAAGTATTTTCCTTGGATTCACTTGAAAGTAATAATAAAAGAAAAAAATTAAGGCAGAAGAAGTACGGTTTGTAGTAACATTAATTTAAGCGACAAACTCTCACCTTTTCGAAACGCTTTTTTGATTCAAAAATGACTTATAAATTTTGTCTTTTTTTCAGAAAGTTAACCTCCAAATTTCATGATGCTGGTCAAAATTGTTTGGTTCTGCGCTGCGGTGTTGGTGTCAGCGTGGGCTGCCATTCTTCGAGAAAATGAGAAAATTGATCCAGGTAAGCTACAATTGTTATAAATAAAAAGTACAAGATAACTTTACCGTAAATGTAAATTCCGAAACTCGAACTAACAAAAAAATGACAGGTTCTTTTCTTATTATTGGTTCTGCACTTCAACCTCATCAGCCGAATAAGCCATATGTTGAAAATATTTCTAAAGATTATCCATAAGAGAATTCATGGAAAATGCGAATCTTTTATGGGCGACACGCAGTTTGGATTTCGTGGTGGGTTCGGAACAAAAGAGGCCCTGTTGGGCATTCCAGTCTTAGTTCAGTGGTCTAGGAATGTGTCGATGCCAGTATATGCCTGTTTCATAGATTTTTTTTTTCAAGGGTATCAAGGGAAATCTGCCCGAACTACTTTCCTACCAGAGTCATTTCTCCTCAACCAGGAGAGCCCGGGTAGTGTCGGATTCCTAACGACTAAAACCCCCCGATTTTGGGTCCGACCAGCCTGATGGCTGGCCAGAGTCACTGCACTGCAGCCATTACTGGCTTATTGTGGATCCCTTGATCCTAGTTTAACCACTGCACTCCCCTGTACGAGATTGTACAGGTCCCATGCTCAATGGGGGTAAGCACGGTCCCCAACTGTTCCTAGCAAATATGAAGGTTACATTATATTCGCATCACTACCCCTTACTCCCCTGTTTCATAGATTATGAGAAAGCGTTTGATCGAGTCCAACACGAAAAGCTTATACAATCGCTAAAACAAGTTGGTCTAGATGACCGAGATCTAAAGATAATCGCTAATCTATACCGGAATCAGACTGCTCAAATAAAGGTTGATGGCCAACTGTCCGAAGAGGTCCAAATAAGAAGAGGTGTTCACCAAGGTTGTATATTGTCTCCGCTATTGTTTAATATCTATATTAACAAAATAATACAGAATGCACTACATAACTGCGGAGAGGGTCTGACCATAAACTCCTTAATTAATTAATTAAATTAACAACTTACGATATGCCGACGACACTGTCATAATAGCAGACACCCTGGAAGGCCTGCAAGAGTTGTCAAATTGCTGTCAAAAGTTCGCAATTCGGGCTTAACTTAAATGTTGGAAGAACAAAATGGATGGTCATATCCAAGGAAAGGAATATCAGAGGCATGTTAGAAGTAAATGGGCAGCAAGTCGAACGCGTGGATTCATACAAATACTTGGGTTGCCTCCTGAATGAGAACTGGGACAGCGTGCAAGAAGTTCGTGCAAGAATTGAACAGCTTAGAGTCGCGTTCTCTCTCCGAATTCGTGTTCTTTGGTATTATGTTTTTAGCATCTTATATTATGGCATGGAAGCATGGACACTGACTGAGGCCATGTATATTTAATAAACTATGTTAATAAACTTTTAATATTGATAATAAAAGGCAAAATTAAAGGCAGAAGAAGTCCAGGTCATAGACGGATATCATGGCTTAAAAATCTGAGACAATGGTATGATGTTAGTACTACGACACTTTTCCGAAAAGCAGTGGACAGGGTACAGATCGCACTGATGATAGCCAACGTTTGAATAGAGCATGGCACCTAAAGAAGAAGTAAGGCAACCTTAAAGAAAGCATTTTTCTTTTTCTTGAAGGGCCTAATTTTGCCTAGAACTCTTGATAGAAATCCTTAAAGGCTGCTACCAGATTTGGCTTTATGGGACCATCCTCTTAACGTTAAATAAAAATTTAAAAAACAACAGAGTGAATCTCGTGTCCGCAAATATAAATTAAAGCGTTCTTGTTTCTCACTTCATTACGACCAGGCCTCCTTATTAGGAATCATCAGGGAGTCATAGGATTGTACCTGGCAGTTGAAGCTACACAGGTACCATGCACACCTCTCGAATTTAAAACAAAAAGTTTATAATCCGCGGAGACGTAGTACCTGTGTGCGCCACCTGTTGAATAAACCGAGAAACAAAAACAAGACCGTAAATACAGAATCCTGTACTTTTCAGCAGGTTATAAAGAAGAAACCTGTAAAAGTATAAGGTGACTGTATGATTCCTGATAAGGATGAAACAGGTCTGTAGGTGTCTGGATTCTCCATTAGACATTGGAGGCCTGGTCGTAATGAGGTGAGAAACAAGAACGCTTTGTCCGATATGCCACGAGTGGTACTTTAATTTAAATAAAATTGTCTGCATAATTATTTCTTAAATTCAACGAATTTTTTTAAACAACCATAATGTTCTAAAACTTTTAAGAAAAATTTAATAAAATGTTAATGAAACCGAAACACCACTCATACTCTGACATTTCTTATATATCGATCTCAAAACTTTAACGACAAAATTAAACTTTAAAAAGGACTCTGAGGCGAGTTGAGGCTCTCCGCAATTCATTAAAAAGTTATGAGTTACTTTAACGATTAAGAAAGTATAGTACGGAACTTAATTTAATAAAAAAGTTTTTGTTTCGTAATATAGTCAGACCAGATTGATTTAATAAAATCGGTTTTTCAGATATTTATTCTCAAACAGAGATAACAAGCGACCGCCGCGCATCGTTCGTGCTTGTTGTGACCCATTAACTTAATAATCGGACTCTAGAATAGGATATGCTGTAATTCAAAAACAAAACGACGATTTTTCGAACAAGCCATAACGACGGTAATAAAAACGTGGGTATTTCCGTCCTAGCCAGCAATACCCTCCTTTCGAAAATCTTCTTCGATTCAGCATAAATCCTGACTGAAACAAAATCACCTGGGACGTTATAGACACCCCCTTACACAATGTAATGCAGCAAAATTTACTTTACTAAATTTATGGGCTTGCAAAAACGAAGTGTCGCCTCCCTCTGCGTATCAGTATCCAGCGGTGGTTGGTAGATCCCCCTTGAGATAAGAGACATTTTAGAAAGCTAAAAATATATTAAAATGTCTCCGCGATTTTCAATTATAATGATTTACATGGTTTTATGCATACGATTTCAGGAATTAAAATGTCACCTTTTTTACCTACCACCAAGGAATAATTTTACGACCAATCGTCTTTTGTCTAGCATGTTTCTGTAATTTTTTAAAAGCAAAAAACTGATAAAAGTATGTCGTTTTTAGCCTATTCGCTAACTATTATTATTTTTTGCAAATCCCAAAACTGCTAGAAGAATGTAGTTTTTAGATTATTATCAAAAAACGTATTAAACCTAAATAAATCCAATATAATTTTAGTACCTAACCAAAAATAAGTTAAATTGACATATTAGGCATTTTTTTTTTAAACCTTGTTTTTAAAAATATATAAAAGTCTCTTAGTAACCTTATATGTTTTGACGTTTTAGAACGTCATTGAAACTTCAGCTCATAAAGGTTTTTGAGTGTTCACGTTTGATATTTTTAATAATTTCTGATATTTATGATGACATTTTCATTTGTCGTAGAGAAAGTATAATATCATAACATTCTTGTTATTTAAAACACTATTATCGAATCCTACTGTCATAACTGATGTTATTTTAGAGAAGTAGTCAAATAATCCACGTTCTTTTTTTAAAGTAACATGGATTTATTATTGTTATTAAAATTACAAGTACTTAAATAAACATTAATATTAAAAGGAAATGTTATACTTTTTGATGAATTTACAGTAAAATTTTCTTGGTTTTCGTTAACTAATGTTAGGCAGGATGGTTTCACATCCACAGAACTGGTTGACGGTTTACTTTATGATGTGGAATTTTGTCTGCAATTTTAACTGTATTATGAATTGAATCATCTAGGTAGCCCTCCGCTCCAGTGTATGACTTCCATCCACCATGACGTTTCAGAGGGCTCATGTTTGCTTCCGTATTGGCCAGCAACTGTATTTTTTTTTGGCCAGAAATGAATAATACCTTTAACGTTCCTTGAATCCATGAATTCATCCATTGCGTAAAGTTTTTTAACTCTTTCTCGTGGCAATCACGGGATTTTTGTGGTGGAATCTGCAAGGCTGCTTCCTTTGCTTATATAATAATATAAGTGAAGACAGTTAAAGTTAAACTCTCGTTTACTCCCTAGTTGTTTTAGTTATAGAGAGCACCGCCAAATGTAGGTGAAACGGCATTACGCCCCTGATTATAGTGACCAGTAGGTTTGAACTGCCTTGTGTCCTACAACACTACCTTAAAGCCTTCCTAAATAAACCAGACAAACGCAAAGCAAGACAGCTCCTGAAAATTTCAAGAAACAGCCTGAGAATAATCATAGAACTCTATATGAGCTGGTGCGACCAGGTGTCCAACTCTCGAAGTAATTATACAGGAGAGAGTAGCGTGGTCAGGACAAAAACTGACGAAAGCAGTGGGGCAGGAATATTCGTGGAGAGACCTAGTAGAGATCTGCATTTCTCACTGAGATTTTACCCGACAGTGTCCCAATCTTTGCCATCGTAGAATGTGCAGAGTCAAATACTTAGAGAGCCAGGCAGCTCAAAGGTCATCTCAAAGCTAGTGTGGGAATGCCTTGTTGAACTAATGAAACTGGTGGAACATAATAAAATGAAATTAATACGGGTGCCAGGGTATAGAGGTATCCAAGATAATGAAAAGACTGACGAACTTGCAAAACAAGGACCGTCAGAAAAATATATTGGCCCAGAGCCAGCCAAAACTGTGGATAAGGGAAGAACATGAAAGCCACTGGCTAGAAAGACACAGCAAAGCCTTTATCAAAGGCCTGAATGCCAAACTCACAAAAGACCTGCTAAGTTATAGTAGGATGCAACTGAGAAAGGTAATAGGAATCATGACCTGCCCTATGGCGGTTAAAGTTCACCTAAACAACATGGGCCTGTTTCACGGAGACCTGAGCTGCAGAATATGCAATCAGGAACCGGAAACAGTAGAACATATATGCCAATGCGGGACACTGGATCGCAAAAGGCACCTAATATTTGGGGAAGTTGAACTAGACCCAATATCGACTGAGGACTACTCCATTAAGGACCTGTACAAACTTGCACAGGGGACAAAATTAATGGAGTGGTTAGCCTAAGAACCAAGAGCCAAGCCAGTAGGTACTGCAGTGCAGGCTGGAGTAACAATCGATGGGTTTTAGTCGGTAAGAATCCGACACTACCCGGGCTCTCCTAGTAGAGGAAAAATGACTCTGGCAGGAAAGTAGTTCGGGAGTCTTATGTAAGATTTCCCCCATACACCGATTTTTACATTCTGTGGAGTGAAGGAAATGCCACTACACATCTTATGTCACTGCATAACTACTTGAACTTGCGACAAAAATGCCCCAATACTTAGGTTGTATTGAAGGGAGTGAATAGCACCACTTATAATAAATGTGGCCACTACCCTGTATATGAATGTATGACATTTTCGTATTTTATCTTCCATATACTTAAAATTTAACGGGGCTAAGGAAAATAATGGTTTTGACTTTTGTACTTGGGGTGTGTAATTTGAACCGGACTTTATGGTGTCGGTAAATTCCCCAGGTGAGGCAACCCCAGAACATTTGTTCCAACATTAAACAACGAATCTGTGGACTTAACCTTGTAAAGCAAAGGGAAGGTCAAGGTAAGAGATTAAACGAATTAGGTGATTTTTAAAATTATTTGCTTCAAAAGATTTTAATCTTATTTTAATAGGTTTGATCATTTTTGATCATTTTGAAAAGTTAGTGCTATAATGTTTCACAATTCGTAAAAATCCAAAAAGATATTTTTGACCCCCTTGCAATTCCTTTATGTGCGCCACTGCTAAAAATGTAAGATTTTCCAAATATAATGATGTATTATTTGTTAGCTTTGGCCGTGAACTAAGAAAGTTATAGATTGTTTAAATTGTCTGACTTTGATAATGTAGGCCAAGTTCCAAAAAGGATAAAAATATCCATAGCGACAGAGATCTCTGAATGTGATATTGGGTAGTTTTGATTTTTTTATATTGGCGGGAAAAAAAATAACAAACAACACAAGTCAATAGCTAAGTATTCACACTGGCGCACTCAGGAATTGACTTTGGGGGGGGGGGTTAAGGATAAATAATAAAAAATAGTTTTAAGTAAAAATGTACCCATAACTAGGCTTCGCGGGGATGGGGAGTTTAACCCCAACTGGTATTCACAAAATTTCTGCACTTAAGCAGACTAAAATAGTTTAAGGTAAAACAGTTGACAAGGCTCAAAAATCTCTAAGAAATTGTGTATCAAAACAACAGCTGAAAAAGTTGTCAAAATTTAAATTGACTCAAAAACTCCCCATTATCTGCCATGGACTGCCTAGTTCTACCTGCACAAACCCCGTTCGAATAGATTCAACGCCCTCTGCTTATTTTTCCCCAAATTGCAACTGGCAAAAATATTTTAGCGAGTTCCCAGGGACCAAATTTTGCCGTAAAATTGCAAATTATTAATGTTCTTTCTCTGCATTTTTCGTCTTTATTTCTTTTACCTTTTCCGGTGAATATTCTACACAACTGCTCGGGGGCTTTATTACAAGAAACTTAAAATTATGTTAAAAGGTTGTTTTTGTTGTAGGGCGGTTGACAAATCTCTTGTTTTTTTTATTGAAGAGAAAATTTTATGATTTACACAAAGCGGAATACAGCGAATATATTTAATAATTTTTGAAAAACATTCATTTTTTAACAACCCAAAATCATCACCTAAAAATTTTCCACTGTAAATGTAAGTTTAGAAATATCAAATTCGACTGTAGTAAGAATTTCAATGTATAGATATTTACGTCACTAGACCGGAAAATTGAAAAAAAAACAGAATGCAGTACGAGATCGAGACAAATGGAGGTTTGTACCCCCAACAATACGGGTTAAGAAAAGGCAAATCTAGTGTGAACGCAGTAAAAGAGGTGTTAGAAATAGCAACCGGATCAAATCCTAACAAGAATAGAAGTGAGTGGGTAGTGCTAATAGCGCTGGATGTTAGAAATGCTTTTAACTCTGCCTCGTGGCTGAAAATAGTAGAAAGACTGACAGATACTCGTATGCCCCAATATCTTATAAATACCGTAATTAGCTACTTCAAAGAATGATACATACTTAACAAATAAAATAAAGTTAAAACATCAGCAGGCTTCCCCCAAGGATCGGTATTGGGGCCTCTACTCTGGAATATATACTATGACCCCATACTTAGACTAAAACTCCCTAGAGGCGTGGGCATAGTAGGATACGCGGATGATCTCATGTTAATAGTCAGAGCTGACACAGCGATACATCTTATGCAAAGAGCAAACGAGGCAACAAGACTTATTAACGAATGAATGACAAACAACCAACTAGAATTAGCACCAATGGAATCCACATCGGTGAAAACCAGAAATTCGGAAAGCATGTAGAAGAAACTACTAAAAAAGCAACTAAAAGGCTCGCTGAACTACAAAGACTTATGCCCAACATAAACGGGCCCAGTACTAGCAAGAGGAAGTTACTATACAGTGTAATCCATTCAATCGTGACATGGTGCAGTGATATGGAGTCCACTACTGCGCACAAATAAGTACAAAAACATGCTGATAAGAATGCAATGGAAAACCTTACTAAGAGTAGCCTGCGGCTACCGAACGATATCAACGGAAGCTATTCAGGTTATAACAGGAATCCTGCCCATAGACCTAGTTGTCGAAGAAACTGTATATGCATGATGATAAAAATGGAATCCTGGGAAGCAAGATGGCACCGAAATACCGAAAAACGACAATGGACGAAAAGAATTATTCCCGAACTTAAAACTTGGATAGACTGCAAACACAAAAAAATGGATAACTATATCACACAAGCTCTAACGGGACGTGGATCTTTCAGGACATCCACAAAGCGAATAGGGAAAACGAAAGACATATGTCGGTACTGTCAAAGAATAGATGACGCAGAAAATACGTTAATTTACTGTCCAAGATTTCAGAACTACCGCCAAACAACAAGACACGATCTACAGATAGAGAATATGACCATAGGGAACCTGTTTAAAGAAATGATACAAGACGTTGACAAATGCAACTAGAGACATGATTTGATCAGAACGATTCTAAAAATTGAACACGAAGACGAACGCTCCTAAGAGAACAGTACACGGCGAAATAGTGACGTTATATTCCTGAGAATGGTTCCGCTATTTCGACCAAATCTACAGCGGAGGGCTTGAGTCCGTAGGCGTCTTCAAGAGAGGATAAATCGGGCACATTCGGTAGACCACCAGAGACCGGTGTCTATGAAGATTTCTCGTCGCTATAAAAAAAAAGACCGGAAAATTAGTCTTTACAGGTCCACTCAGGAAATTTACAGGCCTGTAAACTAACGAAGACCTGTAAATACACTTTCCGGTGGTGTAACGTGCGTACTACTGCGATCAGAAAAAAAATTTAGTACCTATATGAACAGTCCCCTAAAAAGAAAATTTTAGCTTTCTGCTTCTTGTTGGCTAGAGAGGCATTGCCGTTAAGGCCAGTAGTTTTTAAGATCAAAACTAAAGAAAAACAAGTAAACTTTCATGGCTAGAAATGATTTTTGTACTTTTAACTTGTGCAAAATTGCAAAAACCATTAAAAAAATTATGGTCTAGTGCCTATTAGCTTCACACAGCTAACTCAGTGGTGACTGATTACTGATGACCAATTATGGCCGACCATGGCCAACTTATCAAGAATCAGAATAGTGATAAAACGGCTCATGAAAAGCAGATTTCTAGGTTTGTCCTTGATTTATTTGTAGAGTATAGATTACACAAGCTTGATGACTTCAATGTGGTCAATTTTTCCGAAAAAAATGCCACCAATAAATCGTCATTAATTTTTCCAAATTCCAAATTATTTATTTTGTACTTATTGCCAATTTACAATCGGTTGTACAGTGTACACGTCATTTACAGTTACAAATTACTACTAATAGCTAAAGAGAAGGTAAAAACATAAAGCATACAAATACAAAAACATACAGACAAACCACTTTAATAAAAATTAGAGGTTAAAAAGTTTCCATGAAAAATCCTTCTACTGCATAAAATTTTCACCTAATAAGAATTTTATTTTCAAATGCGTTTTTGATAAGTGTCTGCACATTTAGTGGAAGATGTCTAAATAGTTTAATACCTATGTAATCTAAACTTTGTTCAAATTTTGCTGTTCTGTGCTTTGGAATAGTGATTTGATTGCGACCTCTTGTGTTATAAGAATGGAAATTTGTACTGATTTTCTTTTATAGATATTAGAGCTCTCATAATAAAGATACGGTAAGGTTACTGTTTTTGATACCTTGAATGTTTGTCGACAAGACTCTCTTGGAGTTAAGCAAAAAATAAGTCGAATTACACTCTCTCTCTGGGCATCTCTAGAATTTCCCGATTGTATGATGTTAAATGAAAGATGGCTAAAAAAAAGTGCACAGTATATGTTCAAAAGATAATTGGTTGCACATTTTTATTTTGGTTTAAGATTAAGAAATAACTCTTTTTTTAATTTTTGGCATAGGTCATTTATGTATTGGTCCCAAATTATGTGTTAATCTCAAACTATTTGGGGTTAGAATTTCCAAATTAAATGTATTTCCATTGTACTTTTATTGGTACATGCAACTACTAATCAGTGATTTAATGAGAGATTTTTAAATTTAGATTTGAATTCCATGTTTAAGGCCACAAAAATGACATAGATTTGACAACACTGCTTTGGTACTTTTTTGAAAGATCAACAATAGATGACATTTCGAGTAAGATCGTGCAGTGTTGAGAACACGGTGCGAACACCATATGTGAAGAAAAGTTTAACTTATTAGGACTTATTAAGAAAGTAACAAATTTCCGTATTCTTATTTTTATCACTTGACATGCGTCAATTTATTGGCCGAATGTTCAGTTAGAGAAGTGGCCGGTGGCTATGCAGAACCTGAATTTCAATACTCCAATCGAACTCACTCAGTTTCCTTGGGCCAACCAAATTACGTGACCTTGGCGTTTTCAGAATTCCGGCATAATCTCGCTTATAAAGAAAAAAACCATAACTTTCTTGTTATCAGGTAATAGGATTTATAAAAACCTAGAACTGTGTCCAAAAAATAGAAAAATTCAAAAATTATTGTTACAGATAGTCAACTATGAAGTCACCCTCGGACTGTAAAGTTTTTTGGTGCTTCTAGTAAAGCTATATAGTTATGTAGTGGAATATATTACTTTCGCGTATAATCTTATACTTTTACGACCACACTAAGTAATAGTAATGACATTTTTCCTATAAATAATTTGTAGGAAATATTACTACGCTTTAACCCAGTACCACCAGTGAAATTTACTATACAGACCGCTTCAAGCTACTGCGAACATAGGGCGGATGAAGTCTAATTTGCCAGTGTACGTACATGCAGAGACACCGCACGCCTATCAGTGAAGCAACCAATACTCAGGCTTGCGATCACCACTTGCATGACTTTCCTTTGGTATTTAGTACGCCTCTAACCACGGTGCTGTGTGGAGCGTAGTCAATGAAACCGGAATTTGGTCAATAAATACCCAAATTTTTATAACGTAATTTTCTTATTTATTGTCACTGATAAATAAGAGCGTTTTATTGTCAACTGCTCAGATTTATCAGTGACGACGTGTTACAATGAAAATAATAAGGAGAAACAAAATAAAAGCAAGTTCTCAAAATAAAATAATACATTCTAAAAACCAAAAAGATTCTCCCAGTCAAAAAAAAATTAAAGCAAATGTTCGAAAAGTCCTCCTTGCTCGGCTAGACAATCTCCGAGCCTACTATAAAAACCCCTTCTAACGTTTCCAAGCATGTTAGGGGTGATAATTTGAAAAGCTTCTTCAAAAACAGATAGAAGTCATTAGGAGCAAGATCGGGAGATCGAGCTGGCCATAAAATAGTTCCCAGTGTACTTATAACCCGATTAGGAAATACATTATCAAGATATTCCCTAACAAGGCCAACATTGTGAGCGGAACAACCATCTTGTTGAAACCATGTTTCACCAAATCTTACACCTAACAACTGCCTAGCAGTTGGAATAATGTGCTGCTGCAGTAGATCCAAGTATCTAGGACCATTCAAATTGCAATTGCCGTTAATAAAAAATGGCCCAATTACGTGTTCCCCTATAATACCCCCCCCCAAACATTTAGTTTTTGGGGATACTGTGTTCTTACGTCAAAATACAAATGCAAATTTTCCCTCGACCAATATCGAACGTGTGTTGGGTTATGACGATTTGACCATCTGCACTTTTTCGGCAACTTCGTAGACATCCATTTTTGGTCTTAAAAATGTATTATTTCAATTAAGAACTTACCCATCTGTTTCTCGAGCAAGGCAGAAATAAAACAAAATAATAAAAACAAAATGAATTTACGGCACGGAGAGTAAATTGGACTTGATTCCCCCTATGTTCGCAGTAGCTTGAAGCGGTCTGTATAATTGTTGCTTGAGAAGCTTTCTCGGTCATATTAATATCCACCATCATACCTGAGAGGGCATTTTTCTTGCTGCCCATCGCAGGATACAACAACTCTGCGTTCCAAAAATGCAGTTGGAACAATAACTACCGGCTGTCGTGTTACTAAAATGTATAAAAGATGCATGCGCAAGTCTTAAAATAGAGACATTTTCCGCTTCATCTCGACAAATTGAAACTGAAATGTTTTGCGGTCAAATTTGAATTCTGCAAACAAGGAAAACCGAATAAAATATTTAGCGGCTTTTATGCTGGCAACGCACGAAAATTGTTTTAATATTTATGTCTAAAAGCACAACTCTCTTGGCGTTTCAAAGTTTTTACGTTGCCCATTAACAAATTAGTTTGACAAGCTCAATTTTTCTTGTATTGCATAAAAGTGCTTACACACAGTCTCGAACTAAATTTTAATTTATTTGGTTATTCCATACCACAAGTGTGATTTTCAGAAATTACAGCCATAATTATTAATTCTTCAGAGTTTTCCGAGTTTTCATAAATAATGAACCATTTCGGGTCTTTATCCACTCGCACATACAAAAAAACATACCAGAGAACAACCAGGTAAAATAAGAAGTTTGTCTGGAACCAATTTATGGACTTCTGCAAATCCAGAAAATATGAATTGAAGCAAGATTGCAAAAATTTTGAAGGATTGAGCACAAAATATGAGGAAAGGAAACTATGAGGAGTATAAAGAAACTACCGCAAGAACAATTTGGAACGTCACAGCCACATTAATCATGGATTAATATTATGAAAAATATGGCATAAAGCTTGACCCATTCCAAGATATAATTTTTAAATCTGCAAGAGAAGCAAGAAAAGCAAAACGACAGTTCCAAGAGGAGAAGAAAAAACTAAGCTCAACTGCCTTGAAATTTGATGAAATGCAGAAACTAGTAAGTAGCTGTGATTAGGGAAAACCAGACGGGTTGCAAAAGAAGCTGTTCTTTGTGTTATCCTACGAACTAGCCTGAAGAGGAGGAGAAGGCTGCAGGGGCAATTTGCAGTTTTTTAAAGAAGAAGTGGACAATGCAGGTGAAAAGACTAACACAACTGAATACAATCCAATTTTTGGAAAAACCACTCAAGGTGGAAATTGGGACGTCAATGGTTTAAGAACATACCTGTGGGCAAGAACGAGATGGCGAAGTGGACTAAAACGCAGGATGCACAGGTAGGGCTGTGTCTCATCTCGCAAAAAGCGGAGTTGCTGAACAGGAACTTTTAAAGATGACCAAGTCCATCGCGAGCTATCTGCAGATGGACGAAGAGCATCATCAGAGTTTTCTCGCGTTGAAATTGTTTAAAATGTTTTTTAAAAGTTTGAAACATTTGTTTTCTCGCGTTGCAACGGTGACGTCACATATAAACGGGTTAAAAATATTTTGAAACGGAATCCACTCTAGTTTCAAAACTGACGCGTGCGTAGAAGATACGTCAAAATTCTACATTTTTGTTTTAACCTAAGATATTTTTTTTTTTTTGCGTGAAAAATTGTATTCTAGATATCTTGTTAACCATTCTTTATGGTATCCCTGTGGTCTTATATGATTTTCGGGGCTTAAAAGAACAGTAAATAAAAAAACTTCACTATCCATGTAGCTTCCATTGCTTGCCATCCATAAAATAAACCAGTAGTTGATCCATTTTAATTTTAAAAACCAAAAAAATAAACAGAAAAACAAAAAAGTGAGGTTACACTAAACTACGTCAGCGTTTTGAACTACTCATTTTTTCTCGGTTCTAAATGATGACGTCACATCTAAATAGCTTCAATTAATATTTCAAGATAATTTCAACGCGAGAAAACGCCTCAGGCGATCGTCGATTATATTCGAGAAAGTTAGAACCGCGCTAGTTCAGGGGAAATTTTGAATGGCAGGGCCAAGCAGTGTAACTTCAGTTATGGAGAAAAAAAATACTTCTGTCTATATTACCTATAATATTTGTATATTTAATTACAATAAATAGTCTATTTCTATATTCTATCGGTAATTTTAAATATAAATAAATGTCAAAATGGAGATCCGCCACAATGAACTTTTCTATTTCTTAGCTGATTTAAACGAAACTTTCTCTAAATTATAAAACGTTTCCAAGATACCTAACTGTAACAGAAAACTGTTAATCTCCATATTGCGTCAGCCATACTGAACTTTGTTATTTTTTGTCCGATTTAAATCAAGCTTTTGCTGCACATAAAGCTTTTTCAACAATATCCAATTTTGATCCAAAATTGACATATGTCAGTAGCCGTCTTACAAGTGCCATATTGAACTTTGTTATATTTTATACAATTTAAGGTTTTCTAATATTACTTAAATAGGACGCGAAACTGACATATGTCAATAGCCATCTTGCGTCGGCCATATTGAACTTCGTTGGTTTCTGTCCGATTTGAACAAAAGTTTTTTGCACCTAAAGCGTTTTTAACAATACCCATTTTTGACGCAAAATTGACATATGTCAGTAACCATCTTAGGTGTCTTGGAAACGTTTTATAATTTAGAGAAAGTTTCGTTTAAATCAGATAAGAAATCAAAAAGTTTAATATGGCGGATCCAAGATGACAGTGCGCTTTTGACGTTTAAAATTTTATTTTTAAAAAGGCAGTTATAGCAAATTCAAAAAATAAAATTAGATTTTGGTCGGTTTGCAAATAAGGTCAGTACAATAATTCAAAAATTTATAAAAAGTACGAAATCGACGACTTTGACGCCACTTTTCGGGTACTTCTGTGAGGGGTAGAGATTTGGCGTAATGAAACAAAAATCTTCTTAGGACAAGTACTTCAACATATAAAAAAATCCGGCACTTCTACTAAATACAAATTGCCATTTAAAAAGGGCGATATCTTTTGGATGTTTCTGTTTTTTTCAGAATCACCTCTGGCATGGCTTTGTCAAGAATTTCGAAGCTGCCAAAGTTTTGTTTTCAACAATTTATGTTGCTGATGGATAGAAAATAATACGTAGATAAACGGTGCTTTCGAAAAAAAATACATGAAAAAAAATTTTTGTAGGAAATTTTGAATCACCGTGTATACACGCCTAATGGATGAACGTCTGCTCCACGAAATGATGCATGATGATAAAATTTACTTTTCTTCTGCTCATATTTCCACGTTAATGTGCTGTATTACCCGTGGGAGTTAACGACGTTAATTTGACAGATTACTTGTCCGGACAGTTCAAGGGTAAGGATGATATTACACAACAGATTATATGCGATGGACATTCTTTTTTATTCTTTGTGATTTCTGTTTGTACATGGTGTTTCAAAATTCAGTATCAAGAGTTTAACAGTGGGATTTACTAAAAGGGTTTAGCCTATTTTAGACAGGTCCTAAGTTTAAGTGAAATTGTTGGTTTTAAGGCCACAAAAACGGCATAGATTTGACAACACTGCTTTGCTGTTCTTGGGCCAATCTTTACCGGGCAGAATATCGGAAACGGTAAAACGGAATCTGTTGAAATTTGGAAGGAATGTTTATTTTTGAATTCCTCACAACCGTATCCAGACAGTTTTTTGCTGGACTCTCTCATTCCCGAAATAAAATAAACACGGCTAACAATAGTCAAAAATCTTACCTAGCTTTTTCTTTAGCCTCGTCGATAATACAGAAATCTGTAACAACAATTTTTTCATTTATTTATTTTTTGAAAAAAATACATCAAATTTTGAAAAAAAAAAGTTATGGTCTTTTTCTTTATAAGCGAGATTCTGCCGGAATTCTAAAACGCCGAGGTCACGTAATTTAGTAGGACCAAGGAAACTGAAGTGAGTTCGATTGGAGCATTGGAATTCAGGTTCCGCACCGGTCACTTATCTAATGAAACATTCGGCCAATAAATTGACACTTGTCAAGTGATAAAAATAATATGAAATTTGTTATTTTTTTGATGTTGAATAATGATTCTTTTTTTGATTATTTTTAATTTCAAAACCTTTTATAGAAGCATTGGTAAATGGTTACTTTCCTAATAAGTTATACTTTTTCTTACATATGGTGTTCGTACCGTGTTCTGAACATTACACGATCTCACTCGAAATGGCATTAGTGATGCCACCTATTGTTGATCTTTCAAAAATATAGCAAAGCAGTGTCAAATCTATGATTTTTTTTGACCTTAAGCATTTTATACCAACTTCCTCGATTTTTAAACATAGTTTGATTTATAAGAATAATTTTAATCATTTTTTTAGTGAAGAATCATCTTAACACAACTTTTGTTAGATTTAAGAAGACAATTGCAATTTAAAAGAAGTTTTTTTAACTCAAGGGGGGGGAATCTAAATGGTAAACAAAATCAAATATCAAAATTTACCCTTGTTTATTGATTTTCGCGATTAATACTTACTGTCACAAAACCATTTCGATATGTAATCAAAAAACTTTACTAACATAAACCCTTCGCAATAGCAACCATAAATTAAAATATTCCGTTAAAAGAGGTCTTCTAAACAAATGCGGCTAAAAACAAAACTGAATCCAACGATCATTCACTGATGCGTTCACAAAAGTCATGTCGGCTCAACGAACTAGACGGTGCCCGGTTCTCTGGTAGAACATAGGAAAATGGCCATTAGCGAAGTACCCATGAAAACTGCAGCTTTGCGACTTTTGAGTATAATAATAAGTAAATACGGCACAAACACACTGTATATTATCTCATTTTTGGATTTATCCAAAATCGTAGATTTACCAGAATAAAAAATAACATGTTTGGCCCGCAGGACCTTTTACTTTAATTAATTCCTGTATTTGCATTTATTTTTTTTCTTGATTACTAACTAGAGCTGAGATTACATCTCTGCACCTAGATCATACTTTTATTGTCAGTGATTTTTTTTCCAAAAATTACTTTGGTTTTATTTAAACATTTTTATTGAACAAGGGTCGAAGAATCTAAAAAATCCAAGGGCTTTATGAATTTATCATCTTATTTTTTATGCACCCCTATTTGCCTTTTATACCTAGCCCCCGTTTTATATTTGATGTATTTTTTTTCCTTTTTTTTTCGAGAGGAAAATCCTCAAAATTATGAAGATTTCGAAATAGGTGACTAGACCGAAAAAGCAAACTTTACAATTCGACTCAGCTGTTTAGACCTGTAAAATCAATCAATCAATGGTATCCTTTAGATTCTTCTGGTAAAAAGTCAAATGTCATTTAGTTTTTGTTAATAAAATATTAAATAAGTATTGTTTGTTTAACAAACAGCCATATTACTTTTTTGGATATATCACAACTGTCAAAGTTCAAAAATTCTACAAGTTGTAACGATAAAGTAAAAAAAGGTCTTTTTAGATCTGTCCTTTAGAGTTAAATAATTTTTTTAAATCAAACTTTTTTTGTCAAAAAGCCATAAATTAGACGACTCAACATAAGTATTTGTTGGCAAATATTAAAAGCTTCAGCAGATTGCGATGTTTGAAAAACGTTTCGTCGTAAAAACGTCACATTTTTAATTACATTCGGCCAACTTCGCCTATTAAAAAATTTTCCGACAGGCAGATAGTATCGCAGTTTCCATGCCTGAGGGGAAAATGAAATTAGGCTGCTTAAAAAACGGCAAAAAGTTAGAGAAAGTGGATTAGGGGTGTTTCAGATTGCTGTCAAAGTATTTACCTTATCCAGCAGGATATCACTCGCGTTAAAATACTAAATAATTCACATTGCCCAAGGAAGAAAAGAGTCTTCGAAATGAGTATGAGTACGGCCCTAAATATCTTTGATCATATTAAATTAACATTTGTTCGACACAGAAATGAGAAAAGAGATCAGTGGCTTTACATAGTTATAAAGAAGTCCAGGACATATTTATTACATCTTTCCCACTTTAATTGTTTAAAAAAACGCCCATCAAAAGTTTATTTCATTGAGGAAGAATAAAGAGGAAACGATATCAAGTGACTAAAGGGGACTAGGTCGGCCATATTAATAGTTCACTTTGATTGATACTGTCAGCTTGTTTTATTTATAGCAGAATTGGCGTGGCTAAAAAGGAGTCCACTGAAATTTCTTTTCATAGGTTAGTATAAACAATAAACAGGACCGGATCCATAAAATTTGGGACACCTTTTTTTTATTTTCAGGTATTATAATTACGTCGTTTATTATTGTAACATTTTTCTCTCCAAAACTCTTTATTGGACACAATTTTACTGTTGGTCTTCAGCAAATACCTGCTTTTGCCTGAAATCAACTACTCTTACTTGTCCATTCTTTCCTGGATATGTAGTGATAACTCTACCCACTAGAGAGTTGTATACTAAACCATCAATTTTTATCGGTCTTTTTTCTTCTATTCATTTTGTACGTTTAGTTAATGTGAATAAATATTCTTTTAACCACGGACGACAATATTTGTTTGGTAATTTTTGTGCATAATACCATTTTTTGATAAAATTAATATTAGTAATATCCTTCTCCAAAATTTCAGAAGATTCTGCAGAACAGATTTCTGCCAATCCAGAAATTGTTAAGGGTAAATATCTCAGGATCTTCTGAATTTTCTGTTTTATATTTAAAGGATCTGCTATTTACCTCTGCTTCGATAAAGTGGTTAAACATTATTTCATTTTTAGGATTAGGATGGCTGACATTCCTTTTCTTACTAAATTAGAATCTGTAGAACGTAAAACCTATTTCAATTCTTTCTCTGCACATTTTAAGTTTGTGCCATTATCGCTTCAAATTTTCTGAGTTTCTCCTCTCCTTGGAATATATATGAATCGTTTTTACACACAAGTACGTGAACAGGACACCATATATTTTCTCTCGTCATTATTAACCCCAAATTATCTATCGTTAATGCTCTTAACAGCCGGCAAAGTCCAAAACTAGGGAGTTAACCCATTTTAGGTATAGCGTAACAAGCAGCCGCTTTTTTTAATGGGAAGTAAAAATTATAAATATACGCAAAACTAAATGTACAAAATTTAAATGTATTAAAAAAAAACATTATTATTATTAATCATTACTAATTATTTAGTGAATTATTAATTATTTACTAAAAGATAGAAAATTTCTTCCAGGCCACATCTTCCGTTTCTAGCACCGAAGCAGCGTTGACTCGTTGCATAGATAAACTTATTTTATTAACTAAAATTTTGGCTTCCTTTCTCCAGGGACTCATGGTTTCAACGCTAAAAGAAATGAATATGTATCCCCTGGGCTCTAGTACTTTACACAGTTTTTATTAATTCGTCACCACTTACAGTTTCACCAGTTTTTTTGGAAGTTTTATCCAATTCTGAAGGAGCAAGTGTATCTCTGCACGTTGCGTCCCAAATAAGAGATTTACCTTGGCACCAGGTAAACAAGGTGACCCCGTCTCCGTCTCTTCGACAAAACCAGAAGATTCTAGAACTGTTGGAAATCCGGAAGATACTAGAGCCCTCTTAATAATATTATTGAGAAGCCTGTGACGGGACAAACGACCAGCACTTTTATTGCAGCTTGGTTTATTACTTCTTCTTCTTCTCTGTAGCTCTACAACCCTTGATGGGTCTTGGCTGACTGCACCCTTCTGTATCTTCCGTTAATGATCCAATATGTTTCTTGAAATTCGTTAAAAAGAATATCGCTTCTGACACTGGGGTAAGTTTTATGAGTTTGCTGTCTTCTTTAATAATTTTTCTTTCTGTTCAGAGTCTTTGGTATTCTTTTTAAAAACACTGTCTGACATCTCTTACACTAGTCTTTTTTTTGTATCATAACTTTGGAGCTCTAAAAACATATGCTGTAGCTCGAACTAAATCTGACCACTTATATTGTAGTTCCGGTCCGTTAAAATTTATTTAAAATTACTTGTCAAATCTGCTGGTTAAAAATGATACTGCGATGTTCAGCCAAAAAAAAGCAACAGAAAACGAATAAGAAACAGCTCGAAAGAGAGATAAACAAAGTTGGCTCTTTTCAATATTCAAAACATGCCTTGACTTAAATCCCTTAGATCTGCAGTTAATATTGGATTAAGGTTGAAACGGGTAAACTTTTTTTTGGGAGAAACCGAAAAAATTGGGGTTCTGTATGTGATAAATTTACTTAACAACGAAACAGAAGAAGGGAAACAAAAGGAATCCTATGAACGAAATAGGGATTTATTGAGCACGATCGTGCCTTAATGAGGGAATAAAGTAATGCCGTATTTAATCTTAGCCTGGCTAAGCTTAGCCAGAGATGACGTATTTTCTCTTAAATAATAATTTACTACACGTTACACCCAATTCCCACCTAAGACTTTCACGTGAGTGTTCACTCACGCGTCGTAGTCGTAGATGGGAACCGGGTGTTAGTGATATAAACTATTGTGGATGCTTCAAAATAATATGAAGGTTGAACTAAACACTGGTCAAAAGAAATATTATCCTCAGGAAAAATTTAATATGGTTAATTCGGCACTGTGTTTTTAATTTCCTTTGATCGTGCTATCTTGGATTTTTTTTGTGTCATTTTGTTTACGAGGTATGGCAAAAAAATATTTTTTTAAAAATAGGACAACCTGTATATTTTGCAATTTTTGAAATGTGCAAACAATTCTTTCTTCAGCAATACTACACAGAGGATCTATCTTTTACGATAATCAAGATATTTTTATCTAAATCTGTATGGAAAACTTCGATATTCATTCAAAAAGTTTAAATGCCTCTATCTTGGAAACCATAAGAGATAGAGTATTAGTCTGTGGTATTATCAAAAAGATAATTTTTTTACATTTCAAAAATTTCAATCTATACAGGATGTCCTATTTTTAAAAAAATATTTTTTTGCCATACCTCGTAAACAAAACAACAAAAAAAAATCCAAGATAGCACGATTAAAGAAAATTAAAAATCTCATTTGACGTGCTTTTGGATTTTTTTATAAAACCAAATTCTAACCCGCTAGAAGCATCATTCCGTTTAAACAATCCATCCTGTATATATATATTATTTAATTAATAAAGGGTCCATTATTATATATGACATATCTATACGTGTATATCTATAGGTATTTACCGAAAATTATTGTGTAATAAATGAAACGTCCATTGGAGACATCCATCCATGTATCCTCAGGTATTTACCGAAAATTATGGACTGTCATTAATTTGCCAGTATATTAAACAATCGATAAGGTATTCGAGCTGGAGGTCTCTCGGAAACTCATCGCTGGAATAAATGGAAATTCCTGATATGTCATATGCAATATATTGGAGAGTGATATTTCAAAAGCCCATATTGATAATGGGAAATCCATATTGTGCCCTTTGAGCATTCTACGCCTGTCGTGCATCGTTCGGTACAACCCTTTCGTTTTAATTTTATATTAAATTGAAATATATATTATTAAATTGTCCCGAGAATTGTATTAAGAAACTATAAAAAATAAAAAACGCCGCTACTACAAAAAAAAAACAATAATAAAGTCTTGCACCTAAAACTAGTATTGTTCTAATACAAAAAGAAATATGAGGTATTAAATCTGATAAACAAAAACATTACCGCCTAAAAGACACTAAAATATTTATGCCGTAAATTACTATCATGGCCGTATCATAGGATAGTAGTTTTGAATTGTGCTTTTTTTGTGTCTAAAAAATAATCTTTTTTAAGGCCTTTCGGGCAAGCACCCATTATCAGTTCACATGGAACTGAGCATGAAAGACTTGAAAACGAGCTCAAAAAAGATCAATTCGAAAGCAATACAAAGTCAAAATTCCAGATAGAGCCGACTGGGAGGGAGGTCCTCCTTTCGGAGCGGAATCCATCTGGTACACAGACGACTCCAAGACCGACGAGGGTGTAGGAGCTGGCATATACGGGCAAAAATATGAGACTTTAGTCTCTATAAGCCTGACAAACGATTGCGCAGTGTTCCAAGCTGAAGTACCGGCAATACATCACTGTGCCGAAGAAATACAAAGAGTAGAGGAAAACTCTCATTCGGTAGTTATATATTTAGATAGCCAAGCTGCACTTAAAGCTCTAGAACTTAGATTAAAAGGAGACAAGATACCTGACACTTGCGGAGACTTTGGTTATATTATTATATGGAACAATGTTTACCTTTCTGTTGTTTACAGCAAACACAACAGTGGCGTACCTACTTAAATATAAATTTACACATGGATTATATTATTAAAATTACTATAATATGAAATCTGCAAAATTGTTTAAAAACATGCAAAAAATAATTCCTTCCTAACAATAAATGTTTGTAGTATAATTTTATACAAAAGAAATTTATTACAAAGTTTGTATATAATTTATAGCAATTTCAATTTTCAACACAATAAAATTATGGAATATCAAGAAAAAAAAATATTACCCACTAGCAAAAGATTATGTTATTGTGTTTGTTAATTTTGTTATTTTTTCTGGTCATTAGCAGAAACTTACTTATACTGACTTCTTCAGTACACCATAAAGTCAATAATGCTTAGGGTATATAGAGACATCTAGGACAGACAAAAAGATTTAAATATCAATTCGAAGGGCGAGCGCAGATGGCAACGGCGGTAGTATAAATGAACCTTGATATTCTGATAAGAGGTAGGAATTCAATATTCTTACAAACCTGAACACATGTGAATTATTATTTATTGTTGTTTGCAAGTTGGTTTAAGGACTTTACCTACCTTTATTCTATAGTCTTTATAAAAAAAAACCTTCGAAAATTTGCGCATTAACTACTTCATCACAAGTATGCTTTATTTTATCGTCTTTAGAAAAAAGACCCCGAATAAAAACGTTCAAAAATATCTCATTTGACGGATTGGGAATTGTTTGTTGATATTTTAATCTAAGGATCTAGTGATTTAAGTATATTTCATAAACTTTTTTTTATTTTCTGTGTACCTACCGGCATGTACCACCACTGACTAATTTCACTTTCTCTCTCCCTTTGTGACTGACACTGAAATATTCTCCTACTTGTAAAAAAACACACTATAAACTTTTTCTGACAAAATGTGGTTTTAAAACGACTTATAAACTGCTTAAAACATGCTGAAATTTTAAAATAAATAACCCGAAAAAGCTTATGTCAATAAAAATATCATCCGACCGTCCCTTTTTAATCTAAGCTCTAGAAGCAATGCAAACTGGTTTGGGACTGCAGAACACACACACACACACACACACAGACACTAGCCTGTGTCCCAGGACATCGGGGACATTCTGGAAACGAAAAATCCGATGAATTGGCCATACAAGGCTCGGCAATAAAGTTCACAGGGCCTGAACCATTTTGTGGGATCGCTAAGGCCAGAGCCAAGCAATCTATTAAAGAGTGGCTCACCAAAGAGACGAACGGTCTGTGGGAGCAAACGCCTGGACAAAGACAGGCCAAACAGTTCATTAAAGAACGTTCACTAAAGCTGACTGCAGAACTTTTTGGTAAGGAAGCTGGTCAGACAAATAGTGGGGCTCCTAACAGGTCACTACAAACTCAATAAGCACTTTTATACAATGGGATTGGTAGAAGATGCAACATGCCGCTTCTGCAGAAAAAGGAAACCTCATTACATGTCCTATGTCAATGTGAAGGCCTAGTTAGAACCAAGGCCTTACTGGGAGACCTAGAATATCTGCGGCCAGAATGCTATATACAGGGAACACTGGCAAAGCTTCTGGGTTTCATGACAAGGACGGGTCTGCAACTTGTTTTATAGTGTTAGCAAAGCAGGCAAGAAGAACGAGGAACCACAATAGATATGAGAAGGACGAGGTGAACAAGTGTCTACACCACCCCATTCTAATCTAATCTAATCTAGGCCTTTATATAAAACACGATTAATCCGACAAAACCATGACTTTTGCGCAAGAAAATTGATCCAAAGCTTCACATCTAACTATCAGCTCTTAACAAAAAGTGAATTGAAATTTGGTTTTTATTTCTACTTAGTTCTTGGTATGTTTTTCGGTTTTTGGGATTTTTCTTGCTTTCAAACTGCCCTGTATATTTTTGTTTTTGCTGTTAAATTCGTAACTGTTTTCTGTTTTTGACATAAAAAAAAACCTCAAACGGCTCGAAACTCTAAAACCCAGTGTAGCCCATTTCACCTGCCGCTGAAATATTGGGCTTTTATTCGTCCGCAACCGAACATATTTTTGAAAGCAATTAGCGTATTTCATCCGCAAACACAAAAATTTGCGAAATAAATTTCGGCTCTAAATATGTGCGTGGCAGATAACAATGACAAAATTATTGGTCTGTATATTTGGTGGCAGGTTTATTGGTAAAAATTTATTTGGTCAAGCCAATCTAAGCCCTGCTGGGAACAGCAATCCGTTTTTGGATATTTCATGAAAAATGCCCGTACGGTTTTAACGCCCGTGGCTGTTAAAACAGTACTTTAACGCCCGAATGATATTAAAACTTATTTTAAAGCACGCATGTATTAATTTTAGGAGCTTTTTTAATTATTGATGAAAAGCAGTCATTCTAAGTTTTTTGTAAAACTCTTTTCTTGAATTTGTAGACGAAAAGATGCAAATTTTTGTTTCAATAATTTTTATTAAGGCCGTGGTTACAATCTGGGGAATTGTTTTTAGCAACACTGTACGGGAAATAAATTTAACTATGTCGACCTGATTTTTTGCAAAATTTTGCGTCATTGAATTTGTTTTCCAGGGCAACGCGGAGTCTTTATTTATGTTTATCCACAGTGGGACACCACAGATTTTTTAGCACCGGGTCCAAAATTTAGGGTTAGGTTACTTATTTTGACATTTCGCGTTCTGCGCCGGTAAAAAAACCAAGTAAAATACTAAAATAAAAGAAAACCCTTTATTGCAGAATCACCTGCTAAAAAAAATCTACCCAACTACGTATTAAAGTAACTGGGTGTAATGTTTAAGGTTACATTTACAAGTGTATTTATAATTGAATTGGAAACACTCCCTCTAGCTGATACCGACAACAGGTTAACTTAAAAGCATGCAGATTTCGCAGAATAATCGTATCACCTGATCATATTCTATTTTAAACAGGAGCGTCAACGACCAGCAAGAGTCTTTCCAACCTCTCAATGGAGCTTTACTGACCTGTTTTGTTAGTACTCAAGTATCCGTGTGTTTTTGAAACTGAGGTTCTCAAATCTATCCCTTGCGCTCCAAGATTTCACACAAACACAAACATGCCGCAATAATTTAATTTTTTAAAAAAATGGTTGAACCAAAATAAAAACAAAATTATGTGGGGTTATGGGCGCCGAATGTCTCTATGCGAATTCCTAGTAATCCCAGCGAGGCAGCAAAGTTCTCTTGGTTCTTTGATAGACTCGGGGTAATGCTCGCGCAGCGCTAGGCCTTTTTCGGTAGGTGAGCGCACACGCGGAGTGGTTTCATATTTGTTTCAGAACAAAGTTTTTGAAATATAACCATAACCTCGAATGGTTCTCTGCCAGAAAACGTAAAAATACTCTTCTGTCCCACTGCGGTCCGATTTTAAGATTTTTAAGTTAAATTCTGCGGTCTATCAGCCAATACTTGAACTGCATGTGTCTCTCAAGTTTCCGGAGTGCACGGACTTTTAGAGAAAAGGAAACTTAGTTTTTATTTAAGCTAAAGCAAGGAAATATAAAAAGTAAAAATGTAATCCAGAGTTGTGAGTATTTCTCTATTTTTTTTTGTAAATCGGGTTTGTTCTAAACCGCAATTATTTTGAAGCTTTTGGGATAGATGACAGCACCAGAGCTTTTATTTTGAAGAAAAAATAATTGAGAATTTTGAAAAATCCTTCAGATATTTTTGCTAAGCATTTAAAAACGATCACCCCTGAAAAATTTCAGCTAATTCTGTTGTTTAGTTTTCCCTGTGCACTCTGGCAAAAGATTAAAAAATTAAAGAACAAGGCGTTGCCAGTTGTACTTTTTTTTACTTAAAATCTGGGGAGAACTATAGCTTTAAACGAACGCAACAATAAAATTACCTATAGTAAAAAAATAATAACTATAATAATAATAACTAACTGTAATAACTCCATAGGGAAGACGGCTTGTGTTGTTTCACTTTTTCGTTGAATTATGCAAGTAAGGCGTCTTCGTTTACGATTAGATTGCTTTCCGGAATGTTTTTACCAGTACACCACAAAACATAATCTTTGTAGGTTTTTTCGGATAGTTTTCTTGATTTGGCCGGCAAAAGATTCGTCTTCGCCTCTTCAGCGGCCTCCAGTATATCTCTAGGGATTACTTTTTCTTCATATTCCATAATATTTAACAAGAAAAACGGTAAGAATAGTGAATAAAACGCAACATTATTTGTAATGATGACTTTGTTGATATGGTTAGTACGTCGATGTATGGTTGCTAATGACAAGCAACTGTTTGTGTCTCAGATTGCTTGATCAACACTTTTCTCAACTAAAAAGCCAGTTAACTCATTTTCGTTTTAGTATCCTTTGGCCTATGATCGGTGCCATATTGACACCAAACTGACAGAAAATCCTTGTCAATTTGGTTATAAAAATGGCAGCCACAATAGGCTAAAGGGCACTGAGGCGGTAGGAGTTAACAGGCTTTTTTGTTGAGAACGGTATTGGCTTGATTTAGATTGACAAAAATAACCATACAACTTTCAAATGCTTAACCATTTGTCAACTGGTAATTTATCTATTGTCAAAATATTAGAGCGATTTTGATACAAAAAAAAATATTTTAAAATATTTTTTTTCCAAATATCATGCGGTTGTGCATAAAACATTGTATGTATCTTAGTCATAAAATTCGTTTAACACCCTCAGCTGGTAAAAACCCTCGCCTGGGCGTCAAAACCGGGCAGTAAAATGCCTTTTGCCGCCCGCGTTTTAGAGCAATAAGTGGCACTTTAACGCCCTAGAGCTCATTTTTGGTAAAATTTAATGGTAATTTTGCTTTTTTTGTTCGGGTTGAATTTTGTTCGTTCAAAACAAAGAGATTTTTTACCCAGATATGTTTTTTTTTCAGTTTTTTCATAGATGTAACAGCAATGAAAAGCAAGAAACAAATTACATAATTATAGGTACAAATGTCGACATTGTTGTTAAACTAATAGTGAGTGGCCTTCAACATACTGTAGTAGCTCCAAAGGGAAGACGGCTTGTTTCGTTTCGCCTTTTCGCTAAAGTACGCCAGCAAAGTGTCTTCTTTTAGGTTTAGGCATCCACTTTCAGCAATATTCTTCTCTGAACACCATAAAAAATTGTCCTTATGTAACTTTTCGTAAAGTTTTCTGGAATTTGCGGGCAAAAGATCCTTCTTTGCCTCTTCGGCGGAATTCAGGATTTCCCTGGGGAGACTTGGCAAACTCTGTTCCTCGATATCCATTGAAATCGCGAAAACAATGCAGTTTATAAGAAAATTTAGAAGAAACTTCTCAAGTGACGCTCAGTTTGTTTATTTGGTTGCTACGGGTTGCTAGAAGCATTATTCAATGTTTTTGTCTGATTGCTTGATTAAAAAGTGACATGAATAGACCGACCGCTTGCTTACTGACAGTGATTCCTGTGTTGTCAAAATATTAGAGAGCTTTAGACCAACAATTTTTTTTGTGTAAAGTCTCCTTTCTCATAAAAAACACGGTTGTGCATAAAACATTATAGGCATCTCGTTCTTAAAATGCGTTTAACGACGTCAGCGTGTAAAATCCCTCACCTATCAGCTCGGGTCTTTATTTTCACGTCGCGGGCATTAAATGCTGTCTTTAAGACCTAGATACATAATGGCCACTTGCTCTGCGATTTCCTTAAGTAATGAGTAGTAAAGAAATCCATAATTTTTAAGTATTCCCTAAATTTTACTCGTTTGCTCTGGCCAAAAGAAAGTTTTCCTTAGCTAGGAATTAAATCTTGTTATAAGTTCAACCACTGCGCTGCTTCTCATAAAACCATTATTTGTTGTTATTATTTGATTATTATTATTATTATAATTATTATTAATTATTCTTTGCGTCAGTAAAATCATTTGAACATATCCAGGGTGGATTCTTTAAACGGAAATGTTGTTTTATAAAAAAATCCAAAAACACGTCAACTAAGGTTTTTAATTTTCTTTAATCGTGCTATCTTGTTTTTTTTTATGTCATTTACTTTACGATGTATGGAAAAAAAATATTTTTTAAATAGAACACCCTGTATAGTTTGACATGTTTGAATTTAAAAAAAATATATCTTTTTGACAGTACTACACACTAATACAATATCTCTTATCCATACATATTTAGATAAAAATATCTTGATAATATCGTAAAAGATAGATCCTACGGTGTAGTATTGCTGAAGAGAGAATTCTTTGCAGATTTCAAAAATTCCAAAATATACAGGGTGTCCCATTTAAAAAAAAAATAAAAAATTGCCATACTTCGTAAACTAAATGAATTTTTTTATTAAACGAAATTCTAAACCGCTTGAAGCACCGTTCCATTTAAACAATCCACCCTGAATATTCACCTTAAAATTCCCAATGCTAGTAAGATGCCCTCCAGTGCACATAATCGTAGGGTTCTCAGTATAATTAGTTAATTGAAGAGGCAGTTGTATTGTTTCTAAATTAAACTAATAAAACAGCAGAAGCCATCATCCATTGGGGCATGTCCTCCATCAAACTCCAACTGTTCTTGTATGAGTGGCAAAATATGGTTTGGTTAGCCGGAAACGTTGAAAAAATCTAAATCTAGACAAATCGTCATTTAAAAATTCCATTTCAATTTTTTTTACCGTTTTCGAGTTGACAAAAAATGAGGTTAGAATTCTTTCCTAAGGATGATGTAAGGCTCGATATCTGGCATCTTAAATTTAGGTATTCCTTAGACTACAAAAAAAAGCTGAGCAAACCAAATCAGATACTTAGGACCGATAAGAGATCCTTAGCGCAAAGGAATCCTTAAAGCAAACGCAGAGAAAATGGACATAAATAACTATAATTTCCATTTGAATTTCAAAAAAAACATTTATTTCAAACATTAGGTTGTGCCATCTCGAAAGTTACTTTTACGCAAACGTGAAACGAAGAAGGTGTTGAAACTTTAATTAGCATTCTCCCGAGAAAGTCGGTCTTCTCTCGTAAATTTCTACACCAAGGGCGCGATGTAAAATTTTACAGCGTCAGTAATTAAAAAGTATGCTTAAAAGCTCTTTGGGGCATTCTACTCTGCCGCCGAGTGCTTATATTTAATAGCTAGGGAGTGGCGGCAGTAGAGATGTCCCAACTAGTAGTAGGAGTACTAGTAGATGGGCGCTCGTAGGCCTGGCAATTAGACTGCATAGTAGACTCTTTCTGCCATACCCCCGTGCACCCCCGACTGATGCACGTGCCCCTTAGGATGCAAGTTTTTCTTTCTCTAAGAGGACTTAATTTTTGCCTGCCACCCCTTTGTCGTGGGCAGGGATCTTTAGACTGCGTAGCAAGAATACACAGTAGACCGCCGGTTTTACACCCCCTCCGAAGGGTGGTCCTGCTAAATGTTGAGACTGGCATCTATCTAACATCGGTACCATCCCAGCAGAACTTGGTTGGCGGTAGACTTTTCTCCCCAGCAGCCCGCCGTCATATAGGCTGATCCGAAAATCGAGGTTTAGACCCGGTTTCGCTGGTCAAGGTCACCGTCGAAGTCTTCAGACACATTCCTTGGAGTGTTCCTGCTACCCGAAAGTGCTACCGCCTCTTCCAAGTTACCCTCTGTCGACTCCCACTACCAAATCTGTCGGAGTCCAGCCGCGTCCCATGGAGTCCCGATCTCGGAGAAGTCCAGGTCTTCCTTTTTTGGGTCACCGGCTAGTCTCCTCTACCCAGTTTTGGTGGGGTCCTTGGCCGTCCACCTTTGAGTCCCGCAAATTTTTCGCTGCAGTGTCAACCGTGCCGCCTACTTCTACCTCGTTTATTGTTATTCTATGCACAACGTCGACTGCGGAGCTGCTGAGAAGTGGAGCCGCTCGTCGGTCGTCTCGAGTCGCATTCGGTGTTGTGTGAAGCAATGTGTACTTGCCGAGATCCGATCCTGCGATCTCTGTTCTTCAGGCTAAGACGATGATCACTAGTCTACGGCGGCCCCGCAATAAATACAAGTGAAAATCTATTTACAAGTGACAGATTTTGACATCTGTCAATGTGGTCGTGATTCTTCAGAAACGACAGAAAATCTCACCTGTCAGAATTCTGGAAAGTGGCGATTTTTACTTATTGCCTCATTTAAAATAAAAACACAGCAACCTTTAATATATTTATCCTAACGTTGTAAGAAAAACTGCGTTATTTTTTTATTAACATTTTGTAAATTTAATATTTTAAAGATATTCTACAAGACTAGTTTATGGCGGAGCTAAATTGTTATTACGCGTACCAATAAACGTCGAAAATTCTCAACATGTAAAAAGAAAGACAGAATTTGTGTGACTTTTCTGAACAGTGACAGCGAAATATTCCATCGGTATGTTAAAAGTTTTAAAGGTTTGTTTACACATACAAATATTTAAGGAATATTAGCAAATAGTCCTGACAAAAAGCATTAAGTGTAAACTTGTGTTTAAAAATCGTCAGATTTTTTGTAAGAGCGAGATTTTCTGACGGTTTTTGAAGAATCGCGACCTGTATATGAAAATTACAGTCCTCTTTTTTTTTAGTTTTTGATATTTTATTACTTTCGTGATATCCCTGAATACAAAAATTTTAAAAGAAGTGACAGCTGAGGGGACCTGTCATTTATTTTAACTAAATAAGTTGTCCTATTTATAGTAAAGTGCCAGTGAACTGTAAAAGTTCAAATAAAAGCGCCTTTTTCCTATCTTCAGGACAGCTTTCAAAAAATGTCACTTGTAAATTGATTGTGTCTTGTATTAGTTATTAATAGACTGTTTTTAGATTTAAAAAAAGCTAAATTGTTTTTTTTTAATTAAAACAAATGACAGGTCCCCACAGATGTCACTTTTAATTCAATTTTTGGACTTCCGACAAAAGTAGAAAAGTTCATCTGTCACTTTTAAATAGCTTTTTCACATGTATTTATTTCTAATAAACTATTTGTATATTAAATAGAAGCCAAAATGGACACTTTTGTTAGTTAAAACAAATGCCATGTCCCCACAGCTGTCACTTTTAGTTCAATTAGAGTTCCAAAAAAGTATGAAACATTATACAGACCGCTTCAAGCTACTGCGAACATAGGGCGGAAGAAGTCTAATTTGCCAGTGTACGTACATGCAGAGACACCGCACGCCTATCAGTGAAACAACCAATACTCAGGTTTGCGATCACCACTTGCATGACTTTCCTTTGGTATTTAGTACGCCTCCAACCACGGTGCTGTGTGGAGCGTAGTCAATGAAACCGGAATTTGGTCAATAAATACGCAAATTTTTATAACGTAATTTTCTTATTTTTTGTCACTGATAAATAAGAGCGTTTTATTGTCAACTGCTCAGATTTATCAGTGACGACGTGTTACAATGAAAATAATGAGGAGAAACAAAATAAAAGCAAGTTTTCAAAATAAAATAATACATTCTAAAAACCAAAAAGATTCTCCCAGTCAAAAAAAAATTAAAGCAAATGTTCGAAAAGTCCTCCTTGCTCGGCTAGACAATATCCGAGCCTACTATAAAAACTCCTTCTAACGTTTCCAAGCATGTTAGGGGTGATAATTTGAAAAGCTTCTTCAAAAACAGATAGAAGTCATTAGGAGCAAGATCGGGAGATCGAGCTGGCCATAAAATAGTTCCCCGTGTACTTATAACCCGATTAGGAAATACATTATCAAGATATTCCCTAACAAGGCCAACATTGTGAGCGGAACAACCATCTTGTTGAAACCATGTTTCACCAAATCTTACACCTAACAACTGCCTAGCAGTTGGAATAATGTGCTGCTGCAGTAGATCCAAGTATCTAGGACCATTCAAATTGCAATTGCCGTTAATAAAAAATGGCCCAATTACGTGTTCCCCTATAATACCCCCCCCCAAACATTTAGTTTTTGGGGATACTGTGTTCTTACGTCAAAATACAAATGCAAATTTTCCCTCGACCAATATCGAACGTGTGTTGGGTTATGACGATTTGACCATTTGACCATCTGCACTTTCTCGGCAACTTCGTAGACATCCATTTTTGGTTTTAAAAATGTATTATTTCAATTAAGAACTTACCCATCTGTTTCTCGAGCAAGGCAGAAATAAAACAAAATAATAAAAACAAAATGAATTTCCAAAAGATAACACTGCAGCGTGCTTCGAATCCACCTCGGTCGTACGGCACGGAGAGTAAATTGGACTTGATTCCCCCTATGTTCGCAGTAGCTTGAAGCGGTATGTATATATCACATGTCACAAAATATCAAAAACAAAAAAAAAAGAGGACTGTAATTTTGATACACAGGTCGCGATTCTTCAAAAACCGTCAGAAAATCTCACTCTTACAAAAAATAGGAGCCGTCATTTTGATAGGAATTGACAGCTGTCGAAATGTAGTAGGAATTGACATCTCGTTCTCTTATCGTTTTAGTGTCCTTTTATCCACCTTCGCCGCCATTTTGACAGAAAACTAATGGATTATCTGTCACTTTTGAGTGAAAATGGCGGCGAAGGTGGATAAAAGGACACTAAATCGGTATGAGTTGATCGGCCTATCTGGAGAGGGTACTGGCCCATGGTAAAAAATATTTCTTAGTGTGTCCTATATAACATACCTAAAACGCATCCAAATATCACGGGGAACAATTATCCATTTAAATACCTACTTAAATTTAAAAATTTAAATTTCAAAGTTTGGCAAAAATGGCTCTATGAAGATTCTTCTACAAAAATGTTGAAAATACACTTTTTTCGAATTTCCAGTTGCAATATAGCGTTTTTGCATCTTGAAGGTCCCACAATACTGTAAAAATATGCCCACTTTCCTTAGGCAATCGGTTATCAAAATATGAATTTTCAAAGTTTGCCAAAAATGGGTCTATGGAGATTCTTCTACAAAAATGTCGAAAATATACTTTGTCTAAGGAAAGCGGGCGTATTTCTACAGTATCGTGGAATCTTTAAGATGCAAAAGCAATATATTGCAACTTGAAATTCGAAAAAAAGTGTATTTTCGACATTTTTGAAATTCATATTTTGACAACCGATAGCCTAAGGAAATTGGGCATGTTTTTACAGTATTGTGGGACTTTCAAGATGCAAAAACAATATATTGCAACTTGAAATTCGAAAAAAGTGTATTTTCGACATTTTTGTAGAAGAATCTCCATAGACCCATTTTGATAGATTGCCTAAGGAAAGCGGGCATGTTTTTGCAGTATCGTGGGACCTTCAAGATTTAAAAACAATATATTACAACTTGACATTCGAAAAAAATGCATTTTCGACATTTGTGTAGAAGAATTTTTATTTATTAGAACGTCAATTATATTTTCTTTTTCTACTGGCCTGAAATTAGCTCTTGATTATTAACTGTTCATAATGGTTTTGCATAAGTATTTCTTATTTTTTCGATGCGTTAACTAAAGATTTCTCCTGGAATCAAATAAAAAAAGAATTATGAAAGAACTTAGGAGGTTATGATGGCACAAACATCTAAAATAATACACGTTGTTCAATGCTGCTACTTAACTAAAAAACATAACCCTAATCTTAAGTCCTTTCTTATAAAAGTGAACCATTAATACTGTAGGGCTATTATTGGAGCTCGAGCTTTATCCGCCACACCTTTACACTAAGAAGACGTAAATAGCATTTTAAAAGGGTTTGGAAATTACTGAATATTTTACAGACTTTTAAAGCGTTTCATAAATTAAGGGGCTACCTGAGTAACAGATCATCCTAACTGGACAGATAAGTGTTATTCTAAATAACAAAATTTAAAAGAGTGTTGATTTCATATTAAATCTATGTTCACAAAGGTAAAAGTGAATTTTGGTTAGTGTCAGGGATTAAATACTAGTGACTTAGCTTCTCCCCAAATTACCTAAACAGACCCAGTCCAACGAAAACTCCGTGGCAAATAATAATTACTGTTTGGGCGATAGAAATGGAGACATCTGGCCCGAGAAATTTTTATTACATCACAGTCGACATTAGCATTTTCGTCATGTCAATTTGTAAAGAACAAACGTCTTTCCAGGATATATTCAACAAATTGCTGGTTTACGATACAAACAAGCCACTTATTGGCCAAATTAGTGAGTACTTCACAGTACACGTCTGTGTGGTAACGTACAAGTAAAATACCTGTTTGTCTAAAATAGTTTTGCCATCACCACAGCTCCAGGTGTCCCCGTACCTAGCCTGGCAACTGAACAGTCCCTTTGAAAGGTCGTTGTATAATCTATTCTAATAATATCATCCTTTCCAAAACTCTTCCCTTTTCTGGCGAGTATTTAGTGTAGGGGCCTATGTCGATAATTCCTATCCCGTGGGATTTTGAATGATGAAGTTTTGTGACTATGTGGGATTGATAGCTCTTTAGTCACACAATCAAGTGTAATATAACTTTCGCAACCGGGGCATGATTATACTCGATGCCATATAATTCGAGGACGAGGATTCCAAATAAACTTTCAAGATCATCCGACCTTAAATGACCTTGAAAAGCGATTTTTGCCATTTTCTCTTTAAAAAAATCTTAATATTTCGACGTTTAGTCAGACTAACTTTAAATGTACCTCAAACTATTAGCCATGTATGCCAAATTAGATCCTTAGAGTTTGATGCAGTTTGAAGCTTCATGACCTTAAAAAATACCCCAATATAATTAGCATATTGCAAAAATAACATACGAAAGAGCGCTTTTAATCAACTATTAAAGTGAAGAGGACGAAATTTGGTAAGAAAGATAAGAAGATCAAGTCCAGTAACATTATTAAAACATTTGGTTCAGCTATAATGTATAACCACATTTTATTTTATCCAATTTCGTAAAAAATCAAAAATGACAAGGTGGTCCTCAATTATTGTTGACTTATGGCCGCTTTTTATAAAGTTTAGTTGATGTATGACCTTAATTGACATTAAAAATACCATGTACAAGTGAAAAACCAGGGTTTTGTAGTGTTTCTTCCAATTAACTACTACGCAAAAACTTTAAGTGCCGGAGATGAAATTAACATCTTGGCCATAACTAAACACTTCATTCTAAACCCTCCTAGCATTTTTTTTTTGATCTGGCGTCTAAGGTGTTTATGCTATACCCCGGTAAAACTGACCTATATGCCTGCCGTTTTTATTAAGTTTCGGAACTGTAAATATGTTCTACTCGCTTGTCTAGCCAACAAAGTCATTTAAATTATCTATAAGAGAGTTAGCAGAAGTTAGATATACATTACCATATATTGGAACAGGTGTTTTAGATGCTATTTTCCAAAATGACGGTCAAAAAAGCATACAAAATTCTAATTATGCCATTAGGGCCTGACTATACTTGTTTATTATCATTCATAGTAAAATTCAAGGATGAGGTTTTAACAGCTATTTACTCACACATTCACGTGACACCGGGTGTTTTGTTCGCATCCGTGTGAAAAGTTCCTAAACTGAATAAAAACGACAAGCATATATGTCATTTTTACCGGGGTTTAGTATAAACAGGAAAGTTTAAACTAAAATTTTTAATTATGGTTAAGATGTCAATATCACTTCCGGCACTTAAAGTTTTTGCGTAGTGGTAAATTAGAAAATTGACTACAAAAACCTGGTTTTTCCCTTTTACATGGTATTTTCAAGGTCATGCATCAACTAAACATTTTTTTCATAGTAAGCGGCGATAATTCAACAAGAATTAATGGCAACCTTATCATTTTTGCTTTTTTACGAAATTGGATAAAACAAAATGTGGTTATAGGTCGCCATATTAAAACGCGTCAGAGATGAACCATTCTTTTTTTAACAGTATTGTTGAACTTGACCTTCTTATTTTTCTTACCAAATTTGGTCCTCCTCGCTTTAATAGTTGATGAATAGCGCCCTTTAGTATATTACTTTTGCAATATGTTAATTTTGCTGGGGTATTTTTCAAGGTCATGACACTTAAACTTCATCAAATACCAAGGATAGAATTTGGCATAAATTCCTAATAGTTTGAGGTATATTTGAAGTTAGTCTGACAAAACGTCGAATTATTAAGATTTTTTGTAGAGAAAATGACAAAAATCTTGTTTTTTTACGATTTTTAATGTCATTTAAGCTCGTATGACCTTGAAAGTAAATTTTTTGGAATCGTCGTCGTCGAATTATATGGAATCGAGTACAATCATGCCCCGTTTGCAAAAGTTTTTATGATTTTTGGCCGCCATCTTGAAAGATGACGTCATATCAACCCCTTCTACGGGGATGCGAACAAAACACCGGGTAACACTGGATTATGTGACTAAAGAGCTATCAATCCCACATACTCTCAAAACTCCTTCATTCAAAATCCCACGGAATTACATATGTCCCTTCACTAATTTATCGAAAACTGTTTTACTTTCAATCTAGCGCCAGATGTCCCCATACCCAGCTTGCTGATTCTTTCCAAAAACTCTTGTCTTTACTGGATCTTCCTAAAAAATCGTTACTTTTAGATGCAAACAAGAAATTTAGTGACCAAATTAGCGAGCACTTTATAGTTCAGTAGCTGGCCGCCCGCGACTTGGTTCGCGTGTTTAAAATTGTACATTTCCCCTCCTTCTCCGCCTTACCCCACTTTCATGCCTTCAAACCTTTAGCACCTTAAACCCTTTTTACTTTTACTCGAGTATCCGCTTGCCTGAGGTTTTTTTCCCGTTTTTTTTTGCTTTCAAGGGTCAAAGCTTTTGTTCCCCTGAACCGATTTCTATTAAATAAAGGCTATGTACTCCTCAGAAATCTAAATAATGCAGCATAATTCTTCCAGCAGTTTTTTTTTTCAAAAAACACTTTCTTTGATTCATTCATTGTTTTTACCGAAAAATCGGGTAACAAAAATTCGCAAAATAATAGAAGAATCACTTTTCTCGATTCCGGACTTTATTTTCAATTTAACTATGTCGACCTGATTTTTTTCCAAAATTTTACGTCATTGAATTTGTTTTCCATGGCAACGCGGAGACTTTATTTATGTTTATTCACAGTGGGACACCAGAGATTTTTTAACACCGGGTCAAAAATTTGGGGTTAGGTTACTTATGACTTTTTGCGTTCTGCGCCGGTTTGATAGACTGGGGGTAATGCCCGCGCAGTGCTAGGCCTTTTTCGGCGGGCAACCGCACACGCGGAGTGGTTTCATTTTTGTTTTAGAACGATGTTTTTGAAGATACATTTTTGAAAGATAAACATAACCTCGAATGGTTTTCTGTCAGAAAACGTAAAAATAATCTTCTATAACACTGCGGCCCGATTTAAAGTTTGTTGGCAAAACACCTGCAGTTACCATGGAATCGTATAAATTCTGCGGTCTATCGGCCAACACTTGAACTGCGTGTGTATCCCAAATTCAATGAAGTGTGATTGATTAATCGGTTTTATTTTCCGGAGTGCACAGGCTTTTAGAAAAAAGGAAACGTAGATTTTATTTTCGCTAAAGCAAGGAAATATAAAAAGGAAATTGTGAGTATTTCTCTATTTTTTTTGTAAATCGAGGTTGTTCTGAACCGCAATTGTTTTGAGGCTTTTGGGATAGAGGGGACAGCACCAGAGCTTTTATTTTGTAGAAAAAATAATTGAAAACTTTGAAAAATCCGTCAGATATTTTTGTTAAGCATTTAAAAAAGATCACCCCTGCAAAATTTCAGCTAATTCTGATGTTTAGTTTTCCCTGTGCACTCTGGCAAAAGATTTAAAAAATTAAAGAACAAGGCGTTGCCAGTTGTACTTTTTTTTACTTAAAATCTGGGGAGAAACTATAGCCTTAAGCATAATATTTTTAAAAATCCTTTCTTAGCAAGCGTCTACGTCATAAACCCAATATGTCCTTAAATTTTCATAACTGTAAGTCAAGTGGTTTGACCTGTACGCATATAGTTAACGATGTTGATTATGTTGACTACCGTTCTTTTATTAGTATAGATTTGCAGCTTGTTCACGTGAAAATGTAGAACAGTTTCTTCGAACAAACTACATCTTTTCTGCCCTCCACTTCCCTCGTTAGAGAATAAAGTGTACTAAACGGAATGGGGCCTCTATCTTTATTTAAACTATTTCTGGATTTCATGATTTCCATACTTTCATATGCATTCAAAAGCTTTTTGTTTGGTACACTTTTTAGAAGTTTTAGTTTATCTAATGTGAATCTATGATTGTTTTCAAATGCATGCTCGGCCACACTTGACTTTTCTGTTCTTCCGTATTTTAAGTTTGCTAAATGTTCTTTGAATCGTGTTTGAATAGAGCGTCTCTTTTTGTCACAATCCATGCAACTAATTTTGTAAATTCCACTTTTTTCTAGAACTGTAGTTTTATCCTTGGGATTTCCTAGTAAACTTCTTATTATGTTTCCGGATTGATATACTAATTTAAGACCAGTGTTATTAAATACTTTTTGTAATCCTTTCGTATAATTCGGATTATAAGGAATTGAGACAAATTTAGAGTCAGAGGTATCTTTTTGTCTGAAAAAAGTGCAATTCCGAAAGGTCTTTTGAAAAGAATGTCTATTTATCAGCTTATTTATTAAGCCTTCGTCGTAACCGTTTTCGCCAGCTATATTCCTAATCCTATTCTTTTCTGCTTCAAATCTTTCTTTGTTTAAGGGAAAATTTACTAATCTATATGTTAAAGAGTGCAAACTTGCAAGCTTATGTAAGCAATGGAAAGAGTCATTTGGCATATACCTGTTGGTGGCCATTATTTAAAAAAAGTGTAGTTTTGGTTTGTGGAAAACAATCATAACTTTGTTATAGTGCAACCAAAGGTTCCAAATTCCCAACATAGTGGAAGTATGGATGCTCAAACTTCTTGAAGATACACACAAATTTCTTGGATTTTTTTGTGCTGAAAAGTAGACAGAAATGGGCTCTTCATCGACTTCATCAGGGTTTTCATTTATAATTTCTTTTCTTACAAAAACGTTACAATGACTCTCAGTCGATTTCGATCCAACAACCGGTAGATGTCAAATGGATGTACTATGTCATATGTCAAAATCCGGTGGTACACCACTACTGGGAAACTGCTGAATTAAGGAACTTCCCCTTAGCCTTTCCAAAACTCTTGTATTTTCAGGATATTCCTAAAAAATCGTTAGTTTTAGATGCGAACAAGAAATTTATTGGCCAAATTAGCGAATACTTCACAGTAGATTTGCTACTCGTTTGCGTGAAAACGCTGAGCAGTTTATTAGTAAATTTTTTCCCGGATTTCCCTTATTTCGCGCTCCGTTGCATCCGAATCACAGTTTAATTTGTAAAGGAGACGCTACACAGCTTCCCCGAAATAGCTTCGCTTTTTAACAAAATTTGATATATTTGGCTGTCTCCTCTAGTAAAAAATGTTGAGAATATAAAAATATCGTGGCACCAGACGATTTTGGTAGGTAGAAAATATTTTGTATGCAGTCGAGGAACTCGCACAAGAGGGCAAGAATTTTGAAAAGGGTAATAATTTTAGGATAAACTACACTTTGATGTAAAAGAAATTTAGAGTCAGCAAGCTGGCATCGAAGCTCTAGAAAAGTTGTTGTTTGAAGTTGAAACTACTTTTTTGGGTTTTTGTCCACTAAGTTAAGGAATTTTTTTAAAAAATATGTTAAAAACCGCTGCGTAAATTCCTAAAAAAAAATTGTTAGTTTGTCAGTGGTTTTTAACTAAGATAAAAAAATTTGCCTACACACACGAAAATCTACGCACTTATCTGACGTTTAGGCAGAAAATCTACTGCCGTTTTTAAAGGAATTATTCTTTTCAAAATTTCTCTCGATTCTTTTTAAAAAATATCTGTCTGTTGTCATACAACTGACTGATTATTTAATTAATAAATAATAAATTAGAAATATTTTAATACTACAGTCAGGTTCCTTTCCTTTAAATAATACATTATAAATAATATCAAAAAATATTGGTGTTACCAATAATAAAATCTATATGTTTGTGGCGGATTCATAATGTCTAAACTACTTTTTTTGGGTTTTCGCCACTAAGTTAAGGAAATTTTTTCAAAAATATGTTAAAACCCACTCCGTAAATTCATAAAGAAAAAAAATTTGTTCGTTTGTCAGTCTGACGTTTCGGCAGAAATTCTACTGCCGTTATCAAAGAACTTTATTCTTTTCAAAAACTTTTTATTCAACTTTATATAAACATAAAAGATTTTTTAACGATCTAGAACGTTCATAGCTAACCCCACATTATAGTAAACCTCCTCATTTTTACGGCTTGCCAAAAAATTCTCAACACTTTTTAGAAAAATTATCCGAGGTCAATTTTAATAACAATCACTTGATGGTGAGTTTTGAAGTGGTGAGCCTTTTCACAAATGTACCTGTAGATTAAAGACTTTCTATAGTAAGACATCAATTAGAAAATGATCAAAATTTAGACGAAAGAACTACACTGAGTGTCAATGCGATTCTGGAACTTCTCACATTATGCATAAAAACCGCATATTTTCAGTGGGAAAGTAATTTTTTTTCACAGGATTTTGGGATGGCAATGGGCTCTCCACTTTCTCCTCTAATGAGTAATATTTTTATGGAAGATTTTGAAAATAAAATTTTAGAGGCATTTAATTTTAAACCGGTCATTTGGTTTCGCTATATAGATGATATTTTTAGTATTTGGCCACACGATTTAAATAAACATAATGATTTTCTTAATTTTATAAACGGTAAAGAACCAACAATAAAATTTACTTTAGAAGTAGAAAACGATAACAAAATTTCATTTTTATATGTTTTAATAAACAAACAAAATACATTACAAACCTCAGTTTATAGAAAACCAACACATACCAATAAATATCTAAATTTTAACTGAAATCATTGCTCATCGGTTAAAAAAGCAGTAATAAAAAGTCTATACGATAGAGCTAAAATAATTTGTTCCGACAATAACACATTTTTACAAGAAAAACAAATAATAAAAGAGGTCTTATTTAAAAATTCGTATCCAAATAACTTAATCGAAAATTCTTTTAGACAAATCGAATTTCCAAGACAACGCGAACGTAGACATAATAATTTACAACCAACAAATTTAATAATTCCATTTATACCAGGTATTTCGGAAAAAATTAAACGAATCGCTAATAATTATAATATTAGAACAATTTTTAAAAAATCAAACTCTTAGATCAGTTCTAACCAAAACAAAACCATTAAATGCTGAGCAAAACTCAAAAATATCGCATATAAAATTCCTTGCGAGTGTGGTAAATTTTATATTGGAGAAACTGCAAGGTCTCTTAAAGTTAGAATAAATGACCATAAGGGGTACCTCAGAAGGGGAGACTGGGAGAGGTCTAAAATTTGCCAACATTCTTTTGAAAACGATCATAGAGTAATGTGGGGAGAAACCAGTATATTACAAAAAGAACCAGATAAAATTAAACGAAAAATCAAAGAAGCAGCATGCATCTATCTTAATGAAGATGAATGTATAGCTAGCATATCAGTTGATATAAATACAGTTTGGCTTCCAATTTTAAAACAAGATTTTCAAAAAGGTGTTTCAAAATAAATTAAAAAATAGCATTGATGTTCTTTGGGTTTCTAGTGTATTTTTTCTTAAAGTCAGTCAAAAGGTAATCTTTATACTTGATATTTTAAAATAAAAATTTTGTATTTTTATAATGTAATCTAAAATCGAAAACACTCAAACAAATATAATTTTGATTTTAAATTTTACCAAATTCACCCAATACCTTGTTGGCTACTATCGACACACCAAACTGTCAAGTTAATATTTGAAATATATATATATCAGTCAAAGTCAGTCAGTTGTATTACAACACACAGATATTTAAAAAAAGAATCGAAAAAAGTTTTTGAAAAGAATAAAGTTCTTTGATAACGGCAGTAGAATTTCTACCGAAACGTCAGATAAGTACCTAGATTCTAGTTAGGATTTGCATGTGTGTAGGCAAATTTTTTATCTTATTTAAAAACCACTGACAAACCAACAAATTTTTTTCTTTAGGAATTTACGCAGTGGGTTTTAACATATTTTTGAAAAAATTTCCTTAACTTAGTGGCGAAAAACCCAAAAAAAGTAGTTTCGACGTTACCAATAATGCCAAAAATGTAACATATAAATTAAATTAAATTAAAATAATAATTATAATTATAAATAAAAAAGCTCCGCCAGGTCAGTTCCTACAGGCAGAGTACCGAGGATGGAGGCCGAATTTCCCCTCTGGCTGGCAAGGCCAATCTTTTGTATCAGATAGCTTTGGGCTTTTCTATTCTTTATTTTTGCGCTTATTTCCCTAATAAGATTTTAAGCCGCGCTACCCCAGGGTCCAAACGTCTCAACACTAAATGGGACAAAAATATACTGGTTCGAAAGTTGCTCGTATTTTTTTTTGTTTTATTTGTTCGCCCAATTCTGCCGCTGAACCCGCTCTAGTGGAAGTCCTACCAATATAGGACTCCGGCATGGTATCACGACAAGTTGCATCCCATAATAGCGGCCTTCCAACCCTGCATGGAACTAGGGTTATCCCATCCACCCGTTTTCCGTCAGCAAATGCCATTCGGCTCCAATATAGACGGAATGTTTGCCGATCTTAAAGAGCGCAAGATAATATCGTTGATATGACTGTGTCGAGATAGCCTACCTACGCTTTTATTACAGCATTTGACTGATGGATATTTCACATATTAACTTGACAGTTTGGTGTGTCGATAGTAGCCAACAAGGTATTGGGTGAGTTTAGTAAAATTTAAAATCAAAATTATATTTGTTTGAGTGTTTTCGATTTTACATTACATTATAAAAATACAAAATTTAAATTGAAATCAAAAATAAAGTTTAATATTTTGTCTTTTATTTTAAAATATTAAGCATAAAGATTACCTTTTGACCGACTTTAAGAAAAAATACATTAGAAACCCAAAGAACATTAATGCCATTTTTTAATTAATAAAAAAAAACGTGTTTGAAAATCTTATTTTAAAATTAGAAGCCAAAGTGTATATCAACTGATATGCTAGCTATGCATTCATCTTCATTTAGATAGATGCAAGCTGCTTCTTTGATTTTTTGTTTAATTTTGTCTGGTTTTTTAATATACTGGTGTCTCCTCGCATGATCATTTTCAAAAGAATGTTGGCGAATTTTAGACCTCTCCTTCTGAAGTACCCTTTATGGTCATTTATTCTAACTTCAAAAGCCTTGAAGTTTCCCCAATATAAAATTAACCACACTCGCAAGGAATTTTATAAATGATATTTTTTGAGTTTTGCTCAGCATTCAATGGTTTTGTTTTGGTTAGAATTGATCTAAGATTATTTGATTTTTTAAAAATTGTTCTGATATTATAATTGTTAGCGATTCGTTTAATTTTTTCCGAAATACCTGATATGAAAGAAATTATTAAATTTGTTGGTTATACTGTCTTGGAAATTCGATTTGTCTAAAAGAATTTTCGATGAAGTTATTTTGATACTAATTTTTAATTAAGACACCTTTTATTGTTTGTTTTTCTTATAAAATTGTGTTATTGTCCAAACAAATTATTTTAGCTTTATATTACTGCTTTTTTAAACGATGAATGGGTTCCCATCACCCTACCCAAAAGTTAATCAGTTTATGGTCAGCCGATAGAGGATTTTTGTACCAAATTTCGTTAAAATCAATTACGGCGTTCTTAAGTTATTAAGAAAAGAAAAAATTTCGTGATTTTAATAGTCCCCCATACCATATTGGTATAGTGGACTAAAAATAAGAGAATATTTTATATTTCTAAAGAGGTAAAAGACAAACAAAAAAGTAGTGCAGTTTAAAAGATATTAGCATTTAATTAATTAACTATTCTTGTGTTATATTGTACTAATATTCTAATTGGACACTTATCTTCTCTGACTGTATGCTGGAGTATTGCGTAAGCTATTAATAAGTGATATTTGAGCTGTTTCCAAAACAAATTAAGGATAACTATCATTTAATTTTATATCTTCACTTCCAGCGCAGGTTTCCCTATGCTTTGGTTGCTGACCCCAAAGTCCTTTTATGTGGTCGAAGTGTAGCCCATTCTACAAATATCACCCTTTCCAGAATTATAGCCCTTTTTGCGATTGATCCTAGGACAAGAAAAAGTTCTTCAAAATAATAAATATAGTTTAAGAATAAAATGTAGACCAACTGCTTCTTACATGTTGGCAAAAATATAAAAATCCGACTTTACTAGGAGCAAGTTTTAAAAGTAATAGGAAAAGTACAGGAAAATTTTCTTGTTTCAGTGTTGCACAGGTGGTCTAATCATGTAAAAGTGGTTGTAAAAGTTTTGAGCACATTTTAAGATAAACATAAACATTTTCGGTGTTCTTTCTTTCACAATTTATGTTAAAACATTATTACAAGTTCATATATTTAGAGAATGTTCAATATATTTTGACTTAAGGTTAGTGTCACTAGTATCATTGTGTTTTTTTCTTAATTTGGTGGAAAACATAACTTTAAAATTCTATTATTTTCTTAAAAATATTGAAGAATGATTCATATAGAATGCGGTAATTCTGAACCAACAATTTTACCAATGGTGTGTTACATGTCACCAAATATTTGTTTAGAATATTATATTTCTGTGGTTAACGAAGGTTGAAAGCATGAATAAACTTTAGATCTGTTGAATTTTAGGAAACAAACGCGGAAACCATTTAATATTGAGGTCTTATTTGAAAAATCCCGTGATTAATAGGAAGAGCATACTAGTGAAAACATTAATTTTTAGTACATCTATTTCTTCGAAAAAGTATGTTGGTAATATAAGTTTCTGAGGTGACAAGAAACTAAATGATTTTACCGAAACTTTGCCATTTCCCGTATACAGCTGAAAGAAAAATGCAGCAACTAACGAAAGGATAATGAAAACATTGTTTTCTATAATGGAAAAACCTCTCTAAGTTTTTCCTAGCGGAGGAAAGAAAAAAGCTTGGCAATGAGCTCTGGACAGGTCAAAGTTAGAAACTTATCGCGTAACTTTTAATGATTCCTACGAAAAATACATTTTTAGAAGAATGAAGTTTTACATACTTGTCTAACAAGTCCAAATGTCCTTTTATTTATGCATAAAAAGTGCATAAAACCAAATCATCATTTAGGCTCTCAAAATACATCCACCAAGTTTTAACGTGAAATCAAGCCAAAAAAGTACCAGAAACCTCGTTCTATGCTGCACTGACAGCAAAAAGTTAAAAATGAGCCAGCAAGAATCCTGAAAAATAGCCTTTGAAATTAAGAGCGCCTTTAAAGACTTGATTGGTCTTTTAAAAAACATTAAACTATAAAATCTTGGAACTAAAATACATTTTTTTTACGGTGACCAATTCACAGAACTACTTGCCCCATCCATTGAAAAAAACTACCGTTACCACTCTTACGTCATTAACAGAGTAAAATAGAGTTTCAAACTTCCATCCTGCCTTTATTTTTTCCTTTTTCACAACGTTTTGAATGCTTATGTATCTGCAATCGTCATCAGGTGAATACTAACTAATACTACCTAATCTATATACTATCATGTGTTCAGTGAACCATAAAGTTTACACCTGGTTACCTCCGCCCTTTCGCAGTTGAAATCTGTTAACTCCGAAAACTATGGGTTTGCAAATATCCTTGATAGCGACGGTCTGTTTGAAAGTTTGAGACAATGATGTGTTTGAAATTAACTCTGCGTTTCGGACTTCTGTTGCCTATATTTTATTTATACACGACGTTTCGATCAGTACAATCTCTGATCGTCTTCAGGTGCAAACTACAATCTCTTCCTAATGTTACTTATATACTATAGGAAATCATTCAACCGTGAAGTTTAAGAAGTTGGCTCACCCAGCATGTTCGGCGATTCCTGATTTCGTTGTTTCACCTCTTTGGTTATTCGTCTGATGTTCCTTAAGCCTAACAGATAGTGGTCTTTTTGTTTCGCTTAAGTATGATTCACCACACTCATAAGGAACTTGGTAAATGCATTCCTTATTTTGTTTGTTCTCCGGCTTTGTTTGTGTGCTTCGAATTGTGTTATTAAAATGAAAAGCTGTTTTAATATTAAAGTTGTTCGCTACTCTTTGAATTTTGTCTGATACTCCTTTAATGTATGGAATTGTAAGGATAGCATTTGCCTGGTTTTGATCTTGTTATATCTGTCCTGTTTGCTGAAATTTAGAAATAGTTTCTGTTATAAGTTTAAGGCTGTAACCATTTTGCTGCAGATCCTTCTTAATGTTTCTTATTTTGATTTCGAAGTCATCTCTGTTATACAAAGCTCTTATTTTGCCTCGTTTGGTTGTAGCAGAATGATTTGAACCTTGATTTAAATATTGTCCTATGTGAGCGGGTTTACGATAAACTGTTTTTCTGATGTCGCTTTCTATTCGTTTGACAAGTACATCAAGAAAAAGAATTTGACAATTTTGCTTCAACTTCATTGTGAATTTAATAGTGGGTCTTATGCTATTTAGGTGATAAGTTGTTGGTCATTCCCGGTTCAGATAATAAAAGTATCATCAACATATCTCATCCAGAGCTCTTAGGTTTAGCCGCGTGTGATTCAAACCACTTCATGTAGCGACGCTCTGTTGAGAAAATACATTCTGATTCCTCTGTATGAATGCTGTTTATTTGAACTTCCGCTTGAATAGATTTTCCTTTTTGGCGACGATCTCTGCCTCTTTCCATTCCATCTGTTGTTGATTATCCCAGCAATGTTGAGCTACTTTTGATCCAGTTATGTCCCCTTGCCGAGTTTTGCATTTGTGTTCTGTAACGCGAACTTCCATGAGTCGGCTGGTTTCTTCGATGTAGATATCCCACACTCGCATGGTACCTGGTAGACGTATTTCTTGATGTTGTGGCGATATGGTTTAGTTTTTGTTAGTTGAATTCTTATTGTTGTGGTCGTTTTGAAGACAGTCTAAATCTCTTCTTTTTTTTTCGTCGCCTTTCTTTCAGTATTTACGTCTCTCGTCCTTTGTGTTAGTCTGAAGAATTTTATTGATCGTGTAGTTGGAGAAACCATTCCTTCGCAGATCGGATCGAATTTTTGCCTTTTCTTCATTTAAAGCTTCTTCTGTATTGCAGGTGTAGAAGGCTCGATCTATAAGAGATTTTACAATTCCCAGTTTGGATGATGTGGATATTGTCCAGTATGAGATGGTTTGCGTCATTAAGCCTATTTAGCTCGAAGGTTGGCCTGCGAGCCTCGGTTTGCACAGGTTCTTTTTTTGTGTGGAAAGGGAACCTCTCATGGACACTTGATCTATGACACAGAGTCTGTGTAAGCGTCTTACAATGGAGTTTACTTCTATTTTAGAACGGTCCTGAGTTCAAGTGAAATTTTTAGTTTTAAGCATTTTAAACCAAGTTTCCTAGTTTTGGAAATAATTTGATTTATAAGAGGAATTTTTATTAATTTGTGTAGTGAATAATTATTTCAACACAGTTTTCACGGCAGTTTGCGATGTTCCAGCGTAACGGTGGCCTAAATGGCTTCTTGTATTCCTTCCTCTCTTTATTGTGCCCATTTAAACGACTTGTCCCCTGGTCCAGGTTATAGGCGACCAGGGGACGGGTCTTGGGTGTAACCAAACGTTCAAGGCCCGTTCCACCGAATACGAATAACCCCAGCCAAATCTGTCACGTTCGGTAGGAAGATATCACAGAGTTGTCTCTGGGCGATGGAGTCACCACTTCCCTACGCTAGAAATCTTATTCGCTAGCCATCCTGTACGTACGGGGCCCAGCGGGAATCACGAAGAGGTGGGTATAGGTACACTATCGGCATCATAAAAGTGGTACGTGATAAACATAGCTATTTTTTAAATTGTATGGTTAACTATCAGATTATATTTTGTGACAGACTGGTACTAAAATGTGAATATATTGACATCAAAGATTGCTTTCAAAAATAATTTTTATATTAGAATAATACGCTAACGCATAAACCAACTGTAATAAAAATTAAAAAACTACAGTCGTGTTTAAAAATTTATTTAAAAATTATAAAGCAATAGAAACAAATTATTAGGTATATAAATTTTCCATTCACCTCAATTATACCGTTTAACCTTCTTGGTAGAGAATCAGCCAAAATGTCAAAAAGGTCTTCATTTTCACCAATCACTTCTTCATAAGCATTGACTATTAACTGGACCAAGTGATGTTGATTTCCCGGCACAATATTAGAGCTTTCCAGCTTTTTTGAAATTAAACCCCAGATATTTTCCATAAGATTGGCGTCTGGGTTTTTCGCAGGCCAAGGAAGAACTTCAATATTTTGCTCCCGAAACCAAATTTGGCAATTCTGGCCGTATGAGCAGGGCAGTTGTCTTGTTGAAAAATAAACCGGTCTTGATAAAGTTCTGTGACGGCTGGAAGCATGTTGTTCTCTAAAATGTCCACCATGACCTCTAGCAGAAATCTAACCCCACATATTTACCGAAAATCTTCCAGCGCAATCGTTGTTACCAGAAATATATCTTCCCTCATAGCGCGTTCTTGGTGGACGATAGACCCGAATTTGTTTTCTGTCACTACTGGAAAATTTTTTCATCGGAAAATATTACCTTTCGCCAAAACTCTGGTTCCTTTAGAGAGTAATTAAGGGCAAAAAGCAACCTGGCCTGTTTTTTTTCATTCGTAAGTTTAATTTTTTTAGCATCTACACGACATCTTAAATTAGACCCTTTCCTTACGCGATTTCGTGCCACTCTTACACATCCTGGAAATTGGGTTAATCTCTTTGCCTGGGCAACAGATGCAAAAGGGTTTTCTTCCATAAAAGCGATAAGGTCATAATCTTGTTATGAGATGAAACTTTCAATAAACCAGTCCCTTGTTTTCTCTCTATTGTCTGATCTTCTTCTCATCGTTTTTTAATTTTTATAATCGTGGTTTTACTGCGTCTATAATGTCTAGCCACGTCCCTAATTGACCATCCTAGTTGTAGTTTTGCCAGAAGTTGGGCTTTATCAAATAAAGAAATTTGTGGAGGCATTTTTTATTTATTGGTCAGACTGAAATACAGAATGACATACTTTGACAGTTTAGAAAAATACAATAATGGGTGACTTTGTTTGTAAAAATAGACCAAGGTATTACAACAAAAAGTATTGTGTACCACTTTTATGATGCCGATAGTGTACGTGTATACAACTACTCACTCTTTCGCATTTATCGCAACTAGCGACGCAGAAGGATGTCGTACTTCCGCCGTTTGTATTTTTTGTTTGCGCATGTTAGTTGGTTTATATAGTAGTCGGTAGGCCGTTCATCTTGTGATACCTACTTGGTATAAGACATATAACTATTTGATATATAAAGGCCCAGGATGTGAGAAAATGGTAGCTGCAACAGTAATAACGGCTCGATCTGAGCCTGCGCGAGTTTTTAACGTCGAATCACCTCATTTCTCGTTCAGCGCACTTCCAACTGACGCATGCGTCAACCTGATATTTCGCAGAGGATTCCGCTACGCTTTTTATCATGGGGAAAGACCAGTGAACAGCGTCTTAGCCTGCAGAACAGAGATAGCAGGATCGGATCTCGGCAAGTACACATTGCTTCACACAACATCGAATGCAACTCGAGACGACGACGGGCGACCCCACTTCTCAGCAGCTTCGCAGTTGACGTTGTGCATTGAATAAACGAGGTAGAAGTAGGCAGCACGGTTGACACTGCACCGAAAACTTTGCGGGTGTCAAAGGTGGACGGCCAAGGAACCCACTAAACTGGGTAGAGGTGACTAGCCGGTGATCCAAAAAGGACGATCTGGACTTCTCCGAGATCGGGACTCGATGGCTCGGCTGGACTCCGACAGATTTGATGGCGGGAGTCGACGGAGGGTGACTTGGAAGAGGCGGTAGCACCTTCGGGTAGTAGGACCACTCCAAGGAATGCGTCTGGAAGACTCCGATGGCGACCTCGACCAGCGAAACCGGGACCTCGATTTTCGGGTCAACCTATATGACGGCGGGCTGCCGAGGAGAAAAGTCCACCGTCAACCAAGTTCTGCTGGGACGGTAGTGATGTTAGATAGATGCAAATCTAACATGTAGCAGTAGCAGTAAAGCCGGCGGTCCACTACTTACTACGCAATATAAAGATCCCTGCCCTCGACAAGGAGGTGCAAAGGCAAAAATTAAGTCCTCTTAGAGAAAGAAAACTTGCACCTCAAGGGGCACGTGCATCATTCGGGGGTGCACGGGGGGTATGGTAAAAAGGGTCCATTATGCGGCCTAAATGCCAGGCTACGGCCGCCTATCTACTACTACTATAGTATCTCATAGTTATATGGTATGAGATCTGAGGATCGAATGATCATTACAAATAAATAAATGACTTTCTGTAGTAAGTATCTTAATATCTTGCGCTGCAGTATTTATACTTTAGTGGTGGTTTTGACCATTTTTCTCTTATTTTTAAAGACCTTCCTGCCAACTTTAATGGTTTTAACTTTTCTTATCGCTTATCGCCGTACGCGGGAAAAAAACTATTAGCTAGTTTTAAAAATGAGCTCTTTTTATTTCTTGTATGGTAAAATTAGTGTGCCAAGTAATATAACAAAACGCTACCTCAAAATTGATCACCACGGAGCCAAAGCAATTAAACAGTTATAAATTAATTAAACTAACAAAATAAAATTGAAAGTTACAGCTACAACAAATAAAAATCTCCTTAAGAAAACAAAACAGTTCCTAACAGACCATTGCTTTTATAGTGTCGATGAGTTTCTAAATTTTTAAATCAAAGTTAACTTCTGGTGTCACGATAAATGTCAGTCATATTTAGCAATATAATCTCACTTGTGTTATACTTACCTGTTTGTTAATTTATCTTTAATTATTAGTGATTAAATATTTACCATTTCAACTATAAAAAAAATAAAACTTTGTCAATAGGTTCGTAAAATTTTATGCCTTTTTACGTTTTGTTTTTAAAATAAGATTTTACTGTATAGACCTTTATAGATGAATAAAGTATTTATATTTTAATACTTTTACAACTAAAAGAATATATTTTATAATTAAAACATTATCTTCGGATTAAAATGACACCTATATATTAATTTGAGCTACAGACACCGGAAAACCAAAGCAACTTTGGACCTTAGTCGATATACTCTACGTACCGCAGTTCGAATGGAGCGACGTCCTCTCTTTAAGACGAAAATTGAACCAATATTCCGATAATATTCTAAAGATTTATGTACCCCACGGTACGAATATTTAACTTTTGGAAATTTAAAATCATTTAAAAAGAAAATATCCAAATACAGAGTTTGTTTATGTCTTCTGAGCCCACGTTCATATTTAAAACATCGGATAAATAATAATTCATGTTAAAACGCCACAAAAATTAACGTATTCTAAATTAATTTGGCATTTTTACAGAAAAGATTTGTGGCGTAGAGGACAAAAGGGTGAGGGAATAAATCGGATAAAAGTTTTTCCTCGGCCAGGATTTGAACTCGGGACCTCTAGAATACCAGTCTAATGCTCTACCAACTGAGCTACCGAGGAACTGGGGATTTTGACTGGCTATTCGGAAATTCTTTCGTCTGATTCATTTTTTAGTAGTAGGGAGATCTTTGAAGCTTACTGCGACTTTAAAAACCTAGAGATGTTATAAAGACAAGTAGGTACACTTTCACGAATATTAGTTGTATAAAATTTCTATTTATCTATCAACCAACGATAGATGACATTTTTAGTTTAGGCCAGTGAATATTCTGGGCGCCATTTTCTATATTAATTTTATTATATTACACAGTTATTTAAATGTATAAAAATAAGTTGCTGGGTTGGTGTGACAATGTCATAAACGCACTTTAAATAAACTTGACAATTTTAGTTTAATAATAAAATAATGTAGATAAATACCTGTTAAATTATAATTATTTTTAGATGTGCCAAAATACACTTATAGTAAGGCACGTTATTTGGTAAATTTAAAGACTGTAAAGAACTTTGATTGAAAGTTTTTTGGATAAAAGTGGCAAAATAAAAATCATATGTACGACACCACTAAAGATGAAAGACAAATGACAAAACAGAAATTTTTATTAAACAAATTGCTTTCAATTATTTCCATCTTTCTCTAAAATACTTTTTATAGCCTGCTGTCTCTCTTCAACAACCTTAAATAGTTTTCATTTAAATAAAGAAAAAATATTTTTGGTAACACTTTTTTTTGAACGCTTAAAAAACAGTGAAAACTTGAAAAAATGTGAAAAAAAAGTAACAATTGCTTAAACAAAAACGTTACCCCCTAAATTATTTGTTTGAATTTGTTTACTGCGGGTTTTCTTAATGGTCCTAAAATCCATAATTTGTCAAATGTCCCCAGTTTTAGTTCTCCACTTGCAAATAAAAACCCTTGTTTTATTTTACCCTCTTTTCTTTCCTTATCCTTCACCCCCACCTAATTTACAGCAATGAACTATCACAGTAATTTAAATGTATTCATAAAAGTTGCTGTGTTGCTTTGACATTTAACATTTTACCGGCACTACATCAACATGAGGGGTGGCGCTGACATTTAATCTGAGCACTTAATTGAATTGAAGCCCTTTTTTAAAAAAGTCGGGCTGCTTGTTAAGGATTTGTACGTAGCTTGTTGTGCTTTGGAGCTAAAAACAAAAATACGAATCACTAGCGTTTTTTTATTCTGCCTTAAACAGTTATTTTTGTCACCTATATATTTACTACTCTGTTTGCCAAAATAAGAGGATTATTAATAATATACTAGGATAATTTTTTACTTATACTGGCTAAATGGCACTAAAAAAAAACCTAGATTGTTTTTTATTTATTTCTTTTCTTTTATTATTATTTATTTGGCGCTGTATATGTTCTTTGCTCTAAGTGAGCATAGTCATAGATAATGCGTAATTCATATTATTTTGTGATTTATAAATATGAAATGGTTTTTTCAAATTGCTCAAGTTCTTTTGTACCTTCAAATCTACGTGTTAGAAAGAAGAGCAATCCAATGCGCCCATTGATATCTGAATAGCTGTTCTGATTTGGGTAGTAGCAACTCAAACTTTCTTTTGTCTCTCCTTAACCCCTTGCCAATCTACAAACTCTTCTAGTTGAATTGTCTCATTGGACACTCTTTGGCCAATGTTTGAATGTCCAGCGCTTTGCTCTGTTGGGCCTCTGTTACAGCCGCTACAACACCAGCTGACAACCACATCTTGCTTATTTCCTCCCTCACGCCAGGTGGCAGTTTAAGACAGCTTTTGTTTCTTACAGTATCTACTTTTTCCATCTACATGACATCTAGATGTTGCGTTCGCTCATTTAGCTTATTTTAATGTGCGTCTTTTCAGCGCCATTTTTCGTTAAGAAGTGGAACATGAACTCTGTCCTCAATCAGTGGCGTAAGTAAAATTTGTTCTTGGTTGGAGGGGCTTGAGAAACAAAATAGTTTTAGATTACCGTTCTATTTGTCATTTTTGCCCCCCCTAAGCTCCCCCCCCCCGCCTGCATAGGCATAGACATTAGTGTGTATTTCGTATTTTTTGTCTTAAATAGGATTAAGAATGACAATAATTTCCTCATATCTGTTTCACTCCTCTGGAGATAGTAGTAGTAGTATAGGGGCGTCCCGTAGGCCTAGCAATTAGGCCTCTTCATGGGCCCTTTCTGCCATACCCCGTTCCTTACCCCTATGCCCCGACTTCCGCTGAACCTCTCTCTCCGGGCCTCCCTGTCTTCTTTACGAAGTTCAGTATGTCGGCCCATTTAAGCGAGTGCAGCTCTTCTTCCTCTATCGTGGGAAATCCCCAGTTCAGCTGCCTTGATCTGGCATATGCATCACACTCTGATATTAAGTGCTGCGCCGATTCCTCTTCGAGCCCGCAAGCGGAACACGCGGGATCTCCAGCCGATTGTGCACAGTCAGCATCCCTGTCAGCAGTCCAATGTCCTTTCGGATTTTGCCTAAGAGCCATTTAGTTCTGGCTACATTCGGACCATCCACGAATAGCTTGGACTGTCTGCACTTTGACTCTTGCCTCCAGGATGTCTTCAGTTCATTGTTCGCCCATTTGTTGAGCTCACTCTGTACCTGTTTCCTTGTTATTCCCAGAAGAGGTTCCGGTCCAATGTATTGGGTTTCGGCTCCTAGTCTGGCAAGTTCGTCCGCTTTCTCGTTCCCTGGTATTCCCTCATGACCTGGGACCCACATCAGTGTCACCCTTTTGTCTTGAGCCAGTATTTGCAGTGCTTCAGCGCACTCCTCCACCAGACTACTGACTATTGTGGGTGCACTTAGAGCCTTGAGGGCAGCCTGGCTGTCGGAGCATATGTATATGTCCCTCCTGCCATTTCTGACCTCGGGTAGCGTTGCTGCCATGATAATAGCATACACCTCCGCCTGAAATACCATAGACTCTGGAGTTACATATTTTCACAATCACTTTGGTACCTCTAAATCATCGCGTCGTGCTACGAAGATGAACACTTACATGCGTATTGTGGCTTGCCCATGTGTAAATACCCAGTGCTTTGCATGCCTCTGTTGGACCACTTTTGCCACCACTGCTAGGCTGAATTTGGATTTAATCGAGTACGACCAATTCACCTGCTTCAATAACAATCTGGACGCTACTAAATCAACAAGTGCTAATTCTTGTAAAACGAATGCAGGTGGTCCCACACTTTTGCCACTTTCCTTTCCTCCTTCAGGTCGTGTCTCCTACCCTTACTATTAAGCAGTTCCTTCTAGGTGTATTTAGGCACTATGCAGAGAATGATTGTAGAATTTAATTTTATCCTTCATTTACGGCGATCCGCGGTAACCAGGCCGGACAGGATCGGATATTTCGTTTAAGCGGATAAGTTACACACCCCTCAGTATATAATAAAACCGCAGCTTGCCCAACATGTCACATATTTCGATTTCGGAAAGAAAAATCCACCTTTTAGATAAATTATGTACAAACATTTTATTTCCGCTCGGCTGCAACGTGCACGAAGCCAATAATAGATTTTCTAACGTTGTAGCGTTTCCAATTTCTCAAAGATGGACTCGTATACATCTAAAAGTTTTACTTCTTTATTTTATGTCGGTGTAATTCAATCTTTAACTTTTCTTCTCGGCAGAGAGTTGTGGAGCGACACGACATACAGTTTTAAAACAATTTCTTGTATGTGTAGCGTTTAGTTTTAGAAGTCGAATGGATTTTTGCAAATTTAAAACATTAAATTCAAGATTTGTTTCTATGAAACCTACCACGTTTTTAAGCACTAGTGTGATTAATAAGCGAAAATTTCGATCTAAGCAAAAAAAAACAAAAAAAAATATACACTTATCACCGTTGGACCTAATACCTGTCTCTCTCTTTTTCAAAAAGAGTGGGAAGAAAATAGAAATTTTCATGGCTACCTACAGGTACTCGGTGCTTGTACAATTTGCACTTGGCGTCATCTAAATGGTTTGTAAGGACACTGATTGATTAGTTTGATTGACTGATTCGTTTGTGAGTATGCCAGTATGGCACTGTCCACTGCGACTACTATTGGATCTATTGTGGCTCACTTTTAACATTTTTTTGTTGCTACAGAATATTCAGCCCCTTTAAGAGGCTCGCAACTTGCTTTGGTGAAGCATCATTCAGATCCAGTCCGTCGAGCTGTGGTTTACCGAAGATACGTTGACATTAACACAGCACAAATCTGGCCGCCTCATCATGCTCCATACAGAGCCTATATTCGGTGTCCTCACTTAGACCCATTCTGTGTACTAGTACTTTCAACCTGCAGTGTTCCGGATGTCGTGCCTCGTGAGCTTAATGAGTTTTCCGGCACTCTTCCTGCAAGGTTCTGTAATGAACTCTTTGGAATGTGCCAGTCCCAGCAATTCTCTCCAGTATTGGTGGAACTTGTTTTCCATCCAGCCTGAGAGAGCAGTGTTGATTGTGTTGTATGCTATTCCAAGGGCTGGTTTGGGGCCAATAAAGACGGCAGAGACCGCTTCACGCGCCAGCTGGCTGCCGACCGATCATTTCTGCGATGCCCAGAATGTCCCAGAATCCATACCAGCGACACAGTGTTTATTCGCCCTAGGGTATTCAGTGTGTCCTGGCAGCTCCTAACGGTTTTCGATGAGCACCTATAGGATTCAAAAGCCTTAATAGCCGTTTGACTATCGGAGAGTATATTTATTGATCTGTTGCGCCATTTATGATCTATCATCCAACGTGCGCTCATTTCAATGGCGAAGAGTTCCGCCTGGAAAATTGTAGCCATTCGTCCAAGACTATGTATAATCCTGATATTTTACCGGCTGCAATAAGCTCCGGATCCAACGCCTGAAGGCATTGTGGATCCGTCAGTGTACCAGCAGCTATCTTCACTTGAGAAACTTTGATTTATAAGACGAATTTTAATAAATTTGTCTATTGAATAATCATCTTTTCACGATCTTTTGTTGGATTTAAGAAGAAAGTTTCAATTTAGAAGAAAAGAAAATTAAAAAATTTAAATCCACGAGGGGTTTAAATAGTAAACACTCTTCAAAATAACAATATGTCACTCTAATTAAAACTTACCATTGTTAATAAATTTCGCCACTTTTTGTCACACAACGATTTAGATGGGTAATAATAAAATAAGGAGTAGATTAATTTTGTATTTATTTAAAAGGTGTTTTAATTTATGTATTAAAAAACTTAAATGCAAGTTTTGTTTACATTTCTGTCACTGTCGAAAGTCAGTCAGTTTCAAAATATTAGCTGCGTTCAAATCACAAACAGCGAGTTCGGATCTCTTACCTCTGCTTGTACCTTGGCTTGCACCAACCTCTACTGATGAAAGCTACAGCTTTGAAATGAGTGGACTTTGAGTAAGGAAGGTTTTCTTGACTGAGCTTTTAGATAACCTCACTGTTTTAATTTCAGTTTGTAAATAAATTAATATAGTTGATTTGGGTTTTTTGTTTGGTATATTTTTCATGCATAATCAGTGGCCTTGTTTGTTTTGCCTCGTAGTGCCCTCATAAATATATTTTTTGTGCTGAAAACGGGTTCAGTTTTTCTGGACAAAATAAGAGGTGTTTTATTGGGTAATGAACAACTTGGAATATTAAATAAGGTAAACTAATCCTTGTAAAAACGGTTACTTAGTGGAATTATAAACGAACTTATTACCAATTGCCTTTCTGGCGGCTATAAATTTAAACCACTGTGTAAAAAATCACCAAATTTTGCGTTGAAATATCTATACGGAAACTCTTAACAAAAGCTACTCTGCTGCATTGATTTATTGGAAACCTACAATGCCAAACATGCGCACGCATATGTAACGCCTGGGTTTAACCAGACGGTAGATGAAACCAGCCATCAAGGAACACTTCTGCACAAGACTATATCAGGGGTGGTACAACACAGGTAATGCTAGGCAAACCGAAGAGCTTATCTAGGGTTTTAGCAAGTCGAGAAAAAACTGGACACTAAACACCTGGGGCCCAATTTTTAAATATCGAAGAAGAGATCGACCACCTGGCAGACAATCTAGCTTAAATTTAAGTCAGATGAGAAGCTGACAGTTCAAAAATCCAGCCCCTGTTAAGAACAAAGTTAGAGTAGGACTCGATTTCCAGAGAATGTTCAGAGGAGGACGAATGCTTATTACACTCCTTTGCAAGATGTCCAGCTTACAAAGAAATCAGAGAAGCTATTTTCCAAGAGGAAGAATTCGACCCAGAACACCTCCTGACGCTCAACCTGTCCTCTAGACCTTTATCCAAAAGACAGAAAGGTTCGACCATCGGACAGTGGGGGATAGCAAAAATAATTCGCGTAGGCCTAGTCGCTTCCTCCTTTTACCACGGCTAGGGATAGGGAATTTGTTGGGATTTACTAGGCACTTAAAGTAAAATTTCGGGTCTATCGGCATTCGTATCCTTATCTCTATCGAGTCGACCTATCGAGCAGGTTTACTTTTAAACTAATGGCGAATGCGTGACAGCTGCAGCTGATCAAATGGGTCAAAACATCATTTCGTATGCAGGGACTCCGACTCCCTTATCGTACCTAACGAGGTCTGGTTTTCGTGCATTTAATCAGCTGCACCTGCTTGATTGGTCGACTCGATAGAGATAAGGATATGAATGCTGATAAAACTGAAAATCAACTTTAAGTGACTATTATTTGACACCCGAACCACAATAGAGCGTTAATAGACCACCAGAATTGGCGATACCGTAGGCAAAATCGGTTATTCCCTTATCCAAAAATAACCGAACCCAAATACGTTACTTACGGAGGGTCACTCGGTTATTTCTTGCAACCAACCAGATTTATTTATGTGCAAAAGCTGCAGCTGGTAGGTGATATTTTTTTTTTGGTTAGTTAGGTTTTAAATTTTTTTGTGAGAGTGAATTTGCAAAAACAGGAATAGTTTCTTTCTTTTCTATCCTATTTACATTGGCAATTTGTATGTGGGCAAAAGAATACGGTTAATGTAATTTGTGTTTGAGGTTTAAAAACTTTTAAGATCTCAATTACGGTAATACGTAAGCAAATAAAGTGACGGTAAATCTATTAATTCTCTAATGGCTATAAGCGTTACGGTATTTTTTAAAATCGACTAAATCTCCACAGGCTATACACTAAACGTACGGACCACGAAAATAGCCGGGCAATAAACTTTGCGGCATCGAATCCACCAAATCGTTAAATTGTTAAAGTACGAGATCGGTGTTTTATGTGTGAAAGTTTAATTGACTGGATGTGCAAGAAAGTTTTACTTGTTTCCAATGGGTACGGCGGACCGACTAAAACAATGTATATTTCATTCGGGAGAAACTTTTCTTATTTCGCCAAGGTCTGGTAGATGTGCCGGAATAACTTTTTATTTCAACAGATTAAGGGCCCATTTATCCAAACATGGTTACCCCACGTTAAATTAACCCGGAGTTAAACAAGTCCCAGAAAACTGTATTTTGGTCGATTTTGTATGTTTTGCTTTTTCTGGAATCTGGTTTATCAATTGCAGATTATCCCCCGACTTAAGTTAACCCTGGTGTTACACGAGTCCTTAAAAACAAGTCTTTAGCTAAGTTTTTTCTCGTGTTTTTTGTCGGGTGTGTGGCTATTTAAATATTGAATTGCTCTTTTAACCAAGAGATAAAAATATGGTTTAACGCTAAAATTTTGTATCTATATTTCATTCGGGAGAAAACTTTTCTTATTTCGCCAGGTTCTGGTAGATGTGCCGGAATAACTTTTCGTTTTAACAGATTAAGGGCCAATTTATCCATAACGGGTTACCCCCGAGTTAAGTTAACCCTCGGGTTAAACGAATCCCAAAAAACTGTATTTTAGACGATTTTGTAGGTTTTACTGTTTCTGGAAAAACAGATCAATAGCGCATTATCCCCCGAGTTAAGTTAACCCTGGAGATAAACAAATCCCTAAAGACTGTCCTTTTGGCAATCCGAGATATAATAATATGGTGTTACGCTAAAATTTTCTTCGGACATATTTTACCCGAACAGTCAAACTGATAAAAGTAACTTAATTTCCGTTTCCATATTCTATTTTCTCGCCTATTTTGGGTAAAATATGTGAACGGTTATTTGTATTCAAACGTTGCCGGGCCCCAGTTTGCGTTCAGCCAGTTGTGCAGTGAGTTAGGTTGTTTATTTCTTACGATGCAGGGACGTATAAATTATTATGTTGGATATTAAATTCGAGTTACATCATCACGTGTATAAGTTTTGAATATATAACCACTAGGGCATTCTAATTCTAAAAAACCACAGTCCTTTTCTTAGACTGTTGTAATCAACTTTCGTTAAACGACACATTATTGTTTTGGACCTTCAGCCCGCTCGCAGGCCTTGTTGATCAACCACAGAAAAAATGTGGGTTGATCTTGGTTTCCGGCGCATCCTGTACAAATTAAAAAATCTACCACAGCCATAAATTGTGTATTTATGCCACGTCAATAACATATTTATATCAAACGAGATCTAAAAAAAAATCTATACTAGAATCAGACTGCTGAAATAAACGTTGGTGGCCAACTGTCCGAAGAGGTTCAAATAAGAAGAGGTGTGCGCGAAGGTTGTATATTACTTCCGCTGTTGTTTAATATCTGTAGTAACAAACTAATAGAGAATGCACTTCATAACTGTGAAGAGGGTCTGACCATAAATGGCATAAAAATCAACAACCTACGATATGCCGACGACACTGTCATAATAGCAGGCCTGCAAGAGTTGTTGAATCAAATTGCTGCCAAAAGTTCGCAATTCGGGCTTAACATAAATGTTGGAAAAACAAAATGGATGGTCATGTCCAAGGAAAAAAACATCAGAGGAATGTTAGAAGTAAATGTGCAGCAAGTCGAACGCGTGGATTCATACAAATACTTGGGCTCCTCCTCAATGAGAACCAGATCATCTGCAAGCATGAACACTGACTGAGGCCATGTGCAAAAAGTTAGAGGCATTAGAGATGCGTTGTTATCGTAGAATACTAAGGATACCTTGGATGGACAGAGTAACTAATGTGGATGTTTTGCTTAGAATAAATAAAGATCTTGAAGTTTTATTTACCAACAAAAAACGCAAACTTGAATATAAACTTTTAAAATTGATAATAGAGGGCAAAATTGAAGGCACAAGAGGTCCGGGTCGTAGACGGATCTCATGGCTTAAAAATCTTAGACAATGTTATCGTGTTAGTACTATGACACTTTTCCGAAAAGCAGTGTACAGGAAAGAGATCGCGCTGATGATAGCCAACGTTTGAAGAGAGCATTGCCCTTGAAGAAGAAGAATATCAAACTAGCAAAAAACAACAGTCTATCGTAAACCCACTCACACAGGGCAAGATTTAAATCAAGGTTCAAATCATTCTGCTACAACCAAACGAGGCATAATAAGAATTTTGTGTAACAGAGATGTTCAAAAGGACAGAAATTACAAGACCAAAACCAGGCAAATGCATTTCTTACAATTCCATAAATTAAAGTAGTAGCGAACAACTTTAATATTAAAACAGCTTTTAAATCTAATAATACAATTCGAAGCCTTCTTAATAAAATAAAATCGGAAAATAAAAAAAATAAGGAATGCAGTTACCAAGTTCCTTGTGAGTGTGGTGAATCATACATGGGCGAAACAAAAAGACCACCATCTGTTAGGCTTAAAGAACATCAGACGAATACCCAAAGAGGTAAAACAAAGAAATCAGGAATCGGTGTTAAAACAACACCGAAGGAAGTGGACAGAAGCAAAGGTTTTGTACAAGAAGTCACACTAAAAGAAACGAAAATTCCTTGAAGCTGCCTTTATTGGACAGAATCAGGATATTTTCAGTAAACCAAGTGTTGAAATTCCAAATATTTGCAAGCCCCTTATTAGGCCGAGCCTGCTTCTTACACTTCACGATTGAGTGATTTCCCATAGTATATAAGTATGTAGCCTTAGTAATAGATTGTAGTTTACACTTGAAGACGATCAGAGACTGTATTGATCGAAACTTCATGCATAAATATAATATAGACAAAGTCCGAAACACAGATATTTATTGTTTTATCAAAATTGGTTTGAAATGTTTCTCTTACACACATGTGTGCAAAACTTATTTATATTCGAACGGACCCTAGTTTGCATTCAGCCAGTTGTGCAGTGTTGGGTTGTTGATATCTTCTGTATAAATTATTATACTGGATATTAACGCGCGTGGAGTGTAGTGTAAAATTCAGTCTTCTTTTGAGCTATAAAAAACAAAGACTTTCATTCGAATACAGATATTAGAATCCCGTCTCTCAGGTCTTGCGTGAGCCTTTAAAGCCACGCTTGCGATGTCTATATCGACGTTAACTACTGCCGGCCTCCGGTAGTGTAGTGGGTAGCGTATCTGCATTTACATTCATATTGGCAACACTGGGCATTGGTCCTATCATGGATGGAAAGTCTCAGTATAAAAAAAATCGTTAACTGACCTAGCTTAAGGTCTATTCTAACCGTTAACACAACAAATTTTGCCGAAGGGAGCCAGAAGCATCAATAGATTGGTATGATGGTTGTGTCAAACCAAAGAAAGCAAGATAGAAAAACTGGCACTAAATATACACGTCAAACAAACAAAATAATCTTTTAAAAAATGAGTTATTTAATAAGCAAAACCTAATAAGTGTCTCTGCAATGTAACAGTTAATAAACTCCTTCGAACGCGTTTTGCTTTCTAAGCTGCCGTCTTGTGACGTGCGACACCTAAAAGCTAGATTTAACATGCAGACCTCCGGGAAACAAAAGTAAATACATCTAGACGATCTATTTTATAGAAAAGGGTGCAAAAGTGGTTTGAAAAAATATATAATATCAACCAAACAACAACAAAAATTTGATCTTCTCCAATGACCTCACTTAATGTATGTTCACACCACTTTTAATTTTTTTTTGTTTATCTCAGAAATTAGATTTCTTTTTCAAAAGTGTAAGAACTTTGTTTGCAAATTAAATATTTTATTTGTTTTGATTGCTTGTAGAAGTAATTGCTCCGTTGTCAAAAAACAAAGCAAATATTATGTCAAAATATGAACTCTAAAATTTTTGGAATTAAAAAAGTTTTTGCTCATTAATTGTTTTCTCAACAGATGCAGTGTCGTGTAGCAAAAAATTAAATTTGTTCCTTGTGCGAAGTTTTTTCGTCTTAGCTTTGGTTTCTCTCTCAGAAATATAATGCTTAAAATTAATGTTTTGAAATATACTTTCCGCAAGAGGAGGATTCCTCGTCTTCATCACACTTTTTTACATTTTCTTTTCGCTTTTACTTGAATTTTCTCTCATCCTCTTCAGTATATAAAAGTTAAAAGTAAATTTACTAACCAAACTAAAACCTTTTATTGGCTTTAATATCACCAGCTAAAATGGCAGGTATAAATACTCCCAAAGTTTTTTGATATACAGATCTGCGAGGCTTCGACGGGATGTTATACGCAATCGTTTTATATCACGTGATGAATTCCCACCAATTAACTTTGAAGGGAATAAAATGGCGGACATTTGATCACAATGTACACAACGGATGCTTATCACATATATGCATGTGGATCCAGACTTAGAAACTGAGGAAGATACCTATTATAAGTAGCATAATTATTTTTGGGGACAGATTCAACGTTCCAAGTAATTATGTTCCACCTTTGATTCTATAAAGAGCCACCAAATAAACGACCCGCATTCTTTAAATCTTTGCATAGATTACATATTTTGGAGATAATAATTGACAAGGTCATGCTAGTAATCATGCTAAATTGGATACAAATACGGCCAACTTCCATTCAGAATGTCAGTTGAATTTCACTATTCAAACAAACAAGGTCTACGTCAGGGTAAATGTGTGTAAATGAAACTTTCGGGACTAAATTGTTGTAACCCTTAAAATAGCTCGGCTTGCTTGATAATGCATATTACTCGTAATAAACGTGACATAAACTTAATGGTTAGCAGATCAACCCTTGTTTCTATATATAAACAGGATCTTACCAAAGACCCCGAATGCAGAGTTTGTATGGAGGACGACGAGGCTGCCCATATAACTGAGATACTATAAAGGCCCTGCCTGTGTATTTCCCTATGATATGGTCGGGGTCAATGGATTATTGACGGACTCCAATGCAGATGCGTCAGTTGGAAGTCCGCTGAATGAGAAATGAGGTTATCCCATTGGCCATGTCATGGCAATCTAGATTTTGACCTGTTGTTTGAAGCTGGTAGACAATGTTGAACTTGAGAGTAAAGGAAGAAAAGACAAAGGAAGTTTCGAACTTCCATTGTCTTTTTTTAAATTTTTGACAACGTTTCGAATGCTTTTGTATCTGAAAACTAAGACTACCTAATCTTTTATGCTAGCATGTTTTCAGTGAACCATAAAAACTAACCTGTGTTTAGAGAACCATTTAGTTTACACTTAGTTAGCTCCGCCCTTTCATAGTTAAAATCTGTTACCTCCGAAAAGTGTGGGTTTCTCAACCTGGTTCCTCAGGAAGAATGTTGTTCCTTTGAAATTTCACTTGAATAGATTTTCCTTCTTGCCGACGATCTTTGCCCCTTTCCATTTCATATGATGTTGATTTTTTCCAGCAATATTGAGCTATTTTCGATCCAGTTGTGTCCCCTTGTCGAGTTTTACGTTTGTTTTCTGTAAGTCGATCTATTGTAAGTATTGTTTTTCTTTCTTCTTATCTTCTCTAAGATTCCTTTGACGATCAGTTTATTATTTGGATTTTGAACGTTGCTGCTACGATTTTTTCGCATAATGGCACTACTAGCTAGGGCCTAATAGTTATGTGTGCGTCAGCGTCAGTCCATATTCAGCTTATATTCGACACAGCGGAACTGAATGCACCAAAACAAGGTGCAAGACTTTTTAAGTGGCTGAACATACTCTAGTAAAAAACAATCTCAAAAGTCAGTCACAATAGACCAACCGTTGGTTGTAGTGGAAAGACACACTCACAAATTCTTTTAAGAACCGAAAATATACCCACAAGGTGACAAATAAGAAATAAATGCGGGTTTCTTAAGGTTACTCCTTGGGGTAGAGTTCCTAAAAGAAAAAAAGTGTCATTAAGATTTAAATTCCTCAGGAAACCAGGCGCACTCTGTTGTGTAAAGCCCCCTCCCCGAAGTGCTGAAGAAGTGACTCTACCCGATTAACTCGTCTGTGCGAAAACTCTAGAAAGATCCTCCGTAACACAGGAAACCGAACAGGTACCCAGTGGAACCTCTAAAGATAAGGATCAACAAGAAACTGTTCAAAAACCCAGTAGATCTTCTTCAACACAAGAGGCCCGACAGGGAACTGCACAAGTACCCGTTGGATACTTTACAAACGGGGCACCTACCGACGCCGCTGATGCAAACAAATCTCCAGGTTAAAATCGTGGTCAGCATGGACGGTCCAACCAAAACAAAACTGACTGAAGGGCACCTGCTCGAAGTCCTTGCTCCACCTAGGGAGGAAGGATGCGAGACCAGCAACATGACTCCTAACGGGACACTGTTTCCTCAACAAGCACCTAGAGACGCTGGGAATCGCCGGAGACTCAGAGAGTCGATGGTGCATGGAGGACAAAGAATCGAAGAAAGTGTCCGGCTCTGGCCAGGTCAAGAATGTCGCACCTTGGGAACAATCTGTTGGTCCCAGGCGATGTAAGAATGTTGCAGCCCAGAAAAATCTGTTCTTTGGCTAAAGAGGCAGACTTGCAGGGCTAAACCATGGATAGTGGGCGTGCAACGGGCTCAGCAATGTAGCCTACGTACTAGTACATTCATTAATTCAAGATTTATATTTAAGAGTCCTAAGCGGAAATAGATATAGTAAGCAATATTGCCCACTCAATATTTTTTAAAAAGTGCATTGGCGAATCTTCTTTAGGGGAAGGGGCAAATTGCTCTGAGGAAAGTAGTAAAAGTTGCGATGTCCCTTGACATGTCAAAGGCTTTTATTGAGCTTAAATTTTTTAGATAAGAATTTTTCCTCCACGATCCATCATCCTAAGTTCTTTTGTTTCAATTTTGAAAATATACGAAAACTTTTTGTTGCCGCGCAGCTGATTTTTCTCATTTCCGAATATAATAATTTCCAGTTACAACCACATAGCGTTACGGAAACGTGACAGAATGTTTGTTGTATGTTTCGAACTTCTGAGCGTAATTTTATTGTAAAAACCGCCCTAACATAATTTTACTTGGGGGAACAAAAACAAACAGCGGAATGTCAGAAAGCTGGAACTTTATTGCTGTAACGAAAAAAGACGTTAGATGGTTTAAAGTCTAGCTATTACCTTTTGATTTAGATATACACTTGGAGCCACAGAAAAAAAATTGTCAAAGTCAGCCATTAATCACGTGATGGCCTTTTAAAAATAATGGCTGTAGGGTAAACAAAGCAATTTTCCATAAGACGTAATACTAATAAAAATGAGCATTTTGCTGAAATGTTAGCACATCCTGAAAGATTGGGCCAGATCGGCTTAAAGAGAGAGAGAGAGACAGTTGCGCTATCTGATTTGAGAGAGATGACATTATCTGTAATTGCCCGGGTGCGACAGAGATAGGTAGAGGGACATTTCCACGTTTAATTGCGCATTTTGAGTTTATTGTTCAAATTTCGGCAAAATCCTGGTTTTTCCCTGATTAAGAAAGCATTTCTTTATGAACTTAATCTGCGTCTTTTTCCACTTTGCCAAACTTTTGATTACATCTTATGGAAAAACGGTTTATGTTGGGAATTTGGAACCTTTGGTTGCACTAAAACAAAATTATGATTGTTTTCCACAAACCAAAACTACACTTTTTTGCACTCGACGCGCGTTTCGCTAACAACGTTAGCATCATCAGGAGACGATAAACAATGAACTAAATTAATCTACGCTCTATCTTATATACAATCCTTTAGTGGGCGGAGATAAGACTAATAAATTGTGATTCCCTCAACCAAAGAATAAAGTGTACTAAATGGGATAGGTCCTCTATCTTTATTTAAACTATTTCTGGATTTAATGATTTCCATACTTTCATATGCATTCAAAAGTCTTTTGTTTGATACACTTTTTAGAAGTTTTAGGTTATCTAATGTGAATCTATGATTGTTTTCAAAAGCATGCTCGGCCACACTTGACTTTTCTGTTCTTCCGTATTTTAAGTGTGCTAAGTGTTCTTTAAAACGTGTTTGAATAGAGCGTCTCGTTTGGCCAACATATTTTTTATCACAATCCATGCAACTAATTTCGTAAATTCCACTTTTTTCTAGAACTGTAGTTTTATCCTTGGGATTTCCTAGTAAGCTTCTTATTGTGTTACCGGATTGATATACTAATTTAAGACCGGTGTTATTAAATACTTTCTGTAATCCTTTCGTATAATTAGGATTATACGGAATTGATACAAATTTTGAGTCGCAGGTATCTTTTTGTCTGAAAAAGGTAGAATTCCGAAAGGTTTTTTGAAAAGAATGTCTATTTATCAGCTTATTTATTAAGCCTTCGTCGTAACTGTTTTCGCCAGCTATATTCCTAATCCTATTCTTTTCTGCTTCAAATCTTTCTTTGTTTAAGGGGAAATTTACTAATCTATATGTTAAAAAGTGCAAACTTGCAAGCTTATGTTGTAAGCAATGAAAAGAGTCATTTGGAATATACCTGTTGGTGGTCGTGCCTTTTCTGTATAGGTCAAAGTCCAATTTATTTTTATTTCTTATAACTAAAGTGTCTAGAAATGGCAGTGTACCGTTGTTCTCTGTTTCATAAGTAAATTTAATAGTGGGAAATTTGTTATTTATTTTTTCCATAAAAACGCGCGTCGAGTGCAAAAAAGTGTAGTTTTGGTTTGTGGAAAACAATCATAATTTTGAAAAACGGTTTGTTTACCATATTATTTTTGTTAGACTGCCCTATACTCAACTAACCAACTACTGTCTAATTTTGCTATTGATGAGAACAATAAGATATGACACTGACATTTTTTGACACTTTATAATACCTAAGGTACTGAGTTGTAAGGACCATAATTAACCATATAAAATGGACCTACCCATTTTATGTGGTGCCAAGTGTACCTAACTGAAGCATATTTCGACAATAATACTTTACTTAATAAAAATGATATTCTGGTTTAAAGTAATTCAATTAAAAAATGTCGAATTTTTAATTTACATAGCTTTTGTATACACAGGATCAGCCAGCTATAAGAAAACAGATACTGTACAGGGTATTTTAAATTCGATGCTCACCATGGGGATCTCCTAAACGGTAGGAGATACGAAAAGGTTTAAATTAGGGCAAAGTTGCGCAATTTTATGCTTTGCTCAAAACTAAAGAAAAAGTTTACAAATTCCGGATAGCTCCGGAGATAGGCAGAAAAAACCGCCTATAGAAAGTTTTAAGCCTTTTTTGACAGCTTTAAGAATAATTGCTCAGAAAAATAAAAACTAAAAACAAATATTTCGGTTTTTTTCGCCTATTTCCGGAACTACCCGAAATTTGTAAACTTTGTTTTTTGTTTTGAGCAAAGCGTCAAATTGCGCAACTTTGCCCTAATTTAAACCTTTTCGTATCTCCTACCGTTTAGGAGATCCCCATGGCGAGCATCGAATTTGGAACACACTGTATACACGTGTTAATTTTTTAAACACACATTAACCCATCAAATAATTTTTCTGTACCTACTGTGCAATATTGCAAAACATTAATTTTAGGCATCATGTTTTTATGTACAATAATGTACGCAACAAAAGGCTTTTAACCAAAATAAAAGTTTCGCATCAGGAACAAACTTTATTTTTTGCCTCGCGATTCTGTGCATCTGTTCAGAGAACAATTAAGGAACAAAAACTTTTTTAATCCCAAAAAATTTAGCATTCGCATTTTGACATAATATTTGCTTTGTTTTTTGAAAACGGAGCAATTACTTCTACAGGCAATCAAAACAAAGAAAATTGAACAAAATAGGGCAGACAATTGTTTTTTATTTTTTTTTCATTAAGTTAAATTTTACGCGTCAGGAGACTGGTAATACTAGGCAACAAATTTTTTTTTAAAGGTCGTGGGTAAAAATAGAGTTTTTCGATTGTTTATGACTGAAATAGAGCCAAACCCTTTTTTGAAAAATTTCGTAAATAAAAAATAGCACCACAATATTTCATATCCAATACCATATATCTACATATTATAAGAACTGCTATACTTGGTGATGAGTAGTCGAATATTAAATCTAATTAACTAATAGCTAATTATAAATATGATGAATTAAACATATCCCTTTTCTTCCTTGGTATTTTTTTCCGTATTTGCAATTTCTTGATGGAATTGTTCTCCATGTTCGTCACCCACATCTCCAGTCTCCGTGTGTAATTTTAAGGATATATTACATCCGATATTTTCATATGATTGTCGAGTTTTGTTTATAATCTCTTGATAATTTTGTGATCTTTTATTTTCTAAGAATTTGGTCACCACCATTCTAAAGGTTTTTCTTTTTCCTCACAGTTCACTTTTTGATTGATTTTACTTGATGATACTCTTTTCGAAAGGTATACCTCCTACTGTCAGAACCTGTCAAAAATATGTAATTTTTTCCCAAAATGTAAAAAAATAATTTTTAAATTAAAAATTTGGACTTATAGAACATTCCATTCTAGACAAAAAAAGTTACATAGGCATTTTTGTAGTACTAACCATTTTTTATAAACGTAATTTAAATATTTAAAAAATGGATTAATTGTCAAATTTTGAATTTTAATGCTGTTAGTTAAAAAAATACATTTTCCGAAAAAGCGATTAGGAACCTTAGAGAAAACATATTTTCAATAAAAAAACGTTACAACTTTTTTTTGCGTCACTTATAGTTTCTATACAAAAATAAAATAAGTTGAAGAAAATGGTAAAATCATGTCGACTGTATTGAACTTTTTTTCACCAAGATTTTTGTATAAAACTAAACTCTAAAAAAAACCAATTATTTGCTAAATAGTTACTTTTATCACCTATCAAACTACAGTAAAAAAGTTTCGACTAGATTTGGAAAGGTAACCTCTGGCGGAATTAAATAAGAGGAGCTCTCTGAAAGACATCTTTTTATATACAATAAAATAACAACAAATATTGACTATATAAGGTACTTCCCTTATTCCTGCTTCTATCTTCTCAGGTACTTACTCTTAGTAGCAGTAGTAGATCGGCGGCCATAGGCCTGACAATTAGGCTGCATAATGGACCCTTTCTACCATTTTTCTTTCTCTAATAAAACTTAATTTTTGCCTGACACCTCTTTGTCGAGGGCAGGGATCTTTAGACTGCGTAGCAAGTATACACAGTGGATCGCCGCGCCGGCTTTACACACCCCCTCCGAAGGGTGATCCTGCTACATGTTAGACTCTCCCAGCAGAACTTGGTCTAGAAGGTAGACTATCCCTTCCAAGCAGCTCGAAGTCATATGCGTTGACCCGGAAATCGAAGGCGATGCAACCCTGGTTTCGCTGTCGTGGTTTTTTCCACACTCAGAATGGTTAAAGTCCAGCCAGTCACCCATCCAAAGTGCTCGAAGTTCTGCCTTGGAATGTTCCCTCTGCCCGAGAACGCAGGTCAAATATTTTGGCATCTGCGCTGTAGAGACCCTAAGCCTGGCGGGATTCCGGCTACCTTCTACATTCAAACTGGGAGCCTATTCTTGAATAGCGTAGGAAAGGTCGCACGGGAACGTTCACATCCTTCGTTTCGCCCAATAAAAAGGCTCAGAAGCTTGCATGGTGCACGCGCAAAGCTGACCGATTTGTCGTTAATCAGGAGCGCGCGTTCACCTGGTCCGGGGGCAGGTGTATGAAAATGTAGGAAAGTTCCTTCGATACACAGCAATCGGGTGACGTTCGGTCGTGGTCGGATAGGTTTCGGATAACTCTTGATCGCTTCAAAGCCTATTATTGATGGATATCAGGAGCTCGATTCTAGATGGAGAGAACGATCATACCCTGCCCAAGTAACATTTATTTTTTTAGAATTGCCATCAATACCTTCTGGCAACTACTTAATAGAACAAAAAGTTGTATTAGGTGCTCTTGAAAACCTTTTCAGAACTCTTATAAACCCCTTATACGTCTTAAGTGTCAGTTTTTATAAAGGGATACATTACTACTTTCACATGAGTTTTAGTTTAAAAAAATATCTTTAAAACATTCTCTTACCCTTTATAAAATCTCAAGCCAACTACAAGTAGTTTTCAAATGGTTGTCAGAGGGTTTTAGCGCGTCCAATTTGACCCCTCCCCTTATTGATTTAATCATATAATATATATGGTATTTGCTTTCATTCTTTAAAGTTACAATGCATGCGTTTTTTTTATAATTTTATCTTTGTCTAAATACATCAAGTAAAATGTTTACAGAAATGACGAAACTTTTGATGGATATTAGTTTCGACAAATATTTATAGGTTATATTATTATAATATTTTATTGATGTTTATATCGATTCTCTACGAGAAATCCTATAAGCCACGTCGTCTTTATCATGTAGAATTTATTTCTAAAAACATTTGCGTTTGAAAAAAACCGTAATTTAAAGAATTTTTAACCCAATTTATAGAGAAAAAAGTAAGGTTAGTTTTCTTAAAGTTCCTGCAATTCAAACAATACTGAACAAATAACAAAATGCAGGTCAAACGATTAATAAATCAACTATTATTACATAACCTATTATACTGTTTGGAATTTAAAGTCACAAATACAAAATTTTTGAATTATGACACAGTTTAGGAAAATGGCTGCCAGTCAGATATTTTACGTCAAGTTTTATAAGGGTTATCAAAACCCTTATAAAATCCCAAGAAGTTGTAATTACCAGTATAGTGGTCTTCTCAATAGCGATTAATTATTTGGTAAACTGTAGTCCTAGTGGCCACTTAAATATTTTAACTAACCAAAATGTTTTCTTTGATATTTACCAGAAATTTTTTTTTTAATAAAATCCATAAAATGTATGGCTTTAAAATCATGCACACGCGCGAACAACATAAAAATATTCAGACCCCTTATGTATTGGGTACTTGGCCATTTGCGCGTCTGCTGCATGGCTAATTTACCTAGTCACGTGATTTTGGCTTTCTCTTTAAAGCGAAGGTTTTATATCAAAATTATTGAAAAGGTTTTGGTGACTACCTAACAACTTAAAAAACTCTTACACATGGAAAGCTTAAGGTAAATTTTCAGAAAGTTTTCCTGGCTATCTTACAAAAGCTTGAGCAGCTATGGACACCAACAGTTTTGTAGTGATTATCTTTAAAGAGTTTTTATTTCTTAATTATAAAACTTAAATGAATTTAAACCAAAAGTTTTATAAGAAGAGTGTTTAAAATGTTTTGCTAACTATTTTATAAAACTTGAACCACTTTAAGCTAAAAGTTTTATTATAACGGTTTATAAAAGGTTTTGATTACGATCTTATAAAACTTGTCAACTTTACACTAAAAGTTTTATAAGAAATGTCGTCAAAAGGTTTTGATTGCTAAATTATAAAACCCAAAAACCAAAAGTTTTATAGGGAGGCTTTTTAAAATGTTTTGTTTGCTATATTATAAAACCTAAGACAAAAGTTTTATGAATATAGTAATTAGAATATTCTGATTGCTAATTTGGGAAGAATAATGCTCGTCTGGTTCTTCCATTACCTTTATAAACATTAACATGTTAAAGTTTTCTTATAAATATTGTTATAAATATTCACGACCTCTATAAACCCCTTATAAAAAAGTTCAAAAATAATAAAACTCTGTAGCAACCTAAAATGTTACTTGGGTGAGAAGTGACCACTTCTATTATAATCCAAAATTCCGTATTCCGGGACCGGCCGATCACACAAAAGTCATTCGAAATGTTTTTTTTTATGGAAATTAAGAAAAAAATTAAACCTAACATTTTTGTTGCTAATGTACCACGGTTTAATTATCATAAGCAATGAATTATTTAATATTTGTCCTTTTAGCTGCGACGTGTTTTTACAGATCATTTTATATATTTGTGAATATTGTTTTATAAGAGCGGACCCTTTAAACACTTAATAGCCATTTGACTTATCATTTTTTTCAAATTTTGTAATTTATTTTCTTTACTTTACAGCGTTTCTTAAAACCCTACTTATTTTGTTTTTTTTTATATTTTTTTGAAATATTTTTTTTAACCTACATCTAAATTTCAAATTTTTAAAATTCACATTGATTAAAAAAAATGATTAGATATGTACAATTTTGTTTTATTATTTTGCATTCTTTAAAAACCATAAACCAATAAAACATTTTACGTGACTGCGATTTTTTGCGATATTTTGAGAAAAACGGCCAAAAGCACTAAATATTTCTATGCTCTACCCTGTTATTAAAGATTCTGAATGAATCTAGCGAGTTACAAATAATGATTTTAGTAATTTAATTTCTCGGTAACAGTCACAAATGCGAAAACTTTACATGAGACAAAATAGTTTCTAAACTAAACAGGTAATTTATGTATGTATTCAGAATCCATCAGCGGCGCACCACATAAAAGTTTAGGGGGAAAAGAAGAACCTCACCTCTGAAAAAATATCTTCCTATAGATTCTCATGATCAGCTGCAGTTGCCTATGTTTCAAATTTGCAAACTGCAAGAGCTATAAAGAAAAAACTAAAAAGATTGTGAAGAGTCAACGCTCCGTAGATCAGTAACAAAGTGTTTGCGGACATGTTCATGAAAAAAAATGTTCTTATGTTGACCTGAATAATTCGTACCTAAAATCTTTGCACTGAATTTTAAAACACTTTGTATACCTGTATAATTCAGTTCTGACATGATCCAAATTTGAAGTTAAGTTAAGGTAAATTTCCAAATTTTTTTATGACTCGATCCACTGTGCGACGTCCTACTCTGAAAGACAGTAAAGTTTGCCGTAGCATGCGCATTAGCGAGTAAACTATCCATCGGTCACGTGGTGGTTTCGTCCAATACGGTGCTCTGAAATATCTGACACACGGACAAGCAGAGCCAAAAATTACCCGAGTAACGTTTTTCACACGAGCTTTCCTACATGTCCCAACTACTGGGTCTAATCGAGAGAACGGCTTTGCTCAAAAATCGTTGTTCGAGGCAGCTCTGCGCATGCCCATAATAGTTTGGGGATTCTTCGATCGTCTCTTCACTGCTTTTAAGCGCGTTTATTGGTTGAAACTACTTCTCTTCTCTCAGGCGAACGATCCCATCCTACGAAACCCAGAATAGGCACCCAGGGAGAGGACCGTTCCCGTGCGATCTTTACTACGAAATTCAAGAATCAGCCCCCTATTCGAAGTCTCAGCCTTCTGCCTTGGAATATTCCCACTGCCCGAAAGCGCAGGTCATTTTTAGCATCTTCGTCGTAGAGACCTCAAATTTTTGCGGGATCCCCGGCCGTCTCAACCGCGCCTGCTGCTTCTACCTCGTTGTTGTTACTAGTTTTTTTTAAATATTTTTAGGTTAGATAACTTTTGTTGCACCATACAGTTTTCGTGTTCGTAAATAAAATTATTAGAGAGTAATCTGTTTACCTACCTTCATTTAAAAAAAAAGTAATTGCCAATTTAAAAAATCTGGAACAATTTTATCACTTAACAAAGTTAAGTGTCAATTTAAATGTTTCATTAGGACTTCGTTAAATTTATCATCTGGAGAAGAGAGACGGCTAAAAGGCAAATTTTTTCAATCTTGTGAGACTTAAAAAGGTTAGCGCAAAATTGAATAATCCGAGTAAAAAGTTCGAAATCCCTTGAAAATGTAGGTTAAAAATAATTTTAATTCGTTCGAGTTAATAGCATGGAAAACTTTAGTAAATGGTCTCAATTAGTTTCGAAAGCGTTTAAAAGAGAGTTGAATCTGGGTACGCTTGTAGTTATGATCATAGAGAAAGTAATAGCTGCCCGAGAATGACCGATACTGTGTTATACTTGGGGAACATTGTTTGACGGCGACACGAGCGCAGCCGGTGACTACAGGTAGGAACTACATGTACAACCAGACGCATAATAAAATACTTATATTCTTTTGGTTAATTTTTTACAGATACTTACTTATTTAATAATTAAAAAGATATGAAAAAACTTAACAGACGCCGTTTTTCCATACATTTTTGTGTTAATAGAGCTCAAAAACTTTCTTAAGCTTACAAAAAGTTTTTTGGACCCCTTAAAAATCTAAAATCTAAAAGGAGGGGGATATAACTATGTTGAGGAATATTATCAAATATTAAATGTAACAACATTTTATTATGTTATTTTCTTTTATTAATTGGGAAAAAATTCCCAGTATAAAAGTCTTCCAGATTTTATAAATGTTTTAACCTATATCTCTTTTTTTCGGTTATACTTTAACTTATTATCTTCTTACTTAACTCTGTATAAATCATCACAATATTTTCTTCAGGGATTTGGTTCGGAAAAATCTAAACCCCAATTTTCGGCACTCTTCAAATAGTCCCATGCTTTCTAGCTTTAATGATTAAAGTAGTACATAAGTCGTTAATCCACTATATAGTTAATCCCATAAACTCGCGAGATTTCCAACCAAAACTGATTAAAATAACTCACTTTTGAAAATCTAAAAAAAGCGATGGCAAAAACCGGCAGGTAGAAAATTTAAATTGTGTGAAATATATTTCGACATTGAAAAATGTTCTGCCTTTCTTTTATGTTCATATAGAAAGAGATGGACGAGGCAAGGTAGGTGTTTACTTAATACAAGCATTACTTTCACTCTCCGCCGCAATGCGCTACAGGAACGTAGTTTCTGCGCGGCCCTATCTTTCTGTTAGTATCCGTAAGTTATTAGGGAATTATTGAAACGCAGTTAGGTCCCGGCACTAATAAGGCCAGGCACTATTTTGACGCTGTTGACAGATACGCATGCGCAAGAACGACCACATTTAGTGCCGACACTAATAAGGTCAGGACCTGCCCTTATTTGTGGAGGAATTATACTGGGCCGCATCTTAGCTGTGTCTAGCGGTATTTGACGTTTTTGACAACTATTCGCCATTTTTTTTACCTTAACCCTACTTTCGGGATTTTTTTGTGTTTTGACGGCCAAAAAAGCAAAAATTGGGACAAAATAGTTATATTTTTATGAAATCGGATGACATAGCACAAGAAAATTAAAAAAAGCAAGGCTCAAATACTTCGTTTTACCGATGAAGCCAATATTTGTTTGCTACGAGAAGAAAAAAAAACAAGAAGAAAAGAAACACAGAATTTCGAAAACAGGCAGCATATATTTGTAGGTTAGAAATAAAGTCGTATCGTCACCGTTTTGCTAGAGGCGTGTTCAATAATTCTATAATTTGCACCTTTTAGAGCCAGGCACAGCCTGTGTTAAGGTCGGCGCTAAGTAGGCACTATCCAGTGCGGCCATATTTCAATAATTCCCTATTATGTTGTCTCTGGTTATGCATGCATATGCACTAGCAGTAGGTGGAGGTAGTATCGATCCTTCGAGAGATATACAATTATGCCATCTGTATGCAGGTTTCGTCTACAACCAAGCGATTATAAATCTCAAAACAATCGATAGGTGCCGCACTGCACGATTTAAAAAACAAACGGAAGATGGCTGTGGCACTGTAAATCGCACACCCGGTTCCCACCTACGACTTTTTCGTGCGTACCCGCTCACGAGTTACATAACTGTCATAACATTTCATATTGACATCATGTGACTGGTCGGACGTCCCGTTACGCAAGACCATTGAAAATTCACGAGAGAGAGACATCATGTGACGCGTGAGTGGCTACTCACGAAAAAGTCGTAGGTGGGAACTGGGTGTAACGAAAAAACAAGAGTTTTTTGTACTTCAGTGCAAAATGAACTTCCCGAATTTCGATTGCTCACACAGAGGGTGGAACCTAGGCCGACGTCGTTTCGTCACACGGCCCCTAGAATAGATGCGGTCTAATAATTTTTCCCCCTTTTCGAGCCAATGACGACACAAAGATAGCAGCTGAATTTGAACTTTTCGGATTTTTCTTTTTTTTTTGTTTAAATGATTGATGCAAGACTTATTTTTTGCTTGTATCTTTTATTATAACTTTTCGTGTATAAGCAAATATAATTTATTTTTGGCCTTCATGCGTTGATCTTTCACCAAATAGAAATTAAGATCATTAATTGGTAATCGATTCCGTCAAGAAATTCATCGGATGAGTTGCAGTTAGTTCGTGTTCGTAGTTGTTATTTTTCCTGTTTTGGAAGCTATTTTATTTTGTACTTGATTTTTGACAGGCATTTTTGGAAGAGTTATTATTTTGTTATTTAGTAGGAAAGACTTGTTGTGCATACTATATATGCAATAAATTTTATTGCAAATTTAAAACTATAAGGTGCCCTGTTTTTTTGGTTTTTTTCATTATTTAATGATGAGCGTTTTCAGTAAAAAAACGCATAAATGCATCACAGGGTATTTAATTGGGGCCAGAAGAAAAGAAATGATGAACAAATACAATTTTTATTACAAAAATTTATGCAAAAATAATATAACCCCAAATGTCACCCTTCAAAAAAAACAATAAAGAAAGCAGGCTGATATCTTTTTGTCGTCATTAGGTAGGCGGAGCAAAAAAATTACTAGAACGTGTTTATTCTAGAGACCGTGGTTTCGTCAGTACGGCACCTATCGGTTGTTTTGCGATTTACAATTGCTTGCTTCCAGACGCCACCTGCATACAGATGGAAAAATTGTATTTCTCTCGCAGGATCGATGCTATCTCCACGTACTGCTAACTACAGTAGGTATTTTATTGGTTTCGATCGTACACACAGAGGGCGCCAGCGACTGGATTTCTTCCGCTTGAGCCGTAATCTTTGGCACATAAGCGCCACCAAAATTGTCAGTCATTCAGCGTTGCAAGGTCTAATGATTTTTCAGTAGATCTACTGCTCTTTTTGTTCAAGAAAATTTATATCTATTTAAAATAATAGTTAGAATTTTTATCTGTAAAAAAATGATATGAAAACGACCGCTTTAATTATAACATCACCTCCATGATGTTTATGTTATGTCTGTGGTCGACTTTCAATGTCGCGCCACTTCGTGGGATGTGCGTATGCGTCGTGCTTTATTCTTTGTTGATCATTATAAAAAAAAAACGAAATGCATTTTTACAGTGCAATGAGCGGAAGTTCCTACTCACGTTAAAATTGAAAATAAACTGGTGAACTATTTTAAAGGGGAAAAAAATCTACTTTGTTTTTTAAGAAATCTACTGATTTTTATCTATGACCAACTGCTAGCTGATGAGTCCCTAATAAGGACGAAACGGTGTCGTCCTAGGTCCCACCCTCTGTGTGAGCAATCGAAATTTAGGAAGTTCATTTAGCACGGAAGTACAAAAAAAACTCTTGTTTTTTTCAGTAGTTTTTGTTTATAACTATTTTCACAAAAACAAAATTATAATTATTTTCCACAAACCAAAACTACACTTTTTTGCACTCGACGCGCGTTTCGCTAACAATGTTAGCATCATCAGGAGACGATAAACAATGAAATAAATTAATCTACGCTCTATCTTATATACAATCCTTTAGTGGGCGGAGTAATAAATTGTGATTGATCACGATTTTTAATCCTATCTCCCCTCAACCAAAGAATAAAGTGTATTAAACGGGATGGGTCCTCTATCTTTATTTAAACTATTTCTGGATTTAATGATTTCCATACTTTCATATGCATTCAAAAGTCTTTTGTTTGGTACACTTTTTAGAAGTTTTAGGTTATCTAATGTGAATCTATGATTGTTTTCAAAAGCATGCTCGGCCACACTTGACTTTTCTGTTCTTCCGTATTTTAAGTGTGCTAAGTGTTCTTTAAAACGTGTTTGAATAGAGCGTCTCGTTTGGCCAACATATTTTTTGTAGCAATCCATGCAACTAATTTCGTAAATTCCACTTTTTTCTAGAACTGTAGTTTTATCCTTGGGATTTCCTAGTAAGCTTCTTATTGTGTTACCGGATTGATATACTAATTTAAGACCGGTGTTATTAAATACTTTGTGTAATCCTTTCGTATAATTAGGATTATAAGGAATTGATACAAATTTTGAGAGAAGACTTTTGAATGCATATGAAAGTATGGAAATCATTAAATCCAGAAATATTTTAAATAAAGATAGAGGACCCATCCCGTTTAGTACACTTTATTCTTTGGTTGAGGGGAGATAGGATTAAAAATCGTGATCAATCACAATTTATTGGTCTTATCTCCGCCCACTAAAGGATTTTATATAAAATAGAGCGTAGATTAATTTAGTTCATTGTTTATCGTCTCCTGATGATGGTAACATTGTTAGCGAAACGCGCGTCGAGTGCAAAAAAGTGTAGTTTTGGTTTGTGGAAAACAATCATAATTTTGTTTTAGTGCAACCAAAGGTTCCAAATTCCCAACATAGTATAACTATTTTGGCATGCTGGCGAAGATTAATGACGTGAAACATGGCATTTCTACCGTAGCCCATTATCTATCTACATATTCTAAACCAAAATGCTTTCTTTATTCATCTTAATTTATGAAATGACACACTTTGAATTTTTCTGTCTAAATCCAAATGACTTCTTCGAGGGACTGAATAGCAGGGGTGACTTTTTATTATACGAGTGGCTGTGTAAGAAATAAGGTTCGCTTTGTTTTATACAGTCATAATTTAAAGAAAAAAATCATTTAAATTTATACGTTTTTGAAATCGATTCTATTAGTTCAGTGCAACAGTTTTGGAAAGGCCGATATTTTTGAGGTGGACGGTACTTCGATAATATTAAAGGACTCTGTAGAGTCTGGGGGGAACTCACAAAAAATCCGAATTTACAAAAATTGAAACACAATTGAACAGAAAATAAAACCCCCAGAAAATAATGAATACAAATATAATTTTATACAGACCGCTTCAAGCTATTGCGAACATAGGGGGAATCAAGTCCAATTTACTCTCCGTGCCGTACGACCGAGGTGGATTCGAAGCACGCTGCAGTGTTATCTTTTGGAAATTCATTTTGTTTTTATTATTTTGTTTTATTTCTGCCTTGCTCGAGAAACAGATGGGTAAGTTCTTAATTGAAATAATACATTTTTGAAACCAAAAATGGATGTCTACGAAGTTGCCGAAAAAGTGCAGATGGTCAAATGGTCAAATCGTCATAACCCAACACACGTTCGATATTGGTCGAGGGAAAATTTGCATTTGTATTTTGACGTAAGAACACAGTATCCCCAAAAACTAAATGTTTGGGGGGGGGGTATTGTAGGGGAACACGTAATTGGGCCATTTTTTATTAACGGCAATTGCAATTTGAATGGTCCTAGATACTTGGATCTACTGCAGCAGCACATTATTCCAACTGCTAGGCAGTTGTTAGGTGTAAGATTTGGTGAAACATGGTTTCAACAAGATGGTTGTTCCGCTCACAATGTTGGCCTTATTAGGGAATATCTTGATAATGTATTTCCTAATCAGGTAATAAGTACACGGGGAACTATTTTATGGCCAGCTCGATCTCCCGATCTTGCTCCTAATGACTTCTATCTGTTTTTGAAGAAGCTTTTCAAATTATCACCCCTAACATGCTTGGAAACGTTAGAAGGGGTTTTTATAGTAGGCTCGGATATTGTCTAGCCGAGCAAGGAGGACTTTTCGAACATTTGCTTTAATTTTTTTTTGACTGGGAGAATCTTTTTGGTTTTTAGAATGTATTATTTTATTTTGAGAACTTGCTTTTATTTTGTTTCTCCTTATTATTTTCATTGTAACACGTCGTCACTGATAAATCTGAGCAGTTGACAATAAAACGCTCTTATTTATCAGTGACAAAAAATAAGAAAATTACGTTATAAAAATTTGCGTATTTATTGACCAAATTCCGGTTTCATTGACTACGCTCCACACAGCACCGTGGTTAGAGGCGTACTAAATACAAGGCGAACGGCGGCGAACGGCAGCGAATGGCGATCGGAAGCCTGAGTGTTGGTTGCTTCACTGATAGGCGTGCGGTGTCTCTGCATGTACGTACACTGGCAAATTAGACTTCTTCCGCCCTATGTTCGCAGTAGCTTGAAGCGGTCTGTATAACTTTAATTTATAGAATAGAATAGAATTTTTATTGACTATGTTTGTACAGTTTTAAAAGTACATTATGGTAAGTCATGATAGTAAAGGAAAAACCTTAAGTAAACTAATCATTTTAAGTCGTAGAAAAAGGCAATATAATATAAAACACTATTTACGGACAACGTATATAAAAACAAAATTAAATTACACGTTAAATCAGATCCCAAATATTCCTCAATGCTATAAAAACAGCGATCAAGAAGATAAGCCTTAATTGTTTTTTTACAACTTCTAAAATCCAGATTTTTAATTTTATTTGGTAAACAGTTAAAAATTTTAAGGTTTAGACAGTTTTTTTTTTGCATTTCGATAATCTATATTAGTAGAAGGTAGCTCATCCTTTATACAGTAGATTTCTATTCATGCACAAAGCAGGTATATGCACGGTAAAGGCATAATTTTGTGTTTACGGAAAAGAGGTTGACAAGGCTCGCGAAATCCCGAACCAGCCAGTACACAAATTTTTGCATTATAAACGCATTTTTTGCAGCTGTGCTTTTACCCCAAACTATGATTCCATAGGATAGCCTAGAGTGGAAAAGGCCAAAATAACACATTTTTAATATATTAAAATTAACAAAAGTTTTAAGCCTTCTAATTAGAAATATAGTGCTAGAAAGCTCAGAGCACAGTTGTTCCACATGAGCAGACCAAGTTAAGCCATCATCGATGGTTATACCAAGCAATTTGGCACTTTTTCCCACGCAGCGGCGGTTGTCTGTTGGAATGATCAAAGTCTGCGTTTTTTCAGTGTTTAACAGAAGTCTGTTAGCCGAGAACCATTCTTGAGCCCTTAATACATCGTTTCTTGATATCCGACCCAAGGCAGCTAGCATTTTGCAAGACGATATAAAAGTTGTGTCATCTGCGAACTTTGCAGTAGGTGTACTACCCATATGTAAACACATGTCATTTATAAAAACAATAAACAAAAGCGGCCCCAAGATGGAACCCTGAATAACCCCTGTATTTATTTCTTCAGACTTTGAAATATCTTCACCTATTTGAACGTACTGAGTTCAAAAGGACAGATAAGATTCTAAAAAGTATAACGGCACTCCCCTCACCCCATAACGAAATAATGTATTTAACGATAAATCATGGGGAACGCAATCAAAGGCCTTGGACAAATCACACATTGATAGAACGCTGTGTTCGCCCCTCTCAAGACCTTCGACCACGTCCCGCACTTTAAGCACAGGCTTCGTCGTGGACGACCCTGTTCGGAATCCAAATTAGGATTTACATAAAATGTCATTGCTTTCCAAGAAAGACATTAAACGATCTTTGAGGATGCGTTCTATTATTTTTCCAAAGATCGGCACGATGCTTATAGGGCGATAATTGTCAACGTTACTTCTGTCGCCTTTTTTATGTAGGGGGACGACTTTATTTAAGACACCTTGGAAACGTCCCCGTTTCAAAGCCTTTATTAATCATTGATTAATATAATTTTCCCGAACCTTAAAATATCAGAATTACAAAAGTATCGAAAATAATAATAACACCCAAAACACAAATTGATAGAAAATAATATGCCCGATCCTTAAATGAGCAAAACCACAATCCATCCGAATCGCTATTGGTCATGCGTCAAATTTAAATCTCTAGAGCGCCCCGTAGGCCCTGGATTGCAGCGTTGACAAGTTTCTCTATTTGGAAGATGACACTGGGATTTTTTTATTAAACGATTTTATTTAACTTCACAGTTTCTGGCTGTCTAACTCTCTATCAAATCTTGCTCATATTTCATTGATATCTGACACCCTTTGACGGACGTAAAGACGGTAAATTAATACAATATCACAACTTACTTTGACTTTCATCTGCCGTAAGCCTGGCAAACGTAGCCATTGAATTCGTGGCTATCGGTTCAAATAATTTTCGGACAGATTGAGGTTCTTGAATTTTGTGGTTCGGAATTATTACGTTTTTATTAAATTATTTTCGTTAAACATATTTTCCGACATTTTTTGTTTCTATAAAAATATATTTCGTTTAAATTTAATTCTATGCATATATTTTCTAGCGATTTGATTTTCCCGTCATTTCATTTTCGAGACAATTTTTTTCGGCCCAATTATTTTATTTTCTTTTAAATTCTGACAAATTATGTTTCTGCCAAATTTGGTTTCGGGTTTTTATAGTGTCCCAGTCAGGGGACACATGACGGTAGGTCGATAGTAAAGATTTCAAATTAATTGGTATGCTCAAATTGTTCTGGAAAGGTTAAAAATTTATTTTTTTATATCTGATGCCGTACTCCAAACAAAAATTTCCTCTACAAAGCAACAAACAGTAATATACAAAAATCGTAATTTAGCTTTTGAAGTAGAGACACTCGTGTTCTCCCGTGTATCATACGATACGATGCCGCGAATCATACACTCTATGCAGAGGCGGACGTCGAGAGAGCTCGGGGAAATCCTGCTTCCCCTTTTTGCGGTTCAAAAACTAGTTTTAAGTTAAACTGACCTATCTCATAGGGTGGGCCACAAAAAATTAGACGTTTTCAATCGTAACTTTAAAACCAATAGACCGATTCAATTTTTTTGTGAACGAGTGTCAAAAATGATACAATTTTTCAACCTCCCCCCTGAAACTTTTATTTGTGTGCCGCACAAAAATAATTTTTCTTTCTGAAAGATGCGTTTTTCCCGGATACACCTGCAAAAATCGGTAAATTCTGATTCTTCTGTTTACAATGGACTTCGAGACATGAGCTCCAGCATCCATGCAAAAATCCGTAAAGAATTAACCATGTCAGGGGTCTTTGTTCTTGGTTTTATTTTTCCACTTAATTTTTTGAGTTAAAAACTCTAGTTTACTTGAAGAAAGTAAATTTTACTTCTTTTAAATTAACGTATATTTCGATGAACGAAATATTGTTCGACCAAATTATCTGCTTGCCTATCTCAGAGACATTTTTTTGTGCAGTTAGCGTTCGCTGTGCTGCTGTTTAATCACAGGTAGGTAAAATCCTGATGATACTTTTTGACGTAATCCCCCGCTTTCCTAACGCACGAGCAGCCGCTGGGAATATTCCTTCCATATTGTGTTTGTTTTTATCTGTTTTCTCTTGAAAATAATTGCACATGCTTTTACTGAAACTCCTTGTAGTTTACAAAAGTTGTCGACAAAAAGTTACTATTGTAAACAAATTATTTTTAGAATTGTGAAGTCATTAAAAGTCGTACTTTAGTTGGATTTTTTTTCCGCGGTGGAAATTTTGACGTCATTCCACCGAACCGACACCCAAGACGTTATTAAGTGATAAAGTCAGGATTTTTCATAAGAGGTGCAAAAGGTCTCTATTTTTATTTATTTATTATAATTTTATGTAAATTAACTCTGTTTTTCGGACTTCCATTGTCTCTATTTTATTTATAAACGATGTTTCGATCAGTTCAATCTCTGATCGTCTTCAGGTGCAAACTACAATCTATTCCTAAGGCTACGTATTTATAAAATATGGGAAATCACTCAACTCAACCGTTTAAGAAGTAGGCTCCGCCCAAGGAGAGGCTTCCAAATATTTGGAATTTCAACACTGGTTTACTGAAAACACCCTGGTTCTCCCTAATAAAGGGAGCTTCAAGGAATTTTCGTTTCTTTCAGTGTGACTCCTTGTGCAAAACCTTTTCTTCCACTTCCTTCCGGTGTCCACTTCGTTCGGTGTTGTTTTCGTGTTCGGCGATTTCTGATGTTCTTTAAGCCTAAAAGATAGTGGTCTGTTTGTTTCACCTATGTATGATTCACCACACTCACAAGGAACTTGGTAAATGCATTCCTTATTTTGTTTATTATATCTCATTACATCTTAGCCAGAGCTTAGTTTTATATGTTGCTGTATCAACCCCGTGTGATTCGAACCACTCCATGTAAATATTGGCCACCACTGGCGAAAGCGATAAACCCATTCTGAGCATAAAACCTATCTTTCACCTGAAAATAAGAGTTGTGTAGACAGCACTCCAACAACTCCATCACTCCCTCCAGCGGCAGACTTGTACGTTCATGCAGGGATTTGTCATGTCTCTGTCTAATAATATCTAGCGATTCCTTTAATATTTTAATATTAACAAACAAAATGGTTGGAATTTTCTACAAATGAAGCGGTCTTGCCTGCAAGAGGTTAAATAATTTTCAAAAGGAATTTAGACAGATTGCTTGTTGGAGAATTTCTGGAACTTGTGATTGAGCGTAAGGGCATTGCATCTCTGTGAATTTTGGGGAGTCCGTATAGATGAGGAGGCTTGCTATAATGTGGTGTAAGTTGAGAACTTATGTTGTCCGAAATATATCTGGAATACTTTTCTCCAGTTCTATAAACCTTACTTTCAATTGATTGCGTCGGATCTTTTGAGAGAAGTTTATAGTTTCCTTTGGCAAGTACCTCTTGAACTTTCTGTTAATGGGTTTCCGTGTCCAAAATCACTGTTGCATTGCCCTTATCTGCCGGTAATATTTTAACAGATTTGTCCTTTTGAAGATTCTTCAACGCGATTTCCTCTGTCTTGTTTATGTTAGAGGTATGCTTAATAGGTTTGTCAATAATGGTCCTCAATTGACGTCTGAACTCGTCGGCGTCTTGTCGTGGAAGAGGATGACTTTCTATGGCGGTGATGATATCGATAGTGTCCTTTGGCAAGAAAGTCTTCTATGGGTGTCAATGTCTTCTTTGATGTATTAATGATGGTTCTTACAGTGTCGGTGGTCGATTGGCTTTGTGGATGTTTCCTTTGATGCGTCGCTTGTTGCAGGTTCGTGTGATTTTGTCCAAAATCGATTGATATTTTGATTGTACTCTCGAATCTTCTGAAACTATTATCCCAGTTCTTCTGTCAGTAAGGACCAGCTTCCATTAAGTAGTATCAGAAAAAATTCAAAGAGTAGCGGACAACTTTAACATTAAAACAGCTTTTAAATCTAATAATACAATTCGAAGCCTTCTTATTAAAACAAAACCGGAGAACAAACAAAATAAGGAATGCATTTACCCAGTTTCTTGTGAATGTGGTGAATCATACATAGATGAAACGAAAAGACCACTATGTGTTAGGCTCAAAGCACATCAGACGAATACCCAAAGAGTGATCAAAATAACACGGAATGAAGTGGACAGAAGCAAAGGTTTTGCACAAGGAGTCACACTGGAAGAAACGAAAATTCCTTGAAGTTGCCTTTATTGGGCAGAATCAGTGTGTTTCAGTAAACCAAATGTTGAAATTTCAAATATTTGGAAGCTCCTCCTTGGGCGGAGCCAACTTCTTAGGAATAGATTGTAGTTTGCACCTGAAGACGATCAGAGATTGTAGTGATCGAAACGACGTGTATAAATAAAATATAGACAATGGAAGTCTGAAATACAGAGTTAATTTAAAATTTTATGTTGTTATGCTTTTCAAGAAGTCCTTATTAAAAAGTCCACCGTAACTTGTAAATATACTTTGTTGCGATGACCTTAGTTATGGATGGACGTTGCGAGCGGACCAACGTACGAAACGTGTGTTTTTTTAAAGTTTTTCATTTACTACGGAAGTAAAATTTTCTCGTTTCTCCAGAAACTATATACAGGGTGTACTAACGAAAACGAAACGGATGCGTTTTCGAGTATTTAGAGTATCATTTCACCACTTTTGGCTATATTGGAATTTTATTGGGACATTCCCCTTTTAAGGGGTGAGATTCATCACAACAAATTAAACTTATTTATTAAAAATCCTTCAAACGCCTTTACAAAGGTCTTAACATTTTATAAATATAGTAATTAGCTTTTGAGATATTTACTTCTCAGGTGAGCTTAAATGCTAGATATAGAAAGGTCCTCCTCGAAGGAACATTTGAACACCTTTGTAAAGAAATTGTAATACCTTAATTTAAAATAAACTATCCGTTCACCACCTTTCTTTATTTAAATTGCGATTGTGAAACTCACCCGTTGAAAGGGGTGTGTTCTACGAAAATTCCAATAGAGCCGAAAAGTGCCCCTCTTGAATAAAAATTGACGTGTTAGAGGTTTTTTTTCGAAATCAGCACTCTGTTTCGTTTTCGCTGACACACTCAGTATATAGCAAGTCAGCATTATATACGGGACCACCAGAGTCCTGTGCTGGTTTTTGAACACGGGCATAGGTAAGTGTAAAGTCGTGTACCCAAGAGATACCCTTTCAATGCTCGGTGGAGGATAAATTGTAAAAAAGTAAAAAAAAAAACGAGAATCGTATGCCGGGAGACCGCGTTCGTAAGTTTTAAGAGATAAATAATGCTTTTCACATACTTTCAACAGTTAGAATATAAAGTTTCATTTTATTTAAAACCATATCAAAAGCATATAATGCTTATTATTGGTTATTATAAGGAAATATGAACAATGTGGAATACAAATAATCAAAAATATTTAGTTTTTGGTGGGTATTTATGAAGACTTTTCAAAATAAAGCCGGAGGGATAGAAAAAAAATATTAAGTAGCTAATATTTTTTTTGTTAACCTTTATCTGCTTCGATTTAAATTACTGGTTAGTAATAGTAGTAGTAGCAATGGTAAAATAAAATGTTAAAAACAATTGAAAAAAAAATTGTTTCTACTAGTATCGTTTTTAACGTAGGGTACTTCATAGACGATCTCGTCGTCATCCATATGGAGTCTGCGTTCAGTGTCCTCGCTTGGACCCATCCTATCCAATAATACTCTTAGCTTGCAATACCCGGTATATAGACCATGCATTTTACATGTTTCTGAATGTAAAAATCATATTTCCTGTAATTGCAACTTAGCTTTAAATCCTGTAACTAGTGCTAAATCCCTCGGAGTCTACTTCGGTGAACATTTAAATTGAGAAATCGACATTGATAATGTATGTACCAAACTAGAAAACTACGGTAAAAATTTTACATTCTTCGTCAAAGCTTAAGTAAAAAAAATATTATAAATATATATAAATCGTTAGTAGAATCGATTATAATATATGGGATATGTATTTTTTTTCGCTAGAAATAACTCAAAAAAAGATCTTGAAAGAAAAATTATATAAAAACAAATTTTCCAACTGAGTCCCTATTTAATGAAGCTGGTGTGCTTGATTGGTTAGCAATAACACAATTGAAACAAACGTTCCAAATCATCAGGTAAATACTCGATTTGCATCTCAACAGCTTCTAACAACACCAGCCATTAATTACATGGCTGCCCAGAGAAGTCCTGGTTCAATATCCTGCAAATGATAGTATAACATGTTAATGGTATATTGTGTATTATAAGAATGTAAGGTGAAACTAAAGTTAAAAGTGTATATGAGCACCTATATGGTTTTAGCTTTGTAGCTTTCAAAACGCTTTTTTCATCCTCAACATGCTGCTATTTTTGGTTTGTCTCTATCTTTGTTAGTTACGGAGATTCATTGGTGTTCAAATCATATATATGCACGAATTTTTAGACTTTACAGAGGTCAAACGCGATATAACGTTCTTATGACGTATAGATTTTGCATAAAATCTCGTCTTTAGTAAGTAAATCCATGGAATCAAACAAATAACTATAAACTGTTTTACTTTTGACCTATAATTAATTTTTTATCGTGTCACCCAAGAAAAAACCACATATGATTTCTTATTTGATTTTACCATTGTAACACAGCATAATGTTTATATATATAATATAATTTATTTACATAATTTTTATATTATTATTTGTCATTGTTTTTTACGTAAGAATATTTCGGTATTAAAATATGATATTTTTGTGTATTTTTTTCAAAAGCAAAGTAATGTGATAAAAATATAAGAATAGTTTTTATATTTTATCAGTGGTGAAACAGCATATGGAACATATATACTGTTTTTCCATAGCAACATCTAAATATTACCAACATAACAAAGTGGCGGTCCCAGCCATTTGAAAAGGGGGGGGGCGGTTTTGATACGAAAACAAAACTAGAATAAAAGCATAGCTTTTATGAGGAACATATTAATATATACAGACAAAACTTATTAACTACAAGCGCGGATTGGGTCTCAAATCTAGGAGGGGTATTCAGATTTTAAGTTGTTTATTTCATATATTTTTTATTCTAAAAAATGTTAAGTGCAACTTTTGAGTTGAATTTAACTAAAATCGTAAAAATCAACGTATCATAGCGCCGCAGGCGAAAATTTTTAAGAAAATTGCACTGAAAAAGGCATTTTTTATTTAAAATTAAAATAAAATTGTAAACATATCAATGGTTTGAAAGCGCAACAGGCGAAAATTTTCAAGAAAGTAACACAAATGCCATTGTTAACACAGAATTAAACTAATACCGTAAATATCAAAGGTGTTATAGCGCCGCAATTTATGCCCTACTTTCGATTTTCTGAATATTTTCGTACCTACCCCCCCTGAAATCCGCGCTTGAATAACTACATATAATTTTTTTAGTTATAAAGAACGATAACAAACAAACCACAAACAAACCCTAATAGCTAAATACTTTTTTTTAATCTACAAAGCTTTTTAAGTTGAAACATTACCTTTTATATTGAATATCTCAAACATAAGATGCCTATCTCAAAAAAAAAGTCCGTTTCCAGTTTTTTTGGCCGAACCGGTCAATGACTCGCTCAATGTCAATTTCAATATGTCTGTTGATTTGCAGCAACGCTAAGCCCGTTACACGAATTTCCCTCATAGTGTTTTATTAAATCAAGCAGAAGAAGCTTCTTTCTGACGAAGCATTACTCTCTGACAAACATTCAAGAATGTTTTTATCAACGAAAAAATATCGCCACACTTATTCATTGCCTCGAAGACGTTATCATATATGTTTTGATTTAAGCTTTATTTGCCTACTTCTGACCAATATTGTTTTTAAATATTGACTTCCCCCAATAAAAGTTCAAAAATTTATATTTTGTATTAATCAAATAGTTTATAGTATTTGGAAAAGACATTGGTTAATTTTGCCCTGATTTTGGCTTCACGTTGTATAAAACTTGGTACGAATATGTTCAGGTCAAAAATACTTAGCATCTCGTTATTGATCCTTGATTTTATGTCCGAAATGAATTTGTCTTGAACTTGTTTACAAATTAAAACTCTATACTACTGTTGTGTATTTCTAATATCGTAGTTTTCGTGTGTTTCAAACTGTTCCAAAATACTGTGGAGGGATTCTAGAATGTCTACTTTTTTCTGGAGCAAACCGTTTACGTGACTTATACTATAATTCGTCAGTTTCAATACTGCCACTATCATCCTCGATATAAAATTTACCTTGGTTTCGAAAATCATCAAAAATAAGAAACAGGCAAAAAAATATATTTAATCAATTTTTCTCAAAACAAGGCTTTTGAAGATACACGCTTTTCCTTTGCAGGCAAGCGTCAAACTAATCTAATACCCCCAACTTAATACCGTAATACCAAACTCCAAAAATAAACCAAGTAATCTTGATCCCAAACGAAAAACATTTGTAATAACGTCGAGCATCAAAAGATTTTTCTAAAACTAAAGTAAAAAATGCCGGGGGAGAAAGAGCATAAAAATATAAAAGAAATGTTTATCATCGGCTTATATCTCCAAAGAATATGGAAGATCACGTCGTTTCCCGTCGTTTGGATACGTTTTATGATCGCAAAAACAAAAAGAATTATTCCCTTAGAATAAACAGTCCGCAGTGGAGAATTGCTACATTTTACAAAAAAAAAAGTCAGCAAGTCGGAGTGCTTCAAAAGGTTTCGGCACACATTGCTTTTAAAAATGGGTCGTCGTGGTCGTATCATTTCTTCAGTCATTCAAAGTCATGGTTTACATAGCGCAAATTAAGAAACAAATAGTCGTTTTAGTTCATTTATTGCCACAGGAGTGACAGAAACATTAAAAATCCATGTTCTTTTCCATCACTTGGACGACAGTTTGAGCAGGCCGGTGAATCGGTTCACCCGAAGTTTTTGAAGTACTTTTTTGTTACCTCAGTTTTCTAAATTATTTCAAATAAGTGTGTATGGTTCTCAGAGGATATTTCTATGTCCATGGCATCAACTTTCAGTAAATTTTTGTTTTAGTCTACATTAAAATATTGAATATAAATATTTTAGAAAAATTTCATCAACATCAAACGTTTTTTTAAAAAAATTTAGATTTTTTTTTCTCAAAAAACTAATATTTTGTACAAAATTTCAAAAAAGGGATCAGCTAGGATTTTGGTGGCATTTTCATATTTCCTACTTACAGCCGATTCAGGCACACTGTGTCAACGTGATTAATCAATTTTTAACTGTACGAAAACTGTACCACCTAATCCCATGCATAAGCTTCATATAGTTCCAAAGGTTACCAGAAAATCTCACTGTATCTAGGAAGAACCGTTTTAAAAACTACAGGGAAGAAATTATTACAGTAGCATCCCTATCTTTCGGAGATAAAAGCATAACCAGATAAAAAGTATTTTCCATAAAAAAAGTAACTTTTTATGTATCTATAAGTTGTTTCTTTGTCAAAATTTATCTGTTTGTCTAAATCCAAAGTGGAATTCTATAAAAAGAAAATCGCCCTAAGCAAACGATCTTCAAGTTGTTTTCAGGCCGGGCCCGCTTAGATTTAATTGCCAGATATTTGGACCAGATACCTAAACCTCTTTAAAATGGAAATGGAAAGTTTAAATGGACAAACCTGATAATTGGTTTATCCCATTAATAAAATAGATTTAAGAAGGCATTTTTTTAACCAAATCAATCGATAGCAAACAAGGAATACTTGAAGGGAAAACACAGGTTGGCCTTATTTAGTCCCACCAGGATAAATTGTTTAATGGATTACTTTGGCAGTATGACGTCATTAATTGCTACAATTTTTGTTTAATTTTAAGGAATTTTTATCACCAGTATTCAAAACGCGTAATAAATAGCATTCTTTGTATCATTTTTGTTAAAATTTTCATCTGCGGCGCATTCATGATTTGACAGCAAATCTATACCTCCGCAACAAACCCTTTCTGGGCATCCAACCCAATTTATACTTTTTGAAGAGATCAAAATTTTTAAAGAATTTTTTGTTTTGTCAAGGCGTTATAGCAATATTATACCCAAGCAGCATTTTTCTGACTTCCGACTAATTACAACCTAACATGACGTCGGTTTTGTCCCAAATTTAGGTCGGTAGTTGGTTTGTCTATCAAAAAACGTATTTTTTACTAAAACCTGACGTCGCCAACAACTAGTGAAACAGTTGTGACGTCGATACTTACCAAAACTGACGTAGCGAAATGTTGGTGATACTCGCTACATATCAGCAATGTAAATTAACGTTAATTACGGCGACGTAATTTTTAGAATAAAATTTAAGGTCGGGCCAAAGTGAAAACGGACGTCAATAAATTTAGTTGTTGTCAAGACTTCCTGTAAATGGCAACGCTGCAAATACGAAAGTATTTTATAAATATACTTTACATGGACTTATGTTAGAATAGAAGTTTAAAAGTTTCTATTGTATAGTTTCCAAAATAATTTTATACGCCACTCACCTTGAGCACCCGGTATAACGTCCAATTCATGAGACGTTGTATTTAGTATAAGTTTTAAAGTAGAATTGTAATAAAATTGACGTTGCCAAACTTTTATTTATTAAATGTAACTATTCAGAGGTCCACCGACGTGGGTGCGTGATCTACAATTATACTACAATATTCTAGATCGGGTCGTTCTACAAGGCGACGTCGCAGGAGGTGTTCTTGTCCGAATAGGTAAATAATCATTACAAATTTGGTCGGCGCCCTAAACGCCATTTTAAACGTTTAGCATCGATGCGCCATTACAACAGTACATTTTATTTTTTCATTTTAAAGGCTTAATATGTAAATTAACTCATTTGTTGGCAACTAAAATGCATTTTTTAAATGCCTATAATGTTTTACTATAAGAAACGGGCTTCCTTATAAAGATTTTATTTTTAGGTTAATTTTTTTCAAAATTAATTTCTTAATATTTTTGATTATTTTTGTGGGTTTCTGTTTTTTTAATGTCTATTTTATTTATATTTATCAGTAAACTGACCTTCGTTGGAAGATTTGGATCCCTAGAATGTGTAAAACTAACTTTTTTCAGTTACCTACAATAACTAAGATAATAATTATTGTCATCCACAGTTCATTGGGATGTGTTTGTTTAGAAGACATATAAAAGTTTTTACCTAATAAGTTTAAACTTGGTGTGCACAGTAAAACTTTGGGTCGTGGGTCTACGTAATTTGACATAATATTTGACCAAAACACTGTGCAGCACCCGACGTCGAAACGACTCGAATTTTGATTCCCCACTTAGGTGCTAAATCGAATCCTCAGGAAGACTGATGGACCTAGGAGCCGACGTCAGGTATTTCTTGCCCTACGTGACCATAACGTAATATAACGTCCAAATGCTTGTTGGGTATGTTGTTATAATTTTATTTTGTTTTAAGAAATTCTTTTGTCAACAAGATTTCAAACGTAAAAAATAGCCTTTTAGTGTAATTTTCTCAAAATTTTTGCCTGTGGTGCATTTAAGAGTTAATTTTGAAAAAAATCTGCAAATCAGACTAGATGATACTTGCTTTTAGAAATAAGTAGACACTTCAAGTTAATTTTTGGTTTTATCAGCGTTCGTATCCTTATCTCTACCGAGTCGACCTATCGAGCAGGTGTACTTTTAAACAAATGGCGAATGAGTGACAGCTCCAGCTGATCAAATGCATTAAAACGTCGCTTCGTATGCAGGGATGGTCGTAACTTTACGAGTCCCTTAACGTACCGAACGAAGTTTTCGTGCATTTGATCAGCTGGAGCTCTCACGCATTCGTCATAATTTTAAAAGTGCACCTACTTGATTGGTCGACTAACTTCAGTTCGAGAGCTCAAGCAATAGACCTCATTTTTAAAATTTGTCATAGGTAGGTAGTTGATTTTTATTAAATGATGACCGCCCCCCACAGTCGATGTCTGGCTACGCCACTGACTTTGCTGCTTCAGTATCCAAAAAGTAAACCTTTGTGTCAGTGGTGAAAAAGTTCTCCTAACTATGCAGGTTATGATGCTTTTGCCTAGTTGCCAAATACAACCAAATACAAAGGTTTATACGTAGTATTTTCAAAAGACCTTTCGGAATTCTACCTTTTTCAGACAAAAAGATACCTGCGACTCAAAATTTGTATCAATTCCTTATAATCCTAATTATACGAAAGGATTACACAAAGTATTTAATAACACCGGTCTTAAATTCGTATATCAATCGGGTAACACAATAAGAAACTACAGTTCTAGAAAAAAGTGGAATTTACGAAATTAGTTGCATGGATTGTGACAAAAAATATGTTGGCCAAACGAGACGCTCTATTCAAACACGTTTTAAAGAACACTTAGCACACTTAAAATACGGAAGAACAGAAAAGTCAAGTGTGGCCGAGCATGCTTTTGAAAACAATCATAGATTCACATTAGATAACCTAAAACTTCTAAAAAGTGTACCAAACAAAAGACTTTTGAATGCATATGAAAGTATGGAAATCATTAAATCCAGAAATAGTTTAAATAAAGATAGAGGACCCATCCCGTTTAGTACACTTTATTCTTTGGTTGAGGGGAGATAGGATTAAAAATCGTGATCAATCACAAATTATTAGTCTTATCTCCGCCCACTAAAGGATTGTATATAAGATAGAGCGTAGATTAATTTAGTTCATTGTTTATCGTCTCCTGATGATGTTAACATTGTTAGCGAAACGCGCGTCGAGTGCAAAAAAGTGTAGTTTTGGTTTTGTGGAAAACGATCATAATTTTGTTTTTATATTTATACGTAGTGCTAATCTTTAGAATGATTTGAAAATTCAGAAAAACTAAAGATTCTGAAAAATTAAATTAACAAGAATAAACAACAAATAGGTTGCCACATGCCTAAAAGCTGCAAAGAAGAAATAATAATAAGAAATCTTGCCTACAGAGATATGATGGAGAAAATGAGACAAGAATTGCGGGAAAATATTACAGAGCCAACTGAAAAGTTCGTACGCCGTTCGCCGAAAGTGTCGACATTGTTCAAAAGTTGTTGCTGATTATAGATGTGCCGCCACTGAGGAAACTTTGATTTTGAAAATTAAAATAATTAAAAACTGTGTCAAAATAAACAGCTCCCAAAATATTACAGTAAGGGTGAGTTTGGAAATCCACCGGTGCCAACAAAAGAGATGGATTTCACCAGTCCAACACCGGTCCTAAATGTTGGCACCGATCGCCACCGGCTTCGGGAGTCGGTGGTAAATCGTCGTTGGATTAAACATAACCCTACTTTATAGTTATTTATTTTTTCCAGTTTTTTTAGAACTTATTCAAACTCAGATATTTTCTTTATGCATTTTGGTTAATACAAGATATAATATTAATGCAAGACAGTTCAAGTGAAGACTCTGATGATGAGCTAGACATCATACTAAATTTGAGGCAAAAACGTACTTGCATTGAAGACTATGTTAAGAGAACTGTCCAGAAGTACAGAATAAGCGCCTTTAGTTATAAGTCACATTTACGATTTTCTCGAGCCGAAGTTGAGGTATGAATTTATTATTTTAAGTGTGGTTATTTACACTCAGATGTTTACACTGCAAGGCGTTCTTTTTGTATTCGATGGAACAACGACATTTCATCACTGCTAAATGTCAGATGGATGTCAAACCCATCTGTCAAACGAACGTTGGCAACGATGTTTCACCGGTGTTAAAAAAATGTAGAATTTAAAAACTCGCCCTAATATCTTGAGAAATTGTCATTTAGCTGTCTTAGGTTGGCATATTACGATCTTTTCATATAGTCAAAAAAAAACTCTAAGAAGTTTACAATTAAATATCGGAGGCATCGGTTTACACCAGTACATTAGGGAGTTTTTGGCCAACATACAAAAATAATAACCTTTGTGTTTATCGTTATTTGTCAAGTCGTCAATAATGAAGTTATTTCGATTTGTTTTCCTAACTGTTCTTACGCTTACCCATGAAGCAATATATTGTGCATCTTTCTTATTCTAATAGTAATAATTCTAAAGATTCTTTTCAAAAAAATTCTCACTTTGACGCGAGCCTTAAGAGGTTGTCATTTTTGTATGCTAAACAAAAACTCCCTATTAAAAAAAGTTCATTAGAGAACCCTGCAGAAAAGGCGTGAGAAACTTAATGATCTAGACATTGCAAGCTCAGAGTATCATTGCTCAGAATGGGTCTAAGCAAGGACACCGAACGTAAACTAACCAGAAATGTTCCTAAAAAACCTGCACCTGGCGATGCTGTCAAACATATTTAAGAAGAAGGAAGCAACTGGCTGAAGTATTAGGGAAAACCCGAACCTTGTCTTAAGTGTGTATATCGAGATTTTTAAAATAGAGGCTGTGAGGTCTGTAACAACCGTAATTTTATTAACCAAAGGATAAACTTAAACTAAAAACTAACACTGTTAAGCACTGCAAAAATTACTAATATAAACTTCAATAGTGAGATTTACTAAGATCTAAAATAGTATCCCCCACAGGTCTAAATATTTACACCTGTGGAGGGTACTAAATTATAAAGCCAATTTTCAAAAAACACTTATATAGAAAAGGCACAAAGTTATTGATTATTTTGTATTGTTATTGCAAAATGCCACTGAAAAACTGCTTTTTTCACAAAATACACCATATTTTAGAAGACAATATCCTAAAACTAATTTTTTTTGACAGGTTTCAAAATGGCAAATCGTGAATACGCCAAAAATTTGGCACATAATAGCTTCATTATTTGTGTCTGAGGTTATAAAGTTCGTGATTTTTGAGACCACCTCAGGGGGGTGGTTTAATTTATAGCCCCCAGAAAAGATTGTTTTGTGGCATTTGGAAATAAGTTCGTTTATAATTTCCCTAAGTAACCGCTTTTACAAGTTGTTCATTACTCAATAAAACACCTCCTAATTTGTCCGGAAAAACGCCATATTTTGAACCCGTTTCCAGCACAAAAAATATATTTATGGGGGCACTACGAGGTAAAACTAACATAATTGAAGGTCACTGATTATGCACGAAAAATATACCAAACAAAAAAACGCAAAACAACTATATTAATTTATTTACAAACTAAAAGTAAATCATTGAGGTTATCTAAAAGCTCAGTCAAAAAAACTTTCCTTACTCATTTAAAGCTGTAGCTTTCATCGGTAGAGGTTGGTGCAATCCAAGATGCAAGCAGAGGTAAAAGAAGCGAACTCGCTATTTGTGATTGAACGCAGCGCTAATACTTTTAAACTGACATATCGACAGTGACAGAAATTTAAAAAGAACTTGCATTTAAGTTTTTTAATACATTTCATAAATAAAGGTACCTTTTAAATAAATACAAAATTAATCTTCTCCTTATTTTATAAGTAATAAAGTATTAATTGGAAAAAATAATTAACAAGCCTAAGTTTTAATTAGAGTGACATATAGCCACAATGTTAATTTATTCTACATAGTGTTTACTATTTAAACCCCGTATGGGTTTGAATTTTTTAAATTTCTTTTCTTCTAAATTGAAATTATTCAATAAACCAATTAATTAAAATTCTTGTTATAAATCAAACTATGTCAAAAACTCAAGGAGGGTTGGTTTAAAATGCTTAAAACCAAAAAGTTCACTTAAACTTAGAACTGTTCTAAAGTAGACTTAACCTTTTTAGTAAATCCCACCGCAAAATTTTGCCTTTCTTCAAGGACGAAGCACTTATTTCAAAAAAATAAGCTCCTATAAGAACACACAAAGAGTGGTGTCTAAGTAGACGCAAGCTCAAAGTTTAATATGCCATTTTCCACACTTAGATTGTACCTTGAGCGCAATGTAAACATCGCATAGTGTCTTAAATGACGTTAACATTTCGAGTAAGAAAGTTTGCATTGCGCCAGAGTCTTTTAACCTGCTTAGCTTACATAGGAAATAGGTTAAACGGGTATTAAAATAAAATAACAGGTTTGAGGGGTACGGCTGGAAGCTATAATGTATTTTATGCACTTTAGGGATTAAAAGGGCACTTTAAATCCTTCATTTTAGGGATCAAAGGGGCACTTTTAATCCCTCAGGGATTAAAAGTAATTTTACTCCCTGGGAGATTTAAAGTAAATTTTTCCAAATTAAACAATAATTTTATTGAAATTGTGTTAAGATTTTATTTATTATATTTGCTGATATCGACGTTTGCTTCAGATATTATCGTGGCTTTGAGCATGGAATATTGGCTCCATACAGAAGATTCCTTGAGATTCTTAGACTTCTGTAGGAAGTATGCCAGGAGCACCTTTTCATCCGTAAAATTATCTGCATGCTGTTCAGCGCACCATTTTCGGTAATGACGAAACTGTTTCTTGTAAACCTCGCGAGATTTTTGTGGAAGAAGGTTAGCGATGGCCTCTTCCGCGGCCTCTTCAATGTTGATTTGCAAAAAAAAAGCTGTACGAATAACAACAACTAGTTTCTCGCATTCTAAAGTGCATAAAATAGTATATAAACCTCGTGACTAAAGTGTATTTTAATCCCTTGGCGAATTGTACAAACCTTTCGCCGCAGGATTTAAGGAGGCACTTTAGTCCCTAGGTTTATAATGTACTATTGGAGTAATACTTAAATTGTCTTTGTTATCTATTGATCTGTGCAGGGCCAGCAGAGCTAAGGGCAGAAAAAAAATGCGATTCGTTTAGTAGCATTAGGATGCCTATACATGGTGATTTAAAATTCCCTAGAAAGATCTTAACACTGGTTGGATAACTGGAAACATCAGAATTGGCCGAACTTTGATTTTTTTCCGAATAACCTACAATTTCTTTTTAAGGCCATCGATTCAAACTTTAGCAAAAAATCAAGAAAGTACTCCGAGCGGTGTCTTAGTTTTTACAAAATGTGCTTTCCATTCAAATTTCAGTCAATTCTGATGTTTGAGAGAAAGAAAAATATCCAAACTAGGTAATCATGCAAGTATACATGTTAACTGTCATGTTTTTGTCAAGAATATAACAGCACACATAGAAGATCAAATTTCGAAATTTCGAGCTACTACCTACATGTTAGATAATAAGAATATTGCAGTTTCTCATATTTGTGTGATGACGATAATAAACGTAAAAGTTCGTAATTCTATTACGGAAAAATCTTTTTCGCAAACATGCTACATATGTAAAGCCACTCTCAAAGACATGAAGGCCATCGAAAAATTATTAAAGAGAACAGTAATCCAGCAAAATTTTAAATTTGGTTTGTCAAGTCTACATGCCCGGACAAGGTTTTTTGAATGTTTACTGCACATTTCATACCGACCAGACCTTAAAGTTTGGCAAATTCGAGAAACCGAAAATAAAGCAGTTTTTCGAAAAAAGGAAACGTACCATACAGCAGAACTTCAGAGTATGAATGGGATTGCTCGTCGATATACCTAAAAGTGAAGGAAGCGGAACCACTAATGATGGCAACACAGATCGACGACTCATCACTTTCCAGTGAGATTACAGGCATAGATGAAGAAGTCATTAAGCGATTTGCTGTGATATTACGCACGCTTGCGTTTGAGAATTATGCTTTAGAAACAGCAAAATTATATGTCGCTAAATATCCATGGTATTACATGCTAGCTAGGGTGCATAAAATACTGCTTCATGGAGCTATAATAATTAGAGAGGTCATTCTGCCTATTGGCCAATTATCTGAAGAAGCCCAAAAGTCAAGAAACAAAGACCTTATTTAGGGAGAAACACACTAGAAAAATTTCCCGTTCAACAGCTAACCAAGATTTACTGAACAGACTCCTTATACCTTCAGATCCACTAGTTTCGGCTTTGAGACAATGTCCACCATGTAAATATTCATATATCTCCCCTGAAGTTCTCTCGTTGTTGGAGGCTCCTTCTATAGAACCAAAAGCTTTAGAGCCTCCTGAAGCCGCCTGAGACGCAAAGCGAAATATCTTCATCTGGCGAGGAAGACGAGCACGTCAGCGACATAGATTTTTAATGTATTAATATTAATTACATTGTAAATTAGTAATATGTGATGAATTAAATTCTTTATTGTTAGTAAGTTTTATGTTAATAAATATTTCATTGTAGAATGAATGATGGTAATTTTACTGAGTAACCCACCCTAAAAGTTACCCCCGGGAAATTAAAATTTTTTATTTTTTAAGTATTATTCCCATTTAAACTATAATATTTTTAAACCGTTTACACCCTTTTTAGATTTTTGGCCGACTTTTACAGTGGGATTTACTAAAAGAGTTTAGCCTATTTTAGACAGGTCCTAAGTTTAAGTGAAATTGTTGGTTTTAAGCATTTTATACCAACTTCCTTGAGTTTTCGACATAGTTTGATTTATAAGAATAATTTTAATTATTTCTTTTTAGTGAAGAATCATCTTAACACAATCTTTTTTGGATTTAAGAAGAAAATTTTTATTTAAAAGAAGTTTTTTTTAACCCTAGGGGGGGATCTAAATGGTAAACACTCTGTTGAGCAAATTAAAATTGACGTTATATGTTACTCTTATCAAAACTTACCCTGGTTTATTGATTTTCGCGATTAATACTCACTGTCACAAAACCATTTCGATATATAATCATAAAATAAGAATTAGATTAACTTTGTATTTATTCAAAAGGGGTTTTTATCTATCAAAAGTATGAAAAAACTTTACAAACACAAACCCATCGCAATCGCAAACTACAAATAAAAATATTTCATCAAAGTAGGTCATGAAAAAAAATGCGGCTAAAAACAGACCTGAATCCAACTGATGTGTTCACAAAGGAGTCATGTCGGCTCAACAAACTGTTCGGTGCTGCAGAGTTAAGACCTTTGAGTGCGATTTTTCAGTGGAAAGCTTTGTTTGATGATTAAGCTTTTAGATAAACTCGATGTTTTAATTTCAGTTCTATTTGTAAATAAATGAATAGGTACAGTTGTTTTGGATTTTTTTCATTGGATTTCGTGCATAATCAGTGACCTTCGCTTATGGTTGTTTTGTCTCGTAGTGCCCTCATAAATATATTCTTTGTGGTGAAAACAGGTTCAAAATATGGCGTTTTTCTGGACAAAATTGGAGTTGTTTTATTGATTAATTAACAAGTTGGGATATTAAATAAGGTAAATTAATTCTTGTAAAAACGGTTGCTTAGAGAAATTATAAAGGAACTTATTACCAATTGCCACAAAACAATCCTTTCTGGGGGCTATAAATTTAAACCGCTCCCCAGAGGTGGTCTAAAAAATCATCAACTTTATAACCTCAAACACAGATAATGAAGCTAATATGTGCCAAATTTTTGGCGTATTCACCATTTGCCATTTTGAAACCTGTCAAAAAAAATTAGTTTTAGGGCATTTTCTCCTAAAATATGGAATATTTTGAGAAAAAAAGCAGTTTTTCTGTGGTATTTTTCCATAACAATACAAAATAATCAATAACTTTGTATCTTTTCTCTAAGTGTGTTTTGAAAATGGGTTTTAAAATTTAGTACCCCCCGCAGGTGTAAATATTTAAACTTGTGGGGGGTACTATTTTAGATCTTAGTAAATCCCACTGTTACATTTTTTGGCCTACTGTGTGGTGATTAGAAACCAAGCGAAAAAGCCAATTAACTCTCTATCGTTTTAGTATCCGTTGGCCTACTATGGTGGCCATTTTGACACCAAACTGATAGAAAATCCATCTTTTACTTGTGAATTTGGTTATAAACATGATGGCAACAGTGGGTGGTTTAGTTCAGAACGGTATGAAACGGTGCTTCTCACAAATTATTTACAATTTTTAAACGCAAATATCTTTGAAACCAAATAGTTTAAAAAGAAATGTTTTACTATTTCTTTTTCACGAGAACAAATTTTACGTCGAGTTAAAATCTTTCCAGGGGATTTTGAATCACTCTGTACCGAAAATGAAACTCAAAATGCCTACAATAATTTAAAAAAGTTCAAAACAGCCACAATCCGCGTCGTTCACACGCTTTCACTGATTAATTTCGGCTACCTTTAAAGTTTGCAGAACTGCATTTGCAGTAACTGCTGTGGGTTTTTTAGCTAGTTTGGTGTATCACGAAATAGGTTTGGGTCAGAAAGTTAATATTTTTGTCGAGTGGGGTGGGATAAATGTTTAAAGAGCAGGAGGACATCACCTTAGGAGACATTTTATACATTAAAATCAGGCAAAAGTACTGATTAATTTTGGCTATTTTAAAAGTTTGCACAACTGCATTTGCAGTAACTGCTGTGGGTTTTTTAGCTAGTTTGGTGTGTATCACAAAATACGTTTGGGTCAGAAAGTTATACCTGTAATATGTTGTCGAGTTAAGTTGCCATCTTAAGAGACATTTTACATTAAAATCATGCAAAAGTATTGATTTGCAGAACTGCATTTGCAGCAATGGCTGTGGTTTTTTAGCTAGTTTGGTGTGTATCACGAAGTAGGTTTGTGTCAGAAAGTTATGCCTGTAATATTATTGTCAAGTGGGACGGAATAAACCATTAAAGAGCAAGAGGACATCGTCTTAAGAGACATTTTACATTAAAATTAGGCAAATGTAAAAAGGCTGTGGGTTTTTTAGTGAGTTTCATATGTATCATGAAAACGGTTTGGGTCAGAAAGTTATGCCTGTAATGTTTTTATCGATTGGGGTGAAACAAATAATTAAAGGGTTATTTTAAACAATAGAGGACATCATCTTAAGAGATATTTTACATTAAAATCAGACAGAAGTACTGATTGATTTCTACTACCTTTATAGTTTGCAGTACAGCATTTCCAGCAACGGCTGTGGGTTATTTGAGCTATTTTGGTGTATTAACTAATAGATTTGAGTCAGAAACTTAACTTTGTAATAACTTGGTTAAGTGGGATAAAATAAATTTTAAAGAGATTGTTTTTCATTTCTGATAGAAACTATTCTGTGATGTTCCGATGTTTACCTTCGTTAGGGCGCGTTAATTGCCAAACATAAGTTGGCAGCTATACCAAAACTTTTATCTGTTTAAACGTTTACTTTTAATTGCTAGCCTCAGCAAAATTGAAAACAAGAAAGGCCAATTTATTGTTTTTTATAAGCTTCTATTTAATTTCCCTTCTGTCCGTTTGTTCCTAATTCGATAGAAAAGCTCTTCTGCAGATTTTCACCAATCGCAAAGCTACAGGCTGTCACGAATTTCCAAAAAGTAAATATTTTTTTTATATTCAATTTGTTTTTTGTTTATAAACAACTAGCTAACTAAAATCTAAATGTAATTATTAAAAGAAAAACTAAAAACTTAAAAAGAAAAAAAAGAAAAAAAGTTTAAAAAAAATTGACTACTCGTTTCTACCAATAGCGCTTTCTTTCCTTAACTAATTATGGAGTTAAAAAGATGTTAACCCAATTCATAGGCCTGATGTGCCTATAAAACGGACAAAAACGTGAGACAAAGTTTCTGGTTCGTGCAAGTTACAAACTGAGCACAACTCCATTCCAAACTATTCTACAGTTGTAGTTTGAAGCTGTTCTGATCTATATACAGATATAGATATTTTGGAGAGTTATTAAACCCGCTGTAAAATAAAGTTTAGTTTGCATTGCTAGCAAAAAGTCAATAAAACACGACCTAACATTCCCGTTTGCAGCTTCGTTCTATCCGGATCACTATTCCGCTTTGTACTAGTAGATATGTTTTAATTGAAATGTGGTAAGTTGGGCAGCGTTGGCTTTTGTGCAACTTATTACATGATATGCGAGAGAAGTTTCTATTAAATCATTTCAATTCAATTCAATTCGTTTATTGGTTTGTAAAAGAAATACATCCTTATAACCTTTACGTTCTGTCAAAGACAAATTTTCTTAGGTCTAAGTAAAAAAAGACAAAAATATGATTTCAAACAAGAAAAAAAAATATATATATATAAAAATAACTAATCATTCCTTAGAAATGCCCTAAGTTTTAGAACGTTTTTTACCCAATGAAAAATATTCCTGACAAGTTTCTACTAAATCATGAATAAGGACCCATTTTTCCGTCATTTACTTTATTTATACGGGCCAAGCTCTTTACTTTTCTACAAGAACGGTTTGAAAATAGACACCTAAAGTCAATTTCAGTTTTATCAGCATTCGTATCCTTATCTCTATCGAGTCGACCTATCGAGCAGGTGTACTTTTAAACTAATGGCGAATGCGTGACAGCTCCAGCTGATCAGATGCGTGAAAATATCGTTTCGTACGCAGGGATGGACGTTTATCCTTTACTACCTTATCGTACCTAACGACGTTTTCGTGAATTTGATCAGCTGGAGTTGTTACGCATTCGCCATGATTTTAAAAGTGCACCTGCTTAATTGGTCGACTCGATAGAGGTAAAGATACCGATGCAGATAAAACTGAAAATCAACTTTAACGGTAGGATTTACTAAAAGGGTTTAGTCTATTTTAGAACGGTCTTAAGTTTAAGTGAAATTTCTGGTTTTAAGCACTTTAAACCAACCATCCTTGAGTTTTGGACTTAATTTAATTTACAAAAAGAATTTTAATAAACTTGTTTATTCAATAATCATCTTAACACAATCTTTTGTTGGATTTAAGAAGAAAGTTTCAATTTAAAAAAAAAGAAAATTAAAAAATTTACACCTACGCGGGGTTTAAATAATAAACACTCTGTCGAACAAATTAAAATTGTGGTTATATGTCACTCTAATTAAAACGTACCCTTGTTAATTAATTTTTCTAATTAATACCTGATATCACACAAAGATTTAGATGGGTAATAATAAAATAAGGAGTAGATTAATTTTGTATTTATTTAAAAGGTGTTTTTATTTATGAAATGTATTAAAAAACTTAAATGCAAATTTTGTTCAGATTTCTGTCACTGTCGAAATTTCAGTTTAAAAATATTAGCGCTGCGTTCGATCACAAACAGCGAGTTCGGATCTTTTATCTCTGCTTGCACCTTGGCTTGCACCAATCTTTACTGGTGAAAGCTACAGCTTTAAAATGAGTGGGCTTTGAGTAACGAAAGTTTTCTTGACTGAGCTTTTAGATACCTCAATGTTTTAATTTCAGTTTGTAAATAAATTTTTTTATTTGGTATATTTTTCGTGCATAATCAGTGACCTTCACTTATGTTTGTTTTGCCTCGTAGTGCCCTCATAAATATATTTTTTGTGCAACTTATGAAACTTATGAACTTATATGAAATAAGGTAAATTAATCCTTGTGAAAATGGTTACTTAGGGAAATTATGACCGAACTTATTATCAATTGCCACAAAACAATCCTTTCTGGGGGTTATAAATTTAAACCACCGCCCATAGGTGGTCTAAAAAGTACTAATTGTATAACCTCAAACACAGAATATGAAGCTATTATGTGCCAAAATTTTGGCGTATTCACCATTTGCCATTTTAAAACATGTCAAAACAAATTAGTTTTAGGGCATTTTCTTCTAAAATATGGTATTTATTTTGAGAAAAAAAGCAGTTTTTCAGTGGTATTTAGCAACAAAAATACAAAATAATCAATAACTTTGCGTCTTTTCTGTATGGGTAAGTGTTTTTTGAAAATTGGTTTTAAAATTTAGTGCACTCCAGAGGTGTAAATATTTAGACCTGTGAGGGGTATTATTTTAGATCTTAGTAAATCCCACTGTAAGTGTCTAATGTTGTCGTATAAACACTACTAAAACAGATTTAAAAAAACCCTTTTTAGGGTCGTTATAAACACTTTAAAAACGATTTAGCGCATTTCTTCTAACTAGAGAAATACTCAAACCTGGTTTCCCGAAAAATCTTTTGTTAACCAAGTTGTTTTATTTGGTTTTTCTTTAAATTGACATATTTATTGGCATTTACTGAAGGACGTATAAACCCACGGAGAAAGCAATTTTATTTAAAACCGTTCTTATATAAAAGCGATTTTACGTGAGTATAAACGAAGTAATTGATGTTAGATTTTGTCTAAATGTAAGTGGAACGGACTGTAAAACTAATAACACAGTTCTGATATTATTTTTAACGATATATATTTAGGTTTTTCTTTAAAAGAAGTGCTTAGTTGAGTAATGTTCATTGATTGTCACTTTATCTATCTAATCTTTATTTTTTATTCTTTTAGGTAAGTCAGTAATGACCACTTTACGCACGTTGCTGAAATTAAAGGGTAAGTAGAAAACCAGTAATAACATTGCGAAAGTATTTTTCGTATTCTTATACGGACAGGGGCATCCAGTATAAATGTAACCCGCATATATTTATATCGTCGTTAATAACTTTAAAGCATTCGCGTAAAAACGGAAAATAATGGGTATGTTGGGAATTTGGAAACTTTGGTTGCACTATAACAAAGTTACGATTGTTTTTCACAAACCAAAACTACACTTTTTTGCATTCGACGCGCGTTTCGCTAACAAAGTTAGCATTAAAAAAGAAAGAAAAGATCTTGGGAGGAAAGAACGAAATTTCAAAATTGGACGAGTGTCCCACGAAGAATACACAAAAGTCCAAAGCGAAAAGGGAAACAATTAAATGATGTTTCGCCCGGGGTGACTAGCGTGGGCTCGTCAGTGGATTCACTAGTTATCCTTAATCAAGACATCATTTAACACCATCGCCTCCACCAGTCGCCTGATACGGGTTCGTCCTGGCGTGTTAATCTTTCCAATAGGAATATGCTCCTAAGACAATTAAAACAAGAAGTTAAAACTTCCAAATCAGTTACATCTACAAGATCTTTTGATCTTTTCTTTCTTTTTTAGATTCTTTTCGGTTGATGTAACTGATTTGGAAGTTTTAACGTTAGCATTATCAGGAGATGATAAACAATAAACTAAATTAACCTACACTCTATCTTATGTACTATCTTTTAGTGGGCGGAGACAAAAGACAAAAAGATACCTCCGACTCCAAATTTGTATCAATTCCTTATAATCCTAATTATATGAAAGGATTACAAAAAGTATTTCATAACGCCGGTCTTAAATTAGTATATCAATCCGGAAACAAAATAAGAAGTTTGGTAGGAAATCCCAAGGATAAAACTACAGCTCTGGAAAAAAGTGGAATTTACGAAATTAGTTGCATGGATTGTGATAAAAAATATGTTGGCCAAACGAGACGCTTTATTCAAACACGATTCAAGCACACTTAAAATACGGAAGAACAGAAGTCAAGTGTGGCCGAGCATGCTTTTGAAAACAATCATAGATTCACATTAGATACCCTAAAACTTCTATAAAGTGTACCAAACAAAAGACTTTTGAATGCATATGAAAGTATGGAAATCATTAAATACAGAAATAGTTTAAATAAATATAGAGGCCCTATTCCGTTTCGTACACTTTATTCTTTAGTTGAGGGAAGATAGGATTATAAAGCGTGACCAACAAATTATTAGTCTTATCTCCGCCCACTGAAAGATCGTATATAAGAGAGAGTGAAGATTAATTTGGTTTATTGTTTATCGTCTCCTGATGATGCAAACGTTGTCAGCAAAACGCGCGTCGAGTGCAAAAAAGTGTAGTTTTGGTTTGTGGAAAACAATCATAACTTTATTTTTGGGAAAATAATAATTATTTAATTTCACAGAGCCTGGCTGTCTGTCTATAGAATCTTGCGATTCATTTTTGACACACTCCCGTGAACCGACTTTAGTGAAAATGGGGGGGTAAGTGGTGTAAAGGAGGTAAATTTAGAACTTTTTAATAAAAACAGATACAAAAAAAATACCGTTTTCAGATTTATGATTGTGATGTACCAGTACAAAGGGTAAGCATTATTTCAAAATAGCATTTTTATCAGTTATCAGCGACTCACAGGTAGAAAGCGTACTATATAGTTGTTTCAGCTACGCCACGCGTCAAAACAGCTGCCTATTGAAATTTAATATTGACAGGGTATTTTTTCCAAACTCGGCAAAAAGATTATGTTTAGAAACTGAAAATTAAAGTATTTTATCTCATTCTTGATACAATTATCCATTCATAAAACTGGAAAAATGTTTTCCTATGCCGCTCTAAACATTTGTTTCGCTATTATACTTAAAAAGAAAAAATAAAAATTTTCTTTGTATACTTGGTCGTTTTCAATTTTCCCTGAACAAAAATTAGTTTTTTTTATTAAGTTTTAACCTTTTGATATTATCAGGGGACTTAGCTTTGACTATAGGGCACAGAAAATTAGTCCATAAAAGACGTTTTCGCAGAATATCGCAACATTATAAGAATCGGGTAAGCGTCAATAAGAAAAAATACCTATTCTTAAAAAAAACTATCGCATGTAAAGGTCATAAAATCTCTTTTAAAAGTTAGTCTGGATGATTAACATCTAAAGATAATTGCTAATCCATACTGAAACCATATCGAATCAGAAAATAATAGAGAAAGAACTACAGAGAGGCTTTGACGATAAAAGACATAAAAATCAACAACGAAACACATGATGACGACATTCTCATAGTCATAGACACGCTAGAAGTCCGCAATAGCTGTTTCCAATTGTAGCAAAAAGTTTGCAATTTGGACTTAACTAGGCAAGAAAAAAACCTATTTAACATGTAAACCACCAACAAGTCGAAGGCAGGTTAAGGGTTGGAAAAAATATAAAAGGCATTGGAATAAATAGCAATAGTGTTGTTTTATTCGATTAAAATCAAAAGTGTATTAAAAATCTAAAAAAAGTCGGACGGGAATGCTAACGATACCCGCGTTGGTTGATGCATCACACTAAATGTGCATGTACTCACATTCGCTCCCTTTTATAAACAAAGAGAATCTTTCCAAAGACATTTCGTAACCTGAAACTTTTGTTTATTTGTTTTGATCAAGATTAATATACTCGTGTAATATGAAGCTGGTGACTTCCGCTTTTTTACCGACCGTGCCGGCTTTTAAAACTTCCACTCTCTATTCCTTTTGCGATAGCCTCAAATTCCCCTATCCGCACTGACATAATAGAAAAATCTCCGGTTTAATGTCGTAGTTACCATCTTTTTTTTTTCGTTGAAAAAGAAATGCTTCATGCATACTCGACACCACATGTTTGACAGCGTGGAATTTTCCAGTTGCCTGGCATACTCTCTCTTTTCCTACTACGGCTAACTGGTTCTTTTTTGCCCATTATTTTCAGGTAGTCGCTGGTTCTCTTTGTTTCTTTTCTAGACCTTACCTTTTCATCTGTTCCTTTTTGCCCTTTCTAGGATTTTTGTGACAAGGTTTTCTCTACTTATTTCTTTCATTTTTGTGCTAAGCTCCATTCTTTCTCTTAACGCATGCGCAACTGAACTGCTGCTGCATCTCCTTCGCTCTACTACATGCAAATGTCTGATTGCCTCTTACAACTTCTTTTTAAGGTATGCCATAAAGCATACCTGTCCTGTGAAGACTTGCGTCATGTAATATGTTATGTTTTGTATAAGTGATGCGGTCCATTAAGCTTTTTCTTGGAGACTATTCCAACTTTCAGACAAAAAGATACCTGCGACTCAAAATTTGTATCAATTCCTTATAATCCTAATTATACGAAAGGATTACACAAAGTATTTAATAACACCGGTCTTAAATTAGTATATCAATCCGGTAACATAATAAGAAGCTTACTAGGAAATCCCAAGGATAAAACTACAGTTCTAGAAAAAAGTGGAATTTACGAAATTAGTTGCATGGATTGTGACAAAAAATATGTTGGCCAAACGAGACGCTCTATTCAAACACGTTTTAAAGAACATTTAGCACACTTAAAATACGGAAGAACAGAAAAGTCAAGTGTGGCCGAGCATGCTTTTGAAAACAATCATAGATTCACATTAGATAACCTAAAACTTCTAAAAAGTGTACCAAACAAAAGACTTTTGAATGCATATGAAAGTATGGAAATCATTAAATCCAAAAATAGTTTAAATAAAGATAGAGGACCCATCCCGTTTAGTACACTTTATTCTTTGGTTGAGGGGAGATAGGATTAAAAATCGTGATCAATCACAAATTATTAGTCTTATCTCCGCCCACTAAAGGATTGTATATAAGATAGAGCGTAGATTAATTTAGTTCATTGTTCATCGTCTCCTGATGATGCTAACGTTGTTAGCGAAACGCGCGTCGAGTGCAAAAAAGTGTAGTTTTGGTTTGTGGAAAACAATCATAATTTTGTTTTATTCCAACTTGTTTGCCATGTTTGAAATTAGAATTCGTTAAATTAATTAAAATGTCCATTTATCCACAAACTTTTACTACCGATTGACGATCAGTAAAGCTGCAAAAAGTCTGAGCCGGAACTCTCATAACCAGTTACGCTGAAGTCTCGACTCTACGAGACGATTTGTCGTAGAAGTCTCGCGTTATCACAAAATATCTTGTTAAAATAAATTTAAAACAACGTAGCGCAGTCTTTCAATCTGACACCCTCTTCTCTTTCTACTTAGAATACTTTTTGTGACCCTATTTACGTCTTGCTCAACTTTAAAACGAATTTAAAGGTGTTCTTGTAGCCTCCTTTATTTTTCAGAGGTACAGAGTCGCGAAGGGTCTTCTGCTCTTCAGGTCTTACATAATAATTTTTTGTGGTATTTTAGTTGCATCATGTCAGTATCAAATAAATAAAAATAATCTTAAGATCTTCTAAAACAAAATTGTGATTCTTTTCTGCTTCAAATCTTTCTTTGAAAATAATAGGATTAGGAATATAGCTGGCGAAAACGGTTACGACGAAGGCTTAATAAATAAGCTGATAAATAGACATTCTTTTCAAAAGACCTTTCGGAATTCTACCTTTTTCAGACAAAAAGATACCTGCGACTCAAAATTTGTATCAATTCCTTATAATCCTAATTATACGAAAGGATTACAAAAAGTATTTAATAACACCGGTCTTAAATTAGTATATCAATCCGGTAACACAATAAGAAGCTTACTAGGAAATCCCAAGGATAAAACTGCAGTTCTTGAAAAAAGTGGAATTTACGAAATTAGTTGCATGGATTGTGACAAAAAATATGTTGGCCGAATGAGACGCTCTATTCAAACACGTTTTAAAGAACACTTAGCACACTTAAAATACGGAAGAACAGAAAAGTCAAGTGTGGCCGAGCATGCTTTTGAAAACAATCATAGATTCACATTAGATAACCTAACACTTCTAAAAAGTGTACCAAACAAAAGACTTTTGAATGCATATGAAAGTATGGAAATCATTAAATCCAGAAATAGTTTAAATAAAGATAGAGGACCTATCCCGTTTAGTACACTTTATTCTTTGGTTGAGGGGAGATAGGATTAAAAATCGTGATCAATCACAAATTATTAGTCTTATCTCCGCCCACTAAAGGATTGTATATAAGATAGAGCGTAGATTAATTTAGTTAATTGTTTATCGTATCCTGATGATGCTAACGTTGTTAGCGAAACGCGCGTCGAGTGCAAAAAAGTGTAGTTTTGGTTTGTGGAAAACAATTATAATTTTGTTTTAGTGCAACCAAAGGTTCCAAATTCCCAACATAGTTAAGATCTTCTCAGTGACTAATTGAGAAAAATCGATCTTCATCATGCCCTCTTCGAATAAAACAGACTAAAGCGATGAAAGCTTTCCTAAACTGTTTGCTAGACAACGTTGCCTAGCCCGGCATCTGTCTTCAGTGCATCTGAATTGAATAGGGTTCTTACTCACACACATGCATTTCGGCACCCTAGACGAGAACTGTCCTACCCTGTATACCATACCAAATATTATGGTCACACTGTGTGTAAAACAAGACAGAAGAAACATCACAGATGCAATTTACCTAAACTGGCAACTCTAGCTAAGAGTCGTACATAAATTCAACCCTGTCCCCCTATCTCTTATCTTTGCAGAGCAAAAATGTTCCGCTGACAAGGGTCACAGACTTCAGTTTGGTTCTAACATACCTCAAACTTCTCATAAACATTTCGATATCATACCTCCCTCCCTCCCCATCTACCATTGAAACTGTATCACATCAAAGTTGTATAAAACGCACAGGAATCACAGACTTCCGCCTGTTCAATTCTTGCATGTTGTCCCAGTTCTCATTGAGGAAGCAACCCACGTATTTGTATGAATCCAGGCATTTGACTTGCTGCCCATTTACTTCCAACATGCCTCTGATGTCCTTTTCCTTGGATATGACCATCCATTTTGTTTTTTCAACATTTAAGTTAAGCCCGAATTGCTAACTTTTGGCAGCAATTTGATTCAACAACTCTTGCAGGCCTTCCAGCGTCTCTGCTATTATGACAGTATCGTCGGCATATCGTAGGTTGTTGATTTTTATGCCGTTTATGGTCAGACCCTCTTCGCAGTTATAAAGTGCATTCTCTCATTATTTTTTTACTATAGATATTAAACAACAGCGGAGACAATATACAACCTTGGCGCACACCTCTTCTTATTTGGACCTCTTCGTACAGTTGCCCATCAACCTTTATTTGACCAGTCTGATTCCAGTATAGATGAGCGATTATCTTTAGATCTCGGTCATCTAGATCAAGTTCTTTTAGCGATTCTATGAGTTTTTCGTGCTGGACTCGATCAAACGCTTTTTCATAATCTATGAAACAGGCATATACTGGCACCGACACATCCCTAGACCGCTGAACTAAGACTTAGGCGGTAACCACTACACTTATTTGCTGAATGTTGTTTAGGCAGTGTAAAAAAGTGTTTATTATTGCACTAATGCAATTCACCGAAAGTAGCAAACTCAGCTAAGAGTCGTGCATTAGAATTCAACCCTGTCCCCTATCTCTCTTATCTTTGCAGAGCGGAAATTTTGCCTGTCACTCCCTGTCCCAGTTGAAATTAACACGGCGTAGCTGAATTTTCAATGCGAACGAAAGATAAACTGAAAAAACCGTCAAGATAAGTTTGTTAGCTTTTTTCAGTTTAGATGCGCGAGTTTCGAAGTAAACAGCTAAAAAAATGCACCAAAATCTAAAAAAAAGTAAAATAATTATTTTAATTTTGTGTTTCCAGTATTTTTTCTGAAAAATGGGTTATAGATTACTGCAAAAATACAAATATAAAAATGCTCAAGCAAGATTTTTTATTTTGGATCGAATTACAGATAAAATATTGGTAAGCGATCTTTTAAAAATTGGAGGCATAAGACTCAGCAGATTAGACCCTTAAAGTTGAACAAATAGAGAGTGCTTCATTGTAATCGTATCTCAGTACGCATGCTCAGAATGGATACGTCTTACAACAGCGACTACGTCTCACCTATCTCTACGACGACCCTGACAGTATTCGTACGCAGCTAGCATATCCTAACCATTTTGTTACCTGTGGGTTTTCATAAATGTCTGATTTACAGTTCCACTCCGTCTATTTTCCATTCTATTGCCCTCTCACTTTTTTCGACAAGTGAATTAAAACTGTGCATCAAGCACTGAACAAGAATTGGTTTGGTTACGTCGTACGTTGTAAGCACAACTTTAACTCTTTTTCCTAAGGACGCTTTCACAAATGCATCACAGATAGGCTAACAACAAGGAATCAAAAATGACTTGCCAACTTTCAGTGCCTATTATGGAAAAAGTATTTAAAAATGCGCATGGGCAAACACGATACGTCTGCTTCGATACATTATGTAAAACTTATCGATCCAGTATATCGTTTATCGTATCGCGATCCGTGACTTATCCAAACCAATTTACCTATTCTTTGGTCCCAATTTGTGATGTACGGGTTCATTCCAAATATTTGGTCAGTTGAATAAAGTAGTGTGCTTTATCCCTATCTACCTCTATCTTCTTCTGATACGTATACGGATATGAATAATTTTTATAATTTATGATTGTCTTTTTTATGGACTGGAAGAGTAAGTAACGTAAAAAACACTGGTACAGCAGAAGGTAGCTGCAAATACGATATTTCACCACATTTCGAAAAAGCAAAACTGTTTTATTAACTAAACAAAAGCTACACAGTAATTGGTCTAAGCAAGTCTACGATAGTAACCATAATAAATCGATTTCAAGAAGAAGGAACTGTCCCTCGGAAGGAAGGCACCGGTTTGACGAAAGAAGACCAGATCAAATTATAAATAAAATTTAAAAAAAAATAACAAAATTAAAAACATATAAAAAACACTTATTTTTAATAGCGCTAATTATTATACAGGGTTCCTAAGATTTTCGTTAGGGATAGGATTTCAATAAATCAAACAGAAATGGCACAGAAAGTTCTGCGGGCACAAAAGAAACAGGTATATTGAGCAATGGTGCCAGTTTCTTATTATCTCCGGACTGCTTTCATGCGAAAAAATTGTCGCCACTCTTTCATTGTGAGCATAAATCATAGTTGCAATAATAACCGTTGACAAGATGTCTGCAAATTCCGCTAGATGGCGGCCACACCATGAGATTAAAAATTAGATGTTTTCAGGTCCAAACCACAGCTTTTTCTTGCTTAAAGGAGGCGGCAGGGTCCATTATTTATACTGAGCGATAAACTCGTGAGGTTGTTAACATTAGAAAGAAATATCTTCGCTTTTAATTAAATTTCTTTCCATTCTGTTCTACTAGTGACATCTATCCGGAAACGGCCAAACCATGCAGCTAGCACTAGCAGCCAAAGAAATCAATAAACGGCGCTGTTTTTCTTGCAGAGCTTTTTGCTTGCCATATTATTGATTTTAAATAAAGCTGGCCCTACACTACATTTGATATTTTCGAGGTGTTTTATGACATGATCTCGAAACATGTAGCGAACCAATTCTTCAAAACTAGCGGGAGGGTAAAAGCGAAAAATAAGGGGCTGCCAATATTTGTAACACCCAAAAAGGGGTGAAAAGATTTATTTTGCTCTGTTTCTTTACAAAAAACGTTTTTTTTACTTTTTTTATTTTTTCTTCAACTTTCTCGAAATTTTCGTCATACCGTAGAAAAAAATTATTTCCCCCATGGTCATACTCTACTTTTATTCGAAAAAATTTAGAAACAGAGACGGGATCAGTTTTCCTAAAACGGGGGATCTTGGTTTTGAGTGAGAAGATAAAGGGCGCCGCAGGCAAAAAATTTTCAATTAAATTAGCCGAACGCAAAAATGTTAGAAAAACAAAGGACGAAATAAAAATGGCGGCGCTTACAATTTTTTTTCAAAAATTACGTAATTTCGGGAACGCAAAGAAATAGGTCTAAAGAGTATAATTTTTAAGAAAAAAATATCAATTTCCTCGTCCTCCTCCACTGGGACTACAGGGGCCGTGCACAAATTACGTAATGGTCATAGGGGGGAGGGGGGTTACAAAACGTTACGTAGGGGGGAGGGAGGTTTTCGACAGAAACCTAAGAAAATTTGGAATGAAAATAAGTGAAAAGTTTTTTTTTTGGGGGGGTAGTGGTCTTGAAATCGTTACGTATTATTAGGGGAGTGGCGTGCCAAACCGTTACAAAACATTACATAGAGGGGGTCAAAAATTGGTAAAATCACCGTTACGTAATTTGTGCACGGCCCCATATCTGACTGTTCCTCCTTTTTGATTTCGAATCAAAGTGCAAAACTCGGGTTGGACGTTCGAAGGTGTCAACCCGTCCTATTTGCTTGATAAAGTTTCTACGGAAATATCTCAGTCGATTTCTCCGGCCGTATATGAACGCTTTAGGTTAGGCATTTGCATGTATCTCAGTCCCGAGCCTGTAAACAGTGCGTAAGGACAATGGTTACAAAATGAAAAGCCGAAAAATATTTTTTTTACGATATCTTTCATCAGTTTGGTATTAAAGTCGCGCAAAAACAATTTTTATTGAAGTCCCAAAGGTATGAAAATGGAAAACATTAGAAAACAACAACATGGAATGGATTTACTACGTGTAAGATGTAGTGACAACATCGCTCCATGCCCATCCTTTTCTGCCTAATGCGCTTTTCCGTTTGTCTGCGTCTTATACACGGCTGCTTGGCCCCCTAAGGATTTGCTTAGGAACCCTGTATATATTATATACTATTATAATAATTTGATTAAATTTTTACTTCTTTCGCTTTGGCAAACGGATGATTTTCCAGAATATTGATTGCTTCTTGGTCTTCCTCTAGGCTACTAACTTTCGTCAAACCGGTGCGTTCTTTCGGTGGATACTTCCTTCCTCTTGAAATCGGTTATTTATATTTACTATCGTAGACTTCTTTCTCCCATAATGAACAGCTACTTGCCGAATAGATCAACCACCGTTTAGTTTTGCTAAGATTAGAGCTTTATCAAATTCGGAAAGATGCAGCGGCATTTTTTAAAATTTAGAGGACCCTGACATGCAAAACATGATGTTGTCAGGAGTCTGTGATATAGTCACCGATAGGAAGACAATGCCGTACTATAAAAATTTTAAAAATTAAACAGGCTGCTAACTTCTAGTGTACTAGTTTTATGTGGAGAGGAGTATAAGTACTACGACATTTTTTAGAAGAGCAGTAGAGAAGATGCAAATCGCTCTAATGATGGCCAACGTTTTAAAAGAGCATAGCATAAAGAAGAAAAAAAAAACATTCTCACTTGCTACTCCAGTGAAACAACAACCAGAACCGAATTTACTGAACATTAGCCTTTTACCTAATCTCCATTTATTGAATACATATCCTCAGATACTTGTTCCTGATAAAAGGCTGCCGTCTATTTTGATACCGGAAATAAAACCGACAGCAAAACGTGTAACTGGAACTTCGATCCGGATTTAAAAAAGAATAAAATATCCGCTAATATTTAAAAACCATGCACAGGCACACTATGCCGTTAAAAATTAAAAACTCGAGCGAAAACTGCTGATCGATAGCCAACATAGTCTGCTGAGCTTATCTGTTTTTACATTTATTTTAGTTGACAGCATGATCTTCGAAATGTTTTAAAGACTGCTTAACGCCAGAAAGATGTTGATGGAGCAGGTAGCTTAAGGCATCATGTCTTAAGCTGCAAAAAAAGGGCAGATCGTTTGCCTCGGCTTGGGCTGCTCAATAATATTATCAGGAGGGCTCTAGTATCTGCCGGATTTCTTTCTTTTCTAGAACCTGCTGGTTTGTGTCGAGGAGACGGAAAGCGGGTTGATGGGACCACCTTGCCACCCTGGTGCCAAGGTAAATTTGCAGAGACACACTATTCAGATAAAACTTCCCAAACATCTGGTAAAGTTGCATATGATGAAGAATCATGTTCATTCGTTTTAAATTAAAAACTCGAGCGAAAACTACTGATCAATAGCCAACATAGTCTGCTGAGCTTATCTGTTTTTACATTTATTTTAGTTGACAGCATGATCTTCGAAATGTTTTAAAGACTGCTTAACGCCAGAAAGATGTTGATGGAGCAGGTAGCTTAAGGCATCATGTCTTAAGCTGCAAAAAAAGGGCAGATCGTTTGCCTCGGCTTGGGCTGCTCAATAATATTATCAGGAGGGCTCTAGTATCTGCCGGATTTCTTTCATTTCTAGAACCTGCTGGTTTGTGTCGAGGAAACGGAAAGCGGATTGATGGGACCACCTTGCCACCATGGTGCCAAGGTAAATTTGCAGAGACACACTATTTAGATAAAACTTCCCAAACATCTGGTAAAGTTGCATATGATGAAGAATCATGTTCATTCGTTTTAAATTAAAAACTCGAGCGAAAACTACTGATCGATAGCCAACATAGTCTGCTGAGCTTATCTGTTTTTACATTTATTTTAGTTGACAGCATGATCTTCGAAATGTTTTAAAGACTGCTTAACACCAGAAAGATGTTGATGGAGCAGGTAGCTTAAGGCATCATCTCTTAAGCTGCAAAAAAAGGGCAGATCGTTTGCCTCGGCTTGGGCTGCTCAATAATATTCTTTCATTTCTAGAACCTGCTGGTTTGTGTCTAGGAGACGGAAAGCGAGTTGATGGGACCACCTTGCCACCCTGGTGCCAAGGTAAATTTGCAGAGACACACTATTTAGATAAAACTTCCCAAACATCTGGTAAAGTTGCATGTGATGAAGAATCATGTTCATTCGTTTTAACGTTAACACCGTGGTTTCCTGGGGACTTGAAGGGAAAATTTGAGTAAATAAAATAGCAAAATTATTAGACCATAAACACGCGGAATCCTGTATGACTCAACAAATAAGTTTGGCCATACAACGTGGCAACGCTGCTCAAAGATTTTTTTTCCTAATGTAGTGTGTGTTTAGTTAATTTAAATTTTGCAGTTAGATTTATGTACAACTAAAATATTCTTACAGAAAATATTTGTGACATAGAGGGCAAAGGGTGAAGGAATAAATCGGAAAACAGTTTTTTCTCAACCAGGACTTGAACTCGGAACCTCTGGAATACGAGTCTAATGCTCTACCAACTGAGCTATCGAGGACATGGGTTTTGACTGGCTATTCGGAAACCCTTTCGTCCGATTCATTGGTTAGTAGTGTCGTAGTAGTAGGGTGATCTTTGAAGCCTACTAGAGAACAGATAACAGGTAGCGCATTAGACTGATATTCTAGAAGTTCCGGGTTCAAATCCTGGTCGAGGAAAAACTTTTTTCCGACTTATTCCCTCGTCCTTTGCCCTCTACGCCACAAATCTTTTCTGCAAATTTATAAAGGCGCTAAAATTTCCCCTTCGTTTTATAAATATATTTGGCTGAAATTATTGGTTGGAAATTCGCCATCTAACAACTCCAGTAAAACGCTATATGTCGTGTATCGTTGGTGGATAGATAAATCGAATTTTGGTATAACTGATAATTGTGAATATGTACCTCCTTGTCTTTATAAAATCTATAGGTTTTGAAAACTGCAGTAGGCTTCAAAGATCACCCCACTCTACTAACAAATGAATCGGACGAAAGGATTTCCGAATTAGTATTCTAGAGGTCCCGGGTTCAAATCCTGGTCGAGAAAAAACTTTTTTCCAATCTATTCTCTCACCCTTTTCTCTCTACGCCACAAATTTGGATTTTATAAAAATTCTCATGGTTATTTACCCGCCTATACAAATTCGTCTGCGCCTGCAATAAAATAGAATAGCCATGCCGCCGAGGATTTTAAATAATGGATGTGTATGATGATTCTCTGTTGCAACAACGGTGGTTTTAACACTATATTTCCCGATATCGGAAAAAAAGAATGGATGTGAAGGTTTAATTGAGGGATTATACAGCGGCAGTCAGGACCGAAAGTGGAAATAAATCTGGAAATGTGAGATAGGTCAAATGCACGACTTATTTTCATAATTATATTAGAGTACAATCGGAACTAGACACAACCTGACTGTAACACTAGAATTTACAAAAAAACAAAATAAGAAAAAAATCAATGGTGGGTGCCCGGACTCACAAACCGCATCACGTGGTGCGACACAGACTTCGATAGGCAAATCCATGTCAGACCACGTGATGAGTTTGGTGAGCATGCATGGGAAACGCACAGTGATGGAAACCTGTTGCCATCCGGCCGTTACACCGGAGTACCACAAGGATATATACCCGGTGCGACCTGAAGACTAGAAACCGACACCCCCTTATTAAAGACTCATCATTGCATCATATGTCACTTTTAATTCTTATAGACATTGATGTTTTTCCCTTATTTGGTTTTTCAGATTGCTTGCTGAACCTAATTGCAAGACTTGCTTGTTTTAGTATAAAATATGTTGGCTATTGCTTGGATCCTCTAGGTCTGGTGTTGATTGTGAATCTATTCTTATTTATTTTATATTTTTACAAAGTGTACTTGGTTTTCTTAAAAATTGGTTGGTCGTGACTTATCACGCACTGATAAGTCCCTGTGTCTAGTCTTCTGATGTCTAGAACGTAGTAAGGAGCCCTACTGTTTGATGGACTAGTTCTAACGCTAGTTAGTTTGTTGTTGCTTTTAAGTATTTCTTGTAAAAAATTCAGCAGTTACTCCTTACCTTTTAACATTAATAAATACTGATTTTCTTGTTGTTCATAGAAACCACTGTTAGCTAAAATTCGCCAAGCTACCGCAGAAAAGAAAACCTGTATTTTGGCGGATAAAGGTAAAGAAGTTAAAAGTAACATTTTAATCTTCAATGGTCATCCCTTATCGACTTTTCTGATGTTGGAAAAGTGCACTTGGGCAATTAAAGGATTTTGTCTGTAAAATATCGTATCTTTGCTCAGCACTCGGGGGTAAAATAAATTTATATCCAGTTCAATGAGTCTTTGTGCAATTGTCTTTTTATTACATAATCTGTGAAGGAAAAAGTGTTAAAATAACTTGGATTTCATAAAGCCTAAATTAAAAAATAATTTTGTGCAACAAAGTATTCTGTATGATCTGGCATTTTTTAAATAAACGAAAAACGTTTAATACCTGCATTGAAAGGTATTTAAATTCTCCATTGTTTAATTATTATATATTACACAGTCAGTTAGTGTAAGATTTTTCTTTTTAGTTTAAGTTTACTTAGTCAAAATTCAGAGTCAGAAAATAGGTAAAACAGCAGGTCCGAGTGAGTGCAATCTTGCTGCATATACATTAGTTATATAAAATCAAGAACAAGGTCAAACGTGTCTAAATCTACTTTTTCAAAGGTGGGAAGCAGTATAGGATTGAAAAACTTTTAAATTAGGTCAAGAATTTTCAGAACTCTATAAAGATGTTGTCTTGGATTTTAGAAGTTAAATTAAAACTTTGCGAAAAATTTAAAAATAGTTTATTTCTCTTATAAAACATTTAGACGAAAATGGCTCGTAATCAACAACGTGATATCATAAACTTAAGAATTTTAAGAAAAGTAGGTATGTATAGTTTCTTTCTCATTGATTTTGTTACGTAGAAGGGAAAAAAACCTGTGAAGTTTATTATTATTCTGCTAAGGTCAAGACATTGACCGACATACAGGGTGGTTCAACAAGACCAGCCATTATCATGAGCTCTTAAAACTGGGAGAAATTTTTTTCTTACATAAATTGAGGTCTGCCTTTTTATTAAAAATATTTTTGTGCTCCCGCCGTGTATATAAGATCAATGGGTGGATTAGACAAGAACAGTGAGATTTACTAAGATCTAAAACAGTACCCCTCACAGGTCTAAATATTTACACCTGTGGGGGGTACTAAATTTTATGATTATTTTGTATTGTTATTTCAAAATACCACTGAAAAACTGCTTTTTTCCCAAAATATACCATAGTTTAGGAAAAACTGCCTTAAAAATAATTTCTTTCCTCAGGTTTCAAAATGGGAAATGGTGAATACGACAAAAATTTGGCACATAATAGCTCCATTATATGTGTTGAAGGTTATAAAGTTGTTTTTGATTTTTTAGATCACCTCTATGGGGTAGTTTAAGTTTATAGCCCCCAGTAACCGTTTTTACAAGGATTAATTTACATTATTTAATATCCTAAGTTTTTCATTAACTAATAAAACACTTCCAATTTTTTCCAGAAAAACGCCATATTTTGAACCTGTTTTTATTTTATTATTATTACTGAAATTAAAACATTAAGGTTATCTAAAAACTCAGTCAAGAAACTTTTCCTTACTGAAAGGCCACTCATTTCAAACCTGTAGCTTTCATCAATAGAGGTTGGTGCAAGTCAAGGTAAAAGCAGAGGCAAGGAATCCGAACTCGCTGTTTGTGATTTGAACGCAGCTAATATTTTGGAACGGACATTTCGACAGTGACAAAAATGTAAACAAAACTTGCATTTAAGATTTTTAATAAAAATTTAATAAATAAAAACACCTTTTAAATAAATACAAAATTATTCTACTCCTTATTTTAATATTACCCATCAAAATCGTTCTGTGACATCAATTTTAATTGGAGTGACATATACCCCCATTCTTAATTTGTTCTACAGAGTGTTTACTATTTAAACCCCGCGTGGGTTTAAATTTTTTAATTTTCTTTTTATCTAAATTGAAACTTTCTTCTTAAATCCAACAAAAGATTGTATTAAGATCACTATTCAATAAACAAATTTATTAAAATTCTTCTTATGAAGCAAACGATGTCCAAAATTCAAGAAGGGTTAGGATCTTTCTAAAATAGACTAAACCCGTTTAGTAAACCTCACCGTAAGAGTTCCCAAAATAATTTTTCTCGGTTTTGTACTGCCTTATATAAAGTGGATTACATATTCACGTCTTTTAATAAAAAATGCAAAACAATTCAGGCAGTCTGCATCTCTTATGCCTACATGCTGCCAAGGCTGAACAAAAGAAATTTGGTTTAAAAGGGCTATTGAAATCATAAAATGGAATGCTTTTTTACACGTTAAACAAAAGTGTCATTTTATCAAAAACATTATGAAGAAAGATGTAGATTTCTCAAAAGAAGTTCATGTGTAGGACCTCTTTATCACCCTTCAGTTGGACTAGCCAAGTTGCTATAAAGGCCCTTTGCAAACCTACAATTCCAATCAGACACACGTTGTGCCGGCATCCAGGGTTCCAGCAAGTCAAAAAGGGAACGAACTGGTTCCTGTACAGGAAACGCAAATAATTAGGGCCTCTGATAGGAGCCCTCACTGGACAATGTGCGCTCCAAGAGCATATGGTAAGAGCGAGTTACAACTTGCACATAATGCTGGGAGGAGGACAAATCTTTACACAAGATGTCCTCCAGCCTACAAAGAAATCAGAAAAGGACTCTTCCAACGAAGAAGGAAGAATACGGGCAGATACAACTTCTGATGCTCCAATGGTCGGACATCTTGATCTTCATTCAAAGGGCATGAAGGTTCGACTGTGGGAGAGTGGAAGTGTGGGTAGAGAAAAGAACTTGCGTAGAGCCTAGATACCGGAACGAGATCCCCCCTTCTCCTACTGCTACTACTGCATTGAGCGAATCGAGGATGGTGTGAAAAATGAGATGCCAGTACATAAAACTTACTTGATTTGCCACTTACATTTAGGAAAAGCAAATATCGCGCGATATCATTCTCTTAAACTTAAGTTATCTGTGCTTTAAGTTTGCATTGAACGAACCGAGGGAGGTGTGAAAATGAGATGCCAGTGCATAAAAGCCACTTGAGTTGCGGTTGTTTGCGTCAAACGCGTCACTGGCTGGATATTCAGGTGTCAGTTTACTACATCAGTTGTTTCGTTAGGGTGGTGGTGGTGGATTTACATTTTGTATTATGCATGATGCGAAAATGAATGCTATAGCATTTCGAAAATTTATTTTAAAATATCCCGCGATACATTGTATATTGTATGCTTGAAAGTCTATGTTACATCTCTTAAAATGTCATGATTTAACGAAAAATGACTTTTAGTTAATAGGGAGATTTTGGTCAGGCAATTTACCGGCAAATTTCGTTACTCCTATGGTTCCCGTTACCGTAAATAAAGGTACCTTCAAGAGGTTTAAAATAGAGCTTTTCAACGTAGTCAATAGTTTGGTGGTAAACCTTAATTTTTTATTGACTTTTGTTTTTTTTCTCTCAAGTCTTTTTTTTACATGTTTTTCTAACCATATGATGCTGAAAAATATTAATTTAGTGATGAGAAATCGAGCCTGTGCACCTGTTTAGCAAAAAAAAACGGTCAAAAAGACACCCCACTACTACTATAAACACGGTTAACAAAAAATAAAATCCAAATACGCAACGATGCCATGACGACCGCTTGGAGAGGAGGAACAGGATGCAGACAGACAAAGGACTTCGTGAAGGGCCCGGATGTAGGCAGATAAAAATGGCTTCTGGGGAGATCGCGAAGGGACGCTGGTCTGCTGATCATAACAGGTCAAAACCGACTAAGGAAGCCCATGACCCGGATCGCGGTGGAGAATGACTCGACCTGCCGGGCCTGCGGGCGTGCAGAAGAGACATCTCAACACGTTATAGCGAAATGCGAGGCATACCGGAGGACGAGATACCAGGTATTCGGTTTCCCGACCCTGGATGAGGAGGACCTGCACACGCTCAAATGGGACAAAATACTGGACTTTGCAAAAAGAACAGTGAAACCAGATGAGCAGACTGCCAGACCATTGGTGCAGGCGGTGAATTAGGGGCAGGCTCGGGGTAGGGCAGCAAGGGCCCAGGGAGGCCTACTTGCCAGGCTTCGCGCCGCTCCTTCTCTACTACTTTATAACCTAAAAATCTTCCACCAAAGAATCACATTAAGTTTGGTTAACGGTAAAGATAGTCGCTATTCGACGCTAATTAGCGCCAGTGGTTACCTTTAATAAAGGTAACAGCCTAGCAGAGCGTTACTGCGACTGCCCAAAATAAAGGTAAGTGTAACAGACTGACAAAAAACGTGACCAAAGTCTCCCTAATTACACACAAATTTCTTCGCCTTAATGTTCCGTTTGTTGATATCACTTGTAGCAATGAAGATATTCAATTTTGATAGTTAAATCCTGCCACTATTTCGTCATCAAGTTTGGAGCTTTATCAAACCTTTTGGGTAATACACGCCTTAAGAAAATATGACATGCTGCGATACTGACTTAACTTTTGAAAAACTCTTTTGCTATTTCGCGTTTATCTTACATTTTACGTTGTTCTCCTGCTGGAATGTCAAAAACGCACTTTCAAAATAGGATTTCGTTTTGAAGCAGACTTTAAAATCTATTGCAAATTGCAACATTGAAGATATATCATGGATACAAAGCAAATTGCCTATAAAACTTGGTGGTTTAGAAATTAGGGATTCGACTGTTTGTTTTAGTGCATTCTTGGGATCAATTTCGAATGTTTCTTCTTTACTTGAATCTATACTAACTGAAACTATTTCTTGTTATCAAGATATTGATTTTCAAACAGCACTTAATTCCTGGCTTTCACATTGCAAATTAGATAAAATTCCTGATACATTACCAACATATCAAAAAGAATATGACATTTCCTTAAGCCAAGTTCTTCTTAATGACATTATTACAAACAATTCAAGGGAACTAGACATAGTGCGTCTTCTAGCACTTAAGTCACATGAGTCAAATGCTTTGCTAAATGCCTTGCCTCTCTTGGAAATCTTCTAGATGACACTTCCTGCAAGGCGCGAAGAAATGGACATGGTTTCCCTGGAGAGGCGGAAAGCAATTAATTTGGGATGCCACGTGCAGACATACCTTAGCGGATTCATATGTCAAATTAACATCTAAAAAATCAGGTATGACTGCACGTTTAGCAGAAAAGGAAAAACATAGAAAATATAAAGACTTAGAAGATCGCTTTGTCTTTGTCCCTTTCGCTGTAGAGATTTTTTGGTCCTTGGGGGATGAATCACTTAAATTTATTTCTGATTTGAATAGCTTGATTCCCTCAAAAAGGAGCAAAAGTTTTAGAAGACATAAAATTAGCCTTGCTATTCAACGAGGAAGAATTGTTTTATGCTTTTTAATGTGATTATTATTTATTTATTTATTTTATTTTAAACGTTTACCTTCTTTTTAGTTGTAGTTAAATTAATAAAATTTTATATCTAATAAAAAAATACTAAAAAAAAATACTAAATACCGTGCTTTCTTCAAAAGTTGCTTCATCAACACGATCTGCACCCTATCACTGCTTTTCTTAAAAGTGCGTTGGTATTAATATCACACGATTTTCTAAGATTTTTAAGCCATGATATGCCATGCCTTTAATTTTTTGTTATTATTATTTTTGGTTTTCCAAAATCCAACACTTCATAACTTCGAACAGGGTTTGATATAAATCAGCAACCTAAGATAAGCGGACGTCACTTTCATAATTGAAGACGCGCTGGAAGGGCTGCAAGAGTTGTTAAATCATAAAACGTTCAGTCAAAAGTTTGCAGTTTTTTGTAGCCAAGAAAAAAGCTCAGGCTGGCTGGGCGGAAGTTAGTGAAGTGACTTGGGGGATGACAAAAGAGGCGCACGCAGGGTCTAGTCGCCTGGTCAATGCACACGGTCACAATTATTCATTTTGATTTGTTTGATTTGATTTTTCTCAGCAGCAAGTTTAGATCTTGAAATCATTGCAGCTTCTTAGCTTATTGTATCTCTTGCTGAGTGCCTTCCTAATCTAAGAGGTTTGACGACCTCGCGAGGAGCAGCAGCCCCTTTATTAGGTTTCTCTGGCAGTTAGCTTCTCTGGAGGGGTCGTCCTCCGGGAGATTTTGTGTTCTGCAGAAGGTTAGTGCTGGGCACTCAAATATGATGTGAGCGGCTGATTGGTTATCCTCATCACATAATCTGCAGGTGGGTTCGTCTTTATAGATGTGAGTGGTGTTGAAGGGGATGCCACCATTCTTTTGCTGTGGTTTTGCCCCGATATTGAATGCCACTGGTTTCGATGTTCTTCGTGCACCCATCGCTTGATATAGCCACGTATCGAGGTTTTTGGAATTCCAAATATAGGTTCAGGTCCTATAACTAGTCTTTCTGATCCTCTTCTTGCTAAAGAATCCGCGTGTTCATTGCCTGCTACCCCTGTGTGCCCCGCCACCCACGCAAGAAAATTCATCATGCTTTAGATTGAACCCATTTCAATCAGTCCTTAATACATTGCTCTACATTTTCTACTGGAGAAAAAAAATGAATTGTTATTGCACTGACACAGAACAATAACTTACACTGCAGCTTTTTCCATAAAAAGCTTCCGAGTCTAGACTGTAACTGCCGCTTCTGTTTTCCTTCGCGAGCTTTGCATGTAAGATTTTATGTATATTTGACACGATAACATCTTTTTGAATAGAACATAGTGCTCGTTTTCGCTTCGGTTAAGACAAAAATGCTTCTTGCCTTAAAACTCATTTTTTATTCATCCGCTCTCCGACACTACACAAGATGGTTTGCGTTTTGTCTAGTTTTTCTTGCTAAAAGATGTAAAGTTGTAGCGAGCAGATATGCACGTCTTATCATTTTATAATGTTTAGGAGAAGCTTCAGTAGAAAAACGTCCATCAAAGTTAAACGCAAATTTTGCACACTTCAAATCTGATATACAGTATATCCAAAATAAATATACCATTAAAAACATGAGACAGAATCTGAATGGATTCTTTCAACTAAACTTGTTCGGATGGATTTACTAAAAAGGTTTAGTCTATTTTAGAACGGTCCTAATTTTAGTTTGATTTAAAAGAAGAATTTTAATAAATTTGTTTATTGAATAATCATCTTAACACAATCTTTTGTTGGATTTAAGAGCAAATTTTCAATTTAGAAGAAAAGAAAATTAAAAAAATTAAAGCCAGGCGGGGTTTAAATAGTAAACACTCTGTAGAATAAATTAAGGTTGGGGCTATATGTAACTCTAATTAAAAGTTACCCTTGTTAATTAATTTTTCCACTTGATGTCTCACAACGATTTAGATGAGTAATAATAAAATAAAAAGTACATTAATTTTGTATTTATTTAAAAGATGATTTTATATATGAAATGTAATAAAAAACTTAAATGCAAGTTTTTTTTTATTTCTGTCACTGTCGAAAAGTCAGTTTAAAAATATTAGCGCTGCCTTCAATCACAAACAGCGAGTTCGGATCTTTTACCTCTGGTTGCACCTTGGCTTGCACCAACATCTACTGATGAGTAGCTTTCATCAGTAGAGGTCATCAGCTTTAAAATGAGTGGGTTTTGAGTAAGGAAAGTTTTTTTGACTGAGCTTTTAGATAACCTCTATGTTTTACTTTTAGTTTGTAAATAAATTAACATAGTTGTTTTGGGTTTTTTTGGTTTCTTATATTTTTCGTGCATAATCAGTGGCGTTCACTTATGTTTGTTTTGCCTCGTAGTGCCCTCATAAATATATTTTTTGTGCTGAAATCGGATTCAAAATATGGCGTTTTTTCTAGACAAAATAGGAGGTGTTTTATTGGGTAATGAACAACTTAGAATATTAAATAAGGTAAATTAATCTTTGTAAAAACGGTTACTTAGGGAAATTATAAACAAACTTATTACCAAATGCCACAAAACAATCCTTTCTGGGGGTTATAAATTTAAACCACCCCCCTGAGGTGGTCTAAAAGATTACCAACTTTATAACCTCAAACACAAATAATGAAGCTATCATGTGCCAAATTTTTGGCGTATTCACCATTTGCCATTTTGAAACCTGTCAATAAAAATTAGTTTTAGGGCATTTTCTTCTAAAATATGGTTTATTTTGAGAAAAAAGCAGTGTTTCAGCGGTATTTTGGAATAACAATACAAAATAATCAATAACTTTGTGTCTTTTCTTTATTTGTAAGTGTTTTTTGAAAATTGGTTTTAAAATTTAGTACCCCCCGCAGGTGTAAATATTTAGACCTGTGTTGTGTTTTTGTTTATTTTATATTTCATCACATAGCCCCTTTTAATATCCACCAAGTCTTCGTCATAAGTTTTGGACCTAGGGTTCTTATTTAAATTTCCTTAAGGTTTTTAGGATGTGTTGTGTATTGGTCTGTGAGTCAATGTAAAACTTGATGATCCTACCTCCCCTTCAAACATTTCAAAAGGATTTTGTATTTATAGTCGTAAATCGCCATTTGTCTTATTTAATATCAATTAGAATTATTAACCTAGATCAGCACAAATGCAATCTTGTTCTCTTGTTTTTAGCTTCTAATTGACATATGTTTATATACAAGGATTAAAGAATCCACTTTTCACAAAATCAATTTAACTATGTCGACCTGATTTTTTTTTTGCAAAATTTTACGTCATTGAATTTGTCTTCCATGGCAACGCGGAGACTTTATTTATGTTTATCCACAGTGGGACACCAGAGACTTTTTAGCACCGGGTCAAAATTTTGGGGTTAGGTTACTTATTTTGACTTGCAGCGTTCTGCGCCGCTAAAAAACCAAGTAAAATACTAAAATAAAAGAAAACCATTTATTGCAGAATTACTACTAAAAAAACGCTATTTAACTACGTATTAAAGTAACTGGCTGTAATGTTTAACGTTGCATTTACAGGTGCATTTATAATTGAATTGGAAACACTCCCTCTAGCAGATACCGACAACAGGTTAACTTAAAAGCATGCAGATTTAAAAATCGGCTACTGGCGCCAGGCGAACTAATCGTATTCTATTTTAAACAGGAGCGTTAACGACTAGCAAGTCTTTGCAACCTCTAAATGGAGCTTCACTGACCTGTTTTGTTAGTACTCAAGTATCGGTATGTTTTTGAAACTGAGGTTCTAAAATCTATCCTTTGCACACCAAGATTTCACTAGTACACTTGCACGTAACTATGCCGCAATAATTTAAATTTAGAAAAAAATGGCTGATTTAAAATAAAAACAAAATTATGTTTCTATGCGAATTCCTAGTAATCCCAGCGAGGCAATAAAGTTCTCTTGGTTCTTTGATAGACTCGAGGTAATGCCCGCGCAGCGCTAGGCCTTTTTCGGCGGGCTTCCGCACACGCGGAGTGGTTTCATATCTGTTTTAGAACAATGTGTCTGAAAACACATTTTTGAACGATAAACATATCCTCGAATGGTTTTCTGTCAGACAACGTAAAAATACTCTTCTGTCCCACTGCGACCCGATTTAAAGTTTGTTGACAAAACACCTGCAGTTACCATAAAATCGCATAAATTCTGTGATCTATCGGCCAACACTTGAACTGCGTGTGTCTCCCAAATTCAATGAAGTGTGATTGATTGATCGGTTTTCTTTTCCGGAGCGCACCGGCTTTTATAAAAAATGAAACTTAGTTTTTATTTTCGCTAAAGCAAGGAAATATAAAAAGGAAAAATATAATCCAGAGGAAATTGTGAGTATTTCTCTATTTTTTATAAATCGGGTTTTTTCTAAACCGCAATTATTTTGAGGCTTTTGGGATAGATAACAGCACCAGAGCTTTTATTTTGAAAAATCCTCCAGATATTTTTGTTAAGCATTTAAAAGGATCACCCCTGCAAAATTTCAGCTAATTCTGATGTTTAGTTTTCCCTGTGCACTCTGGCAAAAGACTAAAAAATTAAACAACAAGGCGTTGCCAGTTGTACCTTTTTTTACCTAAAATATGGGGAGAAACTATAGCCTTAAAGAGAAATGCTTTAGGAACGCCAGACGCTCGTTTCTGGTAATGTGGGATTCTCCAGTTGCCTAAAATTCTCACTAAAACGACGCTTTTTCTTGCTACTGCTATCTGGTTTTGTTTTGCAGGTTACGTCTTTGTTGCTCTTCCGTGTTCCTTTTATATCTTTGGCTTTTTCATTTATTTCTTTTTGTTTCATAACTTCTTCCATAAATGACAACGTTTTCGCTATTTGTTTTTCTTATTTTTGATCTAAGCTCCATTCTTTCTCTTCCTCGTGCAAGCGTCTGTTGGTCTCTTATCCATTCTGTTTAATCCGTGTCCGTCAAAAGTTGCGCTTGTGTTTCCTTTGTATTCTATGCTTTTAGGTTTTTAATAAGTGTTGTTGTCCACTCAGCTTTGTCTTGGACACTATTCCGACTTATTTGCCATTCAAATGCGTTTTCGCGCTCCTCTTCCACTATCTGTGGATACTGTGTTCAAAGGTCTGTGATCTTTTTCTCTATTTGTTTAATCTGGAGTTCTACTGGTATAAATCACATGCCGTTGCTACAAATGATAAACCATACAATTTTTGACTTTTGGCCGCCTGAATAAAATAAAACACCCTCTCTACCACGCCACCGACGATCCAACATATTATTAAGGGAGGGGGAGGCAACTTTTCTTAACTGATAAAAAATTATTATTCTAACCTTAGTCGGCTTGAAGACCAAGCTGGACCCAAAAAGAGAAAGATATTTTTCAGGGTAAATCTTAAAAATTGTTGATTAATATCACTCTTTCGCATGCCCCTGATTGTGGTCCAAGTTCTTGAATAATTAAGGATCAGACTTTTTAAAAAGCGTTCTAATAAAAGTTACCACTGTTTGAGTGCTGTTTTGTATAGAAACATGGTAAACGTCGTTAGTGCCTCCATTTTGATCGTTGCTGACTTACTTGTCTACATTTTGGCTGTTTTTCCTACAAAAGCAACACGAATTTTTTAAATTTACCAAATTGCAGAATATAAAATTTAAAAAAAAACATTAAAGTTAACAGCTGCACTTAAAAAAAGGGAGTGTAGGTTGCTGATTATGACGTAGCTACTATCAAAATGGTCGCCCAACAAATTTCAAGTTTCGCTAAGGGTAGGATGCCTTACAAATTCCCTTCTCATTAATCTATAGTTTTGTCCAGGGAGGAATGGGGTTGATTTTTAATTTTTTCTTAAAAAATGTTCTGTTACCTTGTGCAGTCAGCTTCTGGATACTACTATGTCATTAGCCGTCATGTAGAAACTCTCAACTAATTATTGTTTTGCTGAATTGCCCGGCGATCCCGCTCGAAACTCAGTTAACATTGTTATAGCTTAGAGGCTGTAGCTCAGCAAAGCTAGGAGCTAGAGCTTTGGCTGTGCTATTAAATTTAATTTAAAGTTTAAGTATCAGTGCAGCGGCGTATTATTTACTGTTGTTACAGTTTTCGGAAATGCCCACATAACTGCCGATAAATAGCTAAATTTTGAAAGGAGCTTCGAAATTATTGCAGGACCAAATACCCTGTTGACCATTAGAGGCAATTTTCAGTTGCAAAATAAGCTTTCTTTGTTCTTTCTAATGTTTCGTTATACTGAGTTTAAATTATGATGGATAGGTAACCCTTACCATCTTTTCCACCTCAAAATTGTGGCGTAGGTCTCGGCACACCACCCCCAAGTTGGGCAATTTTGAATTCTCTACCATTTTGACATATATTATGGAGTAGTACCCCCTGACCAAAAATCAGTTGGTGTGCCTGACTGCATTCTTGCCCTAGGGTACGGCACAGTCCTTTGAAAGGAATTTTTATGATTTACCACAATTATCTCACTATTTGCTATATTTTGTGTCTTAAAAAATATTTATTATAAGAACTGTTTCTTTCAATTATTGGATTGAGTTTTCAGGGTGTAGATGAGGATTCATGTTTGTTTAAAAAATCAAATAGCTTACAAACCATTCAACAAAACTTTCTAACATTGTTTGCCAAAATAAAGATCTCCTAAAACCCCTTGAAAAAACTGGCGTGTACAAAATTTCCTGTACAAAACTGCAATGCCAAATATGATAGAGAGACAAGGAGAAGCTCCGAAAGCAGAATAAAAGAGCACCACACAACAGTCTCCTTTCATAAGTAGATTAAGAATTGGTGTTCACTTCAAAGGAAACCCACAAAATTTTAAAACAGAAGAAAACTTTGAAATCCATCACTGTACCAAAAAGGGCAGAAAACTTGATGCGTTGGAGTCATTGGAGATTGCCAGAATCGAACTGGAGAGAGGTACGACAGTCATATATGCTCTCTCTATTGCAAATATTAACCCAAAGTATTTTCCACTTTCTAACAGATTTTACTACCCCTATTTCAAAATCCTCCTCCTTAAAAATTATCATACCATATGAACCATATCCTCTTCCCTCTCGGGATTGACAAAACAATCCTCAAAAAAAATTAAAAATAATCCTCGCTTTTAGCGACCTTTTCCTCAGTTCCCTTATAATTCTCGTTTCAATGCCCCTTGACCCCCATGTCACATTTGAGCTACACTACCAAAACCTCCTCAACATCCTTTTTACTCTCCAGAACCATAAAACTATCCCCAAAGTTTCAAAAATTCGATTGGTTTAGGTTTAGTTAAAAGTTTCTCTCGCAAAATGAGTGCTTTTGACCTAATAACTACTACCTTTTTGTACCTTTTTTTCTTTAAACTAGTTTATGATATTATAATCAAAGTTTTCAACAAAACAACTACGTTTTTTTACCTTTTTTCTTTAAACTAGTTTGAGATATTATAATCAAAGTTTTCAACAAAAAAAACAATTTTAAGGAACGTGGAAAATTTAAATTTAATTTTAAGGGTAATTTTATAAAGTTTATTCCTTGTAGAATGTTTGACTTTGATTTGAATTACTGATGTCAAAAAATTTTATTTTCCACACACCTGTTCGTTAAAAAATAAAATTGATAATCTTTTAAATGTCAATTGTAACTATCTATTTTATGTTAAGCAATAGCAGTAACAGGCAGTTTGTCCTTCTCTTTATCAGAAGTAAGTAAAATGAAACCACTTTTATACTTACTTTTAGACTAATTGGTAGTCCTTGAAAATGGTTGAGAAACCGAAACTTGTCAGGCAAAAGTTTATTCAATAAATAAATAAAAAATTTCTGTAGAAACCTGGGTTGTATTTTTTAAACAATCATAAGACCTGGTGTTAACAAATCAATAAAATATTTTCAATGAGATGTGACCCTTCCCACCCACAAGGGGATAATTATCTTCTCTGAAAGGTTTTACATTAAAATGTCCACAAGTCCACATTGATTTTCAAAAGCCAGTTTTATTTAAATTTTTTTCAATTTTTTCTATTCCACTTTATTTATTGTATTTTTCCCTAGGGAAAGTCGATGTGTTTGTTTGCTCCATGTCGTCCAAACTTTTGTTTCTCCAATTCCGTTGATATTTAAACGTTAAATTAAACGTAAAACTTTAATAGATTAACTCAATCCATCATAATTTAAAGTTTAGGAGTGCGCGACATACCAGATCGGTGATCTTTCACTTTATCATCCTTAACTTAAATTAAGGCATCTTTAAAATTCTTTCCGAGTTTGAAAAGTTTTTTTAAAAGTACTCGCGGTGTCATTCATTAGAACTTTTTTACTTAAAACTTTTTACGGGTTCAAAATAAACGCGTATAATGATAATTTTACTGTAAGGTTAATTAATAATGATGATGATGATGACCTTCCGGGACAAATAGGACGCAAAAACGGGATTAATCAATTTTAATAAGAAAAGTTTCTTCTCCGTAAAAAGGAAGCTCCGCGCTTGTATGTTTGGGTTATAATCTTACATTAAATAAAGAAAAGATACCTGGTTCAACGAAAATTCCTTGGCAAATAATAACCACTGTTCATTTACAAAATTTGCCAACACAAAGGTATTTACGCACGCCAAGGTATAGAAGGAAGGAAAGGTAATATCGCTTCTATCAATTTGTTTTATTGTAGACTCTCACAAAATAAACATTTACAAAAAATTTAATTGTAATGAAGTTTTAGTTTGTTGGTAGTCAAATCAAATTTGTTATTTTTTATTTTGGACACCGACATCATAATTGTATAGGGTGACCTTGAGATTGTAGATTAATGCTCGTATTCACCAAAGCAAAATTTCCCCGATTTGGCTTTAATCACGATTAGATACTAATCAGTTTTTAGACTGTGGTGCTTTATATTGAAACTTTGTTTGCAAAGACTCATTCCAAACTCCGATTAGTGTTAGTAGTAGTGGTAGTAGTAGTAATAGATGGGCGGCCGTAGGCCTGACAATTAGGCCGCATAAAGGACCCTTTCTGCCATACCCCCGTGCACCCCTGACTGATGCACGTGCCCCTTAGGATGCTGCGTAGCAAGTATACACAGTGGACCGCCGGCTTTACACCCCCATCGAAGGGTGGTCCTGCTACATGTTAGAATTGCATCTATCTAATATCGCTACCCTCCTCCAGCAGAACTTGGTCCAGAAGGTATACTAGTTCTTCCCAGCAGCTCGAAGTCACATGTATTGACCCGGAAATCGAAGGCGACACAACCCTGGTTTCGCTGTTGGGGGTTTTCCACACTCAGAATGGTCAAAGTCAAGCCAGTCATCCATCCAAAGTGCTCAAAGTCTCTTGGAATGTTCCCGCTGCCCGAGAACGCAGGTTAAATCTTTTGGCATCTGCTATGTAGAGACCCTAGACTTGGCGGGATACCGGCTACATTCTCCATCCAAACTGGTCGAAGTCTCAGTCTTCTGCCTTGGAATATTCCCGCTGCTCGAAAGCGCACGTCAAGTCTTTTGGCATCTTTTCTGTAGAGACCTCAATTCGGAATCCTCGGCCGTCCACCCCGTGAATCCGACAATTTATCCGGTCAACAGTGCCCGCATCTACCTCGTTGTTGTTACTCTATGCACAACGTCGACCACATAGCTGCTGAGACGTGGGGGCCGCCAACCGCCTCGTGGAATCGCGATTAGTGTTAGTCATGATTAAAGCTTAAGGCTATAGTTTCTCCTCAGATTTGAAGTAAAAAAAAGTACAACTGGCAACGCCTTGTTCTTTAATTTCTTAATATTTTGCCAGAGTACACAGGGATGCAAGGGTGATCATTTTTAAATGCTTAACAAAAATATCTGAAGGATTTTTCTAAATTCTCAATTATTTTTTCTTCAAAATAAAAGCTCTTGTGCTGTGATCTATCCCAAACACCTGAAAACAATTGCGGTTTAGAACAAACCTGATTTACAAAAAAAATAGAGAAATACTCACAATTTCCTCTGGATTACATTTTTCCTTTCTATATTTCCTGTCTTCAGCGAAAATAAAAACTAAGTTTCCTTTTTTCTAAAAGCCTGTGCACTCCGGAAAAGAAAACCGATCAGTCAATCACACTTCATTGAATTTGGGAGACACACGCGGTTCAAGTGTTGCCCGATATATCGCGGAATTTATACGATTCCATGATAACTGCAGGTGTTTTGTCAACAAACTTTAAATCGGGACGCAGTGGGACAGAAGAGAATTTTTACTTACGTTTTCTGACAGAAAACCATTCGAGGTTATGTTTATCTTTCAAAAATGCCTTTTCAAAAACATTGTTCTAAAACAAATATGAAACCACTCCGTCGAAAAAAACCTAGCGCTGTACAGGCATTACCTCGAGTCTATCAAAGAACCAAGAGAACTTTACTGGCTCGCTGGGATTATCATAGTTATGTGCAAGTGTACTAGTGAAATCTTGGAGTGCAAAGGATAGATTTTAGAACTTCAGTTTCAAGTACACACGGATACTTGAGTACTAACAAAACAGGTCAGTTAAGCTCCATTTAGAGGTTGGAAAGACTCTTGCTAGTCGTTGACGCTCCTGTTTAAAATAGAATACGATTATTTCGTCTAGCGCCAGTAGCCGATTGTTAAATCTGCATGCTTTTAAGTTAACCTGTTGTCGTCATCAGCTAGCGAGAGTGTTTCCAATTCAATTATAAATGCACCTGTAAATGCAACTTTAAACATTACACCCAGTTACTTTGATTCATACTTGGTTTTTTAGCGGCGCAGAACGCGAAAAGTCAAAATAAGTAACCTAACCCCAAATTTTTGACCCGGTGCTAAAAAATCTCTGGTGTTCCACTGTGGATAAATATAAATAAAGTCTCCGCATCGCCATGGAAAACAAATTCAATAACGTAAAATTTTGCAAAAAAGTCAGTTCGACATAGTTAAATTGATTTCCCGTACAGTGTTGCTAAAAAAAATTCCCTAGATTGTTAATTAATTTTAATCGAAGAATTTTTACCTTGGTGGATATGGGCAAAATATTTATTGCTCATGACCATAATTAGTGATGTTCATTACCGTTATTTAGGACGTCAAAATCAGATCTTGCTTAAAACAATTAAAAATCACACAAATAAGGTTGACTACTTCAAATTAAAAGAAAAATTGAAAAAAATAGGTTCAACTACCAAAAAAAATCTAAAAAGAAAAGGTCAAAAGATAATTAGTGAAAATAACATTTAAATTTGGATGAGTTACCCACAAGGAACACTCAAAAGAAGAAAGCGAAAAGAGAAGCAATTGAGCGATGTTTCGCCCTCCACTAGTCACCCTACCCATACAACATTCAACACCATCATCCACTTTGATTTTTAACTATGAATCACTTACAAGTGGGCATTCGCTTTTGTCCCTAAGTCACCGAATATTGGCGTGATAATTGTTCCTTTAGGGACACCCATCCAGTTTCTAATTTTCGTTATTTCGGTTTTTTCTTTTTGAGGAAGTAAACGTTTCAGACGTCCATAAAGTTGCAAAACAAATATTATTTATCTCCATGATATTTGATTGAAAATCTTAGTTCAGCTTTGTTTATGCTACATTTTATAATAACCCAGATGGAAAAAAATCAGCCGACGACTTTTAATTTCTCCACAAACTCCTTAACTGATTTTAAAAAGCGACCGCTGCAAGAAGGCGAAAAAGCATTGCTGATTCAATTAATATTATGCAAAGTGCCTTTTTAACCTAATAACGAGTTAACTAGGAAACGGGTGTTTAAATTGCAAACAAAAATATTAAAAAGAAACGCGTGATTGTAAATTGGTGTAAAACTTAGATTATAAAGAGACAAGATATCTGGTCCAACGAAAACTTCTTCGCAAATAATAACCACTGTTAATTAACAAAATTTGCAATCACCCAACAAAACCAAAACAATGAGTTGGAATAAATTTCCTATCGTTCTAAACGTTAGAGAGGGAAAGCGACGGAGATATGAAGGGTGTGACGCAATGGCGAAAACATGCCTAAATGAATAGGTGAATGACAGAGCGGGCATCTGTTTTGCTGCGGTCATTCTTGAACTGTGGGTATGCATTTGATATGCTTTGGTTGTTAAGTGATTGATTCGTCTCGCGGCTGAAAATTAGGTCCCAAGATTTCTCAGATAATAATATAACCAAAGTCTCCGTAAGCATCGGGTATCTTGTCTCTTTTTAATCTAAGGTGTAAATAAACCTGCAACGAAATAAAGTGTACGCTTACCCCCAAGCAACAATAGACACTTAAAGTAAATATTTCAACGCATCGTATCGGTATACCTAACGAGTTCGAAATTAAGTCAAAATACACTCCATTTTTTACTTGTTTATGCGATGTTTGGAACGATGCCGATACATTGAAATATTTACTTTAAGTGTCTAATATTACGTCGGATTACGTCAGGCCTGCGTAAAAATAAATAAAACTATCAAGGTTATATTTAGAAGATTGATAAACCAAAAACACAGTTAGCGGACCAAGGTTTGCCCAACAATCTTGTATCGAAAACAGTCACGATCAAGAGATTGGGGGAAAGCCTACCTGCTTGCTGATGGAAAACTCAATCGGGGATTGGGCTTTTAGTAAAGTGTGAGAAAGGTAGACTTTCATTAAGCGATGGTGTCGCAAGAAAGCTCACTGAATTACAAAAGTAGATAACTAATCGCAAAAGCGTCGAGTGACTGGTCCAAAAGGGCGCAGTTATGCAGGCTCTAAGCAGGAACAGGTCAACACCGAGTGAAGGGATAAACAAGGGGATTCACGCCTAGAGTCAATTGGGCAAACAAGAATTGTTTAGAACGTAAGTACCCATTTGTCAACGTCAAATCACCATTTTCACTCACGTAGGACCATTGAGGCCAACCTTAGTCTTTTTGTAGGTGTAAGCAATAAAACCAATTAGTGGTCGCGTAAGTTAAACATGCTAATTTTATCTAGCCAAAAGGCTCACCGTTGTGCAATTTGCAACCTTAGGGGAGATCCCGTATCTCGACCCCCTACACAATCGTTTGGTTTCAGCCAACTCTGTTGACCCAACTTGGCCGTGAAAAGTGAAAACTTATAACGAAATAAACTTGTCGGGTCATAGGTAAGTACTTAGATTCTGATAGTTCCGTTCTGGTTGGGAAAGCTAAATTATTTACGACTTATTGTTTACTGATATAAGTAAAAGAAATGGTGAGCATTCAAATAGTGTTAAAGGCTGGTTATATTTTATTAACAGTGCGGATATATTTTAAGTCGTATACCCAATTTTAACAAACGCAGGGCAGTTTTTCGATAAAAATAGAGGTATTGTATAAAATCATTTTTAACTTGCCTTAAAAATACGCTAGTTTAACCATTTTTCTCTTTAAAAATTTAGACAATATAGGTTAAGGGCACGTCTTACATCTTATAAAAGGTTAACAATAATCTTTGACTTTGACATAATTAGAGGGTGTCAGGTGAAGCTTAATGAAGCCGCGAAACAAACCCTCAGCCTTGGGGGTTTTATATTAGAATGCGTAGCGTATTCAAGAGGGCACGACAAAGGAAAAGCAAATTTGGCAATGCAAATTTTGCCCGGATAAAATCAGTTATCCGAGTGCCTGACGCTATACAGAGTGTTATATATAAATGAACAAATATCTGCACATAAATGTACCTATCAAGATCAAAACAAAAAAAAAAGAAAATTAACCTTTATTGTTAAGCAAAAAAAAAAGAAAATTGTTTTTTTATTCTTTTTAGTGCATGTAACAACTGTTCTCTCTTTTATGTTTTCTTCACTATAAATCACTCAAAAATCAATATCAATATAAAATTTTAAATTGTTTTTTTTTTCGTTTTTTGATCTTTTGAATTTGTTTTTTTTTTCACCAGTGATTTTTCCTTATCTTTAATCTCTAAGAAATTAGTTTGTAAGCCTTCATTTGTAACCTTTTTTATATGTAAATTTGTTTGTTTTCTTATTGATTAAGCACATACTACTTTTTATTATATGTTACACCATAAATTTGTTTCAGCACTTTTACCAAGCTCTGTGTTACAAGAAATATATATTTTCTTTATAAACAATAAACTATTGTTTTAAGTTTAGTTTTTTGGTACATACCTCAGTCAACTGAATTTTTTTCATTTACAAATCATATTTTTTAACCAGGTTTTCATAGACAGCAGTGCAAAATGAGCATAAAGGCTAACTAAGGGCCCTATTCCCAAATTTAGAGAAATTTAGAGCTCTTGTGGTTTTCGAACTTTTTAATTAGGAGAACGTAATTGAAATCATTAATAAATCGATCATCACGAAAGGTTTCTGACAACCCTTTGTGTGGTTTTTGGGAAAACTTTTTAATAGTAGGTACTTATTTATTTTTTAAATTTTACAGGGGGGCTACTAACGAAAAATTTTGGCTAAGGGTTTGGCGGACTAAAGATGGACAAATGTGAAGGTCCTGTGATGCAGTGACAATTAGTACTTCATGACCTAAAATAAAAGGTACCACGTACTCTTGCTCTAGTAACTCTTTACGAATGTTTCAAAATTTAATCATCAACCATAGAATTGTAATACCTTTACGCGGCGGCTTAGCCTTATTACATTTCCTGTGTTCCACGTTCTTCACTACTAGCAACACATCCATTCCGTAGGAAAGATATCTTGCGGTTTAAGGCGAAATTATGGAAAGAGCTATATTTAAATTCATTTTTCGCTTTAGAATAAATTCGAGGGCTTACGCGTATAAAGCCGGGAATATTGGGGTGAATAATGTGTTAATGCGAGTATATATGACATCTGCAATGACTTCGAATGTTGAGGTGTACATTTTTTATACTTTTTCTAAGTTTGTTGACCGATCATAATGGTGAAAGGGTCTAGCCCACAACAATTATCAAGGTAAGTAAAACTAACGAAAATATTAAGAAAAATAAACGAGCCAGCATTCTCTCAAAACAGGAAAAGGTAACTATATCAGACTCCAGTTTTGTACTAGGGGTGCTCATCAGTACCGTGCCACCCAATGGAAATAGGTTTCGGGAAACTAAATCAGGAATAGGGCTGTCTAACAAACTGTCAAAGTCAGCCATTAATCACGTGATGGCCTTTTAAAAATGGTGGCTCTAGGTTAAACAAAGCGATTTTCCATAAATTTTGGGAAAGTGGAAAAAGATTCAGATTAAACCAAGTGGCTATTTTATAGATTAATCCTTTCTGAATCGGGGAGAAACGAGCATTTTGCTGAAATGTTAGAAATAAACTCAAAATTCAAAGTTTAAAGAGGCAATGTCATGTACTTTTATCTCCCTTGCACTTGCACAACAGGGATAGTTCAGCCTGAAGATGGGGCCAGATTAGCTTGAGGAGACATAGTTGCGCTATCTGATTTAAGTGAGGTGACGTTACCTGTAATTACACGGGTGCGACAGAGATAGGTATAGGGACATTTCCAAGTTTAATGGCGAATTTTGAGTTTATTGGTAAAATTTTGGCAAATTGCTTGTTTTTCCCCGATTAAGAAAGGATTAATCTATAAAATAGCCACTTTGTTTAATCTGAATCTTTTTCCACTTTCCCAAAATTTATGGAAAATCGCTTTGTTTAACCTACAGCGGCCATATTGGATAGGCCATAATATTTTTGTTAGACGGCCCTATAACCTATCGCACGAGCTATACCACTAACTGATTTCCTGGGTACTCCATCGACCAGTGTAGCTTTACACTACTTCAAATTCCTTGCCATTCGGTGTAAATAGCAAAAAAAAAACAAACTTTCCACCGGAGTACCAGAAGAATACATACCGGATGCGACTGCTATTGTAAATTGCGAACCAATTATATGCTGACTTTTAAAACGTGAACTGGAATGGTTAGGAAATTTTAATAGCTCAGAAAAAAAAATCAATCTAGGTGTGATCATCATGGGCCAAGAATTAATATTTCGATAGCAAGAAATTTAACAAAAATAAAAACACCTTGTATATGCTTCACGCTTAATTTGATTGCGTTCTGGACGTTGGACGCAGAATGTTTCCGATCCAAAAAGAGGAGGAATCCAAAAATGTAAAAACATAAACAAAACAACCTGGCTTTATGTCGCCTCAATGGAGCAAGTCACGAAACAAGCCTATGGCTTTATGTGACTTTCTTCTTTCCCCTATATTTTTTATCAAATTGTGTAAGCTATTTTTTAGTTTTAGAAATATATTCTATTAAAGGCTGTCTTATTTAAAAATCCGAAGTTGAGGCTTCCGGCAAAACCGGAAGTCACGTGACTTGTCAAAAAACGTCAAATTTAACATTATATTTCTCCACCTCGAAAAATGCACAAAAAAAGAGGGTGAACCACCCCCCGTGAGGGGAGTAAGAGATAGTAATGCGAATATACAGTAGCCTTTATATCTGCTCAAACCAGTTGAAGACCGTGCTCGCAGCAAACGTGGAAACAGAGGTTTTTCATCAATATGATGCGAACACATGTAGCCTCTCCCTAGATGCTCCCTATCTAAAAAAGACGAGGCTCTGGCGACCGAACATGGGCGGTATAACCCTATGGGAAGACGAACTAGACTCAATAACCACTAGGTTAGGTTAGGTTAGGTTTATTATGAGTGGTGCGCTCACGCTCCTCCACTGAGACCTGCTTGATGGTCTATTGTGGCTACTTCCATACTTAGATGTCAGCCAGCCCAATCTCTCTGACAAAAGAGATCAGTCTGATCGGTGAGACTGTTTTCCCGTCTTGAGGCTCAGTTAAGCCTGGGCCAAGTATCCTTATTCTTGTCCTTTGCGGCGCTACGCACTGATCTATGATGTGTTCTGGTGTTTCCTCCTCCCAGCTACAGAACTTACACCCCGGTGTGTTGGTTACTCCCAGTGTGTTCGTGTGCTTATTCAGTCGGCACTGCCCCGTGTATAGTCCCTTGATTATTTTCAGGCTATTTCTATTGAGGTCTAAGAGCTGATCTGTTCTGCGTCTATCTGGCTTATTTAGGAACTTCTTGGAGTGTAGTTGCCCAGTTGAGAGTCAGTGCTGCAGCGCTTTCCCAGCTACTACTCTTTGATTTCTATGTCTCTGGAGTGATGTCTCAGCCCCCGCTCTGGCCAGGGCGGTCTGCTTTTTCATTGCCCTTTATCCCTGGGACCCATATAAGTGTGATCCTGTTGGTTCTGCTCACTTGAAGTAGAGCAGTTAGGTAGTTCCAGACTAGACTGCACTCAATACTGGGAGCGCTTAGTGCTTCCAAAGCAGCTAAGCAGCCCGACATTATCTTAATAACGACTAGGAACTGGTCCAATAAGTATCTGTTCAAACTTATACAGAGGATAAATCTAATGTAGTGGTTAAACTAAAATCAAAGGGTCCACAATAAGCCAATAATGACTGCAGTGCGGTGACTCTGGCCAGCCATTAGGCTTGTCAGAGCCACAATCGGGGGGTTTTAGTCAGTAAGAATCCGACACTACCCGGGCTATCCTGACAGAGGGATGAGACTGTGTCGGAGGAGTGGATTGGACGATTGTGTCTTATGCAAGATTTTCCCTCGATACCTTTAAAAAAACCCATGAAACACCCGGTATAGTTCAAGTGCACTGAACTACATATTTGAAGCATGGCAAGCAAGTTGGAATAGTTTCCAATTGGACAACAATACTTATAATACAAAACCTAAAAACATAGAGTACAAAACAACATAACATTTAAAATAACTTAACTCCTTACAGGGTCCGAATGGTTTATGGCACACCTAAAAAGAATCAATAAGAGGCAGAAGTACATGTATGACAAAAAATCATGTACAGTAGAACAAACGTTACTTAGTTGCGCACGCTTTAAAAGATAAATAATAGTTTAGAACAAAGAAAAGATAAATAAATAACAAAAACCTTGTAAAAATAATGCTACCAAAGCGAACAAAACTGAAAAACACCAAATATATTTGTGGAAAAAGAAGGAACACAGAAAAGCAACAAAGAGGTAACCGGAAGCAAAACGGAACCAGGTAACCGTAGCACAAAAGAGTGAGTTTATGTGTGTATGCCACCCAACTGAGAGTCTTACACTATCAGGCACGAGGCGTCTGGGGTCCATAAGGCATTTCATCTCCAACGCAAATTATAGGGGACTGAACTGGACTCCGAACTGAGAATTTTATAAATCGAGCTTTACCTTGCTGACTGAATTGTCTTGTATATGCAAGTTTTGCTCCTGCTAGTCGGTATTTTATTGCGGTTTTTGTATGTTGCGTTACGGCAACGAAAACTTGGTGAATTATTACTGTCGGCGGTCGGCATTCTAATTAATGCCTCCTCCCATAAATTGTTGTCAAATGCAAATGCCACACGAGGGGCATCTCGGATGTGACATGGCGGTCACACGGTGTTTTGGCCAGTCGGGGTTGGACTCAACGTTCCCCTCGTCCAGAGTTTTTTGGTCAAGTTGCATGAACTCAAGTGCGTGTTTGCCTATTTATGTGTCCACCTCTGAAATAATAGGTAATGATTAAAACGTTTCAATGAACATAAAATTATCTTCTACATTTCTACATCTATTGCCAGACAAAAACACTTTACCACAGTTATTTTCAGGGAAGCTTTTTATTCACAAAATCCTTGTGGTGCGGTTACACACTGCTAATCATTTATAATAAAACTGCTTGTAAACTCACTTTATTTGAAAAATTGAAGAAACGTAATACACAAAAACACAAGTTTTAATTAAAGAATAGCAATATTTTCCAAAGATATATTATACCTTGTGCTAACTTAATGTTTTTAATTAATGTTTTTGTGTATATTTTTTTTAAATTTCAACTACTTTTAATTTACTTTTTTACTTTTATAATTTAAAGAATTTTATGTATATAATGTTAACAAGGTATAGTTTTAATTTTTGAACAAATAAGATTTTCTCATTCCCTTACTCTGTCCCAATACCATAGGATAATATTTTATTTTGATATACAATTTTTTTTTAATGTTTGATACTATTTTGGTTGATTATTAAAGTCCCGATTTTTAGTAAAAAGCAAGCCTTATCATTTAACGCATTGCTTTCTATAAAATTTAAGGCACCAATGTTTGTCCCTAAGTTTTTTCTCATTTCCTCATTCTATTTCGTTTTCAGTTAAAATGCGCTTTAATATCAAAATATACGCATCACTGTATTCATTTTCGCATATATTTAAATTTGTACAAAGATATTTACATTTAAAAAGGTTAATTTTAATTTGAAAATTAGATAAGTGGTTATTTTTTTCCATTCCCTCACTAATAAAATAATAACTAGGATAGTTGTTACATAGTTTTTGCATCTTTGCTTAAGTAATTATTGAGGGCTAGATTCTGTGAGAAAAAGCAGTTCTGAAAAATTGTATCAGGTTACAAAATTTTTGAAGAAATAAATGTTTTTTCTCTCATTTAAAAGATTTCATATCTTAGTTTAATAACAATTGGCAACGTTACCTCACTTTAAAAGATTAGCCTGTGGTCAACTATCGTTTTGGTCCGGTTTACAAAGAATTATCCATTAATAGTCCAAAAGCTCGCCTAAAAAAGGCGCAAGAGTTTTGGAAAGGCTGATATTTTTAGGATGGTCAATCATGGATTGAAGGAAATATAGTGCGTTCCAAAAATATATGTTTAGTTGTCAGTTTTTTTATGTTTATTTTTTTTCAATAAATTTTGTCTTACTTTTTTTATATAATTCAAAAGTGACACATCAAGGCCTCTTAAAATTCGCGTTTATTGGTTGTTACCTATATTCAGAATTTGATTGGCCAACTGGAATCGTTTAAAGAAGATAGACTGACTTTTGGAGATGACAGTTGACATTTTTCCATATTTTGGCATTCGAACGAAAACCGTTGTTTCGGTCGGGTCATCAGGGCCCCAAGATTCCAATCCTTCAATTGCCACGTGATGGTTCCGGCATCTTGGTGAAGAAGACAACAAAAAAAGGTAGTATTTTAGGAATCTTGTTAAACTCCATTCCATAAATTGCCATCTAAATCAGGCTTTTCTTGTGCTATTTTTAGCTGAGGGGCTAGAACTAATCTTTCAAGGCAAGTTGGGACAATTAAGTTGAGCAAAGTCATGTATAAATGTTCTATCGAATGTGAACAATATCTGTCTTTCCAAAACTCTTTCTTTTTTTCGCAAGCTCTCCGATTATAAAACTTGAATTAAGTTTTGACGCAAAAAAATCTCGTGCAAAAACACGTTAATTTAGATTTCCATTGCTCTATAATTTTTATTTTCCAGAAACGTACCTGGATAGAAAAACCAGGGCAGTTGTGTGTTTCCGTGAGGAAATGTTGACATATTATTTTTCTGGTATTATTTCTATCGTGCAGACTTGGAGGCAGACAGTTTCGCAATTATGTGCATGAGTAGGTACTATGTAACCACAACCTATGGCATTTTTTCGAGTCACGCATACCTACTACTAGTTACTTACAATTACTTCGTTATTTGTTTGATTTCATGTGATAAATACTGGAAACGTTTCCATTATTAAACTAATCAAGGGCCATTATCCGCGTTTATTTTTAAGTGTTTACAAGGGTCGATCGATTAGAATAATAGCAGTAAGTGGGTTTATAAAGGATTAGTTCTAACCCAACGTTTATACCTATGGAACAGCGGTGCACCCGCTGATTTAACCTGTGTCATAAAAATGTCCTAAACATGGTTCTTTCTGCCATATCCCTGTGCGCTTCCGACTGATGTACGTTACCCTGAGAATGCAAGTTTTCTTCCTCTAAGGCTGGAATTTATCGTCAATCCTCAAGGCCTTCTTAAGGCTGAGTGGTATTTGATGATGCCTTAAGGTTGGAAATGCATTTTATAGTCGCTGAAGGAGACCTTAAGTTTGAGTGAAAGCCAATGTAGCTCGGGAGCTACCTTAAGGAGGCCTTGGGTCGTGTTTTTCAGGTTAGGTTCAGGTTTTATGTATTGTTGTTGGTGTGATTTTTGAAGAGTAGTTTTTCTTTGTTTTTTTTTTTTGGTGTATAATGGACGAGCCTCAAAATTTCTTGAACTACATGGAGTGTCAGGATATGGTAGAAGTAGAAAAACCTCTCCCACCATATCAGCGAGTTTAAAAAAAATACCTTAGAAATTTTGACAACCCTTTGAAAAGGCGTTAAAAAACTATATGCTTTTCTAAAAATACAATTCAAAATTATATACACCCTATTACATATAATGAATTAAAAACCGCCGATAGAACCGATGAATCAATTAGTACTTAATTTAAGATATTATGCAACTGGCAATTTTCAAGTAAGCGAACCCATTCTAATGGACAAATGTTTAATAATCAACCGTCCTTCACGAGAAAAATTGGTGTTGTAATATTTGGTTATTTCTTCTCATCCCCTTTGTTTCCTTTGTAGCATCTGTTTTTTTTGGATTCCAATGTGGAAAATTTTGCCACCTGTGAACACAGGTACTCCTTTTCTTCATTGGGAAAAGGAGTTCTATTCTTCTTTCGTTTTTCTATGACTTATAGCTTTAAAAACTACAACATGCAATTTAATAAAATCAGTAAAATCATACAAAACTAAAAAATAACCTACCATTTTTGACAACCACCACAGTTCACCACACAAAATTCTGATGTTTTCGCTTAAACCTGACAGACGAAAAAACGAAAAAATGCCACCTCGCGACCTCAGAGTGGCCTTCAGCAAGTCTTTCTCGAGGAACGCTTTATAAAACGGACTCAATGAGGAGCCCTCAAGGAATCCTCACTGAAAGAAGGCCTTAAGGATCGACTATAAATTCCAGCCTAAGAGGACTTTGTTTTGCCTTTTTTTCAAGGACATAAATCTTTAGACTACGCAGCAAGTATACACAGTGGACCGCCGACTCTACACCCCGTCCGAAAGATGATCTTGCTACATGTTAGACTTTACGTCACATTTTACAGAGGACACTCTGTAGATCTGTTAAAAATATGGCTTTATTTTAGTTTATTACGGAAAAAATGCTAATTTGCCTGCAGTACTCACTAAATCCTTTCTATATTAAATTCGGCGAAGGTGATGGAGCGGTGCAGGCTCAATATTTATTGTATGTGTCGGTAATGAATTAGTCGGTCAAAAGCAATTAACACTCTGTGTTAAAGGTTTTTTTTGCGATTTCATGTATTATTCTGCAAGCTAAAGCCAAAGACAATCAAACAGAACCCTTTGTAGATGCGTATACTTTACTTTTTGTTTTTTTCTTTCTTTTGACAAACAAGCAAAATTTTCCCAATTTTACTATAATATAAATTTTGATGTTTACGTTAATAAGCACAAGAATTGAGAATGGTGAACATAGACTTTAACTTCAAAGTTTTTTTTTAATTCGTGATTTTAACATAAACTTTTGAAATTGTATTTAAGCTTCTCTTTGTGAGATACTAAGACAACAACGAACAGTGCCCAGTAAACATACAAGCTATAGCAATGTTAATTAGGGATGGGACATTTACAAACAATGAATCACCAATCACCAAAAGTGTTTGGCAGCACACTACACAACCATGGAGGCTGTGCCTATTAAAGAGAGTGTAGCGCTTGCAGTCCAAGACTTCTGCAATCTCATTGCCTTTATGACCGGAACGTCCCAAAATCTAAACCAATGGGCGTTAATTATATTCTGGCTGCTAAATCCAATGCTTAGAAAAAATTTAGATAAGTAATTGATTACAGAAAAGTTAATAAAGTGACCACAGGTGACTCATGTTTGCTTCCAAATATCGCAGACAATTCAGATCAATTTGGTCATGGTCGTTATTTTACCACCCTCGATCTTGCTAGCGTATTTCACCAAATAAGAATGAAACCCTCTAATATACCTAAAACCGCCATTTCTGCTTCCTTTGGTCACTATAAATTCACTAACATAACTTTTGGTTTACGAAGCATTCCTAGTAATTTCCAACGCTTCGTGACTACAGTACTTACTTGTTTGGCAACGCTTCGTTTACCTGGACGTCATTCTATTTATACTTTTTCTATGTGTGGATGGATAGCAATTTTGACGAGACTGGGGATTAACTAAAAAACAATATACTAGTATGTCACAATCAGTCATTTTTACGGTGTTTGTACTTGACAATAAACACTTAAAGTAAATATTTCAACGCATCGGTATCGGTATACGTATCGCGTTCGAAATAAAGCCAAAATTCACTACATTTTTGACTTGCTCATGCCATGTTTCGAACGATGCCCGCTTTTTTGACGGGTGCGATAACACAAAAGCTGATAGTAATCGATACGTACGGAGTGATGAACTTATCGTTATGTCCATACCAACGCACGCATCGATTGCTGTTAGCAGTTCTGTCATCGCACCTTTCAAAAAAGCGGGCACCGTTCAAAACATCGCATAAACAAGTCAAAAATTTTGTGTATTTTGGCTTTATTTCGAACGCGATACGTATACCGATACCGCGTTCAAATATTTACTTTAAGTGTCTATTCTTTCTTTTCCCGAGTATCCAGTTTTATAGATTATTGTTGTCAGCTGTGAGTTTTTGAAATTATATCGAATATCAGATTTTACTGACACTCTACTTCCAATGGTAGTGGGTATGGAACTACCTGTGCGACCCTGCGAGCCCACTTTAGTTGATCGTATTTTTGTATATTTTTTTCCACTTTCTGCGGAACAATGTGTAGGTCACCTTGCTGGGCCCGTTGCACGTTCAATATCCATGGTTTAGACCTCGAAGCCTGCCTCTTTCGCAAAATAACATATTTTTCTGGGCTGCAATTTCAATAATGTGTAGAGGCTGTCATCATTAAGCACCAACGTTGCTGAGCAGGTCACCTCGTCCGCATGTTCTTATTACGTTTTCCACACAAATACTCAATGCTTAACTTAAAGAGGGAATAAACCAAGTAGGTCAACAGAAACGCTACAAGGATGTTCTTAGGGGCAATGTTAGCTGTCAGTTTACATCTTTTGTGCATGTAGCTCATAGCATTGTTTAACATCTCGGGCTAAATCAGCAGTAGATCGCAGACTTCGCATCAAAGCAAAAGCCTGTGAGCATGTACAGGGTGTCCCAAATTGGACACTTTTGGTGGGTTTACGGTACTTCCAGGCGAGATAGAACAAAACTGACCCCTACTTGCGAGACTCAATTTTCAAGAGAAGATCGAATGTGAAAACCGCATCTTGATATGTCAAGCCATTAACAAGCTACGGGGGGGGGGGGAGTTTGAAAAGTTTGCATTTCAAAAGAGGGTCTATAGCTTCGTTATTACCGAAAATTTACTTTTTGATGTAAAGAGCTTTTTTGTAGACTTTTTGACAAATAATTTAACTATCTTTCCCAATTTGGGACACCCTGTACATCTTAAAGCATGCGATCCATTTCGATCCGTTAGACATATCTTATATGAGTTAAGTAACCTTTTTCCAAAACTGGCCATTTGCATGCCTGAACCTGTAATTTCCATTTTAAATTTGATTATTTAAAATGTGTTGACTATTTTAAACATTTATCGAATCAGAAAATGTAAATGGATTTCCATAATCCATATTATACAAATAATGCAGTATTTTTTTAGAGTTGCTTTTTTCATATTTTGCGTGTCCAGAGTTTAAAAAAAAATATTTCTGGTTGAGATAACTCCATACAAAAAAATCTGCACAAATGTATGTATTGGGCGGGCTACCTTAAAGCAGGGAATCTTGCTGCGCGGTATGAAAATGAAGCCAAATGAGCACCAAAGAGTGGCGGGTGACCGGAATTTGGCTAGACTAGGTACTAAATATACTATTTGATTTCTAAAAATTGGAGATGTAGATAGAAACTTGTTTAACAAAACTATCCTACTGTGGAGGGTTTGTTCGACGGCCTGTATAACCATTTGGCACTATTAAATCTACGTGTCTTTTATCTAGAAAACAAAAAATGTTTCAACCCTGAAACTCCTTCGTTCAAACGTTTACAGTACAAGGTGTTCGAAATTCGAGAGGAGAATGGGGGGGTTTTAGGTATTTCTAAAGCGAAAAGTAGTAGCAGTAGTATAGGGACGGCCCGTGGGCCTCTTCATGGGCCCTTTTTGGCATATCCCGTTGCAACTCTCTCCGGGCCTCCCTTTCTTCTTTACGAAGTTCAGTATGTCGCCCCATTTGAGTGATTGAGTGCAGCTCTTCTTCCCCTATCGTGGGAAATCCCCACTTCAGCGGCCTTGATCTAGCATGTGCATCGCACTCTGCTATCAAGTGCTGCACCGATTCCTCTTCGAGCTCGCAAGCGGGACACATGGGATCTCCTGCTACCTTTATTTGCGTCAGATGTATGTTTCATATTGAGTTTCGGCCCCTAGTCTGGCAAGTTCGTCCGCTTTCTCGTTCCCTGGTATTCCCTCATGACCTGAATCCCACATAAGTGACACCCTCTTGTCTTGAGTCAATGTTTACAGTGCTTCACCGCACTCCTCCACTAGACTACTGACTATTTTGGGTGCACTTAGAGCCTTGAGGGCAGCCTGACTGTCGGCGCATATGTATATGTCCCTCCTGCCATTTCTGACCTCCGGTAGGTTTGCTGTCATGATAATGGCATACACCTCCGCTTGAAATACAGTAGCGTGTTCTCCAAGTGGATAACTTTTCTGAACTTCTAGGCTTTCCGCGTACACTCCTGTGCCTGGCTGACAGTTTAGAGCCATCTGTGTAGCAGACCGTCGCTTCTCTGCTTAATTCCATTTGGAATTCTTCCCATTGCCATTTATTCCGTTCTGGTATTGTGACCTTGTACTTTTTATCGAACCGCGAAAAACTAATATACGTGCTATGGGTTCGATTTCTAAGGAATAAATGATGGTGAAACTCGTTTTTGAGCTACGGGAACTTTTTGAAAAATATTCTTTTTAGAATTTGGCCTATAACTTTTTTAATATTGAAGGTTTCTTTTTGTATAGATAATTTAAAGTAGAATTTATTTGTACGTTTAGTTTTTGACAAATAAAACTAAGTACGTATTTTTCTGTGTACTACAAAAATTTGAAGATGTTCAGAAAGTGTCCCCATTGAATAAAAAATCGACATGTCCGAGGATTTTTCGACAATTGCTTTTGTTTCATTTTCGTTGGAATACACTGTATGTGAAGCGCATAGAGGCACGAACTCCTCCACAAAACGTTGACAAAACGAAAATACCGCCCTGTTTCACAACACTCGCACTGCCAACGCCGAAAAATAAACTTGATTTAAAAACTTAAATTCACATTCGCCGGTTCCGCTTTACTATAAAGGGTAATTGAGTATTTATTTTTCTTTAAACTTTTTCGAGATTAAATATGCTAAAAGGTTTTAAAGGCGCTTCAAAGAAATTCAATTTTCATGCTTTACCGTTTTAAACATCAAAGGTATACACGAAAATCGTATACTGCAACAGAATAAGGATAAAAATCTAGATGTCAACTTCACACCGAAGTTGGACCTGTGCGCGATAGACTTGGAACACTTTATTTTATTTTTTTATAGCGACGAGAAATCTTCATAGACACCGGCCTCTGGTGGTCTGAGGGCACCTACGAACTAAACCCCTCCGCTGCAGATTTGTTCGAAATAGCGAAACCATTCTCAAGAATATAACGTCACTATTTCGCCGGTCACTATTTTTAGTCTTTTAGGTTGCATTCGTGATTTTTAGAATCGTTCTTATCATGTCCCTGGTTCCATTTATCTACGTATTGTATAATTTCTCTGAAGGGGCTCTCTATGGTAATATTCTCTATCTGTAGATCGTGTCTTATTGAATCGCGGTAGTTGCCAAATCTTGGACAGTAAATTAATGTATGTTCTGTTGTGTCTTTGTCCGCTTTCAGTATTTTAGTCCTATTTGGCTTGCCAGGATTCCAGTGTTTTCTCTTTTGCAGTTTCTTTGTTTTCTTCACTATGGCCATTTTTATCTTCATATACAATTTCTTCGAAAATTGTCTAAAACTTGGAAAAAAAAGAAGTTAAAAAACCTCCGAATCAGTTACTTCAACTGAAAAGAATCTTAAAAACAAATGATCAAAAGGACCAAAGCGAAAAATGATGTTTCGCCCTGGGCAACTAGCGTAGGCTCATTAGTGGTTCCACTGGTCACCCTCCCCAAACATCATTTAACACCATTATACACTTTGATTTCCAACTTTGAATCACTGTCACTCAGAAATAGGCATCGTTCCGTATTGGCACTTATCCAAGTCACCTGAAACGGGTTCGCCCTGGCATGTTAATCTTTCCAATAGGTTTACGCTGTTAAGGCGATTACAACAAAAAGAAGTTAAAAAAAACCTCCGAATCAGTTACTTCAACTGAAAAGAATCCAAAAACAAAAGGTCAAAAGATCTTGGGTAGAAACACGCCAGGACGAACCCGTTTCAGGTGACTTGGATAAGTGCCAGTACGGAACGATGCCTATTTGTGAGTGATTCAAAGTTGGAAATCAAAGTGTATGATGGTGTTGAATGATGTTTGGGGATGGTGACCAGTGGAACCACTAATGAGCCTACGCTGGTTGCCCAGGGCGAAACATCATTTGATGATTTTTCTCTTCGCTTTGGTCCTTTGTATGTTCCTTGTGGGATACTCATCCAAGTTTGAATTTTTGTTTTTTCCACCCAAGATCTTTTGATATTTTGTTTTTAAAGACTAGAAAGTTTGGTCTACTCCTTCAGTTATACCACTAACTGGGTTTGGAGCTAGTCAATCAACTCCGCTTTACACCGGAGTACCACAAGGATACATACCGGATGCGAAAATAACTCTTGACCAATCAGTGTTCAAGACAACAATTTCTATTGTTTTTTTTTTAAATATATTTATATATCGGTTTATAACGTTCTACGTCTTCCGATTCCCAATCTCCATCCATCTCTGTCGTTCCATGCCTCTTCCTCTAGTCCTTCGGACTTCATTTACTCCATCTCTCCAGCTTCTTCTGGGTCAAACTATACTAGTTGTTTGTCCTGAATGTTGTCTTCTATTGTATGCTTGACATTCATTACGTTATTCTTTCCATCCTTGACCTGCATGCCGCTCTTCTCCAATAGACCATCTCTGTTGCATTAAGCGTTTTCTTTATTGTCTCTTTTAGTGGCCATACCTTTGAAGAGTAAGTAGTTATTGCTTTTACGATTGTATTGTAAATTCTTGTTTTGTTCTCTTTACTAACATGTTTGTCCCAAAGTGCGCTATTAAGCAGTGATTCCTGTGTGTTTCGGCATCTTATTGCTTCCGCTAGATCTCCAATGTTTGTTAGTTTCATACCTAGGTGTTTGTACTCTGTACATTACTTGATTGTTTGTCCACTATTTAGTGCAAGATCTTGCTGTTCGCCTCCTCTACACATGAATTTTGTTTTGGAAAAATTGATTTTCAATCCCCATTTGGGTACTCTTCTGTAAGCTTTAGAGTCATATATTTCAGATCTTTATAATCTTGGAAGATTACAACTTGGTCATCAGCAAAGCTAAGCGTGAACTTTTCTCTTCCAACGTTTTAGTGCCTACTCTAGGTATATTTTGAAAAGAGATGGCGACAAACCACATCCCTGCTTAAGGTCTTTATCTGTAATAAATCCTTTACTGATGTTGTTTGCTTGTTTTATTTTTGTTTTTATATCATCGTATAATGTTCTTACAGCTTTGATCAACTCTAAATTTAGGTTGCTCGTTTCCAGAGAGCGCCACAGTTTACTAAGGGGTACACTCTCGTATGCTTTCTTTAAGTCGACGAAAAGTAAGGTTGTAGGCTAGTTTTTTTCTGAATTACTTGGGTCACAGTAAATATGTGGTCTACTTTCCCATTCTAAAACCTGCTTGTTCTTCTGCTTCGTTATTAGTGTATTCATTTTTGATTCTTGCTTTTAATATTTTTCCATATATTCTACTTAGTGTATTTTTCATCGTTGTACCTCGATAGTTTTCACATTTATTTTTGTCACCTTTTTTAAATATTTTTGTTCAATAGCTAATCTTCTATTGGTTTTTAACCAACACTATACTCAGGGAACCCAAGCAACGGTCAACGCAAAGTAGTACGAAAGATCACATCAAAACTAACAAAGAGCCTGCTGAACCTGGCGAAGGTGTCAAACACCGTCTATAAAAGCCAGTTAACTTCTACCGCTTCATTGGCCTTTAGTCTACTGTTACCGCTATTTTAGCATGGATCAGTTTTATTGTTAATATGGCCGCGACAGTAGGCCAAATGATACTTAAACAATAAGAGTTAACTGACTTCGTTGAGTGATCAGATATCTGACGGATCAGGCCAGAGACTCAACGCTCCGTCAGTTTTGGCCCACACATATACAAATTGACCTATAAAAATCTGATATAAATGTTGACAAGAAACCATATCGGCTGTCCCAAGAAAGCTTTTCTAGCGGGTATTCTTATTCTATACACTCGAATGCCCTATCACCCCTTTTTCGAGGCAAGGTCGAGCTAGGAAACGCTCCTCTCCGGAATTACATTTGCGAAGTTATGCATTTTCAATGTTGCCGATGTCATATACCGCCGATGATCGAATTGAATATTTTTCCTTACATCTTACATCACACGGATTTATAGGTACACATTTCTATGCAAAAGTCGCACGAAATCAAATGGATTTTGTATGAAGCACGGTGTGTAAGATTTATTTATTCTCTAAATGGGGACAGGCAAATAATCTATCGTATTTTGCTCAAGTCTCCTTACACAAGAATTTAATAATAATAATTTTCCTCCCTTAAGCATAACTTGTTGGAGGAAAGGTTGACAATTACTAAAAGTCTTTAAAATATTGATACCAAATTTTGAAACACGGTATATATAAGTCTTATATATCGTTCAAATAATTCAAAAAACGTAGAGAGACTGAAAAAGCGGCAAAGGTGAAATCCCAAAAACCTTCTTAACATTGATGAGGATTACCCCGAGTGCAGCCCAATAGATTTATGGCTCGTTTTCCTTTTTTGCCTTTTTAAATTTCCAAGGAAAATCTGTACTGCCATCAATTTCAGCCCGCGACGTTGTCTTTTCGCAGTAAGTAATGGCAGGAATTTGGTTATATTGGAAAAATTTCAATTATTTTCCGATACCGTTGCAGACATGGACAATTTGCTTGTTGTGACGGCTGGCACACTCATATGTAGCGGATATTGGTATACCCAAAGAAAGTTAAAAAAAAATTAGACCGCGGTTGACGAGTTCCCATAATTATCCCTTATTTGATTTCCTATAATACATAATACATTATATTACAGTTTAAAATACATGGGCAAGTTCTAGAAACAATTGTTGCAATCAGCATTAGAACAATGCTCACTTAGCATTGCTACTAGCTATCGGTTGGAATGGGCTGGGCGTCTTTTTGGTCCGACTTACGGTTTCAGAGATATAGGTGTTGAAGGTTGGAAGTGTCACATTTTAGGGATTTTCCACCAAAATCAGTTTTTTGCCTATTTTGTTGTGTTCGAGTAACTTACTACTTCCAGTACATTAGTTTTTAGGTCGAGAATCAGGCTATTAAATGCAGTTGAGAAAATTAACATGTTTCGTTTACGTCACTCTCAGTGGCGGTACAAACAAACGTAAAAAACTTTTTTTTCAAAATGCAATTTTTCGTTAAATCGCTGATCAAAAAAGAACAAAAAGAGTAATTTTTTATTGTTTGATATGTTGCATTTTGAAAAAAAGTTTTTACGTTTTTCAAGTTTGTGCCGCCATTGAGAGTGACGTAAGCGAAACATGTCATTTTTTTCAACTGAATTCAATAGCCTGATTCTCTGCCTAAAAACTGGTGTACTGGAAGTAGCAAGTTAGCTATTTGAATAGAACAAAATAGGCAAAAAACTGATTTTAGTGAAAAATCCCTAAAATCTAAAACTACACCTATATCTCTGAAAGCGTGAGTCGGCTCAAAAAATGGTCCATTTACAGGTTGATCAAGCCAGTGGAAATGCTAAGTGAGCGGGGTCTTTAAAAAAAAAACAATTATTCAGGTAGTTCTATAGATTTTCTTAATGTCAAAAAAAACTCCTAAAGATAGCTCTGAAAGACAATTCTGGAGAACAAAATATGAGCCTTATTTTCAAATAAATTTTATTCATCAATGAGTAATACATAAAATAACTTTATACCCTAAAATGCCATAGTATTTCACCCTAATTGGTAAAAGTGTCTCAGGGCATCCGATTTAAAATTTAAAATTGTTCATCATCCCCTCATCTCGAAAGCTGGTCGCTTGCGTAGCTTTAGGGTGCCATTATTTCCATAAGCGATCTGGGTGACTTTTGAATAACGAAGCCTTTGTTTAAAATAATCCATGCATATTGGTTCTTTTTAAGAGAGTCATTATGAGCATACCTAGTATGCTGTTTCTATTTAACAGCAAATTCTAATGAACTCTTATGTTATTTATTGGTTATGTTTATTTTTTTTATATGGAGCGACATACCACTGCCAGTTTAAAGGCCTGCGTTTTTGCCTTCCTCTAACCGAGTGATTTTTTTAATTTTATTTTTTATATCGAGCGACAGACCATTGCGGCAGATAGCGCTACTTGCTTTTTTATGCCAGGGGAGGGTGCAGCTCAACATGTGCGTATTTCAGAAAAAAGCTTGGAACTCAAAAGATGAGTGTGTCACCATTAAGTGCTAATTATGTGCTGCAATTAAAATTTGCACACTTAATCGGAAAGAACTTTTTTTAATTTTGAAAATGGGGGTGCTAGCTCGACAACAACGAGCCACACCCCCACACCACAAATCAAGTGTTGATTTGTGGTGGGGGAGATGTGGCTCGTTGAAGATACTCGTCTTTTAAATTCGAAGCTTTTTTCTGAAATACGCAGATGTCAAGCCACACACACACCCCCCTCCACCCAGTGGCGGATCCAGCGGAAGCGCGGGGGGCGCGCGCCCCCCCACTGAACATTATCAAAGTTTAAAAAATATTAAAGGACCACGCACAGGACATTTATAATTTTGAATACGTTGTATAACTATTTCGTTTCTATGACCAGTTTCTGAGATATCCGCTATCAAAGTGAGAAAAATAGCCATACACTGTTGTGTTTCAATTACGAAAATAGTGGTTTCTCTAGAATAAATGAAAAAAAGTGGATAAAATTCCTAAACAGAACACAAGCTGTACGCAAGAGTCTACTGTTATTTTTAACGGATGCCTAGTTTTTATACGGGGGACAGTCAAAAATAAGATATTTTTGTTAATTTTCGAATTTCTGTTTCAAGCTATTTTGAAAATCTGAAGGTTTTTTTGAGCCATAATATTATAATTTCAATTATTTGTAGGTAAAAAAATAGGTTTGGCTTGGGTAACTTAAAGGAAAAAACATGATTTTAGTAACTGTCTGCAGATAACTAAAGCGTGACTTTTTGGGTTGCCGATGCAAAAAAAAACTTTTTTTTTTGATCACGGGTGCAAAAAGATTTCTGTCCGTTTTTACCCAAAATTAAAGAGAAATAGCGGAAAATAGTAATATTGAAAAAATCTAATTACTCTTGCCTAAAAATTAAGCCATTTCCACCAGTTTCCACCAAGTATTTACGAAAAAATCATTTCAAAACATCTTCAAAATATCAAACTGTCAAAGATTAAAATGTTGCAACAATGAACGTCACCGAGTAAAAAGGCACATCGCTATGGCAACCATTATTATTTCATTTACCAGCCGCCTTGATTTAAAGTATAAAGATGGTGTGTTGCGAGAAGTGCTCTTTGTTCGACATTTTTAAAAGTATTTTCTTGTTTTTCTTGGATTTTTTGATAAAGGTATTAAAAAAAATAGTATTGACAACTCGTGGCTCAAGTGTGCTTTTTTTTAATCGCGTTTTTAAATACCTTGCTGCGCTCGTTATTTAAACCAACGCTTGTAAAAAAGCACTATTTTAGCCACTATCGAAACCGTTTGGTTAGTGGGGAGGGTCAGGTCTACTTTTTGGCACTATATTCGTAGTCGCTGGAGTCGGCTTACATAAGTTTTTATTGCTGGCGCCCCCTCCCCCCATGTGAAATTTCTGGATCCGCCATTGCCTCCACCGTCATAAAAAAGAAAATAGCGCCATCTGCCACAGGTTTGCAGTGCGGACTGCCGAACTAGAAGCTTTCAAAAGAACATTAAGAGCTCAAAAATAGCATGCGGTCGATTGTCAAGTGTTGATTTGTGGTGGGAGGGGTGTGGCTCGTTGTCGAGCTAGCACCCCCATTTCAAAATTAAAGAAGTACTTTCCGATTAGGTATGAAAATTTCAATTGCAGCACATAATTAGCACATAAATTGCACTTAATGGGGACATGCTCATCTTTTGAGTTCCAAGCTTTTTTCAATGTTTTAAAAACATACTTTCTGATTGAGCACAAAAATTTGTTTTTGACACATAATTAGCACATAATGAGCACGTAAATCTGAAAATGTTTTGTTTCGAATCGGTCAAATGGCGGGTGCAGCTCGACGGATCCGAGCTTTCTTTCCCTTTAAATACACATTAATTATATAACAAGGAGTGTAAGTACAAAATGGTGAAAGATCTCAAAAGTTGACACAATTTTTATACCTACTTTCATGAAAAATCGATACGTTTTGTTAGCCAAATAAACCCCAAATTTCTGTTTTAAAAATCTCTACTTATCCGACAAAGAACGAGGCACGATTAACATTGAAAATGGGCCCCCTTGAATTTTCATCAAATTTCAGGTATCATCATAGCCGATTTTTTTGTGAAATATAAAGAGGAACGTATGTCTGTCTGTCCTACGTAGATTTCCTTGAATATATCAAAGACTTCTAATCCGTTTTTGACAATTTGACAATCTTTCGGTAGGTATTTTAGCAAGCAATGTGTCCAAACTCGAATATTTTATACAGGGTGTTATTGTAATCGTATATGTTAATAAAATCTCGAAACCAAAAAATAATGTGAAATACAACAATAAACCTTTATATTTTTAACTTGCGGTGGAAGCATGTTTTAAAAACTATTATACAGGGTGTTTTTCCTAATCTAAACCTATTTTTAATTCAATAATTAAACTTTTGGGGCAGCATGTTTCTATCAACAGCATCATTTACTGATAATATAATCTCGTGGATAAGTAATATCTTGTTGGTGTCTGGTATGTCCTAAAAACCATAATGCACTAGCCACGTGACAACAGGTACCAACCATTATATAAAAGTATAAAACATTTGGATCTTAATTTTATGTTCAATTATCTGGATATATTGCACATGTCGTTTTGGGGCCAGAACGGTTGGTACCTGTTGTTACGTGGCTAATGTATTATGGTTTTTAGGATATGCCACCCACCAACAATATTACTTATCTACAAGGTTATATTATCAATGAAGTAAATGATGCTGCTGATAGAAACATGCTGCCCGAAATACTTTAATTATTGAATTAAAAATAGGTTTAGATTAGAACAAACACCCTGCATAATAGTTTTTAAAACATGCTTTCACCTTACGTTAAAAATATAAAGGTTTGTATTTCACATTATTTTTTGGTTTCGAGATTTTACTAACATATACAATAACACCCTGTATCAAATATTTGAGTTTGGACACATTGCTTGCTAAAGTACCCAGCGAAAGATCATAAAAATGTCAAAAACCGATTAGAAGTCTTTGAGATAATGAAGAAAATCTAGGTAGGAATATTTCCCATGCATAGCAGGATCTACGTATTTTTTATCTTTATATTTCAAACAAAAATCGGTTATTATGATACCTTTAAAATAATGAAATTTAGTTCAAATTCACGGGGGCCTATTTTCAATGTTAATCGTGCCTCGTTCTTTCTCGAAAGTACATGGCTGCTTATTATTGATTAAAATTTAAAAACAGTTCTGGTGATGGCTAATATTTTTAAGAATAATAAAACAAGAAACGATCGAACTTTCCATAGGAATTCTCATAGGTCCCAAGATGTAAATAGCTATATAACCGCGTTATTTAAATTACCAGAGGTAGATAAATAACTACCTTATTTCTTGAATATCTTACTGAAGGAAAACATGCCTCGTGGCGTATAGTCGGCATATAAATGCAAATATTTCGAAAATTGCGTTTATTCTACATCAAAGATGGAGGTCGAATTTTTCGGCCGATTTTAGAAATTGCTTTTCCCTGGTGCATTGCGCGATATGTATAAATGGAAATTTATCGCTACACCCCGCTGCATAAGGAGTGCCAAATGTTGGAAAGTTTTTATTTAATTTTCCATGGTGAAGAGCATAACCTCATTTGCGTAAAAGCTTCCTTCTGTATGTAACGCGATGCCAAAGTTGCCTACAAACTCTCACAACATATTGTTCGTAAGTGCTATTGTTTCGCAAGTTTCGTATACATGTTCTTTAAATTAAAAGCCATATCTTTATTTTAAATGCGCGTCGATAAAAATATTACCAAAGATTACACTAGTCAACACGAAAAAAAGGTTGGCAATAAAAATAGCTCAGTCTTACAGATTTTGAATAAAAATAATTAAAATAAATAAGATAATTAAACAAGTAAAATAAAAATAAAAATAAATAAATAAATAAATAATTAAATAAAATAAAAATACATAAATAAAAAAAAATAAAAATTAGGAAAGAAAAATAAAAATAAAAATGAAGAAATAAAAATTAAATAAAAAATAAATTAAATAAAATAAATAAAGTAAAAATATATAAATAAATAAGAATAAATAACAATAACTAATTCTGTTATAGATTTTGACCTGCTCGACGCAAATCGATCAATATTTTCCGAGGTCTGGTCTACATGATACTAGACACTTACAGTGTGATTTACTAAGATCTAAAATAGTACCCCCCATAAATCTAAATATTTATACCTGTGGAGGTACTAAATTTTAAAACCAATTTTCAAAAAACACAAGTTAATCATTATTGCAAAATACCACTGAAAAACTGCTTTTTTCCTTAAAATATACCATATTTTAGGAGAAAATGCCCTAAAACTAATTTTTTTGGCCAATAATAGTTTCATTATCCGTGTTTGAGGTTATAAAGCTAGTGATTTTTTAGACCACCTCTGGGGGGTGGTTTATATTAATAGCCCCCAGAAAGGATTGTTTTATCGCAATTGGTAATAATTTCGTTTATAAATAATTTCCCTAAGTAACCGTTTTTACAAGAACTAATTTACCTCATTTAATATCCCAAGTTGTTCATTAATCAATAAAACACCTCCAATTTTGTCCAGAAAAACAACATATTTTGAACCCGTTTTCAGCAAAAAAAATATATTTACGAGGGCACTACGAGGCAAAAAAAATATAAGTGAAGGTCACTGATTATACACAAAAACTGTTTCCAATAAAAAAAAATCCAAAACAATTGTACCTATTTACAAACTGAAATTAAAACATTGAGTTTTTCTAAAAGCTTAATCATCAAACAAAACTTTTCACTGAAAGATCATACTCAAAAGTCTCAAAGCTACAGTTTTCATCGGTACTTCGTTAATGGCCATTTTCTCATGTTATACCAGAGAACCGGGCACCGTCCAGTTCGTTGAACGCATCTGTGAAAGATCGTTGGATTCAGGTCTGTTTTTAGCTGCGCGCATTTGTTTACATGACCTCCTTTGATGAAATATTTTTATTTGTGGTTTGAGATTGCGACGGGTTTGTGTTTGTAAAGTTTTTTCATACTTTCGATAGATAAAGACACCTTTTAAACAAATACAAAGTTAATCTAATCCTTATTTTATGATTACATATCGAAATGGTTTTGTGACAGTGAGTATTAATCGCGAAAATCAATAAACAGGGGTAAGTTTTGATAAGAGTGACTCAACTGAGCGTTTACCATTCATTATTATCCATATATAAAGGGTGGACCAAAAAATCATTTTTGCGTTTGGAAAGACAAGACATCAGACTTTTTCGATCCGCTCCTAAATTTGAAATTTCCTAAAAATCCAAGATGGCGGACCGTTTTAAATAACGGGAAATTTTCATCCCCCCCCTGAAAAAAAAATATGTGCGGCACTGGAGAAAATCTAAGTAATTATATCGGTTAAGTAATAAAAATAATACGGGATTTTATATTGAATGGAGTTGTTTGCTGTAACTTTAGATAGATGTACAAGACTTAAGGATTTTATGTTGTAGTTAAAAATTTAATAATTCTCAAAAATCTATAATGGAGGACATTTTTAAATAGTGGGTAATTTTCACCCCCTCCCCCTCTTCCCTGAAAAAAAATTATGTTTGGACATATATCCATCCCTGCTGCATATATGAAGGTATCAGTAAATTAAATCGGTTAAGAAGTTAAAAATTGATCATCAAGTATGATGACATAAACTAACTAAATGCCCCATTTGCTTAAAATTTGCCTGTTTCTGCATATAGGAAAATGTCACAGATTTTATTAGGCCCATTGAGTAGCCTGCTAACAGCGCCGATTTGAATCTGGTAGACAGCCATTTTTGAGGAGATTTAGAAAAAAAAAAGTTCACAGAAATGGCCGCAGCTACGGCGACATTACCGAACTGTGTCAAGGCATCACAGAAGCCCATCGAAGTTTGCCCCAAAGAAACATTACCAATGCTTTTAATAAATGGCGTAACGATTTGCGCACTGTCGTAAGAACACATGGGGATCAGCTTAGAAAATCTGAGTAGCCCGATCTAGATTATTATACGTTAACTAATGGTTATTTTTATTTAAAAGTATAAGTGTACAAAAAAAATTAATGATTAATAACAAAGTAAACTAAGCTTAATCTCGGTCAAATAACCACACCACTCTAGCTAAAAAATCAGTAGTTTAAAACCACAACAATTTTTAAAATTTTATTACAAGTCATAATTTTTATTGAAAACTTAACTGATTTAAGAAAGTGATACCTCCATATACCTAGCACAGATGAGAGGTAGAATGGCCTTGATTTTGTTTTGTTACTTTTTTTAGGGGAGTGAAATTACCCAATGGTTAAAGCGTGTTAAAGCTGTCCGCCATCTTGGATGTTTGAAAAATGTCAAAGCCGCAAGCTTTGTTCACCCAAAAATGTAAAAATGTTTAAAATCAAGTAATCCGATCAAAAGTTAAAGCTAATGCAAAAACTGCGATTTTTTTTGCAAATGACAATGTCGAGTCCAAAACCACTTATTTCAGAGGTTTATAGTTTTCTTATCTCTTAACCGATTTAATTATTCAAAACGGTCCGCCATCTTGGATTTTTGCGAAATGTCAAATTTTGAACCGGATCGGAAAACTCTCATATCTTGTCTTTCAAAAAAGTTAAAAAAATTTGAAAGCTATTCAATCAAAAGTTATGGCAAATTTAAAAGTTTGCAAGATTTTTTGGCCCACCCTATATATTCATTAGATCCCCCCTAGGGTTAAAAAAAACTTCTTTTAAATTGAAATTTTTTTCTTAAATCCAACAAAAGGTTGCGTTAAGATGATTCTTTACTTTAAAAAAAGAATTAAAATTATTCTTACAAATCAAACTATGTCCAAAACTCAAGGAAGTTGGTATAAAATGCTTAAAACCAACAATTTCACTTGAACTTAGGACCTGTCTAAAATAGGCTAAATCCTTTTAATAAATCCCACTGTTAGGTTTGATCTATTTTCTAAAAATCCGCAATAGCCTACTATTTCAAGTAGTCGGACGGGACAAAAAAGTAACTCATTACCAGAAGAAACAGCTGTGACTTTTATATGATTAAAATTAAAATAATTTCCTAAAACCATAGGTTATGCAATAAAATAGTTTAAAATAATAAGTTGTAACCAGAGCTTATAGGGTGAACCTTTAAACTTTGGGTTGGACGGGACAAGAAAAACCAAAACTTTGCTTTTCCAAACTAAGCAAAAGGCAGTGGAATTAAAGGAGAAAGCATGTTGTTAACATTTATGTTAAAAATTATTGTGAATCATAAACCAGTAAAGCTTTTCTTTTGGGTTGGACGGGACAAAAAATAAAATAACTGAAAAAATATTATTTGCTTTAGGTCCGAAACTGTTTGTATATTTCGGCTTATTTACATACTAAGGAAAAGTGTTATAGTAGTTTTATGATTTGGAGTTATATTTAGAGTTATCAAGATTTTTAACAGAAACGAGTAGATTGTGAAAGCATTTTTCTTTTTTTTAATTAAATTACATATGCTTGAAATGGCCCTTTGGATAATTAACCAAATGAATTTTCTAAAGTCCAAAACCATGCAATTATTTCCCAAACCCATACATCACCAATTTTCTAAATGATAAAGTTGCAGCTCTGCTTTTGCTTTATTTGTCCAAAAACGAATGGAATAATAGGGAAAACTGCAGTAAATTTATTAAAGTTCGCGTTTAGCGCTGACTAGAAATATGCTTTACCGCATCGTCAATAAATTTAGAGGCATTTATAATTTGTAAAATGCACCATAATGAATTTACTTTTTTGATTGCGCTTTAGTTTTACTGCGATGGTTTCTCCAAATGTAATTTAGATTCGAGTTTAATATATGGTTTATAATCAAAATTATGATTGTTTTCCACAAACCAAAACTACACTTTTTTGCACTCGACGCGCGTTTCTCTAACAACGTTAGCATCATCAGGAGACGATAAACAATGAACTAAACTAATCTATGCTCTATCTTATATACAATCCTTTAGTGGGCGGAGATAAGACTAATAATTTGTGATTGATCACGATTTTTAATCCTATCTCCCCTCAACCAAAGAATAAAGTGTATTAAACGGGATGGGTCCTCTATCTTTATTTAAACTATTTCTGGATTTAATGGTTTCCATACTTTCATATGCATTCAAAAGTCTTTTGTTTGGTACACTTTTTAGAAGTTTTAGGTTATCTAATGTGAATCTATGATTGTTTTCAAAAGCATGCTCGGCCACACTTGACTTTTCTGTTCTTCCGTATTTTAAGTGTGCTAAATGTTCTTTAAAACGTGTTTGAATAGAGCGTCTCGTTTGGCCAACATATTTTTTGTCACAATCCATGCAACTGATTTCGTAAATTCCACTTTTTTCTAGAACTGTAGTTTTATCCTTGGGATTTCCTAGTAAGCTTCTTATTGTGTTACCGGATTGATATACTAATTTAAGACCGGTGTTATTAAATACTTTGTGTAATCCTTTCGTATAATTAGGATTATAAGGAATTGATACAAATTTTGAGTCGCAGGTATCTTTTTGTCTGAAAAAGGTAGAATTCCGAAAGGTCTTTTGAAAAGAATGTCTATTTATCAGCTTATTTATTAAGCCTTCGTCGTAACCGTTTTCGCCAGCTATATTCCTAATCCTATTCTTTTCTGCTTCAAATCTTTCTTTGTTTAAGGGGAAATTTACTAATCTATATGTTAAAAAGTGCAAACTTGCAAGCTTATGTTGTAAGCAATGAAAAGAGTCATTTGGAATATACCTGTTGGTGGCCGTGCCTTTTCTGTATAGGTCAAAGTCCAATTTATTTTTATTTCTTATAACTAAAGTGTCTAGAAATGGCAGTGTACCGTTATTCTCTGTTTCATAAGTAAATTTAATAGTGGGAAATTTGTTATTTATTTTTTCCATAAAATTTTCAACACTAGTTACTTTAGTGTTGAATACTGCAAACACATCGTCTACATACCTGAACCATACTCTGGGGAAATACTCAAATTCTTTACTTATATCTGATTCAAATTTGCTCATAAATAGGTTTGCGATAAAAGGTGATAAACTATTACCCATTGTGGTTCCTTCTAATTGCTGGTAGTAGTTATTTTTATATTGAAAGTAATTTTGATTCATGCAGAGTTTTGTTAAAGATAGGTATTCTAAAGTCTGTTTGTCTTCTAGATTGTTTTTTCTTAGTAGTTCCTCCAGGTATTGTAAGGTATTGGGGATCGGCACACTGGGGAACAACGAACTAACATCGAACGAGATTAAAATTTCACCTTCTTGGAGTGAAATATATTTAACTTTGTTGATAAATTCAAGGGAATTTTGAACAGAAAAACCATTTTCCTTTATCGGTAAATTTTCAAACTCGTTTGCTAGCCATTTCGAAATGTTGTAAGTAGGTGATCCTACAGCAGAAACTATAGGTCTAACCGATTTTCCAGGCTTGTGGATTTTCGGAAGACAATACAGTTTCGGCATAGTGGGATTGCTTACTTGTAGTTTATATTTAATATTGTCAGTAATAATATTGTTACATTTTTTAATTGTGTTTTTTACTTCGTTAATCATTTTTGGTAAGGGGTTCTTTCGGACTTGTTTGTAGGGTCCATTTTTAATTAGGTTATCTACCCTTTCAAAATAATCTGTTTTATCTAATATAACAACTTTATTACCCTTGTCAGCCTTTAGATAGAAAACATCTTTTTCTCTCAAACTTTTAATTGTTTTATTGTGATTTAATGTACTATTTTTATTGTTTTGAATGATGTTTTGAGAGATCTGATATCGACAAGCATCTCGCACATAGCCCTTTGTGCCTTCTGAAAGATAAGAGATTGAACTTTCAATATTTGCAATAATATCACTTAAATTATCTTTTTGTGGGGGCAGAGCAATATAGCAATATAGCTGGCGAAAACGGTTACGACGAAGGCTTAATAAATAAGCTGATAAATAGACATTCTTTTCAAAAGACCTTTCAAAATTCTACCTTTTTTAGACAAAAAGATACCTGCGACTCAAAATTTGTATCAATTCCTTATAATCCTAATTATACGAAAGGATTACACAAAGTATTTAATAACACCGGTCTTAAATTAGTATATCAATCCGGTAACACAATAAGAAGCTTACTAGGAAATCCCAAGGATAAAACTACAGTTCTAGAAAAAAGTGGAATTTACGAAATCAGTTGCATGGATTGTGACAAAAAATATGTTGGCCAAACGAGACGCTCTATTCAAACACGTTTTAAAGAACATTTAGCACACTTAAAATACGGAAGAACAGAAAAGTCAAGTGTGGCCGAGCATGCTTTTGAAAACAATCATAGATTCACATTAGATAACCTAAAACTTCTAAAAAGTGTACCAAACAAAAGACTTTTGAATGCATATGAAAGTATGGAAATCATTAAATCCAGAAATAGTTTAAATAAAGATAGAGGACCCATCCCGTTTAGTACACTTTATTCTTTGGTTGAGGGGAGATAGGATTAAAAATCGTGATCAATCACAAATTATTAGTCTTATCTCCGCCCACTAAAGGATTGTATATAAGATAGAGCGTAGATTAGTTTAGTTCATTGTTTATCGTCTCCTGATGATGCTAACGTTGTTAGCGAAACGCGCGTCGAGTGCAAAAAAGTGTAGTTTTGGTTTGTGGAAAACAATCATAATTTTGATTTAGTGCAACCAGAGGTTCCAAATTCCCAACATATATGGTTTATAGTCAAATTTTGGTCCCTTAAGTAACCACTAGTTAAAGCAGTGCTTAAAGGCACAGTGCATAGCACCAAAGATAAAACCTCTCAACCTGTGGGTTCAAGATTTTTGTAGGTGCTATACGCTTATGCTTTTCAAAAAATTATACATGAAGTGCCTATTTTTTTTTTGGTCGGTACTGCAATTCTTGAAAATTCTGGTATATCCACTGTAACGCTTTATGCACACCACGTGTCTGGTACTCTCTAGCATATTCACTAAAACCTCCCCTTTCCTACTACGGCTATTTCGTTTCGTTTTGCACATTATTCTCAGGTAGTCTCCGATTGTCTCTTTGTTACTGCATGTTCCGTTTTTAGTTCTTGCCTTTTTATCTGTTTCGTTTTGTTTCATCACTTTATCCAAAAATGTCTTCTTGTTTCCTTTCTAGCATTTTTGTGACAAGCTTTTCGCTTTTTAACTATGTTGGGAATTTGGAACCTTTGGTTGCACTAAAACAAAGTTATTATTGTTTTTCACAAACCAAAAACTACACTTTTTTGCACTCGACGCGCGTTTCGCTAACAACGTTAGCATCATCAGGAGACGATAAACAATGAACTAAATTAATCTACGCTCTATCTTATATACAATCCTTTAGTGGGCGGAGATAAGACTAATAATTTGTGATTGATCACGATTTTTATTAACTATTTCTGTATTATGTTGGCCAAACGAGACGCTCTATTCAAACACGTTTGAAAGAACACTTAGCACACTTAAAATACGGAAGAACAGAAAAGTCAAGTGTGGTCGAGCATGCTTTTGAAAACAATCATAGATTCACATTAGATAACCTAAAACTTCTAAAAAGTGTACCAAACAAAAGACTTTTGAATGCATATGAAAGTATAGAAATCATTAAATACAGAAATAGTTTAAATAAAGATAGAGGACCCATCCCGTTTAGTACACTTTATTCTTTGGTTGAGGGGAGATAGGATTAAAAATCGTGATCAATCACAAATTATTAGTCTTATCTCCGCCCACTAAAGGATTTTATATAAGATAGAGCGTAGATTAATTTAGTTCATTGTTTATCGTCTCCTGATGATGCTAACGTTGTTAGCGAAACGCGCGTCTAGTGCAAAAAAGTGTAGTTTTGGTTTGTGGAAAACAATCATAATTTTGTTTTAGTGCAACCAAAGGTTCCAAATTCCCAACAACGTGAACAAAGTGTGTTTTACTATATCTGCTACTCTGTCATACGTGCAAGTATCTGACTGATACCGCACTTTCACAGTTGAAATCTGTTACCTCCGAAAAGTATGGGTTCCCAAATATCCTTGATGGCTTTGTTGAGAAAATACATTCTGCTTCCTCTGTATGAATGCTGTTTCTTTGAACTTCTGCTTGAATAGATTTTACTCCTTGGCAAAGATCTTTGCCTCTCTCCATTCCATATTATGTTGATTTTTCCCAGCAATGTTGAGCTATTTTTGATCCAGTTGTGGCCCCTTGTCGAGATTTGCATTTGTGTTCTGTAAGGCGAACTTCCATGGGTCGGCTGGTTTCTCCCATGTAGATATCCCCATACTCATATGGTACCTGGTAGATGAAGTTCTTGGTGTTGTGGCGATATGGTTTAGTTTTTCTTAATTGACTTGTTATTGTTGTGGTCCTTTTTAGGACAGTCCGAAGATGGTACTGATTACCTGTTCTTCTTATCTTTTCTAAGATTTCTTTGATGTTTGGAATTATAAGTGTCGCCTTCCTTTCAGTATTTATGTCTGTCGTCCTTTGTACTGGTGTAGTCTAAAGAGTTTTATTGATGGTGTAGTTGGAGAAACCGTTTCTTCGCAGATCAGATCAAATTTTTGCCTTTTCCTCGTGATTTTGCAATTACCAGTTTGGTTGATGTGGTTCGATTTGATTTGAAGGTTAGATATTGTCCAGTTGGTTTGCGATATAAGTAATTATGGTTGAATTCTTTTTGGTGACTAGAACGTGATGCAGTTTCTTAAGCTGTTGACATGATTGAAGAATTGTTCTAGTGTATTGTTGTCCTTTTTCCAGATGATAAATATGTCGTCCATGTCTCTTAGCCATAGTTTGGGTCTCTGCCATGATCTTCGCAGAGCTTCTTCTTCAAAGGGTCTGGTTGTCTCTTATCGATTCAGGCATGCCACAAAGCATTCATGTCCTCTGAAGTGCGAAGCTATTAGATTTTAATAAGTGTTGGTGTGCATTGGGTTTTGTCTTGCATGGAGGCTATTCCAACTTCTTAGCCGTGCTTTGAAGGTATTTTTGCCCTCATTTTTCATTGTCTCTGCCTTCCGTGCTTATCTTTCTGGCGTTTGAATCTCTGTGATTCTTTTTTCTATTTAGGATGGCAGCCTTAACTGCAAAGCAGGGATTTTTGTTTTACCAACATTCCGGAAGTTTTACGGTTTTAAGTCTGACAATTAATCTGCTGCCTTTTTGTGTTTTATATTTGTTTTAGGTACTTTTTTAAGTAGTAGTTATTTGCAATGGTAGTTAGAATTTAACGGAAGTACTAAAGCCGGAGTTTTATGTCCCGCTTCTCCTCTCGCAAAACTATCATAATAGAAAGTTTTGCCAAAGTGGAGCAGTTTAAAAGTGTAGAATTTCTAAAATTTGTACAGCTCAGGAAAGTGGTTTAGATAACCTATCTCTGGCGGTAGTTTTCCAACTAAAGCTCGTAAAAGTATGTACAGGATTTTTATTATATTTAATCCATCCATTAACAAGCGTTTCAATAGGCAAATTTTTTCCTTTGCAATGAGAGCATGCAGTTTTTTGTTACCATACACGGGACACGATTATATTTAAAAAAATATATTAAAACAAAATATACAGGGTGTTTCAAACAACAAAAGTTGCGGAATTTAATTGTTTTCTCAAAATTTGAAAAGAATAAAAATCTCAGTGGTTCTGGAGATTATTGAAGCATTAGTTCATTTTTAGTTTTCTTTTTCCTGCATCTTTATATACAGACCGCTTCAAGTTACTGCGAACATAGGGCGGAAGAAGTCTAATTTGCCAGTGTACGTACATGCAGAGACACCGCAAGCCTATCAGTGAAGCAACCAATACTCAGGCTTGCGATCACCACTTGCATGACTTTCCTTTGGTATTTAGTACGCCTCTAACCACGGTGCTGTGTGGAGCGTAGTCAATGAAACCGGAATTTGGTCAATAAATACGCAAATTTTTATAACGTAATTTTCTTATTTTTTGTCACTGATAAATAAGAGCGTTTTATTGTCAACTGCTCAGATTTATCAGTGACGACGTGTTACAATGAAAATAATAAGGAGAAAAAAAATAAAAGCAAGTTCTCAAAATAAAATAATACATTCTAAAAACCAAAAAGATTCTCCCAGTCAAAAAAAAATTAAAGCAAATGTTCGAAAAGTCCTCCTTGCTCGGCTAGACAATATCCGAGCCTACTATAAAAACCCCTTCTAACGTTTCCAAGCATGTTAGGGGTGATAATTTGAAAAGCTTCTTCAAAAACAGATAGAAGTCATTAGGAGCAAGATCGGGAGATCGAGCTGGCCATAAAATAGTTCCCCGTGTACTTATAACCCGATTAGGAAATACATTATCAAGATATTCCCTAACAAGGCCAACATTGTGAGCGGAACAACCATCTTGTTGAAATCATGTTTCACCAAATCTTACACCTAACAACTACCTAGCAGTTGGAATAATGTGCTGCTGCAGTAGATCCAAGTATCCAAAACCATTCAAATTGCAATTGCCGTTAATAAAAAATGGCCCAATTACGTGTTCCCCTATAATACCCCCCCCCCAAACATTTAGTTTTTGGGGATACTGTGATCTTACGTCAAACTACAAATGCAAATTTTCCCTCGACCAATATCGAACGTGTGTTGGTTTATGACGATTTGACCATTTGACCATCTGCACTTTTTCGGCAACTTCGTAGACATCCATTTTTGGTTTAAAAATGTATTATTTCAATTAAGAACCCATCTGTTTCTCGAGCAAGGCAGAAATAAAACAAAATAATAAAAACAAAATGAATTTCCAAAAGATAACACTGCAGCGTGCTTCGAATCCACCTCGGTCGTACGGCACGGAGAGTAAATTGGACTTGATTCCCCCTATGTTCACAGTAGCTTGAAGCGGTCTGTATGATAACATGTTCTTATTTGAGATTTTATATCTTAGTTTGACAAGAGCTCTGGCACGATCATTTTTTTCTTATGCACACGTACTTTTTTTTTCGTTTGGTTTATGAAGGATAACAGGCTATATTTTTATAAACCATGTTTTAGGTTAACCTACCATCATCAGTCCAAATGCAATTTGTTTAATTAAAATATTAGGAAAAGCCCCTTGCAGCATATTTTCCTATACTTTCAAACAAAAGTCATAGGCTAGAAAACATTTACCTTTCTGATTTTTGTGCAGAGTTTGAACATTTGTGTAAATCAGGAATGCCTTGTCCAAAAACAAATGTATTAATTTTTAGTTAAAAAGAAAGGTTCGTGGCATATCGGACTCACATTTTTCTTTTCAATTAATTACGACCAGGCCTCCAAGATCTAATGGATAGTCCAGGAACCTACAGACTTGTTAGGAATTGTGAACCTGATGATTCCTAACAAGGATGAAACAGACCTGTAAGTTTCTGAACTATCCATTAGATCTTGCCACGAACCTTTCTTTTTATTTATTTTTCATGGACAACAAATCTACTTTTCTTCTTAATTTTTAGCTTCCAAATAATTATTAATTAATAGAAAAGGTGTATTGTAAGGTGACTTATAAACTTCTAAAATTTAATAAGGTTGCTATCCTTTCTATTTGGAGTCTAATGGAGCAACAATGGCAAACAAAGAGTGACGCGTTATCCCGTAACCGACATCTTTTAAATAATTGAGGAGGTTTCGTGGCCCCAATGTAAACACGCTCGATGCTGGTGCACTTATCTCCTCATTATTAATGACTTTAGGATTGTCAGTCTATATGGATTATGAAAAGAAAAGCTTTTTTGAGGTGCGTTTGTTTATATTTTAATATTCTTTAAGTTTTATGTACACTTGATTAAAAAAAAAAAACCGCATACATGCAGTCACAAAAATTGACCTTTCTAAAAGTGTATAATATACAGGGTTCCTAAGCAAATCCTTAGGGGGCCAAGCAGCCGTGTATAAGACGCAGACAAACGGAAAAGCACATTAGGCAGAAAAGGATGAGCATTGGGCGATGCTGTACTACATCTTACACGTAGTAAATCCATTCCAGGTTGTTGTTTTCTAATGTTTTCCATTTTCATACCTTTAGGACTGGAAAAAAAATTGTTTTTGCTCGACTTTAATACCAAACTGATGAAAGATATCGTAAAAAAAATATTTTTCGGCTTTTCATTTTGTAACCATTGTCCTTACGCACTGTTTACAGGCTGGGGACTGAGATACATGTAAATGCTTAACCTAAAGCGTTCATACACGGCCGGAGAAATCGACTGAGATATTTCCGTAGAAATTTTGTCAAGCAAATAGGACGGGTTGACGCCTTCGAACGTCCAACCCGGGTTTTGCACTTTGATTCGAAATCAAAAAGGAGGAACAGTCAGATGTGGGGCCGTGCACAAATTACGTAACGGTGATTTTACCAATTTTTGACCCCCTCCCTATGTAATGTTTTGTAACGGTTTGGCACGCCACTCCCCTAATATTACGTAACGATTTCAAGACCACTACCCCCCCCCAAAAAAAAACTTTACTTATTTTCATTCCAAATTTTCTTAGTTTTACATAAATGCAAACGCTGTCGAAAACCCCCCTCCCCCTACGTAACGTTTTGTAACCCCCCTCCCCCCATGACCATTACGTAATTTGTGCATGGCCCCTGTAGTCCCAGTGGAGGAGGGCGAGAAAATTGATATTTTTTTCTTAAAAATTATACTCTTTAGACCTATTTCTTTGCGTTCCCGAAATTACGTAATTTTTGAAAAAAAATTGTAAGCGGCGTCATTTTTATTCCGTGCTGTGTTTTTCTAACATTTTTGCGTTCGGCTAATTTAATTGAAAAATTTTTGCCTGCGGCGCCCTTTATCTTCTCACTCGAAACCAAGATCCCCCGTTTTAGGAAAACTGATCCCGTCTCTGTTTCTAAATTTTTTCGAATAAAAGTAGAGTATGACCATTGGGGAAATAATTTTTTTCTACGGTATGACGAAAATTTCGAGAAAGTTGAAGAAAAAAATAAAAAAAGTGGCAGAGCTCAAGTTTTTCATAAAAAAAACTTTTTTTGTAAAGAAACAGAGCAAAATAAATCTTTTCACTCCTTTTTGGGTGTTACAAATATTGGCAGCCCCGTATTTTTCGCTTTTACCCTCCCGCTAGTTTTGAAGAATTGGTTCGCTACATGTTTCGAGATCATGTCATAAAACACCTCGAAAATATCAAATGTAGTGTAGGGCCAGCTTTATTTAAAATCAATAATATCGCAGGCAAAAAGCTCTGCAGGAAAAACAGCGCCGTTTATTGATTTCTTTGGCTGCTAGTGCTCTGCATGGTTTGGCCGTTTCCGGATAGATGTCACTAGTAGAACAGAATGGAAAGAAATTTAATTAAAAGCGAAGATATTTCTTTCTAATGTTAACAACCTCACGAGTTTATCGCTCAGTATCGTAAATAATGGACTCCGCTCCTTTAAGCAAGAAAAAGCTGTGGTTTGGACCTGAAAACATCTAACTTTTAATTAGGTGTGGCCGCCATCTAGCAGAATTTGCAGACAACTTGTCAACGGTTATTATTGCAACTATGATTTATGCTCACAATGAAAGAGTGGCGACAATTATTTCTCATGAAAGCAGTTCGGAGATAATAACAAACTGGCACCATTGCTCAATATACCTGTTTCTTTTGTGCGCGCAGAACTTTCTATGCCATTTCTGTTTGATTTATTGAAATCCTATCCCTAAGAAAAATCTTAGGAACCCTGTATATAGGTACGGACTAACAGCTAAAATGCCAAAAACTTCAAAAGTACGACAATTTGTCATATTACTGAAAAAAGGTCTCTAAAACTAAAAATTCTTTTTTACTTAAATTAAAGGCAACCTTATTTTTATAATAAATTTTGCATAATACTAAAAAATCAGCAAAAATAATGGTTTAGTAAAGTCTTTATTGAACAATCTTAAATTATCACTCGAGTAACGGACGAAGGCTGTTCTATAAAGAGGGCGGTAACCCATTTTGGAGTTGATAAAATAACAATAATACGATGGAAACAGCGCTGGATTGAAAACAATTCGACGAATAGGAAACTTGGATTTGGACAAAAACGATGGTAAACTTAATACTAATTATTTTAACTTAAAAAAGAACTAAAATGAATAATTTAGTATTTAATAGGATCACCATTTTTCTCTACTACAAGCTGAAAACGTCAGGGCATTGAAAAGGTTAAATTTTGGAAATACTGATGGTCTTCTAAGATCTGATCCAATGCGCGATAAATAGCATCGCTTAACTCTTCAACATTTCGTAGTCTCCAATTCCTTTGGTATATTATTTTAACGATTCGACCCCATATATTTTCCATTGGGTTAAGGTCAAGGCTGTTGGCTGGCCAAGGAAGTATTTCTATATTATTATTCTGAAACCATTGGCGAATAACATTAGCCGTGTGTACTGGACAGTTGTCCTGCTGATAAACGAAGTCATTATTTTCATGTAAAGCCTGTATAGATGGCAGCATAACGTTTTCAAGGATTTCCATATATCGTTCACTACTAATCTCCAAAAAAAGCCCAAACCTCTAGCACTAAACCAGCCCCACATGTTTACAGAAAAATGTCCAGCTTTTTTAATTTGGTTTGTATATTCAGGTTCAAATCTAGAATTTGGTGGACGATCAACTAAAATTCTCCTGCTGCTTGAAGATGATTGAAAAATTTTTTCGTCAGTGAAAACCATCCTCTCCCAGAAGTCATTATCACGAAGAACGTTGTTCAGTGCAAAAAATCACTCTGACCTGTTTTTGTTCTTCTATTAGAAAAGGCTTCTTTGCAGCAATTCAACAAGAGACTTCTGATTTCGTTACTCTTCTATTTACTGTTGCTAAAGAACCCGAAAATAATGTTACATTAGCTGCTTCAACCGACGTTGAAAAAGGATTTTGTCTGAGATGGTCAATAAATCTCTCATCTTGCACTTCAGAACTTACTTTTGGTCGTCCTGATCCATCTTTCCTATCTGTAGAATTATTTTCAATCCAGCGCTTTTTCCATCGCATTATCGTCATTTTATCAACTCCAAAATGGGTGGCCGCCTTTCTTATAGACTCTGGCGAAGAAAAAGTAGGACATGTAAAATATATATTTGCTTTTTTTAGTATGTCACCCTATAATTTCAGATATTTATTGGTTTGGCCACCATTCGTCAACATTTCTGTATTTCTTTCTTGCAGTATACTTCAAACTAAATAAAAAATTCCTCAAGCTTCAGAATTTACCAAAATTCAAATTATAACTCGACTTACGGAACGGCAAACCATTTTGGAGTTAATAAAAATACAGTACTACGCTGGACAAAGCGCTGGAACGAAAACAATACCAGAAAGAGAATGGAAGGATCAGGACGAAAAAAAAATTAGTTCAATGGAGCAAGATGGACGACTCTTGATCATTTAAGGCAGAATCCTTTTACCATATGTTCCCATGCTGCCGCTGCAAGCATGTTTCCAGGGTCCCGGCGAACTGCTTGTAGTAAGATACAAAATATAAATCTATAGTGTAAAGTTGCAGCAAAAAAGCCTCTTTTAACGGAAGAGCAGAAACAGGCTCGAGTAATTTTTTGCCGCCAATCATCTTTTAAAAGGAAATGATTTTTGGGAGAAAGTAGTCTTTACGGACGAAAAAATTTTGTCAGATAGTCGGAGAATTTTGGTTTATCGTCCACCAACATCAAGAGAGCAGGACATTTTTCCGTCAACATAGAACATTTACCAATGAACGATAAATCATTTACACAAAATGGCCGAGGAGACATCCCGGTACCTTGTTGCGGAGTACGATGCATACCTAAGGATGAGGCATCAGGTACTCGGACAACCAAACCTGGATGCAGAGGACCTACGAGCTCTCAAGTGGGACAAAGTACTGGACTTCGTGAAGAAAACAGGAAGGCCCGGAGAGCCGACTACCATACAAGCGGTACAGGTGGTGGATTAGGGGGCTGGGATGGGGTAAGGTAAAATGGAACCGATTGGGCCTACTTGCCAGGTCTTGAGCCGACCCCTAGTTACTACTACTACTAATCCAACATGAAATTCATATTCCAACCATAAAAGATAATTACATGAATTAAAAAAAGTATCCTTTATTCGACCAGATTGAATGTTTGGAACAATAATTATTAAACTTAGTCCAACATGCAATTTTTGATAAAACTAAGAATAAAACTAAGAATAACAATTCCTTGAATCAAGAAATCCAATCTTTGATTCAAATAGTACTCCTAAAACAACAAATCGAATTAAACTATAACCTAACCTAAACTATGACATAAAACCTAAAATAAACTCGAACAAGCTTTACATATCTAATAGAAATTTTTTTTCGAATAAGTACTTATTTGTCGTCAGAGAGTCTATATGATAGATGGTGCTTTATGAAATTTAATGCGTTTTGAATAATATTCTTGCATTAAGTATATTTTTTAAAGTATAGTATTATTCTTAAATACATAGTAACATTTTTTAAGTGTGGATAGAACTGCCGAAAGACTGACACATTCCGAAGAGTTTATTACAAAACCTTGTAGAAACAGCTCACCATGCAAGAGATCCGGATAATGATTGATTCACTAGCGCACCCCCTCCCTCCCGGGGGGGGGGGGGGTTAAGGACAAGAAAAACTTAATTTGAAGTAAAAATGTGACCATAACCAGGCATTTCGGGGGGGGGGGGGTTTAACCCCAAATCCGCTCCTCTCGCTGCGCCAGTGATTGATTTATATACTCTAGTGAAGACAACACAATAGACTCGCTGGTGGCAGCAGTGAAAAGTGCACTCACAATCACAAATCAATAAAATTAGAACATTTATGGTAGAAAACCCTGGGTACCTCGCGTAAATTTTTGCTCGTATTGTGGGTTGTTGCAGCATCACAGACTATGTAGTTTAAATTTGGCGTGATTCAAGTAAAATAAACCCCCATTATTTTACATTATGGACATACATACATTTTGTATCATAATTCAGCCTTAAAAAATATCCCCCGCCACTCTACTTTAATCCAACAGGAAAAGTTAATACAGAAAAAGTGTAGCAATTTAGAAATCCTATTCATTCTTGTCGTGAAAAATAAGAAGTAATATAGAAAAGAATAGAAGAAAAGCAAACCGATTTTTTTTTGTGTGACGACGTAGTAAATTTACTCCACGAAGAAAAATTAATCAACAAAGCTTTCGCCTTATTTTTAAAGGCAAGTGTACTTAGTTTTTTTCTTAATTTCTAGCGATATTTATATAAATTATGTTAAATCTCGAAAAGTAAGAGATCCAGCAAAATCCAAATTCTTATAATGTTTAATTTAGATATTTCTTTGGAAAACGTGCAATAGCGAATAATTTTTAATGGCGGCTTTTTAGTTTGTGGTAAAATAATTATTAATTAAAAGTATTACGTTTTTGAACTCTATTACTAGCGAATGACCTTGCTATTTTCTTGGAGCGGCTTGTTAATGTAATAGAGTTTTTGCGTTTACGACTTTTTAAGCTTTTTATTAATTATCAAGATTAACAAAAGGATTGTCTCCAATATTCTCTTGTATTAAAATATCTCATTGTTCTTATTATATAATGCACATATTCATTGTAAATGTTCTTTAAAAACTGAAAAAAAAACATCTACAGAAGAAATCACATTGCTGTTGAACGGCTCCTGCCTTTTCAATAGTTCTTTATTTAAATCATTTTTACCCTAATTAAAGATTGTCCGTCGAAATTCTTGCCTTTCTCTTGTTCGTTATATTCATTTCCACCAAATCCATATTAAATATACTTTTTTTAGTTTCAAATCAAATCAAATCAAAATAAACTTTGTCAGAATTAAAAAAATATTTCATTGACAAAGCAGCAGTAATTTCTAAGAATAAAACGAAATGTATGCTTAATAACTATTATTTTAGCACTTATTTCTGAATATAAAAGTAAATAATTAATATTAGAAAGTCGATAAAAATCAACAGTAAACAGAGAAAAAACAGTAAAATCATCAAATGAAAATCAACAAAATAGCAAACTAACATTATTTTTATTATTATTATAAGAAATTAAAAAAAGTTAATATGATTAAAATACCAATTATACATAACAGAAAAATAACTACAGTAAACAAAAATTATTAAAACAAAAAAATAAGTGATCAATAAAGTATTCATCTAAGCCATAATAAGTGTAGTCTTTTCTTTGGTCAATTGGGTTTTAAATAAATTCAAGTAGTTTTTATAAAATCAGAGGCTTTTAAAACAGACGTCTTTTTGTTTGTCAAAGGGTTTTTAATCAAAATGAAACTTCTGTCAAAATGACAAAAATATCAAAACACTAAAAAACAAGTCAACAAAATATAACGTGAACAATAAGCTTTGCCTACTAGCATTTCTTTCATCTTTATTCTAAAGTTATTATAGCTATTGATTATTTTAAAACTATTTGGTATTTTTGAACTGCGGTAAATTATGCAGTTCTGTGTCAAAGTAAATGTTCGCAGTATATTCATTTCCACTAAATGGATATTATAAGGCATAAATAAGCGACATTGTAAACCTTCAAAAAGTCCCTTTTATCGTCCCAAGTTTAACTTCTGCTTAAGCGATTTTGTCAGTGTCAGTAGAGTGTTTAGCAGTTATAAGGGCAATATAAGGCACTGCTGAAACGGAAGTCATCAGTCGTGACCTTTTTTTTATTAAAAAAGTGCATGACGTGTTTTGAATAAAACCATTTTGTTCAAAACAAAACTAAAGGAAAATAAACGAAAAATGTGTAAATGCCTTTACTATCTGCAATAGAAAAATAACGCATAGCAAATCTTAATGATACTATTGCTGTTTTAATAACCCATAAAGGCACATATTTCGTAAAAATTATTTACAAATATATGAATTTTAAACTCTCAATACTTTAACTATCATATAGCATACAAAACTTTAACACTTCTGATAAGCGATTATCCTTTTCAATATTACTCCATAAAGTACTTACAACTACTTCTACTTTAGGTTTTATTATGTTCTTTTGTTCGGCTTTAAAACAACTTGCAAAACTGTAAAATTTGCAAAAACTTATCCCAGACGAATGTAAAACTTTCAAACGCTCTTAAAACGCACTTAATTCGCTTTATAAAAACAGAAAGGAGAATCGTATTAAATCCATTCAGGTGACCCAGAAAATGTAGTAGTTATTATTAGCAGTAATGTCCTCTTGGAAACAAAATTAATAATATAACATACCGCCATTTTTCTACTTTACTAACAGCATCTCAATATTTTCATCTAATCCTTTTAGGTCAACACAACAGCATTACATTTACTTCACTTCATAATATTGTAATATCATTTTAATCGGGACCTAAGTATATCCTCAACTATAACAATATAATCCAGTATTATTTGAGCCTACGTAAACCCGTTTACAGTTAATATCGAAAATTAAAACTTAGACTAGGAATCATTTATAGTATGGTCATATCATTGTATATCTTTCTGCTTCCCCATCTGCTAATACAAGGCTGCGTTCAGAATGCTCACACCCACTCACGCTGTTCAGGAATATGAAAATGACCGATGCGTCTCATTTTCGTAATTTAGAAAAGGTGGTGTATCTGTTAGGATCAAACACCGATTTCGGTCAATAGACGAAAAATATGACCAAACGCGTTCTGGTCACCAGCATATCGCCAATGCCCGAAATATCGCTTTTCGGCCGTTTAATGTAGACCAGAACGCGTTCTGGTCCTTTGCAGTTGCCAGAATGCATACTAATTTTCCCAAGTCAGCCTAAGAGCATTCTGGCCATCGTCTCGTTGCCAAAATGCGGCGGGCACACAAACAAAACGTCTAAATGCTATAATAAAATATGGAAAACTAGCACACCTTTACGCCAAAATAATTTTCTCCTCCTAGTCATCGTTGCCACCACCCAATGAAGAAATTATCGTGCAGTGCTGCCAAAATTATCGATTTTTCTTGAAAATTAGGTTACAATTTTTTTTTTGGTAAAAAAAAACACGGCTTGCTTATTTTAATGTATTTTTAATCGGATTCAAAATAAAACAACAAAAAATAACATAACGACAAAATAAATATCAACATTTTCATCTTGATCGTGTTGCTTTGACTTTTATTGTAATGTAGTTTTGTTTTTTATTGCCAAGAGAGGGTGGTGGAAGTTAAAAAATTCAAAATATATTACAATTATATATTATTTAACTCATTTTTAAGGAAAAATTATGTTACAATTCCATAATTATGTTACAAGTGGCAAGGCTGCTCCTAGTAGGCTAGTAGCGATAGGTATGGTTTAAAAGTTGAGACACGCACAAAATCGGTTTTTGGACCGGTTGGTTTGTGGGATAGACGCATTCTGGCAATCGCAAAAAGTTTTAAAAACTATCCAACATTTTTTTGCTCACTTGTAGCCTGAAAACATGCCTTTTTTGGATAATTTCATATTGGATAATATCATAAAAGAAAATCAACCCGGGAAACCAACCCAAAACCCAGCATTCGAAAATAAGAAAGGACAAAAACCTATATTTTTACATTTTTCTACCCACTTGCAGCCCAAAAAAAAAAATTTTTGGGTCATTTTTTATTAGATAATGTTCGACACAAAAAAAGCAACCCCAGAAACCAACCCAACTTTCAAAAATAACAATTTTATTTGTTTTTGTAAATCAGCTAACATTAGACAAGAATGACAGATTATAGGTATTTTGTACACTTGCGGACACACCGAGTGCGCACACCCACACCATGGTGTGGGCTTTCTGAATGCAGTCCTGGATTCGCCGCTGCTCACCTACAATGTTTACACGCACCTAAAACCGGTTTTATAGAAGGACAGTTTTAAATAAAATCGCTTTCTCCGAGAAACAAATCCCGGGAACAAAAGGTAACAACATATTTTTCGGTTCCTTAGGATGGAACCAATGCGCTTAAGCATTTTTAAAGTGTTTATATCGTCCCAAAAATCGGTTTGAAAGCGGTAAACTACTTGTATAAATCGCTTTAGAAAGTGCTTATACCACAAAATTTTTAAACAGTCACATGCGGTAAAGATTGGCCCAAAAACAGCAAAGCAGTGTTGACTAAGGACGAAGACCCTGACGGAATGGGCCAAACTTTACCAGCCAGAATATCGGAAATGAGAAAACGGAATCTGTTTAAATTTGGCAGGAAAGTTAATTTTTGAATTCCTCACAACCGTACCAGACAGTTTTTTGCTGGACTCTCTCATTCCCGAAATAAAAGAAACACGGCTAACAATAGTCAAAAATCTTAACTGGCCTTTTCTTTGGCCTCGTCGATAATACAGAAATTTGTAAAAACAATTTTTGAATTTTTTAATTTTTTGAGAAAAAGACACCAAATTTTGAAAAATCCCTTGGATACGGTTGTAGATTTTTATAAATCATTTGATAACAAAAAAGTTATGGTTTTTTTCTTTATAAGCGAGTTTCTGCCGGAATTCTAATACGCCAAGGTCACGTAATTTGGTAGGCCCAGGGAAACTGAGTGAGTTCGATTGGAGTATTGGAATTCAGGTTCCGAATAGCCACCGACCATTTGTCTAAGGCTGGACTTCCATAAGCTTTTTTCCCTCACGGATTTTGAAATTTGACCTTGTCTGTCAGTGAGTGAAACGGTGACAGAATTATTGGCAACCTTCCCCATAACTTGAAATCTGCGCGGAAAATCTGCTAATGGAACACTGCACGATCTCACTCGGAACGGTATTAGTGATGCCACCTATTGTTGATCCTTCAAAAAAATAGCAAAGCAGTGTTGTCGAATCTATGCCGTTTTTGTGGCCTTAAGAGGTCTGTATAAATAAAGTTTAAATTTGGCAGGAAAGTTAATTTTTGAATTCCTCACAACCGTATCCAGACAGTTTTTTGCTGGACTCTCTCATTCCCGAAATAAAATAAACACGGCTAACAATAGTCAAAAATCTTACATGGCTTTTTCTTTGGCCTCGTCGATAATACAGAAATTTGTAAAAACAATTTTTGGATTTTTTAATTTTTTGAGAAAAAGACACCAAATTTTGAAAAATCCCTTGGATACAGTTGTAGATTTTTATAAATCATCTGATAACAAAAAAGTTATGGTTTTTTTTCTTTATGAGCGAGTTTCTGCCGGAATTCTAATACGCCAAGGTCACGTAATTTGGTAGGCCCAGGGAAACTGAGTGAGTTCGATTGGAGTATTGGAATTCAGGTTCCGAATAGCCACCGGCCATTTGTCTAAGGCTGGACTTCCATAAGCTTTTTTTCCTCACGGATTTTGAAATTTGACCTTGTCTGTCAGTGAGTGAAACGGTGACAGAATTATTGGCAACCTTCCCCATAACTTGAAATCTGCGCGGAAAATCTGCTAATGGAACACTGCACGATCTCACTCGGAACGGTATTAGTGATGCCACCTATTGTTGATCCTTCAAAAAAAATAGCAAAGCAGTGTTGTCGAATCTATGCCGTTTTTGTGGCCTTAAGAGGTCTGTATAAATAAAGTTTAAATTTGGCAGGAAAGTTAATTTTTGAATTCCTCACAACCGTATCCAGACAGTTTTTTGCTGTACTCTCTCATTCCCGAAATAAAATAAACACGGCTAACAATAGTCAAAAATCTTACATGGCTTTTTCTTTGGCCTCGTCGATAATACAGAAATTTGTAAAAACAATTTTTGGATTTTTTAATTTTTTGAGAAAAAGACACCAAATTTTGAAAAATCCCTTGGATACAGTTGTAGATTTTTATAAATCATCTGATAACAAAAAAGTTATGGTTTTTTTTCTTTATAAGCGAGTTTCTGCCGGAATTCTAATACGCCAAGGTCACGTAATTTGGTAGGCCCAGGGAAACTGAGTGAGTTCGATTGGAGTATTGGAATTCAGGTTCCGAATAGCCACCGGCCATTTGTCTAAGGCTGGACTTCCATAAGCTTTTTTTCCTCACGGATTTTGAAATTTGACCTTGTCTGTCAGTGAGTGAAACGGTGACAGAACTATTGGCAACCTTCCCCATAACTTGAAATCTGCGCGGAAAATCTGCTAATGGAACACTGCACGATCTCACTCGAAACGGTATTAGTGATGCCACCTATTGTTGATCCTTCAAAAAAATAGCAAAGCAGTGTTGTCGAATCTATGCCGTTTTTGTGGCCTTAAGAGGTCTGTATAAATAAAGTAACAGATCGATCCAAAGAGATCTGAGAGGAATAATCGTCTACTAAATCAATTATTATTATAAGTTTTGTCCTAGACTAACGGCAAACATCGAAAATCTTAAGAGAAGAAAGGGGAAAGCTCTCCCGATTTGTTAAACGCGTCACTGAACATGTCCGAAGGGCACTCGTGCGGACAAGGTCCAGATTTAGTATTTCTGATTTGAGAAAACACCGACGTGCGACGACGGGACTTTAGGGCGAAATTTGTCGTTGACAGCTCGATTTATGAGAAAGGTGCTAATTGAGAATTCAGCACGCGCAATTTGTTCTGCGATATCGCTGCCCGATAATTGGTTTCGGGCGGTTTTGTTTCCGATATACAGAGGGATTCAGGAGTTATACCAGATGCTTGCTTGCTCTGCCACTTTTACTGAGAGTCTATCTCCGCGAGTCCTCCTGCTTAACGAGTACTCTGATTTTAAGTAAAAAAAGTACAGCTGGCAACGCCTTGTTCTTTAATTTTTTAATCTTTTGCCAGAGTGCACAGGGAAAACTAAACAGAAGAATTAGCTGAACTTTTGCAGAGGCGATCATTTTTAAATGCTTAACAAAAGTATCTGAAGGATTTTTCAAAATTCTCAATTATTTTTTCTTCAAAATAAAAGCTCTGGTGCGGTCATCTATCCCAAAAGCCTCAAAATAATTGCGGTTTAGAACAAACCCGATTTACAAAAAAAAATAGAAAAATACTCACTATGTTTGTATTAAAACGAGTTTCAAAATATTTAATAGAACCTTTTACGTTCTTAATAAATTTAAGTATAAATAAGTGTTCGTTTCCAAGTTGTCTAAAGGTTGCGACTGTCACCCCAGTTTATAAAAATAAAGGCTCTCCGCAAGATTTTTCAAATTACAGACCCATATCAGTTCTTTCACCGTTTTCCACGCTTTTTGAAAAAATTATTACAAATAGATTGTTTAATTTTCTGGATCGATTTAATATACTAATACCAAACCAACATGGATTCAGAAAAAATAAATCGACAGAAACTGCGACAAACGACACCTTAAATGTAGTTTATTCTGAGCTTGACAGAGGTAAACATGTTGCTGGAATATTTTTTGACCTAAGTAGAGCTTTTGACACTTTAAATATTAATTTTTTATTAAGTAAACTTTATAACTGTGGTGTTAGAGGAGAACTTTTAGACTTTATAGCGACGTTTCTTAAAAACAGACATTTAAGAGTAAAGATGGAAGGGAAATTTTCAAAGGAGTACAAATGCGATACGGGTGTACCTCAGGGGTCTGTTTTGGGACCGCTGTTATTTTTGTTGTACATAAATGATCTTGCTCAACATAATAAACTGGGTTTCTGCACTATTTTTGCTGATGACACAACTATAATTATATCAGCAACTTCCTTAATAGAACTTGAAAATCTAATAAGTCAAGTAGTGTCTGGTTTTTCAGATTGGTGTTTCAAAAACAAGCTTATTTTAAATGCAAGTAAAACAGAAATTGTTTATTTTTCAAAAAGGCGAGCAAGACCAGAATTTGATTTAGCAAAAAATATTAAATTTACAAAGTCTGTTAAATTCTTGGGTACATATACTGATGAGAATCTATGCTGGGATCTTCAGATTGATTATATTTGTAAAAAACTTGTAGGTACATGCTATGCAATACGCCAACTTAAAAACTTTGTTACAACCAAAGACCTACTCACTGTTTATTACACATTAGGCTACTCATATTTAAGTTATAACATACTTGCATGGGGAGATTCCTCAACTGTAAGTAGGGTCTTCATTCTACAAAAGAGATTAGTGAGAACTATATTTAATATAAATCCTAGGGAATCCTGCAAAAACTATTTTATTAAAAATAATATCTTAACAGTCTACGGTATATATATATATAAGTTATATGACCACCTTATACTGACAAACTAGTAAAGACGTTACAAAGCTGCTGAGTCTGCAACCCTATGGAATATTTCTTCGAATCTTTATATTTTATTAACATGTGTTTTACCATTTTTAAGTTACTTTTAGTTTTAGTCTAGAATTAGATTTGATAGAAATCACTTGTATAATTTTGAACAAGAAAATTATAATTTTTTAAAAACGGTTTTACGGAGACTCGTCTTTTAAGTGGCGCAGTCGGTAGGATTCCCAATCGCGATAAATGAATATTATTGACGGTTCGTCTTAACGATTTATTGGGATTCTACGAACAAATAAATAACAAAAAGGTGCCGGGCGGTTCGCGAATTCGAATTGTTTGGATCAAGAGGAAGTTCCAGTTGAGTGAACTGAGTAGCTCAACGAGAAGATTTACCGAAGGATTATTGAACGTACATCAATACCGGAAGTATTTGCATCAGTGCCCTTTGAATGGATATCAGAGGACAAATGCTTGGACAGATCTTGATAGTTTCACTGTAAGTAATACTTTTAATGTCATTTAGAGGTTCCGTTTTCGAAAATTCTGATATTTCAAATTCTGATTCTGACTCAATAAAAGACGAAGAACAAACTTGTGTAAGTCAAAGTTCAGACCCGAAAATTGATATATTTTTATCGGAATTGATAGGAAAAGTTAACTTAGGGCTAGATTTAGGACCAAATTATAATATCTCTACAAATCTGCAAGCAAATTTAACAAAAATGGCTACACCACAACTAAAATCTGAGTATTTAAACATGATCCCCGAATTTCATGGGGAACCAGAACTATTAGCCAGATTTATAGAAATATGTGAAAAATTAATCACCAAATTTTACAACACCGCTGATACTAGCGATTTTCAAAATGAATATTTGATGTCGAGTATTTTGGGTAAAATTAAAGGTGAAGCGGCAATAAATATTGCCTCAAACACCATTTCTAGTTTTGTGGATTTAAAAGAAGCTCTTCTTAATACGTATGGGGATAAACGCGATCTTTTTACGCTTGTTATCGAAACTACAGAAATGAAACAAGGAAATGAATCGCCGTTCGATTTTTACAACAGATTACAACACCAGTTAAATCACCAAACTTCTTATCTTTCCACTCACGGCTCGGCTGATGAAAGAAAAATCATGGGTGTGTTTTGTAGAGGGTTATCTTTAAGAGTTTTATTACGCGGTTTAAAAGAGCCTGTTGGGTCCTTAATGCGAACTAAAAATCCAATAGATATGAATGATGCGCTTAAAATGCTTACAAACGATTTTCAAATCGAAAGTGCCCAAAAATTTCAAAATTCGAAACCATTACATAATAACACCAATCACACTTTAAACAGACCACGACCCAACCAACCTTTACAGTTAACAAATTATCCTCATAACCAGCTTGCTTCCACTTCGAATTACAGACAACCACAATTAATATACAAACCCGAACAAAATAAAAATTATTTTGCAAGAAATCCAAACCAAACAAACGTATTTAGGCCTAATCAAATACCCATGTCAAAATTATCGAAACCAACGCCCATGAGCGGCATATCAAACCAAACCTTTAGACCCCAACAAAACAAAAACTTTCCTTATCGACCAATGCAAAATTACGCTCAAAATAATCAATCAAAACCCCGGTCAAACTTCGTAATTGAAGAAATAAATAATATCGATGACCAATCGGCGGACGACCCTACAATCGAATATCCGGAGGAAGAAAATCAGTATCTTTACACGGATTACACCGAATATTCTCAAAACGATCACGAGTTAAACGAGTTTTTTCAGGAACTAGCCTCGGAACCCCCGAATACGAATTAATGAACCTCACTAATAGCGAAAATAAACTACCTTATATTATTTTTCCAGAAAATAATCTAAAAATTCTGATAGACACGGGTAGTACTAGATCTTTTGTAAAACCAGAAATCGCACAAAAATATTTCCAAAAATCGATAAAAAATGACCCATTTCAAATCTCAACTGCTCACGGTACCTCCATAGAACATTTTAGCACGCTTATTCCCTGTTCAAAAATATTTAATGTGGATACAAAACAATTAAAATTTTATATTTTTGATTTTCACAACTATTTTGACTGTTTGTTGGGGATAGACAATCTATCCTTATTAAAAGCAAATATTGACCTTGAGAAAAACAACTTAATTACTCCCAATTCTCAAATAAAATTAAAATTTCATAATTCGTCAAAAAACACCAATATTTTATTCTTGCAACCAAGGTCAGAACAAGTAATTAAAATGAACATAAAAAATATCGAAAATGGTGACGTAATAATCCCATACACAAAAATTTCAAATTTAGAAATCCCGCAATGCCTTACGACGGTAAAAAACTATGAGGCCATTTGCACGATCCTAAACCCAACCGAAAAAAATTTAAAAGTTGAACTTTTTGACTCTTTAGAAGTCATTGATTTTAACGAGTATGAACTTCAAGAAAAACCTACACCAAACCTTAATAACGTTAACGTAAATAAATTTAAATTTGAGGTTTCGAAAATTAGAACCGAGCACATGAACAGCGAAGAATGCAAATTGACAATCGAATTATTAAAAGAGTATTCGGATATTTTTCATATCGACGGAAATCAGTTAACTTTTACCAGCCAAATAAAACATTCAATAAAAACATCGGACGAAGTGCCAATTTACACTAAATCGTATAGGTACCCCGAAATTCACAGAAATGAGGTTAAAAGACAGGTCCAAGAAATGCTCGAACAAAATATTATAAGACCCAGCTATTCTCCCTGGTCGTCACCAATCTGGGTGGTACCCAAAAAGTTGGACGCTTCCGGGAAACGTAAGTGGAGGATAGTTATCGATTTTCGTAAATTAAATCTTAAATCAATAGGCGACAAATATCCAATTCCAAATATATCAGATCTTCTTGATAAGCTTGGGCGCTGTCAATATTTCTCTACTCTTGACCTCGCATCAGGTTTTCACCAAATTGAGTTGGCAGAGGAAGACATTCCTAAAACGGCATTTAATACCGAAAATGGGCATTACGAGTTTTTAAGAATGCCTTTTGGCCTAAAAAATGCGCCTGCCACCTTTCAAAGGGTGATGGATAACATCCTTAGAGGTATCCAAAACGAACGCTGTCTGGTTTACTTAGACGACATAATAGTGTTTAGCACAAGTTTGCAAGAACACATAAATCGTTTAAGAGAAGTATTTGATCGATTACGACAAGCAAATTTTAAAGTGCAATTAGATAAGTCGGAATTTCTCAGAAAAGAAGTGGCCTACTTAGGACACATTGTTACACCTCACGGCGTGAAACCCAACCCTGAAAAAATTAAAGCGATATCTTGTTACCCGATACCTACTACACAAAAACAGATAAAACAATTCTTGGGTCTCGTGGGTTACTACCGTAAATTTATCGCGGATTTTGCGAAAATAACAAAACCTATGACTGTTTATCTAAAAAAAGATGCCATACTTGACCCGAAAAATCCCACGTATATAAAAGCCTTCGAGACGTGCAAAAATATATTAATTAACGAACCCATACTACAATACCCAAATTTTGAGGAACCGTTTAACCTTACTACGGACGCTAGTAATTTCGCAATTGGCTGCGTACTTTCGCAAGGAAAAATTGGGTCAGATCTTCCAATCGCGTACGGTTCAAGGACACTTAATCAGTCGGAAATAAATTACTCCACAACCGAAAAAGAATTATTAGCTATAGTGTGGGCGGTTAAATACTTTAGACCCTATTTGTTTGGCCGAAAATTTAACATTATAACTGACCATAAACCACTCGAATGGCTAATGTCATTAAAAGAACCGAATTCTAGGTTAGTACGATGGAGCTTAAAGCTTGCGGAATATGATTTTGAAACCAAATACAAAAAAGGTTGCTTAAATCAAAATGCAGACGCTCTTTCGCGCGTGGAAATAAACACTAACGAGACAAAAAACGTAGACCCCCAAAATCCACAGGCTTGCTTAGATCGCTTGCGCGAATACGTCGAAAAAATAAACGAAAATTTGACAAATAAAAACGATCAAGAAAATCAATCGATCGTCGTTGAAACAGGAGACTTGGACGATCATAATAACGCGGTCGAAGACAACGTTAGCGACCAAACGGTACACTCCAGTCACGAAAACCCAATAATCGGAATACCAATAGTTGATTGCCCTGTAAATTTTGGAAAAAATCAAATATTTATTTCGGAAGTAAATTTTGCCCCTGCCAAAACTTCCATTACCAGATTATTCCTAACAAAACAAAGATTTCACGTTCAACTCTCTCAAAATAATTTCGAAAAAGATGTAGTCCAGTTTATTAAAGAGTACGTGGTTCCAAAAATAAAGTACTATGTTTATTTCGAAGACCCAATTTACGAAAAATTCAGTACTGTCTTACAAACTTATTTTAAAAACTCAGAAATTCAAATGATCAAATGCTCTAAAAAATTAATCGATGTTTTATCTGAAAACGAAATACAGGAAATGATACAAAATAATCATGAAGGGAAAACTAATCACAGGGGAATCGAAGAAACTGAAAAACGCATAAAAGCGCATTATTACTGGCCGAATCAATCTAGAACAATCCAAAATTATATAAACGAGTGTGAAGTCTGTCAACTTACAAAATACGATCGAAAGCCAATACGCGTAGAATACAATGTTACACCCACCTCGATCAAACCTTTTCAGATTTTGCACGCAGATACTATCAGTTTGGAAAACAGCAAGTTTTTAACCATTGTCGATCCTTTCTCAAAATACGCGCAGGCCTATAAAATTGATTCTGCGCAAGGCATCGAAATAGCAAATAAATTATTAATTTATTTCTCTCATCATTGCATCCCAGAACAAATAATTTTTGATAATGGCGGCGAATTTAAGAACTCCGTTATACGTGAACTACTTGAACTACATAAAATAAAAATTCATTTTATTTGTTCCCAGCACCCAGACTCCAATGGGATAGTGGAACGGTTTCATTCGACATTAATAGAACATATTAGACTTTTTAATAATCAAGAACAGTTTAAAAATGACCCTGTAGAAAATAAAGTAACCTATAGTATTTTAGCTTATAACAACACAATTCATTCGGTCACAAATTTAAAACCGTACGAGATAATTACTGGCCATTTTGGCAACGAGTCACCGTTTAATCTGGACATAAATAAACAACTTATCAATAACTATATTGAAAACCACCGCGAGAAAATAAAAACACTTTACGAAAAAATCAATCAAGATATACAAAATAAAAAACAAGGAGTCATTGACAAGGCAAACGAATCGCGCGAAAAATTACCAGAAATCCCCGAAAACGTGTATGTTAAAAATAAACAAAAACAGCAAAAGACAAAAAATAAATACAAAAAAGAAAAAATATCTAGTTTGGATCCTAATCTAAAAACAGCCAGAATACAAACTACACATCCCAACACATCAGACAAAATACACATTTCTAATATAAAAAGACCCAAAAAGAAAATTAAAATTAAACCTATTTCAGATTCCTCGCCACCCACGCAAGAGGGTCAGGAATAACGAACATTACGCAAAACCTAGGAGTTCTGCCAATCAATCTAGGCCATGCCAGACTTCAAAGGACAGAACACACATTTGTACATTACTATGACTTAGGACCCCTACTAAAAGAATACGAAAACATAAAATCGCAGCACCTATTACTGAAACGGACTTATGCGAATCTCACCGTGTTAGAAAGAGAAACATATAATTTTAACAAAATAGCCCATTTCTATAACCAATCAATTTTCGAAAAACTCGAAAACATAAATATTCACCAATCAAAACGAATTAAACGAGGCCTTATTAATAGTTTAGGTTCGGTTATTAAGGGAGTAACAGGAAATCTAGACTCAAACGACGGGAATAAAATTTACAGCATAATAGATCACATGCAGCGTAATGAGAAGAGCATTCAAAATCAATTATCATTGCAATATTCAATAAATCAAAATATAATTAACCAATTTAACAAAACTGTCCAAAATATTCAGCATAATGAACTTATGTTAAGGTCAAAAATTTTGCAAATGCATTCTATTATCAAAAACGGTGCTACCTCAGATGATGCAATTTTTATCAAAACATTGTACAATGAACTAATCTTGCTTTATAGTAGCGTGTTAGGCATTTTCCGAGAAGTAGAAAACTCACTGACCTTTTGTAAATTAAATGTGATGCATCCGAGTATTATAAGCTCGAAAAATTTAATTTTAGAATTAAAAAGAATATCCGAATTTTATAAAAATCAATTTCCTTTCGAAATTAAAACAGAGGATATTTTCTATATTGAGTCTATGATAAAAATCAATTGTCATATAGATAATAATAAAATTATGTACTTCCTATCAATTCCAATCGATACCGAAGAACAATTTGACTTGTTTCACTTAATATCAATTCCCTCAAAAATCAGATCGGATTTTGTAACAGTTTTACCAAATAATCAATACCTCTTAAAATCGCGAATAAATAATCAAATTAAACCTCTAAACGGTAAATGTATTACCCAAGGTAAATCATTTCACTGTCCTAGCTATTTATTAAGCAACAGCCAAGCACTCTGCGAAAGGAGTATTATTATGCAGGGAACCGCCGACACCTGCACACTGACCAAACTGAAAATTGAAGAAAATCATATGGAAATCATTTCGGAACTAAATAAATATTTGGCAGTTTTTCCTTTTGCGGAAAATCTTCAAATTACTTGCCAAAAGCAAACTGAAGTCAAGGAGCTAAGAGGCATTTTTCTGATCACCGGAAACACATGCAAACTGTTATTTAAAGGAAAACAACTGCATTTTCAAGAAAAAACAATTGGCAGTCCCTTAATAATCAATTCACCCATATTGGAAATCAGTCATCAAGAATTACCTAAATTCAGTATTGATTTGAAAAAATTGGAATTTGATAAACCAATCATCAACCCTTTGGTTCCCTTATATAAAGAAAATACACTATCCGACTTGTACGTGCCTAGTGGTTGGACAATCTGTCTTTATGTCATATTGGTTACAGCCTTTACGTACTTTTGCTACTACAAAAAACGAGGAAAAAATAAGCAAACTTCGACTTTGGAATCTTCCGAAAGGGAACATGTTAGAGTTATCCTCCCAGGGGAGGCTTCCTTCTAAGGGTGGAGGAGTTATATGACCACCTTATACTGACAAACTAGTAAAGACGTTACAAAGCTGCTGAGTCTGCAACCCTATGGAATATTTCTTCGAATCTTTATATTTTATTAACATGTGTTTTACCATTTTTAAGTTACTTTTAGTTTTAGTCTAGAATTAGATTTGATAGAAATCACTTGTATAATTTTGAACAAGAAAATTATAATTTTTTAAAAACGGTTTTACGGAGACTCGTCTTTTAAGTTATATATATAAAGCAATAAAATATGCTAGGTCAAAAATAAACAACTCTCCATCTCAGTTTACAAAAGTCTCTGATATACACGAGCACAATACTCGAAATGGTCAACTTTTGCCCTTGCCAAAACATCAAAATTCGTTTTTTAAGAAGTCTCCATACTACATATATATATATATATATAAAGCAATAAAATATGCTAGGTCAAAAATAAACAACTCTCCATCTCAGTTTACAAAAGTCTCTGATATACACGAGCACAATACTCGAAATGGTCAACTTTTGCCCTTGCCAAAACATCAAAATTCGTTTTTTAAGAAGTCTCCATACTACATAGCCATTAAATATTACAATACCTTACCAAATGATTTAAAATCTATAGTTAAGGACAGTATGTTTTATAGAGAAATTAAGAAATATTTAGTGGCGAAAGCTTTTTATTCATATAATGAATACTTAAAACAATAGCGCTTTTTTTCCCCTAATATTTTCGTTCTTCGTCACTTCTGCTTCTCTTGTATTTTTTTTAAATAATTACTGTGTTAGTGTTTATGTAATTAAAAAAAAAAACTCTTGTTATGTGTATTTAATTATACGAAAAAATAATTATGTTTCTTAAGCATGTAACTGTTAGTGCTGACTTTAAAAAGTGTGTTAGTCTATTTACTCATTTACAATTATGACATGGGCACCCTGTGCTTAAAATTTAAAATATAAGTTTGACATGTATATTCTATAACATTTATAGGCCAAAGTACAGAATAAATTGAATTGAATTGAATTGAATTGAATTTCCTCTGAATTACGTTTTTCCTTTTTATATTCCCTTGCTTTAGCGAAAATAAAAACTAAGTTTCCTTTTTTCTAAAAGCCTGTGCACTCCGGAAAAGAAAACCGATCAATCAATCACACTTGATTGAATTTGGAAGACAAACGCAGTTCAATTGTTGGCCGATAGATCGCAGAATTTATACGATTCCATAGTAACTGCAAATGTTTTGTCAACAAACTTTAAATCGTGTTTTTAAAAACATTGTTCTAAAACAAATATGAAACCACTCCGCGTGTGCGGTCGTTCGCCGAAAAAGGCCTAGTGCTGCGCGGGCATCACCCCGAGTCTATCAAAGAACCAAGAGAACTTTACTGGCTCGCTGGGATTACTAGAATTTCGCATAGAACATTCGTCGCCCATAACCCCACATAATTTTGTTTTTATTTTGATTTAACTATTTTTCTTATTTAAATTATTGCGGCATAGTTATATGCAAGTGTACTAGTGAAATCTTGAAGTGCAAAGAATAGATTTTAGATCCCAACCTCAGTTTCAAAAATACACGGATACATGAGTACCATCAAAACAGGTCAGTAAAGCTCCATTTAGAGGTTGGAAAGACTCTTGCTAGTGGTTGACACTCCTGTTTAAAATAGAATCCGATTATTTCGTCTAGCGTCAGTAGCCGATTTTTAAATCTGCATGCTGTTAAGTTAACCTGTTGTCGGTATCAGCTAGCGGGAGTGTTCCCAATTCAATTATAAATGCACCTGTAAATGCAACAATAAAAATTACACCCAGTTACTTTAATACGTAGTTGGGTAGCGGTTTTTCAGCAAGTAATTCTGTAATAAACGGTTTTCTTTTATTTTGGTATTTTACTTGGTTTTTTAGCGGCGCAGAACGCTAAAACTCAAAATAAGTAACATACCCCAAATTTTTGACCTGGTGCTAAAAAATCTCTGGTGGCCCACTGTGGATAAACATAAATAAAGTCTCCGCGTGGCCATGGAAAACAAATTCAATGACGTAAAATTTTGCAAAAAAATCAGGTCGACCTAGTTAAATTGATTTCCCATACAGTGTTGCTAAAAACAATTCTCCAGATTGTAACTACGACCTTAACGGCCCAATTACATCGTTAAACCGGCAACGCTGTTGGGTCCGTTTATTAGGCAATTCTTTTTCCGCATGTTTCTCGGAAACGGGACTTCCAAATGGCCTGAAATTTTGCCTAAATTGTTTATTGGACTATGTTTTTCCATCAAATCTTGGTACTTTTTTAAAATTTTGTTTATTTTTTGGAAAAAACTGTTTTAGCTTTTGTGGTGTTTCAAAATTGGCGCGCCCATATTACGTCAGAAACAGTCAGAAATACCCTTTATAGAGACCTGTAAAACTAAATTGGAAATGTTTGTAATTTTCCAAATAATGGACACCTAATTTCAAAAACTTTCTAGATTGTATTAATAAGCTTTGTAATCCTCTTCCTCTAATAAAAAACAAATTGAGTATTATTTTCCTTTAAAGCTAAAACATGCGGAAATGTAAAAACATGGACTATACTGGTTACCTATCAATATTAGTTATATGCCTAGCATCAAAAAGTACTTAAATGGTTATATTATAGATACCGCCACCATCAAAATTAACCACCCACGTCTTTTTTTGTGAGCTTACCCTAGGCATAGTTTCTAGTGTTCTCCTTTCCTAAATGTATTCGGCTAAGAGAGATCTAGCATATATACCTAGGTAACACCCCTTACCAGGAAAAAAAATTTATGCCATGCAAACATCGAAAATGGTCGACTCACTGTATTTACAACTAACCAATGTCAGTGTGTCTGCCTGACATTCTTCATAACCTTAGTTATGTCGTTTCGTTTTGGAGTTCGTCGGCCTGGTTTTTGTGTTTTATTTAATAATTTTTCCTTTGGTGAAAAGCTACTTTTTAGAACCCTTAAGTGGTCTGTGTGTATGGCCATTTGACTAGTTGTCACTGCTCTCAATTCGATCACCTAGGTGATAAATAAACAATCCCCCATAGGGTCACTGGATCCTGAGAACTGCGGTCCCAGCCGCAGGTTTTAGGATCCAGTGACCCTAATCCCCAATGATTCGCGGCGCAATCTGTGAACAGGAGAATACAGTAAAGAAACCAGAGATAGATAATGAGTGGTAGATGACGTATTGAAATCGATTGACAAATTTATACTATCTCTGGATTGTTCTTGCGCCGTTAAGAATCCAAGGTAGTCTACTGACTGAGGATCGTATTACCTTATCCCCTTCCACGGGATATTCGATCCTCTCCGGCCTGGGTACCTACGTAAATGGAGGGGTAGGATTTTGAGAAATCATTGACGTATGACAGAGCTTTTGGGCGAAATTTGTGATTGACAGCTCGACTATGAGAAAGGTAAGAGATGAGAATTCACCACGCGCAATTGCTTTTGTTTCTGACATACAGAGTGGTTATACTAGAGGTTTGGTTGCTCTACATAACGCCACTTCAGTTTCACAACTTCCCTCGGTGCCTATATGGGCGGGAGCTCCTGCTTAACGTGAATGGGAACGCGAGGTTCTCGACTTACCTCTCTTAATTCCGAAACGCCGACTGATCCGATTTCAATTTTATCCGTAAGCCTCCAAAATTACTACTGATTAGGGATTGTGTTACCTTATACGCTTCAACGGGATATCGGATCTTATCAGGCCTGGTTACCTACGGGAATGAGGAGGTAGGATTATGAGAAAATACCCACGTACGACGGGCCTTGAGGGCTAAATTTTTCGTTGACAGCTTGATTTATGAGCAAGGTGTTAGTTTTTAATACACAGAGTACTTCATGAGCATGTGTTATGTCAACTAGCAACCTAATCATCATATGTAACCCAAGAAGAAAAGCACTAAATGGTATTCTTGGCTTGATTGATTCACTTGTTATTGAAAGAGGTTTGGAACTTGTTTGAATCGAGAATTATTCCAATCCACTCCATCTATCTATGGCTTGCACTATATGGAAGTGTTCTTATAAGTGGAAAAAAACTGGAGCAATTCCCATGTCTCCTAGCTTTAGTTAACTTTAATGTACCTTCTAGAAGTTTACGACAACTCCCAACTTTCGGTATTCTATTTCACAGAACAACATATGGTGAAAATAATCCCATAGGTCGATATATGTCCTTAATAAATAAATTTAAATATTGATATATTTGTGTCTCTGTCCATATCTACCATGTGAAAACTATCCGATTAAGCTTTAATCATGATTAACTCTATCGGAGTTTGCAATGACTGTTGGCAAACAAAGTGTTATTGTAAAACACCACATTCTAAACGCCGATTAGTAACTAATCACAATTAAAGCCTAATCCGGGATTTTTTGCGTTGGTGGATACGAGCATAAATGTTACAAATGTACCTGAAGAGAATATGATTATTAGTATATTTATAAGGATTAAAGCTAATTTATTTTTAGCCTACATATTTTGGCTTACCTATTATCTCTAGGATTTGTTCTATTTTTCTATGCTTGTGTTACTTTTCTACACAATAATTCCTACTTAATTTTTTGCTTGTCAAAAATTGATTTAACTAAGTGTAGTTATTTTTAACTAGTACCTAACTTTTTATTTAAAATTGAATTATAATAAATAGTTAATGGGGTTTTCCTGTGAAATAAATAAATTTTAGGGAATTGCAGTGGTCTTTTGGTAGTTTTCGTCGGTCTTTAAATTTCTTAGGATTTGGTAAAGTGTATGAACTCATTGCAAATCATCCTTTTGATAAAATTTGTTTGCTTTTGTAAGCTTTTATTGGTTTTTGTATTAGAGTAGAGCAGTGACATATTAACGCCATTTTTTTCTCTACTATATGAGTTTTCTTAAAAATATTTCCTTTTTAGAGCAACATATTTTAAACTAACTCAAATGTCCCCAAAAATTAAATTAAGTACATGTTTATGATTGACCTAAAAAAGAGCGAAAGCTGAAAAAGCTAACCTCCGTTTCCTTTCCAAAGCACACTGGCGATGCAAATAGCCATATAAAGCGAATCAGGTTCTCATCTTATATGAGCGATAATTAACTCATAACATTTAATAGCTAACTCAAATGCGAGAGAGTCCAGCTGCGTTCGTTTGCTCTCTGATTTGGCTCGAAACGTACCCAAAGACCACTATCGATGCAAGTAGTTTTATAAAACTAATCTATAATCTATTATTATACTTGACTGATACTTTATACACAACTAACTCAAATGCCCATAACTGTCTCTAAAAATAATAAAGTCTAATTGTTTGCGATAGAGCTAAAAAAGCGAAAGCTGTGAGAGTTCCTTCCTTCATTTGCCGTCTGCTTTGCTACCAAACCTGATCAAAACATACTACCGATGCAAATAGCTGTATAAAACTCATCAGGTAATTCAACTAACTCAGATGCCCATAATTGCCTCTATAAATAATCAAGTCCAATCGTTTAAGATAGAGCTAAACAAGATCAAACCTTCGCTTCCTGTCCAAAGCACACTACCGATGCAAATATTCATATTAAACTTAATTAGATTCTTATCTTATATAAACGATCCCAGCAAACACAAACCGTCGGCATTGAATTGGGACAATGTCGACAACGTCGATAGTGTGTCGGCATCGGCGACTACACTCTGGCCCGATTTGGTCAGATTGCGATTTTCAGTTTTCGGTCAATAATCGGCAACGGACGGAGGTCCGCATTACTACGGTCAACTTTATGCCGACACCACTTTAGGACCGACGATGGTCCGATTGGAATTTTTTTTTAATGGGACGAGAATCGCAACTTACGATGGCCCGATTTACTATAGTCGACATTATGCCAACGCAAACCTTGCTTTAGTGCCGATGACGGTCCGATTGGAACTTTCTTTAATCGGTCGAGAATCGACAACTGACGATGGCCCGATTTTCTATAGTCGACTTTATGCCGACGCCCACTTTATCTGCTTCTGACGATGACCAAATTTACTATAGTATATGCCAACACAAACCTTATCTGCCTTAGGGCCAATGATGGTCCGATTGGAACTTTGTTTAATCAGACGAGACTCGGCAACTACGTTACCTTAAAATTTTTAAACTACTTAATATTTTGTTCCTATTATGTAAAGATGGCGCTAATGTCACTATGTTCCCTGTACAGTGGAAGATAATATTATATATTTAATGAGCAAAGATGTTTCAAAACTAGAATGCGGACTTGACAAGATGGTGGCACTTCTCTACAAGAATCACCTTTTCTGCCACTTAAACCAGCCCGACTGGTTAAGCACCCGCATTATCGAAACTTTGTAATTTGCAATGTCGGGCCGCTTTAAGCTACCACCGACGGACCTTCGTCAATCGCCGACATTGGGCCGCTTTAGGAAACCAATGTCGGACTTGAATAGTTTACCGATGTCGGGCCGAGACCAGCTTGCCTACGTTAGATCGACCAAATTAAGCAGTTATGGGCGGATGGTGGGTACCATGTGATTGAACCATATCGGACCTTAATAATACGGCGACGGTATGCCGCTTGTCAAAAGGTAAAATTTGCCAATTGGTCCGGCGGCGGGCTA